>CM029019.1:63392276-64869340 GCA_016801055.1 Panax notoginseng
TATTTGGAATATCAAATATCGCCTTCTAGCATGATAAAAATAATAGAGTATTAATTAATTATTATAAGTTTGTTGTGTCACCACAAGGCTTATCTTAATTCTTTGAGATATTAATTTTATCACATTTGATGCTTATAAAGAAAATTGAATAATATTATTTTGTTGTGTCACCACAAGGACAATGTTTTTCTTTTTTGAATATATGAAAGTGCTAGGTTGGACTTAACTTGGATCATTTTAGTTCGGATGTGAACACACTTGACCATTATGATCTAAGAGGCAAAATACAAAGAGTTGTATAGTTGATGTAATTGACAAAAGTTGTCTACCTATTTATTTATATATAGTTTGTTGTGTCACCACAATGCTATATACATTTAAGATGGGATCCTTATTCTCACTAGCAAATCTTTAATTAGATTTTGCCGAACTATATATGTGAGGGTAATATAGTTTGATAAAAATAGTGGGAGATACCAATTTAAAATAAGACCTAAATTATTTTGGTAATTAATAAAAGAAAGTATGCTAAAATGTTGTTAATTACAAATTCATTTACAGAATTTTACAATATCTAAATTACTATCACTGTGAAGCATATTAGATGATATTAAACTGGACCGAATTAAATGGATTGGTTAAGGAATTTAAGAATAGTTCTCATGGCTGAAAAGCTATCTTATGTCCTTAATACGCCTCTGAGGAAGAGATTGCTAGTTTTAGAAAGTGACAAGATGTTGCACAGTTGGCTCAATGCATCATTCTCGCATCCATGAGTAACGTGTTTCAGCGTCAGCATGAAACTATGGATGCTCCTACTATATTCCTACACATCAAGTAGTTGATGGTGAGAAAAGTAGGACTGATAGATATCAGATATCTAAAGAGCTCTTCCGATCTAGAATGACCGATAACACTACAGTACAGATAAAAGTCCTTAACATAATAATCAATTTGATTGATCAATTAAGACAACGGGTTTTGTCATGGATGGAGAGTTGAGCCAAGATTTGATCTTGCACTCACTCCCAGACTCCTTTCATAATTGTTGTGAATTTTTCATATGAACAAGCTAGATATCAGCCTCGCTGATTTGCTTAACATGTTGAAAAATGTTGAGAGTCACTTTCCAACCAAGAAAGACAAAGTCTTACTGGCAGGGGCCAAAGGATTTTCTAAAAAGAAGAACGATTCTAAGAAGGTAAATAGAAAGGCAAAAATAAAGGATAATAAGAACAAAACTGATATGGATAGCAAAGGAGTTTGCTTCCACTGTAATAAGCCTGGACACTGGAAAGAAACTGCATGAAGCATCTTGCAGAGGCTAACCAGAAGAAGCTTAGTGAAGTTTCGATTTCAAATATAAATTTTTGTTCATGATTTAAATAAAAAAATTTCTTTAAGTCAAGGTTTTACTTGGGTATAGGATACCGGCTTTGGTTATCATAAATATAGATTTATGAAGGGACCAAGCAGAAAGCTAAACAAGAGATAAGTAATCCTATGTGTGGAAATGAAGCAAAGGTTGTTGCATCAGCCATAGGAACTTATAGTTTAGCGCAGCCTACGGGCAAGTCTATTAAGTCAATAAGTTGTTATTGTATTCCAGTTCTCGTTGGAAATATTATTTCCATTTTATTATTGGATAATAAAATTTTTGGTATTATATTTAAGAACAATTGTTGTTCTATTTATAATAATAATAATGTTTTGTATAGAACTGAAATATTACTTAATGGATTATGTATACTTGACTTACGTGAAAAATAATTTTGCATATTGAAAAAATTAGTATAAAAAAAGAAAAGGAGATGATCATTCAAAGAGTTGAATATGTGTATTTACTGAAATATAATTGAGAATTATTTGAAAGGTTCAAAAATTCAGAAATGAAACAAATTGGCAAAGTTATTATGATTCTTTAATCGGATCAAGGAATAAATACTTGTGCAATGAGTTTATAGATCTTCTCAAATGGTTTTCTCACAATGGATGCCTCCTAATACGCAATAATTGATTGATGTATCCGGGAAAAAAAATCGTACCTTGTTGTACATGGTGCGGTCCATAATGATTTTACCGACATTCCAGTATCCTTTTGGGATAATGTCCTAGAAATAGCTACATATCTACGGAAAAGGTAACCTCAAAATCCGGCCCCAAGACTCCATAAAGGTTATGGACAGAGAGGATTCCTAATCTTAAGTATGTTAATATAAGGGGTTGTCCAACTTATATGAAAGGGTTTCAAAGGATAAGCTTGGGACAAGATTTGACAAGTGTCGATTTGTGGGATATCCTAAAGTAAGTTTAGGATATATGTTCTATAATACTACTTAGCAAAAGGTGTTTGTTGCGAAACACGCTGCCTTCTAAGATAAAAGTGTTTATCATTGAAGGGGCTAGTGGGAGGATAATAGAATCTTGAAGAGTTCAAGAACCACAAACACTATAAGTCAAATAAGAGGAACATGTAGATAGACCTATTGTACTACAACCGAATAGTAAATCTCGAATAGTACCGAAGATACCTGGGAGGTATGAATTCATCATGGATGATGATGATAAGGTACGTATCATAGAAGATGATGATCCAGTTACATAAGATGAGGTAAGAGTTGTAGACACTCAGAGAAATGGATTGAAGCAAGCTTCTCAAATATGGAACATTTGTTTTGATGAGACAATCAAAAGAGTTTGAGTTTATCAAAAATAAGAATGAACCTAGTGTGTACAAAAGGGTCAGTGGGAGCGTCGTGACATTCCTAGTATTATATGTTGTCATATTATGGATAAGAAATGACATACTAATGCTACAATCAGTAAAGATAAAGTTGTCTAAAAATTCCTCCTTGAATAATTTGGGAAGAGTATCATAATTGGGGATAAAAATTTATACAGATAGATTTAAAAGGATGCTCGGATTAACCCAAGGAACGTATATTCATTTGATGCTAAAGTCGTTTAGCATGACAAACTCCAAGAGATGTCTCATGTTGATGAGCCATGGAGTGTATCTCTCTTAATAGTCCCCATAGACTCCTGAAAAGAGAGATCGCATGAGTGACAATCATGTATACAATGAAATATACGAGACCTGATGTTGATCGATCATATTATGGAGAAGATCACTGTAAGACAGTGAAAAACATCTTAAAGTACTTAACTGGTACTAAGGATGTGATTAAAATTTATGGTAGATCTAAATTAAAACTAGAGAGCTTAACAGACTCAAGTTTTTCAGACAGACCAAGACGACAAAATATCCACTTTAAGGTAAAGCATTACCTTGAACGGTGGTGCAGTGAATTGGAAATATTTTAAACAGCAAAGAGTTGCTAGTTTAGTGATAAAGACAAAGTATATAGTTGTAAATGAAGCTGCAAGTTGATTGTTTAGATGTAAAGTTCATTACTAAACTAGGAATAGTTCCTAAGTCTCATCTTGGATCTAAACATGTGTTGCGGCACTTTCATCTGATTATAGAAATCATTGAAAGATAGAAATCATTATAGAGATAGTGAACTCTCAAGAACAACATTACATATCCATTAACTAAAGCTTATCCAACAGCAGGATAATTGTCACTTAGAGAAGAAGGGTATGAGATACCATGACGATTGACTTTAGTGTAAGTGGGAGATTGAAAGTAGTATGCACACAAGCCAATCATGTTTGATGATAAAGCATATACTTTGTAATAATCTTATTCATTTATTAATAAAAAAGTATTAATTTATTAAAGGCTTTTAATTATCTACATGATGTTGCTTTATAATATGTGATAAACTCATAGTTTTAAGCAATGTTTTTAGAATAATAATGATGATGATCATTCTAATGAGATCTAAATTCTTAGAAAGCTTAAAACTAAAATAGTTCCCAATCGTTGGATTACTAAATTAGAAATTAGTGAATCCGGATAGATTGGTACGTACGTTGCTTGCTCATTAGATGAGGATGATTGATCTCATGATCATTTGTAGGGAGACACTAAGCAAGTATGTAGGTGCTTATTATAGAATAAGTTCACTGAACGTGGCTCGCTAAGGAATACCTAATAGAGTTTTACTTGCCTGTCAATGGGAATTCCTGTAGTGATAGTAGTACAAGTGATCCTTGGACTTGAGATCATCATAGTATCTTGTGTATGATGAGTTATACTTTGACTTATTCCTTAAGACCCTTAGGGTATATCAAATGGTATGCTTGCATATAATAAGTTGTACATAGAGATAATGTATGATCAATAAAGAATCTACCGCTTCTAATAAAATAAGAGAAATGCCCTATGTGATTCGATAAATGACAACCCAGTAATCCACAGTAATCCTTGGCCAAGGCAGAATGAAATTAGAAAGGAGTTTCTAATTTGCATTATTTGGAGTTGTGCATTTAAGAGTCGAAATACATATAATTAAATAAAATAAGACTTAACAGTAATTCCATGTCTTATATTTAATTGGGACATTGTATGGTGGAAGGATTGAATTGTACGGTAACTATTTACTCAAAGGTTCTTTTATGATTAATGTTAAAATCTATATTATCTGGAAAGTCATTAATCGCTAGGGAGGCTTATCCCTATTGTAGAATAAATATTATTTATTTAAAAAAATTAATATTTTAATTTATTTATTTAAATAAGATTAGAATTGTTCTAATTGATTTATTCACAACCGGTTTAATATGGAGAACCTAAAGGGTCATACCGTAAAAGGAAGAATAATTATTTAAGAAGTTAATGGTAAAATCGTAATAATAAGTTAAGTATATTTAATTTAATTATGGTGATAGAATAAGTTAAATAGCTTAATATTTATTATTTAATATTTTAGAAATATTAAATATAAATTAATAAGAGGAGTCTTATTAATATTATTATTACTATTATTATTTAATTTCTAAAAGAGTTTGAGAATTAATAAAGTACTCTCAAATATCCTTATAAGATTAGGAGACTAATTAATTAAAAGAGTTTAATTAATTATTCCTAATGAGATCGGGAGCCTAATTAATTAAAGGAATTTAATTAATTAAAATAAAATTCAATTCCTTAATTGTTAAGGAGGGTTGCCCACATCTATAAATAAGAGGAGTCTTATTTTGGGTGAAGGGGTTGACACTTTCACAAAACACGTGAATATGTAATTCTAATAGTTAGGAGAGTACACCATTTTCTATGAGAGATAGAAAAATTAGGGTTTTGCCAAACATCCTTCTTCTTGAATATTTCTTCTTCCTTGGTGGATCACCTCTAGATGCCAAACACTTGGGTGGCTAACGTTGATCAAAGGAAATAACCAAACCCGGTGGATTCAAGTTGAACGTGAAAAAGATTAGAGGTGAACTTGTACATGAGGAAGCTCGAATCTTCAAGGGTATGATTCTTGTTCTTCATATTTTCGTTTAATTAATAATTGTGCATAAAGGGTGATCCGATATATGATTTGTTAAATTTTAAAACTCTGATTTTTCATGCTTCTGCTTAATTTGTGCAGTTTGATTGCGTTCATGAATATTACAAACCTAACAGGAATCGGGTCGACCTCCACAACAGCCAGTTCAGGGCCCCCAACCAGACGAGGTTTCTTGGGTCGAGGCTCGAGTGGACGGTCTTCGGTATCCTCTGAGTCCTCAAGCACCGCAGTTGGTGTCTGGGGGGGGGAGCTATCGGTTTCGGCTGGGCTGAAGAAGCAGCCTTGAAGGGGGCTTTGGTGGAAGGCCTTTTCGTTCTTTTCAGCAAGGTCATCTTCTCAGCCCGGCTCATGTTTAGAGCACTCTTAGTGGCAGGTTCGGCGGTGTTATCTAGGGGGCGGGGCCCGAATCAGAACCGGTTGAGAGCTCCGCAATTGGGATAGTCTCCTCCTCGGCTGTCTCGCCGATTATAGGAAGACGGATCGGCTCGATTGTGATGGGAAGAGGAGCTAGGGACTCAGCGGCCCCTTCGGGTTTGAAGATCGTAACTACACAAAAAGGAACAAGTAAGAGAGATGGTTACGGAAGAACGACGAGAGAGGATGGTTGTATGAAGAGGATCGGGATAGGATACTTACATCCGTGTTTGTACAACCAGGCTTCATTAGACAAAGCTTTCAGACTCCATTCGGTCTTACTCCACTTTTTGCAGAACTCCTTGAATGCACCAGCCCGATCCTTGGGGAATTTGGACACTTTGGCGATGGGATCTTTCGGATGGGCCCAGTTGGGGAGGAGTTTGAGGTCAGTCCCCTTTACAAAGATCCATTGTGGATGCCAGCCTTTGTTGCTGGAGGGAGTTTTGATAAGGACGGCTCGATTGGGTTGCTTATTTAATTGTCGAAGGCCAGGTTCCTTCGACCTGCCGACGGTGAATAAGGCGAAGAAAAAGTCAAGGCCAGGAGTAATACCTAGCTCTTAGCACAAAGCAATGAAGGAGATCAGGTGGATATACGAGTTTGGCACAAGTTGTGCGAACCTGACCCCCACAAAGCAGAGAAAAGAAGAGATAAACTCATGAAGTGGGAACCGAAACCCATACTTCAGGACATATAGGGGAACAACAACCCATTCGCCTTCGGGTCTCCAGAACATTCTCTCCTCCGGTCTGGGTACCCGAAGCTTGTACTCCTTCAGTATGTTAAACAGAGTACGGATGTCTAATATTTGAGAAATGAGGACAGTTGATTGGGTGTTGATGTGCGAGAAGCCGGTCTCAGAAGAGTAAGCGCTTCGGATTTTGGCTTCTGCGTTGTCAGTGGAGATATCTGCAGGTGCTACCGGAAGTTCGACCGGAATCAGGTCGCCGGTAGTAACTGAGGACGGAACTGCTTCAGGGGGAGGAGGAATGCTAGAATCAGCCATTGGAGGGGGAGGATGAACTAAGGAGAGATTTGGTGAGGTAACAACAAGATGAAAAACTTGAAATGCAGAAGAAAGAAGCTCGTCGGAAATCGCCTTTGCTGGAAAGTTTGAGAGAGGAATTTGAAATATGAAAGGCTCGAAAAGGTGACAGTGATGGATGGATAGGGGTTTATATAGCGTGACTGGCACGGATCTCCAGGGCGGCTATTTATGATGAGTGGGGCCCGGTCTTGGGGAGACGTGCACAAGCCCCAAAAATGAAAAGGAACCGTTTGTGTTCCCGAGACAGCTCATCATTTCTTGGCGTGACTATTCAAGTTCGTGTCCTTTCGAGTCTCTGATTATAAACATTTTATAACCAGAGACTGGGGGCAATGTTCGGGAGTATTTTACCGATCCTCATGTGGGCTGAAGGCATGGGCTAGAAACGAGGAGATTGGGCCCATTCGGCCGAAGCCATGCAGAATGTTGAAGGTGTTCGGGATCGGATATCCGAGCCCTCTGGGACGGAGTCCTGTTTGGATCGTGATGTTCGGGATTAGGCCTTCGAGTCCCTTGAGCCGAAGCCCAGATCAGTATATATATGTTCGGTTGGATTGGGCTTATGTAGTTGGACAACCCATGTACAGAGTCTGGAGTTATAGGGAGTTTATACGGTTAAGGACTCTAGTCCTAATCATACTTGAATAAGGTAACTCCAAAGGTAGTATTTGAATTGGATTCTACTTACACCTTTTAAGGAGATTGTGTTGGACCCAAATATAGATAACTACACATTTAAGAGTTTTAATCCGACTCGAAAAGGGATTCTAAGGAGGGGAGAAAGGTTAGTCTTGACTACGATTAAGAGGTAATATATCTTTGAACGCTAAATACTAAAGCCTCCATTGTTAAACCTTGTAAACGGCTTGTACTTATTCTTACATCGGAGCTATCCCCCGGCGGCACAAGCTGTCAAGTTTCGTGTGTGATCTGTTATTGTGCAGGTTCAAGCACGTAGATTCTGTGGTTGGACGCGCCGACGAAACTTGGCGTTAACAAAAAAGGAAAACAGCCCGCAAAAATTATCAACTATCATATCCTTGGATACTTAGCCTTCAAGAGTTCAACACAAAAGACAGAATTATTCTCGAGGGTATTCTTTAAATTAAATCTAAAAAAGATTAAATAAATGATTAAAAAGTTTATACAAAGTTAATCAACCCTTGAACGCTAACATTGATTTTATTACAAAGAATGCAATTGCTGTTCAGAACTTAGTTGGGAGGTTTTGAAGTTGAACAATACGAACGTAAAAAGATTACCAACCCAACTCATTGCTGACAGATACACCAACTTATAGTCCCTTCTGTCTCGACGTTACTCCCATTTCAAATAAAAATTGCATTAAAAAAGAGAGATATTGTCAGAACAAAAATATATTATCAAAGCAAATTTATATTTACTGGCATTTTATAATTATTCTAACAACACTTAATATTTTAAAGGATACTTGTTGCATTGTGATTAATATTTTTGTTCTTGCAATATCAGAGCCTAGAATTTTGTTTTGGCAATTCCCTAGCCAAACTATGCAAATAAGAATATCAATAGAAACAGAAAGTTAGGTTTAACCACTTTTCATATAGATCAATATTCGAAACATCATTGTTTAATCCATCTCAAGAAAGGCAACTCTCTTTTTGAAACGAGAGTAGAAAATGGGACTAACTACCATTTTAGCATAGAGGTGACTAAAGTAACATATGAATCAACCGGATTAGGATCTCGTAATACATTTATCTTTTAATTTTTTTCAAGTACATATATTGAGACGCAAAAAATATTTTTACCGACATTTTTAACAACACAATTATTTACGATAAATGTTATTTTGTTATTAATTATTTGCGATACATTTTAATTTTTCGGTCGATTTAATTTTCATGTCACTTGCCATATATTAAAAGAAATTAGAGAATGCATAATAAAGAGAATCTTAATCTAAATCAAACTTTCACATCACATTAATCGTCACCATAACAACATCTATACACAAATATCAAAAACAACTACTTAGTCGTTTTGGTCAGTCCGAAGTCTTAGAACTAAAACGACTCAGTAGCTTAAAAATAAATTTTGGTGACTCAAGAATCTAATTTTTTAATTTTTCTATTTTAATGTCATATTTATTTATATTGACTTTCTCAAATTTATATACAATCATATTGTATCCTTTTTATTTATTCTTATTTTAATGTATTGGTTTGGAGTTCTTATACAAGTATCAAATATAACATACATTTCTCGCAAATAGCTAGATACAATAATTTTAAAACATAAAGAGTCTATTACTCAAGATGTGAAAAAATCAAAAAATTCTACAATAAATCTACAATATTCGTTTTCATTCTTATTAATCAGAAACACCTATTAATTACTTACATATTAACAAAAATTCAATTAAGTAAATTATATTAGACACAATAATTATCATTTTTATCATACGTGAAACCTGTTAATATAACATTAATTAAATAAATTATATTATGCACAATTTAATAAAAAAAAAATTGCTAAATCGGTTTTAAGTTTACCAGTGCAAAGCACGGCTTATTGACCTTATTGACATAAAAAGAAAAGTCGGTTTAACCACTTTTCATCAATAGGACCGGACTACAATTTTAGCACAAAGAGAGTAATAAAGTAACATATGATAAATACTTATCGTCACGAATAACAGTACAAATATAAAAAGAAAGTTGGGATTTACCGCTTCACATCAATGATACTGGACTACAATCTTAGCACAAAGGGGGTACCTAAAGTAACATGAAACAAACTTTCATCTAACATTAATATCCAAGAAGCACAATGCTTGAGAAACAAAACAATACTACAGCCTTCATCTTGAAAATAGTAACTAAAAAAAAGTAAAGGGAGAGGGAATGAATCTAGCGACACCATTACAATGTCATTTGGATTACAATATCCAGATATCACATTATAAACAATTTTATATCTATAACTATAAAGCACAAGCTATCACATTCCTAGAAATTTTAAAACAATAAATCACAAAATTACGAGGACTTTAACTATGAAAGTAGAGTAAATGGCCATTGTAGATGATGATCAAGTGTAGGTGTGACCATCTATAATCCCTTCACAAATCAATAGCTGGTGCAGAGAAAACAACCCAACCCTTCAATCCAGCAATCAATCTAAACAAATGAGGCATTAGAAACAATTTACAATCTCAATTGCCATGCTACCATACTTTTTAATTATTATAAATATTCTCTATAGGCTCTTTCAAGCATTACGTACAAATACGAATGATTAAGCATAAATAAAGAAGAGAAAAAATAGAAATAGGAACGGAAAGAGGTCAATCAAAAGTTCATGATAGCTTTAAATACCAGTCAAGAATTCAATTTCCTGGATCAGATGATCTGCCTTTGAACATTTACCTCTCTGTATCAATTTTGAACTAATTACAAGAGCCTATCAACCACTCAACTGAACTATCTGCTATTAGCAACCAAAGAATTTAAATAAAGAATCCATGTAAACAGTATATTGACTCACTTAAAGCACGTGTCTTCTTAACCACATTCCATGACCAACCACTACTAATTATTCCTGTTGAATTTTTAAAATATATTCCATTTTATTTACCTGCATTACACAAACTACATATTCATAAGGAAAAAAGAAAAAGAAAAATAGAATATATATATATATATATATATATAGAGAGTCTCTAAAGCGAACCTTAAAAAGCGAACTAAAGACGAACCGTCGTCTTTGATGTCTATGGCGACGGTTCGACCCGTCGCCAAAGACTACATGGCTATGGCGACGGATCGAATCGTCGCCATAGACACCAAAGACGACGGTTCGTCTTTGGTTCGCTCTTTAAGGTTCGCTTTAGAGACGGACCGTATATATATATATATATATATATATATATATATATATATATATATATATATATATATATATATATATATATATATATGGAAATGATCCGTAAAAAACGTTAGCTATTAACACTGTTTCAACTAACGCTAATCTAGCCGTCCAATATTAGAGTTAATTGCTGAGATGAAAGTCCAGCCGCTGGAGGAAGTAGCGGTCAGCAATAAATATTAAAATCCTCTTTGCTGGCCGCTAGAGGGAGTAGCGGCCGTTACTCCCTCTAGCGGCCAACAGAGAGAAACCCAGCCGCTAGAGGGAGTAGCGGCCAACAAAAAAAATTGGCCAATTACTGATTATCCTAATTATCTTCGTACATACTATTTATTAATTAATAAAATAAAATAATAAAAAATTAAAGGATAATTAAATGGATAATCAGTAATTATCTTTATAATTATCCTTATACTTATAACAAATTATCCTTGTACATATTACTTATTAATCAGTAATGAATTATCCTTATACATATTACTTATTAATCAGTAAAATAAAATAATAAAAATTAATAAGATAATTATAAGAATAATCAATAATTATCTTTATACTTATTCTTATACTTATTAACAAAATAATTATATATAAGAATAATTACTGATTATCACCTTATGATTTTTAATTATAAATAAAAAATAGTGATTAAGTTTATATATTTGAGTAGGAATATAATATAAATTCAATCATTATTTCCTATTTATAATTAAAAATCATAAGACCATAATTATTAATTATCCTTATACATATTTATTTTATTAATAAGTATAAAGATAATTATTGATTATATTTACAATTTTTTATTATTTTATTTTATTAATTAATACGTAGTATGTATGAGGATAATTAGGATAATCAGTAATTTGGCCAATTTTTTTTTGACTACTACTCCCTAAATTCCCTAACAGCCCACGATTTTTAAAATCCTCTCTGGAAACGATATTTGACTTATCTAAAATAATATTGAAGCTTAGAGACCAAGTTTAATTGACAATCAATCAATTTCCTTCTTTTTGACGTACTCTGGTGGACGCTAGAGGGAGCAGTCAAAACGACTGGGCATATTTATTGCTGGCCGCTACTCCCTCTAGCGCTGAGCATTCATCTCAGCCATTAACTCTAATATTGGACGGCTAGATTAGCGTTAGTTGAAATAGTGTTAATAGTTAACGTTTTTCACGGATCATTTCTATATATATATATATATATATATATATATATATATATATATATATATATATATATATATTAAATTTGGCCCCTAGGAAGAATATGAACCCTTTATGCTTCAACTAATGCACCCTAAAACCTATATCACATTTACTTGCAACCACTCTAAACTTCTCATTCTACTATTCCTTACACTTTGAATTCTTAATCAATGCAACTAATAACTAATAAGTACTTAAATTTTGTCCTATAGAATCTAGACATTTTTCTCTATACTATTTTTCTTCACTCAAACTTCTAAACATATAAACATCGAATATGAATTCCTTTTAACCACCCTGCAATATTACAACCGGATTTGACAGCATCATAAGGATGGTGTCTCAATATATAACTACGGTAAGTGTTATACTTACAACTACCAAATGGAAATATAGAACAGTAATTCCAAAAATGCAAGAAACTTCATGTTTACAAAAACCAAAATTGAATATAAACTAGCAATTCCGAGAAGGCAAGAAAAAAGAATATTTCTGTACTTCAGCTGTTGCAACTTAACAACTGCCCAATGCAAAAAATAATCTAGTGAATTTTCTCAACAGGCTGATTGTGTCCAATTTAAAGAGAAAATGACTTTATGCTTCAAATATTATAATTAGAAGGTGCTCACAAGAGGCAGTACACCTTCTCAAAAATCCTTTTGACATAAGGTCTTTTTCCTAAACATCCATACCTTTTATACCCCATTACTATGATCAGAAATACCATCACACTCACATTCACATGGGCCATCTTTGAGATGTCCCACAAGATTTATGGATGCCAATCAAGAATACCATCACACATCACACTCAAAACTAATAAGAATATATGTTATTCACTTTAATAAAAATAAAACACTTAAAATGCAATATGCTTTCACAACGCAAACCACTTGAGCAAAGCAAGAACAGATATAAAGCCCATAATTTTCCCTTTTTCCAAATTAATTCCAACAACTATATTCACAGAACTTATGGAGTTTGAACAAGCCATCGAGGCTGCATAAAATAAAAACCCATTATTCAACAACCAAGGTTAAATTAACCAAAGCATGAAAATCTAAACGAGACTCAGCTAACAGTATGAACCATTGATCAAGGATCAATAATTATGAACTAAACAAAGGAAAAACTCCATGCACTTACTACAAATCAGTATTCCTTCATTAACTCCCCATAGACCTTAGCTCCTCCAACTGTGATTTGATCTGATCCTGCACCAACTCTAACCGTTTCAAATAAACCTCCAACTCCAATATCTGTTGCTTCCTCCACTTCTCATCCACTTCTCCACCGCCTGCAAAATTCAACGATCCACCACCGAAACCCATTGGCATCATCATAGAATTCAGCGTCACCCCTCCAAACCCGCCTCGCGACCCACATGGTCCATTCACTGCATTGTTAAGCAACTCCTTAAACAGGGGAGAAAGACAACTCCTCACAGTGTCCTCAATCAAATTTGGTATAGACCCCATGGGAGTAGCCACCACGGGTGGTAATTGATCAATTAATGTGTGTTGTTGCTTCTCCTCTATTTTCACCCCTCCTCTGGATCTTTTCCTCGGCCTCGCCACTTTTTTCTCCGAGCTATTACTATAATTATTATTATTCACATCCACACCCCCATTTATATTATGATCATTCAAAACAGGGTTAGAAATATTAAAATTAAGCTTAGGGTTAGGGTTCCCCTCATCCTCATCAAATTCACCACCAACACCACCACTTCCGCCAGCGGTAATGGTGGCAGCGCCACTCCAGATCTTCTTAGAGATCTCAAAAGTGGCCTGATCGTGAGGGCTTTTAAAAATGTAATCTTTACCAGAACTAAGCTTACTCACAACATTCCGATACTTCTTCTTCAATCTTCGTAGCTTCTCCACAAGCTGGTTCTTGTTGAAATCCAGCTGTAACCTACACTTGATCTGATCATAAAACGCCGTCGTATCATGATGATGGGAAGAAGACGAATTGTTAACGCCTCGATGTGAGGTGTAGTCCAGGAACCCTTGCAATAGCTCGATCTCGTCCTCGTCTGTCCACAGTCGCTGGAACAGCCTCCGAGACTCGTCGAGTGGAAGCGGTAAAGGTTTCTTCTCCGAAACGACAGTAGACGCGATCGATGCGTCCTCTATTAGAAGTCTCTTAGGTTCAGGGGTAGCGGGGACTCCGGCGACAGCGATGGTGACTTCTCCGGCGGATACCGGCGGAGGAGGCATGTCAGGGGCGGCGATATTGGAGGATGAGGTGGAGTCATCGTCGACGTCAACGTCGACATCTTCATCGTCTTCGTCAACGACGTCGTCGTTTTGATCCTCCTCGTCGTCTTCCTCTTCGTCATCGAGGTCTTCTTCTTCGCCGCCGTAGACGGTGTGATCTTCTCCGGGAGGCGGTGGTTTTGCTGCCATGGGGAGACTTGAGATGAGAGAGAAAGTTGATAAATAAAGAGAAAAGTGGTTCGATTGGCGTTGTAGCTAGGGTTTGGTGGTTAGGCCGAGTTTGATGGGGGTTCGACTTACTTTCTTTATTTTTTTCTTGGTTGTTTTCGTGTTAGACTGTGTTGATTGGGTTGAATGGTTCACGGGGCCACTTGGCCACTACGCATTGGTCATCGCACGTGATCGTTGTACACTCTGTCACGTGACCTTTATATAAAAACTCAAGATAAAAAGAACTCTTTTCATATCTCATTTAAATATATATTTCGGGAGTAATATTTCCATGTATATTTTTAATATTTTTACATGTTTTTCTCACATGAAGATGAAATCTATTATACACTCATGTGAGAGAAGATCAAATAGAAATATCAAAAATACATGTGAAAAATATCAGTTCCCTATATTTTTTGGACTAGGCTGAGTAGTTTATTATTTATATATATAGGTAAAAATGGAAGTACACAGTCGTGTAACTTTTAAAATTATATGGTCTACGATCGTAAAGTGATTTCACTCTACGATCGTAGAGTAGTCACTCCACGATTTGTGCATTAAGTTTACTGACCGTGTAATTTTAAAAATTACACGACTGTGTACCTCCATATTTTTAATATATATATATATATATATATATATATATATATATATATATATATATATATATGCACACCCTTAAAGTGTTAATTACACTCTCAAATATATTAAAGAGACTATTACCTACTTTTTCAATGGATCATTTTGGATAGTAAATAAATGAGAAAAACTAAGGCCTTTTGAAAAATGATACCCGGAAGTGCAGATTAGGGGTGTAAACTGGTCCAAATTACTCGGTATCCAATGCCGACACCGGGGGAAAAAAGATGAAGATATTCCTTTTCCTAATGTGTGTTTTTCTATTCTCTGTTATTTGCTATGTCAGTTAATTTATTTAAAGGGCAAGATTTTAGGAAAAAATCCACATAAATGCCGACGAAGTTGAAAATGCTAATTTTAGTGATGGACTAATTAGATAGAGTCGTTAGTTGGTATAAGTTCAAATGGATGTACCAACTCATCTAATTTTCGAGATTTGCGCAATATATCCTAATATGTGACTCCATAAAATTAGTCTCGAAAACCGAGATACATAGAATTTAGGGGCTTACTCAAGCGAAGAGAAGGTGTTAAGTACCTCCCGACTTCCGTGAAAACACAGTTATCACATCTTGTTATTGATGAGTGGGTTTCATACCTTCAAATTTATACTTTTTGGACTTAAACAGTTGCTAATCCTTGTGTTTTAGTATTGTTTTATTGTGTTGTGTTGTGTTTTTATTACAGGTTCAGTTTGAGTTGGGTAAGGTAGGGATTGGTTGGCAAAGTAGCAAAAAGCAGCAAAAGTTGTGAAAATCCAGATAAGATACCTATCGGGGCAGGCATTCCATTAACAAAATCACCCGCCGGGGTGGGGGTCCACGTCATCAACACATTATGACGCCGCCGGGGCAGGGGTATCCAATTGTAAATTACCTGCCGGGGCGGGGGTGCGCGACAAGTTATGAAGACTTCTGTTACAATTCTAATTCTGGAGTTGGTGAACTGGTGGCTTCAATACGTGATTAGGATAGGATAAAAGACTTATTCAGTTGTAGAGAAGAATCATTGACCATATTCATCATTAATCATCACCAATTAGAAACCCTAACTTTGGAGGATTTTTGGAGGATTGAAGCGAGGAAGTAGAAGCACGAAGATTGTAGAGAAATTAAAGAAGTGCAGTGGTTCTTTTTACTATTTTCGTTCTTTAAATTCAGCTTTGTATTCAGGATGCTTATTTCGTTGTTGATTTTAGTTTTTAATTCAGTAGTTATGAACTAAATTACTTTTTAAACTTATGACGGATCTTTTTGCATAACGAAGATTGTCATGCTTCTATTTTAATTTAATGATGCTATTTTCAGTTCGTCTATTATGGTTTATGCTTAATTTATGAGTTGTTTGGTCAGCGATTCTTTGTGAACCTATATAAACTCAAGAAATGAAGTATGGGTTTAGACCTAATCATAATAGCGTGTGATTGTGATTTCTACGTATTGCTGGGATTCATAATTTATGCCTAGGATAGAGATATACCTATACATCGTGCGTAATCTTATGAGAACTTGTGATTAAACCTTCTTTAATTGTAATGACATAGAGATATAGTGAATTAGTTAATTGGGGTGTTCTACTTGATTCTATCATCTATGGATTTAAGTTGATATGTGTATAGTGCATCAAGAGATGGTTATATCTGATTTCGTGTTCTTGATTAATTAACTGAAATAGTTAATTTGAATTAAAAAGAAGTGTGTCAGTCTAAGTGAAGTATCAAGTGAAATTATAGGCTTAATTCTCCAATATCTGATTAAAGTTTGTGGTAATTAGTTATTTTTTCTTATTTAGTAGTGTTTCGTTAATTTCATCATTTAATCGTTAGTTTAATAAAATTGAGATAATACAAGATTGGTAATTGTTAGGATAAAATTCAATATTTTTCTCTATAGGAACGATACTCAACTTATCACTTTATAACTTGTGCGTAATTAGATTCTACCCAACAAGTTTTTGGCATCGTTGCCGAGGAATAATTAATTGATTTTATTACTTTCAATATCAGTTTAATTATATTAGTTTTAGTTAAACAATTTTTCTTTTCTTTTTTTGTTTTTATTTTTATTTCTTGTTTCAGGTTCTGTTGAATAGTGCATGCAAACTCGATCAAAGAAGCTTGACTTAACACCTTATGATAAGTAGGTTTTATACCTACTTATTGGATGTCAACTCACTAGAATTATGCTCATCTCAAGTAATTTTTACTATGTTTTAGTGCATTTTATGTTTATTTAGCATTACTTGTAGTGGAACTCCTATGGCAGGGAAAGGCATGGAAAAAGCAAGGAATAACATTGACATGATGATATGAAGCTAGCTAAAGGATGGCAAGAGGGTCATAAGCAGATGGAGAATGAATGCAATGAAGAAGAGAAGGAATGAAGAACAAATGACAACGAACAAGGAGCAACAGCAGCAAAACATCAGAGGAAAAAATATAGAAGCAGCGCGGCCGCGCTGCTAAACAAGCCAAATCTCGCGCGCCCGCGCCACATGCATATAGAAGCTAAATTGCAGCATTGCGCGGTCGCGCCCCATCAAAGAAGAAATCTCGCACGCCCGCGCCAAGGCTTCGACAGACACACCTATCGCGCGCCCGCGCCCATTTTACACTAAGATCTTGCGCAGCCGCACGAGTCCTCTGCAGTCTGTTTTGTTGACTTTTTGTAATTTGAATTTTGAGCGCTTTAGGCTCAACTGAACAATACTAGTTGGTACCAGACGTGTTTTAGTGGGTCTTTTTATCAATTTTCATATCAAAAATCAGGGTTCTTAAGTTTAACTAGTCTAGAGAGGTTTTGATCAATTTTTGATACATTCTATATCCTCTCTTCACTTTGGTTATTCAATAATCATTAATTTCAATTTATGGAAATTATTGGTGCTTTGGAACAAACATTGGAACTGATTCTGCAACTGGGTTTAATCATTTCTCTTTCATCTCTTATTTGCATTATTTAATTCCATGTATTGCTTCAATCCCATAATGGCTTTTGGTTCAGAAATGAACTAAACTCCATTATGGGATTCTAATAGATTTTGATATGTAGTCTAAACTTACATGCCTGATTGTTGGTTGTATGTTATCATTGGATTACCTATTATGATTGAGCGTAATGAATGAATGTTTGATCACCATTCATCTTGTATGCTTATATGGATTTGAAAAATGAAATATGAGTATGGATATAATCATAATAACATATGTTTATGAGGCTGAGTTGTTTAGCTTTGTAATTCATGAACCGAATAGAAATATACCGTTTCACCATGTGTAGTACTGAAAGAGCCTGTGCTTTAATTCATTATTGCTGCAATTTCACATAGACATATAATGATTTTGGTAATATTGTCGCTTACATGATTTCTATCATATGTGGAGGTTATGTAAATAGGTCATAATTCATTGAAAAATGGTTATGTCCACTTTTATGCTCTTGACTAGTTTTCCATGATAAGTATATAAGCATTACATGATGGTTACAATTTAGATGAAGTATGAAATGAAGTTAGAATCTCATTATTTCCAAATTTGATTATAATATTTTAGTATCCTATTTTTATTCATTAATTGAATTTAGAATTAATTATAATTATGAGTTATTCGTTAAAGCATATGAAAATAGTGACATAGTTGATGTATGATAATTAAAATTTAAAACCTTTCTCCGTGGATCGATACTTTTCTTACTCTGTACAACTTGTTGACACGTGTATGCTTGCATGAGTTAGAGTCCTTTTTGTTTGACTGAAAAGGAGGCAACAAGTTTTTGGCGCCGTTGCCGGGGATAAGCATTTATTTTTAATATTATCGTCATCAGTTTAAAACTAAATTTGTATGACTTAGACAAATCTTATCTTATCTTATTTATATTTTTGTTTTTGTTGTATTTCAGGTACTTGTAGATATTTTATGCACACGTGATCATCCAATTCTGAGTTGACACCTGCACAAGATAACATAAACGGGAGAGGTTGGAAATCGAGAGCATGTAGAAATATACAAGCAGAGTTAGTGACCACAACATCTAATATGGCAGCAAAAGAACAAAGAGAAGAGTAAAGAGAGGAACACAGGGCCTTGAGAGATTATTCGATGCCAAACATAAATGGATTACAGTCAAGTATAGTCAGGCCAGCTATAGCAGCCAACACTTTCAAGATAAAGTCGGGTACTATTCAAATGGTGCAGAATTCAGTACAGTTTGGGGGTGCGGCTACAGATGACCCGAATGAGCATCTATTGAGTTTTATAGAAATATGTGACACCTTCAGATACAACGGGGTGACAGAGGATACAATCAGACTTAGACTATTTCCATTTTCATTACGAGACAAGGCAAGAAGTTGGCTTCACTCTTTACCTTTAGGATCTATTACAACATGGGAGGACCTAGCACAAAAGTTCTTAGCCAAATTTTTTCTAATGGCTAAGACTGCTAAAATGAGGACATCAATTTCCCAGTTTGAGCAGCAGCAGGGTGAATCTCTATATGAAGCTTGGGAAAGATACAAGGAGATGCTAAGAAAGTGTCCACACCATGGTATGCCGGTTTGAATGGTGATTAATACATTCTATAATGGATTGGGATGGCAGTCACTGTAAGACCCCGAATTTTATGAAATAAAAGTGTTCAATTTTTCTTATAATTACAATTCAGTAAATGGTTAAATTGATAAAAAGTTAAAGTTATGGATGAAATGAAAATTTTTCAAAATAAACAAGTGGTTATAAAATAATCATTGTTGTCGGGGAATATTCGTTTGTCGTGGAATATTCTTTCTGTCGGGGAATATTCGTACGACGGCATAACTGTTTGTGGGCCCCACAACGGAAAACGGTCGGATGAAGATAACGATAAAAATTGAGTTTTTATAATTAACGGCGTAGTTGTTACCGTTAACACTGTTGAAATACCCGGTGGTTAAAATACAATAATACGCGTTATTGCACAGTAGCACACGGTATTGCACCAATTATTTATTCTTACGAAGGAAGACACTACTCAATAATTGTTACAGCAGTTACTGTTCAATATTTTATTTTATTGATTCAATAATTGCTGCGTTGATATTTTATATTATTGTTGTTTCAATAATTATTGCTGCACAGTATTTTCCATTATCAGATCAATAATTCATATTATTTGAATAATATTATTAGAGAACATTATTGGCAATGTCTAGAAAGTTCTATCTAAGGAGAGGTTTGGTCATCTAATTACGCGCCAGTAAAGAAAAATTCTTATTGGAAAGCCCCCTCTTTCCTGGGAACGGCCTGGTTGTCATATATGTGATTCTGTAATATTATTTATGAATAATTAATTATTGATTCATATGATAATGAAATATTTATTTTATGTGGATATAAATGAGGGATATATTTTTGTGGTTAAAAATGAAGGAGTTAATGTTGAGGTATTTTATCTGTATTTTTGTCGGAACGGAGGTATTGAAAATCAAATTAGGGTTTTTGAGATATTTTGCGGGGGTTATAATTTTTAATCTGACCGTTGGATCGTGGTAATTTTTGGATATGTTATACATATATAAGTTGAGTATATGTCTACAAATTTTGAACCGTTAAAAATGAACGTATGATTTGTTATGAATTTTACGAGATGTCTGGTTCAGAAATTGTTGAATTTTCGGAGTTAATCATTTTGGTGGAAAATTCTAGAATTGGTGGGCCCCACTCTTGGTTGGTAAAGAAATGTGCTGAGATTTTTATTCAAATGTGGTGGGTGGAAATAGTAGCAGGTAAAGCCATCAGGTAGCAGGTCAAGTCTGTTTCGGCGTGCTAACATTTTCCTATAAATAGAGGGCTAAGTTAGAATTGAAAATCACACTAGAATTCATAAGTTTTCTCTCTTTCTCTCTCTATATTATGAAGCATATTTTGTGAGTATTTAGATACTTTGAGAGTTGCTATTCAGTGCAAGTTTCCTTCAGCTTTGCATTCCGGTCAGAAATACTGCACTTTTGAGGTAAGGGATAGTAAGAGATTTTAAGGGTTGTTATGTTTTTCAGTTTCGTAATTTTTCTGACCTTCAAAAATTCTGGAAAAATTTGAAATGATATTTTGATGAGTTTTCTTGATTGTGTCCAAAAATAGTGATTTTTGGATGTATAGATTAAGAGTTATGAATTTTATGAAAAAAGACTATTTTAAAAGTAACCGCTTATAACTCCTTGTGGTTAACTCCAAAATTGATGAAATTTTTATTGGGAGTACATGTATATGATAGGAGTATACTCTGTGAATTTCAGAATTTTTAGATAAAAGTACAATTTTTGATAAATGTCTAAATATTCGGCTGTTTTGGCCATGTGAAAAATAGTAAATAACTTTTAAAAATTCTGAGAAAAATATATGTTCACTATGAGACTATATTCTGCTAAATCCCAGGAAAAAAATATTTTTGGAACTGATTTGCTATTTTTTATGAAAATGGACTAGTTATGAGTAAATGAATTAAATATGTTATGTGAAGTAAGAAAATTGGAAAATAGAATTTTATGGCTTGAGAATCCTATATGAGGTATATGCAGATTTTTGATGAGGGTTTTGGTTATTGGTAATGAAATCTTATGAGTTTGGTATTTTAGGATGATTAAATGCATTATTTAGTAAAGTGTAAACAATTAAAATAAATTGTTTATAAGCTTAAGAAATATTATTATTTCAATATCATTATACCGAAATATTGGTATAGATTTTATTGTGGAATTTCTACCTTTTTCATGTCGAGTTACTATTCATGAGTTACTATTTACGAGTTACTATTCATGAGTTACTATTCACGAGTTACTATTCACGATAAAATTGGTTTCTTTTTCTGACCAAATTATAGTTGATTTATAAATATTACTCTTAAGATTAAATCTATATGTTGGTCATATTATTTTTATTATCATATATAACATTTTTATAACCCTAATGATGATATTTCTCTTTGACTTGAGTGTAAAGATGGGTAGATTATTGGTATGATCATGACTATGGGTTCTCTTTGGCCAGTAGTGCAAAGTTGAATTGTTGACTGGTATGATCATGACCATTGAATTTATAATTGAATATTTTTAGCTTAAGTGTAAAGGTGAAATGATCAACATGGTTATAATTATTGTTTATATAAATTCTGAAATGATTATATATTCTTTTAGATATTTATATATTTGGCCTGTAGTGCAAATATGAACTGTTGAGGAATATATTTGGCCTTTAGTACAAATATAAACTGTTGAGGAATATCTTTGGCCTGTAGTGCAAAGATGAATTGTAGATGAATATCTTTGGCCTGTAGTGCAAAGATGGTCTGTTGATGAATATCTTTGGCCCATAGTGCAAAGATGACATGTTGTTGAATATCTTTGGCCAGTAGTGCAAAGATGAACAGGTGTTGAGATGAACATGACCAATTGGTGATACAAATGAATATCTTTGGCCGTAGTGCAAAGATGAAGTTATTAGTATGATTATGAACAGAAAATGTGATTTGGTGTAACCATGATCTTTAATGTTTCAGGTAAAGATAGGTGATAAAAATTATATTCGTCCTGGATGAGAAGAGGAATTTAAAACTACAGTTATGATTATGAGTTATTCATATGATCGTGGACTAGAATTGTTGATTGATGTTACAGGGATAAAACATTGTTGGTGGATTTTTAACATGAAGAAGATAATAGACTTTATAGTCTATTTGACTCTTCTAATGGATTGCTCGTTCCGCTGCAACTATGGTTGAAATTTTTATCATCTACCATATGTTTAAATCTCTGATTTAATTCTGTTGAAGGCTATTGATAACTTATTTATCTTTAGTCATGATATTCTTTACTGGGCTAGTTGTACTCACCCTTCTGTTTCACAATTCCTTTCAGGTAATAAGAGTGTAGCTGGGTCGAGCGGGGTAACATGGGAATAGAACGGTGGTCATCATTTAGTAGTTATATTTGGTGAAGAAAATAGGGTGAGGCGAACCCAACGTTGGAAGGGTGTTTTGTCACTATCATACAAGATGTCTAATGACATACAACCTCATGTCATCATAAGACAGGGTTGTGTTCATCCACTTGCTGAGTATCTTTACGAGCACTACCTATATAATCTTGGTGTTTGTTTGAAGTATAATTTTCAATTAGAGATAGTGGAGATAATGATATGTCAAGAGAAGACTCACCATTGGGAAGAATATGATAGTAAACTTCTCGTTTTTCTTTGGGGTCTATTGGGTTAACCAAGGATAATTCTATGGCCATATGATATCTATCATAACCTAGATGCATGACCTCCCATGTACGAAGGTTTCCTTGAGCACTTCCCAACGATTCTAATTTCTAAAACAGTTTTTGACTATACCTTTATGTAAGGTATCATTGTGAGGTGCTGTCCACGATTGGAACATGAGTCACATTTGGTATATATTTGTATCCAAACTCACAACATATGTGTTGTTGTATTTTGCACGACAATTGTTGTAATATATTTGTAGTTATTTTCTGTACAATGTATTTGGCGACTCAGAATATGTTGGATGGAATGGACCTGTTTTGGGGTTGTCACAGTCACGACCAATTGTAGATGCAGCTGTAGTAGGAGCTTTGTGGGCAAAGAGCTATGAAGAGGCCTACAACCTTATTGAGACTATGGCAGCTAATGACTTTCAAAATCCTACAGTCAGAATGCCACAGCCCAAAGTTGCAGGATTGTTAGAGGTGGATGCTATCACTCAGTTGTCAGCTTAGATGGCATCAATGGCAAAGAAGATTGACTCTTTGGCGAAAAGTAAGGCGAAGACAGTTGCTTTCGTATATGAGATACGTGCAGCGTCACATTCAACCGACCAATGTGCTATCAGTTCAGAGTCTGTACAATATGTGAGCAACTACCAGAAGAATCAAAGTTAGTTTCAGAATGCTTACAACCCAAACAACCGCAACCATCCAAATTTCAGTTGGTCCAACAATCAAAACAATCAACAAAGTCAGTTTCAACCACAATAATAATTTCAGGCACATCCATCTCAGCAACAGTTTACACCAAGACCACCTTACCCACCTAGATTTTCTCAGCAACAACAACATCATCCACCACCTGCACCTCAGTAAGAGAAGAAGTCAGAGATGGAGGAAATGATGATGAAGTATATGGCAAATACAGAGGTGATGATTAAAAGTCAAGCAGTGGCTATAAAAAATTTGGAAACTCAAATGGGACAGATGGCTAGCATGCTTAACAACAGACCTCAGGGTTCATTGCCAAGTACAATGGAGGCTAATCCAAGAAGGGAAGGTAAGGAACAATGTCAGGCAATTACACTTTGGTCTGGGAAGCAAACTGCAGAAACTTAGCATGGCGCGCCCGCGCCACTTTTGCAAGGAGAAACCGCGCGGCCGCGCGATCATGAAAATTCTTCCGAGGATGGTTTGAATAAAGAAGGTTCAAGTCAATAGGAAGTGAAGAAGAATAAAGAAGATTCATTTGATAAATTAATGACTAAGATACCAGTAGTTCATCCTCTTGTTCCTTACCCACAGAGATTACAGAAGCAGAGGGAAGACAAATAGTTCAGTAAATTTTTGGAGGTCTTTAAAAAGCTATAGATTAACATACCTTTCGCTTAGGCATTGGAACAGATGCCTAGTTATGCAAAGTTATGTTAAAGTATATTGTCAAGGAAGAAAAGGCTAGAAGATTTCGAGACAGTAGCCTTAACTGAAGAATGTAGTGCAGTGCTTCAACGCAAGTTACCTCTAAAGCTGAAGGACCCGGGCAGCTTTACGATACCTTGTACAATTGGAAAGATGAGCTTCAGTAAATGCTTGTGTGATCTTGGGGCAAGTATAAATTTGATGCCTTTGTCAGTGTTCAATCAATTGGGATTGTCGGCTCCAAGACCGACAAATATTTCTTTATAGCTAGCTGATAGGTCTATCACTTATCCATGAGGTATTGTGGAAGATGTATTGGTGAAAGTGGATAAATTTATCTTTTCGGATGATTTCATCATATTAGACTATGAAGAAGACAGAAGTATACCGATCATTCTTGGAAGACCATTCCTAGCTACATGAAGGACCTTAATAGACGTTCAGAAAGGGGAATTGACAATGCGAGTGCATGATCAGGAAGTTACTTTTAATGTATTCAAGGCAATGAAATTTTCGACAGATGAAGAGGAATGCTTTAGGGTTGATTTGGTGGAAAAGGTACTAAATGATGAAGTAGAGAACTTGGTGGATCAAGAACCATTGAGGAATGCTATTATGGGAGGTTCAAAAATAGAAGATGAGGAAACTAAAGAAATTATTCAGATACTTGACACTACTCCACAATTCAGGAAGTTCAAGACTCCTGTTGAGCCATTAAAGAAAGCTGGAGAGTCATCAGTTAAATTAAAGCCATCTCTTGAGACACCTCCAGAACTTGAGTTGAAACCACTTCCAGACCATTTGAGGTATGCATTTTTAAATGATAATTCAAAATTACCTGTGATTATTTCTTCTGCACTAACATATTTTCAGGAAGAAAAACTGCTAAGAGTCCTCAGGGAGTTCAAGTCAGCAATTGGGTGGACTATAGCAGATATAAAAGGGATCAGTCCATCTTTCTGTATGCACAAGATCCTCCTGGAAGATGATAGCAAGCCTTCAGTGGAACAACAAAGAAGACTTAATCCAATCATGAAGGAAGTTTTCAAGAAGGAAGTGTTAAAATGGCTGGATGCAAGTATTATTTATCCGATTTCAGATAGTTCGTGGGTGAGTCCGGTACAGTGTGTATCGAAGAAGGGTGGTATGACCGTAGTCTCTAATGAAAAGAATGAGTTGATTCTGACAAGAACAGTAACGGAGTGGAGAGTCTGTTTGGATTATCGTAGACTTAATAAAGCTATAAGGAAAAATCACTTTCCACTGCCGTTTATCGATCAGATGTTGGATAGACTAGCAGGTCATGAGTTTTATTGCCTTCTAGACGGTTATTCAGGTTACAATCAGATTGTTATAGCTCTAAAAGACCAGAAAAAGACAACCTTTACATGCCCGTATGATACTTTTGCTTTCAGAAGGATGTCTTTTGGTCTGTGCAATGCCCCAACCACTTTTGAAATATGTATGATGGCTATCTTTTCGGTTATGGTGGAGCATAATGTGGAGGTGTTTATGGATTATTATTCAGTATTTGGTGATTCTTTTGATTTGTGTCTGGAAAATTTAGTGATGGTATTGAGAAGATGTGTTGAGACGAACTTGGTGTTGAATTGGGAAAAGAGCCATTTTATGGTACAAGAAGGAATAATTCTGGGACATAAGGTGTCGAAGAAATGACTTGAGGTGGACAGGGCCAAATTAGAGACCATTGAGAATTTGCCACCACCAACTTCAGTAAAAGGTGTTCGAAGTTTTCTAGGACATGCAGGCTTCTACCGCAGATTCATTAAAGATTTCTCCAAGATAACAAAGCCACTTTGCAGCTTATTAGAGAAGGATGCACAGTTCAAGTTCGATGAGGATTGTTTGTATACATTTGAGCATTTAAAGAGGAAGTTAACTTTAGCACCAGTGATTACAGCTGTGACACCCCCAACTCCGGGTTACCTAACCCCCCGAGTTTGGTGTCCACGATCCACAATATAATAATATCTAACTACCCATTCATATAGAAATAGTATTACATAAGTCATTAACATAGATTATTAATACATTAATCCCAGGTCTGCTAACCTTAATATTACAAACATACCCCTTAGATATACAACAAGGGTTTACAATACACCATAATAATAATAATAAGGTTCATTATACTAATTTATCACTATGCCTTTTCCTTTGTTCTTCTTCGCAGCACCTTCTGCAACTTCATCCCTAGTTGAAAAGTTTTATATATAGCAAGGGTGAGCAACAAGTTTGTCCAGCAAGTTAAGACATACAATAAAGGTATAAAAATCAATATCAATTCTTCTCACATTCTTCGCAATAATAATTTAATAATGAAAGAGTACAACGCTTTCAAGGTTTTCTACGATATTCAATGAATAATAAGAATTAATTCTACGAAATAGCAAAGTGGAATATTTTCCAGATTTATGCTGAGCAATCCATTGGATCTTGAACTTCTCTTCTCGGGTATATATTAAAGTTTTACTTTGACATATACGCAGGTGTATCAGATAACCATAAAGATTAAATCATACCCCTCTGCAAGTACTAGAGCCGGCCAACTCCTTGTACCCTATATTATGCATAATACTTAGGTCGCGCGCAATGGTCGAATATACGACTTAAAAATATTCCCTTTATATAAAAGGTTATTCTTCTCAGTCTCAGAATCAAGATTTGATTTAACAACGAAATTCAATGATTTCAATTTCTATTTACTTATCGATCTAGCCGAAATAATTGGTATTGATCTATCAATAACAATTGAATTCTCTTCTCAAATTTATCATGTTCTAACAAATGTTCGTCTAGCCAGAATAATTAGCTAAGATATTTCTCAACATAATTTGACAATAAATAGGAATTATCTGTACTGTCAATTTTATCTTCTACGAATATGAATATCCAACAACAGTTATTCTACAAATGTATATTCTCCGAATTAGTAATTCAATTTGAATTATTAAACATGCACTAACTGCGAATAATCAACAATAAATCCCTGAACGTGGTAAAATCAACAATAATTAACCACTATAATGATTGAACAATATTAACTCAAGGTTGAGTTTGGAAACTTACCTCTTTCGCTGTTTACAGCTACATAATAAACTTATCTGCGTTTGAAAGACCTATAACCAATAACATCAGTCTCACAATTAGTATAATATTTTATAACACGCAACACTATAATTCACAGTCTATCTGTCCTAGGCACATTACCACATAGACACATTAGTGTTTATAACCTATATAAACACTCAACAAGCCTAACTAGTTCGGTCTGGTTGGACTTCAGTCCATTTTCGGTGTTCTGGTCACTCTAACCGATAATTAACACATTGATTGTCAATTAAACTTGGTCTCTAAGCTTCAATATTATTTTTAGATAAGTTAATTATCATTTATAATTTTTTTCGGAAGCTTTTAATAATTTATAAGCAATTATTATAATTTATAATAATTTTTCAAACACTTAAATCATTTTAAAATGATTTAATTATCAAATAATCTTATCATCATTAATATTTAATAATATAAAAATATTAATGTTATACTTGTCAAAATATTAAAGTTATTATTAATAACTTAAAATATTTTTAAATTATCAATATTCTACTTAAATGATTTTTAAACTAATTAAAATTATTTTTAAATCATCACCATTAATATTTAAATATTAATGAAATTATTATCAAAATATTAAAAGTCATTAATTATAACTTAAAATATTTTAAAAATATTTTTCACATTTTAAATAATTTTTAAATCAATAAAATCATTTTAAATTCCTTTATTTAATATAATAATTAAATAAATCTAATATCATTAATATTAATTTATTAATGAAAATTCTCCAAATATATTGAAAATAATATTTTATAATTCAAAATATTTTTAAATATATTATTCTTATTTAAAACGATTCTTCATAATATTAAATCATTTTTCTCTAATTTATTTAATACACTAATTAAATAAATTAAATACCTTTAATATTTAAATAATTATAAATATTAAAGAAAAATATTCCAATTGGTCAAAAATTATTTTTCATAATTTAAAATAATTTTTAAAACCATTTTAATAATTTTTTGTAATTTATTTCTATTTTTAAATAATTTTCGAAAATTCAGAAAATAAAAACTAGTTAAACCGTTCGCTATAGGCCTTTAGCGACAGTAACCGTCGCTGTTGGTGTTCTTGAGCTTCAAGAACACTGACAGCCGGCAGTGCAAGGGTCAACGTTTGACCGTTCATAATTTTTAATCCACTGTGTTTCTGGGCTATTTTGTGCATTGATCTTGTATTATACATGTAGTACTACAATTGCAAGTCATCACCAGAGCCATAACGTAACCATCTAGCAAGATCTAGCCATCTAAACAACCTGTCAAACAGTACCTGGGTTTTCTGGGTAACCCAGAAACCCAAGCAGTCTCTCGGTACCACCTTCCAGCCGATTTAATCTTATGTTCCTGTAATGATTCATGTGTTCTTAAAGTTCATATATGTAGTCCTTATGTCAAGGAACAACACTATAGCAACAAATCGGTCCAAAAACATAACAATGATCCGATTTGAAGAGGTCAAACCCTGTCAGAAACTTGGCTCTAACGTTTTCTGGAAATTCCAAAACACATGAATTGATACCGGATGGTCTACTTTGACCGTCCACTAGATTCGATCACTTGTTTGTTTGAGATATCTAAGGCCATGGATCTAGAGTCAAGCCAACAGGCTACAAATATGTTACAACAACATCAACAAAAAATATCATAACCGACAGATCTAAGAGTTTGAATATCATGTCAGACCTTGTTTCTTACTTTCTGGGTTGCCTAGAATGTTACTCGGTCAAGCCCGATCAACGGGTTTTGACCTTTAATAGCTCCTGATCTAGACATCCAATGGCTGTACTATCACTTCCAGATTAAAGACAACATAACAAGCTACAGATCCAAAACATCAAACAAGAAAAATCGTATACAGACAAGAATCTGTGGCGCCTGACATTAGCTTGTCACACCACATTTTCTGTTCTTGGGCAGTTTGAAAATCAACACTTTTTAAGCCATTTGATGCTATGGATCTATGGTATATCACCATAGATCATCATAAAACACCTTCTAGCAAACATCTAAACATATAAACACAAAAGTTGTCTTAGGATACAAGATCAAAATGGGTTTTAGGGTTTATACCTTTTTCTTGAAAAATCTTAGATCTTGGCTCTCCAATCTGTTATTGGGTGACCTAAGGGAAGTATTTGGGACTGAATCACTTGGAAATTTCGGAGTTCTTGGTGAGAGAGAGAGTAGGTGAGAGCTTGAGTGAATAAAACCCAATTTTTGCACACTTTCTCTTTCTTAATCTATATATATATATATATATATATATATATATATATATATATATATATATATATATATATTATGATAGCAAGATCTGATGTTGCTGCCATGTGGAGGTTGATTGCTGGATATTACAAGTCACAAAGTCAATAGGGTTAGTTACCAACTAAAGCTCTTGACAATTTTTACAAGTTTCCTTTAAAAAATCCAAAAAGGGCACTTTAGTCTTTTGTAAAATAATTTTAATGGTAATATGGTCAAATGTCCAAACCCTTAGGGTTTAACCCTTTGGGTTTAACCCTAAGGTTCTAACCTTAGGCTTTACAAACTCCAAATCTAGAATTTTCTAATTAGGGTTTCTAAAAAAAAAATAGATTTCTAAAATAAAATTATGGTTTTTCATAGAAATTAATATTTCTAAAGTATAATTAGGGTTTCCTAATTATATTAACATTTACTAAACACATTAGGCTTGCTAATTAGGATTAGAGTTTCCTAATTAGGGTTTAGAATTCTTGAATTTAAAATTAGGGTTTCTCGGCATATGATTAAAGTTTCTAACGGTACGTTAGAGTTTCTAATCCTGAGATTAGGGTTTTTAATCTCTTATTAGGGTTTATTAATTTTAAACCTTATCCGATCAATCATTGATCAATAAATGTCTTCGGTACAAACACATACTCATTAATATAATTCTTTTAATTTTATTATCTATCGAATCCCTATCCGGATTTAGGGTTAGGGTTTTTAATCTTGTTAAGCACAACTCTGCTCTAATTTTATTAGTCAATACAGAAATTGACCTTCTCGAGACTCGTATCACAGAAACTTGTCACAAAATTAATAATCAATATTAATATTATTTAAAAAAAATTTATCGTAAAATTTTGATTATTCAAAATCTCGGGTATCACAGTCACCCCTCCTTAAAAGGATTCCGTCCTCGGAATCACCGCTTTCTTATTCTCTACAATCTTTTAAAGTTTATATCAATTCATTTTTGTGACGCCCCAGAATAGGTATACAACACCCATTCTGAGTCGCCAAATACATGGTACAGAAAGCAAACTACAACTTCAATAATACAATTGTCGTGCAAAATACGACAACACATACTGTGAGTTTAAATACAAATATTGTCTTCTAGACAATATCCACACTCAAATAAATCCTCATTACAATTATTCAAACACTATTTTACAGAAATAGTGAGGACTGCTAATACATCTTTCTAGAACCATCACTCCATACCCCGACTAGATCCTGCTATGTTCTCACCTCCTGAGAAGAAAAATGGAACAAAAAGGAAAAGGGTGAGCTCAACTAGCCCAGTAAAGAATATTATGACTAAGATAATATACAACAAATTATCGTTAGTCTTCAACAGGGAAAAATCTGATAAAATATAATCGACAACAAGTTTTAGATCAACAACTGCAGCGGAAACAGCAAACCATTAGAAGAGTCAAGTAGAGAAAGAATTCTACTATCTTCTAAGATTTAAAAGTCCATCATCAATATTTTATCCCTGTAACATCAATTAATAATCATCTTTAACCAAATATTCATCTTTGCACTACAGGCCAAAGATATTCATTTGTATCATCAGTCGGTCATGTTCATCTCAACACCTGTTCATCTTTGCACTACAGGCCAAAGATATTCATCAAGTAATTATACATCTTTGCACTACAGGCCAAAGATATTCAGTAATATCATCATTTAGGACTGAGGATGATGAAAAATATCTTAAAGAGAACGAATCCAATGAGACAGAAGGACAAATAGTAGGGATTCGTATAACAGTTTATCCAAGATCAATAATACTTCATAATAATCAATTGTGAAGCAGAATTCAAAAATAAAGATCAAAACATGGATACAATCAAAGATAGTAACCATAATAGACATCTTGGACAAAAAGGGAAAATTTTATTTTTCGGTGAATAGTGCCGTATTCGTGAATAGTGCCGTATACGTGAATAGTGCCGTATACGTGAATAGTAACCCCCGACACAAAAAGTTCCAAATTTGATAAAAACTCATATCAATATTTCAGCATAATGATATTGAAGAAAATAATATCATTAAGAAGAAAATAATATCCCTTACCTCAAAATATCAGTACTTCTGGTCGGAATACCGGTATAAGGCTGAAAGAAACTTGCTCTGATGAATAGAAACTCTCAAAGTATCTAAATACTCACAAAATACACTCAATAATCTAGAGAGAGAAAGAGAGAAAACTTGTTTCTGGTGTGATTTTCAATTCTAACTTAGCCCTCTATTTATAGGAAAATTTTGGTAGGTTTGACCTGCAACCTGATGGCTTTACCTGCTACTATTCCCACCCACCACATTTGAAATATAATTCAGCACATTTCTTCACCAACCACAAGTGGGCCCCACCAATTCTAGAATTTTCCACCAAAATGATAAACTCCGAAAATTCAACAATTTCTGAACCAGTCATCTTGTAAAATTCGTAATAAATCATACGTTCATTTTTAACGGTTCAAAATTTGTGGACATATACTCAACTTATATATGTATAACATATCCAAAAATTACCACGATCCAACGGTCGGATTAAAAATTATAACCCCCACAAACTATCTCAAAAACCCTGATTTTTAATACCTCCATTCCGACAAAAATACTGATAAAAACCTCAACATTAACTCCTTCATTTTTAACCACAAAAATATATCCCTCATTTATATCCACATAAAATAAATATTTCCTTATCATATGAATCAATAATTAATTATTCACAAATAATATTACAGAATCACATTTATGACAACCAGGCCGTTCCCAGGAAAGAGGGGGCTTTCCAATAAGGATTTCTCCTTACTGGCGCGCAATTAGATGACCAAACCTCTCCTTAGACAGAACTTTCTAGACATTGCCAATAATGTTATCTAATAATATTATTCAAATAATATGAATTATTGATCTGATAAATGAAAATACTGTGCAGCAACAATTATTGAAACAACAATAATATAAAATATCAACGCAGCAATTATTGAATCAATAAAATAAAATATTGAATAATAACTACTGTAACAATTATTGAGTAGTGCCTTCTTACGTAAGAATCAATAATTGGTGCAATACCGTGTGCTACTGTATTTTAACCACCGGGTATTCCAACAGTATTAACGGTAACAACTACGCCGTTATTTATAAACAACTTATACTTGTCGTTTTCTTCATCCAATCGCTTTCCGTTATGGGGCCCACACAAGGCTGCGTCGTCGTACGAATATTCCCCGACAGCAAGAATATTCCACGACCAACCGAATATTCACCGACCAAAAATAAATATTTTATAACCACTTGCTTATTTTGCAAAATTTGCACATTTCACCCATAACCAAAGTATTATATCAAATTAACCCCTTATTATTCACAATAATATTTAGAGAAAATTTGATTTTATTCATTAATAAGTTGGGGTCTTACAACCTCCCCTCCTTATGAAATTTCGTCCTCGAAATTGACGTACGTACCTGATGTTTCAAAAAGGTGAGGATACCTCGCTTTCATTTCTGATTCCAACTCCCAGGTCATTTCTTCAATAGCATGGTTTCTCCACAAAACCTTAACTTGTGGTATAACCTTCGTGCGTAGGACATGCTCTTTCCTATCCAAGATCTTAACAGGTACCTCCTCGTACGTTAAATCTTCAGCTATCTCGTCTGGTTCTAACTCAATAATGTGGTTCGGGTCTTTAACATATTTACGAAGCATAGATATGTGAAAAACATTATGAACACGAGACATGCTTGGAGGTAATGCGAGTCTATATGCCACATTTCCTATTCGCTCAAGAATCTCAAATGGACCAACAAATCTTGGATTGAGCTTTCCTCTCTTCCCAAATCTTGTAACTCCCTTCCATGGTGCAACACGTAACAATACATGATCCCCAATATTAAATTCCACGTCCTTCCGATGAAGATCCGCATAACTCTTTTGTCGATCCTGTGCCGTTTGTATACGTTGTCGAATCGTTTGGATCTTCTCTGTAGTAATGCGTACCAATTCTGGTCCCAACAATGTTGCTTCACCCACCTCGTCCCAGCATACTGGAGAACGACATTTTCTTCCATACAACGCCTCAAATGGAGCCATACCTATGCTCGCCTGATAACTGTTGTTGTAGGAGAATTCCACCAATGGTAGGTACTTATCCCAACTCCCTTTGAGATCTAAGACACAAAGTCTTAATAGATCTTCAAGAGTTTGAATAGTCCTCTCTGATTGTCCGTCCGTTTGAGGATGGTATGCTGAACTGAATCGTAAATCCGTGCCCATAGCTTTCTGCAAGCTAACCCAAAATCGTGAAGTGAATCTTGGGTCACGATCCGAAACTATGGATACTGGCATGCCATGCAATCTCACAATCTCGTTCACGTACATACTAGCAAGACGTTCAAGGGAATAAGTCTCACGTATCGGCAAGAAATGAGCGGACTTGGTTAATCTATCAACAATAACCCAAATCGCATCTATGCCTTGAGAAACCTTGGGAAGACCTGTAACAAAATCCATAGTAATGTGTTCCCACTTCCATTTCGGAATCTCAAGTGGTTGCAATGGACCCTTTGGTACTTGATGCTCCGCTTTTACACGTTGACAAGTTAAACATCTCGAGATAAACTCCGCGATCTCTCTTTTCATATTGCTCCACCAAAATGTATGTCGAAGATCGTGATACATTTTGGTACTCCCAGGATGGATTGCAAACGGTGTGTTGTGTGCCTCCATCATTATTCTATGCTTCAAGTCAAAATCGTTAGGAACACAAAGTCTGGAGTTGACTCGAAGTATTCCTTCTTCATCGATTCTTGCTTCTGGAATAGCACCTTCTTGCACTTTCTTCTTCATACGCATCAGCTCTATATCCGTAGCTTGAGCAGCTTTAACTTTATCGATTAAAGTCGGTTCTACTCGTATATTTGATATCATCATGTGGGTACTTGGAGCCTTCATCTCTATCTCCATCCTTTGCAAGTCATACAAAATGGGCCTTTGTGTTAAAAACATTGCACTCGTACCCGCATATGATCTTCTACTCAATGCGTCAGCTACTACGTTTGCTTTTCCAGGATGGTATTGGATGGTATGATCGTAATCTTTCAACAGCTCAAGCCAACGTCGTTGCCGCATGTTGAGTTCCTTTTGGGTGAAGAAATATTTGAGGCTTTTATGATCTGTATAGATCTCCACTTTCTCCCCATACAGGTAGTGTCTCCAGATCTTCAACGCAAAAACGACTGCTGCCAACTCCAAATCATGAGTAGGATAATTCCTCTCATATTCTTTGAGTTGTCGTGAGGCATAGGCTATGACTTTCCCATGTTGCATGAGAACACATCCTAACCCTTTGCCTGAAGCATCGCTGTAGATAACAAATCCATCCGAACCAGATGGTATTGTCAAAACAGGTGCCGAAATGAGTCTCCTCTTGAGTTCTTGGAAACTCTTCTCGCATTCCTCACTCCATACGAATTTTGTATCTTTCCGAGTCAGCTGAGTTAACGGAGTAGCGATTCGAGAAAATCCTTCCACAAATCTCCGATAATAACCAGCTAAGCCCAGAAAGCTACGTACTTCGGTTACCGACTTCGGTTGCTCCCAACTTTGTATGGCTTCAATCTTCGCCGGGTCGACAGATACTCCATGTTTTGACACCACGTGCCCAAGGAATGCTACTTCCTCAAGCCAGAACTCGCATTTCTTCAGTTTGGCATATAGCTTGTTTTCACGAAGCCTTTGCAGTACCAGCTTCAAATGGCGCTCATGATCTTCACGGCTTTTGGAATAGATGAGGATGTCATCAATAAAGACAACAACGAACTGATCCAAATATTCTTTGAATACACGGTTCATCATATCCATGAAGGCAGCAGGAGCATTAGTCAATCCAAAAGACATTACTAAGAATTCATAATGCCCGTACCGAGTTCTGAAGGCAGTCTTTGGAATATCCTCAGTTTTAATCTTCAGCTGATGATATCCAGAACGAAGATCGATCTTTGAAAAGAATTGTGCTCCTTGCAACTGGTCAAACAGGTCATCAATGCGAGGTAGCGGATACCTATTCTTGATGGTGACATGGTTCAATTCTCGATAGTCAATACAAAGTCGCATACTCCCGTCTTTCTTCTTTACGAATAAAACAGGAGCACCCCAAGGAGACGTACTAGGACGAATAAAACCGATGTCCAACAACTCCTGTAGTTGGACTTTTAACTCCTGAAGTTCAATAGGAGCCATTCGATATGGGGTTTTAGAAATGGGCTTTGTACCGGGTTCAAGGTCAATAAAGAATTCAATTTCTCGTTCCGGGGGTAGACCGGAAGTTCTTCAGGAAATACATCGGAAAATTCTCTAACAATAGAAATATTATTCAAATCTGACTTGTCTTTGTTCAAATCCATAACATGGGCTAAGAAAGCTTGACATCCGTTTTTCAATAAACGAATAGCTTTGTGGCTTGATATGACAGTGACTGATTTTAGTGGTTTAGTAGTTTGAATTCGTATGACAGGTTGGTTAGGAATATGAAAACTAACAACCTTACGAAAACAATCAATTTTAGCATGATGAGTGGTTAACCAATCAATTCCTAAAATCACATCAAAAGCAAGTATCTTTAAAGAGATAAGATCAACAGGTAATGTGATAGTGCCAACTTGGATCATGCAAGATTTATAAACTGTAGATGTAACGAAGGTTTCACCCAACGGAGTTTCAACAGATAAGTTAAAGTCCAATTTCTCCGGAGTCAAGTTTAAACGTTGAGCACAAGCAGGAGAGATAAAAGAATGGGTAGAACCGGTATCTAGTAAAGTATAAACTTCGCAAGAATTCAAGATTAGCTTACCCGTGATCACCTCGTTCGGGTTTCTCGCGTTTTGGCCAGTAACGACAAACGCCCTTCCAGGAACCGCTGATTTCGACTTATCCGGGATAACTTTTGGAGTCACCATCCCCGCTGAACTTGGTTTTGCCACAGAACACTCTCGAGCTATATGACCTTCCTTTCCACAGTTATAACATACCTTGGATTGTTGTGGGCAGTTTGGGCTGATATGTCCCTCTTTCCCACATTTGTAACAGTTGATGTTTGTGCTGACGTCTTCACGTTATCATTGTTGTACCTTCTCTTCTTGAAATCTCCTCCCGACTCGCTCCTTCTATTATCATGACCACGATTACCACCAGAGTGGTTACCGCTTTTGTCCGAATGTTTTCCTCCCTGCTGGTTTTCATTGCTTCGATGACTGCCGCCACCGGTATGACCCTGGTTGTGGTCCCTCGGTTGCACATATTCATTATCTCGCTCTAATAATTGAGCCCTGTTTACAACATCTGAATATAAAGAAAATTTATGAGAGATAAGATATTGCCGAATCTCGGGTTTTAGACCTCTCAGAAACATCCTTGTCATTCGTTCCTCATTTTCGACCAAATGAGGTGCAAACCTGGATAACTCTGCAAACTTCGCCTCGTACTGGGACACCGTCATGTTGTTTTGTTCCAGTCTAATAAACTCAACCTCCTTCATATGACGAATACTTTCAGGAAAGTACTTGTCATTGAACAGTTTTTGAAATGTTTCCCAGGACATGTTGAGTGCGTCAGGCTGGGTACGCTTCACAGACTCCCACCAGTAGTCTGCCTCACCGCGGAACATAAATGTGGCGAATGGAACCTTCTGTTCCTCCGTGCATCCCAAGACATCAAATATCTTGGTAATTTGCTTGACCCACGTTTCCGCCATGATCGGATCCGGCTTTCCCTTAAATTCTGGTGGTCCCAATTCTTTGAACTGCTTAGCTGTGACAAACCGCGCGTTGTTATCATTTCCACCCGTATTCTGCACACGAGTCTCCCTCGTCTGATTTTGCATGAACTGCAAAAAGCTCCTAAACATTCCATCATTCATCGTTTGCTCGGTAACGTTGTTTACAGGAGGAATATTGCCTTCCTGTTGCACGTTTCCCTGGGTAGTGATCAAAGGTGTCTCCACGGTCTGATTTACTCCATTATTAACGTTCTCAGCTGCCATTCTTAAATACTGCCATAAAACAAGGGTTAATAGTCATGTCATATATTATCCCTATACTCTGACCGACCAAATAAACACCAAATAAACTTAGTCAGGTCATACTAGCGAAGGAATTCCCCGTCTCTCCCCTCCTAGTTCTTGTCTCACATCTCAGCCAGGGATCATATCCCTAAGCTCTGATACCAACTGTGACGCCCCCAGAATAGGTATACAACACCCATTCTGAGTCGCCAAATACATGGTACAGAAAGCAAACTACAACTTCAATAATACAATTGTCGTGCAAAATACGACAACACATACTGTGAGTTTAAATACAAATATTGTCTTCTAGACAATATCCACACTCAAATAAATCCTCATTACAATTATTCAAACACTATTTTACAGAAATAGTGAGGACTGCTAATACATCTTTCTAGAACCATCACTCCATACCCCGACTAGATCCTGCTATGTTCTCACCTCCTGAGAAGAAAAATGGAACAAAAAGGAAAAGGGTGAGCTCAACTAGCCCAGTAAAGAATATTATGACTAAGATAATATACAACAAATTATCGTTAGTCTTCAACAGGGAAAAATCTGATAAAATATAATCGACAACAAGTTTTAGATCAACAACTGCAGCGGAAACAGCAAACCATTAGAAGAGTCAAGTAGAGAAAGAATTCTACTATCTTCTAAGATTTAAAAGTCCATCATCAATATTTTATCCCTGTAACATCAATTAATAATCATCTTTAACCAAATATTCATCTTTGCACTACAGGCCAAAGATATTCATTTGTATCATCAGTCGGTCATGTTCATCTCAACACCTGTTCATCTTTGCACTACAGGCCAAAGATATTCATCAAGTAATTATACATCTTTGCACTACAGGCCAAAGATATTCAGTAATATCATCATTTAGGACTGAGGATGATGAAAAATATCTTAAAGAGAACGAATCCAATGAGACAGAAGGACAAATAGTAGGGATTCGTATAACAGTTTATCCAAGATCAATAATACTTCATAATAATCAATTGTGAAGCAGAATTCAAAAATAAAGATCAAAACATGGATACAATCAAAGATAGTAACCATAATAGACATCTTGGACAAAAAGGGAAAATTTTATTTTTCGGTGAATAGTGCCGTATTCGTGAATAGTGCCGTATACGTGAATAGTGCCGTATACGTGAATAGTAACCCCCGACACAAAAAGTTCCAAATTTGATAAAAACTCATATCAATATTTCAGCATAATGATATTGAAGAAAATAATATCATTAAGAAGAAAATAATATCCCTTACCTCAAAATATCAGTACTTCTGGTCGGAATACCGGTATAAGGCTGAAAGAAACTTGCTCTGATGAATAGAAACTCTCAAAGTATCTAAATACTCACAAAATACACTCAATAATCTAGAGAGAGAAAGAGAGAAAACTTGTTTCTGGTGTGATTTTCAATTCTAACTTAGCCCTCTATTTATAGGAAAATTTTGGTAGGTTTGACCTGCAACCTGATGGCTTTACCTGCTACTATTCCCACCCACCACATTTGAAATATAATTCAGCACATTTCTTCACCAACCACAAGTGGGGCCCACCAATTCTAGAATTTTCCACCAAAATGATAAACTCCGAAAATTCAACAATTTCTGAACCAGTCATCTTGTAAAATTCGTAATAAATCATACGTTCATTTTTAACGGTTCAAAATTTGTGGACATATACTCAACTTATATATGTATAACATATCCAAAAATTACCACGATCCAACGGTCGGATTAAAAATTATAACCCCCGCAAACTATCTCAAAAACCCTGATTTTTAATACCTCCATTCCGACAAAAATACTGATAAAAACCTCAACATTAACTCCTTCATTTTTAACCACAAAAATATATCCCTCATTTATATCCACATAAAATAAATATTTCCTTATCATATGAATCAATAATTAATTATTCACAAATAATATTACAGAATCACATTTATGACAACCAGGCCGTTCCCAGGAAAGAGGGGGCTTTCCAATAAGGATTTCTCCTTACTGGCGCGCAATTAGATGACCAAACCTCTCCTTAGACAGAACTTTCTAGACATTGCCAATAATGTTATCTAATAATATTATTCAAATAATATGAATTATTGATCTGATAAATGAAAATACTGTGCAGCAACAATTATTGAAACAACAATAATATAAAATATCAACGCAGCAATTATTGAATCAATAAAATAAAATATTGAATAATAACTACTGTAACAATTATTGAGTAGTGCCTTCTTACGTAAGAATCAATAATTGGTGCAATACCGTGTGCTACTGTATTTTAACCACCGGGTATTCCAACAGTATTAATGGTAACAACTACGCCGTTATTTATAAACAACATATACTTGTCGTTTTCTTCATCCAATCGCTTTCCGTTATGGGGCCCACACAAGGCTGCGTCGTCGTACGAATATTCCCCGACAGCAAGAATATTCCACGACCAACCGAATATTCACCGACCAAAAATAAATATTTTATAACCACTTGCTTATTTTACAAAATTTGCACATTTCACCCATAACCAAAGTATTATATCAAATTAACCCCTTATTATTCACAATAATATTTAGAGAAAATTTGATTTTATTCATTAATAAGTTGGGGTCTTACAATTTTTTTATCAACACAATATTAATTTGTGTTTCAAATTCTAACCTGTGACTTGAATCTATAAAAGAAAACAGTTCACAAAATATCTGACTCATATTTACTCGCATAATTAAATTTCTAAACGAAATCATTACCTGTTGCCACCTCCTGAGTAGCCACTATATCTTGCGCTGTCATATTGAATGTACGGGCCGTTGGTCTTCCTGGCTGTGCAGGTCCCCGAATTGCCAAGGTTCCGCCCCCAGGTCCCTTGTTGACACTTTCTTTCTCAGCATTTCTCTTCGGACAGTTTTGAACCATATGATTAGTCGATCCGCACGCAAAGCAACCTTGTATCTTCTCCGAATTGGGACAATTGGGTGACATGTGCTCCTCTTGCCCACAATTATAGCAGACTCCCTTCTTTTTCAGGCAAACTCTAGCATGGTTCTTCCCACAATTCGAATATAGCTCCCTTCCTTTCCTACTATCTTCTGTCTCGACTGGGTATTCTCATTCCATTTCCTTTTATTAGGGTTACTTTCACCACTGCTTCCACCATCATTTGTCTTCTTCTTCTTCTTCTCCTGATGAAATCGAGATGCAGCTTCACTCCCTCCTTCAGTAACTAACGCCTTCTCCATCAAAGCCGCGAAAGTATTGATCTTTAATACTGCTACCTTGTTGAATATTCCTGGCTTCAGTCCGTTCTCGAATCTTCTTGCCTTTCTCGCCTCGGTGTCCACCTGATGAGGTGCAAATCTTGCCAACTCGTTGAATTTGGCAGCGTATTCTGATACCGACATTTTCTCCTGCTACAATTCTAGAAATTTAACTTCCATCCTGGATTGCATACTCGATGAGAAGTAGTTCTCAAAGAACAGTTCCTTAAATCTTGTCCACAACACCACCGTTGTACCGACTCTGGCCTGATTTGTCTCCCACCAGTAATTAGCTTCTCCTTTCATCAGATATGTTGCAAAAGCCGTCTTTTGCTCTTCCGCTACTCGCGCAATGACGAATGCTTTCTCCATCTCCTTCACCCAAGTTTGGTTTTCAATCGGATCTATGGTCCCTTTGAATTCAGGTTGTCCTACCGCTTTAAAATCTTTGAAGTTAGCCAATCTGTCGGCTGGCTGATTCCTCGCTCTTCCTCTTGCAGCTGGAGCTCTATTCTCCATAGCTTGGGCTAACATATCTGCAAAGTTTTGCATCGGATCAGCTTGACCTCCTTCATTATTCACCGATTGTTCTTCTCTTTGGTTTCGATTCTGTCGTCTAGGCGGCATGATCTGATTTAAATAAAAATCTTACATTAATTCTCTTTCTCTACACAAATTTTTAATCACAATAAGAATTCAACACCTAATTCTCATATATAAACGAATATTTATTCAAATAGTTCATAGCACATTTAGTACTTAACACATATTACTATCCCTTTTTAAATCATATCAAGGATTAACAACACAACTTTACACAAAAAGTTACAATTCTCCATTCACACATAGTTATTACCAGTTCGTCAAACTTACCACACTTATGAGTTCAGGAACTTGCCACAATTATATGAGTGTATGAACTTATCCTAGTAAGATCTTTGGCGTCTATTCGCTGAGGGGTTCAAAACATTTTATATAATTACAAGTCATTAACTTACCATAAGCATGAGTTTTAAGAACACACAAATTAATCTTAATCTTATATTCATATAGAAAATAAAGATTTCATTCATACAAACATATTATATTTATATATGTTCAACATCGTTCTCAATATTACAACTTTTAATATCATAGTCTACTACCAAAAGGTACTATCACATATCTCTAAGTTGTCTACCGACCACTCCTTTCACCAGTCTTCTTCTTGTTGGGACACTTGTTGAATTCGTGATCCGTTTGCCCACATGAAAAATACTTCCTCAAATTTGGCTTAGGATAATGCAGAGAAATATGTCCTTCCTGCTTACAATTAAAGCACACGTTCTTCCACATCATGAATTCTCCAGCGTGAGTCTTTTCACACTTTATACAGGCTTACTTCTTCTTAGGGTTTGAATTTTCAGAGTTTTCACTGTCTTTTTTCCTCTTTCTCTTTTTCTTGTCTTTCTGCTGCTTGATTGTCCCTTCAGACGATCCACCACCTTCAGTCTTCATCCTTTCCACCCGCGCCTTCAGTTTGTTCCGTTCTTCAATCATCTCGCGTAATGCTCGCTCCGTCTTCCACAACTCCTCTAAGAGAAACACTTTACTACGGAGTTCCTGAACTTCTGCAGATAGCTGATCTTATTCTCCAACTTTGATCTTATTCTTTAACTCCACCTTAGCTTCTTTAGACTCCGCCTCCTCATCAGTACTCAGATACATCTCGAGATAATCATTATGATCACTCCCGAGATTGACCATGGGTTCATCTTTTCCCACTTCTTCAATTGACTCGCTCTGTGCTGGCACCTCCGCTACTGGCACTGGTGCGACAGCCGCTGGTATCTCCGTACTCATCTTATCTTCTCTCGACATCTTACAATCAATTTAAATAACTTGATTAGTAGTACAATCTTCTAACACTATGAGTCCACATATCTCACTATAGATACGGTTCAACAATCTCTCACTTAGTACTCTAAATGAGTAATCTCTATCTCGTTTATGGTTATAATCCTAGGGTCTTTCCCCACCCCACTTAAGGTTTATAACCTACAGCTCTGATACCAACCTGTGACACCTTGGTCACTACAGCTTTGATACCAACATGTGACACCCCCAAATCCGGGTTACCTGACCCCCCGAATTTGGTGTTCATGATACACAATATAATAATATCTAACTACCCATTCATATAGAAATAGTATTACATAAGTCATTAACATAGGTTGTTAATACATTAATCCCAGGTCTGCTAACCTTAACATTACAAACATATCCCTTAGATATACAACAAGGGTTTACAATACACCATAATAATAATAATAATAATAAGGTTCATTATACTAATTTATCACTATGCCTTTTCCTTTGTTCTTCTTCGTAGCACCTTCTGCAACTTCATCCCTAGCTGAAAAGTTTTATATATAGCAATGGTGAGCAACAAGTTTGTCCAGCAAGTTAAGACATACAATAAAGGTATAAAAATCAATATCAAGTCTTCTCACATTCTCCGCAACAATAATTTAATAATGAAAGAGTACAACGCTTTCAAGGTTTTTTACGATATTCAATGAATAATCAGAATTAATTCTACGAAATAGCAAAGTGGAATATTTTCCAGATTTATGCTGAGCGATCCGTTGGATCTTGAACTTCTCTTCTCGGGTATATATTAAAGTTTTACCTTGACATATACGCAGGTGTATCAGATAACTATAAAGATTAAATCATACCCCTCTGCAAGTACTTAGAGTCGGCTAACTCCTTGTACCCTATATTATGCATAATACTTAGGTCGCGCGCAATGGTCGAATATACGACTTAAAAATGTTCCCTTTATATAAAAGGTTGTTCTTCTCAGTCTCAAAATCAAGATTTGATTTAACAATGAAATTCAATGATTTCAATTTCTATTTACTTATCGATCTAGCTGAAATAATTGGCATTGATCTATCAATAACAATTAAATTCTCTTCTCGAATTTATCAAGTTCTAACAAATGTTCGTCTAGCCAGAATAATTAGCTAAGACATTTCTCAACATAATTTGACAATAAATAGAAATTATTTGTACTGTCAATTTTATCTTCTACTAATATGAATATCCAACAACAGTTATTCTACAAATGTATATTCTCCGAATTAGTAATTCAATTTGAATTATTAAACATGCACTAACTGCGAATAATTAACAATAAATCCCTAGACGTGGTAAAATCAGCAATAATTAACCACTATAATGATTAAACAATATTAACTCAAGGTTGAGTTAGAAAACTTGTCTCTTCCGCTGTTTACAGTTACACAATAAACTTATCTGCGTTTGAAAGACCTATAACCAATAATATCGGTCTCACAATTAGCATAATATTTCATAACACGCAACACTGTAATTCACAGTCAATCTGTCCTAGGCACATTACCACATAGCCACATTAGTGTTTATAACCTATATAAACACTCAACAAGTCTAACTAGTTCGGTCTGGTTGGACTTCGGTCTATTTTCGGTGTTCTGGTCACTCTAACCGACAATTAACACATTGATTGTCAATTAAACTTGGTCTCTAAGCTTCAATATTATTTTTAGATAAGTCAATTATCATTTATAATATTTTTTGGAAGCTTTTAATAATTTATAAGCAATTATTATAATTTATAATAATTTTTTAAACACTTAAATCATTTTTAAATGATTTAATTATCAAATAATCTTATCATAATTAATATTTAATAATATAAAAATATTAATGTTATACTTAAAATATTTTTAAATTATCAATATTCTACTTAAATGATTTTTAAACTAATTAAAATCATTTTTAAATCATCACCATTAATATTTAAATATTAATGAAATTATTATCAAAATATTAAAAGTCATTAATTATAACTTAAAATATTTTAAAAATATTTTTTTCATTTTTAAATAATTTTTAAATCAATAAAATCATTTTAAATTCCTTTATTTAATATAATAATTAAATAAATCTAATATCATTAATATTAATTTATTAATGAAAATTCTCCAAAAATATTGAAAATAATATTTTATAATTCAAAATATTTTTAAATACATTATTCTTATTTAAAACGATTCTTCATAATATTAAGTCATTTTTCTCTAATTTATTTAATACACTAATTAAATAAATTAAATACCTTTAATATTTAAATAATTATAAATATTAAAGAAAAATATTCCAATTGGTCAAAAATTATTTTTCATAATTTGAAATAATTTTTAAAACTATTTTTAATAATTTTTGTAATTTATTTCTATTTTTAAATAATTTTCGAAAATTCAGAAAATAAAAACTAATTAAACCGTCGCTATAGGCCTTTAGCGACAGTAACCATCGCTGTTGGTGTTCTTGAGCCTCAAGAACACTGACAGCTGGCAGTGCAAGGGTCAACGTTTGACCGTTCATAATTTTTAATCCACTGTGTTTCTGGGCTATTTTGTGCATTGATCTTGTAGTATACATGTAGTACTACAATTGTAAGTCATCACCAGAGCCATAACGTAACCATCTAGCAAGATCTAGCCATCTAAACAACCTGTCAGACAGTACCTGGGTTTTCTGGGTAACCCAGAAACCCAAGCAGTCTCTTGGTACCACCTTCCAGCCCATTTAATCTTATGTTCCTGTAATGATTCATGTGTTCTTAAAGTTCATATATGTAGTCCTTATGTCAAGGAACAACACTATAGCAACAAATCGGTCCAAAAACATAACAATGATCCGATTTGAAGAGGTCAAACCCTGTCAGAAACTTGGCTCTAACGTTTTCTGGAAATTCCAGAAAATAGGAATTGATACCGGATGGTCTACTTTGACCGTCCACTAGATTCGATCACTTGTTTGTTTGAGATATCTAAGGCCATGGATCTAGAGTCAAGCCAACAGGCTACAAATATGTTACAACAACATCAACAAAAAATATCATAACCGACAGATCTAAGAGTTTGAATATCATGTCAGACCTTGTTTCTTACTTTCTGGGTTACCCAGAATGTTACTCGGTCAAGCCCGATCAACGGGTTTTGACCTTTAATAGCTCCTGATCTAGACATCCAATGGCTGTACTACCACTTCCAGATTAAAGACAACATAACAAGCTACAGATTCAAAACATCAAACAAGAAAAATCGTATACAGACAAGAATCTGTGGCGCCTGACATTAGCTTGTCAGACCACATTTTCTGTTCTTCGGCAGTTTGAAAATCATCACTTTTAAAGCCATTTGATGCTATGGATCTATGGTATATCACCATAGATCATCATAAAACACCTTCTAGCAAACATCTAAACATATAAACACAAAAGTTGTCTTAGCATACAAGATCAAAATGGGTTTTAGGGTTTATACCTTTTCTTGAAAAATCTTAGATCTTGGCTCTCCAATATGTTATTGGGTGACCTAAGGAAAGTATTTGGGACTGATTCACTTGGAAATTTCAGAGTTCTTGGTGAGTGAGAGAGTAGGTGAGAGCTTGAGTGAATAAAACCCAATTTTGCACACTTTCTCTTTCTTAATCTTTATATATATTATGATATAGTGCAAGATCTGATGTTGCTGCCATGTGGAGGTTGATTGCTGGATATTACAAGTTACAAAGTCAATAGGGTTGGTTACCAACTAAAGCTCTTGACAATTTTTACAAGTTTCCTTAAAAAAATCCAAAAAGGGCACTTTAGTCTTTTGTAAAATAATTTTAATGGTAATATGGTCAAATGTCCAAACCCTTAGGGTTTAATCCTAAGGTTTTAACCCTTAGGTTTTACAAACTCTAAATCTAGAATTTTCTAATTTGGATTTCTAAAAAAAAATTAGATTTCTAAAATAAAATTATGGTTTTTCATAGAAATTAATATTTCTAAAGTATAATTAGGGTTTCCTAATTATATTAACATTTACTAAACACATTAGGCTTGCTAATTAGATTAGGGTTTCCTAATTAGGGTTTAGGATTTCCAAATTTAAAATTAGGGTTTTCCAGCATATGATTAAGGTTTCTAACGGTACGTTAGGGTTTCTAATCCAGAGATTAGGGTTTCTAATATCTTATTAGAGTTTATTAATTTTAAACCTTATCCGATCAATCATTGATCAATAAATGTCTTCGGTACAAACACATACTCATTAATATAATTATTTTAATTTTATTATCTATCGAATCCCTATCCGGACTTAGGGTTAGGGTTTCTAATCTTGTTAAACACAACTCTACTCTAATTTTATTAGTCAATACACAAATTGACTTTCTCGAGACTCGTATCACAAAAACTTATCACAAAATTAATAATCAATATTAATATTAATTAAAAAAAAATTTATTTGTAAAGTTTTGATTATTCGAAATCTCGGGTTATCACAACAGCACCGGATTGGGACTTACCATTCGAGTTGATGTGTGATGTCAGTGATTATGCTGTGGGGGCTATTTTGTGCCAGAGAAGGGAAATGATTTTTCATGTGATATACTATGCGAGCAAGACCCTTACTGATGCTCAGTTGAACTATACCACCACAGAGATGGAATTACTGGCAGTTGTGTATGCTTTTGACAAATTTCGAGCTTATCTGATTGGGACAAGGGTGATATTGTACACGAATCATGTGGCAATTCGATATTTGGTGGCAAAGAAGGATGCAAAGCCTCGTTTGATCAAGTGGATACTTCTGTTGTAGGAATTTGATTTGGAGATTAAGGACAGAAAGGGAACTGAGAACCAAGTGGCGGACCACTTATCTCGACTGGAAAATCCGGGAAGTGAGGTATATGACAAAACTGTGATTAATGAGTCCTTTCCAGATGAACAGTTATTTGTGGTGAAAGGGAGAAGTGCCATGGTTTACAGACTATACAAACTATTTGGTGAGCAGGATGATCCCTTCTGACTTAGTTGGTCATCAAAAGAAGAAATTTTTGCATGACGTGAAGTGGTTTATATGTGATGAACCATATTTGTTCAAACAATGTGTTGATCAGATGATAAGGAGATGTATCCCATATAGTGAGACAGAGGGGATTTTGCAGGATTGCCACGCTTCATTATATGGAGGTCACTACGATGGAGAGAGGACATCAGCTCGTGTATTACAAGTAGGATTCTACTGGCCGACGATTTTTAAGGATGCTTACAGTTTTATCCGGAGATGTGACAGATGTCAAAGAGTTGGGAATATATCGAAAAGGAATGAGATGCCATTGAACACGATCCTCGAGGTTAAAATTTTTGATGTTTGGGGAATAGATTTCATGGGTCCTTTCATTTCTTCATGTGAAAATTTATACATCTTGTTAGCAGTCGGCTATATTTCGAAGTGGGTGGAAGTGGCAGCTCTTCCAACTAATGATGCCAAAGTGGTCCTACGATTTTTACAGAGAAGTATTTTTACAAGGTTTGGGATTCCAAGGGCCATTATTAGTGATGAAGGAAGTCATTTCTGTAATAGGCAGTTTACAGCTCTGTTGGCCAAGTATGGGGTGAATCATCACATTGCTACAACTTATCATCCTCAAACTAATGGCCAAGCAGAGGTTTCAAATCGTGAAGTAAAGAGAATTTTGGAGAAAGTCGTGAACCCCACAAGAAAGGATTAGTCATTAAAGCTTGATGATGCTGTATGGGCGTATATGACTACTTATAAGACTCCGTTGGGCATGTCACCTTTTCAGTTGGTTTATGAAAAGGCTTGTCACCTTCCCATGGAGCTTGAGCATAAGGCTTATTGGGCAATTAAGAAGCTCAGTTTTGGTTTGAAGGTTGCAGGTGAAAAACGCCTACTCCAACTCAATAAGTTGGATGAATTCAGATTACAGGCGTATGAAAACTCCAAGCTGTATAAGGAAAAGGTGAAGAGATGGCATGATCGTAAGATTATAGAGAGAGTATTCGATCCGGGACAAAGAGTTCTGTTCTTTAATTCAAGACTTAAACTCTTCCCTGGGAAGCTCCAATCAAGGTGGTCAGGGCCATTCATAGTGAAGACAGTTTATCCACATGGCGCAGTAGAGGTATTCGACAAATTCCCAGATAAGCCGTTCAAAGTGAATGGACAACGGCTTAAGCATTACTTTGATGGAGAGGTTGACAGGCAAAAAGTCACCTCCATTCTTTCTTCAACATAATTGAGTCAGAGATAGTCAATCTAATTGACTATAACTTAGCGCTTGATGGGAGGCACCCCATTATTTCTATCCTTACCTCTTGTTAATTCTTATTTGATATTTCATTTTCATGATTAGTTGTTATAGCATAATTAATGTGAAATTAGTATTATGGGAGTTGAGTATGCATATGATGATGCTTAAGCATAGCACAGAAAGTATTGTTTTAGGATAGTCATTTATGCATAATCATCAGTTCATGTTTTGATTTTGGAGACTTGATATCTCATAATGATATTTGTTGATTGAACAGGTGTATTGGAGATGATTCGTAGCTGCTTTGGTATGTTTAAGATGCAGATTGGTATGGCATGATGCAGGGCAGCACGGTCGCGCAAGGAATTCAATATAAAATGGTGCGCCCGCGCCATATGTTTGTGCAGCAAAACCACTCGCGTGCCCGTGCCACTTTCCAGTTCAAAACACGCACGGCCACGCCCGAGACCGGATTTTCAATTTTTTTTAGTTTTAAAGACGTGTCTTTGCCCATTTCTTATATCAGTTACAATAGAATCGTGCATATCCTTTTCTCTCCACAAACGCACGACTCTTCTCCTAACCGTTCCATTTCAAATTTGTAACTCCTCAACCCACTATGCATATCTCGCATCCGTTTCCTACTCACGTTCAAAGTCCTTAACTGATAAAGCTAGGGTTCTTCAGAGGGTGCGTGAAATACAACAAGTTTGGGGCTGTTCAGTGTTTGTCAGATATTACAACCTTTGTTCCATCAGTACAGTTCTTCTTCTTCTTCATTGGTAATAATGGGACTGAAACGTGCTCGCTCTCACACTCCCGAGTCATCCTCTGCAAGTAGCCAGAGTGGTGATAATGTCGATTTTTCTAAATTTGTCAGCCTTGATGCCCAAATATAGTATTACAGAATCGTGGCTAAATTTTTTGTTAGAGAAAGAGGGTTCAAACTAGAGGCACAAGATGGGCAATTGAAAGACATGATCAGGGAAAGATGTTGGCATGGAGTTTGCTCTACACCCATGGCTGCACCCATGGCCATTGTACGGGAGTTTTATGCAAATGCAAAGGAGATAATGAATGGATTTTCTTTTGTTAGGGGGGTTCAAGTAGACTATCGCCCAAAAGCAATTCATGGCGTCTTCAATTTACCCGATCCTCCAACTGGACGTATAAATTGGGCTGAGGCAAAACGAATGGAAACAAACTTAGATGAGGTTATAACTGATTTGTGTATACTGGGTACACAATGGACTTACAAGCCCGGACTAATCAACCCAGGATCTTTCCGACTTCAACTCTCAATCATTTTGCCAAGGCTTGGAATCTCTTTATTTGTGCAAAACTCATGCCATCATCCCATCAACATGAGATTACAACTGAGAGAGCAATCATTCTTTAGGGGATTGTTACAGGGAAATACATTGACGTTGGGCATCTCCTTAATCAGAACATGTTACGTTATATGCGGGGGAGCACTACAGGAAGTATACCACATGCCTCGATTGTTGCTTATTTATGTGCTCGAGCAGGAATTAGGCGGTCTGATGAATAGCTGCAATACCTAAGTCAGGATATCACTCACACCACGATAGAAAAATTCGAAGATTGGCCAGGAGGTACCCTGCACCCAAGGGGTAAGGGCTTCATCCTTCGTCCCGCATCATCTACGCCATCATCGCAGCCCTCAAAGATAAATGAAGCAGGCACGTCAACTCAAGCCACTGTTGCTACTGATGATCACCAGCTCTAAAAGTTGGAGAAGAAGGTCGATGCAATGTACGATAATTTTGTAGCCTTTGCTACGGGTTTGACGAGGTCGCTAGCGGAGGCGTTTGCGCAGCAGGGTACTATGCTTAAGTGGCCACAATTTGGGACAACCGTGCCATTTCCATCGCCGAATTCACCACCCGAAGAGGGTGGTGCAGCTGATCAGTAGGGGAGTTCTTCTAACCATATACCTTCATTCATTGGGATAATGAATATATTAAGTTTGGGGGTATTGGGTAGTAATGTAGTTGCATGTAGTTAATTTGCATATGTTTGTTGTTTAGTTTAAATTTTGCATGTTTATGTGTTAGTTAATAATTGCAGAAAATTTTTCTATTTTTTGTAGTTATTATATGTTTTAGTTATGTGTTTAGTTGCATGTCCCAAATGTCTAGCTTTATGGAGTTTGAGTCTAGCCAATGATGAAATTGAATTTTGAAGGATTTTTGAATTTACTGGATAACATGAGTTTAGCTATAATATTTTACATGATGTAATCCATTCCTGTTGTTTAGATGCTTTCGGTTAGCACATACATGTTCACATATGCTTGTTGGTATAAGAGTAATGTGTTTTTATTGCTTAGTAGGAAATGTGGTTTTTTTAAAAAAGAATTGTGTAGAAAGTGAACTTAGGCTATGAAAACATTGATAATCAAGCTGTGGGAACACATGGGTATGCTTATTGTGTGTAAAAACAAAAGAGAAAAAGAAAAATCCATCTTGAAACCTTCCTGAACTGAATTATTGAATCCTTAGAAGGGGCGAGATGGAGCGTAAAACGCACTCGCTGCATAATAAAATAAAAATAAATAGCAATAAACACTGCGGGAAAGCGCAAAAATCGCCCTCATGAGTAAAAATAAAGTAATTTAAACCCACTGTTGAACCTTAGTTTGTATTGATATGTTGGATTAGTTTTTGTTGCATTAGTATACATGGATCTTGATTTAGACTATAATTTTCTGTTTTGAGCAATTTAGCATGTGTATTCTTTGCCTTTATCAAGTTTTTGGTGAACACAACACACACACATCATCTTTATAGCGAGTATGGGTTATTTGATTGTATGATATTATGTCTATAGCTTAGTTTGAAATTTTATTCTTGAATCTGGATAATTCGCTGAGGCACATTGGATTAGAATTCCATTTTATCTGGAAAAACTTGGGACTCATTTGCATCATAGTTTAGTTTGCATAGTATGTAGTTGCATTTCATTGTTTACTGTCAATGCATTACTTGAGGGCAAGCAAAAGTTCAAGTTTGGGGGTATTTGATAAGTAGGTTTTATACCTACATATTGAATATCAACTCACGAGAATTATACTCATCTCAAGTAGTTTTTACTATGTTTTAGTGCATTTTATGTTTATTTAACATTACTTATAGTGGAACTCATATGGCAGGGAAAGGCATGGAAAAAGCCAGGAATGGCATTGACATGATGACATGAAGCTAGCTAAATGATGGCAAGAGGATCATGAGTAGATGGAGAATGAATGCAGTGAAGAAGAGAAGGAATGAAGAACAAATGACAACAAACAAGGAGCAGCAGAAACAAAACATCAGAGGAAAAAATACAGAAGCAGCGCGGCCACGCTTGCAAACAAGCCAAATCTCGCGCGCCCTGCGCGCCCGCGCCTATGCCCGTTTTACACTAAGATCTCGCACGGTCGCACGAGTCATCTGCAGTCTATTTTGTTGATTTTTTGAAATTTAAATTTTGAGCGCTTTAGGCTTAACTGAACAATACTGGTTGGTACCAGACATGTTTTTGTGGGTCTTTTTATCAGTTTTCATATCAAAAATTAGGGTTCTTAAGTTTAACTAGTCTACCAGACGTGTTTTAGTGGGTCTTTTTTATCAATTTTCATATCAGAAATTAGGGTTCTTAAGTTTAACTAGTCTAGAGAGGTTTTGATCAATTTTTTATACATTCTATATCCTCTCTTCACTTTGGTTATTCAATAATCGATAATTTCAATTTCTGGAAATTATTGGTGCTTTAGAACAAACATTAGAACAGATTCTGCAACTGGGTTTAATCATTTCTCTTTCATCGATCTCTTATTTGCATTATTTAATTCCATGTGTTGCTTCAATCCCATAATGGCTTTTGGTTCAGAAATGAACTAAACTCCATTATGGGATTCTAATTAATTTTGATATGTAGTCTAAACTTACATGCCTGATTGTTGGTTGTATGTTATCATTGGATTACCTATTATGATTGAGCGTAATGAATGAATGTTTGATCACCATTCATCTTGTATGCTTATATGGATTTGAAAAATGAAATATGAGTATGGATATAATCATAATAGCATATATTTATGAGGCATAGTTGTTTAGCTTTGTAATTCGTGAACCGGATAGAAATATACCATTTCACCATGTGTAGTACTGAAAGAGCCTGTGCTTTAATTCATTATTGCTGCAATTTCACATAGACATATAGTGATTTTGGTAATAGTGTCGCTTACATGATTTCTATCATATGTGGAGGTTATGTAAATAGGTCATAGTTCATTGAAAAATGGTTATGTCCACTTTTGTGCTCTTGACTAGTTTTCCATGATAAGTATATAAGCATTACATGATGGTTACAATTTAGATGAAGTATGAAATGAAGTTAGAATTCCATTATTTCCAAATTTGATTATAGTATTTTAGTATCATATTTTTATTCATTAATTGAATTTAGAATTAATTATAATTGTGAGTTATTCGTTAGAGCATATGAAAATAGTGACATAGTTGATGTATGATAATTAAAATTTAAAACCTTTCTCCGTGGATCGGTACTTTACTTACTCTGTACTACTTGTTGACCCGTGTATGCTTGCATGAGTTAGAGTCCTTTTTGTTTGACTGAAAAGGAGGCAACACCTTACGAGGACGATATCGAGAGGAAGTTTCAGAGGTTGAGTAAGTGGATAAAAGTGGATAAAAGAGAATAGAGAGAACTTCAAACAACAAGAAATATACGGATGATCAAAAAGCATTAAGGGATTATGCCATACCAAAGGTTACCGAGTTCAGTCGAGTATTACCAGACCTGCGATTACTGCTAACAACTTTGAGATAAAGCTTGGTATAATACAGATGATTCAGAACTCGATGCTGTTTGGGAGTTTGGCTAACGACGATCCGAATGGGCATCTTATGACCTTTCTGGAAATATGTGATACCTTCAAGTATAATGGAGTATCAGATGATGCAGTGAGGCTTCGTTTGTTTCCATTCACACTGAGAGATAAGGCGAAGAGTTGGCTACATTCATTGCCAGCAGGTTCGATTACCACTTGGGATGACCAGGATTAGAAGTTTTTAGCAAAATTCTCCCACCGGCGAAAACAACAAAAATGAGGAATGAGATTACTAAGTTTGAACAGCAGCATGGGGAGTCACTGTGTGAAGCTTGGGAGAGGTATAAACAGTTATTGAGAAAATGCCCGCATCACGGATTGCCCAAGTTGTAATAACCAGAAATTTCAAGTCATTTTATATGTATATACATTATTGATATTTAAAACTTTGTGCTATATAGTGATTTAATATGTGATAACATATGTGAAGTGGTGTATGACTAAATAAATATGTATGCTATAGTTATGGATATATATATTTATAGATTTCATTAAAAAGGAAAGCTTCATAACCTAATTATACATTAGGTGAGATAATTAAATAACCTAAGGGTTATGGTAATAATGAATAGTTAGCATTTAATATGTATACTAACTTAAGTGGATAATTTTTTTATTACAAGTGATTAATAATTTTAAACCTAATTATGGTAAACCTAATTAGGTTTCAAATTAAAGAGATATGTGTAAGTAATTAAATTCCATAAGATTGAAAATAGAAACCCTAAATAAACAATTAGGGTAATATATATTAAAATTATTAAATTATGTTTATTACATAATCCAAAAAAATTAAACGAGAAGCCCAAAAGAAATAAAATACAAACCAATACTTAGCCCACTTGATTAAGGGTATTTTAGACTTTTGATTAATCAAATTTGTGCATTAAAATAAAAGCAAAATGGAGGGGATAATGGGGCAAGAGTGATCGGCCTTTTAGGCCTTTTAAGGTAACAAAATTATGCTAATCAAGTTCCTTAATTAGTAACTGTGACGCCCCCAAATCCGGGTTACCTGAGCCCCGAGTTTGGTGCTCATGATCCACAATATAAATAACATCTAACTACCCATTTATTTATTAATAGAAATACATACTTCATTAACTGATATTGTTAATACATTGTCCCAGGTTATCTAACCATAACTTTACAAACATACCCCTTAGATATACAAAAAGGGTTTACAAATACAATAATAATATTGTTCAACACAACTACTCCAGCAAAACACCTTTGCTCTTGTTCTTCTCAGCCCCGCTGACCACTTCGTTCCTAGCTGTAATATTTAATTTAGCAAGGGTGAGCAACAAATTTTCCTCGCAAGTTAAGACATACAATGAATGTTAAAGAATCAAGAATAACAGACTATCTATTTTGATAGAATGACACCAAAGTTCAGAGAACTTTGAAATAGCTGAACAATTCGTTAATCACTAACAAGTCCTCTCGCATACTTTGCAAACCAATAATCTGATAATGTAAGAGTGCAACTCTTTCAAAGTTTCTATGATATTCTATTGAATAATCAAGAATTAGTTCTACGCAGTAACGAAGTGGAATGTTTTCCAGATTTATGCTGAATAATCTGTTGGATCTTGAACTTCTCTTCTCGAGTAACTATCAAAGATTTGACTTTGATATACCCAGGTGTATCAGATAACAATATAGATTAAATTATACCCCTATACAAGTACTTAGAGCGGCCAACTCCTTGTACCCTATATTATACATAATACTTACATGCGCGCAACGACTGAATATACGCCCAAAATATTTCCTTTATATAAAAAGGTTGTTCTTCTCAGTCTTATAAACAGATTTTGAATCTTAATAACGAAATACTATGATTTCAATCCCTATTCTCTTTCTCGATCTAGCTGAAACAATTTGCATTGACCTGCCAATAATAATTGAGTTCTCTTCTCAAACCTATCAAGTTCCAACAAAAGTTCGTCTAGCTAGAACAACTAGCTAAGACATATCTCAATACGATTTAACAATAGACATAATTTAGCTATACTATTTGTAATCAATAATAGCTTCTACGGATGTGAATATCCAACAATAGTTATTCTACCAGTATATTCTCAAAATCACTAATTCAATTTGAATTGATAAACATGCACTAATTGCGAATAATCAATAATAATTATCAGACGTGGTCTAATCAACAATAATTAACCACCACAATATTTAAAAAGTATTAACTCAAGGTTGAGTTTAAGGAAACTTGCCTTCCGCGTTGATTACTGCTACATAATATACTTATCTGCGTTTGAAAGACCTATAATCACCATATCGGTCTCACAATTAGCACAATAATTCACAACACACAATACTATAATTTACAGTCAATATTTCTCCTAGACACATTACCATATAATCACATCAGTGTTTATAACCTATATAAACACTTCTCAAGTCTAACTAGTTCGGTCTGGTTGGACTTCTGTCTCAATTCGGTGTCCTAGTCACCCTATCCGATAATTACTCACCTTTATTGTCAATTAAACTCGGTCTCAAAGCTTCAATATTATTTTAGATAAGTCAAATATCGTTTATAATATTTTTCAGAACCTTTTAATAATTTTCCAACAGTTATTATAATTTATAATAATTTTTCAAACACTGGAATCATTTTTAAATGATTTAAATACTGAATAATCCCATCATCATTAATATTTAATAATATTAAAATATTAATGACATACTTGTCAAAATATTAAAGTTATTATTAATAACTTAAAAAATAATTTTAAATCATCAATATTATCATTAAATAATTTTTAAAATAATTAAAATCATTTTTAAACCATCACCATTAATGTTTAAATATTAATGAATTTATCATCAAAATATTAAAAGTCATTAATTATAATTTAAAATATTTTTATATCATTTTTCTCATTTTTAAATCAATAAAACTATTTTTAACTCATTTATTTAATATAATAATTAAATAAATCTAATATTATTAATATTAAATTATTAATGAAAATTCTTCAAAAATATTAAAAGTTTCATTTTGTAACTCAAAATATTTTTAAACACCTTATTCTTATTTAAAATAAATTTTATAATATTGAAATCATTTTTCTCTAATTTATTTAATATACTAATTAAATAAATTAAATACCATTAATATTCAAATAATTATAAATATTAATAAAAAATATTTTAAATTATCAAAAGTTAATTTTCATAATTTAAAATAATTTTTAAAACTATTTTTGTAATTTTTAGAAATTTATTTCTATTTTTAAATATTTTCCAAAATTTAGAAAATAAAAATATTAAAAACTGTCGCTAATGCCTATAGCCACAGTAACCGTCGCTGTTGGTGTTCTTGGGGCTCAAGAACACTGACAGTCAGTGTTCAAGGGGTCATGTTTGACCACCTTTAATTTTCTGTTCGTGCTTGTTCTGGGCAATCTAAGACTTCAATCTTGTAGTATACATGTAGTACTACAATTACCAACCATCACCTTGGTCACACAACAACTCAGATGCAAGATCTGAGCCTTTAAAACCGTTGTCAGTGCTGTTCTGGATTTTCTGGGTAACCCAAAAACCCAGACAGTTTCATGGTGCTACTTTGAAGCTCAATTTCTTTTAGGTTCTGGTCATCAAATTGATGTTCTAAGGTTTAAATTTATAGTACATGTGTCAAGGAGCATATATACATCAACAAATTAGATCGAGTACATCACAATCACCAGATTTAGTTTGGTCAAAGGCTGTCAGAAAACTAGTTCATCCGATTTCTGGGTTTTCCAGAAATTCTATCCGTGATCAAATGGTCTAGTTTGACCATCCACTACAACCATCGTATTTGTTATTTAAGAGATCAATTGGCATGGATCTAGAGTCCATATAACAGGATACAAACTGGATGCAAACACATCATCAAAACACATAAAACCTGACAGATCAAGGCGTTTGAAAACGTTGTCAGACACTGATATTTGATTTCTGTGTTACGCAGAAATCATCCGGTCATGCTCGGTCAACGGGGTTTGACCGTTAATAACTTACAATCTGGACATGGAATGACTGTGATTCCACTTCCAAATCATAGACCTCATGTCAAACTACAGATTTAAAACTTAAAACAACAAAAATCATAAACAGACAGAGATCTAAGGCCACTAACATTAGCTTGTCAGAGCACTTTTAGTGTTCATGGATAATTTTTAAAAAACATAGCTTTAAGTCTTTTTGATGCCATAGATCTATGATGGATCCTTATAGATCATCTTAAAACATCTTCTAGCATATTTATAAACACATAAACACAAACTTGAACTTAGCATACATGATCTAGGTTGAGTTTAGGGCTTTAAACCTTCTAGTTCCAATCCTTGATTCTTGCTCACCAATCTATTCGTAGGAATGATAGGGGCTCTACAAGTGGCTGAAATGCTTAAGAATGTCGGAGGTTTGGAGAGAGAGAGAGAGTAGATTGAGAGCTTGAAAGAAAAATGACCAACTTTGTACACTTTCTCTTTCTTAATCTATATATATTATGATATATTGTATATGGCTGATGAATTTGACTGATTTGCTGGAGTTTTTAAGTCACATAGTCAATATTAGTTGGTTACCAACTCCAAATATGGCAAGATTGACAAGTTACATATTAAAGAAATATAAAAAGGGTATTTCGGTCTTTAAACTTGCAATTTTAATGGCATTCTAGACATTTGTCCAAACCCTTAGGGTTTAACCCTAAGGTTCTAACCCTTAGGTTTTACAACTCTAATTTCTAGGATTTTCTAATTAGGGTTTTAAAAATAGAAAATTAAGATTTCTAAATTATAATTAGGGTTTCCTAATTATATTAAAGTTTACTAATCACTTTATGGCTTACTAATTAGGATTAGGGTTTCCTAATTAGTGCTTAGGGTTCCTAAATTTAAAATTAGGGTTTCCCGACTTTCGATTAGGCCTCCTAACGGTACGTTAGGGTTTCTAATCCTGAGATTAGGGTTTCTAATCCCTTATTAAGGTTTACTAATATTGTACCCTACCTGATCAATCATTGATCAAAATTTCTATACAGAAGGACAAAGTTCTCACAATTATGTTTATTATAACCGTAATTTCTATCGAATCCCTATTCAGACTTAGGGTTAAGGTTTCTATTATCTGTTAAGCACAACTCTACTTTTATTTTCTCAGTCAATACCCAAATTGACCACGTCCCAAGACTCGTATCACAGATACTCGGCACAATATATATATATTAAATAAAAAAAATTATTCATAAAAATTCGAATTATTCAAAATCTCGCGTTATCACAGTAACTCTTACATCAAGTATAAGTGTGTTCATCTCCCATTGGTAGAAAATCTACTTAGCACCCTTAATGTCATGATTAGGCTCAATTGGAAGAGATAAGGCAAAGCCTTTTATCCAAGGGACAACAAAGATATGGGGGATATTAGTTATGATCCTATTTGTATCTAACTATATTACAAGATACATTTTTTTAAATCACCACATTTCATTTTCTCTTCATTTCATTTCACTTATTCTTCTTCTTCTATTTTTCTCCCAAGCTAGCAAAATACAAAGAGAGAAAAGAGAGAGAGAGAGGGGTTCGAATTTTTGAGGAGGAAGAGAAGGGAGTTTGTTTATGCACCCCAAGTTCATAAGTTATTTTGGAAAGAAAAGGAGGACATCCCACAAAACTTGGTAAAATCAAACTCTAGTTTTATGTTTTGTATGTTTTATGTAATCTTGTGATAGATTTATGGAAGTGAAAGTTCTAAAGGGATAGAATATTATGAGAATGATAAATCTTGAGTATAATATGTTTAACTAGTTCATCCATATAAGTTTATGTTGAAAATTTTGGGAAAAGGAAGTTAAAAGAGTTTTTTGGGAAAATTTATTTAAAAAGGGTGATCGACACTTTTCATTTTGAAATCTACAAAGGGTTTTTGTGATTTTATTTCTTAGTATGCTAGCTTTATGCGTTAAGGGAAAAAAATCTTTGGAATTATGTAAAAATGTTAAAAAATGAGCAAGATATGGATTTAATACCAAAACACTCCAACTGTTTGAATCATGTTGCTGACTAGTCACTTCCGGGCTGTTTTTCGGAACCAAAACAGATCCAAATTTGATGTTTGATAAATGAAAATTGTAGTTCGGGAAGATATGAATCCAACGAGATCGACTGGACCTAAATCGGAGTTGTAGATTTCATTTTATTCAAGTTTTAGTGAAGGACCCTAAATCTGGAAAAATCAGAAGAAAAAAAAATAAAGGAGCTACTGCCAGTTCAGTTTTTCGGTGAACCGACGGAACTTTTCGGCGACCGGTTCACCAACTTTCCAGGCGGTTCTGGTGGTGACTCCGGGACCCAAATTTTTTAAAAATTGTGAAGAATATTAAAATACTTAATTCAAAATTTTTCTTAACAATTATATAATTATTAAGTAATTAATGGTTTAAACTCATTTAAATCATTTAAAACTTACTAACTAATAATTATTAATGCCACTAAATGATTATTAAACTAATTACATGTAAATTAAATGTAATTAACTATTTAATTATTATTTAAGTGATAATTAAGTAGAGTTAGTGTTAATAAATTAACTATTGATTAATTAATTAAGATTAAATAATAAATAGAGTTAAACCATTGATTAATTAATATTAAATGATGATTAAAAAAATGTTTAAGTAAGATTATGTAATAATAATGTAATTACTTACTTGCATTGACATAAAATTTATAAAATAATTATTTATTATTTAATTAATATTAAATAATAAATAAGAACAAATGATAACTAATTATTCTTAGATTAATAAGAAAGAATAATTAAAGACTTATGGAGTGAATTAATTATTTATTATTAACGGATAATTAATTAATTAATTAATATTAAATAATAAATAAGGACAAATGCTAATTAATTATTCATTTATTAATAGTAATGAATAATTAAAGATTAATGAAGAAAATAAATCAATTATTATTATTCAAGGATAAATGATTAATTAATTTGTAAGACCTCAACTTTTTATTAATAAAATTAAATTTTCTCTAATTATTATTGTGAATAATAAGGTGTTAATTTGATATAATGCTTTGGTTATGGGTGAAATGTGCAAATTTTACAAAATAAGCAAGTGGTTATAAAATATTCATTGTTGTCGAGGAATATTCGTTTGGTCGTAGAATATTCTTGCTGTCGGGGAATATTCGTACAATGGCGCAGCCATTTGTGGGCTCCATAACGGAAAACGGTTGGATGAAGAAAACGATAAGTTTGAGTTTTTACAAATAACTGTGTAGTTGTTACCATTAACACTATTGGAATACCCGATGGTTAAAATACAGTAATACGCGTGGTTGCACAGTTGCACACAGTATTGCACAATATTTTTTAATTATTGATTCTTACGTAAGAAGGCACTACTAAATAATTGTTACAGTAATTACTGTTCAGTATTTTATTTTATTAATTCAATAATTGCTACGTGGATATTTTATATTATTGTTGTTTCAATAATTGTCAATGCACAGTATTTTTCATTATCAGATCAATAATTCATATTATTTGAATAATATTATTAGATAACATTATTGGCAATGTCTAAGGAAGTTCTGTCTAGGAAAGGGGTTTGGTCACCTAATTGCGCGTCTATAAGGAGAAATCCTTATCGGAAAGCCCCCTCTTTCCTGGGAACGATCTGATTGTCATAATTGTGATTCTGTAATATTATTTGTGAATAATTAATTATTGATTTATATGATAAGAAAATATTTATTTTTATGTGGATTTAAATGAAGGAATTAATGTTGAGGTGTTTTATTAGTATTTTGTCGGTATTAAAAATTGTCCGTATGTGGATTTCAAACATTTTTTGTTTAGAATTTGAAAAAACTTTCTTCTACAAAGTTGTAGAGAATTAAATTTCATATGGGATAGACATGAGATTCGATTTTTTTTGATAAAAGATCTATTTATTATGAATTATTGAAGTTTCGAAAATAAATATTTTTATTAAAAACATGGTGGGCCCCACTTTTAGTTGGTGAGAAATGTGCTAAAATTTTATTTCAAAAGTGGTGGGCGTGAATAACAGCAGGTACAGCCATCAGGTAGCAGGTTAGTTTGCTTTGGCGTTCTAAGCATTTTCCTATAAATAGGGTGCTTAGTTAGAATTGAAAATCACACCAGAATCATAAGCTTTCTCTCTCTATATTATCGAGCGTATGTTGTGAGTATTTAGATATACTTTGAGAGTTGCTATTCAGTGCAAGTTTTATTCAGCCTTATACCTGATATTTCAGCCGGAAGTACTGTTCTTTTGAGGTAAGGGGTATTATTTCTTTCATGAAGAGAGTTATTTTCTTTCAATACTCGTAAGGGATGTTTTTTTCTTCGTAAATGATGTTATTTCGTTCAATATCATTATGCTGAAATATTGATATGAATTTTATTGTGAAGTTTTTACCTTTTCATGTCGAGGTTACTATTCACGTATACGACACTATTCACGTATACGACACTATTCACGAATACGGTACTATTCATAAAGTATGAGTTTTCTTGTAGAATTTCTATCTTTTCGTGTCAGAATTACTATTCACCTATACGTCACTATTCACGTATACGACACTATTCACAAATACAACACTATTCACAGAAAAATAATTTTTTTTCTTCTTTGTCCAAGATGTCTATTATGGTTACTATCTTTGATTGTATCCATGTTTTGATCTTCATTCTTGAATTTTACTCCACTATGGTTTATTACGGAGTATTTTTAAACTTGAATTATCTAAAGTACGAATCCATAATCTTTGTCTTTTTATCTCACTGGATTCGTTTCTTTAAAATATTTTTCATTATCCTCAGTCCTAAATGATGATATAACTGAATATCTTTGGTCTGTAGTGCAAAGATGAATGACTACCTGATGAATATCTTTGGCCCGTAGTGCAAATATGAACATGTGTTGAGATGAACATGACCAATTGATGATACAAATGAATATCTTTAGCTCGTAGTGCAACGATGAATATTTGATTCAAGATGTATATTGATTGATGTTATAGGGATAAAATATTAATGATGGACTTTTAAATTCATAGATGATAGTAGATTTCACTATCTACTTAACTCTTCTAATGAATTGTTATTTTCGCTGCGAATATTGATCTAAAACTGGTTGTCCATTATATTTTATCTGATTTATTGAAGGCTAACGATAATTTGTTCTACATTATCTTAGTCATAATATTCATTACTGGGCTAGTTGAGCTTACCCTTTTCCTTTTTGTTCCATTTTCTTCTTAGGAGGCGAGAATATAGCGGGAACTAATCGGGGTGTGGAGTGATGGGTCCAGACAGTTGTTTTAGTACTCCTCATTATTTTATAAAATAGTGTGATAATAATTGTAATGAGGACTCCTTTTGAGTTTGAATATAGTCTATTAGACAATATTTGTATTTAAACTCACAGTATATATGTTGTCGTATTTTGCATGACAATTGTAATAACGAAGTTGTAGTTGTTTTTCTGTGCCATGTATTTGGTGACTCAGAATGGGTGATGTATACCTATTTTGGGGGCGTCACATAATTATTATTTAATTCATATTAAATAATAATTAAAGACAAATAATGTTAATAATTTAATTATTTATTGTATAATTAACATTAAACAATAAATAGATGTAATTAGCTGTTATTTATTATTAAATAATAACTAAAAGTAATTAATTAATTACTACTTAACTAATATTAAAGGGTAATTAAGTGAAGATAAAGTTAATAAATGAAGAGAATTTAAATAACTCATTAATTAAACAATTATAATAAATTATTTAAGGATCTAATAAGTGTTTATTACTTAAGAAAAACCTTTTAAATTTATTAAATCATTAACCTAAGATTTATTAATTATCTTATAGGATTAATGATGATACATTATATTATGTGTACCTTGTGATTGAATTATTTGCTAGATAATAGCATAAGTAAGCGTATAGACGTACAAATATACGCAGTACTAATTAATAAACCAACATTGTCAATGCTAGGTCGTTCAAAGAATTTTAATTAAAGCTAGTTAGCCATAGCTCGTCGAACATGCAAGTTCCCTAACTCAAACTCGAGTTATTATTTTCGAAGCATGTTAGTAAATAATTATTGTTGATTATTCACATCTATACTGATTATTGAGATTCACACCTTGTGCAATTGAATTCCTGTTCTATTATTATTGAACTGATAATTAAATTAAAGTTCTTTCATTCATGAACTATTTTTGAGATAGATCTATGCTAATTGTATCAGCTAGATCAAACATGTCTAAATTTGTTAAATCAAATGTGTTTTAAAAGCTGTTCTTATTAAATTGATATGGTAAGAACTCTTGGCTAAGAAAAGGATGAATTTAATTAAAGCATGATATCAATGCTGGATTATTAAGTGTTTATACATAAATCACGGGGTATGAAAGACTGATCCCCTTGATTTCCAAAACTTATTAAAAGGTCCAGTTTAAATGCTGAGAACCTTGGCAAATGTTCGTAGTTATTTCAAACAACTCAATACATGTTATTCAATTATTCGAATATTCAGCTGTTAACTATTAATTAATGTTCCTTCATAATTTTATACTGTTGTTGAATATTGAAAGCGAAACTTCTTTCTAATCATGATATATCTCCACTGTGTATAAACTTCCTAAGAAAATTAGTTACTTACCCTTGCTATATCATGACATTTATTTCAGCTAAGGTAAAAACGTCTAAAGGGGACAAAGGAAAAGGGAAGGTTCAAGAGTAGATGTTTGAGAAGGCATATGTACTAGTTTATTTTAAATGCTATTTGGTTATGTAAACTCTTTATAGTATTAAGAGTACTGTAGACACTCAAAATTTTGTATTCCTATTACTATCCTTGCAGGAGGACAAAATCGTCTTCCAGAGACAACTCTGGAAGTCAAATCAACTCAATCTCGGAGACAACCCCGGGATACTAAGTTTTTAATCTCGAAGTCAACACCGAGATACTCATTTGCAGTCCTGGAGACAATCCCAGGAGATTCAGTTCTAAACTCGGACACAACCCCGAGGAATGCAATTTAAGTTCCAGAGATAATCATGGAGAAGTCAGTTTTAACATCGGAGGCAACCCCGATGCACTCAATTCCAACCCCGGGAGGTCAAGAACACCTCAAAAACACCCCTAAGGACATTCAGCACTCGCAACAGCCCAATCTCAGAGAAAACCTTGAGCAACAACTGCTACATCAACCTAGAGCCGGATATAACCCCGGTGAGGGGCAAAATCATCATTTTGCCACCACGATGCTACATTCACGTCGTCTCAACATCATTTCGTACCATATTCTAAACAGAAGTGTCCCACAAGAACCATAGATCAAATCCCGAGTGACTACTACGCAAGACAGCACACCAAATATAATTTAAAAACTTGAAGATATGGTTATGGATCCATCTTCCTGGCTTCGTACAACCTCTTATCCCATGTCATTGTGTAACTCTCGACAACAACATTCCAGAAAGGTATAGCACGCCTCAATCGGATTTCTGAATTGGATGTTATGAAGGTTCAAGCAGACAACGCATTGCACGAGTGCACATTCTTCGATATGGCGGGACCTATAAAGCCCGGGGCACCCCGGGCAGCTGCAGGTAGACCCGCGGCTCCCCCCCTCTATAAATAGAGGGCTTGGGGTGGCCATTTTAAGAAGAAAAAAGGTGGGGAAACCCTGACCATTTCACTCCGTACACACTTCTATAGTGATCCAAATTGAGTGCTTCTTTTTCCTAAACACTTGTAAGCTTGTGTTTTACAACGTACTGAAATTTAACCGGTGAAAAACATGTTTTCAAGTATCAAAAGCTATCTGAAGTCTTCTTGGCAGCCCACTGTAAAATATTTCAAAATTTTAAGTTTTTTTCTCACTTTTATACATACATATCTGTTCATGTTGAGGGTCGTGCTGTGTGTGTATTCCCGGATTGTCGATCTGTGGCTTTTACTGCTTATATATATATATACACACACATATATATATATATATATATATATATATATATATATATTTCTTTTCATCAAACTCTATTTGATTGAGCCTGAATATACATCCGGAGCGTTTACTGCTTTTATATATATAAATACTTATATATATCTCTTGTCATCAAACTCTGTTTGATTGAGCCTGGATATACATCCGGTGTGTTTACCGCTTTTATATAAGTATTTATATATATCTAAAAGCATTAAAAGCCACGAATAGACGATCCGGACATACACACACAACACGACTCTCAACGTGAATAGATATGTATGTATAAAAGTGAGAAAAAACATAAAAATCTAAAATATCTTACAGTGGGCTGCCAAGAAGACTTCAGATAGCTTTTGATGCTTGGAAACTCTGTTTTCACCGGTTAAATTTTAGTATGTTGTAAAACACAAGCTTACAAGTGTTTAGGAAAAAGAAGCACTTAATTTGGATCACTATAGAAGTGTGTACGGAGTGAAATGGATAGGGTTTCTTTGCCTTTTTTCTTCTTAAAATGGCCACCCCAAGCCCTCTATTTATAGAGGGGGGAGCTGCGGGTCTAACCGCGGGTCTACCTGTGGCTGCTCGGGGTGCCCCGGGCTCTGCAAATCCCGCCGTCTCGAAAAACGTGCACTCGTGCAACACGTTGTCCGCTTGAACCTTCATAACTTCCAATCCGGGCATCCAATTGAGGCGTGCTATACCTTTTGGGAATGCTGTTGTTGAGAGCTACACAATGACATGGGATAAGTGGTTGTACGAAGCCGGGAAGATGGGTCCATGACCATACCTTCAAGTTTTCAAATTCTATCCGGTGTGCTGTCTTGCATAGTAGTCACTTGGGATTTGAGCTATGGTTCTTGTGGGACACTTTTGTTTAAATTTTGGTATGAAATGATGTTGAGACGACGTGAATGTAGCATTGAGGTGGCAAAATGATGATTTTGCCCCTCACCGGGGTTATATCCGGCTCTAGCCTGATGTAGCAGTCGTTGCTCAGGGTTATCTCTAAGATTGGGCTGCTGCGAGTGCTGAATGTCCTTAGGGGTGTTTTTGAGGTGTGCTTGACCTCCTGGGGTTGGAACTGAGTGCATTGGGGTTGCCTCCGAGGTTAAAACTGACTTCTCTAGGGTTATCTTTGGAACTAAAACTCCATTCCTCGGGGTTGTCTCTGAGGTTGGAATTGAATCTCCCTGGTTGTCTCCATGACTACAAATGAGTATCTCGGGGTTTTCTTCGAGATTGAAAACTGAGTATCCCAGGGTTGTCTATGGGATTGAGCTGATTTGACTTCCAGGGTTGTCTCTAGAAGACGATTTTACCCTCCTGCAAGGTTAGTAATATGAATGCAAAATTTCGAGTGTCTATAGTACTCTTAATACTATAAAGAATTTACATAACCAAATAGCATTTAAAATAAACTAGTACATAAGCCTTCTCAAACATCTACTCTTGAACGTTCCCTTTTCCTTTGTCCCCTTTGGATGTTTCTGCCTTAGCTGAAATAAATGTCATGATATAGCAAGGGTAAGTAACTAATTTGCTTAGCAAGTTTATACAGAATAGAGATATATCATGATTAGAAAGAAGTTTCGCTTTCAATGTTCAACAACAGTATAAAATTGTGAAGGAACGTGAATTAATAGTCAACAGCTGAATATTCGAATAATTAAATAACAGGTATTGAGTGGTTTGAAATAACTATGAACATTTGCCATGGTTCTCAGCATTTAAACTGGACCTTTTAATAAGTTTTGGTAATCAAGGGGATCAGTCTTTCATACCCCGTGATTTATGCATAAACACTTAATAATCCAGTACTATAACTTTTTATCGGCCTGCGGGTTAGATTTGTCTCAATCTGACCATTTCTCACTTTAACCGGTTCATGGTGACTAAATTGGAACCGATGAAGCTGAAATGGTTTAGATTTATTCAAATATAGTTCTTGTTTTAGCTTTTGTATATATTGCATTATCATGTGAGCCTAGGAATCATGTGATCACAGATTCAGTTCCTAAATCTAGATTCGGTTCCCGTGATGGACATTTGCAGCTGCAACCAGCTTGTAAATTATGCACGGTGTTTGAATTTCCTTAGATGGCTCTCATGCCCATAAGGAGTTTGGCACTGCTATGCATCTTATTTTCTCGAAGATGCTTCACATCTCGAAAATAATAAAAGCAATCAAGCCGAACATTTAATAAAATAGAAGTATCAAAGGCCTCAATTACTATTGAGCACAAGGGTTTGAAAAACCTATTTAACATAACATCACTGCTATATCTCGTTAAAATTGAGCTTTTATACAAAATTCAAACCCTTCGTATATAGGTGTAAACGAGGCATAACACTACTTTCAAACAACTGCACATAGACCTACACACACACACACACACATTCAGATAAAAGTTTAAATTGAAAAGTGGCGGTAACTGTTTTATCACGAAAGTTGGGGGGTGCCTAACACCTTCCCACCGCTTAATCAAGCCCCCGGACCCTAATGAGTTTCGATTTTCCAGACCAGTTAAATAGTGTCACATCACTAGGTCTTTGTGCAAACTTTTTCTCGGTTGAGTTGGTGCAACTATTTAAAAGTACCAACTGGCGACTCTTACAGTCAAATCGTCGACATATACATGTCGGACCTTTTCAAACTTGTTTTTTCAAACAAATCTCACCTAACATGAGAACACCAAAAGACAAGAATAGAAAGGGATAAATAAAAATCCCGACGTCAACAAGTACATTTTAAGTCAAGGTTAAAGAACCTTAGGACTATGATTGTAAGATTTTATTACTATTATGATCAACAATGTATGTTTATTCTTCCGCATTAGTTAGAAAGTATGTTTGTTATTGAATATCATGAACACCGAATTCAAGGTTAGGAAACCCAGATTTGGGACTGTCACAGGTTAGTATCAAAGCTGTAGGTTATAAACATTAGAAATGCGAAACCTAGGTTATAACCTTTATAGAAAACTCATATAGAGTATGTAGGTGATGGGTTGAGGAGATCCATCGAGTTTTAGTTGTACTAAATAAAATATCATTTCATTTTATCAATGAATATATTTTATTGTGGCACCGATGTTGGTTTTATTTGTGGTGTTTATAGGATGTCGGACAAGAGACATGATAGTCACTCTGTTGATTAGTCAGAGCCTATAGAGGATATGAATACTTCACTTGATCCGATGGGAGGATTGCTCGACAGGATTCGCGAGCTTGAGGAGAGAGTAGTCTAGCTGGAGTCAGAGAACCACACTCTGCAGGTTATAGAGCAACAATATAAGGATGCTGCGTATTAGGAACAGTTAGTGTCAGCACATGCTCAGGAGAGTCTGGAGCTGAGCAAGACCCAGCTAGAGGAAAAGAGGATTGGGAATCAAGCTCTTAAATTCGAGTTTAATTTGGAGATAGCTGATATGATAAGAATTGAGAAGGCTTGGATCAAGGCAGCTAATATGGTGGATCAACTGCGAGAGGAGATGGCAGCCAAGGACATTAGGATTGACACCTTGGGGAGGGCACTAGACACTACCTATATGGGCCAGAGAGCTGAGGTGGTGAGGATGCGCTTCGAAGTTGGAGAGTCTAGTCGATCTGTTCGACGTCGAGTGTGTGGAGGTGCATCCCAGACTCTGGAGCATAGGCATGATGACGAGACTTCTCAGGATGAGCAGTGATGTTGGTAGATGTGTTATGTAAATAGATGCACTATAACTACTTTTGGTTTAATAGGGTTTATATTAGCCTCAGCAGGTGCGAGGTAGTTTGTATGTAGGTTGTATTTTCCACTTATGTAGGTAGAAAAGAATGGCTTAAGTGAATCCCATCTTTTGTTATTTAAAATGGGATGGTAGCATTTATAGCAATATACATGTGATGAACGTGTAAGACACCAAAGTTGATATATGGCTATAAATGCATTATTATGATATGTGTTTGAGAATTTACATGTTATGAAAATTTAGTAAACTGAATCGGTATTTTTAGCGAACTTAACCCACTAATCGGGGAAACAGAATTCCAAAGTTTGGTAATCTAAAACTCTCACATGATGATCATGTGATTGTTCAAATACAGTATTATATTACATGCTAAATACTTATATGATAATAAAACCCGAGTAACATGTTAGAACTTTGTTTAACTAGATAATGCCGCCCAGACAAGTACTACGAAACCAAGAGATCGAAGAGTCGGTTAACAATGCAGAGGGAGCTCAACCAAACCCAATGCAAGACTTTATTAACATGATGGAAAAAGCTATGCGGAATCAAACACCAATCGCATGAAACCAAACGGGAAACCAAATTAGCCTATTTTAAAGACTTCAAGGTAGTAGGAAAGTCAGAGTTTAGGGGAACAACATACCCGATAGAGGTCTAGACGTGGATAAAGGAGATTGAAAATGCCTTTGTTATTGCTAGAGTTACTGAGGAGCAGAAGATAATTTTTGCTACCTACTTAATTAAAGGTGAGGCTAACTTTTGGTGGAAAGCCAACCAGAGCAAAGCCAAAAGTAGAATCATGACATGGGAAACATTCAAGACGTTATTTTTTGAGAACTAGTTCCCTGAGAGTACGCATGCGAGAATGGAGATCAAGTTTTTGGAGTTGAAACAGGAAAATATGTTAGTGTCGGAGTACGCTGCAAAATTCATTGAATTGGCCAGATTCGCTCCACATCAGGTGGACACTGACGTGAGGAAGGCAATAAGATTTGAAAATGGGTTAAAGCCGTGGATCTATAGTAAGGTAGTGGTTTTACAAATTACGTTATTCTCAACTTTGTTGGAGAAAGCTCTCATTGCTGAAGGTGGGAGTGAAGCGATTTCGAAATATAATCGGGAAAAGAACAAGAAGAAGGTAGAAGGAGGAAATTTGAATGTTAGCAGTGGTGGCAGCAACAACAAGAAGCGTAAATGGAGCAGTGGGGGAATTGTGGAAATGGTCACTCGGGAGAGTGCATGAAAGGAAAAATGGTCTGTTATACATGTGGACAAGAAGGACATATTTCACCCAATTGTCCTAATGCGAAGAAAGGAGGTTATTTTAATTGTGGAGAAGCGGGACATCAGATCAAGGACTGTCCAAGGAAGAAAAGCACGAATAACGGAAGCAACAATAGGGGCAACAACACTAAGGCAACCAGTGGAGGACCAGCCCAGCCCAACAGTGAGGACCTTCAACATGACAGTGCAAGATGCCGTGGCATCCAGGGAGGTGGTGTCAGGTATTATTTCGACCAACGATATAAATGCCTGTGTTATTCGATGATGGAGCTTTGTGTTCTTTTGTATATGATGAATTTGCTCAAAGATTAAATTTACCTCGTGAACTATTTGACCACCCAATGAATGTAGAAGTAGCGAACAAAGAAATTATCCCTCCAGACTACATTCACAGGAATTGTTGTGCTGATTTAAGAGGGTTTAAGCTTAACGTGGATTTGATACTGATTCGTCTTGGAGAGTTTAATGTAATCATCGGGATGGATTGGTTATTGAGTCATGGAGCGGTCATTGACTGTAAGAAAAAGTATGTACACTTGAAGACTCCGAATAAGTCGAAGGTGGTATTTCATGGTAGTAAATCGCCAAGATAATCTTGTTGTCTGACGACGATGTAAGCAAAGAGGTTGCTTAGGAAGGGTTGTATAGGTTATTTGGCTCACGTTGTGGATACTCGCAGAGTCGAGGGTGAACTGCATCAGATACCTATTGTAAGGGAATTCATTGATGTCTTCCCATATGAGATTCTGGGATTGCCATCGGATAGAGAGGTACATTTTGTATTGATTTGGCACCAGGGACAACACTGGTATCCAAAGCGCCGTATCGTATTGCTCCGGTAGAAATAAAAGAACTGATGGTTTAACTACAAGAGTTGTTAGATAAGGGATACATTCGACCGAGCGTATCACCTTGGGGAGAGCCAGTTTTATTCGTAAAGAAAAAAGATGGGTCATTAAGGCTTTGTATCGACTACTGAGAGTTGAACAAAGTCACAATTAAGAACAAGTACCCGTTGCCCAGGATCGACGATTTATTTGATCAGTTAAAGGGGGCGAAGTACTTTTCAAAGATCGATTTGAGGACCGATTATTACCAATTGAAGGTGAGACATGAGGACATTTTGAAGACGGCATTCAAAACTTTGTATGTGTAAGACCCCAATTTTTTAATGAATAAAAATTAAATTTCCTCTATTTATTATTGTGAATAATAAGGTGTTAATTTGATATAATGCTTTGGTTATGGGTGAAATGTGTAAATTTTTTAAAATAAGCAAGTGGTTATAAAATATTAACTTCTATCGGGGAATATTCATTTGGTCGTAGAATATTCTTTTTGTCGGGAATATCCGTACGACGGCGCAGTCATTTGTGGGCCCCATAACGGAATAACTGTCGGATGAAGAAAACGACAAAGTTTGAGTTTTTATAAATAACGTCGTAATTATTACTGTTAACACTGTTGGAATACCTGGTGGTTAAAATACAGTAATACGCGTAGTTACATAGTAGCATACGGTTTTGTACAGTATTGATGAATTATTGATCCTTATGTGAGAAGGCACTACTCAATAATTGTTACAGTAATTACTGTTCAATATTTTATTTTATTGATTCAATAATTGCTGCGTTGATATTTTTTGTTTCAATAATTGTCACTACACAGTATTTTCTATTACCAGATCAATAATTAATATTATTTGAATAATTTTATTAGATAGCATTATTGGCAATGTCTAAAAAGTTCTGTCTAAGGAGAGGTTTGTTTATCTAATTGCGCGCCAGTAAGGAGAAATCCTTATTAGAAAGTCCCCTCTTTCTTAGGAACTGTCTGGTTGTCATTGTTGTGATTCTGTAATATTATTGTGAATAATTAATTATTGATTTATATGATAAGAAAATATTTATTTTATGCGGATATAAATGATGAATTTATTTATGTGGTTATAATGAAGAAATTAATGTTGAGGTATTTTATCAGTATTTTGTTAGATTTGAGGTATTAAAAGATCAAATCGGTGTTCTTAAAACCATATTGCATGAGTTATAATTTTAATCCGACCGTTGGATCGTTGTTATTTTTGGATATGTTATACATATATAAGTTGAGTATATGTCTACAAATTTGAACCGTTAAAAATGAACGTATAATTTGTTATGAATTTTAAAAGGTGTTAAAAATCATCCGTTTGTGGATTTCGGATATTTTCAGTTTGGAATTTGGAAAAACTTAAAGCTACAAAGTTGTAGAGAATTTGATTTCGTGTGGAATGGACATAAAATTCGTATTTTTCTGATAAACGGGCTATTTTCTATGAATTATTAAAATTTCAAAAAATAAAATAATTTTTTATTAAAATTGGGTGGGACCCACTTTTGTTTTCAACATGTGGGCTGCTAATTTGTGTCCAAGATGGTTAGCTTGGTTGGTGGAGGAGGCGTAGGAAGAAAGAAGAGATTATATTATATTTTATTAATTTAGTCTCCTTTAGCGTTCTAGCATTTTCCTATAAATAGGTGCTTATGTTAGAATTGAAAATCACACCAGAAATATAAGTTTTTTCTCTCTATATTATCGAATATATTTTTGTGAGTATTTAGATATTTGGAGAGTTGCTATTCAATGCAAGTTTCCTTCGGCTTTACATCCGATATTCTAGTCAGAAATACAGCTCTTTTGAGGTAAGAGATTTTAAGGGTTATTATGTTTTAAAGTTTCGTAATTTTTCTGAACCATCAAAAATTTTGGAAAAATTTAAAATGATAATTTGATTAGTTTTTTTGATTGTGTCCAAAAATGGTGATTTTTGGATGTATAGATTAAGAGTTATGAATTTTATGAGAAAAGATTATTTTAAAAGTAAACCCTTATAACTCCTTGTGGTTAACTCTAAAATTGGTAAAATTTTTATTGGGAGTACGTGTATATAATAGAAGTATACTCTGTAATTTCGGAAATTTTGGACAAAAGTACAGTTTATGATAAATGTCTAAATACTCGGCTGTTTTCGCCATATAAAAAATAGTAAATGAATTTTAAAAATTCTGAGAAAAATATATGTTCAATATGGAACTATATTCTGCTAAATTCCAGAAAAGAAAATTTGTTTGCACTGATTTGGTATTTTTCATAAAAATAGACTAGTTATGAGTAAATGAATTAAATATGTTATGTAGAGTAAGAAAATTGGAAAATAGGATTTTATGGCTTGAGAATCCTATATAAGGTATATGTAAATTTTTGATGAGAGTTTTGGTTCTTGGTGATGAAATCTTATGAGTTTGACATTTTAGGATGATTAAATGCATTGTTTAGTAAAATGTAAACAATTAAAATAAATTATTTATAAGTTTAAGAAATGTTATTCTTTCAATATCATTATACCAAAATATTGGTATAGATTTTATTGTGGAATTTCTACCTTTTTTATGTCAGAGTTACTATTCATGAATAGTCACGAGTTACTATCCACGAGGTACTATTCACGACAAAATTGGTTTCTTTTTCTGACAAATTTATCGATGATTTATGAATATTACTCTTGAAATTAAATGAACTTGTTGATCATATTATTTTTATTATCATATATAATATTTTTATAACTCTCGTAATGATATTTCTCTTTGACTTGAATGTAAAGATGGGTAGATTATTAGTATAATCGTGACTATGGGTTCTCTTTGGCCAGTAGTACAAAGTTAAATTATTGACTGGTATGATCATGACCATTGAATTTATATTTGAATATCTTTAGCTTAAGTGCAAAGGTGAATTGATCAACATGGTTATAATTATTGTTTATATAAATTCTGAAATGATTATATATTTCTTTGAGATATTAATATCTTTGGCATGTAGTGCAAAGATGAACTGTTGTTGAATATCTTTGGTATGTAGTGCAAAGATGAACTGTTGTTGAATATCTTTGGCATGTAGTGCAAAGATGAACTGTTGATGAATATCTTTGGCCTGTAGTGCAAAGATGAAATTATTAGTATGATCATGAACAGGAACTGTGATTTGGTATAACCATGATTTTTGATGTTTCAGGTAAAGACATGTGATGAAAATTATCTTCGTCCTGGATGCGAAGAGGAATCTAGAATCACAATTATGATTATGACTTATTCATACGATTGTGGACCAGAACTGTTCATTGATGTTACAGGGATAAAATATTGTTGGTGGATTTTTAACATGGAGAAGATAATAGATTTTATGGTCTATTTGACTCTTCTAATGGATTGCTCGTTCCGCTGCAACTATGGTTGAAATTTTTTATCATCTACCATATGTTCTAAATCTCTGATTTATTACTGTTGAATGCTATTGATAATTTATTTATCTTTAGTCATGATATTCTTTACTAGGCTAGTTGAGCTCATCCTTTTTCTTCACAATTTCTTTCAGGTAATAAGAGTGTAGCTGGGTTGAGCGGGGGTAACAAGGGAATAGAATGGTAGTCTCTAGCTGTGGAGTTCTCCCTAAACAGTATAGAAAAATGTGTTGTATTTTATACATCATTTAGTAGTTATATTTGGTGAATCAAATAGGGTGAGGCGAACCCAACGTTGGAAGGGTGTTTTGTCACTATCATACAAGATGTCTAATGACATACAACCTCATGTTATCGTAAGATAGGGTTGTGCACATCCACTTGCTGAGTATATCTATGAGCACTACCTATATAATCTTGGTGTTTGGTTGAAGTATAACTCTCAATTAGAGACAGTGGAGATAATGATATGTCAAGAGAAGACTCACCATTGGAAAGAATATGATAGTAATCTTCTCGTTTTTCTTTGAGGTCTATTGGGTTAACCAAGAATAATTCTGTGGACATATGATATCTATCATAACCTAGACGCATGGGCTCCCATGTACAAGGGTTTCCTTGAGCACTTTCCAATGATTCTAATTTCTAAAATAGTTTTTGACTATACCTTTATGTAAGGTGTCGTTGTGACGTGTTATCCAAGGTTGGGATGAGAGTCACAGTGGTATATATTTGTATCAAAACTCACAGCATATGTGTTGTTGTATTTTGCACGACAATTATTGTAATAAAGCTGTAGTTGTTTTCTGTACTATATATTTGGTGACTCAGAATAGGTTGGGTGGAATGGATATATTTTGGGGGCGTCACAGTTGGTATAAGATCTTAGGGATATGGTCTCTGGCGGAGATCGGAGAATAGAACTAGGAGGGGAGAGATGAGTAAATCCTTTGCTAGCGTGTCCTACCTAAGCTTATTTGTTGGTCGGTCATAATGTACGAATATTATGTGATACGTTAATTTGTTTAATTAACCCTTGTTTTATGGCAGTATTTGAGAATGGCAGCTGAGAATGTTAACAATGGAGTAAATGAGATCGCGGGGATACCTCTAATCACCAACCATGATAATGTGATGTCAGGCGAAGAAGGAATTAGAGATATTCTTGTGGTGAGGGAAGAATTAATAGTTGCACCCGAGCTAGTCGCAGTGGTAGTAGCTGAGAGTGAGGAAGAAGAAGAACCTGAGGAGAATTTATGAGAAGAATTTTATGATCGAAATGTAGAATTGCAAAATCGTATTCATGAGTTAGAAGAGTAGGTTGAAGAACGGCAGGCGATCGTGGAGCAAAAGGATGCAATAATTCAAGCTTGTGTTACCCGATATGTGATGCTTGAACAGAAGCATTCTTTGGCAGAGTATAAGATGATAAAGCTGGAATCTGAGTTGAAAGAAGAAACAACTGAACGAGTGAGAATGAGTGATGCATGGGTAAAAGCCACACGACGCGTTGATATTGTGGAAAGAGATGTTCGATCTAAGAAGGCTAAAATAGATGATATGTATTTCTCTTTTTGGGCAGCAATTGGGAGAACCCAACATCGAGTTTTGAATTACCCTGTACAGAGAGGTCAACCTCAATTCGATATGGATCGAAGATTGATGATTCAGATCATGAATCAGGAGTACGACGAAGTAGTTGAGGGTGGAATATGCCCTATAGAAAAGTATATTCCAACGGTAGTGATGACACCAAATGCTGTCCCAGACAAGTCAAAGCCAGGTAGTTCAAGGGAGGGCGGTTGTCATGACTTCCCAACAAATGAGGAACCCAAATGAAGTTATCAAGGGAGATGAGCAATGGAGAAATCATGATGACAGGGGAGATAGAATTTGAAATGAAAGTAAGGTATTCTCAACTCTTCGAAATACCATGTACGTAAATTTCGGGGACAAAATTTTATAAGAAGGGGAGGTTGTAAGACCCCAATTTTTTAATGAATAAAAATTGATTTTTCTCTATTTATTATTGTGAATAATAAGGTGTTAATTTGATATTATGCTTTGGTTATGGGTGAAATACGCAAATTTTTCAAAATAAGCAAGTGGTTATAAAATATTCATTTCTGTCGGGGAATATTCGTTTGGTCGTAGAATATTCTTTTTGTCGGGAATATTCGTACGACGGCGCAGTCATTTGTGGGCCCCATAACGGAATAACTGTCGGATGAAAAAAATGACAAAGTTTGAGTTTTTATAAATAACGGCGTAATTGTTACCGTTAACACTGTTGGAATACCTGGTGGTTAAAATACAGTAATACGCGTAGTTTCATAGTAGTACACGGTTTTGCACAGTATTGATGAATTATTGATCCTTACGTAAGAAGGCACTACTCAATAATTGTTACAGTAATTATTGTTCAATATTTTATTTTATTGATTCAATAATTGCTGCGTTGATATTTTTTGTTTCAATAATTGTCACTACACAGTATTTTCTATTATCAGATCAATAGTTCATATTATTTGAATAATATTATTAGATAGCATTATTGGTAATGTCTAGAAAGTTCTGTCTAAGGAGAGATTTGGTCATCTAATTACGCGCCAGTAAGGAGAAATCTTTATTGAAAAGACCCCTCTTTCCTGAGAACTGCCTGGTTGTCATTGTTGTGATTCTGTAATATTATTGTGAATAATTAATTATTGATTTATATGATAAGGAAATATTTATTTGATGCGGATATAAATGATAGATTTATTTATATGGTTATAATGAAGGAAATAATGTTATGGTGTTTTATCAGTATTTTGTTGGATTTGAGGTATTAAAAGATCAAATCGGTGATCTTAAAATCATATTGCGTGAGTTGTAATTTTAATCCGACCGTTGTTTTGCTCTGATTTTTGGATATGTTATACATATATAAGTTGAGTATATGTCTACAAATTTTGAACCATTAAAAATAAACGTATGATTTGTTATGAATTTTAAAAGGTGTTAAAAATCATCCGTTTGTGAATTTCGGATATTTTTGTTTTGGAATTTGAAAAAACTTAAAGCTAAAAAGTTGTAGAGAATTTGATTTCGTGTGGAATGGACATAAAATTCGTATTTTTCTGATAAACGGGCTATTTTCTATGAATTATTGAAGTTTCAAAAAATAAAATAATTTTTTATTAAAATTGGGTGGGACCCACTTTTGTTTTCAACATGTGGGCTACCAATTTGTGTTCAAGATGGCTGGCTTGGTTGGTGGAGGAGGCGTAGGAAAAAAGAAAAGATTATATTATATTTTATTAATTTAGTCTCCTTTGGCATTCTAGCATTTTCCTATAAATAGGTGCTTATGTTAGAATTGAAAATCACACTAAAAATATAAGTTTTTTCTCTCTATATTATCGAACATATTTTTGTGAGTATTTAGATACTTAGAGAGTTGCTATTCAGTGCAAGTTTTCTTCGGCTTTACATCTGATATTCCAGTCAGAAATACTGCTCTTTTGAGGTAAGAGATTTTAAGGGTTATTATGTTTTTCAGTTTCGTAATTTTTCTGAACCTTCAAAAATTTTGGAAAAATTTAAAATGATAATTTGATTAGTTTTCTTGATTGTGTCCAAAAATGGTGATTTTTGGATGTATAGATTAAGAGTTGTGAATTTTATGAGAAAAGACTATTTTAAAAGTAAACCCTTATAACTCCTTGTGGTTAACTCTAAAATTGGTAAAATTTTTATTGAGAGTACATGTATATATGTTGATTGATTTCACAATCAATGAATACGTGCAAGTATACACGGTCAACAAGTAATAAAGTGAAAGTAGAGTATCGTTCCTACGAGGAATTATTTAATAAAAATCACCAAGTACTAATTCTTAACCAAATCAATTTTATTTAAACAACCAATAATTGCGATTTCTAGATTTAAGAAAACTAAATTAAACAAAACAAAAAGATTATTCTAAAAGAAAGTAAATAAACAACTAAGAATTGATAGAATTCAGATAAATAAGAATTAAGAGTCCAATATCCCCAATTATGAATTATAATCAATTATTCAACTATCCCAATTATTATATCTACTGAATTGTTAACAGGAATTCTCAAATGCCAAAAGCCCTCTCTCGAGTGATCAATTGCCTTCTATTTAACCCAGATTAATTTTGCTATATCTCTGTGCAAAACAATTGAATTAAACTCGTTACAAACCCAATTCCTTTTATGTTACATTCGGCAAATAGATATTCTCATTCTATTCACAAACCTAATTATTCACTATGCAAATAACTAAGTCACATGTCATCATGCCCAGTTCTAACCCGAGAATTCCTTTCCCAATTCCTTCTAGAGTAACAAGGTAATTATTGATCAGATAATTAATCAATAAGCTCAAAACAAGATGAACAATTCACTTCAACACAAATAATTAGAATAAATTAAATAATCAATTCAAAATCATAAAAAGTTCAATTGAAATCTTAATAAAAGAGTTAGTTCATAATTAACGGATTAAAACCAAGAATCCACAATTAAATAAACATTAAAAGATAAAAGTATGATAAGAGAAGATAATAGGATTTGTTGTCAGCAAATTTGATGCTCCCCTCTTGCTCCTGCTCTTGATCTTCAATGATCTCCAAGTTGCTTCAATCTCCAAAACTAATAAGAACTAGGGTTAATGTCTAATCTAATGGAGTGTTTTATCTAAGCTAAGCTATGTAATCCCCTTTTATTTTATGCCTTACATCATGTATTTATAGGTTACAAGTCAAATTTTTAGGTTAGGAACAAACCCAATCCAATTTGGAGTCAAAAAGGTGTCAAAATTCGCCCAAAACGCGTCCAGGCTGCACCCAGCCCTTCTCCCAGCGCCCCAGCGCTGGGCTCGACGCTCAAAGTCTGCCTTATAGCGCCCCGGTGCTGTTACAAGTTCTGACATTTTCTGCTCCGACGTCCTTTGGAAAAATGGCCATAACTTCTTCGTCCGAACTCCGATTTCGATGATTCAAGATGTTCCGGAAAGAGGAGAAGTAGATCTACAACTTTCATTCTTTAAGGTTTTCGAAATAAGGTCCGTAGAAATACTCAAATTGGCTCTAAAGTGACTGCTGTGTAAATGGTATGCCGAAAACACGAATCTAGCCACCCCGAACGTCGATTCAAGTAACTTTTGTCCCAAATCCTATAGAACAATGTAAAACATGCATGAATGGACACAAATACATTAAAACTATTCTAAAAGACTTGAGAATAACAATAAATTAAGCCCGAATGTATCCAATTCATGTGTATAAAACTCATTCATCAAATACCCCCAAACTTAAACATTTGCTTGTCCTCAAGCAAAAATACAAAAGAACTAAAAATAAACAAACTAACTCAACTACATGAATGCATATGCATGATCTACTTTATAATATACCTACAAACCAAGTAATAAATCAGTATGATATATAGCAACAAGCCTCAAAGAAATCAATGATACTCAAACAATATATCTGATCAAATCAAAGTCCATAACTCTAACCAGTTAGTCAATCCAAATATGTCATCACCCATGTTGTGTGTGTGTGCTTGTTAACCATTCTAACCTACCACAGTTCAAGATAATCACATAACAAACTTCTTAAAAGGAAAATTTCAGTTCCAATTCAATTACTTTTGTGAACATGACAACTCCGGTTAAAACTAAGCAATTACCAAGTCTAAGGGTAAATACAAGATTTATTTATACTTTTATTCAATCACGAGGGCATTTTTGCTCTTTCTCGTGTTTTTTTTCATTTTTTTTTATTTTCTCATGGCTGTGCAATGTCTTATTCCCTTAGGCTTTTCAGTGCTACCTTAACGAGCTTTCGACTAACGACTCCCAAGTCATTAAGACCTTAGGGCGCTAGGTGTAAAGACAATCCCCTCGGGCTTATTTACTCAAGTAACAAAGGCCACAAAACTAGACAAGCATGCCACGGTGTATATTTTTTTTTTTTCTTTTTCTGGATTTTCTATTTTTTTTCTTTTCATCATTTTTTCTCTTTTTTTTTTCATTTTCATTTTGTATATATATATATACCCCATAGATTCCCCCAAACTCAAACTTTTACGTCATTCCAACCTTTACCGCCAGTTCACTAATTTCCTTAAATTTTAACCAAGATTTTCCCTCAGAAACAAATTATGAAACCCTTGAACCAAGTGGATTAAAATAGTTAAACTTTAAGTGCTAACCGGTTACATAAGTTTCAGACAGGCTCAGATTATCATCATGATTAAAATTAGAACTCATCATCAACTATCAATACTATTCAAGTTAACATGCAAAACCAATCTTATCATAGGCCGAGCTAAGACCACACCAACCAATTACACAGATTCATGCAAAAAAAAAAATGCAATTATACTACATGAACAAATACTAATGCAACACATATATGAATATGTAAATAACTACCATGTACTATATGCAACCTAAAAAAAACACAATGCTAACACAAAAAAAAAATGAACTACTATGCAGATAGCTAACTATATGCAATACGACACTAAAATGCCCCCAAACTTAAACTAGACATTGTCCTCAATGACTAAATTAGAAAAAATTAAAGCAGAGGACTTCCCTGGAAATATAGTAATCTTCCTCATTGTCCACTAAGTTTGGAGAATATGCTAGGCACATGGAACAAATTGGGCACCACTTGAATTTGACTTGACTAACCTGTAAACCATAATAGAAGCAATTTTATTAAATCCTAAATAAATGCAAATTCAAAACTACTAATATAAAACCTAATAAAAACTAAAAATAAAAATTAAACTTGGGTTGCCTCCCAATAAGCGCTTGTTTTATAGTCTCAGCCTGACTTCTTCAATTTTCTATCCAATTCCCCTTCGAAAATTGAGGAACCCTCCATCCATCGGAAATAATATAGCTTTTGGTAGGTTCCCATTTACGATAGCCATTGTATTAAAGTCACCTAACATGATCTTTTTAGATAGGATCCCCATTAAGTACGTCCAACATCTAGGTGTTTTTTCCATTGTGTCTGCAAATAGATTCTGGCATTGAGGCTTGTCAGACACAACAATCTCTTCTTCTATCTTCTCCAACTCCTTGAGCCATGACTTCGAAGTTGTACTCGCTTTTACGTTACAAGGAGTATTGCTGACGACATGACTACCTAGCGGACATGATTTTGCAAATCTAACCGGATTCTTGAACTTTGGTGGAGAAGGTACATGGGACACTATCAAGATTGGCTCATCTTCGTTGGTACTTAAAGTTAGATCTTTGCCGATCTCTTTTTGTTGGTCTCCAAGTCTTTCCTCTCTTTCAACATCTATATCATTTGGCACATCCGATTGCAGATTTGGTTCGGGCTCATCATCAGTCTCGTCATCCATGTCATAGAGCCAAGTGTATTGAGGACGGTTGTTTAACGCATGTGCTATCTGCCCCAATTGATTTTCCAGATTCTTTAATGATGCTCCTTGGCTTTGCAAATTCAGCTCTATTTGATTAAATCTTTTATCTTGTTCCTCGTTCCTTTTGTCAGAAGCTCTAATGAATTTTTCCAAGGCTTCCTCCCAATTTGAATGTTCTTCCTGTTGTAGTGGAGGTGGACACGATAAATCCGGTGGGTATGTTGGACTTGGAGCATAAAATTGATCTTGATTGTTACTCCATGAAAAGTCCGGGTGATACCCCCAATCCTGATGATAGTTGTTGGGATAGACATAACTGTTGGGGTAATCACTACAATACTGTACCGGCTCGAAACTGATGGCGTATTGATGACTTATATGATTTCCAGCACAATAATCACAAGTAACCGCCACACTTTGACGACGTTGAGCTTCAAAAGCTTCAAGCTTCCTTGAAAGTGTCTCTATCTGTGCTGACAACGCAGAAAGTTTCTTGAGTCTGTCAATCTCCGCTCCCCGTGGTTGAGTTATGTTCGTGTATGGCCATTGATACGGAAAGTCATCCATGGTACCTAAAAAGAGAGAAATATAGGAAGAGAATGAGAAATAAAAATAAAAATAAAAATGTTTAAATTAAGACTAATATGATTGAAATTAATATTGATAAAAAAGTATTAAACTAATTCCCCGGCAACGGCGCCAAAAACTTATTGATTGATTTCACAATCAATGAATACGTGCAAGTATACACGGTCAACAAGTAATAAAGTGAAAGTAGAGTATCGTTCCCACGAGAAATTATTTAATAAAAATCACCAAGTACTAATTCTTAACCAAATCAATTTTATTTAAACAACCAATAATTGTGATTTCTAGATTTAAGAAAACTAAATTAAACAAAACAAAAAGATTATTCTAAAAGAAAGTAAATAAACAACTAAGAATTGATAGAATTCAGATAAATAAGAATTAAGAGTCCAATATCCCCAATTATGAATTATAAATCAATTATTCAACTATCCCAATTATTATATCTACTGAATTATTAACAGGAACTCTCAAATGCCAAAAGCCCTCTCTCGAGTGATCAATTGCCTTCTATTTAACCCAGATTAATTTTTCTATATCTCTATGCAAAACAATTGAATTAAACTCGTTACAAACCCAATTCCTTTTATGTTACATGCGGCAAATAGATATTCTCATTCTATTCATAAACCTAATTATTCACTGTGCAAATAACTAAGTCACATGTCATCATGCCCAGTTCTAACCCTAGAATTCCTTTCCCTATTCCTTCTAGAGTAACAAGGTAATTATTGATCAGATAATTAATCAATAAGCTCAAAACAAGATGAACAATTCACTTCAACACAAATAATTAGAATAAATTAAATAATCAATTCAAAACCATAAAAAGTTCAATTGAAATCTTAATAAAAGAGTTAGTTCATAATTAATGAATTAAAACCAAGAATCCACAATTGAATAAACATTAAAAGATAAAAGTATGATAAGAGAAGATAATAGGATCTGTTGTCAGCAAATTTGATGCTCCCTTCTTGCTCCTGCTCTTGATCTTCAATGATCTCCAAGTTGCTTCAATCTCCAAAACTAATAAGAACTAGGGTTAATGTCTAATCTAATGGAGTGTTTTATCTAAGCTAAGCTATGTAATCCCCCTTTATTTTATGCCTTACATCATGTATTTATAGGTTACAAGTCAAATTTTTAGGTTAGGAACAAACCCAATCCAATTTGGAGTCAAAAAAGTTTCAAAATTTGCCCAAAACGCGTCCAGGCCGCACCCAGCCCTTCTCCCAGCGCCCCAGCGCTGGGCTCGATGCTCAAAGTCTGCCTTATAGCGCCCCGGCGCTGGAAAATGAACTAAGAATAGCGCCCCAGCGCTGTTACAAGTTCTGACATTTTCTACTCCGACGTCCTTTGGAAAAATGGCCATAACTTCTTCGTCCGAACTCTGATTTCGATGATTCAAGATGTTCCGGAAACAGGAGAAGTAGATCTACAACTTTCATTCTTTAAGGGTTTCGAAATAAGGTCCGTAGAAATACTCAAATTGGCTCTGAAGTGACTACTGTGTAAATGGTAAGCCGAAAACGCGAATCTAGCCACCCCGAACGTCGATCCAAGTAACTTTTGTCCCAATTCCTACAAAACAATGTAAAACATGCATGAATGAACACAAATACATAAAAACTATTCTAAAAGACTTGAGAATAATAATAAATTAAGCCCAAATGTATCCAATTCATGTGTATAAAACTCACTCATCAATATAATAGAAGTATACTCTGTAAATTTCAGAATTTTTGGACAAAAGTACAGTTTATGATAAATGTATAAATACTCGGCTGTTTTGGCCATATAAAAAATAGTAAATGAATTTTAAAAATTCTGAGAAAAATATATGTTCAATATGGAACTATATTCTGCTAAATCTCAGAAAAGAAAATTTGTTTGTACTGATTTGGTATTTTTCATAAAAATGGGCTAATTATGAGTAATGAATTAAATATGTTATGTGAAGTAAGAAAATTAGAAAATTAGATTTTATGGCTTGAGAATCCTATATAAGGTATATGCAGATTTTTGATGAGGGTTTTGGTTATTGGTGATGAAAATTTATGAGTTTGGCATTTTAGGATGATTAAATGCATTGTTTATTAAAGTGTAAACAATTAAAATAAATTATTTATAAGTTTAAGAAATGTTATTCTTTCAATATCATTACACCAAAATATTGGTATGAATTTTATTGTGGAATTTTTACCTTTTTCATGTCGGGGTTACTATTCATGAATTACTATTCATGAGTTACTATTCACGAGTTACTATTCACGAGTTACTATTCACGGGGTACTATTCACGACAAAATTGGTTTCTTTTTCTAATCAAATTATCGTTGATTTATGAATCTTAATCTTGAAATTAAATGCAATTGTTGATCATATTGTTTTTATTATCATATATAACATTTTTATAACCTTGGTGATGATATTTCTCTTTGACTTGAGTGTAAAGATGGGTAAATTATTGGTATGATCGTGACTATGGGTTCTCTTTGGCCAGTAGTACAAAGTTGAATTGTTGACTGGTATGATTATGACCATTGAATTTATAATTGAATATCTTTAGCTTAAGTATAAAGGTGAATTGATCAACATGGTTATAATTATTGTTTATATAAATTCTGAAATGATTATATATTTCTTTGAGATATTAATATCTTTGGCCTGTAGTGCAAAGATAAGCTGTTGTTGAATATCTTTGGCATGTAGTGCAAAGATGACCTGTTGCCTGTAGTGCAAAGATGAACTGTTGTTGAATATCTTTGGCATGTAGTGCAAAGATGAACTGTTGATGAATATCTTTGGCCTGTAGTGTAAAGATGAATTATTAGTGTGATCATGAATAGGAACTGTGATTTGGTATAACCATGATCTTTGATGTTTCAGGTAAAGACATGTGATAAAAATTATCTTCGTCCTGAATGCGAAGAGGAATTTAGAATCACAATTATGATTATGAGTTATTCATATGATTGTGGACCAGGATTGTTGATTGATGTTATATGGATAAAACATTGTTGGTAGATTTTTAACATGGAGAAGATAATAGACTTTATGGTCTATTTGACTCTTCTAATGGATTGCTCGTTCCGCAGCAACTATTTTTGAAAATTTTTATCATCTACCATATGTTCTAAATCTCTGATTTATTACTGTTGAAGGCTATTGATAATTTATTTATCTTTAGTCATGAAATTTTTTATTGGGTTAGTTGAGCTCACCCTTTTGCTTCACAATTCTTTTCAGGTAATAAGAGTGTAGCTGGGTCGAGCAGGGGTAACAAGGGAATAGAACGGTGGTCTCTAGCTGTGGAGTTCTCCCTAAACATTATAGAAAAATGTGTTGTATTTTATACATCATTTAGTAGTTATATTTGGTGAATCAAATAGGGTGAGACAAACCCAACGTTGGAAGGGTGTTTTGCCACTATCATACAAGATGTCTATTGACATACAACCTCATGTCATCATAAGACAGGGTTGTGCACATCTACTTGCTGAGTATATCTACGAGCACTACCTATATAATCTTGGTGTTTGGTTGAAGTATAACTCTCAATTAGAGACAGTGGAGATAATGATATGTCAAGAGAAGACTCACCATTGGAAAGAATATGATAGTAATATTCTCGTTTTTCTTTGGGGTCTATTGGGTCAACCAAGAATAATTCTATGGACATATGATATCTATCATAACCTAGACGCATGGGCTCCTATTTATAAGGGTTTCCTTGAGCACTTTCCAAATATTCTAATTTCTAAAACAGTTTTTGACTATACCTTTATGTAAGGTGCCATTGTGACGTGCTGTCCAAGATTGGGATGAGAGTCACAGTGGTATATATTTGTATTAAAACTCACAGCATATGTGTTGTTGTATTTTGCTCGATAATTGTTGTAATAAAGTTGTAGTTATTTTCTGTACTATGTATTTGGTGACTCAGAATAGGTAGGGTGGAATGAGCCTATTTTGAGGGCGTCACAGTATAGACACTTTGAGTTTCTAGTAATGTCATTTAGGTTGACGAATGCGCCAACAACATTCATGGATTTGATGAACAAAGTGTTCAAGCAGTATTTGGATATGTTTGTTGTCTTATTCATCGATGACATTCTGGTGTATTCAGAGACGGAGGAAGAGCACCCTGAACATCTAAGAATTGTGTCGGAGACATTGAGGAAGGAGAAGTTGTATGCAAAATTCTCCAAGTGTGAATTTTGGTTGCAGAGAGTGCAGTTTTTAGGTCACATTATCGACAAGGATGGAGTTTCAGTGGATTCGGCAAAAGTAGAAGTGGTTATCAACTAGGAGCAGCCGAAGACGCCGACAGAGATCAGGAGTTTCTTCGGATTAGCAGGATACTATCGGAGATTTTGTAAGAAGCGCACAATACGAGGTATTCGATACACCCAGGAAGCATAAAGATGTATCAAGATTTGTCAACAGTTTTGGTGGCCAAACATGAAGAGAGAGGTTGCGGAATGCATCAACAGATGTCTAACTTATTAGAGAGTAAAGGCAGAGCATCAACGACCAAGTGGATTACTACAGCCGTTAGAAATTCCAGAATGGAAATGGGATCACATCACGATGGATTTTGTGGTGGGAATTCTAGCAGTGCAAAAAGGACACGATGCCATATGAGTGATTCTAGATCGTCTTACGAACTCAGCTCACTTTTTACCGATCAAGATTAGGCATAGTTTGGTTCAGCTAGCCAAATTATATATCAAAGAAATTATCTCGAGACATGGAGTATCGATATCTATTGTATCGGATAGAGATCCGCAATTCACGTCAAACTTCTGGAAGAGTCTTTAAGAAAGAATGGGAACGCAGCTACGGATGAGCACCGCGTATCATCCGCAGACCGATGGGCAAAGTGAGAGAACGATTCATACACTTTAAGATATGCTCTGAGCTTGTGTGATGGACTTCAAGGGTAGCTGGGAGGATCATCTTCCATTAGTAGAGTTCGCATACAACAATAGTTATCACGCCAACATTGGAATGCCGCCATACGAAGCACTGTATGGGGGGAAATGCAAAATGCCCTTATGCTGGGATGGAGTTAGTGAACATAGGCTGTTGGGACCAGAATTAGTGCAGCAGACAGTAGAGATCATCAAGGTGATAAGGGCTCGGTTGGTAGCAGCTCAAGATCACTAGAAGAAGTATGCGGACTTACATCGCAAGAAGAGAGATTTTGAAGTGGGAAGCTATGCATTTTTGAAAGTATCTCCCTGGAAAGGGAAGATAAGATTTGGAAAGAAAGGTAAGTTGAGTCCGAGATTTATTGGACCCTTTGAGATCGTGAGGAAGATAGGTGGAGTGACGTACACGGTAGCTCTACCTCCTGAACTAGAATATATTCATAAAGTGTTTTATGTGTCAGTGTTACGACCATATAAACCTGACTACAAGCACGTGATATAACGACCGAGAAATTCGGATTTATTGTACAATAATTTTATTTAATTAATTAATGAATAAAATTATATTATATGTTATTATAATGTGTTAGTAAGATGAAGGTTGTTCTATAACCTAAAAGTATCAGAATGTCGTAGTATTCTGGCTACGGAAGGAATTATAGTGTTTGAATTTTCAAGACGAAAATAAAGCTTTCCGAGAAATTTTCTGAAAAACATTATTCACTGATTTTTGCTCGGGAATTATTTTTGAAAATCCGAGAAATATGTAATTATAGAATAATAAGGGAGGATGGATTATGTAATAATAATTCAAGTATGACAAACGCAGTTTTTCGCCTACGTACTTAATTTGAGAATGTTAAGGAACGTAAGGATTGGAATAAATGATAATCGTATAATAGCAAGTATTATACGAGGCATTGAATACAAGTATGATACGAGGTATTATACGAGTATATATGAAAGTTAGTATAACATGTATGACGAAAGATTATACGAACTAGTATACGTAAAGGATAAGAGGATTTTACGTTAAATGCTTAAATCCTAATTCATTGGACTTGTAGGATGCGTAGGAATTGTGCAAGCCCAATTAGTATTATGTTAAAGCCCAAAGATTATGGAATGCAAGCCCAATGTTAGGCCCAAAGTTGTTTAAACCTAAAGCCCAAACTAAGAATAGGATCCGTGGATCGAACCGGCGGGTAAACGGGTAAGAAAAACCCATGGGGCAACCCACGGGGGGCCCCATAGATGACTCATGGCTGGTCATCTAAGTGAGCAAGCAAAGGATATGATTTGTGTTGCCCAAGTAATGAATAGTAAGGAGGTGGAATGGCCTAAGTTACTAAAATACCCTCATCTAGCAATTCCTATAAATAGAGAAGCTTGTTGGTCATTTGCTAGTTCATTTCAACCAACAACTTAAAGCTTATACATTTGAGAGAGAAAAGAGTAAGAGCTAGATTGTTCATTATCCAAGAAGAAGAAATCTTCCATCTCTTCAATATTAGTTTGATAAAGAAGTGTGGATTTGTGGAGCATGTATGATAAGAAGTAATAAGAATGGCTAATTAATGGACTTGAACCTTAGTAAGTTATATGTAAGGAAACCATACTTTTATAAGTTATGAACTAATGAAGAACTTGTAAGAAATTGTCATGTAAATGAGTTAATGAAATATGTTTGGTTAGGATGTTAGAATGATGGAATGAATCCATTTTGAATGGTATAAAAATCTCAAGTAACGAAGTTATGACGAAATTTACGAGATTAGACGAAAATCGTCGAAATCGTTAAATTCTCGGAATGGAAGTCAAAAGTTATCATTGAGCTCAAAAATGTTGGTTTTCGATGGAGAATAGTCTTAATTGGCATTCTAGAGTTGCGGACTCAAAAATGACCAAATTCTGACTTAGAACAAAGAAACGAGCTTTGAACGTTCACGAATATTTAACATTTTCGTAATAATGAACTAATCAATGAATTCTGAGTTAAAAGATTCAAAAATGAAATATTTTCTAATGAAATCATAGAGCACGTGAGTTGTGAGCTAATGACTTTTGAACGAGCCAATTCGGACTTATAACGAAGAAGTTATGAGCCCGAGAATCTCACATAAGAAATTTTTTGTCAAAAATTTTCTGAGTCTCAAAGTCGGCGCCGCAGTGCCACCCAAGGCATTGTCCTTGGCGCCGTAGCACCAGGCTTGACCATCACCCACTGAAGAGTGGTGCCACAGCGCGGTAGTTAGCAAGGAGACTCGCGCCGCAACGCCGAGTCTAGAACCTAGACACTGATGAGTGGCGTCGCAGCGCGGCCCATAGAAAGGGGTTTGGCGCCGCAGCGCCAAGACCAGGCATCACCTACTGAAGAGTCGCGCCACAGCATGAGTTCTATATAGGAAGTTGGCGTCGCAACGCCAACACTAGGAAAGACCAAGAGAAGAATGCTTATGAACATAAGGATATGGGAGTTGATTAAAGAGAACTTATAGCTTTGATTAACTTGGAATGACATCCTTAAGGATGATTATGACCTTAATATTACAACTAAATGTTGACGAACGATTACGTAAATGTAAGAATAATGTAAGACAATTAACCGTAATAATGTTAAACAATCTAAGGCATGATTAGATTGAGAAGAAGGGTAAGATATAGTAATGTCCTTACTTGATTATATACAACCTAATGTGGTATGCTATGTGATCATGTATTGTAGAATCTTTAAAGACATAAAGGGAATTTGTGTTAACGATAGAAAATGCTAAAGGCAAGTGTTCTAACCCTTGTCTATGTTCATTTTGGACAAGCTTTGTAATTCATGTAACTTACGTATGACTTGATGTATAATGAAGTCGAAGCCAATTCCTTCGGCTAGACTTAAGGTGTTTTGTGGATTTCCAGTTGATCTATCAAACCATTGTCAAAGTTGCTATCTTTTACCAAACTATTTTGGTATTGATTTCAAAGAAAGACTGAGTATGCATAAAAAAATGTTTTGTCGTCAAACGACAGGCACGTGAGGTTTCCAAACCTTAAACGTACATACGTTTAAAGAAAGTAGTGTTGTACAACATATAGTACTATAGGTTGATCACCTAGACGTGCTCGTAAGATATGCCAGACTTATGGACTTGGTGCCGGGTTATCCTTTTCAAAGAAAGAATGAAATGCTCAAGGTCTTGGACCGAAATTGCTGTTTTACTGAATGATGTTCATTGTGAAACATTTTAAAGAAAAGAGAAGTGCTAATTTGAATTATCAATAGTACTTCATAACTATTGTTTCAATTATTGAAGATATACGATTTATATGATTCAAGCCTGTTGTTAAATAAAATTGTCATACTTGCTGAGCTAGTTATGCTCATTCTTGCTTGAACCATATGAATGCAGTTAAGACCGAACGGACTAAAGGTTCTAGAAACGATAAAGGGAAGGCCAAGGCAAACCAATAGGTTGCCTTTGTAATAGTATAGGTTGAATGTTGTTATTATTTGATATTATGACAAAGAACTATGTAATGGTTATAAAGAACCTGGGAATGGGAATATTGTTTTTGGAATATATATATATAAGACATATTCATTCTTTTAAGGCATTTCAATTGAATGTATGTGCGAATTATAGCACCGTGTCGCACCATCTGTCGGGTTGAAAGATACCCGAATTTGGGGACGTCACAAGTGATATCGTACAAACCAATTCAGGTTGAAAAAGATTTATCGTATGAGGAAATTACGGTAGAAAGTTTAGATAGAAAAGAGCAGAAGTTACGAAATAAGGTTATACATTCTGTAAAATTTCTTTGGAGGAACAACAATGCTGAAGAAGCTACGTGGGAACTCGAAGAAAAGATGAGGGAAAATTATCCACATCTTTTTGAGTAACCTTATGTGTAATTCCGGGGACGGAATTCTTATAAGGTGGGGGGGGGGAGGATGTAATAATCAGGAATTTCAAGTCACTTTATATGTATATACATTATTGATATTTAAAGCATTGTGCTATATATTGATTTAATATATGATAACATATGTGAAGTGGTGTATGGCTAAATAAATATATATATATTATAGTTATGGATATATATATATTTATAGATTTCACTAAAAAGGAAATCTTAATAACCTAATTATAAATTAGGTGAGATAATTAAATAACCTAAGGGTTATGACAATAATGAATAGTTAGCATTTAATATTTATATTAACTTAAGTGGATAATTTTAGGTAATTGTTAAATCCACAACACTTTTTGTTATTTTCACAACCAAAGTGTCGCTGTATATATATAGCGACGGTGAAAACTGTCACTATAGGATCTATAGCAACACTTTTGTTGTGAAAATAACAATTTCTGTTATGGATTTAACAATTCCCTAATTTTATTATTGCAAGCGATTAATAATTTCAAACCTAATTATAGTAAAACTAATTAGGTTACAAGTTAAAGAGATATGTGTAAGTAATTAAATTCCATAAGATTGGAAATAGAAAACCTAAATAAACAATTAGGGTAATATATATTATAATTGTTAAACTATGTTTATTACATAGCCCAAAAAAATTCAATGAGAAGCCCAAAAGAAAAAAAAATGCAAACCAATACTTAGCCCACTTGATTAAGGGTATTTTAGACTTTTGATTAATCAAATTTGTGTATAAAAATAAAAGCAAAATGGAAGGCCTTTTAAGACAATAAAATTATGCTAATCAAGTTCCTTAATTAGTAACTCTTATATCAAGTACAAGTGTGTCCATCTCCCATTGGCAGAAAATCTACTTAGCACCCTTAATGACATGATTAGGCTTAATTGGAAGAGATAAGGCAAAGCCTTTTATCTAAGGGAAAACAAAGATATGGGGGATATTAGTTATGATCCTAGTTGTATCTAACTATATTGCAAGATACATTTTTTTAAATCACCACATTTCATTTCTCTTATTCTTCTTCTTCTTCTATTTTTCTCCCAAGCTAGCAAAATACAAAGACAGAAAATAGAGAGAGGGGTTCAGATTTTTGAGGAGGAAGAGAAGGGAGTTTGTTCATGCACCCCAAGTTCATAAGTTATTTTGGAAAGAAAAGGAAGACATCCTACAAAACTAGGTAAAATCAAACTCTAGTTTTATGTTTTATGTAATCTTGTGATAGATTTATGGAAGTACAAGTTCTAAAGGGCCAAGATATTATGAGAATGATATATCTTGAGTATAATATATTTAACTTATTCATCCATATAAGTTTGTGTTGAAAAATTTGGGAAAAGGAAGTTAAAGGAGTTTTTTTGGAAAAATTTATTTAAAAAGGGTGATCGACGCTTTTCATTTTGAAATCTACAAAGGGTTTTTATGATTTTATTTCTTGGTATACTAGCTCTATGCGTTAAGGGCAAAACCTCTTTGGAATTATGTAAAAATGTTAAAAAATGAGCAAGATATGGATTTATTACCAAAACACTCCAACGGTTGGAATCATGTTGCTATCCAGTCACTTCTTGGATGTTTTTCGAGACCAAAACAGATCCAAATTTGATGTTTGATAAATGAAAATTGTAGTTGGGAAGATACGAATCCAACGAGACCAACTGGACATAAATCGGAGTTGTAGATTTCATTTTATTTAAGTTTTAGTGAAGGACCCCAAATCTGGAAAAATTAGAAAACAAATAAGAGAGCTACTGCCGGTTCTGATTTTCGGTGAACCGGCGGAACTTTTCGGCGACCGGTTCACCAACTTTCCGGGCGGTTCTGGTGGTGACTCCGGGACCCAATTTTTTTTTAAAATTGTGAAGAATATTAAAATATTTAATTCAAAATTTTTCTGAACATTTATATAATTATTAAGTAATTAATGGTTTAAAAACATTTAAATCATTTAAAACTTACTAATTAATAATTATTAATGCCACTAAATGATTATTAAACTAATTACATGTAAATTAAATGTAATTAACTATTTAATTATTATTTAAGTGATATTAAGTGATAATTAAGTAGAGTTAGTGTTAATAAATTAACTATTGATTATTTAATTAAGATTAAATAATAAATAGAGCTAAACCATTGATTAATTAATATTAAATAATGATTAAAAAAATGTTTAAGTAAGATTATGTAATAATAATGTAATTACTTACTTACATTGACATAAAATTTATAAAATAATTATTTATTATTTAATTAATATTAAATAATAAATAAGAACAAATGATAATTAATTATTCTTAGGTTAATAAGAAAGAATAATTAAAGACTTATGAAGTGAATTAATTATTTATTATTCAAGGATAATTAATTAATTAATATCAAATAATAAATAAGGACAAATGTTAATTAATTGTTCATTTATTAATAATAATGAATAATTAAAGACTAATGAAGAAAATAAATCAATTATTATTATTCAAGGATAAATGATTAATTAATTAATATTGAATAACACTTAAAGAAAAATAATGCTAATAATTTAATTATTCATTGTTTAATTAACATTAAACAATATGTAGATGTAATTAGCAGTTATTTATTATTAAATAATAACTAAAGGTAATTAATTAATTACTACTTAACTAATATTAAAGGGTAATTAAACGAAGATAGAGTTAATAAATGAAGATAATTTAAATAACTTATGAATTAAACAATTATAATAAATTGTTTAAGGATCTAATAAGCGTTTATTACTTAAGAAAAACCTTATAAGTTTGTTAAATCATTAACATAAGATTTATTAAATATCTTATAGGATTAATGATGATACATTATATTATGTGTCCCTTGTGATTGAATTATTTGCTAGATAATAACATAAGTAAGCGTAAAGACGTACAATTATACGCAGTACTAATTAATAAACCAACATTGTCAATGCTAGGTCGTTCAAAGAATTTTAATTAAAGCTAGTTAGCTGTAGCTCGTCGAACATACAAGTTCCCTAACTCAAACTCGAGTTATTATTTTCGAAGCATGTTAGTAAATAATTATTGTTGATTATTCACATCTATACTGATTATTGAGATTCGCACCTTATGCAATTGAATTCCTATTATATTATTATTGAACTGTGAATTAAATTAAAGTTCTTTCATTCATGAACTGTTTATGAGATAGATCCATGCTAATTGTATTAGCTAGATCAAGCATGTCTAAATTTGTTAAATCAAATGTGTTTTTAAAGCTGTTCTTATTAAATTGATTTGGTAAGAACTCTTGGCTGAAAAAAGGACGAATTTGATTAAAGCATGATATCAATGCTGGATTATTAAGTGTTAACGCATAAATCACGGGGTATGAAAGACTGATCCCCTTAATTACCAAAACTTATTAAAAGGTCTAGTTTAAATGCTGAGAACCTTGGTAAATGTTCATCGTTATTTCAAACCACTCAGTACCTGTTATTTAATTATTCGAATATTCAGCTGTTGACTTTTAATTCATGTTCCTTCACAATTTTATACTATTTTTGAACATTGAAAGCGAAACTTCTTTCTAATCATGATATATCTCCCTTGTGTATAAACTAGATAAGCAAATTAGTTACTTACTGAAACAACCAGGGTCAAATCCCGAGTCCGAAATAAATCTCGGGTCAAATTTCAAGTCTGAATCGAATTAAATCAATCAAAATAAGGCCTCAAATCACTGGCCCAATAATATCTTATTGGGTCATCTTAGCGCACCACAGGCTCCCAAAAGGTCATGACTTGAAGGTACTATTGGTAGTAACTTATTTCCTTATATGCAAACAAATTTTTTCCCTATCTTTCGATGTGAGACTGGGGTGTTACACTTACCCTTGCTATATCATGACATTTATTTCAGCTAAGGCAAAAGCGTTCAAAGGGGACAAAGGAAAAGGGAAGGTTCAAGAGTAGATGTTTGAGAAGGCTTATGTACTAGTTTATTTTAAATGCTATTTGGTTATGTAAGCTCTTTATAGTATTAAGAGTACGTTTTAAGTTAAAGTTAAAGAACCTTGGGACTATGATTGTAATACTTTATTACTATTATGGTAAACAATGTATGTTTATTCTTCCGCATTAGTTAGAAAGTATGTTTGTTGTTTAATATCGTGAACACCGAATTCGAGGTTAGGAAACCCGAATTTGGGGGTGTCACAAATGTGGTTACAGATGAACACCTTTTATAATGAGTTGAATAGTAATCTTCGGACTTAACATAGACGTAGTGTCAGGAGGAGCATTTATGGCTAAGAGGTTTGAAGAGGCATATGATTTTATTGAGACTATGGTAGCTAATAACAACCAGTTGCCAACTGCAAGGATGACTCAACCTATGGCAGCTGGATTGTTAGAAGTGGATGAAGTTACAGCGTTAACAACTTAGATATCCGTACTATCGAAGAAAATAGATGCCCTCACGGGAGTACATGTTTAGCAGGTAGCATATGTATGTGAATTGTGTGCAGGGGGAACATCCGACAGATCAATGCGCAATAAATTTGGCAGCAGTTCAGTTTGTAGGTAGTTACAATCGTCCACCAAACTCATATCAGAATACCTACAATCCAGGGGAAAGGAATCATCCCAATATTTCATGGAGCAATAATCAGAATCAACAGCAAGCTCCATGACCATCGTACCCTCCCAGTTTTCAAAATTAGCACCAACAGTCAGATCCGCATTATGAGAAGAAATCAGATTTGGAGGAGCTACTTTTGAAATATATATCGGGTAATGAGGCGGCAATGAAAACTCAGGCAGCTGTAATTAAAAATTTGGAATATCAAATGGGACAACTTGCAATTTCCTTGAACAATAGACCTCAAGTGTCTTTGCCAAGTGACACTAAAAAGATTTTGAGAGGTGGTCATGAGCAGTATAATGCTATCATGGTTAGGAGTGGAAAAGCATTGGTTTCAGATTTTGATGGGAAAGCAATCACTGATAAGGATTGTGTAAATGATGGGAGAGATTCGGCATGCAAGGTTAAGGAAATAGTTGTGGAAAAGTCGAAGGAAGAAAAACAAAATACAGTTACACCACCTGTGCATTTCCCTCAACATTTGAAAAGTTAAAAGCTCGAGAACCAGTTCTCCAAATTCATGGACATCTTTAAACAGTTGCACATTAACATCCCGTTCGTCGAAGCATTAGAGCAGATGCCACACTATGTCAAGTTCATGAAAAATATACTCTCAAGGAAACGCAAGCTTGATAAATTTGAAACAGTGGCGCTAACGGAAGAGTGCAGTGCAGTTCTGCAGAAAAAGCTTCCCCCTAAGTTGAAAGATCTGGGTAGTTTCACTATTCATTGTGCAATTGGTAATCAAGATGTGGGAAGGGCCCTATGTGATCTAGGAGCAAGTATAAACCTTATGCTATTGTCCATATACAGAAAGTTGGGCTTAAAGGCAGCAAAGCCAACAAATATCAGTTTAAAACTCGCAGATAGATCGATAACTTATCCGTTAGGGATAGTAGAAGACGTGTTGGTAAAGGTTGACACATTAACATTTCCAGCTGATTTTGTGGTGTTAGACTTTGAAGAAGATAAGAATATTTCAATCATCTTGAGAAGACCATTCCTTGCAATGGGACGAACACTAATCGATGTGCCTAATTGAGAATTGATTATGAAAGTGTTCGACCAGGAAGTGAAAATCAAGGTGTTTAAATAAATTTTAATCTAAAATGATAAGGAAGAGAGTGATTTGATCAAAGCGTTTACACATGTGGGACACAAGGATCGTAGAGAGGTTGGTGGTCTTAAAACGCTCATTGATGATATGAACCCAAATTCGCATCCAGTTGAACGGACATACCACAAAGCAATATTAGTTATGTACAGAATATGAACAACATGCTAAAAATATCTCGACTGATCCAGATTAGAAACAGGGAATAGTTAGGCTGAAAGATTTAAAATCAAGCGCTTATTGGGAGGCAACCCAATTTTTACGTTATTTCAGTATTTAGTTTATAAATTTTACAATTCAGTAGACCCGTAATTAGTGTAGATACTTATTTGTCAATTTTTTTTGCAGTTTATAGGATTGTTAGTTAATTAGTAAGTTGTCAATTCGTGTTAATATAAGCTTTGTAGCTCATTCTCCATAATACTCGCTCTAATTTTGGTTTGTATATGTTTTTAGGTACTAAGAATGAGGCTAGCACGCATGCAGGGAAAAAATCAGAAGAAAAAAGAATGTCTGACAGAAAAATAGACCCCGGCGGGGGTGGCCTTTGTATCAGCCTGCCCCGGCGGAATCCTAAAGAACAAAAATGCCTGCCCAGCGGGGGGGGGGGTCCTCTGCTATATCCCACCCCGACGGGGTTTATAGTACAATAATAGCCCGCCCCGGCAGACTTACACAAATTTAGTTTTTTAAAAACCACCATATCAGTTGCAACTTTCCCACTACTATCACATATACCAGATCCCTAACCCATGAAATCTTCCCATAACTCCCATTCCCCACCAAATTCGTCCCTCTATCACCATTCCTATACATAACCTACTTCTATTTCATCAAATTCACACCAATTTTGAGCATTCCTTAACAAACTCTAGGGTTTTTCCACACCTTTGTTCAACTCTCAAGCACAAGCAATTGGAGTACAGATTTTTGCACAGATTGGAAGGGAATCAGTACCCAGCAACAACAAAGAGTCAAAGAGTGGGCAAGCATTTAAACTTGATAGTTTGTGTTTGAGTTTGGGGGTAGATTTTTGTACTCTTTGGTCATACATATACCACGTATTCGACAAAAAGCCAAAGTGACAAAGTTTGGGGGAAATTATTGAATTGCTACGCTATGGCTCCTAAAACACCTGTCAGGACATAAAGGGGTGAGGGCTCATTGCCACCCACACAAAGTTTTGATAAACAAAAGTTTGTGAGTGCTACAGTGATGGAAAAATTAGATTATTTGGCCCCGAAGGCACTGACACCAGAACGTGGAGTGCAACCTGAATCCTTTGATGAGCATATGAGGTGGCAAATTCATGAACAAGGCTGGGACACCTTCACCGATTAACCTGAACCAGCTGTAGTGACAGTGGTGAAAGAGTTCTACGTGAATACAGAGGATAAATCCCCATTTACGGCATTCATATGAGGCAAGATGGCGCCGTTTAGTTCAGAGGCAATCAATTAGTTCTAGGATGTGAGGGCTCCAGCTGTGTATCAATATGCCTAGTTACGAGATGGAAATCCAGATTATGATTAGATTTTGACAGAGATTACAAAGCCAGGAACTACATGGGTCAAGGGAAAGAGAGGAGGCACCTTGTTCATGAGCAAAAAGTTGAGCTTATACGGGAAGATATGGTATGTCTTTTTGTGTGCCAAGCTGTTTTCATCTCAGCACACTTGCGAGGTGGCGAAGGAGAAGGTTTTACTACTGTATTCGATTGTCAAGGACTTTGATATTAATATTGGTGAAGTCATTAGCTTTTCCATTAGACATTGCCTGCGAGGCCCATTTTTAGGGGGGCTCCCTCATCCATCGCTTATATGTGGATTATATTGTTAGTTAGGAGTTCGATGGACTGCAGATGAACCTGTGCATCAACCTCTGCACCTACTGGACCCGAGGCTCATTACTAGATACTTTGTCTGGCCGGGAGGTGAATCTCATCCGCGTGGGCTTAATTTTATATTTTTAGAGGCTCTGGAAGAGGAGGAGGAAGAAGCCGATTCTGAGGATGATGAGTTTCGAGATGATGAGCTTCAGAAGGTGAGGATGCTGCTACACATGGTGCTTCTCGAAAGACAAAATATATGTTTAGTACACATTTTAGAAGCCTTCAGCACCATATTGATGCAAGAGATAAGATTGAAGATAGAAAGCTAAAGAGGATTGCAGCGAGGCAGGATCATGCATTTGCTACACAGAATGTGTTTAATGTGTCCTTGGTAGAAGCATTTGTCCATTTAAATCTAGCTGCGGAGCCATTTTAGTTCCCTGTTCCACAACCAATACCTGCCTATCCACCTTCCGACTCTGATGTTGAGGAGGTGCCACCTACTGTTTAGCCATTTTAGGTAAGTCCTCTGTACTTCAATTCCATTTATTTTCACAATGAGGACATTGTTTACTTTTAAGTTTGGGGGTGTTTATGTTTTGTTAGTTGCATTTGCATAATGTAGTTTTATATGTTCACTTCATATTTAGTGTAATTTTGCATTTAGCTTGTTTTGCATGATTAGTTGTATATGTTTAGTGTAGTGTAGTGTAGTTTTTGTAAATAATTGACTTTTTAGTTATTTAATTACTATAAAAAAAGAATTTTTTTTAAAAAACTTAAAAAATACAAAAATAGTAGTTAAAGTTAACTGTTATTGTGTTGTATTTAGTTAGTGCATTTCTGCATGATTCCAACTTGTTGGATAGTTGAAGTTAATTTGTCCAATGATGAGACTGGAGTTGCGTAGACAAGAATTAGTATTGATAGCTAGGACATAGAAGTGATTTCAGAGCACGACCCTCTGAAACCCAAATCTTTGTCTGTTTGAAACTGATGTAACAGGATAGCACAATTGAATGACCATGTTGACTGATGTAGTTTAAATATACAAATAATTGACTTCTTAAGGAAAATTGAGGTTTAATGAAAGAAAGCCAGTGAATTAGTGGTGAAGGCTAGGATGAGGCAGAGACCTAAGTTTGGGGGAAGATATTGGATCAATCTAAAAGAAAAAAGTGAAAAAAAAAAGAAAATGGAAAAAATGAATAAACACCATAACTAGTTTAGTTCTGTGAACTTTGTTACTTGAGTAAGTACGCCCTAGGGGATATCTCTACACTCAGCGCCCTAAAGCCATCTGGTTTGGGAATCGTTGGTCAAAAGCTCGCTAATGGGTAGCACTGAAAAGCTTAAGAGGACTAGACATTGCATAGTCATGAGTAAAGTACTAATACGAGAAAAAGAGCGAAAAGTCCCCATAAGTGAATAAGAAAGCAAAAATATCCCATATTGACTTCTAATTTGGTATTTTCTAATCTTTAGCTATATCTTTGCTTGTTTATAGATTTCTTTACGTTAAACCGTGTTTGTCCTCTAAAGAAGCGTATTATGTGATGTATTTTATTTATAGTCAGTTTTTATGGTTGTTGAGCGCACACACACTATGTCAGTGATAATAGGTGTTGATTTGGAGATTGATTTGGGATTATTGGTGTGTCTTGGTGTGATTTACGGTTCATGTCTATTGTGATATCTCTGAGGCAATCTGATTAGACTTTATATTGTCTGACAACTGGATTCGTAGGCATTTAGGTAATTGCATTACTTTATATTATGTTGTGCTTGAGGACATGTACTGTCTAAGTTTGGGGGAATTTGATGAGTGGGTTTTATACTTATGAATTTGATACTTTTCGGACTTAAACAATTGCTAATCCTTGTGTTTTAGTATTATTTTTTGCGTTGTGTTTTTATTACATGTTCAGTTTGAGTTGGCTAAGGCAGGGATTGGTTGGCAAAGTAGTAAAAAGCAGCAAAAGTTGAGAAAATCAAGAGAAGATACTCACCAGGGGGAATTCCCTTAATAAAATCACCCGTCAGGGCGGGGGTCCACGTCATCAACACATTATGATGCCCGCTAGGGAGGGGGTATCCAAGTGTAAATTACCTACCGGGGCTGGGGTGCGCAAAAAGTTATGAAGACTTCTATTGTAATTCTAATTCTGGGGTTGTTGAACTGGTGGCTTCAGTACATGATTAGGATAAGATAAAAAGCTTATTCAGTTGTAGAGAAGAGGAATCATTGACCATATTCATCATCAATCATCACCAATTTGAAACCCCAACTTTGGAGGATTTTTGGAGGATTGAAGCGAGGAAGTAGGAGCACGAAGATTGTAGAGGAATTAAAGAAGTGCAGTGGTTCTTTTTATTGTTTTCGTTCTTTAAATTTAACTTTGTATTCAAGATGCTTGTTTCTTTGTTGATTTCAATTTTTAATTCATTAGTTATGAACTAAATTACTTTTTAAGCCTATGATGGGTCTTTTTACATAATGAAGATTGTCATGCTTCTATTTTAATTTAATGATGCTAATTTCAGTTCGTCTATTATGGTTTATGCTTAATTTATGAGTTGCTTGATCACTAATTCTTTGTGAACCTATATGAACTCGAGAGATGAAGTGTGGGTTTAGACCTAATCATAGGAACGTGTGATTGTGATTTCTACATATTGTTGGGATTCATAATTTATGCCTAGGATAGAGATATACATATACATCACGAATAATCTTATTAGAACTTGTGATTAAACATTCTTTAATTGTAATTCACATAGAGATATAGTGAATTAGTTAATTAGGGTGTTCTACTTGATTCTATCATCTGTGGATTTAAGTTGATATGTGTATAGTGCATCAAGAGATGGTTATATCTGCTTTTGTATTCTTGATTAATGAACAAAAATAGTTAATTGAAATTAAAAAGAAGTGTGTCACTTTAAGTGAAGCATTAAGTGAAATTGTAGGCTTAATTTTCCAATTTCTGATTAAAGTTTGTGGTAATTAGTTGATTTTTCTTATTTAGTAGTGTTTCGTTAATTTCATCATTTAATCATTAATTTAATAAAATTGAGATAATACAAGATTGGTAATTGTTAGGATAAAATTCAATATTTTTCTCTGTGGGACCGGTACTCAACTTATCACTTTATTACTTGTTGACCACGTATACTTACGTGTTGTGCGTAATTAGATTCTACCCAACATGTGTTTTCCTTAGTGTGAAGTGTGTGTGTGTGTTTTGAGAAAGCCTAAGATATCTTTGAATCAAAATTGTGTTTTTCTACGTTGATTTTACACGTCGTTCTAAGCCTTGTTTTAGCGTAGGAGCGAAGTTGCTTGATTTTACTTTGAACTTTGATGAAAAGCCTTTTGAGATGATGATTTGGAAAACTTGGTGTTCTAGTCCTATTATTTGTTGTTTGGATTTTTAGCCTGAAGTTGTTTATCCCCAAAGCGATTTAAATTTTACAAGATCTTTATTATGTTATTTGAAAATCGTTTTGGTAATACTAAACAAAATAAAGCATCAAAAAGGGGTTGGGACCGTCCGTGGGCATGAAAACCATCTCAACTATCCCGAGCTCCCGCAAACCTAATTTTCACAATCACGGGGCCTTAAATCCTATCTCTTGGGACAAGGCCCTCGAAGTCATTTTAAGGCCTAAAATTACATATATAATGGTTTGAATATCTATCATTACAATTGAAACTATGTCCATCATGGGAATCGAGTCAAGATCCAATTCGTGGATCTTGACTCAAATATTCCTAGGCGCACATTGTAATATATTAAAACATAAGAAAAAAAGATCTAAAAGCGGGTTCCCGAAACCCTATCCTTTAGATTGCACATATTGAAGCTGACATTCCAATGGACGATGTGTATTGATGAGCTCTATAGAAAGGGACTTATAATCTAGGATACAAATTCGTAGGTCTAAGATGCTTTAGATCCACACGATGACACAATCGGGATTTAACAAAAAATGAATATAAAAAATGTATCCCAAACCCGCTATCAGGTGATTCAATTGTTCGAATCCCTAACGTGAGTAGTTAGGACCCCTCCCCACTAGATACAGATCTAGGGTTTTGCGGAGTGACTAAAATCGATTAAATGTTGGGTAAAATCTAAATTATGCATAGCATACAAGTATATGTGATCAACAAGTAATATAATGATAAGTAGAGTATCATTCCCACAGAAACAAGTATTAATTTTAATCTAACAATTACCAGCTTTGTATTATTTCAATTTTATTAAGCTAATTGAATTAAAGATTTAAAATAATAAAAACTAATAAACTAAAAATTAAAACCAATCAACACAACTAATTAGCGCTAATTTTAATCAGATAATGGAGAATTAAGCCTACAATTTCACTTTAAGTTTCACTCTGATTATCACACTTCTTTTCAATTCAATTAACTCTCTCAGTTCATTAATCAAGAACAGTAAAGTAGAATTAGCCATATAAGACCCCAACTTATTCATAAATAAAATCGAATTTCCTATAATTATTATTTTGAATAATAAGGTGTTAATTTGATATAATGCTTTGGTTATAGGTGAAATGTGTAAATTTTATAAAATAAGCAAGTGGTTATAAAATATTCATTGTTGTCGGGGAATATTCGTTTGGTCGTGGAATATTCTTGCTGTCGGGGAATATTCGTATGATAGCGCAGTCATTTGTGGGCCCCATAACGAAAAACGGTCGGATGAAGAAAATGACAAGTTTGAGTTTTTATAAATAACGACGTAGTTGTTACCGTTAACACTGTTGGAATACCCGATGGTTAAAGTATAGTAATACGCGTGGTTGCATAGTAGCACACGGTATTGCACAATATTGTTGAATTATTGATCCTTATGTAAGAAGACACTACTCAATAATTGTTACAGTAATTACTATTCAATATTTTAGTTTATTAATTCAATAATTGCTACGTTGATATTTTATATTATTGTTATTTCAATAATTGTCACTGCTCTGTATTTTCCATTATCAGATTAATAATTCATATTATTTGAATAATATTATTAGATAGCATTATTGGTAATGTCTAAGGAAGTTCTGTCTAAGGAGAGGTTTGGTCACCTAATTGCGCGCCAGTAAGGAGAAATCCTTATCGGAAAGCCCCCTCTTTCTTGGGAACGACCTGGTTGTCATAATTGTGATTCTGTAATATTATTTGTGAATAATTAATTATGGATTTATATGATAAGGAAATATTTATTCTATGTGGACGGATAGAGAAATATTTATTCCGTGTGGATATAAATGAAAAAATTAATGCTGAGGTGTTTTATCAGTATTTTGTCAGAATGGACGTATTAAAAATCGTCCGTATGTAGATTTCGGGTATTTTCTGTTTAGAATTTGGAAAAACTTTCTTCTACAAAGTTGTAGAGAATTAAATTTCCTATGGAATAAAGATAAGATTCGAATTTTTCTGATAAAATGACTATTTATTATGAATTATTGAAGTTACTGATTATTTAAAATATTTTAGAAATTTTTAGAATGGGTGGGCCCCACTTTTGGTTGGTGAGAAATGTGCTGAAATTTTATTTCAAAAGTGGTGGGTGTGAATAGTAGCAGATAAAGCCACCAGGTATCATGTTAGTCTGCTTTGGCGTTCTAAGCATTTTTCTATAACTAGGGTGCTTAGTTATAATTGAAAATCAACACCAGAAACAAGTTTTCTCTCTCTATATATATATATTATCGAGCATATTTTTGTGAGTATTTAGATACTTTGAGAGTTGCTATTTAGTACAAGTTTTCTTCTGCCTTATACTTGATATTTCAGCCGGAAGTTATGTTCTTTTGAGGTAAGAGATGTTATTTTCTTCATGAATGATATTATTTCCTTCAATATCATTATGTCGAAATATTGATATGAATTTTATTGTGGAATTTTTACCTTTTTGTGTCGAGATTACTATTAACGTATACAACACTATTCACGTATACGACACTATTCACGAATACGACACCATTTACAAAAAAAATGAAATTTTTTCTTCTTTGTCCAAGATATATATTATGGTTAGTATCTTTGATTGTATCTATGCTTTGATCTTCATTCTTGAATTTTACTCCACTATGGTTTATTATGGAGCGTTTTTAAACTTGGATTATCTAAAGTACGAATCCCTAATCTTTGTCCTTTTATCTCGCTGGATTCGTTTCTTTAAAATATTTTTCATCATCCTCAGTCCTAAATGATGATATTACTGAATATCTTTGGCCTGTAGTGTAAAGATGAATGATTAACTGATGAATATCTTTGGCCCGTAGTGCAAAAATGAATAGGTGTTTAGATGAACATGACCAACTGGTGATACAAAGGAATATCTTTGGCCTGTAGTGCAAAGATAAATATTTGATTCAAGATGTATATTGATTGATGTTACAGGGATAAGATATTGATGATGGACCTTTAAATCTTAGAAGATAGTAGAATTCATTCTCTACTTGACTCTTCTAATGGATTGCTGTTTTCGCTACAGTTGTTAATCTAAAACTTGTTGTCTATTATATTTTATCAGATATTTCCCTATTAACGACTAATGATAATTTATTGTATATTATCTTAGTTATAATATTCTTTACTGGGCTAGTTGAGCTCACCCTTTTCTTTTTTGTTCCATTTTTCTCAGAAGGCGAGAATATAGCGGGAACTAGTCAGGGTGTGGAGTGATGTTTCCAGTAAGTTGTGTTATAAGTCCTCACTATTTTATAAAATATTGTTTCAATAATTGTAATGAGGACTTATTTGAGTGTAGATATTGTCTAGAAGATAATATTTATATTTAAACTCACAGTTTATGTGTTGTCGTATTTTGCACGACAATTGTTGTAATGTTGTTATAGTTGTTTCTGTACCATGTATTTTGGCGACTCAGAATGAGTGATGTATACCTATTTTGGGGGCGTCACAGTTGGAATCAGAGCTTAGGGATATGGTCTATGGCGGAGATCAGGGAATAGGATTAGGAGGGGAGAGACGAGTAAATCCTTCGCTAGTGTGTCCTACCTAAGCTTATTTGTTGGTTGGTCATAATATAAGGATATTATGTGATATATTAATTTATTTAATTAACCCTTATTTTATGGCAGTATTTGAGAATGGCAACTGATAATGTTAACAATAGAGTGAATGAGACCGTGGAGACACCATTAATCACCACCTAGGGGAACGTGAATATTCCTCCTGTAAACAACACTACTGAACAAATGATGAATGATGGAATGTTTAGAAGCTTTTTGCAGTTCATGCAAAATCAGACGAGGGAGACTCGTGTACAAAATATGGGTGGAAATGACAGCAACGCACGACTTGTCACAGCCAAGCAGTTCAAAGAGTTGGGACCACCAGAATTTGCTGGAAAACCGGATCCGATCAAGGCGGAGACGTGGGTTAAACAAATTACCAAGATATTTGATGCCTTGGGATGCACGGAGGAACAAAAGGTTCCATTCACCACATTTATGTTCCGTGATGAGGTAGATTACTGGAGGGAATCTATGAAGTATACCCAACCTGCCGCACTCAACATGTCTTGGAAAACGTTTCAGAAACTGTTCAATGATAAGTACTTTCCTGAAAGTATTCGTCATATAAAGGAGGTAGAGTTTATTAGACTGGAATAGAATAACATGAATGTGTCCCAGTACGAGGCTAAGTTCGCAGAGTTATCCAGGTTTGCACCTCATTTGGTAGAGAATGAGGAACGTATGACAAAGATGTTTCTGAGAGGTCTGAAACCCGAGATTCGACAATATCTTATATCTCACAAATTTTCTTTATATTCAGATGTTGTAAACATGACTCAATTATTAGAGTGAGATAATGAGTATGTTCAACCAAGAGACCATAACCAGGGTCAAACCGGTGGCAACAGTCATCGGAGGAATGATAACCAGCGGGGAGAAAAACATTCGGACAAAGGCGGTAACCACTCTAGTGGTAATTGTGGCCATGATAATAGAAGAAGCGAGTTGGGAGGAGATTTCAAAAAGAGAAGGTACAACAATGATAACGTGAAGGCGTCAGCACCAGCATCAACTATTTCTAGGGGAGGAGAACGATCACCGGTCTTTTGTTACAAATGCTGGAAAGAGGGACATATCAGCCCAAACTGCCCATAACAATCCAAGGTGTGTTATAACTGTGGAAAGGAAGGTCATATAGCTAGAGATTGTCTTGTAGCGAAACCAAGTCCAGCGAGCATGGTGACTCCGAAGGCTATTCCTGACAAGTCAAAGTCGGTGGTTCCTGGAAGGGCGTTTGTCGTGACTGCCCAAAACGCGAGGAACCCGAACGAGGTGATCACGGGTAAGCTAATCATAAACTCTTACGAAGTTTATACCTTATTAGATACCGGTTCTACCCATTCTTTTATCTCTCCTACTTATTCTCAACGTTTGAACATGACTCCAGAGAAATTAGACTTTGACTTATCTGTTGAGACTCCATTAGGAGAAAGTTTCATTACATCTACTGTTTATAAATCTTGCTTGATCCAAGTTGGTACCATCACGTTACCTGTCGATCATATTTCTTTGAAAATACTTGCATTTGATGTGATTTTAGGGATTGATTGGTTAACTATTCATCATGCCAAAATTGATTGTTTTCGTAAGGTTGTTAGTTTTCATATTCCTAACCAACCTGTTATGCAAATTCAAGCAACCAAACCACTAAATTTAATCACTGTCATATCAAACTATAAAGCTATTCGTTTATTGAAAAATGGATGTCAAGCTTTCTTAGCCCATGTCACGGACTTGAACAAAAACACGTCAGATTTGAATAATATTTCTATTGTTAGTGAATTTCTTGACGTATTTTCTGAAGAACTTACCGGTCTACCCCCAGAACGTGAAGTTGAATTCTTTATTGACCTTGAACCTGGTACAAAGCCTATTTCTAAAATCCCATATCGAATGACTCCTATTGAACTTCAGGAGTTAAAGGTCCAACTACAGGAGTTGTTAGACATCGGTTTTATTCATCCTAATACATCTCCTTGGAGTGCTCCTATTTTATTCGTAAAGAAGAAAGACGGGAGTATGCGACTTTGTATTGACTACCGAGAATTGAACCATGTCACCATCAAGAATAGGTATCTGCTACCTCACATTGATGACCTGTTTGACCAGTTGCAAGGAGCACAATTCTTTTTAAAGATCGATCTTCGTTCTGGATATCATCAGCTGAAGATTAAATTGAGGATATTCTGAAGAATGTCTTCAGAACTCGGTACGGGTATTATGAATTCTTAGTCATGTATTTTGGATTGACTAATGCTCCTGCTGCTTCCATGGCTATGATGAACCGTGTGTTTAAAAAATATTTAGATCAGTTCGTTGTCGTCTTTATTGATGACATCCTCATCTATTCTAAAAGCCATGAAGATTATGAGCACCATTTGAAGCTAGTACTTTAAAGGCTTCGCGATAACAAGCTATATGCCAAGCTGAAAAAATGCGTGTTCTGGCTTGAGGAAGTAGCATTCCTTGGGCACGTAGTGTCAAAACATGGAGTATCTGTTGACCCGATGAAGATTGAAGCCATATAAAGTTGGGAGCAACCAAAGTTGGTGACCGAAGTACGTTGTTTTCTGGACTTAGCTGGTTATTATCAGAGATTCGTGGAAGGATTTTCTCGAATCGCTACTCCGTTAACTCAGCTGACTCGGAAAGATACAAAATTCGGTTGGAGCGAGGAATGCGAGAAGAGTTTCCAAGAGCTCAAGAGGAGACTCATTTTGGCACCTGTTCTGACAATACCATCTGGTTCGGATGGATTTGTTATTTACAGCGATGCTTCAGGCAAAGGGTTAGGATATGTTCTCATGCAACCTAGGAAAGTCATAGCCTATGCTTCACGATAACTCAAAGAATATAAGAGGAATTATCCTACTCATGATCTGGAGTTGGCAGCAGTTGTTTTCGCGTTGAAGATATGGAGAAACTACCTATATTGGGAGAAAGTGGAGATTTATACGGATCATAAGAGCCTTAAATATTTCTTCACCCAAAAGGAACTTAACATGCGGAAACGACGTTGGCTTGAGCTATTGAAAGATTACGATCATACCATGCTGAAAAAGTGAACGTAGTAGCTGACACATTGAGTAGAAGATCATACGCAGGTACGAGTGCGATATTGTCAACGCAAAGGCCCATTTTATATACTTACAAAGGATGGAGATAGAGGTAAAGGCTCCAAGTACCCACATGATGATATCAAACATATGAGTAGAACCGACTTTAATCGATAAAGTTAAAGCTGCTCAAACTACGAACCTGGAGTTGATGCGTATGAAGAAGAAAGTGCAAGAAGGTGATATTCCAGAAACAAGAATTGATGAAGAAGGAATACTTCGAGTCAACTCCAGACTTTGTGTTCTTAACGATTCTTACTTAAAGCATAGAATCATGATGGAGGCACATAACACACTGTTTGCAATCCATCCTGGTAGTACCAAAATGTATCATGATCTTCGACATACATTTTGGTGGATCAATATGAAGAGAGAGATCGCGGAGTTTATCTCGAGGTGTTCAACTTGTCAATGTGTAAAGGTGGAGAATCAAGTGCCAAAGGGTCCATTGCAACCACTTGAGATTCTGAAATGGAAGTGGAAACACATTACTATGGATTTCGTTACGGATCTTCCCAAGGTTTCTCAAGGCATATATGCGATTTGGGTCATTATTGATAGATTAACCAAGTCTGCTCATTTCTTGCCTATATAGGAGACTTATTCCCTTGAACGTCTTGCTCGTATATAAGTTAATGAGATTGTGAGATTTCATGGCATACAAGTATCCATAGTTTCGGATCGTGACCCAAGATTCACTTCACGATTTTGGGTTAGCTTGCAGAAAGCTATGGGCACAGATTTATGATTCAGTTCGACATACCATTCTCAAACGGACGGGCAATCAGAAAGGACTATTCAAACTCTTGAAGAACTATTAAGACTCTGTGTCCTAGATTTCAAAGGAAGTTGGGATAAGTACTTGCCATTGGTGGAATTCTCCTACAACAACAGTTATCAAGCAAGTATAGACATGGCTCCATTCGAGGCGTTGTATGGAAGAAAATTTCGTCCTCTAGTATGCTAGGATGAGGTGGGTGAAGCAACGTTGTTGGGACCGAAATTGGTACATATGACTACAGAGAAAATCTAAATGATCCGACAACGTATACAAACGGCATAGGATCGACAAAAGAGTTATGCGGATCTTCATCGAAAGGACGTAGAATTTGATATTGGGGATCATGTATTGTTACGTATTGCTCCATGGAAGGGAGTTACAAGATTTAGGAAGAGAGGAAAGCTCAATCCACGATTTTTTGGTCCATTTGAGATTCTTGACCAAATAGAAAATGTGTCCTATAGACTCGCATTACCTCTAAGTATATCTCGTGTTCATAATATTTTTCACATATCTGTGCTTCATAAATATGTGAAAGATCCAAACCACATTATTGAGTTAGAACCAGACGAGATAGCCGAAGATTTAACGTACGAGGAGGTAGCTGTTAAGATCTTAGATAGGAAAGAGCATGTCCTACGCACCAAGGTTATGACACAAGTTAAGGTTTTGTGGAGAAACCATGCTATTAAAGAAATGACTTGGGAGTTGGAATCAGAAATGAAAGCGAGGTATCCTTACCTTTTTGAAATACCAGGTACGTACGTCAATTTCGAGGATGAAATTTCATAAGGAGCGGAGGTTGTAAGACTCCAACTTATTTATAAATAAAATCGAATTTTCTCTAATTATTATTTTGAATAATAAGGTGTTAATTTGATATAATGCTTTGGTTATGGGTGAAATGTGCAAAATAAGCAAGTTGTTATAAAATATTCATTGTTGTCGGGGAATATTCGTTTGGTCGTAGAATATTCTTGCTGTCGGGAAATATTCATACGATGACGCAGTCATTTGCGGGCCCCATAACGGAAAATGGTCGGATGAAGAAAACGACAAGTTTGAGTTTTTATAAATAACGGCGTAGTTGTTACCATTAACACTGTTAGAATACCCGATGGTTAAAGTACAGTAATACGCGTGGTTGCAGAGTAGCACACGGTATTGCACAACATTGTTGAATTATTGATCCCTACGTAAGAGGGCACTACTCAATAATTGTTACAGTAATTACTGTTCAATATTTTATTTTATTGATTCAATAATTGCTACGTTGATATTTTATATTATTGTTGTTTCAATAATTGTCATTGCACTGTATTTTCCATTATCAGATCAATAATTCATATTATTTGAATAATATTATTAGATAGCATTATGGACAATGTCTAAGGAAGTTCTGTCTAAGGAGAGATTTGGTCACCTAATTACGCGCCAGTAAGGAGAAATCCTTATCGGAAAGCCCCCTCTTTCCTAGGAACGACCTGGTTGTCATAATTGTGATTCTATAATATTATTTGTGAATAATTAATTATGAATTTATATGATAAGAAAATATTTATTCTATGTGGATGGATAGGGAAATATTTATTTTGTGTGGATATAAATGAAAAAGTTAATGCTGAGGTGTTTTATCAGTATTTTGTCAGAGTGGAGGTATTAAAAATTGTCCGTATGTGGATTTCAGGTATTTTCTGTTTGGAATTTGGAAAAACTTTCTTCTACAAAGTTGTAGAGAATTAAATTTCCTATGGAGTAAACATAAGATTTGATTTTTTTTGATAAAATGGTTATTTATTATGAGTTATTGAAGTTACTGATTATTTAAAATATTTTGAAAATTTCTAGAATGGGTGGGCTCCACTTTTGGTTGGTGAGAAATGTGCTAAAATTTTATTTCAAAAGGGGTGGGCGTGAATAATAGCAGGTAAAGCCATCAGGTAGCAGGTTAGTCTGCTTTGGCGTTTTAAGCATTTTCCTATAAATATGGTGATTAGTTAGAATTAAAAATCACATTAGAAAAATGTTTTTTTTCTCTCTCTCTATATATATATTATCGAGTGTATTTTTGTGAGTATTTAGATACTTTGAGAGTTGTTATTCAGTACAACTTTCCTTCAGCCTTATACTTGATATTTCAGCCGGAAGTACCGTTCTTTTGAGGTAAGAGATGCTATTTTCTTCATAAATGATATTATTTCCTTCAATATCATTATGCCGAAATATTGATATACATTTTATTGTGGAACTTCTACCTTTTTATGTCGGGATTACTATTCACGTATACAACACTATTCACGTATACGATACTATTCACGGATACGACACTATTCACAGAAAAAAAAATGAAATTTTCTATTTTTTTGTCCAAGATGTCTATTATGGTTACTATATTTGATTGTATCCATGTTTTGATCTTCATTCTTGAATTTTACTCCACTATGGTTTATTATGGAGCGTTTTTGAACTTGGATTATCTAAAGTACGAATTCCTAATCTTTATCCTTTTTATCTCACTGGATTCGTTTTTTTAAAATATTTTTCATCATCCTCAGTCCTAAATGATGATATTAGTGAATATCTTTGGCCTGTAGTGCAAAGATGAATGATTAACTGATGAATATCTTTGGCCCGTAGTGCAAAGATGAACAGGTGTTTAGATGAACATGACCAACTGGTGATACAAATGAATATCTTTGGCCTGTAGTGCAAAGATGCATATTTGATTCAAGATGTATATTAATTGATATTACAGGGATAAAATATTGGTGATGGACCTTTAAATCTTATAAGATAGTAGAATTCATTCTCTACTTGACTCTTCTAATGGATTGCTGTTTCCGCTGCAGTTGTTGTTCTAAAACTTGTTGTCTATTATATTTTATCAGATTTTTCCCTGTTGAAGACTAATGATAATTTGTTGTATATTATCTTAGTCATAATATTCTTTACTGGGCTAGTTGAGCTCACCCTTTTCCTTTTTGTTCTATTTTTCTCAGGAGCCGAGAATATAGTAGGAACTTGTCGGGGTGTGGAGTGATGTTTCCAGTCAGTTGTGTTAACAGTCCTCACTATTTTATAAAATAGTGTTTCAATAATTGTAATGGGAACTTATTTGAGTGTGGATATTGTCTAGAAGACAATATTTGTATTTAAACTCACAGTTTATGTGTTGTCGTATTTTGCACGATAATTGTTGTAATTATGTTGTAGTTGTTTCTGTATCATGTATTTGGCGACTCAGAATAGGTGATGTATACCTATTTTAGGGGCGTCATAAGCCATCTCTCGATGCACCAACACCATATTAACTTAAATACACAATTGATAGAATTAAGCCAAATACCCTAATTAACTAATTCACTATATCGCTATGTGAATTATAGTCAAATAAGGTTTAACATCCAAGTCCTTACACAATTACATGCGATGTTAGGTATATCTCTATCCTAAACATACATCAAGAATTCCATCAAAATGCAGAAATCATGAACACATGCTATTATGACTAAGTCTAGATTCATACATCATCTCTCGAGTTCATACAAATCCATATTGAATTGGTGATCAAGCAATTCATAAATTAAGCACAAGTCACAATAGATGAACTAAATAGATAGCTTAATTAAACTGAATTCAAAATATGATAATCATCCTTCCACATTAAAGATCCATTGCAAGCTTAATTAGAAATTTAATTCATAATGAATGAATTAAAAACTGAATAGATAAAAGAATTCATCATCCCAATTACATAAACTGAAATAAAGAATATGAATAGTAATAAACCACCCTTCTTTGCTCGCAGCTATGAAATCTTCGTGTATCTTGATTCCTTGCTCTGCTCCTCCAATGTCTTCTCCAAATTAGGGCTCAAAAATTTAAAATTATTCATTGTCTGAGTGATTGAATGATGTATTACTTGTCTAAGTCCCAGTAATATCTGTTAAAAATGTGCCAATTCCAATCCCAATCGAAGCCAATTACATTCTGTCCACGCCACTCAGTATCCAAATTGCATCAGAACACCTCCCCTCTGTTCGCGTACCCCCACCCCGATGGGGGTTTTATGCCTTAGGAAGCCCGCCCCAGTGGGGTATGAAGTTTTCTTACACGTGCACCCCCGCCCCTGCGGGAGTATTTACTCTGTAATTGCTTGCCCCGGCGGGGGTCAAGATGCACACATATTGATTTCCTTGCTTTGTCCTGGCGAATCCTGCCACATTTCCACCACATGTCTAAGCTAACATGTAATAAAAACCTACACACAAAATAAACACAAACACGTAAAACTGTACATAAATAGAAGGAATAAACACTGTTTAAGTCCAAATTGGAACCCGATTCGTAGGTTTGAAACCTACTCATCAAACTTCCCCAAACTTAAACTGTGCTATTCCTCGAGCACAACAATATGCAATGCAATGTAACTAATCTGCATGCCTACGAATCTAGTAGTAAGACAGAACAAAGTCTATTCACACAGCCTCAGAGAAATCAAATAACATGATAGTACAACCTATCAAGGAAAATCAATAACTTCTCAATCAATTCATCAAATCTTAGACTGCTATAACTGATATAGTGCGTGTGTGCTCAACAACCATGCTAACTGATGAAAAGTTAAATTCAAGACATAATAAACCTCTTTAAAGAAATCATACAATGTAAACTCAAGAAATCCAAAAACAAGCAAGATCCGACTAAAATCCAACAATTACCAAATTCAAAGGTCGAAATGGGATACTTATGCTTTATTTATTCACATACGGGGGGCTTTTTGCTCTTTTTCCCATTTTTCACTTTTTTTTTCTCATGGTTGTGCAATGTCTAGTCCTCTTAGGCTTTTCAATGATACCCCTTAGTGAGCTTTCAACTAATGACTCTCAAATCGTCAGGCTTTAGGGCTCTAGGTGTAGAGACATCCCCTCGGGCGTACTTACTCAAGTAACAAAGGCCACAGAACTAAGCTAGCCACGGTATTTATTCATATTTTTTTCTTTTTTAGCTTATATATCCCAAATTTTCCCCCAAACTTAGGTTCTTGTCTAATCTTAGTCATCACTACCTATTCATGACTTCCTTTCATTCAAACAAGCATTATCCTTAAGAATTCCATTATGTATCAATTTAGATTCAATCAGTCAACATAGTCATTTTTTTTAACGTGCTATCCTGATTATACCAGTTTCAAACAGATAAAGATCTAATTCATGATAAGAAATCACATAAAATTCTTAACAATCAATACTATACTTGTCTATGCAATTCCAATCTCATAATTGGCCAAAACAGACTTTAAACTACCTAACAGCTGGAATCATGCAAATATGAACTAAATGCAATAAAAACAGTAAACTAACTAATATTTTTGTGATTTTTCAAATTTTCATTTTTTTTATAATTCAATAAAAATAGAACCATAAATATCTATATTATTACACTACTATGCAAACATAAACATAAAAATACTACTAACAATGCAACCACATGAATGAAAACATGAACTAAACTACTATGCAAACATAAAACTAAAATAGAACAAAAACTAAACTAAAACTTAAGCAACTCCCCCAAACTTAACACGTACAATGTCCTCATTGTAAAAGTATTGCATTAAAGTAAAAGATGACTTCCTGTAGCGTGCTAAGCCTGTGGTGGTGGTGGCGGTGGCTGTGGAATAAGAACTGAAAACTCCTCCATATCAAAATCTGAAGGAGGGTACTGCGGCATTGGCTCTGGAGTCCGGAACTGGAGCTGGTCCGTATTGGCTGGATTCAATCTTTGCAATGCCTCATTCAATGAAGCAAAGGAACTATTCATTGTGTGGAACATGTGATCCTTCCTTGCTGCAAGTCTCTTCATCTTTCTATCAGCTTCTTTATCTCTCTCATCAATATGCCTCTAAAGACTGCATAATTGGGTGCTAAACATATACTTGCATGTCCTGCTACCCCCCGCAGCTTCCTCCTCACCAGTCACCTCATCAGCCCTAAATTCGTAATCATCGAAGGTATCCTCTACCTCTTCTTCCTCAGGAGTGTCTGGAAACACAAAGCCTAAACCTCGAGGATGCGATTCCTCTCCAGCCCATACTGAGTATCTTGCAATCATTCTTGGATCTAGTAGCTGGAGTGGCTGCTGTACGGGCTCATCAACTGACCATCTAACTCTAGACTGCATGCACAATCCACAGATAAGAGATGGGTGTGGGAGTCCTATTGAAAATGGCCCGCACAGGCAACACCGGATGGAGAAGCTGATGATAGAACCAATATTAATGTCAAAATCTTTCACTATGGCATAGAGGAGTAGCACCTTTTCCTTTGTAACCTCACTGGTATGCGTTGAAGGAAATAGCTTCACGCATAGGAATGCATACCAGATTTGACCATATAGGCTCAAGTCCTTGCTCATAAACAAGGTACCACCCTTTCTCCCCTTTGCCCAAACTATGCCAGGTTTTGAAATTTCTTTGAGCATATTGACATACTACTGGGGCTCGCATACTTTAATACTCATTAATAGCCTTTGCACTGAACTGAACTTGCTTACCCCACACAAATGCCACATATGGTGCCCTGTCCTTAGCGTTGGTGTATAATTCCTTTACTACATTCACAATAGTCGGGTCTGGATCATCTGTAAATACTTCCCAACCTTGTTCATGTATCTGTCTTTGCATATGGCCATCGAACGCATCTGGCCACAAAACCCTTTCCGGTGTAAGTGCTTTAGGCACGAGGTAGTCATACTTGTCCGCCGCATTAGCACTAATAAACTTTTTTTTGTCATAGCTTCAAGCCGGTGGCGATGAACCCTCTCCCCTTTGGTGTTTAGAATTAGTCTTTGGTGCCATGATATCATTGTAACAGTGCAATTCCCCCAAACTTCTTCTTTGGCAATTTTACAAACACGTGGCGTGCACACCACTCATAATAACCCCAAAATTGATGACTGAAATCCAAGTATGAAGAAAGACAGATGAAAGTGGCTTACCCAAACTAATTCCCCCACTTAATGATGTTATTGCAGTAGTTGATTAATCAAATTTGGAGTTTCCCTTCTTCCCTTGCTGCAAACCCGAATCCTTAGAAAACCTTAGGTTTTTGGTATTGGTAATTTGAAAATTTGATGGATAATGGGTGTGGAATGGATGAATTAGAGTATATATATATATATATATATATATATATATATATATATGTGTAGATGTGATCAAATTAGATGGAGAATGAGGGAGGATGGGGGTAATTTGTGGGTTTGTGGGGTGATGGGGTTCGGTTATGGGAGATGAAGTGGGGAAGAACATGTTCTGCAGGAGCCTTTTTTTTATTTTTTTGATTCCCGTACTCCCGCCGGGGCGAGAAATCCAGAGAACCCCCCCGCCGGGGAGGGTGTGTCAGGCTGGGAAAAGGCCCGCCAGGGCGGTGGTCCTTTTTTTGCAAAACTCATCCAATTCATGCAGTTGAAACTCATCCAATTCATTCATTTGAAGAAGTCTCTTTTCGCCTGCAGCTGTTTGATCGAAATTCAACTTTTGAATTGCCCAATACGCTTTGTGTTGAAGTTCCACTAGGAGGTGACACGCTTTCCCATAAACTAATTGATACGGAGACATCCTAATTGGTGTCTTGTATGCTGTCTGATAAGCCCATAAAGCATCATTTAACTTTAGAGACCAGATCTTTCTGTTCGAATTCACCACTTTCTCTAAAATTTGTTTCACCTCTCTGTTTGAAACCTCAGCTTGGCCACTCGTTTTGGGATGATAAGCTGTTGCAACCTTGTGATTGACCACGTATTTTGCCAAGAGAGTTGTAAAGAATCTATTACAGAAGTGACTTCCCTTGTCACTTATGATTACTCTCGACGTGCCAAATCTCGTGAAGATATTTTTCTGTAGAAATTTTAGAACCACCTTGGCATCATTAGTAGGGAGTGCCACAACTTTAACCCATTTTGATACGTAATCCACAGTTAACAGGATGTATAGATTGTTGTATGACGGTGGAAAAGGTCCCATGAAATCCATCCCCCATACATCAAAAATCTAGACTTCCAAGATTGTGTTGAGTGGCATCTCATTTCTTTTTGAAATATTGCCCACCCTTTAACATCTATCATAGCTTTTCATAAACTTGTGGGCATCTTTAAACACAGTATGCAAGTAAAATCTTGACTGAAAAACTTTAGCCGCTGTCTGCTCACTTCCATAGTGTCTCCCATATGGAGATGCATGGCATGCGTGCAAGATGTTATTAACTTCACTGTAAGGCACACATCTGCGAATCATCTTGTCCGCACATTGTCTGAAGAGATAAGGCTCATCCCACATATACCACTTGATATCATGTAGGAATTTCTTTTTCTGTTGACATGTCAAATCAGGGGGAAGGATCTTGCTCACCAAGTAATTAGAAAAATCCGCATACCATGGAAATTCAGAATTTACTCCAAATAACTGCTCATCTGGAAAAGACTCATTGACCAAACACTTATCTGCCATGTCCTTGTTCGAATTTTCCAACCTCGAAAAATGATCAACCACTTGATTTTCTGTCCCATTCCTATCCTTGATTTCCAAATCAAACTCTTGAAGGAGTAGAATCGATATAATAAGCCTAGGCTTTGCATCTTTCTTTGAAATCAGATAACGAATCACCGAGTGATCCGTGTATACCACAACCTTTGTTCCTATCAAATATGCTATGAATTTATGAAAGGCGTACACGACCGCAAGTAACTCCTTCTCGGTGGTTGTATAGTTCGATTGAGCATCTGTGAGGGTTTTACTTGCATAATATATGGCATGTAATATCTTCTCTCAGCGTTGTCCCAAAACAGCCCCTATCGCGTAATCTCTAGCATCATACATCAACTTAAACGACATTGTCCAATCCGGTGCTACGATCACGGGAGCTGTCATCAATTTCTTCTTTAACTGCTCAAAAGCTTTCAGACAGTCTTCATCAAAACTAAAAATTGCATCTTTCTCTTATAAACTGCATAATGGTTTTGCAATATTAGAGAAATATTTAATAAACCTGTGGTAGAATCCGGCATGCCCAAGAAAACTTCAAATTCCCTTAACTGAGGTCAGAGGTGGAAGATTCTCAATTGTTTTCAGCTTTACCCGGTCAAATTCCAACCCTTTCGCAAAGACTTTGTGCCTAAGAATAACCCCCTCTTCGACCATAAGGTGGCACTTTTCCAAATTCAGCATAAGGTTGGTTTCCATGCAGCGTTTTAAAACCATGACCAGATTGTCAAGACATATATCAAAAGTATTCCCAAAAATTGAAAAGTTATCCATAAAGACTTCAACATTCTGTTCCACCATGTCTAAAAATATGGCCATCATACACCTCTGAAAGGTCGTCGGTGCATTACATAACCCAAATGACATTCGCTTGAATGAAAAGGAATCGTATAGGCACGTGAAAGTAGTCTTCTCTTGATTCTCAGGAGCAATGATGATATGGTTATATCCCGAATATCCGTCTAGTAGGCAATATTACTCATGCCCATCCAAACGGTCCAACATCTAATCGATAAACGGTAGAGGAAAGTGGTCCTTCTGGGTTGCATTGTTAATATTCCTATAATCCATACATAACTTTCAGCCAGTCACTGTCCTCGTCGGTATCAATTCATTATCGTCGTTTGTCACAACTGTCATTCCACTCTTCTTTGGGACACACTGAACTGGACTTACCCATGCACTGCCTAAAATTGGGTATATTATCCAAGCATCCAACCACTGCAAAATCTCTTTCTTTACTACCTCTTTCATGATTGGATTAAGTCTTCTCTGCTATTCCAATATTGGCTTTGAATCCTCTTCCAGAAGTATCTTGTGCATATAGAATGAAGGGTTTATTCCCTTGATGTCGGCAATTGTCCATCCTATCGCATACTTGTACTCTCTAAGCACCCTCAACAACTTACTTTCCCGCAAATTGTTAAGTACAGATGCAATAATAACATGCAAAGTATTAGAATTACCCAAAAAGCGCATACCTGAGGTTTTTAGGAAGAGGCTTAAGCTCAAGAGTGGGTGGTTCCTCAAGTGAAGGTTTCATTAATGCTGATGTTTTTTCTTCTATATGTAGAGGCTTGAATGGCACCTTAAATCTGCTCACTCTAGGCAAAGAATCCAACATATGTAAATAATTCACAAATTTCGGATCATCCAAGTCATCGTCCCCCATCAAATTGTTTTCCAATGGATCCCTGTCCAAACCTCTAATCAAGTCTTCATTGATCATTTTGTCGATCACATCCATTCGAAAACACTTTTTTTCATTTGTAGGAAACCTCATGGCTTTGAACACATTAATATTCACTTCTTAGTCTTGTACCCTCATGGTTAACTCTCCTTTTTGAACATCAATGAGTGTCCTCCCAGTAGCCAAAAAAGACCTCCCTAAGATGATTGGGATATTCTTGTCCTCTTCATAATCTAAAATAGTAAAGTCTGCTGGAAATATGAACTTATCTACCTTAACTAGAATATCTTCAACGATCCCTCTTGGATAAGTCATCGATCTGTCTGCCAACTGTTGTGAGATGTTTGTGGGTTTCGGAGCTGGCAAACCCAACTGAGTGTACACCGATAATGGTATAAGGTTCACACTTGCACCCAAATCACACAAACATTTGTTTAAGGCCATGTTCCCAATTGTGTAAGGAATGGTAAAACTCCTCGGATCCTTTAACTTTAGAGGCAACTTTCTCTATAGTACCGCACTGCATTCCTCTATCAATGCCACAGTCTCATAGTCTTCCAACTTCTTCTTCCTTGACAAAATACCCTTCATAAATTTTGCAGAACTTGGCATCTATTCTAAGGCTTCTGCAAAGGAATGTTAATCTGCAATTTCTTGAAGACTTCCAAAAACTTTGAGAACTGCTTATCCAATTTTTCCTTTTGCACTCTCTGCTAAAACGGTGGTGGAGGATAGACAACTGGCTCAACATCTGTCTTTTTCTTTTCCACTTGCATGTCTTCAACCTGTTTCTCCTTGTCTAACTTTTCTTGACATTCTTTCATATCTTTCCTTTGCAAATTTTTTGCACTTTGTCCCTCATGATGTTTTCCACTTCTCAATGTGATTGCTTGACACTGTTCATGATTTCCCCTCAGATTCTTCTCAGTGTCACTCGGTAGAGTCCCTTGAGGTCTGTTATTCAATGCTAATGCAAGCTGTCCCATCTGATTTTCTAAGTTCTTTATCGCCGCTGCTTGCGTTTTCATCGCTGGTTCATTACCCGATATGTACTTCAACAACAACTCTTCCAAATCTGACTTTTTCTCATGCTGTGGAGCTGACTGTTGATGCTGATTTTGAAAACCTGAGGGATAAGATGGTCATGAAGCTTGCTGATTTTGATTATTACTCCATGAAAAGTTCGGATGGTTCCTTGCCACAGGTTATAGGCATTCTGATATGGATTCTGAGGAATTCTATTATAACTTCCTACAAACTGTACCATAGTAGGATTAATGGCACACTGTTCTGTCAGATGTTCCTCAACACACAATTCACAAATATATGCCACATGCTGAGTCTGTGCATCTGTAAGAGCATCCATCTTTTTTGATAATGCTAAAATCTGCGCCGCTAATGCTTTCACTCCATCTACTTCTAACACCCCAACTACCTTAAACTGTGTCATTCTTGCTATGGGCCACTGGTAGTTGTTTGCCGCCATTGTCTCAATCAATTCTTCCTCAAAACTTCTAGCCATGAAAGCTCCCCAAAATGCTGCATCAATGCTAGTACGAAGATTTCCATTCAGCCCATTGTAGAAGGTATTCATCTGTAGCCACTTGGGTAGTCCGTGATGCAGACACTTCCTTAGCAGTTCCTTGTACATTTCTCATGCTTCCTACAAAGGCTCCCCATGCTGCTGTTCAAACATCGTAATCTCATTCCACATCTTAGCAAGGTCATCCAATGTAGAAATCGACCCTGGTAGTAGAGAATGTAACCAACTCTTCGCCTTGTCCCGCAATGTGAACAAAAATAAGCAAAGCATAACTCCATCATCAGATACCCCATTATATTTAAAGGTATCACAAATTTCTAGAAAGCTGACTAGGTGCTCATTCGGATCATCATTGGCTAATCCCCCAAACTGGACTGAATTCTGTATCATTTGAATTGTCCCAAGATTGATCTCAAAGTGATTCACAGCTATCGCAGGCCTGGTAATGCTCGACTGAATTTCAGTCACCCTGGGAGTAGCATAATCTCTCAGTGCTTTTTGATCCTCTACAACCATACTCTCTTCCTTATCAAAATTCTCTCGATTTTCCTTAATCCACTTACTAAGTCTCTGAAACCTTCGTTCAATGTCGTTCTCGAAAGGAAACAAATCTGGTTTCTTTGACCGAGTTTTCATACACTAAGTTAGAGAACCTAAAACAAGAAAGAGCAAAACAAAAAAGAAAATTATTTAACTAAAACTGAACTAATTAAACTGATGTTTAAAGTAATAAAATCAAAACTAATCCCCGACAACGGTACCAAAAACTTGTTGGGTAAAATCTAAATTACGCATAACACGCAAGTACACGTGATCAACAAGTAATATAATGATAAGTAGAGTATCGTTCCCACAGAGACAAGTAATAATTTTAATATAATAATTACCAGCTTTGTATTATTTCAATTTTATTAAACTAATCGAATTAATGATTTAAAATAATAAAAACTAATAAACTAAAAATCAAAACAATCAACACAACTAATTACCACAAATTTTAATTAGATAATGGAGAATTAGGCCTATAATTTCACTTTAAGTTTCACTTTGATTATCATACTTCTTTACGATTCAATTATCTATCTCAATTCATTAATCAAGAACACTGAAGTAAAATTAGCCATCTCTGGATTCACTAACACCATATTAAGTTAAATCCATAATTGATAGAATTAAGCCAAATACCCTACTTAACTAATTCACTATATCTCTATGTGAATTATAATCAAATAAGGTTTAACGTTCAAGTCCTTACACGATTACATGCGATGTTAGGTATATCTGTATTCTAAACATACATTAAAAATTCCATCAAAACACAAAAATCATGAACACGTGCTATTGTGACTAAGTCTAGATTCATACATCATCTCTCGTGTCCATACAAATCCACATAGAATTGGTGATCAAGCAATTTATAAATTAAGCACAAATCATAATAGATGAGTTGAATAGATAGCTTAATTAAACTGAATTCAAAATATGATAATCATCCTTCCACATTAAAGATCCATTGCAAGCTTAATTAGAAATTTAGTTCATAATGAATGAATTACAAATTGAATAGATAAAAGAATTCATCATCCCAATTACAGAAACTGAAATAAAGAATACGAATAGTAATAAACCACCCTTCTTTGCTCTCAGCTCTGAAATCTTCGTGAATCTTGATTCCTTGCTCTGCTCCTCCAATGCCTTCTCCAAATTAGGGCTCAAAAAGTTGAAATTGTTGATTGTTTGAGTGATTGAATGATGTATTACTTGTCTAAGTCCAAGTAATATTTGTTAAAAACGTGCCAATTCCAATCCCAATCGAAGCCAATTACATTCTGTCCATGCCACTCAGTATCCAAATTACATCAGAACACCTCCTCTCTGTTCGCGTACCTTCGCCCCGGTGGGGGGGGGGGGGTTTATGCCTTAGGAAGCCTGCCCCGACGGGGTATGAAGTTTGCTTACACGTGCACCCTCACCCCAGCAGGGCTATTTACTTTGTAATTGCCCGCCCCAGCTGGGGTCAAGATGCACACATACTGATTTCCTTACTTTGTCCTGCGGAATCCTGCCACATTGCCACCACATGTCTAAGCTAACATGTAATAGAAACTTGCACATAAAACAAACACAAACACATAAAACTGTACATAAATAGACGGAATAAACATTATTTAAGTCCAAATAGGAACCCGATTCGTAGGTATGGAACCCACTCATCAGTAAAAACAATGAAAACACCTAGATCCATACTAGATCTAGGTCAAATATAACATAGAAGTCATGTGATGACCCGGAAATTCGGGTTGTCCAAAATTTAGGTTTAAAGAATTAGTTATTAATAAAACTAATTTTTATTAATACTATTCTATGTTATGTGTTTATTAATAGTTCTATAACCTAGTATGATTATAAGTTGGGAGGATTCTGGCTAGGAGCTAGATTGAACGAATAGGAATTTTCAAGACGAAAATAAAATTTTTCCGGGAAAAAAAAATATTTTCGGGGAAAAAGACGAAATACGCACTATTCATCTGTTTCTGCTCGGAGATTTATTTTGAAATTCTGAGAAGTTAATGATTACGTATAATTCTGAGACGAGATGGAATATTCAATAATATTTCAGTTATGGCAAAAATGAAATTTTTTCCAACGGACTTAAAACCTAAGGGTTAAGAAAAGTAAGTTCTGAGAATTTAATGATTTCGTATAATAATTAGGGTTATTATGCGTAAGGAATACGAGTGTAATACTAGTTTATTATACGAGTATAGTACGAAGATTAGTACGACGTATAATACGAATATCATACGAACGATATACGAAGAGAATACGAGAATGGAATGCGTAGATTACGATGACTCTTAATGGACTTTGAGTTCATGGACTTTGTAGGATCCAAATGGACTTGGATTATGTCAGGCCCAATGCTTTGTGAAATCAAGCCCAAGTTAGGCCCAATAAGAATTAGGGTTAAGGCCCAAACCAAGAAGATAAACCGCGGATCGAACCGATGGGTAAACAGATGGGTAATAACCTATGGGGAAACCCATGGGGTGACCCATGGGCATATGGGGCGGCTACTTGGCCACCAAGTAAGGGTGGTGGCCAAGTAAACTTGGTGGCTAAGGGATGGAGGAGGTGTGAATAGTAAGGAGGTGGGGGGCGAAATGACTAAATTTCCCTTAGCCTTAATTTTCTATAAATAGGAGGCCATATGTTCATTTGATGGGATTTTTTTAATCCTACATCTTAGAGAGAGAGAGAGAGAGCTCGCAGGAAGAGGGAAAAGGAAGAGCATGAGCATGAATGATCGGATCGAAAGTGATCGTGAAATAGAAAAGCTTGAAAATCATCAACTTTGTATAACGGAAGAAAAATAAAGAGGAAAGGTATTAAAACCTAACTCCTAGGTTAATTTTCTTTAAGTTTCTATGTTCAAAGACATAGATTAATGAGAATAGAGAGAAGATGATGTTAGAAATGATTTCATATGGTTGAATTCATGAGAAAATGAAGAAATAAGAATTAGAAGTTTAGTAAATAAATTTCTTAAGTAAGTATAAGATTCGTAAGGATTTTGAGCGATCCGAATGAATATTATGAACAAGTAGGTGAATTAAGTAAGGAATGGTGTTCTATAACATCAAATTCTAATAAAAAGTGAAATCGTAATCCAAAATATCGATTAAAATGAAGAACGAACGAAAAACACGAAGAACATGCGAAGAACACGAAGAACTTTGTTGATGGACAAATTTAAAACCATCGTAGTTTAATTGTTGTTGATGGACAAGTTTAAAACCATCGCGAATAACTTAGATGTTTTTTGCTTGGTTCGGAACGGTAGAAACGTTCATAAAGAACGAATTAAAATGTAGCTATAACGAAGTTATGGCGAAATTTTTATAAAAGACAAACGAGAATTAGAAAGTTAGTAAATGAACCCGAACGTGTAGGGTTTCATAAGGAAGTAAGAGAACATAGAAAACGTGAGTCGTGGACTCAAGAACAAATGAATTCCGAGTTCCAAGTTCGGATGACCGAATTACGGACGAGCGAGCGAAGAACGTTAAAAGCGTAAAAATGACCGAAAGGTGAAGATTAAGCCAATCAAATGGCACGTTAACAAATTCAGAAAGAAGTTATGTCCAAGGGGTATTGAGGCACATAAGATAAGGAAGAGAATGGCTTTAGAACGACCTCGTTCTGAGTTATAACGAAGAAGTTATGAGATCGGGAAGTAAGCGTCTCAAATCGGATTTAACACTTAGAAATTTTTCTAGGGTTTAGGCTCGGCGCCGCAGCGCCGGTTGAGCTTTGGAAAGTGGCGTCATAGCGCGAGCTCGGCCATAAACTTCTGGAGAGTGGCGCCGAAGCGCGAGAGATAACAAAGGGTTTGGCGCCGCATCGCCAGACCAAAGGAAGAAGGTGAAGTAGGGGGCTCCGCATCGCGAGGTAAAGGAAGGGGCACGGCACTGCAGCGCCAGTGCAGTGCAAGGCCCAGTGAGGAGAGTTTAACTAATCAACTCTTGGGGGAAGTGTATGGATAGATAATGAACATATAGTTCAACTAATGTAACACTTATTCTAGTGAATTAAACCTTTAGTAAATGTTGAACGGAAAGATTAAATTAGATTAAAAGACAAAGATTGTAAGTGCGAGTTACGGAACTGATATTCAGGGACCGTAGTCAGGATAAACGAACGTGAGGGATTTCTATGGTTGTGATTTCTTAGACATTGAGTGACGAGGGCAATGGATAACATTTCAATGTTATGTCATGATAATGAGAGCTAAGTGTGAAGCGTATAGAAGCTGTGAACGCAACGTTGTTGCGATGGACGCTTGGTCTTAGAATACAACAATCGGTATAGATTCGACACTAAGAATAAGTAATGAACATGGGGTTTATGTAATGGATAACGAAAGTATTAAATAAGATATGAATTATCAAGAAAGCAGTAATGAACGGTAATAAGATTAATGAAAGCCGAATGTGAGTCAGATAAGAATATAAATCATCTAAGATGATGAACGTCCTGAGTAAGACATCTCCGTATGTCATGAAGCCGTAAACTGGTAAAGGAAGTTAGTCGCGTAAAGCTTAAATTTCAAGAACGCGAACCTTAAGAAGTAAAGTTAAGTAAACCAATGTGTAAGTTCAATATATGACTAATTGGTGTTTATGTTTTCTCCTTATGTGTTATATAGGAATTGGATTGAGCAGTTCAGCATAAGTTATAGCTGGGCGTAAGGCAAGTTTCCTAACTTCATTCATATTCTAATTGAATGCTAGTTTCTAAAACTTCTCAGATGTTAAACTTGAGAAGTCTTGTCTATGTGCATATGTGGGATGTATGTACAAGGTGGTAGTACGTATGAGGCCTTGTGCCACAATTTGAACACTTCGGTGTTTCTATGATATGAACTGTTCTATGATTGACTGTTCAATACAAGTATGCTCTGTTTATACATGAACCGTTATTGTTAAGTTTGTGCTAATGATTCTAGCTAGACAGGATGTGAATGAAAAAGGTAGAGGAATGAAAGTATTTCAAAATGAAAGTGACTGATGTTTTAAGATGATAGGAATCGAGACTATTCCTATTATTCAAGCTGCTTTATAACCTTTGTTCGGTTATAGAAGTTGTAAAGAAATGTTTTAATTCTGAAGTTGTTTGTTCAACTGTTATGACTTACTGGGCAATTGAATGCTCACACTTGCTTTAAATGAAAAATAATTTTTAGCAAACAAAGTTAGAAGAACTGAAGGACCCCGTAAAGATCAAGCTGACGATATTCAGATGAAGTGTCATGCAGAATGTGAATGAGTGAGAAGATCAAGTGAAGACTTGTAATATAGAAAGATGAAACTGGACGATAGACTAGTTTAATGAACTGTTATGTATCATTGGTGGCGGATAAAAGTCACTCTTGTAAGATGAAATGAATAATGTATTATTATTATTTGTAATGAAAGAGGTTATAAGGTTTTCAGAACATGGGATTTGAGAGTGTACGTTGTTATATTTCAGTATATAATGATGTATGTTGGATGAATGATGTACTCGTGACGTACAGAATTCGGGTGTGAAGATAGACCGAATTTCGGGGCGTTACAAGTTGGTATCAGAGCTGATAGGTTATAAACCTTAGGTAGGAGTACCTAAGACTATAATCGTAGAGAGAAGGATAAGAAGATCACCACGTGATCATAGTGAATCGTAGTAACAGATGAGTATTAAACGATGAATGATTTATAGCTAATGCTATGAATGAAGGGTACTATGAAGAAGTACGGGAAGAAGAACTTAGATTGAGTTGTGAAGGATAGTATACAAATTAAAGAAAATTCGTATTAAGTAAAGAGAGATTTAAAAGTTGTAAAATTTCAATTGAGGATGTAACAATCCAGATTTTTAATTAAATATTTAAATTTTTATTGAATTATATAAATATTTAATGGTTGTGTTTATCGTTGAATAAGTATTTGTTTAATTGATTTGATGCGATTTGATTATTTATTTGTTTAATAAATAATTAACGAGTTAAGGAAAGTAATTATTTTGAAATAGTAATCTAATTTAATTTAATAATTAAGCTAGAGAGTTTATAATGATTAAATAGATTATTATATTATGCAATGAATTGTTATTAGAATTAATTAAATTAAGTATAAAAACTTAATTAATTAGAAGTGTGACAAATAACTATATTATAAGTGGTTATTAAAATAAATTAAAGTAGTTTTAATTTGTTTTGCCAAACAAGGCTTAAATATATTAAGTCTTTAATTTTAAAGAGTTTTGCCAAACGGAGCCTTATGGCTTTTGGATTTTTAAATTTGATTTATTAAATATAAATTAAATAAATAAAATATAAATAATATATATAATAATTTTATAACTGATAATTGATTAGGGTCAATTATTATAATGTCAATTTTTTTTAAAAAAAAACGTCTGCATTAGTTTTATGTTGTGTTACATATATTGTATTTGGTTAAGTCTAAAAAGGAAAAAGGGAAGTGTTTAAGGAAAGAAAAGAGTCTGAGAAATTTCAGAGAGAGCGTTTGACAAAGGACTGAGATTTCAAAAGTTAGTTCAGAGTAGCGATTCTCAGTGAATGGTTTTTTCTAAAAGCAAGTGAAGGTATGTTATATAAAACTTAAAACATATTACGGTATAATTTTATTGAATATCACTGTGTATGTTATAAAGTTTTACAAAAATCGTATGAAAATCATGTTTTTATAATTACGTATGATATTAAGTGTATTTGTAACTGTAATTGTTATATTAGCACATGTATGTATATATGAGAAGTATGCTAGCATTCACAAAGAAAGAAGAATTGGCTTTACAATAAACATTCACGTATGAACGTGGTTTGTAGAAATATCAAAATTAGTATATGTTAATTGTGAAATTGTGAAATTGAACTGCGAATGGTTAATTGGGTATAAACTACAGAGAATCGTAGTTTGAAGTAATTAAAATCAAATTGGTATAACAGTGTATAAACGTCAGTTATGGAGTTTGGTTTTTAAAATAATGCTTTCAGTGATTTAAGATTTCTAGAATCATGGTTTAGTCGTTGGTAATTAGTATATACATGTTGGGTAATGTGTATATGTGTAATTGGCTTAGGTTATACATGTTAATTGGGGTTAATTGCTGTTAAAAATAAAGGCAATATCTTTGTTCTGTTCTTCGTGGTTGGGTTCTGCAAGTTTCGGTGCCCCAGCGCCAAAATTTGAGCCCCAGTGCCAAAAATTGCGCCCCGGCGCCAAAATTCGCGCCCCAGCGTGGGGACAGAAGTCTGACTTGGACAGTTTTGATCTCCTATAGTAAAATGGCCATAACTTCCTCATACAAACTCCGATGGAGGTGATTCAAGATAATCCGAAACGAGGAGGAGTAGACCTACAACTTTCGTTCTTTAAGTTTTTCAATTTGAGGTCATTAGGATGGGTCAAAATGGTCATCTTTAGGACTGTTTTGTTTTCGGAGGCAATCGGAGGGTCCTCTTAACTTGAAGTGGTCGAGCGTGTTGAAAGGAAATACCTCAGAAGGTCTCCTCGGCCAAAATTTGATCGAAGAACCTTGAGCTGTGTGAGTTCAATGAGGGGGAGGATTGGATTCGACAGTTTGAATGTCTGAACCCCCATCTATTCGGGCCCTTTCTGCACGATGACTCAGAGGAGCCTCTTCGGTCTCCTCCGAATTGACGGGGATGACAACTAGAGTGGTGGGGGAAGCTGGTTTCAGAACCATCGAAGACGACGACTTCAGAACCAGTGTTGAAGATGGTTTGGAAGAGACCTTAAGGAAAAATTTCTTTTTATTCCGTTTGAGCAAAGCCATCTTCTCCGATCGGTTCAGCTTCAGCACAATTCTGGAGGTGTCGGTCGTAGAGTCCACCGGGGTAGAAATAGACATAGAACTCGTGGATAGGTCCGTAATCAAAATGGTTTCCTCCTCGTCCGTCTCATCAGTGATGGGAAGATGGATCAGCTCGATCGTAACAGGAAAAGGAGCCAATGACTCATCGACACCTTCGGGCTTGATAATTGTCGCTGCACATATGCATGTGTAGTGCTCCAGACCGTAAAAGATGATGTCCTGTGTTATAAAATATGAATCTTAGTAAATATAATGATGCTTAACATTAATAAATAATGTATTAGATAAGTTATAGAAGCATAGTAAGCATACACAAGAGAGGCAAATCGGGCGTGTGACGATTGAACGTCGAAACGCCGTGCCAAGTGTTAATGAACTTAAAAAGTGTTTCAATTTCATTGAAATGGATATTATAAGATATGGAATAGTTTTAATATAAAACCAATAAGTAGTCCTAGCAAGACTTAAGCACTTGAACTTCGAGTTTGATTAAGAAGAAATATAGTGAGTCATAAGTCGAAAAGTTAACACAATCTAATTGACCACTGTGTATTTATTAATAGGAAAGATTATGAGATGTGGAGTAGAGTTTACATTACAATTGTTATGTGTTGTTATGTGACTAATAGTTGATGTGTATGATTATATAATTGTGTAGGGCACGTGAAGTGCAGTTAACTGTAAGCTGTTAAGCTATTAATGGTAAACAACGATCAAGGCAAGTCTTTCGGTTCCTATTTTCTACGTGGACTTGATGAACTGTTTTAAATTGCATGATATGTTATGCATGTTAAAATCATGAAATGTTAAAGTCAATATATGACTGCATTGTTTTGGCTAAGTAATGATGATTGAGTAAGGAACTCAATCTTTATATTTGTTATGTGAATTAAAAACATGTATGCCATGTTACTTTAATGAGATGTATGTCGAGCATGTTATTATGTGATATGTGATGCATGAATACTGTTAGACTTTGCTGGGATGTCGAGCTCACTCTTGCAAATAACCACTTTTGCAGGTCAAGATTTTAAGGTAAAGATACGTGCTATGTGAGTTATAGAGATCTATATTCATGAAGATTACTTATGTTTTATGAGAAATGTATTTCATATTTTGAACGTAACATGTTGTTGAAATGTAAATTGAGCTATCCAATGTATATGGATATTTAGTTATGATATAAGACTTTGTATAGTCATTTTGTTGTAACGATTCATGATATAAGATTGAATCAAAGAGATGTAATGTAATGGTTGCGATTCAGGGCAAGAAAGAAGGAAATGTATAAAAGTTTTAAATATTCCGCAATTTTATTAAGTTTAACATAGAATAATGATGTATTATTTAGATGTTGAATGTATTGTTAACGACCGAAGTCGGGATTTAAATTGTATAGATTTTGGGGACGTTACAGTTGGTATCAGAGCTGTAGGTTATAAACCTTAGGTAGGAGTACCGTAGGCTATAACCTTAGAGAAGAGAGGTGAAGATAATGAACGAATAAGCTCAAATAGAGTTTGAACAATATGGGATTAAAACTTGCGTAAAAGGATTCAAAGAAGAATCTCGCAGAGTTATCAGGAATATGAATGTGGGGTTACCCAACTCCAATAATAAGGATGTAAGGTGATAATAAATAGACAATGTCTATAAAAAGAGAATGATAAAGAAGTTATGAATAGAGAGTTATGTCTAAGCGTGGTACAATTGTACTTTTTAATAGTTGATGTATGTATCTGGGCTAAACGATTCCTTCATGGAGCGGATGTATATACGAACTAGCAACTCGGAACCTAGTTTGTTGGTTGTTTGTGGGAAACCACTCAGCGTACCATATTGAAACTGTTAGAGACTAGATGTGTGCCAAGTGTAGAAATGGACACGTATGATGAGAGCTTAGAACTTGAATGAAATTTTGAGCGATGTAAATGAAGTTAAAAATTCTTAAAGGAAGAATTGTTATATAAACAAGAAGATTCAAAGAAGAATCTTGAAGAGATATAAAGATAAGAAATGGGAGTTTCCTAACTCCAATAGCCAAGATAACGAATAATGTCGTAAATGATGAAAAAGAGAAAGAATGAGGATCGTAAAACAAAACGATCACGAGTTAACAAAAGAATTTTAAGAGAGATGATTATAGAATAAGGTCACGACGTGATCTGTTTAAGTTATAAAAGAAAGATGGTCTGTAATATTTGAATAATTATAGCTTAATGCTATGAAGATGGAGTACTATAAAATAGTACGAGATAACTCACGAGAAGTTATAGATGATGTGATACGAGGAATTCGTATCGAGCAAAGGGCAAGTTATAAGCAAGATAGAGTTAGGTGGGATTTCAATTGAGGTTTCATGTGATGGCTGAGTTGTACAAACCTTTGTATGGGTGAGGGGTTTGTGCTTGCACTCAGTTTATCACATTGATAATCATTGGAATGTTTGTGTCGCGCTATTTGTTATATGCTTGTTGAGAAGGTGATTCTTTTCTCATGTGTATAACAGATAGGTAGAGTATAGTTAGAGAATATTATAAGGTTTAAGTGCGAGTTCTTAAAACTCATACTTATGGTAGGTTCGTGACTCATAATTATATGGTATGTTTTTGAACCCCTCAGCGAATGGACGCCTATGGTCTGACTAGGATAAGTTCTTAAACTCATATGATTGTGGCAAGTTCCTGAACTCATAACGTGTGGTAAGTTTGATGAACTAGGGTATAATTAAGTGTGAGTGGAGTATTAAGGATGATAGGAATAGATAGACCTATTAAGCAATGAATCATTATAGAAAGTGGAGTTGATGGTAGAAGCATAGGTATTCTAAATCTACTATCTATGCTAGACTTTCGAAATTTATTGACTTCGTGATGATGTTTACACTTTTATTTTCTTGAAAAACATTGGATCAAATGATGGAACCAATGAGTTTTAACAACAAATACTATTATTCGTATGTCTATGCTAATTACTTCAGCTAGACAAAAATGATTTGCAATATATCAAAATATATTTTATAGCATTAATGCATCATGTAACCTGGTGCAAAGATGATAAAAATGATGGAGTCATCAATGCAGTATTACCTAGTGTTGGATGTGATCTAAGGATCGTCAGCCCACTATGGTATGATGTAGTATGATAAAGTCACCAAACGACGGAATCCTCAACGGACTGTAAATACAGTGCGGTATCATGACGTCATAAAAAGATTTTTGAGATTTTTTTAAGATATGAGAATACATATGTATGTATGTATATGTATATTTCGGTTAATGTCCGAGTTATTGTAGAGGTCTATGTTATTTGATTCAGCTAGACAAATATTGAAAGATGTTCATGAAATTCAAGAGTTTCTTGAGAGGTTATGCCAAACCAAATTGTTTTGGTGCGGATTCAGATGTAGAAAAGCTGAGATGAACAACCCTTTTATAGGGGATTACACGGAGGCGTTGAGATGTTTGTGCACAATACATTGTACGAAGGGCTGATCACCCTAAGTACGAGGAGTCCCTATAGTCTTATGACTGTTAAAGTTGAAGTTGAAAGATTACTTGCAACTGTGGACATAGTTCGTGGTCTTATGACCCTCAGCATGATTTGGAATCTTTTAAAATTCCTGAGTTATTCAAACTACTTCCCAATTATTGAACAATTGTGGAAGATTCTTGTTATTCTGCAAGATGGAAGTGAAAAAGGAAAATATTCCTTAGAAAGAAGTAAGTCGTAGAATGCAACACTGAATGAAGAATGTGTTGATTAAGTGAGAAAAGAGAATTTGAAATGAGAAGGGGATGAGTTATCAAAGAAATTTGTGAAATTTTTAATAGAAAAGTTAATAATTGTAGAATGATCTTTGTGGAAGAAGTGGTTATAGAACCTAAGGAATGAATATAGTATTAACGTAAAATCTACTTTGATAGAATGAATGAATAAAAATTAATAAATAAAATTTCGAGGACGAAATTCTTAGAAGAAAGGGTGAATGTAATATCCCGAGTGTTGATGATAACGATCCTTAGAAAAGGAAATGAATGGGTTAAAAGATATATAATACTCAGAATATAATTGAGTTCAAGTGAAAGTTATGAAATGAAACCTAAAATTTGTTAGGTAATGAATGTAGTAGGAAATATAAAATCTATATTTAGATAAAATGATGAAAGATTACTCTGAGTTATTTGTTTAATTTGTGTCTTCAATTTCGGGGACAGAATCTTTGTGAGTAGGGAAGATGGTAACAAATGAGTGGTTTGAGTTGTGATTCTAAGGACAGAATCCTTGTAAGGAGGGAATGATGTAACAATCCAGATTTTTAATTAAATATTTAAATATTTATTGAATTATATAAATATTTAATGGTTGTGTTTATCGTTGAATAATTATTTATTTAATTGATTTGATGTGATTTGATTATTTATTTGTTTAATAAATAATTAACGAGTTAAGGAAAGTAATTATTTTGAAATAGTAATCTAATTTAATTTAATAATTAAGCTAGAGAGTTTATAATGATTAAATAGATTATTATATTATACAATGAATTGTTATTAGAATTAATTAAATTAAGTATGAAAACTTAATTAATTAGAAGTGTAACAAATAACTATATTATAAGTCGTTATTAAAATAAATTAAAGTAGTTTTAATTTATTTTGCCAAACAAGGCTTAAATATATTAAGTCTTTAATTTTAAAGAGTTTTGCTAAACGGAGCCTTATGGCTTTTAGATTTTTAAATTTGATTTATTAAATATAAATTAAATAAATAAAATATAAATAATATATATAATAATTTTATAACTGATAATTGATTAGGGTCAATTATTATAATGTCAGTCTTTTTAAAAAAAAACGTCTGCATTAGTTTTATGTTGTGTTACGTATATTGTATTTGGTTAAGTCTGAAAAAGGAAAAAGGGAAGTGTTTAAGGAAAGAAAAGAGTCTGAGAAATTTCAGAGAGAGCATTTGATAAAGGACTGAGATTTCAAAAGTTAGTTCAGAGTAGCGATTCTCAGTGAATGATTTTTTCTAAAAGCAAGTGAAGGTATGTTATATAAAACTTAAAACATATTACGGTATAATTTTATTGAATATCACTGTGTATGTTATAAAGTTTTACAAAAATCGTATGAAAATCATGTTTTTATAATTACGTATGATATTAAGTGTATTTGTAACTGTAATTGTTATATTAGCACATGTATGTATATATGAGAAGTATGCTAGCATTCACAAAGAAAGAAGAATTGGTTTTACAGTAAACATTCACGTATGAACGTAGTTTGTAGAAATATCAAAATTAGTATATGTTAATTGTGAAATTGTGAAATTGAACTGCGAATGGTTAATTGGGTATAAACTACAGAGAATCGTAGTTTGAAGTAATTAAAATCAAATTGGTATAACAGTGTATAAACGTCAGTTATGGAGTTTGGTTTTTAAAATAATGCTTTCAATGATTTAAGATTTCTAGAATCATGGTTTAGTCGTTGGTAATTAGTATATACATGTTGGGTAATGTGTATATGTGTAATTGGCTTAGGTTATAAATGTTAATTGGGGTTAATTACTGTTAAAAATAAAGACAGTATCTTTGTTCTGTTCTTCGTGGTTGGGTTCTGCAAGTTTCGGCGCCCCAGCGCCAAAATTTGAGCCCCAGTGCCAAAAATCGCGCCCCGACGCCAAAATTCGCACCCCAGCGCAGAAGTTTGCACCCCAGCGCTGAAATTCGCGCCCCAGCACCACTAGTTGGCTTAGTCGTCGCGCCCCAGCGCGGGGACAGAAGTCTGACTTGGACAGTTTTGACCTCCTGTAGTAAAATGGCCATAACTTCCTCATACGAACCCCGATTTAGGTGATTCAAGATGATCCGGAACGAGGACGAGTAGACCTACAACTTTTGTTCTTTAAGTTTTTCAATTTGAGGTCATTAGGATGGGTCAAAATGGTTATCTTTAGGACTATTGTGTTTTCGGAGGCAATCAGAGGGTGTCGGGCATGCACATATATGCATGTGTAGTGCTCCAGACCGTAAAAGATGATGTCCTAAGTTATAAAACATGAATCTTAGTAAATATAATGATGATTAACATTAATAAATAATGTATTAGATAAGTTATAGAAGCATAGTAAGCATACACAAGAGAGGCAAATCGGGCGTGCGACGATTAAACGTCGAAACGCCGTGCCAAGTGTTAATGAACTTAAAAAGTGTTTCAATTCCATTGAAATGGATATTATAAGATATGGAATGGGTTTAATATAAAACCAATAAGTATTCCTAGCAAGGCTTAAGCACTTGAACTTCGAGTTTGACTACGAAGAAATATAGTGAGTCATAAGTCGAAAAGTTAACACAATCTAATTGACCATTGTGTATTTATTAATAGGAAAGATTATGAGATGTGGAGTAGAGTTTATATTACAATTTTTATGTGTTGTTATGTGACTAATAGTTGGTGTGTATGATTATATAATTGTGTAGGGCACGTGAAGTGCAGTTAACTGTAAGCTGTTAAGCTATTATTGGTAAACAACGATCAAGGAAAGTCTTTCGGTTCTTATTTTCTACGTGGACTTGATGAACTATTTTAAATTGTATGATATGTTATGCATGTTGAAATCATGAAATGTTAAAGTCAATATATGACTGCATTGTTTTGGCTAAGTAATGATGATTGAGTAAGGAACTCAATCTTTATATTTGTTATGTGAATTAAAAGCATGTATGCCATGTTACTTTAATGAGATGTATGTCGAGCATGTTATTATGTGATATGTGATGCATGAAAACTGTTAGACTTTGCTGGGCTATCGAGCTCACTCTTGCAAATAACCACTTTTGCAGGTCAAGATTTTAAGGTAAAGATACGTGCTATGCGAGTTATAGAGATCTATATTCACGAAGATTACTTATGTTTTATGAGAAATGTATTTCATATTTTGAACGTAACATGTTGTTGAAATGTAAGTTGAGCTATCCAATGTATATGGATATTTAGTTATGATATAAGACTTTGTATAGTCATTTTGTTGTAACGATTCATGATATAAGATTGAATCAAAGAGATGTAATGTAATGGTTGCGATTCAGGGCAAGAAAGAAGGAAATGTATAAAAGTTTTAAATATTCCACAATTTTATTAAGTTTAACATAGAATAATGATGTATTATTTAGATGTTGAATGTATGGTTAACGACCGAAGTCGGGATTTAAATTGTATAGATTTTGGGGACGTTACAGAGGACTCATATCAGCAGCTGAGTTGTATGATTCCTTGTATAGGCGGAAAAATTGTACGTGGTTTTAGAACCACTTAGCTTCTTTTGCGATATAGTTGTTAAGTTGAACAATTCTTTGTATGGGCGGAGAATTGTTCTTGGTGTAACAACCGCTTAGCTTCCTATATCGATTTGTAGCTGAGTTGACCAATTTTCTGTATGGGCAGGGAATTGTGTTTGGTTCTACAATCACTTAGCTTCTGGTAGTGATAATCATTGGAATAGTATGTCGCACTATCAAGATGTATATGATGAGAAGGTGAATCTTTTCTCATGTATATACTTGATAGGTAGAGAACGTTAAGGTAGGTGCGAGTTCCTAAAACTCATACTTATGGTAAGTTCGTGACTCATAATTATATGGTATGTTTTTGAACGTCTCAGCGAATGGACGCCTATGGTCTGTCTGGATGTTCTTAAACTCATATTATTGTGGAAAGTTCCTGAACTCATAATGTGTGGTAAGTTGATGGGCTGTACTAAGGTATAGGAATGTTTAGGCTGAAAGTAAGTATTTTTAGTAGACTTAACAATGAAGGTGCTAGAGAAGATTAAGTATTGTCGCAGTAAGATAATGAAGGAAGATGGAGAAATAGGATATTCCAATTCATCTAGCTACGCTAGATTTCGAAGTTTATTGAACTCGTGCTGATATGTACATTTTTAAAAGGAAATAATTGGTTCAACTTTTGGAACCAATAGATTTTAAAAAGCTATTCTTGGTATGTCTATACTAATTGCTTCGGCTAGACAGAAATTGATTTAAAAATATCAAAATGAATTTTATATCGTCAGTGCATTTGATGTAAAGATGGTAAAAAGATGGAGTTATTAATGCAATTGAACCTAGTGTTGGATGTGATCTTAGGATCAACAACCCGCTATGGTATGATGTATAATGACAAAGTCACAAACTAACGGAGTCCTCAACGTACTGTGAAAAGTACGGTATCATGACGTCATAAACCGTTTTGATGTATTGTGAAAATAATTTAAAGAAGTAGTCGACGTCAATTGAGTTGAGTAGACGAATGTTTCACATTGATATCCCATTTATTGTTATGGTCTAAGCTACTTGATTCGGCTAGACAAATGGTATGTCATCGAGCTTTCTTTGAGAACTTGTGCCAAACCAAATTGTTTTGGTGCGGAATCTAATGATTTAGTTTGAGGAGAACATGGAAGAGGTAGTTACTTTCTTTGTGATTGTAAACTGACCGTTAAAGAAGGGCTTACGGCGAAATGCTGTTTAACCTAGTAAAAGTTCATGGTCGATTTGACCCCTCAGCAAAAGTATGAAACGTTTTAAAAAGGAAATTTTATATTCCTCGTTATTCCTTCTACTTCATGATTCTTGATAGGTTATGTGGGTTAGGAATGATGGAAAGATAAGAACTTCGTTGAAGGGAAGTTGAGAAGAAGAGTAGGCTAAAATTTTGAGGATGAAATTCTGTGAAGAAGGGGTGAATGTGATGACCCGAGTAAGGGTGTGGTTTTAAGAAATTCCGAGGACGGAATTTTTATAAGGGGGGAAGAGTGTGACGACTCGGAATTTCGGGTTGTCCAAAATTTAGGTTTAAAGAATTAGTTATTAATAAAACTAATTTTTATTAATACTATTCTGTGCTATGTGTTTATTAATCGTTCTATAACCTACAATGATTATAAGTCGGGAGGATTCTGGCTACGAGCTAAATTGATAGAATAGGAATTTTCAAGGCGAAAATGAAATTTTTCCGGGAACAAAAAAATATTTTCGGAGAAAAAGACGAAATAGGCACTATTCATCCATTTCTGCTCAGAGATTTATTTTGAAATTCTGAGAAGTTAATGATTATGTATAATTCTGAGGCGAGATAGAATATTCAATAATATTTCAGTTATGGCAAAAATGAAATTTTTACCTACGGACTTAAAACCTAAGGGTTAGGAAAAGTAAGTTTCGAGAATTTAATGATTTCGTATAATAATTAGGGGTATTATGCGTAAGGAATATGAGTGTAATACTAGTTATTATAAGAGTATAGTAAGAAGATTAGTACGACGTATAATACGAATATCGTACGAACGATATACGAAGAGAATACGAGAATGGAATGCGTAGAATACGATGAGTCTTAATGGACTTTGAGTTCATGGACTTTGTAGGATCCAAATGGACTTGGATTATGTCAAGCCCAATGCTTTGTGAAATCAAGCCCAAGTTAGGCCCAATAAGAATTAGAGTTAAGGCCCAAACCAAGAAGATAAACCGTGGATCGAACCGATGGGTAATAACCTATGAGGCAACCCATGGGGTTACCCATGGGCATGTGGGGCGGCTACTTGGCCACCAAGTAAGGGTGGTAGCCAAGTAAACTTGGTGGCTAAGGGATGGAGGAGGTGTGAATAGTAAGGAGGTGGGGGGCGAAATGACTAAATTTCCCTTAGCCTTGATTTTTTATAAATAGGAGGCCATATGTTCATTTGATGGGATTTTTGAAATCCTACATCTTAGAGAGAGAGAGAGAGAGAGAGAGAGAGAGAGCTCGGAGGAAGAGGGAGAAGGAAGAGCACAAGCATGAACGATCGGATCGAAAGTGATCGTGAAATATTAAAGCTTGCAAATCGTCAGCTTTGTATAGCGGAAGAAAAATAAAGAGGAAAGATATGAAAACCTAACTCCTAGGTTAATTTTCTTTAATTTCTATGTTCAAAGGCATAGCTTAATGAGAATAGAGAGAAGATGATGTTAGAAATGATTTCATATGGTTGAATTCATGAGAAAATGAAGAAATAAGAATTAGAAGTTTAGTAAATAAATTTCTTAGGTAAGTATAAGATTCGTAAGGATTTTGAGCAATCCGAATGAAGATTATGAACAAGTAGGTGAATTAAGTAAGGAATGGTGTTCTATATCATCAAATTCTAATAAAAAGTGAAATCTTAATCCAAAATATCGAATAAAATGAAGAACGAACGAAGAACACGAAGAACTTTGTTGATGGACAAATTTAAAACCATCGTAGTTTAATTGTTATTGATGGACAAGTTTAAAACCATCGCGTATAGGTTAGATGCTTATTGCTTGGTTCGGAACGGTAGAAACATTCATGAAGAACGAATTAAAACGTAGCTATAACGAAGTTATGGCGAAATTTTTGTAAAAGACAAACGAGAATTAGAAAGTTAGTAAATGAACCCAAACGTGTAGGGTTTCATAAGGAAGTAAGAGAACATAGAAAACGTGAGTCGTGGACTCAAGAACGAACGAGTTCCGAGTTCGGATGACCGAATTACTAACGAACGAGCGAAGAACGTTAAAAGCGTAAAAATGACCAAAGGTGAAGATTAAGCCAATCAAATGGTACGTTAACAAATTAAGAATGAAGTTCTGTTTGAGGGGTATTGAGGTACATAAGATAAGGAAGAGAATGGCTTTGGAACGACCTTGTTCTGAGTTATAACGAAGAAGTTATGAAATCGGGAAGTAAGCGTCTCGAATCAGATTTAAGACTTAGAAAATTTTCTAGGGTTTAGGCTCGGCGCCGCAGCGCCGGTTGAGCTTTGGGAAGTGGCGCCGCAGCGCGAGCTTGGCCATAAACTTCTGGAGAGTGGCGCCGCAACGTGAGAGATAACAAAAGGTTTGGCGCCGCAGCGCTAGACCAAAGGAAGAAGGTGAAGTAGGGGGTGCCGCAGCGCGAGGTAAAGGAAGGGGCACGGCGCTGCAGCGCCAATGCAGGGTATGGCCAAGTGACGAGAGTTTAACTACTCAACTCCTGGGGGAAGTGTACGGATAGATAATGAACATATAGTTCAACTAATGTAACACTTATTCTAGTGAATTAAACCTTTAGTAAATGTTAAACGGAAAGATTAAATGAGATTAAAAGACAAAGATTGTAAGTGCGAGTTACGGAACCGATATTCGGGGATCGTAGTCGTGATAAACGAACGTGAGGGATTGCTATGGTTGTGATTTCTTAGACGTTAAGTGACGAGGGCAATGAATAACATTTCAATGTTATGTCATGATAATGAGAGCTAAGTGTGAAGCGTATAGACGCTGTGAACGCAACGTTGTTGCGATGGACACTTGGTCATAGCATACAACAATCGGTATAGCTTCGACACTAAGAATAAGTAATGAACATGGAGTTCATGTAATGGATAATGAAAGTATTAAATAAGATATAAATTATCAAGAAAGCCGTAATGAACGGTAATAAGATTAATAAAAGCCGAATGTGAGTTAGATTAGAATATAAATCATCCAAGATGATGAACGTCCTGAGTAAGACATCTCCGTATGTCATGAAGCCGTAAACTAGTAAAGGAAGTTAGTCGCGTAAAGCTTAAATTTCAAGAACGCGAACCTTAAGAAGTAAAGTTAAGTAAACCAATGCGTAAGTTCAATATATGACTAATTGGTGTTTATGTTTTCTCCTTATGTGTTATATAGGAATTGGATTGAGCAGTTTAGCGTAAGCTGTAGCTGGGCGTAAGGAAAGTTTCCTAACTTCATTCATATTCTAATTGAATGCTAGTTTCTGAAACTTCTCAGATGTTGAACTTGAGAAGTCTTGTCTATGTTCATATGTGCGATGTATGTACAAGGTGGTAGTATGTATGAGGCCTTGTGCCATAATTTGAACACTTCGATGTTTCTATGATATGAACTGTTCTATGATTGACTGTTCAATACAAGTATGCTCTGTTTATACATAAACCGTTATTGTTAAGTTTGTGCTAATGATTCTAGCCAGACAGGATGTGTATGAAAAAGGTAGAGGAATGAAAGTATTTTAAAATGAAAGTGACTGATGTTTTAAGATGATAGGAATCGAGACTATTCCTATTATTCAAGCTGCTTTATAACCTTTGTTCGGTTATAGAAGTTGTAAAGAAATGTTTTAATTCTGAAGTTGTTTGTTCAACTGTTATGACTTACTGGGCAATTGAATGCTCACACTTGCTTTAAATGAAAAATAATTTTTAGCGAACAAAGTTAGAAGAACTGAAGGACCCCGTAAAGATCAAGCTGACGATATTCAGATGAAGTGTCATGCAGAATGTGAATGTTGACGATATTCAGATGAAGTTTCAAGCTGACGGTAAGGGACACATAATTTTTAAGTGGTTCAGAGCACTTAAAGCTCCTAGTCCACTCTTCTACTCCTCGAGTAGAAAATCCACTAAGGATATCTTTACACTTTCTGAATCTTATAGATTCCTTCAAGACCAACAGTCTTGGAACTTCTTAGTTCACTTTTGAACACTTCAAGTCCAACAGACTTGACACTTCTCAGTTCACTTAGAACTCTTCAAGTATTTCTGACTTGGAACTTCTTACTTCACTTGTTAATAGTTAAGTTCTTGAATGGTGCTACTCAGTTGCCGTTAAGCTTATATTCGAAAGAATTGAGTAGCTGAGCAAGCTTTCTTCCTAATATCATAGAGTTAAGCGTTGAGTATTCTTCAGTATTTTTGTTCAGTGCTTGCTTAATCCTTTCATTTACTGATGTTTTGCATATATGAGGCCTTTGAAATGTATCCGTTGAAGGCACCCGTTGAAGCATTAAATACGTTTGACATTTTTGAAATTTGATGGAGATTTTATGCACAACTTCTGATATGCAGTCTGGCCCACTGACACATCAGACTGATGTCTCACCTAACACCTAAAAAAGTGTTTTTTGCTGACCCATAGTACTTTCCTTAGCTTATTTAATACGTTTTTTTGTTATATATACTAAGGATGATTGTTGAGGTATTGAGGCTGCCGAGGACTTCAACGTTTATAACCCATTCCATATTTGTTGCGATTTATTCTATGAACAAGTGGACAAGGCTCGAGGCTTCTGACACAGATAAATAAGGCTCTGCGATTCTAATCGTGTTTTCTTGCCACCTTAGTGCTTTGATCAGATACTAGTAGACGAGAATACTACGATTTCTCTTAAGGACTGGCGCACTACGATCTTCACTTGCTTGACTTACAGACTCTACGCTTCCGAGGGCACACTACGATCTTTGAGTTGGCTCGGTGAACGTTTGTACCACTCTACGATTTGGAGAGAGGCCCTCCAAAGTAGACACTATGATTTTTGATGCTCTACGATTCTTCCTTGGCTTCTGCAATCTCTTGATCAGCTTGATAGACTACAATTCTGTTGAAGCCTATCTATTACAATTTAAGATATAGATCAACCTAACAACTTTGATCTTTTCATCTATACATTCATTTACAGAATGATGAACATTAAAAGCTCAGATCAACTTAACAAATTTGATCTACCACTAAGTCCTTGTACATATATTCCTTGAAGGACTTTACATATAATCATGAATATTTACTTTCAACATCAAATTCAAATATGCAATCTCCCAACAATCTCCCCCTATTTGATGTTGACATAACCAAGGAAATTTTTGTCATGATTATCAATTTCTAGATGCAGTTGCAATAAAGTAAACATGACTTAGTGTTTCAGTGAGCAACTAAAATTTCTAGAGAATAAGCATGAATTTATTGATGTTTGTAAAGACAGATATTACAGTTAAGCTTAGTTACATCAATAAGAATTAAGTTTTAACTTATCTCTATTTCTTTTGCCTTTTGTTCTTTGGAGGATTTGCATATTCTTCAGCTCTCCTTCTCCTGCTAGCTTCTTTTCTCCATGCTATATCTTCTAGTTCGCTTTGACTTAGCCATTCCAAATGATCATTTCTGTTCATGAATGCAGGATCTCCAATTGGCATGCGTAGGCCTGTGGTGGTTACACCTTGTGAGCTGGGAGATGGTTCTTGACTCCTCAGCGGTTGTGCCATGAAAATTCACTGCTGCTGTTCAGATCGTTAAGACTAATGGCGAGGCTGTCTTCCAGGAGGGCTCCTTGAAGATTGAGTGAAGAGTTTGTCTTTGTCTTTGCCTTTGCCTTTCTCTCCTTCCCCTTTATTCTCCCCCTTTATGTCAGCACCAAGGGTTCGAATATCTTCAGATAGTCGAGTCATGCTTTGTACAAGTTCGTTGAGCTGATTCTTGGAGTGAGCAATGTCGTCACAGTTTTCTTTAATCAGAGAATCAGTTTGAGTTTCTCTCTTTTGTAGAATGTTCAAGACAGTTTCTGTTTGTTGCATTTTGCCCATGGATAAAGCTTGAAATTCTTTCATTAAAGTTCGTAGACTCGTGAGACTTTCCATCATCAGATTATTCTGGGATTCCTGAGTATTCTGCAAAATAAGAACAACTTCCCTGTGTTTCTTGACAGCCTGAAAATGGATTTGATCTCTTTCATTGATACTCTTAAGCATTTCTTTGAGTATCTCCCTAAGCTTCTTTGTAAGCTCAGTACTTAGGGTGATTGGAAGAGTGTTGGTAGCATCGATCAAATGAGTCAGCCTTAGGTGAACAAGGTCTGAGTGAACTTCAAGATCATCTTGTATGTCCTTGGTCACCTTCTTAGATGCATCAGATAACTCTATTTTGGTAGGAAGATTCGATATGAGCTCAAGGAGTTGCTGATTATTTGGAGGAGAGGCTCTTATGTATTGATCTTGCATATTGTAGAGAGCAAGATCAAGATTGAAATACTCATTTGTTGATGAGGAAGGGATATCTGATGGAGGGGCAAGTATGTGAGGTTGAGCTACATGATGAGGTGACTCTCCTAATTAAGCATGTGATTCTACGATTGGATTTGTATCAGTAATCATAGATTGAGAGATGATGGGAGATTGAATCAATATAAAGTTGGGCACATTTGGTTCATCAGTTACATAATGTTGCGATTCTATAACTGGAAATTGATTGAGTGGATGACGTATCACTTCCAACCATCTTGGTAATTCATAGAATTGGTTGAAAAATGTTGGTGGACAGTGATTAACTCTGAAAGAGATGGGAATAGTTTGTACCTCATGCCCATTTTCGGAAGAGGGGCCATTGGTGATCAGCTTTCGGGAAAAGTTGAGGTTACCTAGGAATCCATAAACTAGCACCGAGATTGTTGGATAGGCATTGAAGGTACATAACATGTGATCCCAGGAGTTGAGAATTTGGGCTCTGTGAAAGGGCATCATAGGTAGATAGGAAAACAGTTGATTGTAGTTGGCTCTCCTATAAGCATCACAACCCACATCTATAATCTCAACCTCATCATCCTCTTCTTCTTTTTTGTCTTAATCTGAAGTTTCCACTACATCAATTATCTCCACTTGATTTCTTTGCTCTTCTACTCTATCATCCTCCATATCTTCAATCCTTTCCATTTCTATATTTTCTAAAGCTAGAGTCTCTTAAGAGACTGAGGGAGATTCATGATGATCTCTTGGCAATTCCTCCTCAGCTTCACCCTCTTCTGATATAGGGACTTCATGAGGCTTCCCCTCAACTTGATCATCCATCTGAATTTCAAGCAGCTCCCCCTCAGCTAGAGCATTTTCTAGTGTAAGAGCTTCAGGAAGCTCCCCCTCAACTTGAGCTGTATTTTCCTTACTGGCTTCGGGTAGCTCATTCTCAGCTTCAGGTAGCTCTTTCTCAGCATCTATCCTTCTGTATTCTTCCTTTAGCACTCCTTCATTGACAAGGATGTACTTCTTAACTAGCTTTCTCTTTGGCTTCCTAGACTGAGCCACAACCTCAATACCTTCTTCAACTTCAGCTCTGAAAGATTGATCAGGCTTAGAAACTGTTGCAGCATCCTCTTCTGGAGTGGGGTCAAGTCTGGACTCTATTGTGACGCCTCCAAAAAAGGTATACATCACCCATTCTGAGTCGCCAAATACATGGCACAGAAAAATAACTACAACTTTATTATTATAATTGTCGTGCAAATTTTGACAACACATATACTGTGAGTTTAAATACAAATATTGTCTAATAGACAGTATTCAAACTCAAAAGGAGTCCTCATTACAATTATTATTACACTATTTTACAAAATAGTGAGGACTGCTAAAACAACTACCTGGACCCATCACTCCATACCCCGACTAGTTCCCAATATATTCTCGCCTCTTGAGAAGAAATTGGAACAAAAAGGAAAAGGGTGAGCTCAACTAGCCCAGTAAAGAATATTATGACTAAGATAATATAGAATAAATTATTGTTAGCGCTTAACAAATCAGATAAAATATAATGGACAACAAGTTTTAGATCAATATTTATAGAAAAAATAACAATTCATTAGACGAGTTAAGTAGAGAGTGAAATCTACTATCATCTATGAATTTAAAAGTCCATCGTCAATATTTTATCCCTGTAACATCAATCAATATACATCTTGAATCAAATATTCGTCTTTGCACTACGGGCCAAAGATATTCATTTGCATCACCAGTTGGTCATGTTCATCTCAACACCTGTCTATCTTTGCACTACAGGCCAAAGATATTCATCAGGTAATCATTCATGTTTGCACTACAGGCCAAAGATATTCAGTTATATCATCATTTAGGACTGAGAATGATAAAAAATATTTTAAAAAAAACTAATCCAGTAAGATGAAAGGAAAAAGATTAGGGATTCGTACTTTAGATAATCCAAGTTCAAAAATACTCCATAATAAACCATAGTGGAGTGAAATTCAAGAATGAAGATCAAAATATGGATACAATCAAAGATAGTAACCATAATAGACATCTTGGACAAGGAAGAGAAAATTTTATTTTTCTATGAATAGTGTCGTATTTGTGAATAGTGCCGTATACGTGAATAGTGTCGCATACGTGAATTGTAATCCCGACACGAAAAGGTAGAAATTCCACAAAAAACTCATACTTTGTGAATAGTACTCGTGAATAGTATCGTATTCGTTAATAGTATCGTATACGTGAATAGTACAGTATACGTGAATAGTAACGTCGACATGAAAAGGTAAAAATTTCACAATAAAATTATAGCAATATTTCAGCATAATGATATTGAACGAAATAACATCATTTACGAAGAAAATAACATCCCTTACGAGTATTGAAAGAAAATAACTCTCTTTATGAAAGAAATAATACCCCTTACCTCAAAAGAACAGTACTTCCGGCTAAAATATCAGGTATAAGGCTGAAGGAAACTTTCACTGAATAGCAACTCTTAAAGTATCTAAATACTCACAAAATACACTCGATAATATAGAGGGAGAAAACTTATGATTCTGGTGTGATTTTTAATTCTAACTAAGCACCCTATTTATAGGAAAATGCTTAGAATGCCAAAGCAGACTAACCTGCTACTTGATGGCTTTACCTGCTACTATTCACGCCCACCACTTTTGAAATAAAATTTCAGCACATTTCTCACCAATCAAAAGTGTGGCCCACCATATTTTTAATAAAAATATTTATTTCTGAAACTTCAATAATTCATAATAAATAGATATTTTATCAGAAAAATTCGAATCTAATGTCTATCCCATAAAAAATTTAATCCTCTACAACTTTATAGAAAGTTTTTCCAAATTTCAAACAGAAAATGCCCGAAATCCACATACGGACGATTTTTAATATCTCCATTCCGACAAAATACTGATAAAATACCTCATCATTAATTCCTTCAATTATATCCACATAAAAATAAATATTTCCTTATTATATAAATTAATAATTAATTATTCACAAATAATATTACAGAATCATAATTATGACAACCAGGTTGTTCCCAGGAAAGAGGGGGCTTTTCAATAAGGATTTCTCCTTACTGGCACGCAGTTAGGTGACCAAACCCCTTTCTTAGATAGAACTTCCTTAGACATTGCCAATAAAGTTATCTAATAATATTATTCAAATAATATAAATTATTGATCCGATAATGGGAAATATTGTGCAGTGATAATTATTGAAATAGCAATAATATAAAATATCAACATAGCAATTATTGAATCAATAAAATAAAATATTGAACAGTAATTACTGTAATAATTATCGAGTAATGCCTTCTTACGTAAGAATCAATAATTCAAAAATATTATGCAATAGAATGTGCTACTGTATAACCACGCGTATTACTGTATTTTAACCACCGGGTATTCTAACAGTGTTAACGATAACAACTACGCTATTATTTGTAAAAACTCAAACTTGTCATTTTCTTCATCCGACCGTTTTCTGTTATGGGACCCACAAATGTCTGCGCCGTCGTACGAATATTCCCCAACAAACGAATATTCTAGGACCAAACGAATATTCCCTGACAACATTGAATATTTTATAACCACTTGTTTATTTTACAAAAAATGCACATTTCACCCATAACCAAAGCATTATATCAAATTAACACCTTATTATTCACAATAATAATTAGAGAAAATTCAATTTTATTAATAAAAAGTTGGGGTCTTACAACCTCCCATCCTTATGAAATTTCATCCTCAAAATTGACGTACGTACTTGGTATTTCGAAAAGGTGAGGATACCTCGTTTTCATTTTCGATTCTAACTTCCAGGTCATTTCCTCAATAGCATGGTTCCTCTACAAAGCTTTAACTTCTGGTATAACCTTTGTGTGTAGGACATGCTCCTTCCTATCTAATATCTTGACAGGTACCTCCTCGTACGTTAAATCTTCGGTTATCTCGTCTGGTTCTAACTCAATAATGTTGTTTGGGTCTTTCACATATTTACAAAGCACAGATATGTGAAAAATATTATGAACACGAGACATGCTTAGAGGTAATGCGAGTCTATAGGCCACATTTCCTACTCGGTCAAGAATTTTAAATGGATCAACAAATCATGGATTGTGCTTTCCTCTCTTCCCGAATCTTGTAACTCCCTTCTATGGAGTAACACGTAACAATACATGATCCCCAATATTAAATTCCATGTCCTTTCGATGAAGATCCACATAACTCTTTTGTCGATCATGTGCCGTTTGTATATGTTGTCGGATCATTTAGATGTTCTCTGTAGTCATACGTACCAACTCTAGTCCCAACAACGTTGCTTCTCCCACCTCATCCCAACATACTGGAGAGCGACACTTTCGTCCATACAATGCTTCAAATGGAGCCACACCTATACTTGCCTAATAACTATTGTTGTAGGAGAATTCCACTAATGGTAGGTACTTATCCCAACTCCCTTTGAAATCTAGGACACAAAGTCTTAATAGATCTTCAAAAGTTCGAATAGTCCTTTTTGATTGCCCATCCATTTGAGGATGGTATACCGAACTGAATTGTAAATCCGTGCCCATAGCTTTCTGCAAGCTAACCCAAAATTGTGAAGTGAATCTTGAGTCATGATCCGAAACTATAGATACTGGCATGCCATGCAGTCTCGCACTCTCATTTATGTATATACGAGCAAGACGTTCAAGGGAATAAATCTCCCGTATAGGTAAGAAATGGGCAGACTTGGTTAATCTATCAACAATAACCCAAATCGCATCTATGCCTTGAGAAACCTTGGGAAGACCCGTAACGAAATCCATGGTAATGTGTTCCCACTTTCATTTCGGAATCTCAAGTGGTTGCAATGGACCCTTTGGCACTTAATGCTCCGCCTTTACACGTTAGCAATTTAATCACCTTGAGATAAACTCCGCGATCTCTCTCTTCATATTTCTCCACCAAAATATATGTCAAAGATCATGATACATTTTGGCACTCCCAGGATGGATTGCAAACGATGTGTTGTGTGCCTCCATCATGATTCTATGCTTCAAGTCAGAATCGTTAGGAATATTGTAACAATCCATATTTTTATTATAATATTTAAATATTTATTGAATTATATAAATATTTAATGGATGTGTTTATCGTTGAATGAGTATTTTTTTTAATTAATTTGATTTGATTTGATGTGATTTGACTATTTATTTGTTTAATAAATAATTAATGAGTTAAGGAAATTAATTATTTTGAAATAGTAATCTAATTTAATTTAATAATTAAGTTAGAGAGTTTATAATGATTAAATAAATTATTATATTATGTTATGAATTATTATTAAAATTAATTAAATTAAGTATGAAAACTTAATTAATTAGAAGTGTGACAAATAACAATATTATAGAGAGTTATTAAGATAAATTAAAGTGATTTTAACTTAGTTTTGTCAAACAAGGCTTATATATATTAAGTCTTTAAATTTTAAATGATTTGCCAAACAAAGCCTATGGCTTTTGGATTTCTTTTGGATTTTAAATCATTAATAAAATAAATAAAAAAAATATATAAATAAAATATAATTATAAGTTATACGTTTTATGTTTTTGTAACTGATGTTTTTAATAAGCGTATTATGGCCATGGCAGTTTATTTCATTTTATCAGTTGGGTTAGGTGTACGTCTAAATTCTAAACCTAAGTCTAAGAAAAGTTGTCTGGTAAAGGAAAAAGTTCTCAGAGAGTTGAGATAGAAAAATTCAGAGAAAAAGGTTTTTAAAAGAAAACAAAAAAGGTTTCAGAGAGAGTTTTGAGAGAGAATTGAGAATTGTGGATTTTAAGTATTCTAGCAAGGATTTTTAAGCAACAAAAGGTATGTGGCTATAACTTTAATATATGTAGGTATATATGTTTTACGTCATTATGCCTAAGTCTCCGTGTTCTTCACTTATGTATAAAGTTTTTACAAAATTCTCAATAAACCATGTTTTTATAATTGGTTATGATATTACATGTGTTTGTAATTTAAACTAGCATATATATATATATATATATATATAGTTATGTATATATGTATGCATGCTAATTACGTATTAAAGAAAGGGAATTGATTTTTACAGTGAACACATGTGTTGCAGTGATTTTTAGGAGTACCATAATTAGTAATTGATTTGTATGCTAATTATGAAATTGAATTGTGATTGTATGTTAATTGGGTATGAGTTTCAGAAAATCATAGTTTAAAGGAATCAAATTGGTTATAACCATCGAATAACAGTTTACTGTATTTTATATATCGATAATGGAGTTTTGGTTTTTTAAAACAGTGTTTTCAAATATTTAGTTTCCTAGTATTGTTGATTAGTTGTGTTAAAACTAGTATATGCATGTTGGGTAGTGTGTATATGTGTAATTTATATAAGTTAGCATGTTAATTTAGATGTTAGCAGTGTTAAATGGACAGAAATTAGTTGTTCTGTTCTCCGATGGTTGGGTTCTGCAAGTTTCGGCGCCCCAGCGCCGAAATTCGCGCCCTAGCGCCAAATTTCGCTCCCCAGCGTCACTGGCTAGCTTAGAATTCACGCCCCAGCACTAAAATTCGCACGCCAGCCCTAGAATTCACCCCCCAGCGCTACTGTCTCGCGCCCCAGCGCTGGTAAAGTGGTCTGGGTTGGACAGTTTTGACCTCCTATAGTAAAATGACCATAACTTCCTCATACGAACTCTGATTGAGGTGATTCAAGATGATCCGGAACGAGGACGAGTATACCTACAACTTTTGTTCTTTACGTTTTTCAATTTGAGGTCATTAGGATGGGTCAAAATGGTTATATTTAGAACTATTGTGTTTTCGGAGGCAATCGAAGGGCGTCGGGCATGCACATATGTATGTGTAGTGCTCCTGAACATAAAAGATGATGTCTTAAGTTACAAAACATGAATAATAGTAAATATAATGATGCTTAACATTAATATATGATGTATTAGATGAGTTATAGAAGCATAGTAAGCATACACAAGAGAGGCAAATCGGGCGTGTGACGAATGAACGTCGAAATGTCGTGCCAAGTGTTAATGAACTTAAAAAGTGTTTTAATTCAAATGAAATGAATATTATAAGATAAGGAATGGATTTAATATAAAACTAATAAGTAGTCCTAGCAAGACTTAAACACTTGAATGAACTGCGAATATGAAATACAGTGAGATATAAGTTAAAAGTTAAGACAATTAAGTTGAACGTTGTGTATTTATGATAGGAAGGGTTATGAGACGTAGAGTAGAGTTTACATTACAATTACTATGTGTTGTTATGTGACTAATATTTGATGTGATTATATAATTGCGTAGGGCATGTGAAGTGCATATAGCTATAAGTTGTTAAACTGTTATTGGTAAACAACGATCAAGGCAAGTCTTTCAGTTCCTATTTTCTACGTGTACTTGATGAACTGTTTTAAATTGCATGATATGTTATACATGTTGAAATTATGAAATGTTAAAGTCAATATATGACTGCATTATTTTGGCTAAAGAATGATGATAGAGTAAGGAACTCAATCTTGATATTTGCTATGTAAATTAAAAGCATGTATGCCATGTTACTTTAATGATATGTATATCGAGCATGTTATTATGTGATATGTCATGCAAGAAAACTGTCAGATTTTGCTAGGCTGTCGAGCTCACTCTTGCAAATAACCACTTTTGTAGGTCAAGGAATTAAGATAATGATATGTGTTAAGTGAGTTATAGAGATCTATATTCACGAAGATTACTTATGTTTTATGAGAAATGTATGTAATATTTTGAATGTAAATGTTGTTGAATTGTAAATTAAGCTATCCAGTGTATATGGATATCTATTTATGATGTACGACTTTGTATAGTCAGTTTATTGCAACGATTCATGATATATATTTGAATCGAAGAGATGTAATGTAAAGGTTACGATTTAGGGCAATAAATAAGGAAATGTACAAAAGTTTTAAATATTCCGCAGTTTTAGTGATTTTTAATATCGAATAATGATGTAAACTTACAGGTTGAATGTATGGTTAACGACCGAAGTCAAGATTTTAAATGGTATGAATTTTGGGGTCATTACAAATACAAAGTCTAGAGTTGACTCGAAGTATTCCTTCTTCATCGATTCTTGCTTCTGAAATAACACCTTCGTGTACTTTCTTCTTCATACACATCAGCTTCAGGTTCGTAGCTTGAGCAGCTTCTACTTTATTGATTGAAGTCGGTTCTACTCGTATGTTTGATATCATCACGTGCGTACTTGGAGTCTTTACCTCTATCTCCATCCTTTGCAAGTCATACAAAATGGGCCTTTGTGTGACGTCCCCAAAATAGGTATACAACACCCATTCTAAGTAGCCAAAAATATGGTACAGAAAGCAAACTACAACTTCAATAATACAATTGTCGTGTAAAATACGACAGCACATACTGTGAGTTTAAATACAAATATTGTCTTCTAGACAATATCCACACTCAAGTAAGTCCTCATTACAATTATTCAAATACTATTTTACAGAAATAGTGAGGACATCTAAAACATCTTTCTAGAACCATCACTCCATACCCCGACTAGATCCTGCTATGTTCTCACCTCCTGAGTAGAAAAATAGAACAAAAAGGAAAAGGGTGAGCTCAACTAGCCCAGTAAAGAATATTATGAATAAGATAATATACAACAAATTATCATTAGTATTCAACAGGGAAAAATCTGATAGAATATAATCGACAACAAGTTTTAGATCAACAACTGCAGCGGAAACAACAAACCATTAGAAGAGTCAAGTAGAGAATGAATTCTACTATCTTCTAAGATTTAAAAGTCCACATCCCTGTAACATCAATCAATAATCATCTTTAACCAAATATTCATCTTTGCACTACAGGCCAAAGATATTCATTTGTATCACCAGTCAGTCATGTTCATCTCAACACCCGTTCATCTTTGCACTACAGGCCAAAGATATTCATCAGGTAATCATACATCTTTGTACTACAGGCCAAAGATATTCAGCAATATCATCATTTAGGACTGAGGTTGATGAAAAATATCTTAAAGAAAACGAATCCAGTGAGACAGAAGGACAAATAGTAGGGATTCGTATAACAGTTTATCCAAGATCAATAATACTTCATAATAATCAATTGTGAAGCAGAATTAAAAAATAAAGATCAAAACATGGATACAATCAAAGATAGTAACCATAATTGACATCTTGGACAAAAAGAGAAAATTTTTATTTTTCAGTGAATAGTGCCGTATTCGTGAATAGTACTGTATACGAGAATAGTGCCGTATACGTGAATAGTAACCCCGACACAAAAAGTTCCAAATTTGATAAAAACTCATATCAATATTTCGGCATAATGATATTGAAGAAAATAATATCATTAAGAAGAAAATAATATCCCTTACCTCAAAATATCAGTACTTCTGGTCGGAATACCGATATAAGGCTGAAAGAAACTTGCTCTGATTAATAGAAACTCTCAAAGTATCTAAATACTCACAAAATACACTCAATAATCTAGAGAGAGAAAGAGAGAAAACTTGTTTCTGGTGTGCTTTTTAATTCTAACTTAGCCCTCTATTTATAGAAAAATGTTAGCACGCCGAAGCAGACTTAACCTGCAACCTGATGGCTTTACCTGCTACTATTCCCACCCTCCACATTTGAATAAAAATCTCAGTACATTTCTTCACCAACCAAGAGTGGGGCCCACCAATTCTATAAATTTTCATCAAATGATAAACTCCGAAAATTCAACAATTTCTGAACCAGTCATCTCGCAGAATTCATAATAAATCATACGTTCATTTTTAACGGTTCAAAATTTGTGGACATATACTCAACTTATATATGTATAACATATCCAAAAATTATCACGATCCAACGGTCGGATTAAAAATTATAACCCCCGCAAAATATCTCAAAAACCCTGATTTTTAATACCTCCATTCCGACAAAAATACTGATAAAAACCTCAACATTAACTCCTTCATTTTTAACCACAAAAATATATTCCTCATTTATATCCACATAAGATAAATATTTCCTTATCATATGAATCAACAATTAATTATTCACAAATAATATTACAGAATCACATTTATGACAACCAGGCCGTTCCCAGGAAAGAAGGGGCTTTCCAATAAGGATTTCTCCTTACTGGCGCGCAATTAGATGACCAAACCTCTCCTTAGACAGAACTTTCTAGACATTGCCAATAATGTTATCTAATAATATTATTCAAATAATATGAATTATTGATCTGATAATGAGAAATACTGTACAACAACAATTATTGAAACAACAATAATATAAAATATCAACGCAGCAATCATTGAATCAATAAAATAAAATATTGAACAGTAACTACTGTAACAATTATTGAGTAGTGCCTTCCTTCGTAAGAATCAATAATTGATGCAATACCGTGTGCTACTATATTTTAAACACCGGGTATTCCAACAGTATTAACGGTAACAACTACGCCATTAATTATAAACAACTTATACTTGTCGTTTTCTTCATCCAATCGCTTTCCGTTATGGGGCCCACACAAGGCTGCGCCGTCGTACGAATATTCCCCGACAGCAAGAATATTCCACGACCAAACGAATATTCTCCGACAAAATAAATATTTTATAACCACTTGCTTATTTTGCAAAATTTGCACATTTCACCGATAACCAAAGTATTATATCAAATTAACACCTTATTATTCACAATAATATTTAGAGAAAATTTGATTTTATTCATTAATAAGTTGGGGTCTTACAACCTCCTCTCCTTATGAAATTTCGTCCTCAAAATTGACGTACGTACCTGGTGTTTCGAAAAGGTGAGGATATCTCGCTTTCATTTCTGATTCCAACTCCCAAATAATTTCTTCAATAACATGGTTTCTCCACAAAACCTTAACTTGTGGTATAACCTTCGTGCATAGGACATGTTCTTTCCTATCTAATATCTTAACAGGTACCTCCTCGTACGTTAAATCTTCGGCTATCTCGTCTGGTTCTAACGCAATAATATGATTCGGGTCGTCCACATATTTACGTAACATCGATACGTGAAAAACGTTATGAACACGCAACATACTTAGCATTAAGACGAGTCTACAGGCCATAGTTCCTACTCGATCGAGGATTTCAAATAAATCGAAGGCTTGAGCTTTCTTCTCTTCATCGACTCTTACTTCTAGAATAACACATTCTTACACCTTCTTCTTTATATTCATCAGCTCCAGGTCTGTAGCTTGAGCGGCTTTAACGTTATCGATTAAAGTCGATTTTACTCGTATATCATCACGTGGGTCCCTAGAGTCATTAACTCTATCTCTATCATTTATAAATTATACAAAATAGGTCTTTGTGTTCAACAATATCGCACTCGTACTCGCGTACAATCTTCTACTCAACGCGTCAGCTACCACGTTCTCTTTTCCAGGATGGTATGGTCAGAACAGGTTCCGAATGAGTCACCTCTTGAGCTATTGGAAAATCTTCTCGCAATCCTCGCTCCATACGAATTTTGTATCTTTCTGAGTCAGCTAAGTTAACGGAGTAACGATTCGAGAAAAACCTTCCACGAATCTCCTATAGTAACTAGTTAAGCCCAGAAAGCTACGTACTTTGGTCACCGACTTCGGTTGCTCTCAATTATGATTCATATCCCAATCTTGGATAGCACGTCACAATGACACCTATTGTTTTACCACCACACAAATATATAGTACCTTACAGAGAGTTTGGCTTTGGTGCATTCCACAAAGGAAGTCACCAAATAGAGGCTCGGGTACCAACTTCTATAGTTGGGTTTTTAACTCCTGAAGTTTAATAGGAGCTATTCAATATGAGATTTTAGAAATGGGTTTTGTATCGGGTTGAAGATCAATACAAAAATTTAATATCACGCTCTAGGTTAGGCCAGGAAATTCTTTAGGAAATACTTCAGGAAATTCACTAACAACAGAAATATCATTCAAATCTGACGTATTTTTGTTCAAGTCCATGACATGGGCTAAGAATGTGACGCCCCCAAAATTAGGTATACATCACCCATCTTGGGTCGTCAGATACAAAGTACAGAATACAAATACAACTGATTAATACATCTGTCGTGTACAATACGACAAAACATAAACTGTGAGTTTGAATACAAATATTATCTTCTAGAGAGTATTCATACTCAAAAGGAGTCCTCATTACATTTATTAACACACCATTACATAGAATAGTGAGGACTACTAACTAATACTATCATTCGGACCATCACTCCGTACCCCGACTTGTCCCAGCTACGTTCTCATTTCCTGAAGAGAACAGTGAAAGAAAGGGTGAGCTCAACTAGCCCAGTAAGAAATATTATGACTAAGATAATGCAGAATAAATTATCATTAGCCTTCAACAATGTTAAACTGATAAAATATAATAGACATCAAGTTTAACTGCAGTGGAACAAGCAATCCATTAAAAGAGTCAAGTAGAAAATAAACTCTACTATCTTTTATGATTTAAAAGGTTTTTCAACACTGCGATCGCTGAGACTCAGCTTAATAAAATAATCCACATCATCGAATCACCCCTGCACTACGGCCAAGGATATTCGTGTATTCATTAATGGTCATGATCATGCCAACAACTGTCCATCAATGCACTACGGGCCAATGAGGACTTTTACCACATCATTTGTAACATTACGGTCATGATTATACCGAATAATCCCTGGTCATAATCATACCAAGTCCATCTATGCACTACATACCACAGATGACTTTCAACATTTTATAAACATGAGGATGATGACAATGATATAAGAATTCAATAAAACAAGTTCAAGAATTAATTTATCCAGGAATTAACAACGTCCAAATTGTCAACATGATACTGCATTGTGGAGTAAAATTTAAGAATGCTTAGAAGAATATTTTCTTGAAAAGATACTGGATGAAACGCAACTATCAAGGATATTCCACAAATTTCATGGAGTATAGAAGTCAAAACTTAACCAACTGAGTACAATAAAGAATGGAATAACAAAAGAAATCACCATGCATGCGATAGACCGCACAGACAGGTTATTCCAATAGAATAATAAATAATGGAACCAGGTCCGGCGTAAACGCACAGACAGGATATTCCGACAGAATAATAAATAATGGAACCAGGTCCGGTGTAAAACACACAGACAGGATATTCCAACAGAATAATAATAAAACGGAACCAGGTCCGGTGTAAAACACACAGACAGGATGTTCCAACAGAATAATAAACGGAACCAGGTCCGGTGTAAAACACACAGACAGGATGTTCCAACAGAATAATAAACGGAACCAGGTCCAGTGTAAAACACACAGACAGGATGTTCCAACAGAATAATAGAAGAATGTCACCAAGTATAGGGTAGACCGCGTATACTGGTTATTCCAACAGAATAATAACAAATGGAATAACAGAAGTTCTCTTCATGAATATAAAAGAAATAATATTCCCTACCGTTTTAAAGAAGAGCTGAAGTAAGGAAGTAGTTAAGTAGCAGAATACTCTTCTTCTCTCTCTCTATAGTTTCTCTCTATAGTTTCTCTCTCTAGAGTTCAGTGAATTCGTAAGAAATAATGAAGGAATGAGCTGCTATTTATAGAAAAATAGAATGCATAGTAACTAATCCATGAACGGTCCAGATTGATTACTTTAATCTGACGGTCCATATTTAAAGAAAAATCTTTTAAATAAAATAAAATATATTCTATTTATAGAATAACTTTAATAAAGTATTTTGTTTTATATAAAAAGATGTTTCTGTTTTATTACGTTAATAATACGAATAAAACAAAACGTCATTATCGCTAAATAATTCATATTATTAACTGACAATAATAAAATCAAACTGAGTGACTTCTCACATAAGCATTAATAATCAATACCGTGTGCTACTATGCAACCACACGTATTACTGTACTTTTACTACCGAGTAGTTCAACAGTAACAATGGTAAAATTTCCGCCGTTATTTTTAATAAAATATTTTTGTCGTTTTCTCAATCCGACAATAATTCCGTTGTGGGGTCCACCAATGATTGTGTCGTTGTACGAATATTCCCTGTTAAAACGAATATTCCCCGACCAATCGAATATTATATAACAACTTGCGTACTTTGCAAAATTTATAAATATTACCCACAACTATAACATTATATCAAATTAACTCCATAATATTCAAAAATGATATTTATAAAAAAATTCATCTTTATTTATAAAAGTTGGGGTCTTACAACCTCCCCTTCTTATGAAATTTCGCCCTCGAAATTAGGGTACGTACCTGGTATGTCGAAGAGGTAAGGATACCTTGATTTCATTTCTGATTCTAACTCCCAAGTCATTTCCTCAACATCGTGGTTTCTCCACAAAACTTTGACTTGAGGTATAACCTTGGAGCGTAGAATATGTTCCTTCTTATCCAAGATTTGAACAGGAACTTCTTCATACGTCAAATCCTCCGCTATTTCGTCCGGTTCTAACTCAATAATGTGGTTCGGGTCTTCCACATATTTGCGTAACATGGATATGTGGAAAACGTTATGAACACGAGACATACTTGGCGGTAAAGCGAGTCTATAAGCCACAGTTCCTACTCGATCGAGGATTAAAAATGGACCGATGAATCGAGGATTTAGCTTTCCTCTCTTTCCAAATCTCGTAACTCCTTTCCATGGAGCAACACGTAAGAACACATGATCTCCTACATCAAATTCCACGTCCTTTCGATGAAGATCAGCATAACTCTTTTGTCGATCTTGTGAGGTTTTTATACGTTGTCGGATCGTTTGAATCTTTTCTGTAGTCATACGTACCAACTCCGGTCCCAACAACGTTGCTTCGCCCACCTCATCCCAGCATACTGGAGAACGACATTTTCTTCCATACAATGCTTCGAATGGAGCCATGCCAATACTTGCTTGATAACTGTTGTTGTAGGAAAACTCCACCAATGGTAAGAACTTGTCCCAACTTCCTTTGAAGTCAAAGACACAGAGTCTTAATAGATCTTCAAGAGTTTGAATAGTCCTCTCTGATTGTCCGTCCGTCTGAGGATGATATGCTGAACTAAATCGTAACTCCGTGCCCATAGCTTTTTGTAAACTAACCCAAAATCGTGAAGTGAATCTTGGGTCTCGATCAGAAACTATGGATACTGGCATACCATGCAGTCTTACAATCTCGTTTATGTACATACGAGCAAGACGTTCAAGTGTATAAGTTTCTCGTATCGGTAAGAAATGAGCAGACTTGGTCAATCTATCAACAATGACCCAAATCGCATCAATACCTTGAGAAACCCTAGGAAGACCGGTAACGAAATCCATGGTAATGTGCTCCCACTTCCATTCTGGAATTTCAAGTGGTTGCAATGGACCTTTTGGTACTTGATGCTCCGCTTTGACTCGTTGACAAGTTAGACACCTTGAGATAAACAACGCTATCTCTCTCTTCATATTGCTCCACCAAAATGTATGACGAAGATCATGATACATTTTGGTACTTCCAGGATGGATTGCAAACGGTGTGTTGTGCGCCTCCATCATGATTTCATACTTTAAATCAGGGTTGTTAGGAACACAAAGTCTGGAGTTGACTCGAAGTATTCCTTCTTCATCGATTCTTGCTTCCGGCATAGAACCTTCTTGCACTTTCTTCCTCATACGCATCAGCTCCAGGTCTGTAGCTTGAGCAGCTTTAACTTTATCGATTAAAGTCGGTTCTACTCGTATATTCGCCATCATCACATGGGTCCCTGGAGTCTTCAACTCTATCTCCATCCTTTGCAAGTCACACAAAATGGGCCTTTGCGTTGTTAATATTGCACTTGTACCCGCATATGATCTTCTACTCAATGCGTCAGCTACCACGTTCGCTTTTCCAGGATGGTATTGAATGGTATGATCATAATCTTTCAACAGTTCAAGCCAACGTCGTTGTCGCATGTTGAGTTCCTTTTGAGTGAAGAAATATTTGAGGCTTTTATGATCCGTAAAGATCTCCACTTTCTCCCCATACAAGTAATGCCTCCAAATTTTAAGTGCAAAGACAACAGCTGCCAACTCTAGATCATGAGTAGGATAATTCCTCTCATATTCCTTGAGTTGTCTTGATGCATAGGCTATGACTTTTCCATGTTGCATGAGAACGCATCCCAACCCTTTGCTCGAAGCATCACTGTAGATGACAAATCCCTCCGAGCCAGATGGTATTGTTAGAACAGGTGCTGAAATGAGTCTCCTCTTGAGTTCTTGAAAACTCTGCTCACATTCTTCGCTCCAACCAAACTTTGTATCTTTCCGAGTCAGCTGAGTTAATGGAGTAGCGATTCGAGAAAATCCTTCCACGAATCTCCGATAATAACCAGCTAAACCAAGAAAGCTACGTACCTCGGTCACTGATTTAGGTTGCTCCCAGCTTTGAATAGCTTCAATCTTTGCCGGGTCAACAGATATTCCACGACTTGATACTACGTGCCCAAGGAATGCTACCTCTTCCAGCCAGAACTCGCATTTCTTCAACTTGGCATAAAGCTTGTATTCACGAAGCTTTTGGAGTACCAGCCTCAAGTGTTGCTCATGATCTTCACGGCTTTTGGAATAAATAAGGATGTCATCAATAAAGACGACCACAAAGTGATCCAAATATTCCTTGAATACCCGGTTCATCATATCCATGAAGGCAGCAGGAGCATTAGTCAATCCAAAGGACATGACTAGGAATTCATAATGCCCGTACCGAGTTCTAAAAGCCGTCTTTGGAATATCCTCAGTTCTAACCTTCAGCTGATGATATCCAGAACGAAGATCGATCTTTGAAAAGAATTGTGCTCCTTGCAACTGGTCAAACAGGTCATCAATACGTGGCAATGGGTACCTATTTTTGATGGTGACATGATTCAACTCCCGATAATCAATACAAAGTCGCATACTCCCATCTTTCTTCTTCACGAACAGAACAGGAGCACCCCAAGGAGAAGTACTAGGACGAATAAAACCAATGTCTAACAATTCCTGCAGTTGGATCTTTAACTCCTGAAGTTCAATAGGAGCCATTCGATATGGGGCTTTGGAAATGGGTTTTGTACCGGGTTCAAGGTCGATACAAAATTCAATTTCACGCTCTGGGGGTAGGCCAGGAAGTTCTTCAGGGAATACGTCAGGGAATTTATTAACAATAGAAATATCATTCAAAACTGACGTATTTTTGTTTAGATCTGTGACATGAGCTAAGAAAGCTTGACATCCGTTTTTCAATAAACGAATAGCTTTATGGCTTGAGATGACAGCGATTGATTTTAATGGTTTGGTTGCTTGAATTCGCATAATAGGTCGATTAGGAATATGAAAGCTAACAACCTTACGAAAACAATCAATTTTTGCATGATGAGTAGTTAACCAATCAATCCCTAGAATCACGTCAAATGCAAGTATTTTTAATGAAATAAGATCGACAGGTAATGTGTGGGTACCAACTTGAACCAAACAAGACTTATAAACCGTGGATGTAATGAAGGTTTCTCCCAATGGAGTTTCAACTGCTAAGTCAAAGTCTAATTTCTCCGGAATCAAATTTAATCGATGAGCGCAAGTAGGAGAAATAAAAGAATGGGTTGAACCGGTATCAAATAAAGTATAGACTTCGTTAGAGTTTATGATAAGCTTACCCGTGATGACCTCATTCGGGTTCCTTGCTTCTGGGAGGTCACAACAAACGCTCTCCCTTGCACAACCGGTTTTGACTTTTCTGGGACGGCCTTTGGTGCCTCCATCCTAGCTGAATTTGTCTTCGGTAAACGACAAAATCGGGCTAAATGACCTTCTCTTCCACAATTATAACATGCTTTGGACGGCATCGCGCAGTTTGGACTGATGTGCCCCTCCCCTCCGCATTTGAAACATATGATAGGTGGTCGTTCTCCTTCCTTAACGACAGGTGCTGGTGCTGACGTCTTTCCATCATTGTTGAATCTCCTCTTCTTGAAATGTCCATTCTTATTGTTTTGGCCCTGATTACCACCGAAGTGGTTACCATTTCTGGCCTGTTGATTCCCTCCACGCTTGTTGTCACCGCTTCGATGACTGCTCTCACTGGTATTATCATTTTGCCGGCTGCTCTCTTTTGGTTGCGTTATCTCGTTATCGCGCTCCACCAACTGAGCCCTATTTACAACATCTGAATACAAACACAGTTTATGAGAAACAAGATGTTGACGTATCTCCGGCTTCAAACCTCTTAAAAACATCCGCGTCATTCTTTCTTCATTATCCACCAGGTGGGACGCAAACCGGGATAACTCCGCAAATTTTGCCTCGTACTGCGACACGGTCATATTATTCTGCTCCAATTTGATGAACTCCACCTCCTTCATGTGACGAATACTCTCGGGAAAGTATTTGTCGTTAAACAGCTCTTGGAACTTCTCCCAAGACATCTTCAGTGCGGCAGGTTGAGTACGCTTTATCGATTCCCACCAGTAATCTGCCTCTCCTCGCAACATAAAGGCGGCAAAGGGAACCTTTTGCTCCTCGGAGCAACCCAAGACATCAAATATCTTGGTGATCTGCTTTATCCATGTTTCAGCTACAAGTGGTTTGGGTTCTCCCTTAAACTCCGGTGGTCCCAGCTCCTTAAACTGTTTAGCGGTGACCGCCTGAGAGTTTTCAGTATTTCCACCTACGTTGTGGACAGGAGCCGCTTTCACCTGTTGTTGCATGAATTGCATAAAGCCTCTGAACATTTGATCATTCATCATTTGGTCAGTGTTGTTGTTTGCATGAGGATTGACACCTTCCTGATGCACATTATCCTGATTATTGATATGTGGTGAATCAACAGTCGTCTGTGCTCCATTGCTATTCTCAACATTCTCAGATGCCATTTTCAGATACTGCCACAAAATAAAAATTAATTGATATGTCATATATTATCCTTATATTATGACCGACCAATTAAATACCATGCAAATAAACTTAGGTATGTCATACTAGCGAAGGAATTCCCCGTCTCTCCCCTCCTAGTTCTATTCTCACATCTTAGCCAGGGATCATATCCCTAAGCTCTGATACCAACTGTGACGCCCCCAAAATTAGGTATACATCACCCATCTTGGGTCGTCAGATACATAGTACAGAATACAAATACAACTGATTAATACATCTGTCGTGTACAATACGACAAAACATAAACTGTGAGTTTGAATACAAATATTATCTTCTAGAGAGTATTCATACTCAAAAGGAGTCCTCATTACATTTATTAACACACCATTACATAGAATAGTGAGGACTACTAACTAATACTATCATTCGGACCATCACTCCGTACCCCGACTTGTCCCAGCTACGTTCTCATTTCCTGAAGAGAACAGTGAAAGAAAGGGTGAGCTCAACTAGCCCAGTAAGAAATATTATGACTAAGATAATGCAGAATAAATTATCATTAGCCTTCAACAATGTTAAACTGATAAAATATAATAGACATCAAGTTTAACTGCAGTGGAACAAGCAATCCATTAAAAGAGTCAAGTAGAAAATAAACTCTACTATCTTTTATGATTTAAAAGGTTTTTCAACACTGCGATCGCTGAGACTCAGCTTAATAAAATAATCCACATCATCGAATCACCCCTGCACTACGGCCAACGATATTCGTGTATTCATTAATGGTCATGATCATGCCAACAACTGTCCATCAATGCACTACGGGCCAATGAGGACTTTTACCACATCATTTGTAACATTACGGTCATGATTATACCGAATAATCCCTGGTCATAATCATACCAAGTCCATCTATGCACTACATACCACAGATGACTTTCAACATTTTATAAACATGAGGATGATGACAATGATATAAGAATTCAATAAAACAAGTTCAAGAATTAATTTATCCAGGAATTAACAACGTCCAAATTGTCAACATGATACTGCATTGTGGAGTAAAATTCAAGAATGCTTAGAAGAATATTTTCTTGAAAAGATACTGGATGAAACGCAACTATCAAGGATATTCCACAAATTTCATGGAGTATAGAAGTCAAAACTTAACCAACTGAGTACAATAAAGAATGGAATAACAAAAGAAATCACCATGCATGCGATAGACCGCACAGACAGGTTATTCCAATAGAATAATAAATAATGGAACCAGGTCCGGCGTAAACGCACAGACAGGATATTCCGACAGAATAATAAATAATGGAACCAGGTCCGGTGTAAAACACACAGACAGGATATTCCAACAGAATAATAATAAAACGGAACCAGGTCCGGTGTAAAACACACAGACAGGATGTTCCAACAGAATAATAAACGGAACCAGGTCCGGTGTAAAACACACAGACAGGATGTTCCAACAGAATAATAAACGGAACCAGGTCCAGTGTAAAACACACAGACAGGATGTTCCAACAGAATAATAGAAGAATGTCACCAAGTATAGGGTAGACCGCGTATACTGGTTATTCCAACAGAATAATAACAAATGGAATAACAGAAGTTCTCTTCATGAATATAAAAGAAATAATATTCCCTACCGTTTTAAAGAAGAGCTGAAGTAAGGAAGTAGTTAAGTAGCAGAATACTCTTCTTCTCTCTCTCTATAGTTTCTCTCTATAGTTTCTCTCTCTAGAGTTCAGTGAATTCGTAAGAAATAATGAAGGAATGAGCTGCTATTTATAGAAAAATAGAATGCATAGTAACTAATCCATGAACGGTCCAGATTGATTACTTTAATCTGACGGTCCATATTTAAAGAAAAATCTTTTAAATAAAATAAAATATATTCTATTTATAGAATAACTTTAATAAAGTATTTTGTTTTATATAAAAAGATGTTTCTGTTTTATTACGTTAATAATACGAATAAAACAAAACGTCATTATCGCTAAATAATTCATATTATTAACTGACAATAATAAAATCAAACTGAGTGACTTCTCACATAAGCATTAATAATCAATACCGTGTGCTACTATGCAACCACACGTATTACTGTACTTTTACTACCGAGTAGTTCAACAGCAACAATGGTAAAATTTCCGCCGTTATTTTTAATAAAATATTTTTGTCGTTTTCTCAATCCGACAATAATTCCGTTGTGGGGTCCACCAATGATTGTGTCGTTGTACGAATATTCCCTGTTAAAACGAATATTCCCCGACCAATCGAATATTATATAACAACTTGCGTACTTTGCAAAATTTATAAATATTACCCACAACTATAACATTATATCAAATTAACTCCATAATATTCAAAAATGATATTTATAAAAAAAATTATCTTTATTTATAAAAGTTGGGGTCTTACAAAGAAAGCTTGACATCCATTTTTCAATAAACGAATAGCTTTATGGCGTGGTATGACAGCGATTGATTTTAGTGGTTAACAACCTTACGAAAACAATCAATTTTGGCATGATGAGTAGTTAACCAATCAATTCCTAAAATCACATCAAAAGCAAGTATCTTTAAAGAGATAAGGTCAACAGGTAATATGATTGTTCCAACTTGGATTAAGCAAGATTTATAAACTGTAGATGTAATGAAAGTTTCTCCTAACGGAGTCTCCACAGATAGGTCAAAGTCAAATTTCTCCGGAGCCAAGTTTAAACGTTGAGCACAAGCAGGAGAGATAAAAGAATGGGTAGAATTGGTATCTAGTAAGGTATAAACTTCACAAGAATTTATAATTAACTAACCCGTTATACCTTCGTTCGGGTTCCTCGCGTTTTGGGCAGTCACGACAAACGCTCTTCCAGAAATCGTCGACTTTATTTTGTCCGTATCCGCCTTTGGTGTCACCGTCCCAGCTGGACTTGGTTTCGCTATAGTACAATCTCGAGCGATATGTCCTTCCTTTCCACCATTATAACATACCTTGAACTGTTGTGGGCAGTTTGGACTTATATGTCCCTCCTCTCCGCATCTGTAACATCTAACTGGCGGTCGTTCTCCTCCCCTAGAATTTGTTCCTGGTGCTGGTGCTGCTGTCGACGTCTTCCTGTCATCGATAAATCTTCTCTTCTTGAAATTTCCACTTGACTCACCTCTCCTATTATCATGGCCACGATAACCACCCGAGTGGTTACCATTTTTGTCTGTATTTTTCCCTCCTCGCTGGTTCTCATCGCTTTGATGACTGCTGTCACCAGTATGACCCTGGTTGTGGTCCCTCGGTTGAACATACTCATTATCTCGCTCTAATAATTGAGCCCTGTTTACAACATCTTAATATAAAACAAATTTATGAGAGATAAGATATTGCCGAATCTCGGGTTTTAAACCTCTCAGAAACATCCTTGTCATTCGTTCCTCATTCTCGACCAAATGAGGTGCAAACCTAGATAACTCTGCAAACTTCTCCTCGTACTGAGGCACCGTCATGTTGTTTTGTTCAAGTCTAATAAACTCTACCTCCTTCATATGACGAATACTTTCAGGAAAGTACTTGTCATTAAACAGTTTCTGAAACATTTCCCAGGACATGTTGAGTGCGTCAGGCTGGGTACGCTTCACAGACTCCCACCAGTAGTCTGCCTCACCGCGGAACATAAAGGTGGCGAATGGAACCTTTTGTTCCTCCGTGCATCCCAAGACATCGAATATCTGGGTAATTTGCTTGACCCACATTTCTGCCATGATCGGATCCGGCTTTCCCTTAAATTCTGGTGGTCCCAATTCTTTGAACGGCTTGGCTGTGACAAACCGCGCGTTGTTATCATTTCCACCCATATTCTGCACACGAGTCTCCCTCGTCTGATTTTGTATGAACTGCAAAAAGCTCCTAAACATTCCATCATTCATCGTTTGCTCGGTAACGTTGTTTACAGGAGGAATATTGCCTTCCTGTTGCACGTTCCCCTGGGTGGTGATCAAAGGTGTCTCCACGGTCTGATTTACTCTATTATTAACGTTCTCAGCTGCCATTCTTAAATACTGCCATAAAACAAGGGTTAATAGTCATGTCATATATTATCCCTATACTCTGACCGACCAAATAAACACCAAATAAACTTAGTCAGGTCATACTAGCGAAGGAATTCCCCGTCTCTCCCCTCCTAATTCTTGTCTCACATCTCAGCCAGGGATCATATCCCTAAGCTTTGATACCAACTGTGACGCCCCCAAAATAGGTATACAACACCCATTCTGAGTCGCCAAATACATGGTACAGAAAGCAAACTACAACTTCAATAATACAATTGTCGTGCAAAATACGACAACACATACTGTGAGTTTAAATACAAATATTGTCTTCTAGACAATATCCACACTCAAGTAAGTCCTCATTACAATTATTCAAACACTATTTTACAGAAATAGTGAGGACAGCTAAAACATCTTTCTAGAACCATCACTCCATACCCCGACTAGATCCTGCTATGTTCTCACCTTCTGAGTAGAAAAATGGAACAAAAAGAAAAAGGGTGAGCTCAACTAGCACAGTAAAGAATATTATGACTAAGATAATATACAACAAATTATCATTAGTATTCAACAGGAAAAAATCTGATAGAATATAATCGACAACAAGTTTTAGATCAACAACTGCAGCGGAAACAGCAAACCATTAGAAGAGTCAAGTAGAGAATGAATTCTACTATCTTCTAAGATTTAAAAGTCCACATCCCTGTAACATCAATCAATAATCATCTTTAACCAAATATTCATCTTTGCACTACAGGCCAAAGATATTCATTTGTATCACCAGTCAGTCATGTTCATCTCAACACCTGTTCATCTTTGCACTACATGCCAAAGATATTCATCAGGTAATCATACATCTTTGTACTACAGGCCAAAGATATTCAGTAATATCATCATTTAGGACTGAGGTTGATGAAAAATATCTTAAAGAAAACGAATCCAGTGAGACAGAAGGACAAATAGTAGGGATTCGTATAACAGTTTATGCAAGATCAATAATACTTCATAATAATCAATTGTGAAGCACAATTCAAAAATAAAGATCAAAACATGGATACAATCAAAGATAGTAACCATAATAGACATCTTGGACAAAAATGAAAAAATTATATTTTTCGGTGAATAGTGCCGTATTTGTAAATAGTACTGTATACGTGAATAGTGCCGTATACGTTAATAGTAACCCCGACACAAAAAGTTCCAAATTTGATAAAAACTCATATCAATATTTCGGCATAATGATATTGAAGAAAATAATATCATTAAGAAGAAAATAATATCCCTTACCTCAAAATATCAGTACTTCTGGTCGGAATACCGATATAAGGCTGAAAGAAACTTGCTCTGATTAATAGAAACTCTCAAAGTATCTAAATACTCACAAAATACACTCAATAATCTAGAGAGAGAAAGAGAGAAAACTTGTTTCTAGTGTGCTTTTTAATTCTAACTTAGCCCTCTATTTATAGGAAAATGTTAGCACGCCGAAGCAGACTTAACCTGCAACCTGATGGCTTTACCTGCTACTATTCCCACCCACCACATTTGAATAAAAATCTCAGCACATTTTTTTACCAACCAAGAGTGGGGCCCACCAATTCTATAATTTTTCATCAAAATGATAAACTCCGAAAATTCAACAATTTCTAAACAAGTCATCACGCAAAATTCATAATAAATCATACGTTCATTTTTAACGGTTCAAAATTTGTGGACATATACTCAACTTATATATGTATAACATATCCAAAAATTATCACGATCCAACGGTCGGATTAAAAATTATAACCCCCGCAAAATATCTCAAAAACTCTGATTTTTAATATCTCCATTCCGACAAAAATACTGATAAAACCTCAACATTAAATCCTTCATTTTTAACCACAAAAATATATCCCTCATTTATATCCACATAAGATAAATATTTCCTTATCATATGAATCAATAATTAATTATTCACAAATAATATTACAGAATCACATTTATGACAACCAGTCCATTCCTAGGAAAGAGGGGGCTTTCCAATAAGGATTTCTCCTTACTGACGCGCAATTAGATGACCAAACCTCTCCTTAGACAGAACTTTCTAGACATTGCCAATAATGTTATCTAATAATATTATTCAAATAATATGAATTATTGATATGATAATGGGAAATACTGTACAACAACAATTATTGAAACAACAATAATATAAAATATCAACGCAGCAATTATTGAATCAATAAAATAAAATATTGAACAATAACTACTGTAACAATTATTGAGTAGTGTCTTCCTTCGTAAGAATCAATAATTGATACAATACCGTGTGCTACTATATTTTAAACACCGAATATTCCAACAGTATTAACGGTAACAACTACGCCGTTAATTATAAACAACTTATACTTGTCGTTTTTTTTATCCAATCGCTTTTCGTTATGGGGCCCACACAAGGCTGCGCCGTCGTACGAATATTCCCCGACAGCAAGAATATTCCACGACCAAACGAATATTCTCCGACAAAATAAATATTTTATAACCACTTGCTTATTTTGTAAAATTTGCACATTTCAACGATAACAAAAGTATTATATCAAATTAACACCTTATTATTCACAATAATATTTAGAGAAAATTTGATTTTATTCATTAATAAGTTGTGGTCTTACCCTTTGTGTTGACTGTGACAACTCGAGAATTTTTAATATTTTTAAAAATTTTATTTATTGATTTAAGTTTCAAAATTAGAACCTAGACAGAAAATAAGTGTATGCGTTTGATATTTTTAAGAAGGAATTTTGAGGATTTTAAAATTCTGTGAAGGATTTAGGTGAATTATTCAAGATTAAGGAAATACATAAATATGTTTTGTGTATATGTATACAATATGTGGTTAAGGGTCAAGGGTTGACCAGATAATTGATATCTGTAACAAACCTTAGGTATATATTAAGAACGTCAACGTTCAGTTAGAAAACAATAGCATTTAACAAGAAACCCTAAAAATCGGTTCTAGAAACCCTAATTTCAGTTTCGGGAATCCAAAACCCTAACTCGGTGTATGAAACCCTAATCTGAGAACTTAAATGATTATTATATTGTTTAAGTGCTAACAATTATATTATTAATTAGGGAAAAGCTTAATTAATTAGCAAATCCTAATTTCACATTTTTGAAAATCCTAATTTATAGGTTAGAAACCCTAATTTATAATTCGGGAAAAACGAAAGTGTTAATTAAATTTTTTTAATGTTAATTAGGAAATATTAATCCTAATTTTCAAGTTATGAGTAATTAGAAAACCCTAATCTAATTACGAAAATCTAATTTCTATTTTAGAAAATTATTTTCTATTTAAAATCGTAATTTTGGGTTATACACCCTAATCCGTGATTTTGACCCTAATTGCTTAATTATTAATTTTAATTAGGAAATACTTATCCTAATTAGCAAGATTTAATTAGTGATCAATAAATTTTAATATAATTAGAAAATCCTAATCATAATTTAGAAATATTAATTTTCTATTTTGAAAACCGAAATTCGGAAATGTTAGAAATTAAATTGCAAAATTAAGGGTTAAACCCTAAACCCTAAATTTTTCCCAAACCATAAACCCTAAGGGTTGCAACAAAAGACCATTCTAGAAATTAAAATAGTATGGAAATGACTATTATGCCCTTTTTGTCACATTTTCTAATAAGATTGAGTGTAAATCTAGCCAAGATTTGTGTTTGGTGATCAACCTTTGACTCTTTTGTGTCCTAAATCTCAGCCACATATGACACATAGCAAAGTATAGATACATTGTATCATTTTATAAGGATTAGAAAGAGAGAAATAGGCTACTTTATTTCTTATTCTTGCCAAAGCTTTTCTCTCTCTAAAATCTAAAATTTTAGAGTGAGAAAGTGAGATAGGATAAGCAATGATCAGTCCATAAATATCAAAGATCAGTTCATCAAGATCAGAATTAAAGCTCAAGCTTCAAAGTGGTATAAACCCTAGAACTTTGAAATCTTTGTATTTGATGTTTGATGTTGTGATTTGTTGTTTAGAAATATGTAATAAGGTGTCATTTAGTGATCTGGGTTGTTAAATCCCAGATCCATAACATCATAGTGCACGAAATAGCAATTTTGTTAAATCTGGAAATTTTTGTAAAAATGGTTTGACAGTCATATGTCAGACCTCATAGATCTGTGTTTTTTTGGTGTTTGGTGTATTTTGTGTTATAGCTCTGTAGTATGCCATGTTTTCTATGATTTGGAACTGGAAACAGGGATAGATCATGTGTAGATCTCAAGTTATAATCAGTCAAACATGGTTGACCGATCATGGAAATAATTTCAGGAAAACCAAGATTTTTAAAGGTAGGTCTGACAAGCTTTTTAAGGTCTCTGATTTTGCTGTAGTTTTAAATTCTGAAAAATAGTTTTTAATTATTTAGAGTATATTTCATAAATATTTAATATTTTTGGAATATAAATGGTATTTAATTATAATATTAAATAAATTATTTAAAAATGATTTTAATTCATAAAAAATCATGAAAATAATATTATCTTATAAGAAGATATTTTAAGTTATTATCAGTGACTTTTAATATTTTGTAATGAATTTCATTAATTAATCAATATTAATGATAATTAATTTATTTAATAACTATATTAAATAAATTAAGGAAAAATGGATTTAATGCTTTATAAATCATATAAAAATGATTTAAGGGTTAGAAAAATATTTTAAGTTATAAACTATAACTTTTGATATTTTATCATGAAAAATATTAATATTTTAATATTAATAGCAATTATTGGAAAATGGATTTAAGTGTTTAAAAATCATATTTAAATGATTTTAAGGTAGTAAAAATACTTTGAAATATTATAATATTATGTGATGTATTTCATTAATATTTGATAATAAATAAATATTAATGATAAAAGAATTATGTGGTATTTAATTCATTTAAATACGTTTTTAATGATTTAAAATTCATGATAAATGGTAATAATTATGTGAAAATTGTTACGAACTTATGAAAAATATTTTGACTATTAATAACATTATCTGAGATAATTGTTAAGTGTTAGGTCAGAGTTTAATTGAACTTAGACTGGATAAAAGTCCGACTAAACTATCGAGATGTTAGAATTGTGTCGGTTTCAACTCGGACTTTAATAGTCTGACTTAATACTAAGTTTTATGTGCTGAATAGATTGATAGGATTATGTGTTATGTGTTATGTGTTTAGGTTATTCTATGTATGTCTTTATATATAATAGTATTATATTGTGATGATATTATTCTAATATTGGAGATCTATATTACTAATATTAGGTCTTCGGATAAAGCGATATAAATTACGTAGCGGTAATCAACGGTTCAGGCAAGTTTGTATTTATTTAACTCTACTAAGAGTGTTTTGTTCGGATAAGCTTATGGTTAATCATTGCTGATTTCCATGTATAATTGTACTCTGTACATATTGCATGTATAAGTCAGGTATGAAAGGCTGATCACCTTCATTACCCTTCGGTTCAGAAATATTTGTTCATGTTATATACTTATTCAGTCATAAACTTGTTCCTGCTAGTTCACAATTATATTGTTGAATTATAGCCAGCTTATTATTCAAACTCTTCAATCATGATATATCGTTATATTGTTGAATTTAAACTTGTTGGGAAACTTTCATGCTCACCCTTGCTATATCATGATAAAACATTGCAGATTAAGACGAATGCGTCGGATACAAAGAAAAGGTTAAAGACAGTTCTAGTGTTAGGATAGGTGTGCAGCTAAATTGTATAAGTATTGTTATGTTAATAATGTTATATGTTAGAAAAGTTATGAAATGTGTATTAAGTTAAGGTTACTCGACCTTGGGAAATAGTGTGTAAATTTAATGTATAAACAATCTATGTTTATATCTTCCGCAAATAGTAATAGTTGTATAGAATGATCGAACCGGATCCGAGGTGATTTGGGACCTGGATTCGGGGCCCTCACAGTTGGTATCAAAGCTGTTGGTTATGAAGCTTAGGTAGGAATACCTGAGACTAATAACCACAGTGATTAAGATAATTACTAACTCACATAGAGTTAGTTGGGTCGGTAAGATTCAAAGATGAATCTCGGCGAGTTATAAGATACAGAGTTCCCTAACTCTGATAATAAAGTGAACAGTAGTGATGAATAGATCAAGTCTAAAAGACTAAAAGATAAATCGTAATATATACGATAAGATCACCCCGTGATCTGATAAGGTGATAGCAGGGAGAAGAATCAATCTAATGATTGAACAGTTTACAGCAAGATGTTGTGTGTAAGTTGTACTATGAAATAGTACTATGAAAACTCATGAGAGAGTTATGGATTATGAATACGGATTAAATGAAATTCGTATTGAGAAGGGCGTTAAGATTAGGTGGGAATTTCAATTGAGGACTCATGTCAGTAGCTAAGTTGTATGATTCTTTGTATGGGAAGGGAATTTGTACTTGGTTTTAGAATCACTTAGCTTCCTGATCGATATAGTGGTTAGGTTGACCAATTCTTTGTATGGGCGGGGAATTGTGCGCTTAGCTTCCTATATTGATTAGTGGTCGAGTTTGGTTTGACGACCACTTAGTTTCTGATACTGATAATCATTGAAATGTTGTGTCGCGCTATTTGCTATATGCATGTTGAGAGGGTGATTCCTTTCTCGTGTGTATAAAAGATAGATAGGTCATAGGTAGAGGATATAAGGTTAAGTACGAGTTCTTAAAACTCATACTTATGTGACATACTTGACTCATAGTTATATGAAATGTTTATGAACCCCTCAGGGAACAGATGCCAAAGGTCAGACTAGGACAAGTTCTTAAACTCATATGATTGTGGCAAGTAAATGAACTCATAAGTGTGGTGTGACGAACTGGGTATAGTTGTGTGTAAACAGAATATTGAGGATAATAGGAACAGATAGATTGTTAAGCAAATGATTACTAGTGAAGAAATAAGTTTTCCAAAACTCCTGGCTATGCTAGACTTCGAAATTTTAACATCAAGCTAAATACGCACTATGTGCCTTTAAAATAAAATATGTAGACTCGTAATCATTTTTGAAACGGTTTAAAGTATAGTCTATGCTACTTATTCCAGCTAGACACAAATGATTTGAAATATCAAAATAACTTTTGTTTATCACTCATGTACCATGTAACCTGGTGCAGAGATGATAAAAAGTTGATGGAGTTGTAAATACAAGAATACTTAGTGTGAATTTGATCTAAAATCGTTGTTCCACTATTGTATAATGTGTTATGACAAAGTCATATAACGACGGCATCCTCAAACGGACTGTTAATACTGTACGACATCATGACGTCATTCTCGAAAATGTTTTCAAAAGTTTAATTTGCCAATGGGGTTTGGCTACACCTAAATAATTCGATTGAATTGAATTATTGATATGGGTCTATGCTATTCGATTTAGCTAGACTAAAGTTTATGAAAACTCTAAGTGTTCATTGAAAGAAATTTCTCGAACCAAATTATTTTGGTGCGGAATCTTATGATAAGTCTGAGGTGAACAACCCTGAAAATGGGGATATACTAATTGGATAAAATATTCCAATCAAAGAACACATATAGTCTTTCCGCTTACTAAGGTACAATAGATTGATCGTCTAAAGTACCCGCATCGGTAGTTTACCTTCTTTGTGATTGTAAACATACTGTTAACCTTTGTATGGGGTAGAATACCTTTTTCTTAATTGAAATAGGTAGCAGGTAGTAATACCTATAAACCTCAGTAGTTCATGGTCTATATGACCCCTCAGCACAATTTGAAATTTTAACTCTGGTGAGAGATGTATTAGACAACATGTGATGGTGTATGGTATATGATGTATGGTGTAAGGTGTTAGGTAAATTTCGGGGACGAAATTTTTAGAAGAAGGGGTGAATGTGACAACCAGAGAATTTTGAGTATTTTTTAAATTTTTATTTATTGATTTAAGGTTCAAAATTAGAAACTAGACAGAAAATAAGTGTATGCGTTTGATATTTTTAAGAAGAAATTTTGAGGATTTTAAAATTCTGTGAAGGATTTAGGTGAATTATTCAGGATTAAGGAAATACGTAAATATGTTCTGTGTATATGTGTACAATATGTGGTTAAGGGTCAAGGGTTGACCAGATAATTGATATCTGTAACAAACCTTAGTTATATATTAAGAACGTCAACGTTCGGTTAGAAAACCATAGCGTTTAACAAGAAACCCTAGAAACCAGTTCTAGAAATCCTAATTTCAGTTTCGGGAATCCAAAACCCTAACTCGGTGTATGAAACCCTAATCTGGGAACTTAAATGATTATTATATTGTTTAAGTGCTAACAATTATAATATTAATTAGGGAAAAGCTTAATTAATTAGCAAACCCTAATTTCACATTTTTGAAAATCCTAATTTCTAGGTTAGAAACCCTAATTTATAATTCGGGAAAAACGAAAGTGTTAATTAAATATTTTTAATGTTAATTAGGAAATATTAATCATAATTTTCAAGTTATGAGTAATTAGAAAACCCTAATCTAATTACGAAAATCTAATTTCTATTTTAGAAAATTATTTTCTATTTAAAATCGTAATTTTGGGTTATACACCCTAATCCGTGATTTTGACCCTAATTGCTTAATTAGTAATTTTAATTAGGAAATACTTATCCTAATTAGCAAGATTTAATTAGTGATTAAGAAATTTTAATATAATTAGAAAATCCTAATTATAATTTAGAAATATTAGTTTTCTATTTTGAAAACCGAAATTCGGAAATATTAGAAATTAAATTGCAAAATTAAGGGTTAAACCCTAAACCCTAAATTTTTCCCAACCCCTAAACCCTAAGGGTTGCAACAAAAGACCATTCTAGAAATTAAAATAGTATGGAAATGACTATTATGCCCTTTTTGTCACATTTTCTAATAAGATTAAGCGTAAATCTAGCCAAGATTTGTGTTTGGTGATCAACCTTTGACTCTTTTGTGTCCTAAATCTCAGCCACATATGACACATAGCAAAGTATAGATACATTGTATCATTTTATAAGGATTAGAAAGAGAGAAATAGGCTACTTTATTTCTTATTCTTGCCAAAGCTTTTCTCTCTCTAAAATCTGAAATTTTAGAGTGAGAAAGTGAGATAGGATAAGCAATGATCAGTCCATAAATATCAAAGATCAGTTCATCAAGATCAGAATTAAAGCTCAAGCTTCAAAGTGGTATAAACCCTAGAACTTTAAAATCTTTGTATTTGATGTTTGATGTTGTGATTTGTTGTTTAGAAATATGTAATAAGGTGTCATTTAGTGATCTGGGTTGTTAAATCCCAGATCCATAACATCATAGTGCACGAAATAGCAATTTGTTAAATCTGGAAAATTTTGTAAAAATGGTCTGACAGTCATATGTCAGACCTCATAGATCTGTGTTTGTTTGGTGTTTGGTGTATTTTGTGTTATAGATCTGTAGTATGCCATGTTTTCTATGATTTGGAACAGGAAACATGGATAGATCATGTCTAGATCTCAAGTTATAATCAGTCAAAAATGGTTGACCGATCATGGAAATAATTTCTGGAAAACCCAGATTTTTAAAGATAGGTCTGACAAGCTTTTTAAGGTCTCTGATTTTGCTGTGGTTTAATTGTTGGGCCAAGTTGTTGTTTTAATATTGTTGTCTGTCATATCGACTACATATAAAAGCTTTTATATCACCCGAATGAGTAACAGAATCAAAGTTATACCAGGTCAAACCTGGGTTGACCGACTGTTTTATGAAGAAATCCGGGAAACCCAGATTTCTCAAGAACACAAGTCTGACAGGTACTTTGACCTGTTCAAATAATCATGTATTGTTGATTTTAGACTGATCTGATGCCATAGAGTTGTTCTAACATCTCTACTACAAGTATGAACCTTTATAACACATTAACAAACCGTGGACTTCAAGATTAAAAGCTGCAAAGTAGGTACCTTTAAATCTGGAAAACCCAGAATTTTGAGAACAGTGTCTGACAACGATTTTGAGGGCTTAGATCTCTCTGATCTGATGTTGTATGACCATGAATTCAATTTGTGGTTGTAGTACTACATCAGTACTACAATCCTAACACCATTAGAATCCCAAAAAGCAACAAGAACACAAATTAATTTGTAGTCAAACGTGGTACCTTGAAACTGCCGATGAAGTTCTGGAAAAGCTCAAGAACACCTCAAGAACACCTATAGCGACGGGTCTGTCGCTATAGGGCTCTTTAGTGACAGTTTTATTTTCTATTTTCCGAAAATGATTTAAAAAATTGATAAAAATAGTTTTTAATTATTAAAAATACAAAATAAATTCTGAAAAATTATTTTAAATTCTGAAAAATAGTTTTTAATTATTTAGAGTATATTTCATAAATATTTAATAATTTTAGAATATAAATGGTATTTAATTTATTTAATTATAATATTAAATAAATTATTTAAAAATGATTTTAATTCATGAAAAATCATGAAAAATAATATTATGTTATAAGAAGATATTTTAAGTTATTTTCAGTGACTTTTAATATTTTGTGATGAATTTCATTAATTAATCAATATTAATGATAATTAATTTATTTAATAACTATATTAAATAAATTAAGGAAAATTAGATTTAATGCTTTATAAATCATATAAAAATGATTTAAGGGTTAGAAAAATATTTTAAGTTATAAAATATAACTTTTGATATTTTATCATGAAAAATATTAATATTTTAATATTAATAGCAATTATTGGATAATAGATTTAAGTGTTTAAAAATCATATTTAAATGATTTTAAGGTAGTAAAAATACTTTGAAATATTATAATATTATGTGATGTATTTCATTAATATTTGATAATAAATAAATATTAATGATAAAAGAATTATGTGGTATTTAATTCATTTAAATACGTTTTTAATGATTTAAAATTCATGATAAATGGTAATAATTATGTGAAAATTGTTACGAGCTTATGAAAAATATTTTGACTGTTAATAAAATTATCTGAGATAATTGTTAAGTGTTAGGTCAGAGTTTAATTGAACTTAGACTGGATAAAAGTCCGACTAAACTATCGGGATGTTATAATTGTGTCGGTTTCAACTCGGACTTTAATAGTCTGACTTGATACTAAGTTTTATGTGCTGAATAGACTGATAGGATTATGTGTTATGTGTTATGTGTTTAGGTTATTCTATGTATGTCTTTATATATAATAGTATTATATTGTGATGATATTATTCTAATATTGGAGATTTATATTACTAATATTAGGTCTTCGGATAAAGCGATATAAATTGCGTAGCGGTAATCAACGGTTCAGGCAAGTTTGTATTTATTTAAATCTACTAAGAGTATTTTGTTCGAATAAGCTTATGGTTAATCATTGCTGATTGCCATGTATAATTGTACTCTGTACATATTGCATGCATAAGTCAGGTATGAAAGGCTGATCACCTTCATTATCCTTCGGTTCAGAAATATTTGTTCATGTTATATACTTGTTCAGTCATAAACTTGTTCCTGTTAGTTCACAATTATATTGTTGAATTATAGCCAGCTTATTATTCAAACTCTTCAATCATGATATATCGTTATATTGTTAAATTTAAACTTGCTGGGCAACTTTCATGCTCACCCTTGCTATATCATGATAAAACATTGCAGATTAAGGCGAATGCGTCGGATACAAAGAAAAGGTTAAAGACAGTTCCATCGGTAGGATAGGTGTGCAGCTAAATTGTATAAGTATTGTTATGTTAATAATGTTATATGTTAGAAAAGTTATGAAATGTGTATTAAGTTAAGGTTACTTGACCTTGGGAAATAGTGTGTAAGTTTAATGTATAAACAATCTATGTTTATATCTTCCGCAAATAGTAATAGTTGTATAGAATGATCAAACCGGATCCGAGGTGATTTGGGACCTGGATTCGGGGCCCTCACATTGACAATATCACACTCGTACCCGCATATGATCTTCTACTCAATGCGTCATCTTTCACGTTTTCTTTTCCAAGATGGTATTGGATGATGTGATCGTAATCTTTCAACAGCTCAAGCCAACGTCATTTTCGCATATTGAGTTCCTTTTGGGTGAAGAAATATTTGAGGCTTTTATGATCCGTATAAATCTTCACTTTCTCCCCGTACAGGTAGTGTCTCTGCAACGTCCACGAATTTGAAACTTCTTATTAATTAAATATGTGATTTAATTTTAATAAGTTAGCTTGGTGAGTTTATTTAAACCTTATGTGGTTATGTGAATTTATGAAATGATTAAAGGGAATCACTAATAGTTTGTTTAAATTAGTGGACTAACCCTGAGAGTTTGATATCAAAGAATTGATAGGATTATTATTAATTAAATATTCAATTTATTTGAATATAGTAGCAAGAGTTGAACATATTGATTTATTTCAATTATGAGTAATTAATTGATAATGTGTTAATTAATAATTATTATAAATAAATAATAATTAATGAGTAAGAGATTAATAAATATAATATCATTATATTTACTTGATAAATTTGTACAATATAGTAAACCTTGTTACATGGTAATTAATTTAATATTTTATATTGTACAAGGTGACACATTAATATGTCTATATATTATAGATATAGACTATATAGTAAGAGTTATTGCATTTATGTGAGTACTTAAATAATCCCCAACTTTCCATTGTGTTGTAGCACTAACACATTTATATTACATTTTGGGAATTATAGTAACCAACCCAAGCTTGATTGCTGAGATTTAATCCTTGTCCCAAATTAGAAGTCTCACCTATTAGTTACGTATTAGGCCAATGGCCTATTCCCTACCATTGCGTGAAGTCCAGCAAGAACCAAAAGGCTATTATAGCCATGACCATGAGCTGAGAGATGGGAAGAGGGAGTTGGTGATCTCTTTCCACCAAACTCTCTCAATCCAATGAATTCTTCTTCCATCCCTTGGTTTGATTTCTTGGTGAATGGCTTAGCATGGACAATAAACTTTCTATAAATTGAACACTTCTCTTTCTCATTCCTTGTTGCTGAGATTTTCAAAGGAATGCATTAGTGAGTGTTACTTGCTGAGCTATTAGGGAGTATTATTAGAGGAGAGAGGGAAATCAATTCAGACTTCAAAGAGGTATAAAAACTAAGTTTTGTTCTTAATTCAAGTTTTGGCAAATTCTTGCAATTCTCTAGAATTCTCTGATAATTGATATAGATTAGCATGTCTCTGTGTTGTTTAAGTTGGTTTGAATGCTATAAAGTACTGCAGCTGGTCTGGGTATAAAATTAGAAATACATGTGCTAAGGCTCTGCAGAAGTAGAGCCATTTATTTTTTCCACTTCTTTAGCTTGTTACCGCGCGGCCGCAGAGGGGATGTTTTCTTGGATACTGCTTTAATGGCTCATTGAGAGGACGAGCATGCTACTTTGATTATTATATGCTTATAAACGACCTTAACACATGTGTTGAGGATGTTATGTATATAGGAGTCATGCTAGCTTGTTTTGGTTGGGATATTTAAAGAAAACTTGAAGAGTTGGAAAATAGTTTTGATAAACTTTTTGCAAAACATATTCTAACCTTGGATGTGAGTGTGTTACGTTCTGATATGTCTTGACTTATGTCAATATGTTGGTTATATGGTTAAAGGTAATATAAGATATTTAAGCATGATTAAAAAGAGAAATTTCAAGAAAAAGGATTATATTGGCTATGTATAAGCGAACCATGTATACACTAAGTTTTGAACTTAAAAATATGTTCATGTGATCTATTATGTGATTACGAAAGCATGATGTAGACTATGTAAACCCATTTTTTGTATGCTTGAAGAAGTTTTAATAATAGAGACTTAGAGTTTCGAAAATGAACTTGATAAACTATAAGTTGAGAACTTGTAAGTATGCTTTTGATATCTAACATATGAATGTATAGTTGAGGCCAAAGGGCCATGTAGCATGTGCATAATGACTAGACATGATCGACCTTGTTAGCTTAACATATGAAGTATTGAGTAAATGAAAACTAATAATGACCTATGATATGTTTGATGAAGGGTTAAAATTAGTTATTCATATAATAACATGTGTGTTGTGCATGATTTATCCATTTATGTGCATGACGTGTGTATACTGACTTACTGCAGAAACAACCCTGTCTTGGTTTGCACCAGGAGCAGCACGACCGCGCATCTCCTTAGTACAAATCAAGCACGGTCGCACCAGTCTACAGTGAGATCTGAGTTCTGTTATTAAATTGAGAACTAATGCATGCTTATATGATTACTCTAATCTATAATACATGTCCAGTATATTAGTCATGTGTTAATAAGCATGTTATTGAAATATTCTATAATGAATTAGTGTTTACGACTTTAAAGTCAACAGTGATTTCAACTATGACATAGTGTGTTAGAAAACTAATCGGGTAATGTAATGACACATGTATAGAAGAATGCTATGTGATGATTTGATTCTTGTAAGTGTAGGCTCATATTAGTTTACACATACTAATTGGAAAGACTGACTTGTTAATGTTAGGTTGTTTCAACGCAAGTTAACTAAAGCTAGAATTGTATTGTAGCTGAGCAAACATGCAAGTTTCTAAACTCTTATTCGTTTACTTGAGCAAGTATCCTAAACAATTGCATTACTTTATTCGATGCATATCGTATGCAAGTTCCCTAAACTTACTCAAATTATTATATTGAGCAAGTATCCGAACCCTATTTTATTGTGTTGTAAGTTCCTAGCTTACACAACTTTATTGGTTGTGAAAGTTTCTTACCCTTCTCATATTGTATTGAGAAGGTTATTGTTGAATTAAAAGTTATTCATTTAAGCTTGAATTTTATTTACAAGCATGCTATTAAGTGGTTTAATTACCTTACAATTATTCCACATCGATATTATTGATATACGCACTTAGTGCACTTAAGTTCGTACAGTCTTGGACTCATACTTCATTTAAAGTTCTATAATTCTTGAACTGTGTTAGATAGAGTCTGAACCTTTGTTCGGTTAGACAAGTATATGAAGTTTTATAAAAGCTATTCAAACCTATTGAGGGTAAGGATTCTTAGACTGAAAGAACAACCGTTTCTATGACAAGGGAGTAACCAAGTATCAAATATAAGATAAACAGAACAGATTTAAATGTTGTGCATATACATAGTGTACGCGAGGCTGATCCCCTCAAGTATTTATTCTATAGCCAGTAACCAAAGGGTCAATCAGCTATTGATTCCATTGGAGTGTTATAGTTCAAAGTCTACTTGACTAGTAGTTGTTCTAAAAGCAATCATTATCTTTGCTTCTAATATTCATATTGTTGAATCCTTCAGATATTTATATTGTTGAATCTTTCAGATATTCATATTGTTGAGTTCTTTGTCAGATATTTTCCTTTCATCATGATATATCCTTATTGTTGTATTTAAACTTGTTGAGCAAACTTGTTGCTCATCCTTGTTGTATCATGAATTATATTGCAGCTAAGCCCGAGACCTCAAGAAAGGACAAGGGTAAAGGAAAGATGTAGATTAGTTGCCAGGAGCAGACTTTACTATATGCCTAGTTTAAATTTCTGTTATGAAATAAGAACCCTAATTATTATTTTAGGGTATGTTTGTAAGAATTTATTAAGGTTATCGAATCTTGTGACTAGTAACACCTTTTGAATAAATGACGTACGTTTATTATATTCTGTATTTTAGTTATCATATGTTATTTAGAGGTGGATGTTTGTATTTTATCGTGATGACTGAACCGGGGTCAGAGGACCCAGATTTGGGGGTGTCACAGTCTCCAGATCTTCAACGCAAAAACGACTGTTGCCAACTCCAGATCATGAGTAGGATAATTCCTCTCATATTCATTCAGTTATCGCGAGGCATAGGCTATTACTTTCACATGTTGCATGAGATCACATCCTAACCCTTTGCCTGAAGTATCGCTGTAGATAACAAATCCATCTGAACCAGATGATATTGTTAGAACAGGTGCCGAAATGAATCTCCTCTTGAGCTCTTGGAAGTTCTTCTCTCATTCCTCTCTCCATACAAATTTTGTATCTTTCTTAGTTAGCTAAGTTAACTGTTACGCCCCCAAATTTGTGTATCTTCCAACCCGACAGATGGTGCTACACGGTGCTACAGTTCACACAAACATTCAATTGAAATGCCTCAAAAGAACGAATATGTCTTATATATATATATATATATATATATATTCAAAATAATATTAACATTCCCCCAGGTTCTTCATAACCATTACAATTGTTCTTGTCATAATATCAAATATTAACATTACAAACCTATACTATTACATAGGTTATCTACGGGTTCGCCTTAGCCTTCCCTTTTATGCTTGTCGGATCCATCAGGCTATTCGATCTTAGCTGCATTCATATAGTTCAGGCAAGAGTGAGCCTAACTAGCTCAGCAAGAACAACAATTCTAGTAAAATAACATGCTTGAAACATAGGAATCATATATCTTCAATAACTGAACAATAGTTACGAAGTACTAGCGATAATTCAAAATAGCACTTCTTTTTCTTCAAAATGTTTTATAATAACAATATTCAGTAAAACATCAATTCCGGTCCAAGACCATGAGCATTTCATAAGTTCTTTAAAAAAGGACATCCCGACACAAAGTTCGTAAGTCCGGCATAGCTTACGAGCATGTCTAGGTGATCAGCCTATAGTACTCTATGTTGATCAACACTACATTCATTAAACGTGTATACATTGAAGTTGTGGCAACCTCACGTGCCTGTCGTTTGACGACAAAATATTTTAGCATACTCAGTCTCCCTTTGAAAACCACACCAATACTAGTTTGGTAAATCATTGCCAATACTTTAATAGATTGTAAGAAATTCAACATATCATAAGCCTAGCCGAAACGATTGGCTTTTGACCTCATTAGAGATTAACTCATGCGTAAGAATACATGAATCACAAAGTTTGTCCAGATTGAACTGAAACAAGGGTTGGAACACTTACCTTCAACGTCTGCTATAGTTATAACACGTGCACTTTAAGTCTTTAAGGTCTCTACAATAGATGATAACATCACATAACACATTAGGTCATGAATAAACATGCATGGTTCTTAAAGAATCTTACCCTTCTTCTCAATCAAATTACGTATTAGATTTGTTATTATTGGTTCCGGCTTGCTGTTATAACTTACACTGTTATTACATTCATGTTCGTTTGATTATCTTTAACCTTTAGTTATCAAACTTAAGGTTTAACAAGGCTTTACAATGTTATAATTAAGCTTTACTTCTTTACTAATCAATTCACTTTATTTCTTTACTTGTAATTTTTCCTTTCTATGAAATCCTTAAGGCTGGCACTGCGGCGCCAGCATTCCTTCTCTGTGTCACGTCGCGGCGTGTGTTATCAGTGCGCATGGCTCGGACTCGGCGCTGCGGTGTGAGTCTCCTTCGTTACAGCCGCGCTGCGGCGCCACTCTCCAGTAGGTCATGGCTTTGCTCTGCCAGGCTCGGCGCTGCGACGCGGGCTATTTGGCCTTGGGCTGGCGCCGCGACGCCAGCTCTGTGCACCAAAATTTGTGAAACTCCCGGCCTTAGAATTTCTTCGTTATAAGTCTGAATTGGCTCGTTCAAGAGCCTACAGTTCACAAATCATATACTCTACGTGTTTATGCAAGAATTTTGTCTATTTGACTTCGTTAACTAAAAATTCACCTATTAGTCCGTTTTTAACGAAAACGATAAACGTTCGTGAACGTTCGACGATCGTTTCTTCGTTCTAAGTCAGAATCCGGTCATTTTTGAGTCCGCAACTCTATAATGCCAAAGAAGACTTGTCTCCATCGAAAACCAACGTTTTCGAGTTCAAACACAAAATTCGACTTCAAATCCGAGAATTTCACGAATTCGACGATTGTCGTCCAATCGTGTGAATTCCGGCAAAACTTCATTACTCAGAATTGGTTCATCGCTCTAAATGAATTCAATCCATTATCTAGATATCTCAACATACATATTACAACAACTTATATTCAGATTAGATTATAGCTTATTCCTCATAAGTTCATAACTTAACAAATTATTACTTACAAGATTTCATTTCCTTATGACTTATTATTGATTTAAGTCCTTCAAGAAACATTCTTACATCTTATCAATCATACTAACTTCTTAAGGTAAACATAGAACAAAGTCATCATGGTTCTTCATAAGTTCATAACTTATTTAGGTTTGAATTACTTATTCATTACTTATACGGCTTAAGTCCATTGATTATCCAATTCCTATGTGTTCTTAGCATACATGTTCATTAAGTTACACTTCTCTTATCACCTTACAATGGTAGAGACAGAAGATATAAGATCATTTACCTTTGATGACTAGTTCTTCTTCTTCTTGCAATAAATAAGGAAGTTTAGCTTATAAGTGCTTATTCTCTCTAACCAATAAGTTGCTTTGTAAGGAAAGTTTGTTGGATGAAAAATAACAACCAACAATGAATTATGAGCTTTCTATTTATAGGACTTCTAATGTTAGGGCATAATAGTCATTAAGATAACCCACCTCCTTAAGTAACCTCCTTACTATTCACTTACTTAACCACTAAGTAATCTTGCCCCCTACTCTTATTACTTGGCCACCACAACAAAGCCTTGGTCAGCATGTTCACCCATGGGTTACCCCATGGATAACTCTTGTCCAATGGGTCATCATTTGGGCTTAAGACCACTTAGATTAACTTATTCATTTGGGCTTGCAATACCATGATTTGGGCTTACGTTAATAAACACTTGGGCTTAACATTAATCCCACATGGTTTACACCTTTATTCATATTGGACTTGTACTTTATACAATATTCCATAATTCCATTTCTTTAGATTTTAATCCTGAATGTTCTCAAATTAAGTCCGCATGCGAAATATTGTATTTTCCATACTTGAATTATTATTACATAATCCATCTCACCTTGATATTATAACATTATGTATTTCTCGGAAGTTCAAAAATAATCCCCGAGCGAAAAATGATGAATAGTGTTTTTCAGAAAATTTCTCGGAAAGCTTTTATTTTCGTCTTAGAGATTCAAACACTTAAAATCCTTCATGTAGTTAAAATATTACGACTTTCTGACGTGTCTAGGTTATAGAATGTTGTAGACACTCAAAATTTTCTGCACACCTGTTACTGACATTGCAGGAGGGCAGATTCATCTTTCAGACATAACCTTGGAAGATAGCTCATATCCAGTCCGGATACTACCGGAAGCTCAGTATCAACCCCGAAACACACACCATGAGTATCAATTCTAACCTCAAAGATAACCCCAAGGCCTGCAATTCCAATACAAGAAATTCCACCAGAGAAGACCGATTTATCCCGAAGATAACACTGAGATATTCAGTCTCAGTTTCGACACCGAGAATAGTTGCGCCAACCTTGGAGATAACCCAAGGAATGCGGTTGCAGTTCTGAAGATAACCACAGAAATGCTTGTTTCAAAGCCATACAAGTAGCTTCAGAACACTCGGTACTCACACCGAGGCACTGGGTACAAGACCTGGAGATGACCCCCGAAAGACAAGCACACCTCAGAGATGACACTGAGGATCTTCAATACTTGCAGCAATCGAATCTCAGAGATAACCCTGAGCAACGTCTGCTTTATCAGCCCAAACCGGAGATAACCCCGTGAGGGGTGTGACAACCCGGAATTTTGGATTATCCAGAATTTAGGTTTAAAGAATTAGTTATTAATAAAATAAATTTTTATTAATACTATTATGTGCTATGTGTTTATTAATCATTCTATAACCTAGGATGATTATAAGTCGGGAGTATTCTAGCTACGAGCTAGATTAAACGAGTAAGAATTTTTAAGACGAAAATGAAAGTTTTACGGGAACAAAAATATTTCTGGGGAAGAAGACAAAATCGGTACTATTCATCAGTTTCTGCTCAGAGATTTATTTTGAAATTCTGAGAATTTAATGATTATGTATAATTTTGAGACGAGATGGAATATTTAATATTTTTTCAGTTATGGCAAAAACGAAGTTTTTGCATGCGGACTCAAAACCTAAGGGTTAGGGAAAGTGAGTTTCGAGAATACTATGATCACGTATAATAATTAGGGTTATTATGCGTGAGAGATACGAGTATAATACTAGTTATTATACGAGTATAATACGAAGATTAGTACGACGTATAATACGAATATCGTACGAACGATATACGAAGAGAATACGAGAATGGAATGTGTAGAATACGATTAGTCTTAATAGACTTTGAGTTCATGGACTTTGTAGAAACCAATTGGACTTGGATTATGTCAAGCCCAATGAATTGTGAAATCAAGCCCAAGATAGGCCCAATAAGAATTAGGGTTAAGGCCCAAACCAAGAAAAGAAATCGCAGATCGAACAGATGGGTAAGAACCAATGGGGCAACCCATGGGATGACCCATGGGCATGTGGGCCGGCCACTTGGCCACCAAGTAAGGGTGGAGGCCAAGTTCACTTGGTGACTAAGTGTTGGAGGAGGTGGGGGCGAAATGACCAATTTGCCCTAAGCTTTGGTTTTCTATAAATAGGAACTAGATTTTATTTTTTTAGGATTTTGAAAATCCTATAACTTGAGATAGAGAGAGAGACCTTGGATGAAGAGGGAGAAGGAAGAGTTGAGAATGAATGATCGGATTAAAAGTGATCGTGAAATAGAAAAGCTTGCAAATCATCGACTTTGTATAACGGAAGAGGAATAAAGAAGAACGGTAATCCGAGCCCTTATTTCTTCTAATATTTTCTTTAAGTTTTTATGTTCAAAACATAGCTTAATGAGAATAGGGAGAAGATAATGTTAGAAATGATTTCATATGGTTGAAATCATGAGAAAAGAAGAAATAAGGAATTAGAAATTTAGTTTATAAATTTCTTAAGGAAGCATCAGATTTGTGAGGATTTTGAGCGATACAAATGAATATTATGAACGAGTAGGCGAAATAAGTAAGGAATGGTGTTCTATAACATCAAATTCCAAGAAAAAGTGGAATCGTAATCCAAAATATCGATTAAAACGAAGAACACGAAGAACACGCGAAGAACTCGCGAAGAACACGAAGAACGTTGTTGATGGACAAATTTAAAACCATCGTAGGATAAATGTTGTTGATGGACAAGTTTAAAACCATCGTGTATAACTTAGTTGCATATTGCTTGGTTAGGAACGTTTGAAACATTTATGAAGAATGGATTAAAACGTAGCTATAACGAAGTTATGACGAAATTTCGTAAAAGACGAACGAGAATTAGAAAGTTAGTAAATGGACCCGAACGTATAGGGTTTCATAAGAAAGTAAGACAATATAGAAAACGTAAGTCGTTGACTCAGGAACGAACGAGTTTCGAGTTCGGATGACCGAATTACGGATGAACGAACAAAGAACGTTAAAAGCATAAAAATGAACGAAGGGTGAAGATTAAGCCAATCGAATGGTACGCTAACGGATTCATAATGAAGTTCTGTCGGAGGGGTATTAAAGTACGTAAGATAAGGAAGAGAATGGCTTTGGAATGATCTCGTTTCGAGTTATAACGATTAAGTTACGAAATTTTGAAGTAAGAAATTCAAGCTTGTAAAAGACTTAGGAAAAATTTTCTAGGGTTTAGGCTCGGCGCCGCAGCGCCGGCTGAGCTTTTAGAAGTGGCATCGCAGTGCGAGCTCAGAGCCTCAGGTACTGTTAGTTAGCGCTGTAGCGCGAGTGATAACAAAGGGTTCGGCGCCGCAGCGCCAGACCAAGGGAAGAGGGTGAAGTAGGTCACGCCGCAGCGCGAGAAAAAGGAAGGGACACGGCGCCACAGCGTCGGTGCAGGGCAATGCCCAGAAATGAGATTTCCTTATGTGTTATATAGGGATTTGGAAATGAACAGTTCAGCGTAAGTTGTAGCTGTGCATAAGGCAAGTTTCCTAACTTCATTCATATTCTAAATGAATGCTAGTTTCTTAAACTTCTCAGATGTTGAACTTGAGAAATCTTGTCTATGTGCAAATGTGCGATATTTGTACAAGGTGGTAGTATGTATGAGGCCTTGTGCCACAATTTGAACACTTCGGTATTTCTTTGAGATGAACTGTTCTGTGATTGAACTGTTAAATACAAGTATGTTTTGTTTATACATGAACTGTTATTGTTAAGTCTGTGCTAATGATTCTAGCTAGACATAATATGCATGAAAAAGGTAGAGGAATGAAAGTATTTCAAAGTGAAAGTGACTGATGTTTTAAGATGATAGGAATCGAGACTATTCCTATTATTCAAGATGCTTCATAACCTTTGTTCAGTTATCGAAGTTCTGAAGAATGTTTTAAACTCTGGAAGTTGTTTGTTCAACTGTTATGACTTGCTAGGCAACTAAATGCTCACACGTGCTTTAAATGAAAAACATTTTTAGCGAACGACGTTAGAAAGAACTTAAGGATCCCGTAAAGATCAAGCTGAGCGGTATCTAGGCGAATGCCATTCAGTTTATGAATGTGTGTGAAGAACAAGTGAAGACTTATAATATAGAATGATAGAATTAAACTATTGTGAGGACCCCAAACTCGGGTACTTGAAACCTGAACTCGGTTCATCACGATACCATTTCTATGAGCGAAATAATACTAATAATAATAACAATAATATAAAGATCAACTTAATTTACATAATTAATAGAGTCTAGCTCCCAAGTACGTAACCTTTAAACATTCATTACAACCCATGATAGATAATATATATCATAATTGTCTTATTATCATCAAACTATTACATAACATAGTAATTCGTTCATTCAGCAACCTTCCCTTTTCCTTTGATCTTAGCAGAGCTCTCTGGACGTTCGCACTTAACTGAAAACATTTAAATTTAAGCAAGGATGAGAATTTGAGTGCCCAGCAAGTAATAACAATTATATATATATAAGCTGAAAGGGTTTAAATGTTTTCTTTGTACTATTCTTCTATAACAAGTCAATAGTTGTGAAGTATTCTGAACCAATAATAATAACATAACAACTCTCTTTCAAAGTTTTGAAATTTCGTATAGACTATATATGGGGTATGGTGACATGCCATGAACATTGTTTTAAATTTTTGATAAGGTAAGACAGAAATTCATCTGCAAACCGTCATAACTTACGGGCACGGGTGGTGATCAGCCCGTTATGCCCTGCATTGATCAATACTACATTGCTGGAACGATATTATCGTTCATCCTTTGTCCGCCGGAGCGCATAAAATTTTTCCCGTGTAGGGATGTTCATACCTGTCTTGGTTCTAAATCAAAGGTTTTATCTTGTCAACAATAATCTATAATTCAACATATATGTATACGGGTAATTGACAAAGATATATGAACATGTGATTAAATACAATGATTATCCAAGTGGGGACACTTGTTTAACCATTTCTAAAAATTAACGAACAGAATATATATATCTGAGTTACCATATACTAATATGTTGATATTCAAGGAGCTTATATAATATAAGGTTAATAATTTGTACCATAATAATATAGTTTAGAAATATTCTTACTCACATCCATTGCATAAAGAAAATGCAAAGGTTGGATACTTGCCTGAAGCGCTGCTTACAACTTGTAATTAAGATCTATCGCTTATCTCACGACCTAACATTAACCAGATCAATTTTTGAAACATGTCGGTGTACCGACAACTTTATCGGGTAATTATCGAGTCTAAGACTCTATTCTGTAACTTAATATCAGTCATATTATTTTTAAATGACTTAATATAATCTTAAAATATTTATTATAATTTATCACAAAATTTTAAACATCGGAATCACATTAAAATGATTTAAATACTAATCAATTCTATTATCATTAATATTTAATTAGTTATTAAACTATTAATGAAATCATTTCTAAAATATTAAAGTTATTTATAATAACTCAAAATATTTTTAAAGTATTAATATTACCCTTAAATGATTTTTAAAACATTCAAAATTATTTCTAAATAATTACCATTAATAATAAGGTATTAATGTTTCATTTATCCAAATATTAAAAGTCATTAAGTATAACTTAAAATATTTTTAATTCATTTATATCCCTTTTAAATGATTTTTAAATTAATAAAATCGTTTATAAACTATTTATTTAATATAATTATTAAATAAATTTAATATCATTAATAATAACTTAATAATCATTAATATTTAATTATTAATAAAATTATCCTTTAAATATTAAAAGTTATATTTTATAACTTAAAATATTTTTAAACACTTTATTTTCATTTAAAATAATTTTTAATATAATAAAATTATTTTTAATTAATTTATTTAATTCATTTAGTAAATAAATTAATTACCATTAATATCAACTTATTAATGAAATTTATCACAAAATATTAAAAGTCATTAAAAATAACTTAAAATATTTTCTTATATCATAATATAATTTTTAATGATTTTTCCAATATTAAAATCATTTTTAAAGAATTTATTTAATATTATAATTAAATAAATTAAATACTTTTAATATTCCAAAATTATTAAATATTTATCAAATATATTTAAAATAATTAAAAACTAATTTTTTGGAATTTAAAATAATTTTTAATAATTTATTTTGTATTTTTAATAATTTAAAACTAATTTTTCTATTTTTTTATTAATTTCCGGAAAATAACATATTATCTGTCGCTAAAGACCACCTATAGCGACAGAACCGTCGCTATAGGTGTTCTTCATGTTCTTGGCCAAATCCGGAAATGCACAGTCAGTTGCTAAGGTGTCACGTTTGACCAACAATAATTCAGTGTGTAGTGTGATTCTGGACCAACTAAGCATTAGAGCGTGTAGTACTAGTGTAACACTTCAGGCTACAGCAACAATCATGACTATACTACATAAACCGAACGAGATCTGGCCTTCCCAAATACCTTGTCAGAGCTGTTCTTCATTTCTGGGTTTTCCAGAAATGAAGTACAGTTCATACTGCCTTCTTTCGATCTTTATATCTTGCAACACATGAACGGGTTTCGTGATCTTAGGCTTTCAGGTTGTAGAACACATGTAAGTCTAGAGATCCATTACATAAAATCACAATAACACTAACAAAATAGCAAGATCTTGTCCGGTCAAACAAGGTCAGAAACCACGCTCATGAACTTTCTGGGTTACCCAGAAAGTTCATCCGTGGACTTTCTGTCTAGTTTGACCATCCTCTAAATCTCACACGTTTGTGATAAAAGCTATCTAAGAGTATTAACCTGTAGTATAACTACCACACTATAACTTTAATGCAATAAAAGAACCAAAACATACACACACTGACAGATCAAGGCGGTCAAAGATGTTGTTAGGCCGGTTCTGGGCTGTTTCTGGGCTACCCAGAAACGCCTGGTCATGGCCGGTCAACTACGTTTGACCTTGAATATCTTGCTACCTAGACCAGATCTAAATCTGATTTCAAGTTCAGATCACAAACCACATAACATACTACAAATACAAACCTTCAAATATACGAAAACATAAACGGAAAGAGATCTACACGATTTGACATTTGACTGTCAGAAATATTTTAAAATTTGTCCCGATTTTTGAAAACACCAATTTCGTGTATTTAAATGTTATGGACCCATAAGATGCCAACCCAGATCATTAAATAAGACTACAAACAACACGTTACAAGTTCAAATCACAAGATCTAACAACAGATTTTTGGACAGAAATTCTAGAGTTTGTTTATACCTTTAAATGAGCAATTCTTGATTCTATGTTTCTGATTTGGTTATGACACACGTGGGGTTCAACATATGACGGATATACTATAGTTTTTCATTGGTTTTAGAGAGAGAGGCTTAAGTATGAGAATTTGTGCAAAATAAGTGGCTAAATGAAATTTTTCTCTCTCCAATTCTATAAATAGATGTCTTGGATGCATGAATGGCTAATGTCTAGAGCTTGTTGCTGTCATTTTTAGCACATGGGGTTGGTATTAATTGGTCACCAACTCTCATCTTGTATAGATTTGCAAGCAAACATAAAAATGTGACAAAAGGGCTTTTTGGTCATTCTCATATAATTTTTATTTCTAGATTGGTCATATGAATTTAAGGGCAACTATGTAATCCTTGCAAACCCTAGGGTTTCACCCTAAGGTTTAGCACAAAAAGAATTTTTAAAATTGCAATTAGGGTTTGCACAAAAATAAATAAAATCAAATAAAAATTAACTAAATTTTAGTTTCTAAATTTTGAAATTAGGGTTTTCTAATTATGATTAATTATCTAATTACCTTATATAGTAACATTAGGGTTTAGATCATATAATTATCATTAATATTGCTAAAATAGTAATTAGGGTTTACGATTTTAATAATTAGGGTTACCAATTATAATTAGGTTTTCTAATTATCAAATTAGGGTTTGAATTTTTTTAGGGTTTCCAAAATTAGCAATTGAAATTATAAGACTTGCTAATTAATCACATTAACACAATTACAACCAATCTCGAACTCTAATTTAAATTTCAAATTAGGGTTCCTCATTTTCAAAAATTATATAGGGTTTCTAGATTATAATTAGGGTTTCTAGAAATTTATATTTCCATTTGTCAATTAGGGTTTACCTAATTAATCACAACCATCATATAATACACATATAAAACAGTATTGCACTCTAATTTGGATTTCAAATTAGGGTTTAACATTATTACTAGGGTTTTTAAAATTAAACACCGTAATTGACCAATCATCATCAATACGGAAATACAGTACATATTCATAGCACTGAAAAATAAAAATATAATTAATATTATATTATTATTCTCATACCTTGACAATAATCCAAAATTAGGGTTTGGATTCCATATCTGATTTATTCTTCATATTTAACCTTAACAATTAAGGTAAAATAATTAACTTAATAACTTATACTAAAATTCATATAATAAAATAATTATTATAATTATTCTGAAAATCACTTCATATATTATTTAAATAATATATGCTTATATTTTCATGGAAAATAATTAATAAAAACATTTCTACCATAATTTTAATTATTATAAGAATATACTTTATAATAATCAAAAATTCTAAAATAAAATTATTTGTAAATATTTATGTAATATATATATTTTTATTTACCACATAAATACACATACACATTATCTTGTACAAATCGTCATCCTTAAATAAAAAAAAATTATACGCAAAATTTCTTATTTATTTATGTAGAAAATATCGGGTTGTTACAACTATAGACTAGTTTAATGAACAGCTATGTATCATTGGTGGCAGAAAAAAGTCACTCGTGTAAGATGAAAAGAATAATGTAAATATGATTATTTGTAATGAAAGAGATTATAAGGTTTCGAGAACCTGGGATTTGAGAATATATGTTATTATATTTAACTATAGAATGAGGTATATTTGGTAAGAAGTGGAACTGTGACGCACGGAGTCTGGGTCTGAAGGTAGACCGGATTTCGGGGCGTTACAGATTGGTATCAAAGCTATTGGTTATAACTCTTAGGTATGTGTACCTAAGACTATAATCATAGAAAGAAGGATAAGAAAATCGTTTAGTTAAACGATTAAGGACAAAGATCACCACGTGATCATAGTGAATCGTAGTAACAGATGAGCAGTTAAACGATGAATGATTTATAGCTAATGCTATGAAGGAATGGTACTACGAAGTAGTACGGGGGAAGAAGAACTCAAATTGAGTTGAGAAGGATAGCATACGAATTAAAGAAAATTTGTATTAAGTAAAGAGAAATGTAGAAGTTGTAAGATTTCAATTGAGGACTCACGTGATGGCTGAGTTGTAAGAACCTTTGTATGAGCAGAGGTTTGTGCTTGGTGTAACAACTACTCAGTTTATTACAGTGATAATCATTGGAATTGGTTGCGCTATTAAGATGTATATGACGAGAAGGTGAATCTTTTCTCATGTATATACTTTATAGGTAGAGAACGATAAGGTAGGTGCGTGTTCTTGAAACTCATACTTATGGTAAGTTCGTGACTCATAATAATATGGTATGTTTTTGAACATTTCAGCGAATGGATGCCTTAGGTCTGTCTGGATGTTCTTAAACTCATACTATTGTGGAAAGTTCCTGAACTCATAATATGTGATAAGTTGATGGACTGTACTAAAGTATAGTGATGTTTAGACTGAAAACGAAGTATTTTTAGTAGACTTAACATTGAAGGTGCTAGAGAAGTTTAAGTATTGTCGCAGTAAGACAATGAAGGAAGATGGAGAATAGGATATTCCAAATCCTCAGGCTATACTAGATTTCGAAGTTTATTGAAATCGTGCTTATGTATACATTTCAAAAAGAAAAAAATTGGTTTAACTTTTGGAACCAATGGATTTTAAAAGAACTTTTGGAACCAATGGATTTTAAAAGAGCTATTCTTTTTATGTCTATGCCAATTGCTTCGGCTAGACAGAAGTTAATTTAAAATATAAAAATGAATTTTATATCATCAGTGCATTTAATGCCAGAATGGTAAAAAGATGAAGTTGTTAAGGCAATTGAACTTGGTGGGATGTGATCTTAGGATCAACAAATCGCTATGGTAAGATGTGTAATAACGAAGTCATAATTTGATGTAGTCCTCAACGCACTGTGAAAAGTGCGGTATCATGACGTCATGAAACGTTTTGATGTATTACGAAAAGAATTTAAAGAAGTAGTCGATGTCAATTGAGTTGACTAGACGAATGTTTCAAGTGGTATCCAAAATTTTTGGTATTAAGTCTGAGGTGAACATACCCCGAAATGGGGTTATACGATGGGTTGATCACCTACGTATGGAAAGAGGAGTTTACCTTCTTTGTGATTGTAAACTTACCGTGGAAAGAAAGGTTTATGGCGAAAGGCTGTTTAACCTAGTAAGAGTTCATGGTCAATTTGACCCCTTAGCAAAAGTATGAAATATTTTAAAGGAAATTTTATATTCCTCGCTATTCCTTCTACTTCATAATTCTTGATAGGTTATGGAGGTTGGAATGATGGAAAGATAAGAACTTCTTTGAAGAGAAGTTGAGAAGAAGGGTAAGCTAAAATTTCGAGGATGAAATTCTATAAAGAATGGAAGAATGTGAGAACCCGGGTAAGGGTTTGGTTTTAAGAAATTTCGAGGACGTAATTTTTATAAGGAGGGAAGAATGTGACAACCCGAAATTTTAGATTATCCAGAATTTAGGTTTAAAGAATTAGTTATTAATAAAATAAATTTTTATTAATACTATTATGTTCTATGTGTTTATTAATCGTTCTATAACCTAGGATGATTATAAGTCGGGAGTATTCTAGCTACGAGCTAGATTGAACGAGTAAGAATTTTCAAGATGAAAATGAAAGTTTTCCAAGAACAAAAATATTTCTAGGGAAAAAGACGAAATAGGCACTATTCACCAATTTCTGCTCGGAGATTTATTTTGAAATTCTGAGAATTTAATGATTACATATAATTTTGAGATGAGATGAAATATTTAATAATATTTCAGTTATGGCAAAAACGAAGTTTTCACCTGCGGACTCAAAACCTAAGGGTTAGGGAAAGTGAGTTCTGAGAATACTATGATCACGTATAATAATTAGGTTTATTATGCGTGAGAGATACGAGTATAATACTAGTTATTATACGAGTATATTATGAAGATTAGTACGGCGTATAATACGAATATCGTACGAACGATATACGAAGAGAATACCAGAATGGAATGCATAGAATACGATTAGTCTTAATGGACTTTGAGTTCATGGACTTTGTAGAAACCAATTGGACTTGGATTATGTCAAGCCCAATGATTTGTGAAATCAAGCCCAAGATAGGCCCAATAAGAATTAGGGTTAAGGCCCAAACTAATAAAAGAAATCGCGGATCGAACCGATGGGTAAACGGATGGATAAGAACCAATGGGGCAACCCATGGGATGACCCATGGGCATGTGGGCCGGCCACTTGTCCACCAAGTAAGGGTGGAGGCCAAGTTTACTTGGTGACTAAGTGTTGGAGGAGGTGGGAATAGTAAGGAGGTGGGGGCGAAATGACCAATTTGCCCTATGCTTTGGTTTTCTATAAATAGGAGCTAGATTTAATTTTTTTAGGATTTTGAAAATCCTATAACTTGAGAGAGAGAGAGAGCTTGGATGAAGAGGGGGAAGGAAGAGTTGAGCATGAATGCTCGGATCAAAAGTGATCGTGAAATTGAAAAGCTTGCAAATCGCGCGGCTTTGTATAACGGAAGAGGATTAAAGAAGAACGGTAATCCAAACCCTAGTTTCTTCTAATATTTTCTTTAAGTTTTTATTTTCAAAAACATAGCTTAATGAGAATAAGGAGAAGATAATGTTAGAAATGATTTCATATGGTTGAAATCATGAGAAAAGAAGAAATAAGGAATTAGAAATTTAGTTTATAATTTTTTTAAGGAAGTATAAGATTATTGTGGATTTTGAGCGATCCGAATGAATATTATGAATGAGTAGGAGAAATAAGTAAGGAAAGGTGTTCTATAACATCAAATTCAAAGCAAAAGTGGAATCGTAATCCAAAATATCGATTAAAACGAAGAACACGAAGAACAGGCGAAGAACACGAAGAACGTTGTTGATGGACAAATTTAAAACCATCGTAGGATAAAGGTTGTTGATGGACAAGTTTAAAACCATCGTGTATAAGCTAGTTGTATATTGCTTGGTTAGGAACGGTTGAAACGTTCATGAAGAACAGATTAAAACGTAGCTATAACGAAGTTATGGTGAAATTTCGTAAAAGACGAATGAGAATTAGAAAGTTAGTAAATGGACCTGAACGTGTAGGGTTTCTTAAGAAAGTAAAAGAATATAGAAAACGTGAGTCGTGGACTCAAGAACGAACGAGTTTCGAGTTCGGATGACCGAATTACGGACGAACGAACAAAGAACGTTAAAAGCGCAAAAATGAATGAAGGGTGAAGATTAAGTCAATCGAATGGTACGTTAACGGATTCAGAACGAAGTTCTGTCTGAGGGGTATTAAAGTATGTAAGATAAGGAAGAGAATAGCTTTAGAATGATCTCGTTCCGAGTTATAACGAATAAGTTACGAAATTTCGAAGTAAGAAATTCAAGCTTGTAAAAGACTTAGGAAAAAATTTCTAGGGTTTAGGCTCGGTGCCGCAGCACCAGCTGAGCTTTGAGAAGTGGCGCCGCAGCGCAAGCTCGGAGCCTCAAGTACTGTTAGTTGGCACCGCAGCGCGAGTGATAACAAAGGGTTCGGCGTCGCAACGCCAGACCAAGGGAAGAGGGTGAAGTAGGTCACGCCATAGCGCGAGAGAAAGGAAGGGACACGGCGCCGCAGCACCGGTGCAGGGCAATGCCCATAAATGAGATTTTTATTGCTCAAGTACTGGGGGATGTGCAAGAAAGATGTATGAACATGTAGTTCACGTAACGTAACACTTAATCAAGTGACTTAAACCTTTATTAAAGGTTGAGTAGAAAGATTTAACAAGATTAAAAGACAAAGAATTTAAGCGCTAGATTACGTAGCCGATATCCGGGGACCGTAGTCGTAATAAAGGAATGTGAGGGATTGCAATGATTGTAAATCCTTAGATGTTGAGTGATGTAGGTAATGAATAACATTCCGATGTTATGTCATGGTAATGAGAGATAAGTGTAACGCGTATGAACGCTGTGAACGCAACGTTGTTGCGATAAACGATCGGTCTTAGCATACAAAGAACGGTATGACTTCGACATTAAGAAAGAATAATGAACATGGGGTTCATGGGTTGAATAACGATTGAATGAAATTGAAACCTTGAGTAAAGGTTGAATGAGAGATTAAGAGACGAGCAACGTAATCGTCGAATACGTAAACGATTCTCGTGAATCGTATTCACGTCGGAAGAACGTTCTAAGTATACAATGGTTGTATGACTTAGACGTTGATGAAGGTAGTAAGGAAGATATGATTTATCAAGGAAAGCCATAACGAATGGTAATGACATTAATGAAAGTCCGAGGGTGAGTCAGATAGAGAATGTTAGAATGAAATGTAAGCGTTAAACACTTTAACTAACGTAAAGGTTGAGTGTAAGTGGAATATCAAACGGGTAGAACCTACACTCCGTGTATGGTTTGACCGTAAGGTAATGAAGAAGTTGTTTAACCGTGAACGGTGAAGAAACTGAGTTAAAGATAATAATGTATAATGTTAAGAAGCTGAGTTAATAAGTATAACTTGGACAACATTCCGAGTCGAATGAACCAGATGTGGTAAGATATGAATAAGTTAATATAAATTGTTTAACACTATGACCACATAGTATTAACATGGAATGATCGTTCTGAGCATACGAAATATTGTATGACTTGGACGATAAAGAATGAATCCCGAGGTATGACATTTAGTTGCCAAAAAGCCATAAGAAATAAGAAGTTGACTTAACGAACATTATAGTTTAATGGTTCGGATAAGTTAAGAGAAATTAGGCTGTGGTACAATCATAACTTTGATGGTTGACATATGGGAGTTGGGCTAAACAATTCGTTTAGAGAGCGAAGGTATATACAAAACTGACAACCGATCTAACTCACTGTGTGGGCAGTGTAGATGAGACGGGAACTTGTTTGTTGGTTGTTTGTGGGAAACCACTCAGAGTACCATATGGACTACTAGCAGAGAAGCGATGTATGTTTAGTCCTATAGAAGTTATGAGAAAAAGATAAGAATATAAATCATCCAAGATGATGAACGTTTTAAGTAAGACATCTCCGTATGTTATGAAGCCGTAAACCGGTAGTAAAGGAAGTTAGTCGCGTAAACTTAAATTACAAGAGCGCGAACCTTAGGAAGTAAAGTTAAGTAAACCAATGCGTAAGTCAAGTATATAACTAATTGGTGTACGTGTTATTTCTTTATGTGTTATATAAGGATTTGGAAATGAGCAGTTCAGCGTAAGCTGTAGCTGTGCGTAAGGCAAGTTTCCTAACTTCATATTCTAAATGAATGCTAGTTTCTTAAACTTCTCAAATGTTAAACTTGAGAAGTCTTGTCTATGTGCAAATGTGCGATATTTGTACAAGGTGGTAGTATGTATGAGGCCTTGTGCCACAATTTGAACACTTCGATATTTCTTTGAGATGAACTGTTCTGTGATTAAACTGTTTAATACAAGTATGTTCTGTTTATAGATGAACAGTTATTGTTAAGTCTGTGCTAATGATTCTATCTAGATAGAATGTGTATGAAAAAGGTAGAGGAATGAAAGTATTTCAAAGTAAAAGTGACTGATGTTTTAGGATGATAGGAATTGAGATTATTCCTATTATTCAAGCTGCTTCATAACCTTTGTTCGGTTATTGAAATTCTGAAGAATGTTTTAAACTCTGGAAGTGTAACGCTCCCAAATCTGGGTACTTGAAACCCGAACTCGGTGCTTCACGATACCATTTCTACGAGTGGAATAATACTAATAATAATAATAATAATATAAAAATTAACTTAATTTACATATTCATCAGAGTCTGAATCCCAAGTACGTAACCTTTAAACATTCATTACAACCCATGATCGATAATTAATATCATTATCTTGCTAATAGTTAACTATTACATACATAACACCAACTTATTCTACAACCTTCCCTTTTCCTTTGTTCTTTGTAGAGCTTTCTGGTCATTCACACTTAGCTGAAAATATTTAAATTAAGTAAGGATGAGCGTTTGAGTGCCCATCAAGTAATAACAATTGTATATATAAGCTGAAAGGATTTAAATATTTTTTTTATACTTCCCTTCTACAACGATTTCAATCGTTGTGAAGTAATATGTACCAACCTTCTTTCAAATTTTTGAAACTACGTAATGGCTATATATAGGGTTAAGGTGACATACTATGAACATTGTTTTCAATTTTTGAATAGGTTAAACAGAACTTCATCTGTAAACCATCGTAACTTACGGACACGGGGGTGATCAGCCCGTTCTACCCTGCATTGATAAATACTACATGCAAGAACGAGGGTATCGTTCACTCTGTCCGCCTTGGGCGCATAAAAGTTTTCCCGTGTAGGGATGTTCATACTTGTCTGGGTTCCAAATCAAAGGTTTTATCTTGTTCAACAATAGTCTATAATTCAACATATACATATACGGGTAATTGACAAAGGTATATCAACATGTGATTAAATACAATGATTATCCAAGTGGGGACACTTGTATTACCATTTATTGAAATTAACGAACAAAATATAAATCTGAATTATCATATACTAACATGTTGATAATCAATGATCGGATATAGAATATATAACAATAGGGTTAATAATATAGCATAATAATAATATAATTCTAAAACTTCTTACTCATGTTCATTGCATAAAGGAAATGCAAATGTAAGATACTTGTCTGATGCGCTGCTTACAATATGCAACTTTGTTTTATCGCTTATCTCACGACCTATCATTAATAAGATCGTTTGTTCGATTAGAACAATATACTATAACACATAACACTGCTTATTGCAGTCAGCATATACCCTAATCACATTGGCACATATATTTAATAACCATTGAATCACAAATAATCACATATCTAATCAAATTATCTAAGTTCAAATCAATTTCTAAAACATGTCGGTGTACCGACAGCTTTATCGGGTAATGACCGAGTCTAAGACTCTGTACTGTAACTTAGTATCAGTCATACTATTTTTAAATGACTTAATATAATTTTAAAATATTTATTATAATTTATCATGAATTTTTAAACATCGGAATCATTTTTAAATGATTTAAATAATAAATAATTCTATCATCATTAATATTTAATTAATATTAAACTATTAATGAAATCATTTTCAAAATATTAAAGTTATTTATAATAACTTAGAATATTTTTAAAGTATTAATATTACCCTAAAATAATTTTTAAAACATTTAAAATCATTCTTAAATAATTACCATTAATATTAAAGTACTAATGCTTTATTTATTCAAATATTAAAAGTCATTAAGTATAACTTAAAATATTTTTAATTCATTTATATCCTTTTTAAATAATTTTTAAATTAATAAAATTATTTTTAAACTATTTATTTAATATAATTATTAAATAAATTTAATATCATTAATAATAACTTTAAAATCATTAATATTAAATTATTAATGAAATTATTCTTTAAATATTAAAAGTTATGTTTTATAACTTAAAATATCTTTAAACACTTTATTTTTATTTAAAATGATTATTATAATATTAAAATCATTTTTAAATTAATTATTTAATATAATTATTAAATAACCTTAATATCATTAATAATAATTAATTAATGAAATTTTGCCTTTAAATATTGAAAGTTATATTTTATAACTTAAAATATTTTTAAATACCTTATTATTATTTAAAATGATTTTTAATATAATAAAATTATTTTTAATTATTTTATTTAATTTATTTAGTAAATAACTTAATTATCGTTAATATTTATTTATTAATGAAATTTATCACAAAATATTAAAAGTCATTAAAAATAACTTAAAATATTTTCTTATATCATAATATAATTTTAAATAATTTTTCAAATATTAAAATCATTTTTAACTAATTTATTTAATATTATAATTAAATAAATTAAATACTTTTAATATTCTAAAAATATTAAATATATATGAAATATATTTAAAATAATTAAAAACTAATTTTTAGAATTTAAAATAATTTTTAATAATTTATTTTTGTATTTTTAATAATTAAAAACTATTTTTTTTCTATTTATGAATTAATTTCTGAAAAATAATTTATTGTCTGTTGCTAAATGCCACCTATAGTGACAAAACTGTCGCTAGAGGTGTTCTTGGTGTTCTTGACTAAACCTAGAACCTTCATACACAGATTCGAGGACCATGTTTGACCAGATTTAATTTCGTGTGTGCTGTGCTTCTGAGCGTTTTGTTGATCAGAGCATGTAGTACAAATACAACACTACACGATCCAATAATAAATATCATCATAATATGCATAACCCAAGAGATCTGAGCCTCTAAAGTGGCTGTCAGACCTGTTTTCATTTTCTGGGTTGCCCAGAAATGAAGAACAGTATGACTAGCCTACTTTGGGCTTCTATAACTTGTTGTACATGTGAGGTATTAGTGATCTAAAGCTTTCAGATTGTAAAACACATGTAAGTCTAGAGACCCATTACACAAAATCACCAAAACAACAACACAATACCAAGATCTTGTCCGGTCAAACGTTGTCAGAAACCACACTCATGAACTTTCTAGGTTACCCAGAAAGTTCATCCGTGGACTTTCTGCCTAGTTTGACCATCCTCCAATTCCTGTATGTTCATGATATAAGCTATCTAAAAGCATCACGATATAGTATAACTACTATACTATAACCTGAATACAAACCTAAACACAAATTAACAACAACTTGCAAGATCAGAGGCAACAAAGGTCTTGTCAGACCATTTCTGGGCAAGATCTAGGTTAACCAGATTTTGTTCAGTCATGGTCGGTCAACGACCTTTGACTAACAATATCTTTTAATCTAGACCAGATATAAGCTTGCTTCTTGATCCAGATCAAAGACAAAATAATAGACCACAACATCAAACACTTAAAACACAAAAATTAGACACGTACACAGATCTACACGACCTGACATTCGTTGTCAGACCAACAATTTAAACTTTTCCAGATTTGGTAGATCTTCAAATCCGAGCCTCTAGATGTTATGGATCTAACATCCATCAACCCAGATCATCATTAGACACTACTAACAACATATTCTAACACTCCAATATAACATCTAACAATAGAAAATTGGACAGATTTTCGAGTAGGGTTTTATACCTTTCTTTGATCCAATTTCTGATTCTGGCCTCTGATTTTGTTAGTGGATTTCGTGGGGCTTGATTTGGGGACTGGTCTAACAAATATTTTTGTGGGTTTTAGAGAGAGAAAGTCTTGGTTGGGTGTGTGAGCAAAATAAGCTAGCAAATGACATTTTCTCTCTCTTAATCTATTTATATACTTAGATCCAATACATCTAAGCTTGCAAGGTGACAATAAGGATAAGTTTGGATGATTTTTTAGGCATGTGCTATAATCTTAGGGTGATGACTTGCAATATATGGATAAGATTTGCAAGAAATCTAATAACAATAAATCCAAAAAGGGTATTTTAGTAAACTAATAAAACAATTTAAGGGTATTCTTGTCCATGATGCTTGAATCTAGGTTAAGATCAATAGATCTTAAACCTTAAGGTTTCTCAAATAATTTCTAGGGTTTGAAAAATTAAGATTAAAGTTCAACAAAATTTTAATTAGAACTTACTAATTAAAATTTAGGGTTTTTAAATAAATAGGCTTTTCTAAAAATTTATTTAGGGTTTTCTTGATATTATTAGGGTTTTCCAAATTATGAATTAGGGTTTCCAAATTAACATAATTACTTACTAAAATAATAATTAGAGTTACCATTTTAGCAATTAGGATTTAAAATTAGTAATTAGGTTTTTAAAATTTCTAATTAGGGTTACTAAAACTTTAATTAGGGTTTACCTAATTAATCACTTAATACACGACATAAAACATATAACACAGTTATATCACAATCTTAAGCTCACACTTGATCTTTAAATTAGGGTTTCCCTCAGTAAAACTAGGGTTTAGTCAATTAATAAAAAGATTTTGAAATTAAACACCATAATTAACCAATCATCATCAATACGTACATACAGTATATATTTATAGCACTAAAAAATCAAAATATAATTAATATTATATTATTATTCTCATACCTTGACAATAATCCAAAAATTAGGGTTTGGATTTCATATCTGATTTATTCTTCATATTTAACCTTAATAATTAAGATAAAATAATTAACTTAATAATTCGTACTAAAATTCATATAATTAAATAATTGTTATAATTATTCAAAAAAATTACTCCATATATTATTTAAATAATATATGAATATATTTTTATGGAAAATAGTTAATAAAAATATTTCCACTATAAAATTAATTATTATAAAAATATACTTTATAAAAATCAATAATTCTAAAATAACTTTATTTGTAAATATTTATGTAATAAATATATTTTTATTTACCACATAATTACATATACACATTATCTTGTACAAATCCTCATCATTAAATTAAAAAAAATAAAATTATACACAAAATTTCTGATTTATTTATATAGAAAATATCGGGTTGTTACAAGAAGTTGTTTCTTCAACTGTTATGACTTGCTGGGCAATTGAATGCTCACACTTGCTTTAAATGAAAAATATTTTCAGCGAACGACGTTACAAATAACTTAAGGATCCCATAAAGATCAAGCTGAGAGGTATCCAGGCGAAGTGCTATTCAGTATATGAATATGCGTGAAGAACAAGTGAGGACTTGTAATATAGAATGATAAAATTAAACTATAGACTAGTTTAATGAACAGTTATATATCCTTGATGGCGAATAAAAGTCACTCGTGTAAGATGAAAAGAATAATGTAACTATCATTATTTGTACTGAAAGAGATTATAAGGATTCGAGAACCTGGGATTTAAGAATGTATGTTATTATATTTAACTATATAATGAGGTATGTTTGGTAAGAAGTGGAATCGTGACACACGGAATCCGGGTGTGAAGATAGACCGGATTTCGGAGCGTTACAAGGGGAAAAGTCGTCATATTGCCACCTTGACGCCACATCGCGCCGTCTCAACATCTCATACATACATTTGTACACAGCAATGTCCCACAAGAACCAAGGAAGTCTAATCCCGAGTGACTATTATGCAGGGTAACGGATAGAATTTGAAGCTTGAAGACCGGAGGGCATGGTCCCATCTTCCTGACTTCGTACAACCTCTAATCCCATGTCATTGCGTAACTTTAGACAATGGCGGTCCGAAATAGGTCTTACACACCTCAGTCGGATGCCCGAATTGAAGTTCTGAAAGTTCGAGCGAACATCATGTTGCATGTGTGCACGTAATTCGAGACAGTGGGACTCGCGGAGCCCGGGGAACCCCAGGCAGCAGCAGCAGGTACATCTGCAGCTAGCTGCGGCTCCCCCCTCTACAAATAGAGGGCTTGGGGTGGCCATTTTAAAAGAGGAAAAGGCGAGGAAGCCCTGTCCAATTTGCTCTGTACACACCCTAAACTGAGTGTTTTCTCATTTTAAACACTTATAAGCTCATATACAACTTCTTTTTACCGGCAGGAGCCGAGTGTTCATCCATTTAAAGCTATAGAAGTCTTCTTTGGCAGCCCACTGTAAGCCTTCTTACACACTTTAAAGCCTTTCTCTTCATCTTTGCACACACTATTCTTCACGTTGAGAGTCATGTTGCGTGTGTATGCCCGGACTTCGGTCCGTGGTTTCATTTAAGTTTATATATATATATATATATATATATATGTATATTTTTATATATGGACTAACATTAACGAGTTATACCTCGATTGAGCCTAGACTTATGTCTGGAGCGTTTAATTGCTTTCGTATATATATATATATACTTATATATATGAACTGTGTGTCGAACTCTTTCGATGAGCCTAAACTTATGTCTGGAGCATTTAATTGCTTTCGTGTGTATATATATATATATATCATATAAATATATATATATATATATATATATATATATATATATATATATATATATATATATATTTCGTCCCACCTGGAGTTTACTTCGTGGTAGTTGACCCTTTTTATTGCTTTCTGTACATTTCGTCCCGCTGGAGTTTCCTCCGTGGTGGTTGATCGATTTTATAGCTTTATTTACTTTTCTGATCCCACATGAAGGTTCTTCGTGGCGGTTGATCATGTAAAATATATATATATATATATATATATATATATATATATATATTGTTTTTATATATTTAAATTTCTGATCCCTCATGGAGGTGCTTCGTGGTGGTTGATCATGTCTGTATATATATATTTACAGCTTTTATATATATAACTGCTTACTGTGTTCATATCAATTGCGGCATCATGTGAGCCTAGGAATCATGTGATCACAGATTTAGTTTACTAAATCTAGATTCGGTTCCCGTGATGGACATTTTCAGCTGTAAGCAGCTCGTAAATTTATTCACGGTGTTTGGATTTTCTCAAATGGTTTTCATGCCCACGATGAGTTCGACACTATTTTGTATATTATTTTCTTGAAGATGCTTCGCATCTCGAAAATAAAAACAATCAAGCTAAACATTTACTAAAATGGAAGTATCAAAGGCCTCAATTACTATTGAGCACAGGGTTTGAAAAATCTCTTTTTACAAAACATCACTGCTATATCTTGTTTAAAACTGAATTTTTATACAAATTCAAACCCTTTGTATATAGGTGCGAACGAGGCATAGCACTACTTCTAAATAATAGCACATTGACCCACACACACACATTCATATAATAGTTTCTTGAAAAGTGGCGATCACCGTGGCAACACGGATGTCGGGGGGTGCCTAACACTTTCCCTCCGCATAAGCAAGCCCCGGACCCTAATGAATCTCGATTTCACAGACCCGTTTAGTAGTGTCACATCACTGGGTCAATGTGCAAACCTTTTCTCGGTTGTGTTGGTACAACCAGTTAAAAAACCAACTGGCGACTCTTAACAGTCCATCGTCGACATTATACATGTAGTACCTTTTTGCTTGTTTTTTCAAACAAATCTCACCTAAAATGAGAACACAAAAGAATAAGACTAGAAAAGGGACAAGTAAAAATCCCGACGTCGACAGGTGGCGACTCTGCTGGGGACACCAGTAAGAGGACTTAAGCTGCTATTACAAGCTTTTCAAAACTATTATATGCTTGTGTGTTGATGTTGCATTTACATTTGATGAATGTGTACGAATGCATTTTTTACTACACTGCAATATATCTATATGTGATATTAGTGCTTCACACATGTCATCATTTTCATAAATGGTGAGACACGTTGTATGTGAATGTATGCTGTGTGGTTCCTCCATCAGGAGGCTATCCTATCGGTGTTTGATTACTAGACTCGTAGGAAGACTAATTTCAACGAAGCTCAGGAAAGGCACCACTCAAATTCGCTCCATTTGAAAGACCAGATTAACTTCCCGTTGAGTAAATTGCGATTATTTGGGAACCTTCATGCCAAAAACCCGCGAGAGAAACCTAAGATAGGTCAACCTCTGATAAACCAAATGCGGACAAAAGTCTCTTCATGCTTTCTCATTTCAAAATACACGTAAAGTCAATTACTTGTAATTTCATTACATATTCATCTCCATGCAATGAGAAATACGAAGAAAAATTTGCAAATTTAAATTAACATGCTATCCTGTATTACAAACAGCTAACATCCGTTTTGCAGGATAATAATCCTAAAACGGACACATCACATAGCATGTAAACATTTACACATTCCCTAATACTAAACTATGGAAGTTTTATCGTAGGGAAGCATTCAGACCTATTACCCGGTCAAAATCCAAAAAGGCCACAGGCCTACAGCCAATCATGTCTTCATCTGACCAATCTAATCCATTTTCTCGCGAAGAATTTGACGGATTAAGTAAATAAATTACAGATTTGGCTGTTCTGCTTAAAGAACTACATCAGTCTACTGAAGGTACGAAGATACCTATACATGCTGAATCCTCTACACAAGGAGGAACCCAAGGTTCTGATCAATCCATTACAGTACCTACGCTCAAGTTGGATACAACTAACAAAATTCATGATACCGCCCATCTCAAAGGAGATCTAGACACCGGTGACATCAAGAAAAAGGTCCTTCAAATGGAAGAAACCCTTCGTTCTATTAAAGGAATTGGAGCACATTAGAGTGTCTCATATGCTGACCTTTGTATATTCCCTGGTGTACATTATCCAGAGAAGTTCAAAACTCTGGATTTCAAAAAATATGATGGGTTAGGAGATCCTTACATACATTTGAAGGTGTTTAATGGAGAACTTGGATCTTATGCAGAGGACGAGAAGGTCAGAATGTAGCTGCTCCAAAAGAGTTTGACTGGAGAAGTCCGTTCGTGGTATACCAGATTAGACAACTCAAAGATCCATAGCTAGGAAGAGCTAGCTCATGCCTTCCTTACACAATACAGCTTCCAGTCTCAGATGGCTCCTGACCAGTATCAGATTACCAAGGTCAAGAAACAGTCTAATGAGTCTTTCAGAGAGTATGCTGAAAGGTGGAGGCGCCTTGCTGCTCAAGTGATTCCTGCTATGACATAGTCAGAAATAGTTATGACCTTTATCGACATACAAGAAGCTCCTTTCTATGAGAGAGTTTTAGCTGGCATTGGTAAACCATTTTCTGAAATGATTAAACATGGAGAGATGGCTGAGATAGGGTTGAAGTCAGGAAAGATTCAAGACCTACCGCTCTTAAAGCTGTTGCTGAGCATATCCAATTCAGGACTTATGGAAACAACCCCCGAAGGGTCCATAAAAAGAAAGAGGAGGATGTTTCCTTGATACTCCAAGGTCAAAAGGGCAATCAGAATATGCCTATTCAGAGGAGAAATTACACTCCTTTTCAAGCACTGTCTTCAAACCCTCCATTGACTAAAGGTGGAGAAACCAAACGCCCTCAAGTGTTCACACCCCTTGGAGACTCACTCGAGAACATTCTCAATCTTCTGACGACTCAGAAGAAAATTACGCATCTTCTTCCACCAGCCAACCCAAATGGGAGGGGTTTCAATGCTGCTCGGAAATGTGCTTATCATGCAGGGGCACCTGGACATGATACTCAAGATTATTGGGCCTTGAAACACAATATCCAAGATTTAATAGACAACGGTGAGATCTTGGTCAGCAAACCAGATCAACCTCACGTACAAGACAACCTTCTTCCCCCACACAAAGAGGAAGAGGTCAACATGATCAATTGGAACAATGGATAGAGTTTCGAATTTAACTGTGAATCATCCCAGATCATCAAAGGCGATGTTGACAAATGGGATTATGCAAAGTTCCAGTTTATGATGGAATGAAAGATGAAAGCTCTGTGTAAACAGATTGAGCAATTAGCAAAACTGGTGACCTATCAGCATCAAGTCACACGCCAATTAATTAGCCAGAAGCATGATAGTCTCTTTCCCTTGGTTATGAATAATCCCTCGTCACCTTCAAAATATGAAACATTGGAGGACAAAGTGACGAAGAGAGCAACTGCCAAAGCCCGTCAGGATTTTTCCAATAAAAGGGAATTCACATACCTGGGCCAACCTATGGAAGAGATACTTCAGATGCTAATCAATGAAGGAAGAATCACATCCCTTCTACCTCCAGTTAATCCCCATTCAGGACGGTTCAATCCTAATGGTGTATATTAGTATCACTCACATTCTCGCAGTCACAGCACGAAAGAATGTTGGGCACTCCGCCACTTTATTTAGAATCTAATTGATAGCGATGTCCTGCAACTGGCAGACAACGATACCGTGCTATTTGAGAGTGAAAATACTTGTCCTACTATGTGGAAGGGATTGGTGGCAGTTGTAACGACCCCAAAATAGGTCCATTCCATCCAACCCATTCTGAGTAGCCAAATACATGGTACAGAAAATAACTATAACTTTATTACAACAATTGTCGTATTAAATACAACAACACATATGCTGTGAGTTTAGATACAAATATATACCAAATGTGACACATGTCCCAACCGTGGACAACACCTCACAATGGCACCTTACATAAAGGTATAGTCAAAGACTGTTTTAGAAATTAGAATCTTTGGGAAGTGCTCAAGGAAACCTTCGTACATGGGAGGCCATGCATCTAGGTTATGATAGATATCATATGGCCACAGAATTATCCTTGGTTGACCCAATAGACCCCAAAGAAAAACGATAAGTTTACTATCATATTCTTCCCAATGGTGAGTCTTCTCTTGACATATCATTATCTCCACTGTCTCTAATTGAAAATTATACTTCAAACAAACACCAAGATTATATAGGTAGTGCTCGTAAAGATACTCAGCAAGTGGATGAGCACAACCCTGTCTTATGATGACACGAGGTTGTATGTCATTAGATATCTTGTATGATAGTGACAAAACACCTTTCCAACGTTGGGTTCGCCTCACCCTATTTTCTTCACCAAATATAACTACTAAATGATGACCACCGTTCTATTCCCTTGTTACCCCCGCTCGACCCAACTACACTCTTATTACCTGAAAGGAATTGTGAAACAAAAGGGTGAGCACAACTAGCCAGTAAAAAATATCATGACTAAAGATAAATAAATTATCAATAGCCTTCATCAGTAATAAATCAGAGATTTAGAACATATGGTAGATGATAAAAATTTTCAACCATAGTTGCAGCGGAACGAGCAATCCATTAGAAGAGTCAAATAGACTACAAAATCTATTATCTTCTCCATGTTAAAAATCCACCAACAATGTTTTATCCCTGTAATATCAATCAACAATTCCTTTCCACAATCATATGAATATCTCATAATCATAATTGTGATTCTAAATTCCTCTTCGTACCCAGAACGAAGATAATTTTTTATCACATGTCTTTACCTGAAACATCAAAGATCATGGTTATACCAAATCACAGTTCCTGTTCATAATCATATTAATAAATTCATCTTTGCACTACAGGCCAACGATATTCGTCAACAGTTCATCTTTGCACTACTGGACAAAGATATTCAACAACAGGTCATCTTTGCACTACGGGCCAAAGATATTCATCAACAATTCATCTTTGCACTACAGGCCAAAGATATTCTTCAACAGTTCATATTTGCACTACAGGCCAAATATATTCATATCTCAAAGAAATATATAATCATTTCAGAATTTATATACACCATAATTATAACCATGTTAATCAAATCATCTTTACACTTAAGCTAAAGATATTCAGTTATAAATTCAATGGTCATGATAATACCAGTCAACAATTCAACTTTACACTACTGGCCAAAGAGAACTCATAGTCATGATCATACCAACAATCTACCCATCTTTACATTCAAGTGAAAAAGAATTTCAACATCAAGGTTATAAAAATGTTATATATGATAATAAAATCAATATAATCAACATATAGATTTAATCTCAAGAGTAATATTCATAAATCAACTATAATTTGGTCAGAAAAAGAAACTAATTTTGTCGTGAATAGTACCCGTGAATAGTAACTCGTGAATAGTAACTCATAAATAGTAACTCGTGAATAGTAACCCCGACTCAAAAAGGTAAAAATTCCATAATAAAATCCATACCAATATTTCGGTATAATGATATTGAAAGAATAACATTTCTTAAATTTATAAACAATTTATTTTAATTGTTTACACTTTACTAAAATAATGCATTTAATCATTCTAAAATGCCAAACTCATAAGATTTCATCACCAATAACCAAAACCCTCATCAAAAATTTTCATATACCTCATATAGGATTCTCAAGTTATAAAATCTCATTTTCCAATTTTCTTACTTCACATAACATATTTAATTCATTTACTCACAACTAGACCATTTTTATGAAAAATACCAAATCAGTTCCAAAAATATTTCTTTTCTGGGATTTAGCATAATATAGTCCCATAGTGAACATATATTTTTCTCAGAATTTTTAAAAGTCATTTACTATTTTTCATATGGCCAAAACAGCCGAATATTTAGACATTTATCAAAAATTGTACTTTTGTCCAAAAATTCTGAAATTTACAGAGTATACTCCTATCATATACATATACTCCCAATAAAAATTTTCATCAATTTTGAAGTTAACCACAAGGAGTTATAAGCGGTTACTTTTAAAATAGTCTTTTCTCATAAAATTCATAACTCTTAATCTATACATCCAAAAATCACCATTTTTGGACACAATCAAGAAAACTCATCAAAATATCATTTCAAATTTTTCTAGAATTTTTGAAGATCAGAAAAATTACGAAACTGAAAAACATAACAACCCTTAAAATCTCTTACTATCCCTTACCCCAAAAATACAGTATTTCTGACTGGAATGCAAAGCCGAAGGAAACTTGCACTGAATAACAACTCTCAAAGTATCTAAATACTCACAAAATATGCTTCATAATATAGAGAGAGAAAGAGAGAAAGCTTATGTTTCTGGTGTGATTTTCAATTCTAACTTAGCCCTCTATTTATAGGAAAATGTTAGCACGCCGAAGCAGACTTAACCTGCAACCTGATAGCTTTACCTGCTACTATTCTCACCCACCACATTTGAATAAAAATCTCAGTACATTTCATCACCAACCAAGAGTGGGGCCCACCAATTCTAAAATTTTCCACCAAAATGATAAACTCCGAAAATTCAACAATTTCTGAACCAGTCATCTCGTAAAATTCATAATAAATCATACGTTCATTTTTAACGGTTCAAAATTTATGGACATATACTCAACTTATATATGTATAACATATCCAAAAATTACCACGATCCAACGGTCGGATTAAAAATTATAACCCCCGCAATATATCTCAAAAATCCTGATTGATTTTTAATACCTCCATTCCGACAAAAATACTGATAAAATACCACAACATTAATTCCTTCAATAATAACTACATAAATAAATCCATCATTTATATCCACATAAAATAAATATTTCCTTATCATATAAATTAATAATTAATTATTCACAAATAATATTACAGAATCACAATTATGACAACCAGGCCGTTCCCAGGAAAGAGGGGGCTTTCCAACAAGAATTTCTCCTTACTGGCGCGCAATTAGATGACCAAACCTCTCCTTAGACAGAACTTTCTAGACATTTCTAATAATGTTATCTAATAATATTATTCAAATAATATGAATTATTGATCTGATAATAGGAAATACTGTGCAGCAACAATTATTGAAACAACAATAATATAAAATATCAACGTAGCAATTATTGAATCAATAAAATAAAATATTGAACAGTAATTACTGTAACAATTATTGAGTAGTGCCTTCTTACGTAAGAATCAATAATTCAAAAATACTGTACAAAATCGTGTGCTACTGTGCAACCACGCGTATTACTGTGTTTTAACCACTGGGTATTCTAACAGTGTTAACGGTAACAACTACGCTGTTATTTGTAAAAACTCAAATTTGTCGTTTTCTTCATCCGACAGTTATTCTGTTATGGGGCCCACAAATGGCTGCGCCGTCGTACGAATATTCTCCGACAGAAAAAGTATTCTACGACCAAACGAATATTCCCCGACAACAATGATTATTTTATAACCACTTGTTTATTTTGAAAAATTTTCACATTTCACCCATAACTTTAATTTTTTTATCAATTTAACCATTTACTGAATTGTAATTATAAGAAAAATTGAATACTTTTATTTCATAAAATTCGGGGTCTTACAATCTCCCATCCTTATGAAATTTCGTCCTCGAAATTTACGTACCTGGTAATTCAAAGAGTTGATAATACCTTGCTTTCATTTCAGATTCCATCTTTCCTGTCATCATGATTTCTCCATTGCTCATCTCCTGTATTTTAGATATCATTCTAGAATACACCTTCAAAACAAGGGTTAATTGAACAAATTAACATATCACATAATATCCCGATATTATGACTGACCAACAAATAAGCTTAGGTAGGACACACTAGCGAAGAATTTACTCATCTCTCCCCTCCTAGTTATATTTCTCGATCTCCGCCAGAGACCATATCCCTAAGCTCTGATACCAAAACGTAACGACCCCAAAATAGGTCCATTCCATCCAACCCATTCTGAGTCACCAAGTACATGGTACAGAAAACAACTATAACTTTATTACAACAATTGTCGTATTAAATACAATAACACATATGCTGTGAGTTTGGATACAAATATATACCAAATGTGACACATGTCCCAACCATGGTCAACACCTCACAGTGGCACCTTACATAAAGGTATAGTCAAAGACTGATTTAGAAATTAGAATCTTTAGGAAGTGCTCAAGGAAACCTTCGTACATGGGAGGCCATGCATCTAGGTTATGATAGATATCATATGGCCACAGAATTATCCTTGGTTGACCAAATAGACCCCAAAGAAAAACGAGAAGTTTACTATCATATTCTTCCCAATGGTGAGTCTTCTCTTGGCATATCATTATCTCCACTTGAAAATTATACTTCAAACAAACACCAAGATTATATAGGTAGTGCTCATAAAGATACTCAGCAAGTGGATGAGCACAACCCTGTCTTATGATGACACGAGGTTGTATGTCATTAGACATCTTGTATGATAGTGACAAAACACCCTTCCAACGTTGGGTTCGCCTCACCCTATTTTCTTCACCAAATATAACTACTAAATGATGACCACCGTTCTATTCCCTTGTTACCCCCGCTCGACCCAGCTATACTCTTATTACCTGAAAGGAATTATGAAACAAAAGGGTGAGCACAACTAGCCCAGTAAAGAATATCATGACTAAAGATAAATAAATTATCAATAGCCTTCATCAGTAATAAATCAGAGATTTTGAACATATGGTAGATGATAAAAATTTTCAACCATAGTTGCAGCAGAACGAGCAATCCATTAGAAGAGTCAAATAGACTACAAAGTCTATTATCTTCTCCATGTTAAAAATCCATCAACAATATTTTATCCCTGTAACATCAATCAACAGTTCCTTTCCACAATCATATGAATATCTCATAATCATAATTGTGATTCTAAATTCCTCTTCGTACCCAGGACGAAGATAATTTTTTATCACATGTCTTTACCTGAAACATCAAAGATCATGGTTATACCAAATCACAGTTCCTGTTCATAATCATATTAATAAATTCATCTTTGCACTACAGGCCAACGATATTCGTCAACAGTTCATCTTTGCACTATTGGCCATAGATATTCAACAACATGTCATCTTTGCACTACGGGCCAAAGATATTCATCAACAATTCATCTTTGCACTACATGCCAAAGATATTCCTCAACAGTTCATATTTGCACTACAGGCCAAATATATTCATATCTCAAAGAAATATATAATCATATCAGAATTTATATACACCATAATTATAACCATGTTAATCAAATCATCTTTACACTTAAGCTAAAGATATTCAGTTATAAATTCAATGGTCATGATCATACCAGTCAACAATTTAACTTTGCACTACTGGCCAAAGAGAACCCATAGTCATGATCATACCAACAATCTACCCATCTTTACATTCAAGTGAAAGAGAATTTCAACATCAAGGTTATAAAAATGTTATATATGATAATAAAATCAATATAATCAACATATAGATTTAATCTCAAGAGTAATATTCATAAATTAACTATAATTTGGTCAGAAAAAGAAACTAATTTTGTCGTGAATAGTACCCGTGAATAGTAACTCGTAAATAGTAACTCATAAATAGTAACTCGCGAATAGTAATCCCGACTCAAAAAGGTAAAAATTTCACAATAAAATTCATACCAATATTTCGGTATAATGATATTGAAAGAATAACATTTCTTAAATTTATAAACAATTTATTTTATTTGTTTACACTTTACTAAAATAATGCATTTAATCATTCCAAAATGCCAAACTCATAAGATTTCATCACCAAAAACCAAAACCCTCATCAAAAATTTGCATATACCTCATATAGGATTCTCAAGTTATAAAATCCCATTTTCCAATTTTCTTACTTCACATAACATATTTAATTCATTTACTCACAACTAGACCATTTTCATGAAAAATACCAAATCAGTTCCAAAAATATTTCTTTTCTGGGATTTAGCATAATATAGTCCCATAGTAAACATATATTTTTCTCAGAATTTTTAAAAGTTATTTACTATTTTTCATATAGCCAAAACAGCCGAATATTTAGACATTTATCAAAAATTATACTTTTGTCCAAAAATTCTAAAATTTACAGAGTATACTCCTATCATATACATGTACTCCCAATAAAAATTTCATCAATTTTGAAGTTAACCACAAGGAGTTATAAGTGGTTACTTTTAAAATAGTCTTTTCTCATAAAATTCCTAACTCTTAATCTATACATCCAAAAATCACCATTTTTGGACACAATTAAGAAAACTCATCAAAATATCATTTTAAATTTTTCCAGAATTTTTGAAGGTCAGAAAAATTACGAAACTGAAAAACATAACAACCCTTAAAATCCCTTACTATCCCTTACCTCAAAAATGCAGTATTTCTGACTGGAATGCAAAGCCGAAGAAAACTTGCACTGAATAGCAACTCTCAAAGTATCTAAATACTCACAAAATATGCTTCATAATATAGAGAGAGAAAGAGAGAAAGCTTATGTTTCTGGTGTGATTTTCAATTCTAACTTAGCCCTCTATTTATAGGAAAATGTTAGCACGCCGAAGCAGACTTAACCTGCAACCTGATGGCTTTACCTGCTACTATTCTCACCCACCATATTTGAATAAAAATCTCAGCACATTTCTTCACCAACTAAGAGTGGGGCCCACCAATTCTAGAATTTTCCACCAAAATGATAAACTCCGAAAATTCAACAATTTCTGAACCAGTCATCTCGTAAAATTCATAATAAATCATACGTTCATTTTTAACGGTTCAAAATTTATGGACATATACTCAACTTATATATGTATAACATATCCAAAAATTACCACGATCCAACGGTCGGATTAAAAATTATAACCCCCGCAATATATCTCAAAAATCTTGATTGATTTTTAATACCTCCATTCCGACAAAAATACTGATAAAACACCACAACATTAATTCCTTCAATAATAACCACATAAATAAATCCATCATTTATATCCACATCAAATAAATATTTTCTTATCATATAAATCAATAATTAATTATTCACAAAAAATATTACAGAATCACAATTATGACAACCGGCCGTTCCCAGGAAAGAGGGGCTTTCCAACAAGAATTTCTCCTTACTGGCGCGCAATTAGATGACCAAACCTCTCCTTAGATAGAAATTTCTAGTCAATAATGTTAGCTAATAATATTATTCAAATAATATGAATTATTGATCTGATAATGGGAAATACTGTGCAGCAACAATTATTGAAACAACAATAATATAAAATATCAACGTAGCAATTATTGAATCAATAAAATAAAATATTGAACAGTAATTACTGTAATAATTATTGAGTAGTGCCTTCTTACGTAAGAATTAATAATTTAAAAATACTATACAAAATCGTGTGCTACTGTGCAACCACGCGTATTACTGTGTTTTAACCACTGGGTATTCCAACAGTGTTAACGGTAACAACTACGCCGTTATTTGTAAAAACTCAAATTTGTCATTTTCTTCATCCGACAGTTATTCTGTTATGGGGCCCACAAATGGCTGCGCCGTCGTACGAATATTCTTCGACAGAAAAAGTATTCCACGACCAAACGAATATTCCCCGATAACAATGATTATTTTATAACCACTTGTTTATTTTGAAAAATTTTCACATTTCACCCATAACTTTAATTTTTTTATCAATTTAACCATTTACTGTATTGTAATTATAAGAAAAATTGAATACTTTTATTTCATAAAATTCGGGGTCTTACAGCAGTTATATCCGCTGAGGCTGATGGGACTGTTAAACCATTCACAATTCAACTCAAAAGATCTTACAATCCTTTGAAAGTGGTTGCGCCAGAGCCAATCACCTTGCCATTTAGACCACAATATCTTATTATCAGCTTACAAAAAGTCCCCTAGAATTATGGAGAAGCTGAAGGATCCACCTCTCATACAACTGCTGCAGTGTCGAAGGAAAATCCACTGTATCTTCCCCAACGGGTGATGAAGCATACCATCAAATCAAAGGGGAAAATTCTCATGGAGAAGATTGAAAAATTCCTTCGAGCTATGGGTCATAATGAAGCCAATGAGGTTTTAAGCTTAAGAGAACCTCCACATCAAATTTTAATACTGGACTTGGTTTTAACTTTTGAGGATCACAAGAAGATTCTAATTAAGATTTTGGAAGAAGCATTCTTGCCGAAATCAGTGGATGTGGAAAAATTTTAACATCTGGTTGATCACATTTTCAACAATAATGTGATATCTTTCACTGATGATGACATACCGCCTGAAGGGACCGGTCATTGCAAGCCGTTACACATAGCGATTTTGTCCTCCGGATACATGTTAGCTGGAGTCTTGGCAGATAGAGGTTCGTCTCTGAATATTTGTCCTTATGCTACGTTGCTGAAGATGAATGTCAATCTCAAGCGGATTCGAAGTAGCCATACGATTATTAAAGCTTTTGATGGATCCCGCCGGAATTCAGTCAGAGAGATTGAGCTACCAATTGAAATTGGTCCCCATACATTCTGTGTATCTTTTCATGTGCTCAAAATAGATACAAGATACAACCTGCTTTTGGGGAGACCGTGGATCCACATGGCCGGGGCAGTCCCTTCCACTCTTCATCAACAACTTAAATACATTATCAACAATAGCCTAATCACACTCAACGCTGAACCGAAATGTCCTCAACAGGGTAACATGCCACTCATCAGTTTTATTCTGATGTTGAGCTGGTCAGTTTTCATGCTTTGGAAGTAAGCAACACTCAATACCATTCCATTGGGATGCCATTTCCTATACCCAAGGTTTCTGCCGAAGTGATGGCAGCTACTCAAGTAATGATGTCATCGGGACACCAGTCAGGACAAGGGCTGGGTAAAAATAATCAGGGCATTAAGCACCCGATTCAAGTGTCCAGTCAAACTGGGACAATCGGACTAGGCTATTCTGCCAGTTCCTGTTACAGGAATCCACATAAGCATAAGCAGATTCCTTCAGCTTCAGCCACACGACGATTATCTCCACATGTAAATCTAGAGTCTGCACAACCTCTGGTAAAGGTGCCAGCCAATGTAATAGCTATGTTATTTCCCAAACCGATACCGGTAAAGGAGAATGAAATGTTTGTTCCAGATCTCAAGGTGGAAGAAGAGGAATGAAGAATTAAACAAGACATCGTCCAAATGATGTCAGACATACGCATAATTATCTATGATGAACATACAAACAGATATACCCCAGACGATGATTGCCCAGACGTAATGGTCATCATTCGGGAGAAGGAGGACGATGACAACCCCTCCATCACTGCGGTCCACCAGAACTTTGCCCTTGCCAATTGGAGCAGTACTCCTTGCATTGGTCGATAAGGGTTAAACGGGCAGGACTTCTTTCTGCCCTGTAGATATCATAACTGCTTACTTTTCAGCACAATATTAGCAGTTGTTTTGTCTATACATGCTAACACTTTATATGAATAAATAGTTTCATATATATTAAGTGAAAGCATATTTTGTTTCAGGACTCTGAACTTAGGTGTGCATGTACTTGCTGATAAGATGCCTCTTCTCCATAAGGATTGTAACTTTGATGAAAAGTTGGAATCAGACTTGATGGAAATTCAAGAGGACTTAAGGTGCCTCCGGAGATCAAAGAATGGGTCGCAGACAAACCTAAACCCAACCTTGATCAAACCACCTCCTTCAATCTCAGAACCTTAGAAAATCCTAAGTTAATCCAGATTGGTTCAGACCTTACCCCAAACCAAAGGAATGACATGGTTACACTACTAACCCAATTCTAGGATGTGTTTGCATGGTCTCATGAAGACATGGTGGGTTTGTCCTCTGACATTGTCCTTCATCGCCCTCCTATTAAAGAGGGATTCAAGCCAGTCAAGCAGAAGCTCAGGCGATTGATACCTGAGTGGAGTTTAAAGGTGAAAGAAGAAATTGTGAAACAATTTCAAGCTGGTATTATCATGGTGTCCACATATCCCGAATGGATATCCAACATCGTTCCGGTGCCTAAGCCTAGAGGAAAGGTGCGAGTTTGCGTGGATTATCGGGGTCTGAATAAAGTTTGCCTTAAAAATAGCTTTCCCGTGCCATTTATCCACATTCTTATTGACAATACTGCTCAATACGACATGTACTCTTTTGCTGATTTCTTTGCGGGGTACCATCAGATCATGGTTGCTGAAAAGGATCGTGAGAAAACTGCTTTCATCACGCCTTGGGAACCTTTTGTTATAGACAGTTATCTTTCAGCCTCATCAATGCCGGAGCTACCCATCAGCGAGCCATGATGACTCTTTTCCATGACTTAATGCACAAAGAGATAGAGATCTACGTGGATGACATTGTTGTCAAATCTCGAAGGGAGGAAGACCATCTCAGAAAGCTTTTCAACAGGTTACATAAGTACAACTTGAAGTTGAATCCAGCCAAGTGCGCCTTTGGCATTAAATCAGGAAAGTTGCTAGGATTCCAAGTCAGCCACAAAGGGATTGAGTTGGATCCCACCAAAATCCAAGCCATCACGGAAATGCCCATTCCTCTGACAGAGAAGGAAGTACGGTGATTTTTAGGAAGAGTCAACTTCATTAGTAGGTTCATTTCTCAACTCATAGGAACCTGTGAGCCTGTCTTCAAGCTGTTAAGGAAGAACTCCTCCATGAAATGGAATGATGAGTGACAGAAGGCCTTCCTTACAATCAAAGAGCAGCTAATCAAAGCTCTTATCTTGGTACCACCCATGGATGATGGTCCCCTGTTCATGTACTTGTCCATAAGTGACAATGCCATGGGCTGCATGCTGGGTCAGAAAGACAATAGAGGCCGAGAACGAGCTATCTATTACCTCAGCAAAAGATTCAGCAGTAGTGAACACAAGTACACTCTGATTGAGAAGACTTGTTGTACTTTAGCATGGGCTGCCATGAGGTTACAACATTACCTCCATGGGCACACAACCCATCTCATCTCCCGCGTGGATCCTCTCAAGTATGTGTTCAGCAAGCCCATACTAAATTGTTGACTGTCTAGATGGTAGTTGATTCTGAAATAATTTGACATTATTTACGTGACGCAAAAGTCCATCAGAGGTCAAGGAATTGCGGATCAACTAACTACCTCACCTTCAGGGGATTTCAAACACTTGGAAACATATTTCCCCGATGAAGGGGTAATGGCAATTTAGCAACACCATCAGTACGATAAACGCCAAACATGGAACATGTATTTCGATGGAGTTATTAATATGGAAGGTTCTGGAGCTGGAGCAGTTCTAGTATCAGGTTTGGGGGAGCAATATCCTGTCGCCGTCAAATTGCAGTTTGGTAGCACCAACAACACAGCTGAGTATGAAGGCTGTATCATGGGGCTAAAACTTACTCGTTCAATGGGCGTTAGGCGGTTAACTGTCTTTGGGGATTTAGAGTTGGCAGTCAAACAATCCATCAGAATCTATCAAACCAAAGAGCTACATTTGCTGCCTTACCATCGACAAGTTTTACAGATGGCTTCGGAGTTCAAAGAGATCTCTTTTCTACACATTCCTCGTAATAGGAATGACTTCGCAGACACATTAGCAACTTTGGCCTCCTTGATTCATCTAACTAACGAGGAACACATGCCAAGCGTCACATTTGCCCTGCAAAAGGCACCAGCCTATGGGAGCTATGTTGGAGAAGTATCGGATGAGCTACCTCCCATCCAACAACCTTGGTATCAACATATCAAGGAGTACTTGCGAGATGGATCTACACCCGCTGAGGCGAGCCTGACTGAACAAAGGCGGATTCATCGACTTGCTATGAAATTCTACCTGAGCGGAGATGCACTCTACGAGAGAGATGCAGGATTAGGTCTCCTCAGATGCTTGGACAAGGAACAAGCTCAGAGACTCATGGATGAGGTCCATGGTGGAGTCTGTGGCCCACATATGAGCGGCCCTTTACTTGTAAAGAAGATCCTTAGAACGGGACATTACTAGCTCACTCTCAAAGCTGACTGCAATGACCACGTCAGGAGATGTTATCAATGCCAAATTCATGGGAATGCTATCCACGCCCCTCCAGGGGAACTCCATAATATGAGTTCGCCTTGGCCCTTCTCAATGTGGAGAATGGATGTGATCGGGCCTATTGAGCCCAAAGCCAATAATGGACATCGCTTTATCTTTACCATGATCGACTACTTCACCAAGTATGTAGAATCAGCCTCCTTCCCCAGGGTTACTAAAGAAGTCATCATTGCTTTCATCAGAAACAATGTCATTTGTCGATATGGACAACCAGAGCTAATTGTATCAGAAAATGCTAAAAACCTCAACAACAAAATGATGGATGAGTTATGCAGCAAATTCCACATCAAACATCTTAACTTCGTCATCTACCGTCCAAAGATGAATGGTGCTGTTGAAGCGGCTAACAAAAACATCAAGAAAATCATGCAAAAGATGTTTGCCAATAACAAAGACTGGCCTGAATTATTGCCTCATACTCTGTTAGCCTACAGAACATCAATGCGCACTTCAACTAGGGCAACCCCCTACGCATTAAACTATGGGATGGAAGTAGTACTCCCCATTGAAGTAGAAATGGAATCCCCTAGAGTGTTGATAGATGCTCAGCTGGATGAAGACCAATAGGTACAAGACAATTATCACCAACTATCTCTAATAGACGAAAGGCGAACCGCGACTATCTTCCATGGTCAGTTATATTAACAAAGGATCGCCCGATCCTATAACAGAAAAGTTCGGCTACGTCAGTTTAAACAACATGACTTGGTTTTGAAGAAGATCATCAACAACCAAGATCAGTCTAAGGGAAAATTCGTTCCTAACTGGGAAGGCCCGTTTATTGTTAAGGAGGTATTGACAGGAGGTGCTCTCAGATTGCAGGAAATGGGCGGAGATGAATTTCGACAACTTATAAACTCAGACACCGTGAAATGGTACTATGTCTGAAATTATCATCAAACAAACATCCTGGTGTTGGATCATCAGATCACCAATCATTCTGGTTCTTTAACCCTTCACTACATACAACTCTTTTTTCACACTGCGCCCCTCAGGGAAATACACTTTTCAAGCCAGCAGCCTGGTTTTCGGATCATCACATCCTTTCCTCTTCACTTGGTTTTTTAACCCTTACTCAACTTTGGTTATCCCACTTGGGATTGAACCTTTCACACTTGCAGTTTGTCCCCAAATATGGGATCAAACTTTTCACGCCTGCAGTTTATCCTGAACTTAGGATTAAACTTTCTTCCCCGCCACATTTTGTCCTCCACATAGGATCAAACTTTTCGTTGTCTAAAAATCGTCCTGAGGGGCGAACTACGTTGACCTGATCTACATGATACATGGGAGTACGTAGGCAACTGTTTTATATGGCCCGGTCGCAATAAAACAAAAACAACAAAAACATCTCTACACCCTTTTCCTTTTTTAAAAACAAAAACAACAAAAATATTCCTACACCCTTTCTGCCACATACAGCGTTGAACCTCTTACATCAGGTTCGAACTACGCAGACCTGATCTCATTTTCAATAGAAATACGTAGACAACCATTTATGGTTCGGTCCAACCCCCTACCAAAACACAAATACTTATCAATGGTACTGGGATCAAATTTCAATCCACCACATTTCATTTGGCTTCAGACCAAAGGGATGGAATTACCTGACCTCCCCATCTAAACGGGAGACTCGGCGACCATCTAAGCTGCGGTTGTTCCTTGAAGAGTAACACCAATCCATAAGAGATGGAATTAACTAGGCTCCTCCTAAATAGGAGTATTGGTGACCATCTGTGGTGCGGTCAATCTCAGAGAGGAAAGCTATATTCCTTTCCACATTTCCAAACAGAAACCAGTCCCAAGACACCAAAGATGGTAGGGAACACATAGATAATTGATCCATTCTGAACTATCCAGGGACAACTCAATGTCCATCCAGCAAAGAGGAATTCAAAATACATCAAGATCACAAGCCCTGAAGAAGAAGGAAAATATCAAGCAATTATTCAGGCATATCTAAAAGGGAAGTGATCAAAAATATATTTTTCTGCTATATATATAATACTATTTGATTTACATAATATAAACTGTACATGACAAAATGGCTAAGCTAGTCTGTGCAGGAAAATACAAGGCTATCTACAGATCGGTATGCATGCGGGCTAGCAGATCTAACATAGCATCTCTCTCCGAAGAAGGAGGTAATGCTGTGGTCTCCTGTACAAGGATATCCACATGAACCAGCAAGTCCGAGGCCATCTGCATGGTGACACGATGCTCATCAATGTACGCACTCATCTCGGTAAGTATACCAGTGGTCAGGGATCTCACTATGGTACCATCTGTGATGGCTACATCCCGAGAAGATATGGCGCTATCCCGCTCAATAATTACTGCATCTCTGGCTGATATGACCTCATCCCGCTCAACAACAGTGACATCTCTCTGAGCTAATGCCGCATCTCTTTCTAACAGAGTTGCGTCTCTCCCATTAAGAGCCGTCAACATCAGGGATCTAGCCTGATCTCTCTCAAAGGTCATCAAATGAAGACTCTGCTCAAAGTATTGTGCCGAATGCTGGATCACAACAGTACTAGTACTGGGAGAATCTAAGAGGGCTGCTGGCAACCCAGTAAATGGCTCCTCCTCGGTGTGGGAATCAATGTCCTCCATGGGCTCTCCACCATCTGAATCACTACCCGGCACTGTGGATACTACCGCAGCCAGTGAAGTCTCTGTCTCCATCCACGCAGATACTTTAGAGAATAACCCGGATGGCTAACAAAAAAAGCAACTATCTAAGGTTGATCCCAACAAGCATACACATGGGATCGGTCCTTTGCTGATAAGTGGTGAGAAGCTAAGTGCTGACCTAACGCCCCATCAAAAGGATGGAAATCCTGGAATTAGTCAAACTGCGACATCATGGCCAGTGGGTGGTAGGTAGTCATGCCCCTCAAACCAGCCAGAGGGAGATAATCTATGCCCGGAGCATGAGTAATGAAACTGTAGGGCGAATTGAGCCCTGTACACGACAAGATAGCAAATGGATCTCCAATCCCAGCTATGAAAACAGACCAAGATGCAGGATCTGTACACTCTGTAGGCTGGAAGGAATACGACATAGATATCTCATGGGTGAAACAATATACGTGTCATCTAAATATGCCAAACGATCTCAGGTGTGACATAAACCACACGTATAGCATGACCGAACTGCCTGTGAATACCCCTATAGGGTATGTCCTGTAGAATGTGGTCGACCTCAGTGTCTCTGCCATGATCATCGGAATAATGGTATGTGTAAGACCCCGAATTTTATGAAATAAAAGTATTCAATTTTTCTTATAATTACTATTCAGTAAATGGTTAAATTGATAAATGTTAAAGTTAAGGGTGATATATGATTTTTTTTTTCAAAATACACAAGTGGTTATAAAATATTCATTGTTGTCGGGGAATATTCGTTTGGTCGTGGAATATTCTTTCTGTCGGGGAATATTCGTACGACGGCACAGCCATTTGTGGGCCCCATAACAGAATAACTGTCGGGTGAAGAAAATGACAAATTTGAGTTTTTACAAATAACGACGTAGTTGTTACCGTTAACACTGTTAGAATACCCGGTGGTTAAAATACAGTAATACGCGTTATTGCACAGAAGCACACGGTATTGCATAGTATTTTTGAAATTATTGATTCTTACGTAAGAATGCACTACTCAATAATTGTTACAATAATTACTGTTCAATATTTTATTTTATTGATTTAATAATTGCTACGTTGAAATTTTATATTATTGTTGTTCAATAATTGCCACTTCACAGTATTTCTCATTATCAGATCAATAATTCATATTATTTGAATAATATTATTAGATAACATTATTGGCAATGTCTAGAAAGTTCTGTCTAAGGAGAGGTTTGGTCACCTAATTGCGCGCCAGTAAGGAAAAATTCTTATTGGAAAGCCCCCTCTTTCCTGGGAACGGCCTGATTGTCATAAATGTGATTCTGTAATATTATTTGTGAATAATTAATTATTGATTCATATGATAAGGAAATATTTATTTTATGTGGATATAAATGAGGGATATATTTTTGTGGTTAAAGATGAAGGAGTTAATGTTGAGGTGTTTTATCTGTATTTTTGTCGGAACGGAGGTATTGAAAATCAAATTAGGGTTTTTAAGATATTTTGCGAGGGTTATAATTTTTAATCCGACCGTTGGATCGTGGTAATATTTGGATATTTTATACATATATAAGTTGAGTATATGTCCACAAAATTTGAACCGTTAAAAATGAACGTATGATTTATTATGAATTTTACGAGATGACTGGTTCAAAAATTGTTGAATTTTCGGAGTTAGTCATTTTGGTAGAAAATTCTAGAATTGGTGGGCCCCACTCTTGGTTGGTAAAGAAATGTGCTAAGATTTTTATTCAAATGTGGTGGGTGGGAATAGTAGCAGGTAAAGCCATCAGGTTACAGGTTAAGTCTGATTCGGCGTGCTAACATTTTCCTATAAATAGAGGGCTAAGTTAGAATTGAAAATCACACCAGAAATAAGTTTCCTCTCTTTCTCTCTCTAGATTATTGAGTGTATTTTGTGAGTATTTAGATACTCTGTGAGTTTCTATTCATCAGTGCAAGTTTCCTTCAGCCTTCTACCGATCAGAAGTACTGCTCTTTTGAGGTAAGGGATGGTAATGGATTTTAAGGGTTATTATGTTTTTCAGTTCGTACTTCTTTCGACCTTCAGAAAATTCTGGAAAAATTTGAAATGATATTTTGATGAGTTTTATTGATTGTGTCCAAAAATGGTGATTTTTGGATGTATAGATTAAGAGTTATGAATTTTATGAGAAAAGACTATTTTAAAAGTAACCGCTTATAACTCCTTGTGGTTAACTCCAAAATTGATGAAATTTTTATTGGAAGTATATCTATATAATATCAGTGTACTCTATGAATTTCAAAATTTTTGGATAAAAGTACAATTTATGATAAATGTCTAAATATTCGACAGTTTTGGCCATATGAAAATAGTAAATGAATTTTAAAAATTCCGAGAAAAATATATGTTCAATATGGGACTATATTCTATTAAATCCCAGAAAAGAAATATTTTTGGAACTGATTTGGTATTTTTCATGAAAATAGTCTAGTTATGAGTAAATGAATTAAATATATTTTGTGAAGTAAGAAAATTGGAAAATAGGATTTTATGACTTGAGAATCCTATATGAGGTATATGCAGATTTTTGATGAGGGTTTTGGTTATTGGTGATAAAATCTTATGAGTTTGGCATTTTAGAATGATTAAATGCATTATTTAGTAAAGTGTAAACAATTAAAATAAATTATTTATAAGCTTAAGAAATATTATTCTTTCAATATCATTATTCCGAAATATTGGTATATATTTTATTGTGGAATTTCTATCTTTTTGTGTCGGGATTACTATTCACGAGTTACTATTCATGAGTTACTATTCACGAGTTACTATTCACGAGTTACTATTCTTGAGTTACTATTCCCGAGTTACTATTCACGATAAAATTGGTTTCCTTTTTCTAACCAAATTATAGTTGATTTATGAATATTACTCTTGAGATTAAATCTATATGTTGATCATATTATTTTTATTATCATATATAATATTTTTATAACCCTGATGTTGAAATTCTCTTGCACTTGAGTGTAAAGATGGGTAGATTGCTGGTATGATCATGACTTTGGGTTCTCTTTGGCCAGTAGTGCAAAGTTGAATTATTGACTAGTATGATCATGACCATTGAATTTATAATTGAATATCTTTAGCTTAAACGCAAAGGTGAAATGATCAACATGATTATAATTATTGTTATATAAATGATTATATATTTCTTTCAGATATTAATATATTTGGCCTGTAGTGTAAATATGAACTGTTGATGAATATATTTGGCCGTAGTGCAAATATGAACTGTTGAGGAATATCTTTGGCCTATAGTGCAAAGATGAAATATTGATGAATATCTTTGGCCTGTAGTGCAAAGATGAATTGTTAATGAATATCTTTGGCCCGTAGTGCAAAGATGACATGTTGTTGAATATCTTTGGCCAGTAGTGCAAAGATGAGCAGATGTTGAGATAAACATGACCAACTGGTGATATAAATGAATATCGTTGGCCGTAGTGCAAAGATGAAGTTATTAGTATGCTTATGAATAGGAAATGTGATTTGGTGTAACCATGATCTTTGATGTTTCAGGTAAAGATAGGTGATGAAAATTATCTTCGTCCTGGATGAGAAGAGGAATTTAGAACTACAGTTATGATTATGAGTTATTCATATGATTGTGGACCAGAATTGTTGATTGATGTTACAGGGATAAAACATTGTTGGTGGATTTTTAACATGGAGAAGATAATAGACTTTATATTCTATTTGACTCTTCTAATGGATTGCTCGTTCCGCTGCAACTATGGTTGAAATTTTTATCATTTACCATATGTTCTAAATCTCTGATTTATTATTGATGAAGGCTATTGATAATTTAATTATCTTTAGTCATGATATTCTTTACTGAGCTAGTTGTGCTCACCCTTTTGCTTCACAATTCCTTTCAGGTAATAAGAGTGTAGCTGGGTCGAGCGAGTGTAACGGAGAAATAGAACGGTGGTCTCTAGCTATGGATGTTCTCCCGAAGCAGTATAGAAAAGTTCATTTAGTAGTTTTATTTGGTGAATCTAATAGGGTAAGGTGTACCCAACGTTGGAAGGGTGGTTTGCCACTATCATACAAGATGTCTAACGACATACAACCTCGTGTCATCATAAGACAGGGATGTGCTCATCAACTTGCTAAGTATATATACGAGCACTACCTATATAATCTTGGTGTTTGTTTGAAGTATAATTCTCAATTAGAGACAATAGAGATAATGATATGTCAAGAGAAGACTCACCATTGGGAAGAATATGATAGTAATCTTCTCGTTTTTCTTTGGGGTGTATTGGGACAACCATGGATAATTTTGTGGCCATATGTTATCTATCATAACCAAGACGTATGGCCTCCCATGTACGAAGGTTTCCTTGAGCACTTCCCAAAGATTCTAATTTCTAAAATAGTTTTTGACTATACCTTTATGTAAGGTGCCATTGTGAGGTGATGTCCACGGTTGGAACATGAGTCACATTTGGTATATATTTGTATCCAAACTCACAGCATATGTGTTATTGTATTTTGTACGGCAATTGTTATAATAAAGTTATAGTTGTTTTTTGTACCATGTATTTGGCGACTTAGAATAGGTTGGATGGAATGGACCTATTTTGGGGTTGTCACAGTATGACCCTCCCTGAGAGCTCTCACTGCCATAATAACGTCGATGTCCAACTCATCCATGTATCGTGGCATATACACATATGATAATACACACAGCAGCAATAAATCTACTCTGGCCAAATGCCACTGATCCTCTGGTATGGTGAAATCACCAGAATGTCGAGCATAGCTGTCCTTATAGCCAAATCTATCAATCAAAAAATACTGGGATATCACGTGGCCAGATGTGATGTCATCCTGCACAACCCTACGCCTCAGCCCGGTGAGAGTCATGAACTGCCGGCTCATGTCACCAATGGCCATATGCACGCAAGGTCTGTCAAGTGGCAGCATCATTAAATGTGCATAATCCTCCAAAGTCGGAGTCAACTCCTGGGTCCCAAGCTGAAAAACCTGCCTCTCCGGTACCCAGTGCTCCAGCATGCCCTCTACAAATCCTGTGGGAACCTAAAACATCAAAAGGGTCATGGTATGCTACAACAGCTGATCTACGAACACCCTATCTGAGGGTGACATACTATCATACCAATATCCCAGACGGGATGCCACCAATAATGGCAAGGTGTGATCTATGCGGCTGACTGTCGAAGAAGACATCTGTATGGGCCGTGTCATAATACCATCTAGGGGTCAATTCTGAATATCTCTGGACATACATACATATGCATAATATGATACATACATAACAGATAATAGATGGCAATATGATGCAGGGAATAGAAGATAGTACATACATTCCTAAATACATCATCATCTATATACATCATCTCTATACAGTTAATAATACAGGGAAAGGGGGCACATACGCCCTACTAGTAATAGAGGCCTATCAAAAGATATAGAGAAAATGGGGCACAGCCACCCAATATCTAATAAGAGGCCTATCAAAAGAGATAACGAGAATACACATCAGAAGAAGACAATGGTGTCAATATCTACATCATCAATCTTGTCCACATGATGTAACTCCTCCTGATTCACTTAATCTCTATCAACAGGGATGTCAGGCTTATACAAAGGAGGATCTGCGCCGACAAAACCCAATGGGTCATCTGAAGGGCCAGCTCCTGTGCTAGAAGGATCAAACGAATATGCCTCTGCCGGATCTCTGCCCAATTGTTGGATAAAGAAATGTGCCCGGTCTAGTCGCTCGGTCAAGCTGTCAATTTGTGTCACATGAGTCAGATCTCAGACACAGGCAAGCCAATCCGTCATCATCACGAATCCTGGAACCATATCCCCCATGAACTGAGTGGCGCGGGTCTGAGCTCCAATGGTACGAGGGATCCACCAATGCTGGAATACATCCTGAATGCAAGAACCCTCCGACAATGTAAAACCGTCAACACCCAACAATGGGATATCAATGACGGGGGACTGTGACACATGCCAATAACACCTAGTAGGAGGTAAGATCGGTATACAGATCTTTCCTGTGGTGCTCCTAATAGCACGCTCTCCTAAATAGAGCTCCCATCCTCCATCTGTGAAGAGAGGAACCCTACGGGTGGAAGTCACGTACTCGACACCAGACGGGTACCCATCCTCAAATCCAATGGCCAAGTGCTCCCCAGAATATTGAATCCATGTGATAACATCAGTTGTCAACAACTCCAGCTGTAGGCGACTATGAGTGAAACCCTCAGCTACAGGGACCTCTGCCAGTTTGGAATGATTCCATCGCCGTCCTTGTGGATAGGTATCCAATTCTAAAACACTCACATGACATAAGCATGGGAGCCTCTCGTAGGCCCAAAACTGCCAACACAAAGGCAAACATCTATTATCAGTTAACACTCTTAACATGTACATGGTAAATGACAAGAGAAATACTTACCAGCAGAAATGGGTAAAATCCTAACCAAACCTCGGTCAAGCCCTGCAAGCGCATACGTATACCCCTGAGGAAGTAGGCCAAGGTGTAGGAACCCCAATCATACTTTCTAATACGGTCCACATATCGCGTAGCGCTGATCAAAGCGAACGACACCATAGAGGAGTTATCTGCTATGAAGCAGCCCCTAATGATCATCAGGAACAATCGCCGTAGAATGCGATCCCTGACTCTGACATCAGCCGGTATGGGCTCACTCAACAGTCCACTCATAGCATCTATGCTCAAAGGACCTATACGAACAATCCTGCCCTTGAGCGCATCCGCTGGAACTCCTAACAAGGATCTGATGATAGTTGGGGTAATATCCGCTGTGCAAGGCACTGGCGCCCCTCCAAACTCTATATCTGTAATAAACCGCCAATCCATCGGCGTCATCATCACCTCACAGTCCAGTAAATGGAGTGACTGAATCTGGTGAAACCATCACTCAGACAATGCCCAGAGGTAACCCCAGGGACAGCGGTGGGGAAGGATGGAAAAGAACACCCCAAATCCCCAATCATGCACAATCGCTCTATAGTCAGGATACATAACCTAGTACATGGAGTGAATGTTGAACCAGTTCCCTCGAGGCTATGTAAAATCGAGAACCTATATAAAATGCAGATCGACATCAGAATCCTTTACTCCTCGTCAATAGGAAAGAAGGAAGATTAAGATCTAACTTTATACCACGTTGGCGTGCAAATATATCGAGGGATGTCGACTCAAATCACCCAAAAGCTCTGGGTTTGCCACCTGAATACTCGGGAGGTCCCTACGGGGAACATGTGCAGCAAGAGCGTGGTCCGAAATCAGAACATACTCCTCCTCTTCCTCGATGTCCGGAACATCAACCCGGGCTGGACGTATCAGTGCCTTCACCAGACGACGAGGCTGTCTAACAGAACGGGGTCGAGGCACTTCAAAAGCCCTCCACCATACACCAGAAGTGGTCCTGCGGGAACTACTTGGCTGATCCGAATCCATAATATCTGGACAATAAGTCTCCAAATCACCTCAGAAACGGTGTAGTAATTTTGAAACCTGGAGATTTCTTTTGAAAATACATTTTATGACTACATTCATGCATTACTTTAACATACATCTACAGTAGAGTTCAAAAAAGCATGATTCACCAAGGCTTACATTTTGAAATTTTTTTGCCATAGTTTCCTCTATAAATAGGACTATCCAAATGCACATTGACATGAATAGGTGGCCATTTAGTAGCACACCTACGCACAATCATATACATACTATATGCATTTAAATGTCAAAGTCATCAATCCATAAGGGTAGTCTAATTAACGGGATTACTTTATTTTACCACCTTGGTTCATTTGTCCTCAAATAGGATAAGAAATAGCAGAAAAAAGGTGTTAATTTGATTGTTTTAAAAGTCAATTTTTTTCACATCATGATGTTCAACATGGTTTAATACTAACATTTACTATGTTGAATATTTTTTATCAAGTCATACGAGTATGCATATTCACTACTATGTGTTTAGATGCATTTCATGTGATAAGTCATTTTCCAACAAATAAAAACTGGAAAAGAAGACATGCATACGTTACCAGGACAATGTAGAACACTTGTACAGTGACAGAATTTACAGAAAGTCATCTGAACTTAACAGATCTGAAGAAAAGCTCTTGGATTTCCTTCGCGACACAACTTGAAAATGACTTATGAAAGCAACTTGCAGGCATTTAGTAGCCACGGCTGGCCGCAGATCGACCTGTAGCTACTGTAGGTGTACCTGGGACACCCCTATATGGGGCCCACCCCTCCGGCTTGGTCCAGTTTGAGTTACAAAGGAGTTTTCACAAGCTAAAAAGGCCAAATCAGGGATAAAAATGACACACTATTGAGCATAATAGCCTGAAATCCTAGTTTTTCTTAGCCCGACTGTGGCTTTCATATCATTCATTGGTATTCATCTAAACACAGGGTATACTATACTGATGATCTCAGTATTCGTAGATCACATTTGGCAATACCGCACAGAGGTCCAATGCCGTCAATTTGGGGTCATCACCCTAAACCTTTTAAATTGGATCCCTGACGGGGGTTACCATGCATGGTCATCTGTCCACAAGTAGATCCCCAGCAGGGGTTAGCACGGACGGTCATCTATCCACAAACAGATCCCCGATGGGTTACAACGCATATTGTCTGTTGATACACATGTTAACGAAGGTCAAGCAGCCTTAACGTCAGTTTAGCCGTTGGTAGGTAAACCCAACGATGCATCAGAAGCCATCCGATGATTGCATCAATTAATACATACATCAACAAAAGTCAAACAGCCTTGGCATCTATCCCCAGCAGGGAATTCATCCGTTGATGTACACGTCAGCAGAGGTCAATTAGATCCCCGGTGGGGGTTACAACGCGTGGTCGTCCGTTGGTTCACACGTCAACGAAGGTCAGGCAGCCCTGACAACACATACTGCTGGCAATAAATCCAATGAAACATTGATATGTCCTGGCAATACAGACCAGGGAGATCAACATCATCGGGGAGGATCGATGATGGAATATGTTATACACATCCTCGAGCAGACAAAAGCTTTATCCCCACATATCTCTTGTACACAAGAGGCACCTCTTCGGAATAAAGTCTACATCAAGGATTTAGGACTTTGGTGATAACCCCAAAGTCAACAATCCTAGAGATTCATGTTAGCTGTGGATCACACGTCCATGACAGTTCATCAGGCTGCTTATTTATTGCCATCTACGGTTGAAGCAACAGGGAGCTGGTAACCATCCCCAACATATGGGAAAATAAAATATATGCATCATACATATGCATCATACACTTGCATCATGTTGCTACACATAGCAACATATTTACCTTGTTGCATTTCAAGTGTCTATGATTCTTTATCCTATCCATGCCATTGTATTGCATGAATATAATAAAGAGGGGCGTCTGTAGACACTCGAAATTTTCTGCACACCTGTTATTGACATTACAAGAGGGCAAATTCGTCTTTCAGACATAACCCTGGAAGACAGCTCATATCCAGTTCGGATACTACCAGAAGCTCAGTCTCAACCCCTGAACACACACCGGGAGTATAAATTCTAACCTCGGAGATAACCTCGAGGCCTGCAATTCTAATACAAGAAATTCCACTGGAGAAGACCGATTTATCCCGGAGATAACCCCAAGATATTCAGTTTCAGTCCCGACACTGGGAATAGTAGCGCCCACGTTGGAGATAACCCTGAGAAATGCAGTTGCAATTTTGGAGATAACCCCAGAAATGCTTGTTTCAATGACATGCAAGCAGCTTCAAAACACTCGACACTCACACTGAGGCACTCAGTACAAGACCCAAAGATAACCCCGGGAAGATAGGCACATCTCAAAGATGACACTGAGGACCTTCAATACTTACAGCAGTCCAATCTCAGAGATAACCCTGAGCAACGTTTGCTTTATCTGCCCAAATCGGAGATAACCCCGGTGAAGGGAAAAGTCATCATCTTGCCACCTTGACGCCATATTGCACCGTCTCAACATCACATACATACATTTCTACACAGCAATGTCCCACAAGAACCAAGGAAGTCCAATCCCGAGTGACTATTATGCAGAGTAATGGATAGATTTTGAAGCTTGAAAATCGGAGGGCATGGTCCCATCTTCCTAACTTCGTACAACCTCTAATCCCATGTCATTACGTTACTCTCGATAATGACGGACCGAAATAGGTCTTACACACCTCAGTCGGATGCCAGGATTGAAGTTCTGAAAGTTCGAGCAGATATCATGTTGCATGCGTGCACGTACCTCGAGACGGAGGGACTCGCGGAGCCTGAGGCACCCCGGGCAGCCGCAGGTACATCTGCGGCTAGCCGCACCCCCCTCTAAAAATAGAGGGCTTGGGGTGGCCATTTTAAAAGAGGAAAAGGTGAGGAAGCCTTGTCTAATTTGCTCTGTACACACCCTAAACTGAGTGCTTTCTCATTTCAAACACATGTAAGCTCATATATAGCCCCTTTTTACCGGCGAGAGCTGAGTGTTCATCCACTTAAAGCTATAGAAGTATTCTTTGGCAGCCCACTGTAAGCCTTCTTACATACTTTAAAGCCTTTCTCTTTATCTTTGCACACACAATTCTTCACGTTGAGAGTCGTGTTCCGTGTGTATGCCCGAACTTCGGTCCGTGGTTTCATTTAAGTTTGTATATATATATGTGTGTGTGTGTGTGTGTGTGTGTATTTTTATATATGGACTAACATTATCGAGTTATGCCTCGATTGAGCCTAGACTTATGTCTGGAGCGTTTAATTTCTTTCGTATATATATATATATATATATATATATATATATATATATATATTAGATTTCGTCCGTCCTGGAGTTTACTTCGTGGCGGTTGACCATTTTTATTCCTTTCTGTACATTTCGTCCCGCCTGGAGTTTCCTCTGTGGCGGTTGATCATGTTAATATATATATATATATATATATATATATATATATATATATATATATATATATATATATATATCGCTTTTATATATTTACATTTCTGATCTCCCATTTAGGTTCTTCATGGTGGTTGATCATGTCTGTATATATATATATATATACAGCTTTTATATATATAACTGCTTACTGCATTCATATCAATTGCGGAATCATATGAGCCTAGGAATCATGTGATCACAGATTCAGTTTACTGAATCTAGTTCACTTCCCACGTTGAACATTTTCAGTTGTAAGTAGCTTGTAAATTTATTCACGGTGTTTGGATTTCCTCAGATGGTTTTCATGCCCACGAGGAGTTCGACACTGTTTTGTATATTATTTTCTCGAAGATGCTTCGCATCTCGAAAATAAAAATAATCAAGCCGAACATTTAATAAAATAGAAGTATCAAAGGCCTCATTTATTATTGAGCACAGGGTTTGAAAAACCTCTTTTTAAAAAACATCACTGCTATATCTTGTTTAAAACTGAATTTTTATACAAATTCAAACCCTTTGTATATAGGTGCGAACGAGGCATAGCACTACTTCCAAATAATAGCACATTGACCCACACACACACACATATTCATATAACAGTTTCTTGAAAAGTAGCGGTCACCGTGGCAACACAGATGTTGGGGGGTGCCTAACACCTTCCCTCTACATAAGCAAGTCCACGGACCCTAATAAATCTCGGTTTCACAGACCCGTTTAGCAGTGTCATATCACTGGGTCAATATTCAAACCTTTTCTCGGTTGTGTTGGTACAACCAATTAAAAAACTAACTGGCGACTCTTAACAGTCCATCGTCGACATTACACATATCAAACCTTTTTCGCTTATTTTTTCATAAAAATCTCACCTAAAATGAGAACACAAAAGAACAAGACTAGAAAAGGGACAAGTAAAACTCCCGATGTCGACAAACGTCATTCATCTCACTAACACATAATAATAACAAATAAGATAATTTTATTTATTATTTAATTACTTAAAAGTATTTTACAAAGGATCCAAGTTTTTCGGTCGTTACATTCTTCCCCCCTTATAAAGATTCTGTCCCCAGAATCTTGCCTCACATTATGCAAACTAATAAGGGTAATCCTTCCTTATCTTTTCTTCCAATTCCCATGTTGCTTCTTCGGCCTCGTGGTTATTCCATAACACTTCTATCGACGGTATGATTTTGTTCCCCAGAACTTGCTCTTTTCAATCAATGATTTGAATCGGCATCTCTTTGTACGTTAAGTCCTTCTTGATCTGAATAGGCTCATACTCTATTACGTGCTTATAATCCGGTTTATAAGGACGTAACACTTATACGTGAAATATGTTATGTATTCGATCTAGGTTTGGAGGTAACGCTACCATATAAGCTACCTCACCTACCCGTTTTAACACTTCAAAAGGTCCTATAAACCTTGGACTTAGTTTTCCCTTCTATCCAAAGCGTATCTTTCTTTTCTAGGGAGATACCTTTAGAAATACATACGATCCTACCTTAAACTCACTATTTTCTCGATGTAAGTCTGTATACTTCTTCTGTCTGTCTTGAGCGGCTACGAGACACATCCGTATCAAATTTACTACATCCTCTGTTTGATGTACTAATTTTGGCCCTAGCATTCGGCGCTCTTCCACTTCATCCCAACACAACGATGTTCGACACTTCCTTTCATATAAGGCTTCATAAGGTGGCATACCTATGCTTGCATGATAACTAAGTTTATACGCAAACTCTACTAATGGTACATGATCGTCCCAACTACCCTTGAAATCCATGACTCAAGATCTCGACATATATTCTAACGTCTGAATTGTTCTCTCACTCTGTCCATCAGTTTGTGGATGATATGTCGTACTCAATTTCAACTGCGTTCCCAACTGTTCTTGCAGACTACTGCAAAAGTTTGACGTGAATCGTGGGTCACGACCTGACACAATCAAAACTGGCACTCCATGTCGGGAAATAATTTCCTTAACATATATTTGAGCTAACTGGTCTAAGTTATACTTAATTCTAATTGGCAAGAAGTGAGCCGACTTTGCCAACCGGTCCACTATTACCCAAATCGCATCATACCCCTTCTGAGTAGTCGGAAGTCCCACCACAAAGTCCATCGTGATATGCTCCCACTTCCACTCCAGAATCTCCAATGACTGTAATAAGCCACTTGGTCACTGATGTTCGGCCTTAACTTTTTGACAAGTCAAGCACCTTACTCACATACTCGGCTATTTCTCTCTTCATTTTCGGCCACCAAAAATTCTGTCGAAGGTCTTGATACATCTTAGTGCTACCAGGATGAATCGAGTACCTCGAACTGTGAGCCTCTTATAAAACTTGCTCCTTTAATTCTGTCTCGTTTGAAACCCAAATTCTTCCTTCAAATCTTAATAATCCCTCATTATCAAGATTAAACTATACGTCTTTTTCGTTGGTTAACCACTTCTTCATCTGGTCACACTCATCAGTTTTGAGCTGCACCTCCTTGACTCTCTCTACGATGCTAGTTTGCATCTCTGTCGCAAACAGTCTTTGTCCCGATTCACTTGGAAATTTCACCTCTATCCCCATCCTAGCCATCTCTGTTATTAACTCAGTTTGAGCTGTTAACATAGACAACTTCTCCCAACCCTTTCTACTTAAGGCGTCAGCCACTACATTGGCTTTTTCAGGGTGATACAGGATTTCACAGTCGTAATCTTTTATCAACTCTAGCCATCTCCTCTGCCTCATATTCAACTCCTTCCGTGTGAAGATATATTTTAGACTCTTGTGGTCCGTGTATATCTCAAAGTTTTTCCCATAAAGATAATATCGCCATATCTTTAAGGCAAACACTACCGCGACCAGTTCCAAATCATGAGTAGGGTAAACTTTCTCATAATCCTTCAACTGCCTTGACGCATACGCAATGACCTTGCCATGCTGCATGAGCACACAACCAAGTCCTCTATGCGAAGCATCGCTATAAACTATAAAATTTCCTATGTCATCGGGCAATGATAAAACAGGCGCTTCACTTAACCTGTTCTTTAGTTCTTGAAAACTAACCTCGCATTTCTCCGTCCATGCGTATTTTATCATCTTCCTTGTCAAGTTAGTCAACGGAGTAGCTATCTTTGAAAAATCTTGAATGAATCTCTGATAGTATCCCACTGACCTTAGGAAACTCCGCACCTCAGTCGGCGTTTTTAGTTGTTCCTAATTCATCACGACTTCCACCTTCGCTGGATCTACTAAAATACCCTCATGGTCAATGACATGTCCTAAAAACTGTAACCTCTCTAACCAAAATTCACACTTCATGAATTTTACATATAACTTCTCATTCCTTAGTGTTTCCAACACTATTCTTAGGTGTTCAGCATGATCTTCTAGCGTCTTATAATAGACTAGAATATCATCGATAAACACCATGACGAACTTGTCCAAATATTATTTGAACACTCTGTTCATCATATCCATAAATGCAGCTAGTGCATTAGTCAAATTAAATGACATTACCAGAAACTCGTAATGACCATAACGAGTTCTGAATGTCGTCTTCGGTACATCCTTATTCCTAACCTTCAGCTGATGATACCCCGTCCTTAAATCTATTTTGGAAAAATACTTTGCCCCTTTCAACTGATCAAAAAGGTCATCGATCCTAGGTAATGGGTACTTATTCTTTATCGTTAACTTGTTCAACTCTCTATAGTCGATACAAAGTTTTAACGATCCATCCTTCTTCTTGACAAACAGTACTGGTGCTCCCCACGGCGAAATACTCGGTTATATGTACTTTCTGTCCAACAGTTCTTGTAACTGCACCATCAATTCCTTCATCTCCACTAGCGCCATACGATACGGTGCCCTGGAAACTGGTGCCACTCCTGGCACAATGTCTATTACAAACTCGGTCTCCCTATCCGGCGGAAGACCCGATAATTCACTTGAAAATACATCCATGAATTCACTCACTATAGGTATTTTTTCCATGGTTGCTCCCACTCTTTGGGTATCAACAACATGGCACATATAACCTACACACCCCTTCCTCAATAGTTTCCTAATTTGTGTTATACTAAGATAACACGAACGTCCCGACAATTTTTTACCGTAAAATATTACCTGAGGTTGGCTTAACGTTTTAATATTTACGCTTTTCTTTTGACAGTCTATAATTACTCCATGGTTAAACAACCAATCCATTCTGAGAATTACGTCGAATTCTCTTAACTTTATCGGTATCAGATCTACCGATAAGTTATAACCCCGTATGTCTACGTAACAACTCCTATGAATATCTTCAACATGAATTATCTCTTCGTTTGTTACCTTAATGTTTAAAGGTATTGGCAACTTTTTGGGAAGTAATCCTAATCGTCTAGCAAAATCACATGCAATAAACGAACAAGTAGCACCCGAGTGAAATAGCACGTAAGCATTTAGGTCGTTGACCAGAATAATATCTGCGACTATGTCCCCTGATGCAACTCCATCTTGGACTGTCATGTTAAAGGTACGGGCCATCAGCCTACCCAGTTGCGTTAGACCACTAATAACTAACTTACCGCTATTGGTGCTCTTGTTCCCGTCCGTCCCCTTCTTCGTGCAGTTCTTTGCCATGTGTTTAGTTGACCCACACACAAAGCATCCGTGGTTCTTCTTCAAACTTGGACAGTTAGGCACAATGTGCCCCTCCTGTCCACAATTGTAGCATACGGCCTTCCCCTTGAGACAAACTCCTAAGTGAGTCTTTCCACAGGTCTTGTAGGCCTCCATCCTCCTCTTCGGGTCTCCTTACTTCACTTCGGTATTCCCAGAGTTAAATACTTTTCGCTTCTGTCCCACGCCACTCCCGCTGGTTCCTTCGACCTTCACTCCCCCATCCACTTTCCCCTTATTCTTCTTGTCTTTGTGGTACAGACTCAATGCCTCGCTACCACCTTCGGCGATTATCGCCTATTCTAAAATGGCCCCAAACGAAGTACTTTGAAACACATAAATACGGTTATGGAGTCAGGGTTTTAAGCCCTACTCGAATCATCGCGCCTTCCTCACCTCGGTGTCCACTTGGTGTGGAGCGAACCTTGCCAGTTCATTAAACTTGGCTGCGTATTGGGGAACCGTCATATCCCCTTGTTTCAAATCGAGAAACCGCATCTCCATCCTTCCCTGCATGCTAGTGGGAAAGTAGTTCTCGAAGAATATCTCCTTGAACCTCACCCATGTTAAATTCTCAATCCCAGCCCTAGCCTGGTTGGCCTCCCACCAAAAGTTGACCTCTCCCTTCATCATGTAGGTTGCAAAGGCAACCTTCTGGCCCTCGTCGACATTTGCTATGATAAATGCCTTTTCAATTTCCTTCACCCACGTTTGGGCTTCGATAGGGTCCATAGTTCCTTTGAACTCTGGCGGACCCACGCTCTTGAAGTCATTAAACGTAGTAGCTCGCACTACACCAGGATTTATGGGGATGTTAGCCCCATTTCTATTAAATGCTGCTGTTAGAAGATTTATAAACTCCTGCATGGGGTTAACTGGACCTCCCTCTAGTTGACTTACGTTAGCGCCTTGATAACGTGGTACTCTTCTGGGCTGCATTTTGTTGTTACAACAAACAACACATCTTGTTATTATTCATTTCCTGTTAGTTAGTTATTATTCACAATTTAAACAATAACTTAAACATTCATTACTCAACATATTCTAAAAAAGGCTTATATTGATTCATTGTAGTATAATACTACATCAGTTACATTACACAGCCTAAGCTGATTACATTACTTTCCCGCAATTGCTTTCCAAAAATTGGGATTTACAAAAGACTACCATTTGTTATACAAAAGAGGGTTTTACGTCACTACTAGATACACAATATTTACATATCTAAACTACTCTAGCTATTACTAGATCACATCTGCCTCAGGGTATTATCAAAATCTGCCTTGGCTAAACCGACAATAATATCACGGCTGATAGTATGCGGCGTCAGCCCTGCCTCTATGGGATAACCAGCTACCTGCTACTGAAAGTCCGCATGAGAACTCCTATGAATATAGGACATTCTCCCCATCTTCTGCTTTTTGGTCCTTAGCTTACCCCTGAGCTCAAAGATCTTCTGTTTCAGCTCATGGACTTTATCCTTGGCTAAAATCCTCTCATCATGTTCATGTTCCCACATCGACTCCACGTCTGTCTTATCCTCTAAGATAACCTGGAGCTCTGCTTTCAGCTCCTTAACCTCTTGGCAGTAATGGAGGTTTCTATCCAACACTGACATAAAAAGTGACATCATTGACTCCCCCGGAGCCATCTCTGCTGCAATTGCTACTGGGTTGAAGGATACTGCCTCCACCTCTTCCTCCAACATGATGTAAAACACGGACATATAGTCTAGGCTCTCTGAGTCTTCAAACTCAACCACCACTACTTCAGGCTCTGCTGCTATGGGGTTTGGTATGATCTTTATGATGCCCCCAAATCCGGGTATCTTCCAACCCGACAGATGGTGCTACACGATACTACAATTCATACATTCATTCCATTGAGATAACAACAAAATGAGTGTACTTACTATATTCTTATTATAATAGTAATAAATCCTTTCCTAGGTTCATAAACTGAATACATTCTTTGTTAGTCATAAGTATATTACATACAAATACTCTAGTTTATTATAGGATAATCAAATATCCATCTTAGCCTTGCCCTTATCTCTCTTAGAACTCTCAGTTCATTCAGCTTTAGCTGCAATCATATGGTTTAAGCAAAAGTGAGCATAACTAGCTCAGCAAGTCTAACATAAGGTCATATGAATATCACATTGAGAATTATATACTTATCTTCCATAACTTGAACCATTATCTACGAAGCACTATGAAACATTTGACTGGTACTTCTCATTTCATAATAATGATTCCAAAGTATATATAGTAGCTTAGGAATTTCTGAACCGGTCGAAAGACCATGAACATACTCTTTCCGTTTTCATACTTGAAAAGGACATCCGGCACTAAGGCCATCCATCCGTCTTTAGTTATGAGCACTTCTAGGTGATCAGCCTATTGTACTCTATGTTGATCAACACTCTTCCGTTAAACGTATTTACGTTTAAGTTTTGGCAACCTCACGTGCCTATCAAATAATCGATGAAAATACTTTTGTTTGTTCATAGACAAACTTACCTTCTCATTCACACCAAATACTTGGCATAGGATAGCTTTAATAGTTCTATATCAAAAGACTTGTAAACAAATCAATCAATTCTTCAATACTAGTCTAGCCGAGTTAAAACAGGCATCGACTCTTTCTTTAAAATCATTCATGTATCTTATAACATGAATCATAGAAAACTTGACTAACTCGGAGGTTAGACAAGCGTTAAGAGAGACTTGCCTTCAAGCGTCTTCGAATATAATATACAATCAATTCTCCGTCTTTACAAGATCTACATGATATATTCACATAGAACATTGTAATTAGTTATCAAACAAAATAACTTTATGGTTTTAACCAACTTCTTTCTCTCATATGTCTTAATTTAATTTATTTTTTTAATAAAGACAATTCGTCTTCCTATACTTCATTATGGCTTGTTAACATTCTTACTTTATTAACCGACATTCGATCACCATTGGTGAAATACAAACGTTGAACATCATTCACGGTTTACTCATTACGTTCGTGCGTTCTTCGTTTTAATTCTTATTAACCATATCTAATCTTCTAACGTTATCACTTTATAAGTGATTTAAAGTAAATCTTATTATGTACATTAAGTACCTTCATTGTCTTACCTTCGATCTACATTCAAATGGAATAAAAACCTAACTTGGTTAACCATTTTACACTGCTGGTGCTCCGGCCCTGAATCCCTAGTATAAACTCGGCGCTACAGCGCCAACTAACAGGAGACAAGGCCGGATCCGACGCTGCAGCGTGGATCTTCTGTGCTTGGTTTGCGCTGCGGCACCGCCCCTGTGCACCAGTTGGCCATAACAGTTTACTTTTCTAACGAAACTCCCGGCTTCATAACTTATTCGTTTTACATCCGAATTGGTTCATTCGAAAGCCCACAACTCACAAATTACATCCTCTATGTGTTCATATAAGAATTTTACATTTTTGAATCTGTTAACTCGGAATTCATCTTTTGGTTCATTTTGAGCGTTCGTTTATCGTTTTCGAGCGTTCAATACTCGTTTTCTTCGTTATAAGTCAGAATTTGATGATTCTTATGTCCACGACTCCTAAATACCTTATCTCACGTGTTGACATTGAAACCCGATGTTTTCAAGTCACACAACAACTTTTGACCCTTAATCCGAGATTTCTACGATTTCGACGTTTAACGTCTAATTTCGCAAAATTTGCCATAACTTTGTTACTCGTGTTTTATAAGCCAAATCAAATGGAACACTCCATTAATTCATCATCTACATCCTAACCAACCAATATGCACATACCTTAGCTGTGACAGTTTTCAAATCTTCCAATCATAACTAAGTTCACGTTCACAACTTTCTACGGTTTTTAACTTACGTAAACTCTTACGATTTCCATTCGATCATGGCTTATCAATGTTTCATTATTAATAGTCATCCTTATTCCTCCTCACTAAACATGCTCCACCAATCTACGATTCTCTATGAGAAAGAAATCGAAAAAGATGAGGATTAATATTTACGGGATATTACCTTTGTCGTTCTTCACGTTTTTGATAAATATCTTATGTTTTGCTTGGAAGTAAGTTGATTACTTGTTTCTAGCTCTTTCTCTCTCTCTCTTTCAATATATATTGGATGATCTCATGGAAAACACCAAATGACCACATATGCCTTGTATTTATAGGATTTCAAATGGAGGGCTTTATTGTCATTCTCCCCTACCTCCTTACTATTCATTACTTTATAACCAAATAAAATACTTGGTGATCAAGTAGTTCACTTTACTTGGCCATCAAGTGGCCGGCCCACCTCCTTCATGGATCATCCCATGGGTTGCCCCATGGGTTTTACCCATCCCTTGACCCGCCAGTTCGACCAGCTTTTCGGTTTCTTGATTGGGCTTGACTTAAATTAATATTGGGCCTTGACTACTTAGTTACTTGGGCTTGGGATAATCCAAACCCAATTGGATTATACTAAGTCCTAAACTCTAAGCCCATTACACCAATCGTATTCTAAACGTATAATTTACGTATTCTCTTCGTACAATACCTATACGATATTCGTATTAAATCTTCATATTATACGTCGTACTATTCTTCATACCATACTTATATTCGAACTAGTATAATACTCGTATCTCATACGTATAATAACCTAAATGATTATACGCATTACATTTCCCTTTTGAAAATCTCTCTTTATCAACCCTTAGGTTTTAAGTCCGCAGGCAAAAACTTCGTTCGCCATAAATGAAATGTTATTAAATATTCCATCTCGTCTTCATATTCTATCATTATGCGTTCCTCAGAATTTCAAACCTAAGCTCCGAACGAAATCAGATGAATAGTGTTTTTACGAGAAAATTCTCAGAAAACCTTCATTTTCGTCTTGATAAATCAAAACAAATAATCCTAGCAGATAGCTAGAATACTAATTGCATCCACATATTCTAGGTCATAGTACGACCTTCGAATATCTTACTCATATAATACATCCATTAAATTCATTTAATTCATATAATTAAATAAAAATTAAATTCATAAAAATTCTAAAATTCTCGGGCGTTACATTCTTCCCTCCTTATAAGGATTCTGTCCCCAGAATCTCGCTACACTTACATAAACAAATGAGGAAACTTTTTCTTCATTTTACTCTCGAGCTCCCACGTTGCTTCTTCAGCATCGTGGTTACTCCAAATTACCTTTACTAAAGGCATTACTTTATTTCTCAAGACTTGTTCCTTCCTATCAACAATTTGAATCGGAAGTTCTTTATACGTTAAGTCTTTTTCTACTTGAATAGATTTATATTCTATTACATGCTTATAGTCTAGTTTATAAGGACGTAATACTGACGCGTGAAACACATTGTGTATTCTTTCCATCTCAGGAGGTAAAGCTACTTCATAAGCTACCTCTCCTACCCTTCTTAAAATTTCAAAAGGTCATACAAACCTTAGACTTAACTTCCCTTTCTTCCCAAAACGTATCTTCCCTTTCCAAGGTGATACTTGCAGAAATACATGTGAACCTACTTCAAACTCCCTCTTCTCTCGATGAGGATCTGCATACTTTCTTTGTCTATCTTGTGCCGCTACCAATCGGGCTCGTATTAGCTTAACCATGTCTATCGTTTGTTGAATCATCTTGTTAGGTTTGTAATATTCATGAACGCAATCAAATTACACAAAATAAGCGGAAATGTGTAAAATCAGAGTTTAAAATTTTAAAAATCATATACCCGGATCATCCTTTATGCACAATTATTAATTAAACGAAAAGATATGAAGAACAAGAATCATACCCTTGAAGATTCGAGCTTCCTCAGGTACAAGTTCACCTCCAATCCTTTTCGCGTTTAACTTGAATCCACCGGGTTTGGTTCTTTCCTTTGATCAACATTAGCCACCCAAGTGTTTGGTCTCTAGAGGTGATCCACCAAGGAAGAAGAAATATTCAAGAAAAATGGTGGTTGACTAAATCCTAGTTTTCTATCTCTATAGAAAAAAGCGTACTCTCCAACAATTGAAATCACGTCTGTTGTGAAAAAATTCAATAATAACTCTGCACCCATAATAAGACTCCTCTTATTTATAGATATAGGCAACCCTCCTTAACAATTAATGAATTAGGATTTATTTTAATTAATTAAATTCTTTTAATTAATTATGCTCCTAATCTTATTAGGAATAATTAATTAAACTCTTTTAATTAATTAGTCTCCTAATATTATTAGGAATATATGAGAGTACTTTTTTCAATTAATTCCCAAACTCCTTTAGGAATTAAATAATAATAATAGTAATAATAATAATAAGACTCCTCTTATTAATTTATATTTAATATTTCTAAAATATTAAATAATAAATATTAGGCTGTTTAATTTATTTTATCACCATAGATTAAATTAAATATACTTAACTTATTATTACAATTATGCCATTAACTTCTTAAATAATTGTTCTTCCTTTTATGGCGTGACCCTTTAGGTTCTCCATATTAAACCGATTGTGAATAAATCAATTAGAACAATTCTAATCTTATTTAAATAAATAAATTAAATTATTAATTTATTTAAATAAATAAAATTTATTCTACAATAGTTATAAGCCTCCCTAACGATCAACGACTTTCTAAATAATATAGATTTTAACATTAATAATAAAAGAACCTTTGAATAAATAGTTATCATACAATTCAATCCCTCCACCATACAATGTCCCAATTAAATATAAAACATGGAATTACTGTCAAGTCTTATTTTATTTAATTGTATGTATTTCGATCCTTAAATGCACAACTCCAAATAATACAAATTAGAAACTCCTTTCTAATTTCATTCTGCCTTGGCCAAGGACTACTGGGTTGTCATTTATCGAATCACATAGGACATTTATCTTCTTTTACTAGAAGTGGTAGATTCTTTATTGATCATACATTATCTTCATATATAACTTATTATACCCAAGCATACCCTTTGATATACACTAAGGGTCTTAAGGAATAAGTTAAAGTATAACTCATCATACACAAGATACTATGATGATTTCAAGTCCAAGGATCACTTGTATTACTATCACTACAAAAATTCCTATTGACAGACAAGTAAACCCTATTAGGTATTCATTAGCGAGCCACGTTCAGTGTACTTATTCTCCAATAAGTACCTATATACTTGCTTTAGTTTCTTCAAACAAATGATCATGAGATCAATCATCCTCGTCCAATGAGCAAGCAACGTATGTACCAATCTATCCGGATTCACTAATCCCCAATTTTGTAATCCAACTATTGGGAACTATTTTAGTTTTAAACTTTCTATGAATTTAGATCTAATTAGAATGATCATCGTCATTATTCTAAAAGCATTGCTTAAAACTATGAGTTTATCACATATTATAAAGCAGCATCATGTAGATAATTAAAAGCCTTTAATAAATTAATACTTTTTATTAATAAATGAATAAGATTGTTACAAAGTATATGCTTTATCATCAAACATGATTGGCTTATTTTCATACTACTTTCAATCTCCCACTTGCACTAAAGTCAATCGCTGTTGATTGATTTCGCAATCAATGAATACGTGCAAGTATACACGGTCAACAAGTAATATAATGATAAATTAGAGTGTCGATTCCTCAGAGAATTCCAATTAATAAACTCCACCTACTAGTACTGTATCAATTCAATTTTTAATTAAACAACCGAAAATTTTGATTCTCTAAAACTAAAAGAAAAATTAATTTTAATAAAGCAAGAAATTATTCTAAAAGAAAACAAGGAACAAATCAATAATTATATGAATGCAAATAAATAACAGTTAAGACTCCAATTTCCCCAATTATGATTATTAAATCAATTATCTAATTATCCAAATTATTACATCTACTGAATTGTTAACAGAAATTCTCAAATGCCAAAAGCCCTCTCTCGAGTGATCAATTGCCTTCTATTTAACCCAGATTAATTTTGCTATATCTCTATGCAAAACAATTGAATTAAACTCGCTACAAACCCAATTCCTCTTATGTTACATGCGGCAAATAGATATTCTCATTCTATTCACAAACCTAATTATTCACTGTGCAAATAACTAAGTCACATGTCACCCTGCCCAGTTCTAACTCTAGAATTCCTTTCCCAAGTCCTTCTAGAGTAACAAGGTAATTATTGGCCAGATAATTAATCAATAAACACAAAGCAAGATGAACAATTCACTTTAACATAAATAATTGGAATAAATTAAATAACTAACTTATAACCATAATAAGTTCCATTGGAATCTTAATAAAAGGAATTAGTTCATGATGGAAATAAAAGCTATAAATAATTGATAAATCATCCTCAATGAGTTAACGATTTAAAAGAACAAAGAAGAAGAAGAACTCTAATTTTTCAGCTTTCAGATCTGCTCCTCTTCCTCCGTTATTCTCCCTGATGTTCCGCCTTCTTCCACAAAAAGAATCACTTTATATATATATATATATATATATATATATATATATATATATATATATATATATATTTATTTATTTTTTTTTTTACTTCCCCCAACTCCACAACTCCTAATCCAAATAGACTCCTCATAAATTCCTCCAACAAGGTCAAACTAATAGTCAAAGTGTTGTCCAAGCCTGCTTCACGTGCGCGACCCGCGTCAGACCCAGCCACAGCTTAGCGCCCCGGCGCTATTTGTAATGCATTTCCCAGCGCCCCGGCGCTATCTTTTAGAAAATTACGACTTTGCCATTTATTAGCTAAAATCCCCAATTTGTCTCCTCAACTTCCGAATCTGCAATACAACACATAAACACAGTAAAAAATATTCCTAAATGACTCGAAAATACAATAATTTAAACCCAAGTATATCCGATTCATGGGTATATTACCCAATCATCAAATACCCCCAAACTTAAACCGTTGCATGTCCTCAAGCAACAAACACAAAACAATACTAACAATATAAAAACACAACTCATGCAATTGCAACTAACTGAATGAACATAATTCCAGCATCCAATAACTTACGTATATCCATAGGCCTCAGAAAAATCACAAAAACATGCTAATACATCTTGTGAACACAGATCAATGATATCCCAACAATCAACCAATCCAAATCTGTTATTACTGATATTGTGAGTGTGTGTTCAACAACCATGCTAACTAATGAAAAGCAAAACGTTGAAAAATAATAAAGTTTATAAAAAACTTCATACAGCTCTACTCAAGAGTTCATCAAATAAACTAGATTCGACTGAAATTAAACAATCACCAAAAATTCAGGGGTCAACATGAAATACTTATGCTTAATAAATAATTTTTTTTTCAGACGGGGGCATTTTGCACTTTTCCCGCTTTATTATTATTACTAAATTTTTTTTTATTTTTTTTTTCACATGACTATGCATTGTCTTATTCCCTTAGGCTTTTCAATGCTACCTTAACGAGCTTTCGACCAACGACTCCCAAGTCATTAAGACCTTAGGGCGCTAGGTGTAAAGGCAGTCCCCTCGGGCTTACTTGCTCAAGTAACAAAGGCCACAAAACTAGACAAGCACGCCACGGTGTTTTTTTTTGTTTTTTTTATAAGCTTATATATTCCAAATATTTTTCCCCCAAACTCGAGTTTATGTATAAATTCAGTCTTCACTAGCTATTCAACTTGTCTTTTCATTTCACTAGCAATCATCCTTTAGAACTCTATTATCTAACCATTTAAACTATCATAGCCAACATGGTCGTTTTTCAAAGTGCTAACCTATAATATCAGTGTCAAACAGATAGAGATTCAAATCATGTCCAGACTATCATATCACTGACTCAAAAATCCTTACTAGACTTGTTCACGCAATTCTAATTTCATCATTGGCCCCCGAATAAACGCACTAGAGCAAACGCCAGATTTATCAATAACAATCCAAATCCACAAACTAATAACAAACTAGAAATTTAAAAATAAAACTTAACTACCCCCAAACTAATCTAGAGCAATGTCCTCATGCGAAAAATATAACAAAATAAAACAGAGAACTTCCCTGACGAGCTTATTCTTCGGGTGGTGCATCATCATCCTCGCTCATCTCTTGATCGGAAGGGGGAAATACAGGAAGAACAGGAGCAGTTGGGAAATGACTAAGTTGCACACCCGGATGTGATTGGACGGTCAGTGCATTCTGTGCAGCAAACTGGTCAACTAAAAATTTGAAAATCACGTCCTGACGTTCCGACAAGCGCACATTCTGGGATTCCATGTTGTAAAACCAGCCATCTATCTCCCGCTGGACAGCTTCGGGGACCACACCACGATGAGCTGCTGTAGATGGGCTATAAGTAGGTGGAGCCTGAGGTGGGGGGTCTTGTGCAGGTGTAACTTGGGGAATTATGAAACCCAATCCCCTAGGGTGATTTGCCCCACCTATCCACACTTTGTATCTACTTATCAACTTGTGGTCCAGCACTAGCATGGCCTTTTGAATCATCTCGTCGGACTTCCATTTGACACCGAACTTGGCACACAAAACGCATATGAGAGACGGATGTGGTAACCCTCCAGTGGTACTTCCACGAGATGCTCGTAGGACAGATTGTAAAATGAGATGTCCCACATTAATTTTATAGCCTTTGATGATTGAGTAAAGAAGGACTGCACGTTCCCGAGTAACATGACTCACATGTGTACATGGCATGAGTTTTGCATAAATGAACGTATACCATGCCTTCCCATATAAGCTAAGATTCGATAGTGGGAAAGTCATGTTTCCGCGTTCATGCACGGTCCATGTGGTGCCCGGCTGACAAAGTTCACGTATTATCTGCTCATAGTCCGGTCCATCACTAATAAAACCAGCATACTCATTATGAAAATTCTCAACTGGCAATTGATAACACTCATTGAAGTCCTCTTCGCCAATTTCCACTGTTTTGCCCCTTACAAATACCGTATAGTGATAATGTTCGGGCACGTTGGCATAAAATTCTTTCACCACTGTTATTACGGCTGGTTCGGGCTGCTCGGTAAGTGTGAACCAGTTCCTCTCAGCTATCATGACTGCCATGTCGCCATCCTTTGATTGATCCGGTCTCAACCAACGCTCCGGAACCAATGACCGAGTAGCCATTCGATTATATCTTTCCTGAGCCGCATGACTGACAAAACGGCGGCTGTCAAATCGTGGAGGTGGAGTTGAGGCGGTCCCTGACCCTTCACCACTTTGGCGTTTGGATGCCATGCCAAAAATTCTACAATTACAAGCATATTTATGTATTAGCATCGAATAAAATTTGAAATTGGATAATCTTAGGTTTGACTTTACCCCCAAACTTTAAAATATATGTCAAATTTAACTACATTAGTGGGGGATGATACTGGACACAAAAATGCAACAACATGCACAATAGTATCAATCGGAGTCAGGGATTATTCAGTTTCGAGAATGAACGCAAGCCACACAGGAAATGTCCGCAAGAGTTGCCATGTAGTGCAATAAGAGACATGCATGTATCAAAATAGTGTAATTCCCCCCACTCTAAGTGACTATGTGTAATGATAGCTATGTGCTACAGTAGATTAAAATCATTACGGTAGCATGAAGGTCCAGAATGATAGTGCGAAACGTGGTGATATGTGTGCATGTAGACAAGATTAATGATTCGGGCAAATTATCAAACACCTTGTGGGTGTACCATGCATCCCTATCAGTCAAACATTTATAATAACATATGCTCCCAATTTAAGAATTAACACATGTGTCGTAAAAATATAATCAAGATCAGGAGAGTGACATTCTTCGATGTTGGTGTAAAAAGATATACATTTAGTAGAATATGTACATACTAACCATATCCGTAGATAGCTTGCCCCAAAAATCAAATATAATTCAAGACATACCTGGTTAGATCTTGTTGATTGATTGAGAAAGATGAAATTTATGGAACAAACAATGGATCGTATCTACCTAATCTTAATTATGAAATCCTAGAAGAAGAAAAAAATGAAGGTAAGGAAGGCTTGTGGTATGGACTTAATAGAGGAGAGAAGTTGAAATAGAAAAGGAATGTAACTGTCCGATAATTAAGCGCAAGTAGGAGTCTAGGACGCAACCACAGCGCCGGGGCACTCAAAATAGACTAGGAAACAGCGCCGGGGCGCTATAGGTCAGAAAGGTCATGAAGTGCATAGCGCCGGGGCGCTGTGTTGTAGCACAAATTGAGAGCCGGGGCGCTAATGGTCAGTAGCTCTTGGATGGGGATAGCGTCGGGGCGCTATAATTGCCCTTAGAGACAGCGCCGGGGCGCTAATGGTCAGTAGCTTCGGAATTGGGCTTAGGCCGGGGTTCTTGTTACCTACAACATATAAGTTCAAGAATCTAAATAAAAATAAAAATAAAATTAAAATTTAAAAGAAAAATGATTGGGTTGCCTCCCAATAAGCGCTTGGTTTACTGTCGTCGGCCCGACTTTGCTGGTGTGTTCAATTTTCCACTAAGTCGGAGAGGTTCATGACCGTAATTTGACGTTCAATGGGCCCACTCCAATAATGTTTGAGTCTTTGACCGTTGACCTTGAATGGGCAATTTGAATTTGGTTTTTCGATCTCGATGTTACCGTGTGGTGCAACATACACGACTGTAAAAGGACCTGACCAACGTGATTTCAGTTTCCCAGGAAATAAATGCAATCTCGAGTTGAAAAGCAAGACTTGTTGGCCCGGTTCAAATGTTTTAGTGAGAATTTTCTTATCATGCCATGCTTTGACCTTCTCCTTGTATAGTTTTGCGTTTTCATAAGCGTTGAAATGAAGTTCATCCATCTCATTTAACTGCAGTAACCTTTTCTCACCTGCTGCTTGTTCATCAAAATTTAGCTTCCGAATGGCCCAGTGTGCACTATGCTCTAACTCGACTGGGAGGTGGCACGCCTTTCCGTAAACCATTCGATAAGGTGACATACCGATCGGATTCTTGTATGCTGTACGATATGCCCATAGAGCATCGTCAAGACGTAAAGACCAATCTTTTCGTGACGGATTGACCACCTTTTCCAGAATCCTCTTAACCTCCCTATTGGAGACCTCAGCTTGGCCATTAGTTTGGGGATGATACGCAGCTGCTATTTTATGATGAACCCCATACTTCACCAATAATTTTGTGAACTGCTTGTTACAGAAATGCGTTCCCTCATCACTTATTATTGCCCGCGGAGTTCCAAATCGCGTGAAGATATTTTTCTTCAGGAATCGAAGAACGACGTTGGCATCATTTGTGGGCAAAGCTGCAGCTTCTACCCATTTGGACACATAATCCACCGCCAACAGAATATACTGATTATTAAAAGATGAGGGAAACGGTCCCATGAAATCGATTCCCCAAACGTCGAACAGCTCTACCTCCAATATAGAGTTGAGTGGCATTTCATTTCGCTTGGAGATATTACCTATGCGTTGACATCGATCACACTTTAGCACATAGAGATATGCATCCTTGAATAAAAAAAGGCCAGTAGAATCCTGATTGTAACACCTTCGCCGCAGTTCGATCACCGGAATAATGACCTCCATAATCGGATGAGTGGCAATGACCCAAGATACTGTCCATCTCTTTATGTGACACACAACGTCTAATCATTTGATTCGCGCAGGCTTTATACAAGAATGGTTCATCCCAATAGTACTGCTTCACGTCATGGAGGAATTTCTTTCATTGTTGTGAGTTCAACTCCGGTGGTAACACCTTAGCAACCACGTAGTTCACATAATCAGCATACCAAGGCAGTGTTGTGGTTACTCGGAGAAGTTGTTCGTCCGAAAATTTCTCGTTAATCAATGCATTGTCTTTTCTCTGCACCTCATCATTTTCCAATCGCGAAAGATGATCTGCTACTTGATTTTCTGTACCCTTTCTATCCCGAATCTCCAAATCAAACTCTTGAAGCAATAACACCCACCGTATCAATCTTGGTTTGGCATCCTTCTTCTCGATCAAATATTTGATTGCAGAATGATCAGTATAGACAATGACCTTGGTTCCGATGAGGTATGCTCTGAATTTGTCAAAGGCGAACACAACTGCAAGTAGTTCTTTTTCGGTGGTTGTGTAGTTCAACTGAGCATCTGTCAACGTCTTACTTGAGTAATAGATTGTATGGAAAATTTTGTTATGCCGTTGACCCAAAACTGCTCCCACTGCATAGTCGCTGGCGTCGCACATCAATTCGAATGGTATAGACCAATCGAGTGCGACAATGATTGGAGCAGATACTAACTTCTTTTTTAAAATTTCGAATGCCTCGATACATGACTTATCTATTTTGAAGGGCACATCTTTCTCTAACAGGGAACACAAAGGTTTTGAAATTTTTGAAAAATCTTTGATGAAACGTCTGTAGAAACCCGCATGTCCCAAGAAGTTCCGAATTCCTTTCACAGATGATGGAGGTGGTAATTTCTCAATAGTCTCAATCTTCGCTTTATCCACCTCTAATCCTGCTGCAGAAACCCTATGCCCGAGAATAATCCCTTCCTTCACCATAAAGTGGCATTTTTCCCAATTAAGAACTAGATTAGTCTCCACGCACCGTTTCAACACTAAATTCAGATTTTTCAGGCACAAATCAAAGCTATCACCAAACACAGAAAAATCATCCATAAACACCTCCAAATTTTTCTCGACCATATCGGAGAAGATTGCCATCATGCATCGCTGAAAGGTTGCTGGTGCATTGCATAAACCAAAAGACATTCGCCGAAATGCAAACGTACCGTATGGGCATGTGAAGGTCGTTTTCTCTTGATCCTCCGGTGCTATAGCAATTTGATTATATCCGGAATAACCATCCAAGAGACAATAGAACTGATGCCCCGCTAACCTATCCAACATCTGATCAATGAATGGCAAAGGGAAGTGATCCTTGCGTGTGGCTTTATTTAGCTTGCGGTAGTCCATGCATACTCTCCATCCTGTAACTGTTCGAGTAGGGATGAGCTCATTCGCCTCATTCTTCACCACTGTCATACCCCCTTTCTTTGGTATGCATTGTACATGACTCACCCATGCACTATCTGAGATCGGGTAAATAATGCCAGCATCCAACCACTTTGTAATCTCCTTTTTCACCACCTCCTTCATGATGGGGTTTAGCCTTCTTTGCATCTCTATGGTTGGTTTTGCCCCTTCTTCCATTAAGATTTTATGCATACAGAATGATGGGCTAATACCTCGAATGTCCGCTATAGTCCACCCAATTGCTGTTTTAAATTTTCGCAAGACACGCAGCAGTTTCTCCTTTTGCGTATCATTCAATTCTGTTGAAACAATAACTGGTAAGGTATCGTCTTTGCCCAGGTAAGCATATTACAGATGGGATGGTAATGGCTTTAACTCTAGCACCGGTGGCTCTTCTATTGATGGTTTAAACTTTTTACCTTCCGCTTCGGGCCTCTCTATGGTGTCGAAGGATTGATTGCCTTTCCGAAACATTGATGGTGTGTCTAGCCATTTGACATATTCGATATCCTCTTCAATACCATAGTCATCTGCCCCGAGCAAAATTGTTTCAAGTGGGTCCTCCGAAAAAGTTATGTTGAATTTATGATTCACCAATTCCTCCATAATATCAACCCGCATATATTCACCTTTTTTCTTTTGGGTACGACATTGACTTGAAAACGTTAAAGGTGACCTGTTGATCTTCAACTCGCATTGTCAATTCACCTTTTTGAACATCAATTAATGTTCTTCCTGTCGCCAAAAATGGACACCCAAGAACGATCGGGATTTCACTGTCCACTTCACAATCCAGAATAAAGAAATCCGCAGGGAAGATGAATTTATCCACTTTTACTAACACATCTTCAACTATACCTCGTGGATATGTAACCGACCTATCTGCTAACTGTAAACTGATATTTGTTGGGCGTGGAGCCTGAAGTCCGAACTGACTATAGACGGATAATGGCATTAGATTTATACTGGCCTCCAAATCGCATAAAGCTCGTCCCGAAAACTGATTTCCAATCTCGCACGGAATATTAAAGCTACCTGGATCCTTGAGCTTTGGCGGTAATTTATTCTGAATGATAGCACTGCATTCCTCTGTCAATGCTACTGTTTCAAATTCACCCAATTTCCTCTTCTTTGACAAAACCTCCTTCATAAACTTCGCGTAACTCGGCATTTGTTCCAAGGCATCGGCGAAGGGGATGTTGATATGCAATTTCTTGAAGATATCCAAAAATCGTGAGAACTGCTTATCTAACTTGGATTTCTGAAATCTCTGCGGATACGGTTTGGGAGGTATTGTATTGGTTGGTTCCGAATTTTTCTGCTGTAAGGTCTCATCTTTACGCTTTTCGGTCTCCACCACTTCATCGGTTTCAATTGATACCTTGTCCTCTTTTTCCTTATCTGTGATGGACTCTGGTAGTTCTTTTCCACTTCATAGGGTTACCGCCTTACAATGCTCATCTCTGCCAGGATTTTTCTCAGTGTCGCTCGGAAGTGTTCCCAGTGGTCGGTTATTCAATGCCTGTGCCATTTGTCCCATTTGATTTTCTAGATTTTTGATTGATGCATGCTGACTTTATATACTTAACTCCAATTGATTAAATCTCTTATCACTCTCCTCGCTCCTTTTCTCAGTTGCTTTCACAAACCTTTCCAAGGCTTCTTCCCAACTTACTTTCCTCACAGTTTGTTGTGTCTGGTTTTGAAACCCGGAAGTGTTTTGTTGTTTTGGCACTTGTTCTGCAGCTTGGTTGTTACTCCATGAAAAACCCGGATGATTTCTCCACCCCGGATTATATGCATTTTGATTCTGATAAGGCTGAGTAGATCTATTATAACTCCCCACATATTGCGCTGCTTCAGCATTTATGGCACATTGATCCGTAGTATGACCCCCAGCACATATATCACAAACCATCGGTACCTGCTGAGTGGATTGCGGTCACAATAATTTTATCTGCTTAGCCATTGCAGTCATTTGCACTTGTAATGATGTTATCGCATCCACATCATACTTTCCCGATGTTTTCGGAGGGTTATTTCTTGTCATGGGCCACTGATAGTTGTTGGTGGCCATCGTTTCTAACAACTTATATGCCTCGTCCAATTTTTTTGACATAATCGCTCCTCCTGCTGCTGCATCAATACTTGCTCTCGTGGGTGCTTGTAAACCATCACAAAATATCCCCAATTGCATCCACTGTGGAATTCCATGGTGTGGGCACTTGCGGAGCATATCCTTAAATCTTTCCCACGCCTCATACAACGATTCTGAATCAAACTGTGCGAAGGTATGAATATCGTTCCGTAGTTTTGCTGACTTTGCTGGTGGGAAAAACTTAGCTAGAAATTTTTGAGCTAAATCGTCCCAAGTAAGGATTAAGTCCGAAGGTTGAGAGTGTAACCAACTTCGTGCTTTATCTTTCAGGGTAAATGGGAACATTCTCAACCTTATAGCATCTTCTGACACGTTATTGAATTTGAAGGTGTCACAAACCTCCAAGAAACTTAAGATGTGCTCATTCGGATCATCTAATGAACTACCCCCAAACTGACATTGATTCTGAAGCATTTGAATGGTTGCCGGTTTGATCTCAAAGGTGTTAGCATTGATTGTCGGCCTCCTAATACTCGACTGAATATCCGTGACATTCGGCATGGCATAGTCCCGAAGTGGTTTCTGATCGTTCCCTGCCATGTTCACTAGAATTTCTTGTTCTGCCAGTTTTTCTTCCTCGGGTGGTGCCGCACTAGTCGATTGCGCTTTTCGAAACTCCCTTTCAATCTCGTCTGTATAAGGAAAAAGTTCCTTTCTCGCCTTTGATCTAGTGAGCATACACTTTCAAAGAATTCCTGCAAAGACAAGAAGAAAAATAAGTAACGTTTAAATTAAGAACGAATTGATTATAACTAATATGGAATTAATATTAACAAAGAATTCCCCGGCAGCGGCGCCAAAAACTTGTTGATTGATTTCGCAATCAATGAATACGTGCAAGTATACACGGTCAACAAGTAATATAATGATAAATTAGAGTGTCGATTCCTCAGATAATTCCAATTAATAAACTCCACCTACTAGTACTGTATCAATTCAATTTTTAATTAAACAACCGAAAATTTTGATTCTCTAAAACTAAAAGAAAAATTAATTTTAATAAAGCAAGAAATTATTCTAAAAGAAAACAAAGAACAAATCAATAATTATATGAATGCAAATAAATAATAATTAAGACTCCAATTTCCCCAATTATGATTATTAAATCAATTATCTAATTATCCCAATTATTACATCTACTGAATTGTTAACAGGAATTCTCAAATGCCAAAAGCCCTCTCTCGAGTGATCAATTGCCTTCTATTTAACCCAGATTAATTTTGCTATATCTCTATGCAAAACAATTGAATTAAACTCGCTACAAACCCAATTCCTCTTATGTTACATGCGGCAAATAGATATTCTCATTCTATTTACAAACCTAATTATTCACTGTGCAAATAACTAAGTCACATGTCACCCTGCCCAGTTCTAACTCTAGAATTCCTTTCCCAATTCCTTCTAGAGTAACAAGGTAATTATTGGTCAGATAATTAATCAATAAACACAAAGCAAGATGAAGAATTCACTTCAACATAAATAATTGGAATAAATTAAATAATTAACTCATAACCATAATAAGTTCCATTGGAATCTTAATAAAAGGAATTAGTTCATGATGGAAATAAAAGCTATAAATAATTGATAAATCATCCTCAATGAGTTAACAATTTAAAAGAACAAAGAAGAAGAAGAACTCCAATTTTTCAGCTTTTAGATCTGCTCTTCTTCCTCCGTTATTCTCCCTGATGTTCCGCCTTCTTCCACAAAAAGAATCACTTTATATATATATATATATATATATATATATATATATATATATATATATATATATATATATATATATATATATATATATATTATTTATTTATTTTTTTACTTCCCCCAACTCCACAACTCCTAATCCAAATAGACTCCTCATAAATTCCTCCAACAAGGTCAAACTAATAGTCAAAGTGTTGTCCAAGCCTGCCTCACGTGCGTGACCCGCGTCAGACCCAGCCACAGCTTAGCGCCCCGGCGCTATTTGTAATGCATTTCCCAGCGCCCCGGCACTATCTTCTAGAAAATTACGACTTTGCCATTTATTAGCTTAAATCCCCAATTTGTCTCCTCAGCTTCCGAATCTGCAATACAACACATAAACACAGTAAAAAATATTCCTAAATGACTCGAAAATATAATAATTTAAACCCAAGTATATCCGATTCATGGGTATATTACCCAATCATCAATCGCCATGGTATCTCATACCTTTTTTATCTAAGTGACGATTATCTTGTTGTTGGATAAGCTTTAGTTAATGGATATGTAATGTTGTTCTTGAGAGTCCACTATCTCTATACTTATTTTCCATCTTTCAATGATTCCTATAATCAAATAAAAGTCCACTATCTTTAGATCCAAGATGAGACTTAGGAACTATTCATAGTTCTGTTATGAACTTTTATCCAAACAATCAACTTGCAGCTTTATTTACAGCTATATACTTTGTCTTTATCACTAAACCAGTAACTCTTTGCTGTTTAGAATCTTTCCAATTCACTGCACCACTGCTTAAGGTAACCCTTTACCTTAAAGTGGATTTTCTGTCGTCTTGGTCTGTCTGAAAAAACTTGAGTCTGTTAAGCCCTCTAATTTTAATTTAGACCCACCATAAATTTTAATCACATCCTTAGTACCAGTTAAGTACTTTAAGATATTTTTCACTATCTTACAATGATCTTCTCTAGAATATGACCGATCAATATTAGGTCTCATATATTTCATTGTATACATGATTATCACTCATGCGATCTCTCTTTTCAGGAGTCTATGGGGACTGTTAAGAGAGATACACTCCATGGCTCATCAACATGAGACATCTCTTGGAGTTTGCCATGCTAAACGAGTTTAGCATCAAATGAATATACGTTCCTTAGGTTAAGTCAAGCATCCTCTTAAATCTATTTATATAGATTTGTATCCCCAATTAAAATGCTCTTCCCAAATCATTCATGGAGGAATATTTAGACAACTTTATCTTTACTGATTGTAGCATTGGTATGTCATTCCTTATCCATAGTATATCAACATATAATATTAGGAATATCACAGAGCTTACACTGATCCTTTTGTACACACTAGAACTCTTTCCTTATTGTATGTAAATCTGGATCATCATCTTTTATGATGTGTACCTCATCATCATCATCTATGTTGAATCCATACCTCCTAGGTATCTTTGGTACTATTCTAGATTTACGATTCGGTTGTGGTACAATAGGTTTATCTACATGTTCCTCTTATTTGAGTTATAGTGATTTATGGTTCTTGAACTCTTCAAGATCTATTATCCTCCCACTAGCTCCTTCAATGATAAACACCTTTATCTTAGAAGGTAGCGTGCTTCGCAACAAACACCTTTTTGCTAAGTCGGATTATAGAACATATATCCTAAACTTACTTTAGGATGTTCCACAAATCTATAATTGTCAAATCTTATCCCAAACTTATCCTTTGAAACCTTTTCACATAAGTTGGATAACCCCTTATCTTAACATACTTAAGATTAGGAATCCTCCCTGTCCATAACTTTTATGGAGTCTTGTAGCAGGATTTTGAGATTACCTTTTTCGTAGATATGCAACCATTTCTAGGACATTATCCCAGAAGGATACTGGAATGTCGGTAAAATCATTATGGACCGCACCATGTCCAATAAGGTACGATTTTTTCTTTCAGATACATCAATCAATTATTGTGTATCAGGAGGCGTCTATTGTGAGAAAACCATTTGAGATGATCTAGAAACTCATTGCACAAGTATTCATTCCTTGATCTGATCAAAGAATCCTAATACTTTGCCAATTTGTTTCACTTTTAAATTCTTTGAACTTTTCAAATAATTCATACCTGTATTTCATCAAATACAAACATTCAACTTTTTGAATGATCATCTCCTTTTCTTATACTAGTTTGTTAAATTTATAAAATAATTTTTCACGTAAGTCAAGTATACAAAATCCATTAAGTAATATTCCAGTTCTATACAAAACATTATTATTATTATAAATAGAACAACAATTGTTCTTAAATATAATACCAAAGATTTTACTGTCCAACAACAAAATGGAAATAATGTTTATAACGAGAATTGGAACACAATAACAATTTATTGACTTAATAGATTTGCCTGTAGGCATTGCTAACCAAAGTCGGTATCCAATACCCAAGTAGAACCTTGACTTAAAGAAAAATTTATTTTAAATCATGAACAAAATTGTATTTATAATCGAAACTTCACTTGGCTTCTTCTGGTTAGCCTCTGTAAGATGCTTCTCGCAGTTTCTTTTCCAGTGTCCTGACTTATTGCGGTGGAAGCAAACTCATTTGCTATCCGTACTAGTTTAATTTTTATTATCCTTTATTTTTGCCTTTTCTATTTACCTTCTTAGAATCGTTCTTTTTTTTAGAAGATCATTTGGCCCCTACCAGTAAGACATGGTCTTTCTTGGTTGAAAAGTGACTCTCAATATTTTTCAATATGTTAAGGAAATCAACGAGGCTGATATCTTGCTTGTTCATATGAAAAATTCACAATAATTGTGAAAGGAGTCTAGGAGTGAGTGCAAGATCAAATCTTGGCTCAACTCTCCATCCATGACAAAACTTGTTGTCCTAATTATTCAATTAAATTGATAATGGACTTTTGTTTGTACTGTAGTGTCATTGGTCATTCTAGATCGGAAGAGCCCCTTAGATATCTGATATCTATTAGTCCTACTTTCCTCACCATCAACTACTTTACGTGCAGGAGTATAGTAGGAGTATCCATAGTTTCAGGCTGACGCTGAAGCTTGTTACTCATGGATACGAGCATGATGCATTAAGCCTATTGTGCATCATCTTGTCACTTTCAAAAAGTTGCAATCTCTTCCTCAGAGGCATTATCTGCAACCATTGTAGGGATAGGCATATTAAGGACATAAGATAGTCTTCATCCATGAGAACTATCCTCAAATTCCTTTACCAATCTGTTTAATTCGGTCAGGTTAATTAGCATCTAATATGCTTCACAGCGATAGCAATTTAGACATTGTAAAATTCTGTAAATGAATTTGTAATTAACAACATTTTAGCATACATTCTTTTATTAATTACCAAAATAAATTAGGTCTTGTTTTAAATTAGTATCTCCCACTATTTTCATCAAACTATATTACCCTCACTTATATAGTTTGGCAAAATCTAATTAAAGATTTGCTAGTGAGAATAAGGATCCCATTTCAAATGTATATAGAATTGTGGTGACACAACAAACTATATATAAATAAATAGGTAGACAACACTTGTCACTTACATCAATTATGTAACTCCTTGTATTTTGCCTCTTAGATTATTTTGATCATGTGGTCGCACATCCGAATCAAAATTATCCAAGTTAAGTCCAACCTAGCACTCCATATATTCAAAAAAGAAAAATATTGTCCTTATAGTGAAACAACAAAATAATATTGTTCAATTATCTTTATAAGCATCAAATGTGATAAAATTAACATCTCAAAGAATTAAGATAAGCCTTGTGGTGACACAACAAACTTATAATAATTAATTGACACTCTATTATTTTTATCATGCTAGAAGGCGACGTTCGATATTCCAAATATCTTTGAACGCTTAGGACTTAATATAAAAAATTTGAGGGGTTTGTTATTAATTTGTCTCATCTTGTTTAGCGCGCATGCACACACACACACACACACACACACACACACACACACACACATATATATATATATATATATATATATATATATATATATATATATATATAAAATACGCGTCATATTAATTAACATGTGAAGCATGTTTGCATAATATATAATATATATAGTATAAGCATGCACATATAGAATACTATATTCTACCTGGATTGATTATGCACTTTTATTCTAGTTTGGTTTACTAGAGCCACCAAGTGAACCAAAAAAGTCAAACCCTAGGGGTGCAAGAATTAATATTTAAATATAACTATTACATTTAAATTCGGGCTCCATTACAAACGGGTCTTCAAGTGCTCCTTGCTCCTTTATCTCCAATTCTTCAAAATTAATTCTAACTATTCCTATTACAAAACTATTTAAAATAAATAGAAACCTTGATCAGCGGTCAAGGGGAAGTACGTAGGAGGGAGATAGAATTTACATTAAGAACAAATTAGAGAAGACGAGTTACGTAGACCCCATTTAATAAAACCTATACATTCATGCATCCAACTAAAATAAAATCCAATCACATTGGTCAATAGTCCATAATTAATCCCATTTATTATCATACACATCACCATATGCATCAATAAATAACATTCATCTTATGAATAATAAACATTCAATATATATATTGATATCATTTAATGGGCAAATTTAGTTAGTATAAAATCTAATTTTGAATTAAAATAAAGTCCTCTATTTTAATCCAAATTTAAATCAAAATAAACCTCTTTTATTTTAATTAATCCAATTTTGAATAAAATAAACTATTTTATTTTATTCAAAATAAACTCCTTTATTTTAATTAATTATAGAATCCAATTCCAAGTAAAAAAAAACTCCTTTATTAAAGGAAACACGAATTCTATTTCCGATTCATAAATAAACTCATTTTATTTTTTAATAATATGAAATCTTATTCCATATCTAAATAAACTCCTTTATTTAAGAAAACATGGATTCATTTTCCTATTTTCAAATAAACTCCTTTATTTTAGGAAACATAGAATCCAATTTCAACTCCAATTAATTATCATGGAATCAAATTTCAACTCTAATTAGTTAGCATGAAATCTAATTTTAAAAATTAAAATAAACTCTTTTTATTTTAAAAATAAAATAAAAATTTATTTTAATTATAAAATAATTAAGAATATTATATATATATATATATATATATATATATATATATATAATCTTGATATTGGCCACCTGGATATTGGCCACGTGAATCTGCATAAAATATCTAATAAAGCAAGCCACGAATTTGGTGATCACATATAATTCTGGATGAAAAAAGATGGTCCACGTGACCTTTTAAGATTCCTTTAACATTCCTTGCATGAATCCATGTTAGAAAGAAAAAAAAACTCATGTACATGATATGTAATGAATTACAAGTATATATCTTATATATATATTTATAATCCAGAACTTGGGTCACATCCCACGTGATAGAGATAGCGGAAAAAGCAGCTCGCGGTTTGTTATTGATTTTTTTTTATTATTTTTTTAAATAAATTTTATACAACAAAATTATGCCCAATAAAATTATTCTAAACACATATCAAATCAAAACAATTAATAATTCGCATAAAGGTTTGGCTCTGATGCCACTGTTAGGTTTGTAATATTCATGAACGCAATCAAATTGCACAAAATAAGCGGAAACGTGTAAAAATCAGAATTTAAAATTTTCTAAACCATATACTCGGATCATCCTTTATGCACAATTATTAATTAAACGAAAAGATATGAAGAACAAGAATCATACCCTTGAAGATTCGAGCTTCCTTAGGTACAAGTTCACCTCCAATCCTTTTCGCGTTCAACTTGAATCCACTGGGTTTGGTTCTTTCCTTTGATCAATGTTAGCCACCCAAGTGTTTGGTCTCTAGAGGTGATCCACCAAGGAAGAAAAAATATTCAAGAAGAAGGGTGGTTGGCTAAACCCTAGTTTTCTATCTCTATAGAAAAAAGCATACTCTCCAACAATTAGAATCACGTCTGTTGTGAAAAAGTCAACAACAATTCTGCACCCATGATAAGACTCCTTTTATTTATAGATGTAGGCAACCCTCCTTAACAATTAATGAATTGGATTTTATTTTAATTAATTAATTATGCTTCTAATCTTATTAGGAATAATTAATTAAACTCTTTTAATTAATTAGTCTCCTAATATTATTAGAAATATACGAGAGTACTTTATTAATTAATTCCTAAACTCTTTTAGGAATTAAATAATAATAATAGTAATAATAATAATAAGATTCCTCCTATTAATTTATATTTAATATTTCGAAAATATTAAATAATAAATATTAAGCTGTTTAATTTATTCTATCACCATAGATTAAATTAAATATACTTAACTTATTGTTACGACTATGCTATTAACTTCTTAAATTTTTGTTTTTCCTTTTATGGTGTGACCCTTCAGGTCCTCCATATTAAACCGGTTGTGAATAAATCAATTAGAACAATTCTAATCTTATTTAAATAAATAAATTAAATTATTAATTTATTTAAATAAATAATATTTATTCTACAATAGGAATAAGCCTACCTAGCGATCAACGACTTTCCAGATAATATAGATTTCAACATTAATCATAAAATAACATTTGAGTAAATAGTTACCGTACAATTCAATCCTTTCACCATACAATATCCCAATTAAATATAAGACATAAAATTAATGTCAAGTCTTATTTTATTTAATTATATGTATTTCGATCCTTAAATGCACAACTCCAAATAATGCAAATTAGAAACTCCTTTCTAATTTCATTCTGTCTTGGCCAATGACTATTAGGTTGTCATTTATCGATTCACATAGGACATTTCTATTCTTTTACTAGAAGTGGTAGATTCTTTATTGATCATATGTTATCTCCATGTATAACTTATTATACCTAAGCATACCCTTTGATATACCCTAAAGATCTTAAGGAATAAGTCAAAGTAAAACTTATCATACACAAGATACTATGATGATTTCAAGTCCGAGGATCACTTGTACTACTATCACTACATGAATTCCTATTGACAGGCAAGTAAAACTCCATTAGGTATTCCTTAGCGAGCCACGTTTAGTGTACTTATTCTCCAATAAGCACCTACATACTTGCTTTAGTGTCTCCACACAAATGATCATGAGATCAATCATCCTCATCCAATGAGCAAGCAACGTATGTACCAATCTATCCGGATTCACTAATCCCCAATTTAGTAATCCAACGATTGGGAACTATTTTAGTTTTAAGCTTTCTAAGAATTTAGATCTCATTAGAATGATCATCATCATTATTCTAAAAGCATTGCTTAAAATTATGGGTTTATCAAATATTATAAAGCAGCATCATGTAGATAATTAAAAGCCTTTAATAAATTAATACTTTTTTTTAATAAATGAATAAGATTGTTACAAAGTATATATTTTATAATCAAACATTATTGGCTTACGTGCATACTACTTTCACATCTCAGGTCCCAACATTCGATGTTCACCTACTTCATCCCAACAAAGTGGTGTTCTGTACTTCCTCCCATACAACGCTTCGTAAGGCGATATGCCTATACTAACGTGAAAACTATTGTTGTATGTGAACTCCACCAAAGGTAAATGTTCGTCCCAAATCCCTTTAAAATTCATAACGCAAGATTTTAACATATCTTCTACCGTTTGAATTATCCATTCACTTTGTCCATCCGTCTATGGATGATACGCCGTACTCAATCTCAAATGTGATCCCATTTGCTCTTGTAAACTCCTCCAAAAGTTCGACGTGAATCGTGGATCACGATTGGACACAATCAAAACATGTATTCCATGTCTAAAAATAATTTCCTTGACATAAAGCTTAGCTAACTGATCTAGGTTATACCTAACTCCTATTGGTAGAAAGTGAGCCGATTTGGTTAACCGATCCACTATTACCCAAATAGCATCGTATCTTTTCCTCGTTGTTGGAAGTCCCACCACAAAATCCATGCTGATATGCTCCTATTTCCACTCTAGAATCTCCAGTGGATGCAATAACCCACTCGGTCGGTGGTGTTCAGCCTTAACTTTCTGACAAGTTAATCACTTACTAACATATTGTGCAATCTCCCTCTTCATGTTCGACCACCAAAAGTTCTGGCCAAGGTCTTGATACATCTTAGTACTACCAGGATGTATCGAGTACCTCGAACTATGAGCCTCACACAAAGTCTCTTCTTTTAAATCAGAATTATTTGGAACCCAAATTCTTCCCTAAAAAAGAAGTAAACCTTCTTTATCAAGGTTATACGTAGTCTTCACGTCATCCTTCATTATCTTTTTCATTCGCTCATATTTTTCCGCACTTATCTGTACTTCCTTAACCCGTTCCACTATCATTGGTCGAGTTTCTATTGAGAATAACATCTCCACCGTTTCACTTGGTAACTTAACTTCTAACTCCATTTTGCCATTTCCGTTATTAACTCATCTTGAATCGTTAACATTGATAGCTTTTTCCTACCCTTCCGACTTAACGTGTTAGCTACTACATTCGCTTTCCCCGGATGATACAAGATATCACAGTCGTAATCTTTTATCAACTCTTACCACATTCTCGGCCTCATATTCAACTCTTTCTGTGTAAAGATATATTTCAGACTTTTATGGTCAGTGTATATCTCACACTTCTCCCCGTATAAATAATGTCTCCATATTTTTAAAGTAAAAACTATTGTTGCCAATTCCAGGTCATGAGTAGGATAGATCTTCTCATAATATTTTAACTGGCGTGACGCGTACGTAATGACCTTGCCATGCTGCATAAGCACACAACCAAATCTTCTATGCGAAGTATCGCTATATACTGCAAAATTCCCCGTATTATCTAGTAAGGATAATACAGGTGCCTCACTTAACCTCCTTTTTAGCTCTTGAAAACTATTTTTACACTTTTAGGTCCTCACATACTTCACCGACTTCCTTGTCAGATTTATCAACGGAGTAGCTATTTTAGAAAAGTCTTAAATGATCCGTCTATAGTATCCCACTAACCCCAGAAAACTCCGAACCTCGGTTGGCATTTTCGGTTGCTCCCACTCATTCACTACTTCCACCTTCACTGAATCTACGGATATGCCATCTTTGTCTATAACAAGTCCTAGAAACTGCACTCGTTCAAGCCAAAATTCACACTTAGTGAATTTCGCATACAACTTCTCCCTTCGTAGTGTTTCCAACACTATTCTTAAATGTTCAACATGATCCTCTTGCATCTTAGAATAGACTAGAATATCATCAATGAACACTACAACGAACTTGTCCAAATACTATTTGAACACTCTGTTCATCATATCCATGAATGCGGCTGGCGCATTGGTCAACCCAAATGACATAACCAGAAACTCGTAATGCCCATAATGAGTTCTGAACGCCATCTTAGTTACATCCTTCTTCCTCACTTTCAGTTGATGATACCCCGTATGTAAATCTATCTTAGAAAAATACTTTACCCCTTTCAACTGATCAAATAGATCATCGATCCTGGGCAACGGGTATTTATTCTTAATCGTTAACTTGTTCAACTCTCGATAGTAGATACAAAGTCATAACGACCCATCCTTTTTCTTTACAAACATTACCGGTGCTCCCCACGGAGACACACACGGTTGAATGTACTTTCTATCTAATAGTTCTTGTAATTGAACCATTAACTCCTTCATCTCTACTGGCGTCATTCTATATGGTGCCTTTGAAACTGGTGCCGTACCCGGCAGCAAATCAATCACAAATTCTACATCCCTATCTGGCAAAATATAGGTTAGCTCCTCCGGAAACACATCCGCGAACTCTTGAACTAATGCTATTTGTTCCAATGATGCTCCCACTCTTTGGGTATCCAAAACATGGCACAGGTAACCCTTACACCCCTTCTTCAACATCTTCCTAGCTTGTGTCATGGTTAGACAACAAGAACGTCCCGGTGATTTATTTCCATAAAACACTACCTCAAGTTTCTTAGAAAGCCTTAGGTTTACACTCTTTCTATGACAATTTATTATTGCTTTGTGGTTAATTAACCAATCCATACCAAGAATTACATCGAATTCTCTTAACCTTATCGGTAAAAGATCTACCGATAATCTATTACCCCTAATATCTATGAAATAATTCTTATGAATGTGCTCAATGGGAATTATATCTTCATTTGCTACCTTAACGTCTAAAGGTATTTCTTACTTTTTAGGGTTTAATCCTAGTTGCTTAGCGAATCCACATGCTATAAAAGAACAAGTAGCACCCGAGTCAAATAACACATAAGCATTTATTTTGTTGACCGGAATGAAACTTGCTACAACATCCGCTGATGCAATCGCATCTTGGACAGTCATATTAAATGTTCGGGCTGAGGGTCTACCCAATGATGGTGTTGGTCCAGTAATGGCTAACTTACCACTACCAGAAACCTTACTACTCTCTGACCCCTTCTTCGATCAATTTCTTGCCATGTGGTCCATCGACCCACACACAAAATAGCCCTGACTTTTCTTAGGATTAGGACAGTTAGGAGATATGTGACCCTCCTGCCCACAATTATAACAACCCGTTTTCCCTTTCAGACAGACCCCCAGATGAGTCTTGCCGCATGTCATGCATGCCTCCATCCTACATTTAGGATCCCCTTATTTCACCCCAGCATTCCCGGAGTTAAAACTCATTCGTTTAGGCATATTGCCACTACCACTGGCAACCTCTGCCCTATTTCCTCCCTCTCCCTTATTTTTATTCTTTTGTTCCTTGAGGTATTGGGTCAACGCCTCACTACCACCCTCTGCTATTATTGCCTTTTCCAGAATGGTCGCATGGGAAGCACTCTGAAAAAATTGAAATCTTACTATAGAGCCAGGGTTTCAAGCCCTGATCAAACCTACGAGCTTTCCTCTCCTCCGTGTCCACTTGGTGTGGGGTAAACCTTGCCAATTCATTGAATTTGGCTGCATATTTGGGAACCGTCATGTCCCCCTGCTTAAGTTCTAGGAACTTAATCTCTATTCTCCCTTGCATGCTAGTAGGGAAATAGTTCTCGAAGAATACCTTCTTGAACTGTTCCTATGTAACAACGTCAGTTCTAGCCCCACCCTGGTGAGCCTCCCACCAGTAGTTGGCTTCCCCCTTCATCATGTAAGTCGCAAAGAAGTCTTTTGCGTCTCACCTACGTTTGTAATTACAAACGCCTTTTCTATTTCCTTGACCCATGTCTGGGCCTCCATTGGGTCCATCGTTCCTTTGAACTTAGGTGGACCTACACTTTTAAATTCCTTAAAGGTAGTAGTTCGAGCTACCTTAGGTCCTGCAGGCACTCTACCCTCGGCTTGGTTAAATGTAGCCGTTAATAAATTAACGAACTCTTGCATTGGGTTATTAGGACCCCTCTAGTTATCGTTATTCGATTCCGCCTCTTGATTACGTTGTCTTATTCTTGGCGGCATTTCAAATTAAATAAATAAAGTTTCGTTATTACTTATTTGCTTACTTAGTTATTATTCGTCGAACAACTGAACAATAACTCATATACAGCAAAACACATTAAATAAAAACTTCCTTAAATTAATATGCTTCTTTATAGTCAAGACTATTTACAACTTGCTTTCTATAGCCAAAAGCTATTACATTTATATCCCGCAATTGACTTTCACAAAAATTGGGATTTACAAAAAGACTACCCTTTAATTCAACAAAAGAGGGTTTTACGCCACTACACAAAAATATTTACCATTCTTACTACTAATACTTCCTAACAGCATTCTCATGCTTCTCATTTGCTAGAATCGACACAATATGTTGACTTATAGTATGTCGAGTCTGTCCCGACTCAATATAATAACAAGCTATTTTAAGCTTGAAATCCTCGTGCGCACTGTCATTTACATATGACATTCATGCTATCTTCTGGTCTTTTTCAACCAGTTTCTTACGAAGTTCTACTTCCTCGTTCTTATTGTCTTAGGCGTTATCTGTCATGAGCACCTTCTCATCATGCTCTATCTCATAGTCCGATTCTGCAGACTCCTTGGCCCCATAGAGATCATTGATCTCTTCCTTCTGGTGCTGCACCATATTGTACTGGCTCTACTCTATTCACGGACATAGGTACTGGCACTACTCTATTCACGGACTCCTCGCTTGCCACATGTATATTCCTATACATCAAGCTATCGATTGACATCTACAATAACACATAACAAATTGATTAGTACATAATACACAATAATATAAGCATAAATCACATTTAATCCATTTAGGGTTACTTTCCATCTTTTAAATCTTTTGGTACTGAGTTTCCTCAATACCTTATTAACTCATTTGACTCGAGTTAACTTTCTTCGGACCTTTTCTTTCCTAATGAGGTTATTAGCCTAAGGTTTTCCCCCCTTAAGTTTTATAACCTAATGCTTTGATACTAACCTGTGACACCCCCAAATCCGGGTATCTTCCAACCCGACATATGGTGCTACACGATACTACAATTCATACATTCATTCCATTGAGATAACAACAAAATGAGTGTACTTACTATATTCTTATTACAATAGTAATAAATCCTTTCCCAAGTTCATAAACCGAATACATTCTTTGTTAGTCATAAGTATATTACATATAAATACTCTAGTATATTACAGGATAATCAACTCTCCATCTTAACCTTGCCATTATCTCTCTTAGAACTCTCAGTTCATTCGGCATTAGCTGCAATCATATGGTTCAAGCAAGAGTGAGCATAACTAGCTCAGCAAGTGTAACATAGGGTCATATGAATATCACATTGAGAATTATATGCTTATCTTCCATAACTTGAACAATTATCTATGAGGCACTATGAAATATTTGACTGGTACTTCTCATTTTATAATAATGATTCCAAAGTATATATAATAGCTTAGGAATTTCTGAACCGGTCGAAAGACCATGAACATACTCTTTTCGTTTTCATACTTGAAAAGGACATCCGACACTAAGGCCATCAATCCGTCATTACTTATGAGTACTTAGAGGTGATCAGCCTATTGTACTCTATGTTGATCAACACTCTTCCGTTAAACGTATTTACGTTTAAGTTTTGACAACCTCGCGTGCCTATCGAATAATCGATGAAAATACTTTTGTTTGTTTATAGACAAACTTAGCTTCTCATCCATACCAAATACTTGGCATTATTATTAATAAATGAACAATTAATTAATATTTGTCCTTATTTATTATTTGATATTAATTAATTAATTATCCTTGAATAATAAATAATTAATTCACTTCATAAGTCTTTAATTATTCTTTCTTATTAACCTAAGAATAATTAATTATCATTTGTTCTTATTTATTATTTAATATTAATTAAATAATAAATAATTATTTTATAAATTTTATGTCAATGTAAGTAAGTAATTACATTATTATTACATAATATTACTTAAACATTTTTTTAATCATTATTTAATATTAATTAATCAATGGTTTAGCTCTATTTATTATTTAATCTTAATTAAATAATCAATAGTTAATTTATTAACACTAATTCTACTTAATTATCACTTAATATCACTTAAATAATAATTAAATAGTTAATTACATTTAATTTACATGTAATTAGTTTAATAATCATTTAGTGGCATTAATAATTATTAATTAGTAAGTTTTAAATGATTTAAATGTTTTTAAACCATTAATTACTTAATAATTATATAAATGTTCAGAAAAATTTTGAATTAAATATTTTAATATTCTTCACAATTTTAAAAAATATTTGGGTCCCGGAGTCACCACCAGAACCGCCCGGAAAGTTGGTGAACCGGTCGCCGAAAAGTTCCGCCGGTTCACCGAAAAACAGAACCGGCAGTAGCTCTCTTATTTGTTTTCTAATTTTTCCAGATTTGGGGTCCTTCACTAAAGCTTAAATAAAATGAAATCTACAACTTCGATTTATGTCCAGTTGGTCTCGTTGGATTCGTATCTTCCCAACTACAATTTTCATTTATCAAACATCAAATTTGGATCTGTTTTGGTCTCGAAAAACATCCAAGAAGTGACTGGATAGCAACATGATTCCAACCGTTGGAGTGTTTTGGTAATAAATCCATATCTTGCTCATTTTTTAACATTTTTACATAATTCCAAAGAGGTTTTGCCCTTAACGCATAGAGCTAGTATACCAAGAAATAAAATCATAAAAACCCTTTGTAGATTTCAAAATGAAAAGCGTCGATCACCCTTTTTAAATAAATTTTTCCAAAAAAACTCCTTTAACTTCCTTTTCCCAAATTTTTCAACATAAACTTATATGGATGAATAAGTTAAATATATTATACTCAAGATATATCATTCTCATAATATCTTGGCCCTTTAGAACTTGTACTTCCATAAATCTATCACAAGATTACATAAAACATAAAACTAGAGTTTGATTTTACCTAGTTTTGTAGGATGTCTTCCTTTTCTTTCCAAAATAACTCATGAACTTGGGGTGCATGAACAAACTCCCTTCTCTTCCTCCTCAAAAATCTGAACCCCTCTCTCTATTTTCTGTCTTTGTATTTTGCTAGCTTGGGAGAAAAATAGAAGAAGAAGAAGAATAAGAGAAATGAAATGTGGTGATTTAAAAAAATGTATCTTGCAATATAGTTAGATACAACTAGGATCATAACTAATATCCCCCATATCTTTGTTTTCCCTTAGATAAAAGGCTTTGCCTTATCTCTTCCAATTAAGCCTAATCATGTCATTAAGGGTGCTAAGTAGATTTTCTGCCAATGGGAGATGGACACACTTGTACTTGATATAAGAGTTACTAATTAAGGAACTTGATTAGCATAATTTTATTGTCTTAAAAGGCCTTCCATTTTGCTTTTATTTTTATACACAAATTTGATTAATCAAAAGTCTAAAATACCCTTAATCAAGTGGGCTAAGTATTGGTTTGCATTTTTTTTTCTTTTGGGCTTCTCATTGAATTTTTTTGGGCTATGTAATAAACATAGTTTAACAATTATAATATATATTACCCTAATTGTTTATTTAGGTTTTCTATTTCCAATCTTATGGAATTTAATTACTTACACATATCTCTTTAACTTGTAACCTAATTAGTTTTACTATAATTAGGTTTGAAATTATTAATCGCTTGCAATAATAAAATTAGGGAATTGTTAAATCCATAACAGAAATTGTTATTTTCACAACAAAAGTGTTGCTATAGATCCTATAGTGACAGTTTTCACCGTCGCTATATATATACAGCGACACTTTGGTTGTGAAAATAACAAAAAGTGTTGTGGATTTAACAATTACCTAAAATTATCCACTTAAGTTAATATAAATATTAAATGCTAACTATTCATTATTGTCATAACCCTTAGGTTATTTAATTATCTCACCTAATTTATAATTAGGTTATTAAGATTTCCTTTTTAGTGAAATCTATAAATATATATATCCATAACTATAATATATATATATTTATTTAGCCATACACCACTTCACATATGTTATCATATATTAAATCAATATATAGCACAATGCTTTAAATATCAATAATGTATATACATATAAAGTGACTTGAAATTCCTGATTATTACATCCTCCCCCCCCCCCACCTTATAAGAATTCCGTCCCCGAAATTACACATAAGGTTACTCAAAAAGATGTGGATAATTTTCCCTCATCTTTTCTTCGAGTTCCCACGTAGCTTCTTCAGCATTGTTGTTCCTCCAAAGAAATTTTACAGAATGTATAACCTTATTTCGTAACTTCTGCTCTTTTCTATCTAAACTTTCTACCGTAATTTCCTCATACGATAAATCTTTTTCAACCTGAATTGGTTTGTACGATATCACTTGTGACGTCCCCAAATTCGGGTATCTTTCAACCCGACAGATGGTGCGACACGGTGCTATAATTCGCACATACATTCAATTGAAATGCCTTAAAAGAATGAATATGTCTTATATATATATATATATATATATATATATTCCAAAAACAATATTCCCATTCCCAGGTTCTTTATAACCATTACATAGTTCTTTGTCATAATATCAAATAATAACAACATTCAACCTATACTATTACAAAGGCAACCTATTGGTTTGCCTTGGCCTTCCCTTTATCTTTTCTAGAACCTTTAGTCCGTTCGGTCTTAACTGCATTCATATGGTTCAAGCAAGAATGAGCATAACTAGCTCAGCAAGTATGACAATTTTATTTAACAACAGGCTTGAATCATATAAATCGTATATCTTCAATAATTGAAACAATAGTTATGAAGTACTATTGATAATTCAAATTAGCACTTCTCTTTTCTTTAAAATGTTTCACAATGAACATCATTCAGTAAAACAGCAATTTCGGTCCAAGACCTTGAGCATTTCATTCTTTCTTTGAAAAGGATAACCCGGCACCAAGTCCATAAGTCCGGCATATCTTACGAGCACGTCTAGGTGATCAACCTATAGTACTATATGTTGTACAACACTACTTTCTTTAAACGTATGTACGTTTAAGGTTTGGAAACCTCACGTGACTGTCGTTTGACGACAAAACATTTTTTTATGCATACTCAGTCTTTCTTTGAAATCAATACCAAAATAGTTTGGTAAAAGATAGCAACTTTGACAATTGTTTGATAGATCAACTGGAAATCCACAAAACACCTTAAGTCTAGCCGAAGGAATTGGCTTCGACTTCATTATACATCAAGTCATACGTAAGTTACATGAATTACAAAGCTTGTCCAAAATGAACATAGACAAGGGTTAGAACACTTGCCTTTAGCATTTTCTATCGTTAACACAAATTCCCTTTATGTCTTTAAAGATTCTACAATACATGATCACATAGCATACCACATTAGGTTGTATATAATCAAGTAAGGTCATTACTATATCTTACCCTTCTTCTCAATCTAATCATGCCTTAGATTGTTTAACATTATTACGGTTAATTGTCTTACATTATTCTTACATTTACGTAATCGTTCGTCAACATTTAGTTGTAATATTAAGGTCATAATCATCCTTAAGGATGTCATTCCAAGTTAATCAAAGCAATAAGTTCTCTTTAATCAACTCCCATATCCTTATGTTCATAAGCATTCTTCTCTTGGTCTTTCCTAGTGTTGGCGTTGCGACGCCAACTTCCTATATAGAACTCATGCTGTGGCGCGACTCTTCAGTAGGTGATGCCTGGTCTTGGCGCTGCGGCGCCAAACCCCTTTCTATGGGCCGCGCTGCGGCGCCACTCATCAGTGTCTAGGTTCTAGACTCGGCGTTGTGGCGCGAGTCTCCTTGCTAACTACCGCGCTGTGGCACCACTCTTCAGTGGGTGATGGTCAAGCCTGGTGCTACGGCGCCAAGGACAATGCCTTGGGTGGCACTGCGGCGCCGACTTTGAGACTCAGAAAATTTTTGACAAAAAATTTCTTATGTGAGATTCTCGGGCTCATAACTTCTTCGTTATAAGTCCGAATTGGCTCGTTCAAAAGTCATTAGCTCACAACTCACGTGCTCTATGATTTCATTAGAAAATATTTCATTTTTGAATCTTTTAACTCAGAATTCATTGATTAGTTCATTATTACGAAAATGTTAAATATTCGTGAACGTTCAAAGCTCGTTTCTTTGTTCTAAGTCAGAATTTGGTCATTTTTGAGTCCGCAACTCTAGAATGCCAATTAAGACTATTCTCCATCGAAAACCAACATTTTTGAGCTCAATGATAACTTTTGACTTCCATTCCGAGAATTTAACGATTTCGACGATTTTCGTCTAATCTCGTAAATTTCGTCATAACTTCGTTACTTGAGATTTTTATACCATTCAAAATGGATTCATTCCATCATTCTAACATCCTAACCAAACATATTTCATTAACTCATTTACATGACAATTTCTTACAAGTTCTTCATTAGTTCATAACTTATAAAAGTATGGTTTCCTTACATATAACTTACTAAGGTTCAAGTCCATTAATTAGCCATTCTTATTACTTTTTATCATACATGCTCCACAAATCCACACTTCTTTATCAAACTAATATTGAAGAGATGGAAGATTAATGGGCTAAAGGGCTATTACCTTTGATGATCAAAGATTTCTTCTTCTTGGATAATGAACAATCTAGCTCTTACTCTTTTCTCTCTCAAATGTATAAGCTTTAAGTTGTTGGTTGAAATGAACTAGCAAATGACCAACAAGCTTCTCTATTTATAGGAATTGCTAGATGAGGGTATTTTAGTAACTTAGGCCATTCCACCTCCTTACTATTCATTACTTGGGCAACACAAATCATATCCTTTGCTTGCTCACTTAGATGACCAGCCATGAGTCACCTATGGGGCCCCCCGTGGGTTGCCCCATGGGTTTTTCTTACCCGTTTACCCGCCGGTTCGATCCACGGATCCTATTCTTAGTTTGGGCTTTAGGTTTAAACAACTTTGGGCCTAACATTGGGCTTGCATTCCATAATCTTTGGGCTTTAACATAATACTAATTGGGCTTGCACAATTCCTACACATCCTACAAGTCCAATGAATTAGGATTTAAGCATTTAACGTAAAATCCTCTTATCCTTTACGTATACTAGTTCGTATAATCTTTCGTCATACATGTTATACTAACTTTCATATATACTCGTATAATACCTCGTATCATACTTGTATTCAATGCCTCGTATAATACTTGCTATTATACGATTATCATTTATTCCAATCCTTACGTTCCTTAACATTCTCAAATTAAGTACGTAGGCGAAAAACTACGTTTGTCATACTTGAATTATTATTACATAATCCATCCTCCCTTATTATTCTATAATTACATATTTCTCGGATTTTCAAAAATAATTCCCGAGCAAAAATCAGTGAATAATGTTTTTCAGAAAATTTCTCGGAAAGCTTTATTTTCGTCTTGAAAATTCAAACACTATAATTCCTTCCGTAGCCAGAATACTACGACATTCTGATACTTTTAGGTTATAGAACAACCTTCATCTTACTAACACATTATAATAACATATAATATAATTTTATTCATTAATTAATTAAATAAAATTATTGTACAATAAATCCGAATTTCTCGGTCGTTATATCACGTGCTTGTAGTCAGGTTTATATGGTCGTAACACTGACACATAAAACACTTTATGAATATATTCTAGTTCAGGAGGTAGAGCTACCGTGTACGTCACTTCACCTATCTTCCTCACGATCTCAAAGGGTCCAATAAATCTCGGACTCAACTTACCTTTCTTTCCAAATCTTATCTTCCCTTTCCAGGGAGATACTTTCAAAAATGCATAGCTTCCCACTTCAAAATCTCTCTTCTTGCGATGTAAGTCCGCATACTTCTTCTAGTGATCTTGAGCTGCTACCAACCGAGCCCTTATCACCTTGATGATCTCTACTGTCTGCTGCACTAATTCTGGTCCCAACAGCCTATGTTCACTAACTCCATCCCAGCATAAGGGCATTTTGCATTTCCCCCCATACAGTGCTTCGTATGGCGGCATTCCAATGTTGGCGTGATAACTATTGTTGTATGCGAACTCTACTAATGGAAGATGATCCTCCCAGCTACCCTTGAAGTCCATCACACAAGCTCAGAGCATATCTTAAAGTGTTTGAATCGTTCTCTCACTTTGCCCATCGGTCTGCGGATGATACGCGGTGCTCATCCGTAGCTGCGTTCCCATTCTTTCTTAAAGACTCTTCCAGAAGTTTGACGTGAATCGCGGATCTCTATCTGATACAATAGATATCGATACTCCATGTCTCGAGATAATTTCTTTGATATATAATTTGGCTAGCTGAACCAAACTATGCCTGATCTTGATCGGTAAAAAGTGAGCTGACTTCGTAAGACGATCTAGAATCACTCATATGGCATCGTGCCCTTTTTGCACTGCTAGAATTCCCACCACAAAATCCATCGTGATGTGATCCCATTTCCATTCTGGAATTTCTAACGGCTGTAGTAATCCACTTGGTCGTTGATGCTCTGCCTTTACTCTCTAATAAGTTAGACATCTGTTGATGCATTCCGCAACCTCTCTCTTCATGTTTGGCCACCAAAACTGTTGACAAATCTTGATACATCTTTATGCTTCCTGGGTGTATCGAATACCTTGTATTGTGCGCTTCTTACAAAATCTCCGATAGTATCCTGCTAATCCGAAGAAACTCCTGATCTCTGTCAGCGTCTTCGGCTGCTCCTAGTTGATAACCACTTCTACTTTTGCTGAATCCACTGAAACTCCATCCTTGTCGATAATGTGACCTAAAAACTGCACTCTCTGCAACCAAAATTCACACTTGGAGAATTTTGCATACAACTTCTCCTTCCTCAATGTCTCCGACACAATTCTTAGATGTTCAGGGTGCTCTTCCTCCGTCTCTGAATACACCAGAATGTCATCGATGAATAAGACAACAAACATATCCAAATACTGCTTGAACACTTTGTTCATCAAATCCATGAATGTTGTTGGTGCATTCGTCAACCTAAATGACATTACTAGAAACTCAAAGTGTCTATACTGTGATGCCCTCAAAATAGGCTCATTCCACCCTACCTATTCTGAGTCACCAAATACATAGTACAGAAAATAACTACAACTTTATTACAACAATTATCGAGCAAAATACAACAACACATATGCTGTGAGTTTTAATACAAATATATACCACTGTGACTCTCATCCCAATCTTGGACAGCACGTCACAATGGCACCTTACATAAAGGTATAGTCAAAAACTGTTTTAGAAATTAGAATCTTTGGGAAGTGCTCAAGGAAACCCTTGTAAATAGGAGCCCATGCGTCTAGGTTATGATAGATATCATATGTCCATAGAATTATTCTTGGTTGACCCAATAGACTCCAAAGAAAAACGAGAATATTACTATCATATTCTTTCCAATGGTGAGTCTTCTCTTGACATATCATTATCTCCACTGTCTCTAATTGAGAGTTATACTTCAACCAAACACCAAGATTATATAGGTAGTGCTCGTAGATATACTCAGCAAGTAGATGTGCACAACCCTGTCTTATGATGACATGAGGTTGTATGTCAATAGACATCTTGTATGATAGTGGCAAAACACCCTTCCAACGTTGGGTTTGTCTCACCCTATTTGATTCACCAAATATAACTACTAAATGATGTATAAAATACAACACATTTTTCTATAATGTTTAGGGAGAACTCCACAGCTAGAGACCACCGTTCTATTCCCTTGTTACCCCCGCTCGACCCAGCTACACTCTTATTACCTGAAAAGAATTGTGAAGCAAAAGGGTGAGCTCAACTAACCCAATAAAAAATTTCATGACTAAAGATAAATAAATTATCAATAGCCTTCAACAGTAATAAATCAGAGATTTAGAACATATGGTAGATGATAAAAAATTTCAATCATAGTTGCTGCGGAACGAGCAATCCATTAGAAGAGTCAAATAGACCATAAAGTCTATTATCTTCTCCATGTTAAAAATCTACCAACAATGTTTTATCCATATAACATCAATCAACAATCCTGGTCCACAATCATATGAATAACTCATAATCATAATTGTGATTCTAAATTCCTCTTCGCATTCAGGACGAAGATAATTTTTATCACATGTCTTTACCTGAAACATCAAAGATCATGGTTATACCAAATCACAGTTCCTATTCATGATCACACTAATAATTCATCTTTACACTACAGGCCAAAGATATTCATCAACAGTTCATCTTTGCACTACATGCCAAAGATATTCAACAACAGTTCATCTTTGCACTACAGGCAACAGCTCATCTTTGCACTACATGCCAAAGATATTCAACAACAGCTTATCTTTGCACTACAGGCCAAAGATATTAATATCTCAAAGAAATATATAATCATTTCAGAATTTATATAAACAATAATTATAACCATGTTGATCAATTCACCTTTATACTTAAGCTAAAGATATTCAATTATAAATTCAATGGTCATAATCATACCAGTCAACAATTCAACTTTGTACTACTGGCCAAAGAGAACCCATAGTCACGATCATACCAATAATTTACCCATCTTTACACTCAAGTCAAAGAGAAATATCATCACCAAGGTTATAAAAATGTTATATATGATAATAAAAACAATATGATCAACAATTGCATTTAATTTCAAGATTAAGATTCATAAATCAACGATAATTTGATTAGAAAAAGAAACCAATTTTGTCGTGAATAGTACCCCGTGAATAGTAACTCGTGAATAGTAACTCGTGAATAGTAACTCATGAATAGTAATTCATGAATAGTAACCCCGACATGAAAAAGGTAAAAATTCCACAATAAAATTCATACCAATATTTTGGTGTAATGATATTGAAAGAATAACATTTCTTAAACTTATAAATAATTTATTTTAATTGTTTACACTTTAATAAACAATGCATTTAATCATCCTAAAATGTCAAACTCATAAATTTTCATCACCAATAACCAAAACCCTCATCAAAAATCTGCATATACCTTATATAGGATTCTCAAGCCATAAAATCTAATTTTCTAATTTTCTTACTTCACATAACATATTTAATTCATTACTCATAATTAGCCCATTTTTATGAAAAATACCAAATCAGTACAAACAAATTTTCTTTTCTGGGATTTAGCAGAATATAGTTCCATATTGAACATATATTTTTCTCAGAATTTTTAAAATTCATTTACTATTTTTTATATGGCCAAAACAGCCGAGTATTTATACATTTATCATAAACTGTACTTTTGTCCAAAAATTCTGAAATTTACAGAGTATACTTCTATTATATTGATGAGTGAGTTTTATACACATGAATTGGATACATTTGGCCTAAATTTATTATTATTCTCAAGTCTTTTAGAATAGTTTTTATGTATTTATATCCATTCATGCATGTTTTACATTGTTTTGTAGGAATTGGGACAAAAGTTACTTGGATCGACGTTCGGAGTGGCTAGATTCACGTTTTCGGCTTACCATTTATACAGTAGTCACTTCAGAGCCAATTTGAGTATTTCTACGGACCTTATTTCGAAAACCTTAAAGAATGAAAGTTGTAGATCTACTTCTTCTGTTTCCGGAACATCTTGAATCATCGAAATCGGAGTTCGGACGAAGAAGTTATGGCCATTTTTCCAAAGGACATCGGAGTAGAAAATGTCAGAACTTGTAACAGCGTTGGGGCGCTATTCTTAGTTCATTTTCCAGCGCCGGGGCGCTATAAGGCAGACTTTGAGCATCGAGCCTAGCGCTGGGGCGCTGGGAGAAGGGCTGGGTGCGGCCTGGACGCGTTTTGGGCAAATTTTGAAACTTTTTTGACTCCAAATTGGATTGGGTTTGTTCCTAACCTAAAAATTTGACTTGTAACCTATAAATACATGATGTAAGGCATAAAATAAAGGGGGATTACATAGCTTAGCTTAGATAAAACACTACATTAGATTAGACATTAACCCTAGTTCTTATTAGTTTTGGAGATTGAAGCAACTTGGAGATCATTGAAGATCAAGAGCAGGAGCAAGAGGGGAGTATCAAATTTGCTGACAACAGATCCTATTATCTTCTCTTATCATACTTTTATCTTTTAATGTTTATTCAATTGTGAATTCTTGGTTTTAATTCATTAATTATGAACTAACTCTTTTATTAAGATTTCAATTGAACTTTTTATGGTTTTGAATTGATTATTTAATTTATTCTAATTATTTGTGTTGAAGTGAATTGTTCATCTTGTTTTGAGCTTATTGATTAATTATCTGATCAATAATTACCTTGTTACTCTAGAAGGAATAGGGAAAGGAATTCTAGGGTTAGAACTGGGCATGATGACATGTGACTTAGTTATTTGCACAGTGAATAATTAGGTTTATGAATAGAATGAGAATATCTATTTGCCGCATGTAACATAAAAGGAATTGGGTTTGTAACGAGTTTAATTCAATTGTTTTGCATAGAGATATAGAAAAATTAATCTGGGTTAAATAGAAGGCAATTGATCACTCGAGAGAGGGCTTTTGGCATTTGAGAATTCCTGTTAATAATTCAATAGATATAATAATTGGGATAGTTGAATAATTGATTTATAATTCATAATTGGGGATATTGGACTCTTAATTCTTATTTATCTGAATTCTATCAATTCTTAGTTGTTTATTTACTTTCTTTTAGAATAATCTTTTTGTTTTGTTTAATTTAGTTTTCTTAATCACAATTATTGGTTGTTTAAATAAAATTGATTTGGTTAAGAATTAGTACTTGGTGATTTTTATTAAATAATTCCTCGTGGGAACGATACTCTACTTTCACTTTATTACTTGTTGACCGTGTATACTTGCACGTATTCATTGATTGTGAAATCAATCAATAAGTTTTTGGCGCCGTTGCCGGGGAATTAGTTTAATATTTTTTTATCAATATTAATTTCAATCATATTAGTCTTAATTTAAACATTTTTATTTTTATTTCTCATTCTCTTCCTATATTTCTCTCTTTTTAGGTACCATGGATGACTTTGCGTATCAATGGCCATACACGAACATAACTCAACCACGGGGAGCGGAGATTGACAGACTCAAGAAACTTTCTGCGTTGTCAGCACAGATAGAGACACTTTCAAGGATGCTTGAAGCTTTTGAAGCTCAACGTCGTCAAAGTGTGGCGGTTACTTGTGATTATTGTGCTGGAAATCATATGAGTCATCAATACGCCATCAGTTTCGAGCCGGTACAGTATTATAGTGATTACCCCAACAGTTATGTCTATCCCAACAACTATCATCAGGATTGGGGGTATCACCCGGACTTTTCATGGAGTAACAATCAAGATCAATTTTATGCTCCAAGTCCAACATACCCACCGGATTTATCGTGTCAACCTCCACTACAACAGGAAGAACATTCAAATTGGGAGGAAGCCTTGGAAAAATTCATTAGAGCTTCTAACAAAAGGAACGAGGAACAAGATAAAAGATTTAATCAAATAGAGCTGAATTTGCAAAGCCAAGGAGCATCATTAAAGAATCTGGAAAATCAATTGGGGCAGATAGCACATGCGTTAAACAACCGTCCTCAATACACTTGGCTCTATGACATGGATGACGAGACTGATGATGAGCCCGAACCAAATTTGCAATCGGATGTGCCAAATGATATAGATGTTAAAAGAGAGGAAAGGCTTGGAGACCAACAAAAAGAGATCGGCAAAGTTTAACTTTAAGTACCAACGAAGATGAGCCAATCTTGATAGTGTCCCATGTACCTTCTCCACCAAAGTTCAAGAATCCGGTTAGATTTGCAAAATCATGTCCGCTAGGTAGTCATGTCGTCAGCAATACTCCTTGTGACGTAAAAGCGAGTACAACTTCGAAGTCATGGTTCAATGAGTTGGAGAAGATAGAAGAAGAGATTGTTGTGTCTGACAAGCCTCAATGCCAGAATCTATTTGCAGACACAATGGAAAAAACACCTAGATGTTGGACGTACTTAATGGGGATCCTATCTAAAAAGATCATGTTAGGTGACTTTAATACAATGGCTATCGTAAATGGGAACCTACCAAAAGCTATATTATTTCCGATGGATGGAGGGTTCCTCAATTTTCGAAGGGGAATTGGATAGAGAATTGAAGAAGTCAGGCTGAGACTATAAAACAAGCGCTTATTGGGAGGCAACCCAAGTTTAATTTTTATTTTTAGTTTTTATTAGGTTTTATATTAGTAGTTTTGAATTTGCATTTATTTAGGATTTAATAAAATTGCTTCTATTATGGTTTACAGGTTAGTCAAGTCAAATTCAAGTGGTGCCCAATTTGTTCCATGTGCCTAGCATATTCTCCAAACTTAGTGGACAATGAGGAAGATTGCTATATTTTCAGGGAAGTCCTCTGCTTTAATTTTTTCTAATTTAGTCATTGAGGACAATGTCTAGTTTAAGTTTGGGGGCATTTTAGTGTCGTATTGCATATAGTTAGTTATTTGCATAGTAGTTCATTTTTTTTTTGTGTTAGCATTGTGTTTTTTTTAGGTTGCATATAGTACATGGTAGTTATTTGCATATTCATATATGTGTTGCATTAGTATTTGTTCATGTAGTATAATTGCATTTTTTTTTTGCATGAATCTGTGTAATTGGTTGGTGTGGTCTTAGCTCGGCCTATGATAAGATTGGTTTTGCATGTTAACTTGAATAGTATTTATAGTTGATGATGAGTTCTAATTTTAATCATGATGATAATCTGAGCCTGTCTGAAACTTATGTAACCGGTTAGCACTTAAAGTTTAACTATTTTAATCCACTTGGTTCAAGGGTTTCATAATTTGTTTCTGAGGGAAAATCTTGGTTAAAATTTAAGGAAATTAGTGAACTGGCGGTAAAGGTTGGAATGACGTAAAAGTTTGAGTTTGGGGGAATCTATGGGGTATATATATATACAAAATGAAAATGAAAAAAAAAGAGAAAAAATGATGAAGAGAAAAAAAATAGAAAATCCAGAAAAAGAAAAAAAAAAAAATAAACACCGTGGCATGCTTGTCTAGTTTTGTGGCCTTTGTTACTTGAGTAAATAAGCCCGAGGGGATTGTCTTTACACCTAGCGCCCTAAGGTCTTAATGACTTGGGAGTCGTTGGTCGAAAGCTCGTTAAGGTAGCACTGAAAAGTCTAAGGGAATAAGACATTGCACAGCCATGAGAAAATAAAAAAAATGAAAAAAAAAACACGAGAAAGAGCAAAAATGCCCTCGTGATTGAATAAAAGTATAAATAAATCTTGTATTTACCCTTAGACTTGGTAATTGCTTAGTTTTAACCGGAGTTGTCATGTTCACAAAAGTAATTGAATTGGAACTGAAATTTTCCTTTTAAGAAGTTTGTTATGTGATTATCTTGAACTGTGGTAGGTTAGAATGGTTAACAAGCACACACACACAACATGGGTGATGACATATTTGGATTGACTAACTGGTTAGAGTTATGGACTTTGATTTGATCAGATATATTGTTTGAGTATCATTGATTTCTTTGAGGCCTGTTGCTATATATCATACTGATTTATTACTAGGTTTGTAGGTATATTATAAAGTAGATCATGCATATGCATTCATGTAGTTGAGTTAGTTTGTTTATTTTTAGTTCTTTTGTATTTTTGCTTGAGGACAAGCAAATGTTTAAGTTTGGGGGTATTTGATGAGTGAGTTTTAAACACATGAATTGGATACATTCGGGCTTAATTTATTGTTATTCTCAAGTCTTTTAGAATAGTTTTAATGTATTTGTGTCCATTCATGCATGTTTTACATTGTTTTGTAGGATTTGGGACAAAAGTTACTTGAATCGACGTTCGGGGTGGCTAGATTCGTGTTTTCGGCATACCATTTACACAGCAGTCACTTCAGAGCCAATTTGAGTATTTCTACGGACCTTATTTTGAAAACCTTAAAGAATGAAAGTTGTAGATCTACTTCTCCTCTTTCCGGAACATCTTGAATCATCGAAATCGGAGTTCGGATGAAGAAGTTATGGCCATTTTTCCAAAGGACGTTGGAGCAGAAAATGTCAGAACTTGTAACAGCACCGGGGCGCTATTCTTAGTTCATTTTCCAGCGCCGGGGCGCTATAAGGCAGACTTTGAGCGTCGAGCCCAGCGCTAGGGCGCTGGGAGAAGGGCTGGGTGCAGCCTGGACGCGTTTTGGGCGAATTTTGACACCTTTTTGACTCCAAATTGGATTGGGTTTGTTCCTAACTTAAAAATTTGACTTGTAACCTATAAATACATGATGTAAGGCATAAAATAAAAGGGGATTACATAGCTTAGCTTAGATAAAACACTCCATTAGATTAGACATTAACCCTAGTTCTTATTAGTTTTGGAGATTGAAGCAACTTGGAGATCATTGAAGATCAAGAGCAGGAGCAAGAGGGGAGCATCAAATTTGCTGACAACAGATCCTATTATCTTCTCTTATCATACTTTTATCTTTTAATGTTTATTTAATTGTGGATTCTTGGTTTTAATCCATTAATTATGAACTAACTCTTTTATTAAGATTTCAATTGAACTTTTTATGGTTTTGAATTGATTATTTAATTTATTCTAATTATTTGTGTTGAAGTGAATTGTTCATCTTGTTTTGAGCTTATTGATTAATTATCTGATCAATAATTACCTTGTTACTCTAGAAGGAATTGGGAAAGGAATTCTAGGGTTAGAACTGGGCATGATGACATGTGACTTAGTTATTTGCACAGTGAATAATTAGGTTTGTGAATAGAATGAGAATATCTATTTGCCGAATGTAACATAAAAGGAATTGGGTTTGTAACGAGTTTAATTCAATTGTTTTGCACAGAGATATAGCAAAATTAATCTGGGTTAAATAGAAGGCAATTGATCACTCGAGAGAGGGCTTTTGGCATTTGAGAATTCCTGTTAACAATTCAGTAGATATAATAATTGGGATAGTTGAATAATTGATTTATAATTCATAATTGGGGATATTGGACTCTTAATTCTTATTTATCTGAATTCTATCAATTCTTAGTTGTTTATTTACTTTCGTTTAGAATAATCTTTTTGTTTTGTTTAATTTAGTTTTCTTAAATCTAGAAATCACAATTATTGGTTGTTTAAATAAAATTGATTTGGTTAAGAATTAGTACTTGGTGATTTTTATTAAATAATTCCTCGTAGGAACGATACTCTACTTTCACTTTATTACTTGTTGACCGTGTATACTTGCACGTATTCATTGATTGTGAAATCAATCAACATATATACATGTACTCTCAATAAAAATTTCACCAATTTTAGAGTTAACCACAAGGAGTTATAAGGGTTTACTTTTAAAATAGTCTTTTCTCATAAAATTCACAACTCTTAATCTATACATCCAAAAATCACCATTTTTGGACACAATCAAGAAAACTAATCAAATTATCATTTTAAATTTTTCCAAAATTTTTGAAGGTTTAGAAAAATTACGAAACTGAAAAACATAATAACCCTTAAAATCTCTTACCTCAAAAGAGCAGTATTTCTGACTGGAATATCAGATGTAAAGCTGAAGAAAACTTGCACTGAATAGCAACTCTCTAAGTATCTAAATACTCACAAAAATATGTTCGATAATATAGAGAGAAAAAACTTATATTTTTAGTGTGATTTTCAATTCTAACATAAGCACCTATTTATAGGAAAATGCTAGAATGCCAAAGGAGACTAAATTAATAAAATATAATATAATATTTTCTTTTTTCCTACGCCTCCTCCACCAACCAAGCCAGCCATCTTGAACACAAATTGGCAGCCCACATGTTGAAAACAAAAGTGGGTCCCACCCAATTTTAATAAAAAAATATTTTATTTTTTGAAACTTCAATAATTCATAGAAAATAGCTCGTTTATCAGAAAAATACGAATTTTATGTCCATTCCACACGAAATCGAATTCTCTACAACTTTTTAGCTTTAAATTTTTTCAAATTCCAAAACAAAAATATCCGAAATTCACAAACGGATGATTTTTAACACCTTTTAAAATTCATAACAAATCATACATTTATTTTTAATGGTTCAAAATTTGTAGACATATACTCAACTTATATATGTATAACATATCCAAAAATCAGAGCAATACAACGGTCGGATTAAAATTACAACTCACGCAATATGATTTTAAGATCACCGATTTGATCTTTTAATACCTCAAATCCAACAAAATACTGATAAAACACCTTAACATTATTTCCTTCATTATAACCATATAAATAAATCTATAATTTATATCCGCATCAAATAAATATTTCCTTATCATATAAATCAATAATTAATTATTCACAATAATATTACAAAATCACAACAATGACAACCAGGCAGTTCTCAGGAAAGAGGGGTCTTTTCAATAAAGATTTCTCCTTACTGGCGCGTAATTAGATGACCAAATCTCTCCTTAGACAGAACTTTCTAGACATTACCAATAATGCTATCTAATAATATTATTCAAATAATATGAACTATTGATCTGATAATAGAAAATACTGTGTAGTGACAATTATTGAAACAAAAAATATCAACGCAGCAATTATTGAATCAATAAAATAAAATATTGAACAATAATTACTGTAACAATTATTGAGTAGTGCCTTCTTACGTAAGGATCAATAATTCATCAATACTGTGCAAAACCGTGTACTACTATGAAACTACGCGTATTACTGTATTTTAACCACCAGGTATTCCAACAGTGTTAACGGTAACAATTACGCCGTTATTTATAAAAACTCAAACTTTGTCATTTTTTTCATCCGACAGTTATTCCGTTATGGGGCCCACAAATGACTGCGCCGTCGTACGAATATTCCCGACAAAAAGAATATTCTACGACCAAACGAATATTCCCCGACAGAAATGAATATTTTATAACCACTTGCTTATTTTGAAAAATTTGCGTATTTCACCCATAACCAAAGCATAATATCAAATTAACACCTTATTATTCACAATAATAAATAGAGAAAAATCAATTTTTATTCATTAAAAAATTGGGGTCTTACAACCTCCCCTTCTTATAAAATTTTATCCCCGAAATTTACGTACATGGTATTTCGAAGAGTTGAGAATACCTTACTTTCATTTCAAATTCTATCTCCCCTGTCATCATGATTTCTCCATTGCTCATCTCCCTTGATAACTTCATTTGGGTTCCTCATTTGTTGGGAAGTCATGACAACCGCCCTCCCTTGAACTACCTGGCTTTGACTTGTCTGGGACAGCATTTGGTGTCATCACTACCGTTGGAATATACTTTTCTATAGGGCATATTCCACCCTCAACTGCTTCGTCGTACTCCTGATTCATGATCTGAATCATCAATCTTCGATCCATATCGAATTGAGGTTGACCTCTCTGTACAGGGTAATTCAAAACTCGATGTTGGGTTCTCCCAATTGCTGCCCAAAAAGAGAAATACATATCATCTATTTTAGCCTTCTTAGATCGAACATCTCTTTCCATAATATCAACGCGTCGTGTGGCTTTTACCCATGCATCACTCATTCTCACTCGTTCAGTTGTTTCTTCTTTCAACTCAGATTCCAGCTTCTTCATCTTATACTCTGCCAAAGAATGCTTCTGTTCAAGCATCACATATCGGGTAACACAAGCTTGAATTGTTGCATCCTTTTGCTCCACGATCGCCTGCCGTTCTTCAACCTACTCTTCTAACTCATGAATACGATTTTGCAATTCTACATTTCGATCATAAAATTCTTCTCATAAATTCTCCTCAGGTTCTTCTTCTTCCTCACTCTCAGCTACTACCACTGCGACTAGCTCGGGTGCAACTATTAATTCTTCCCTCACCACAAGTATATCTCTAATTCCTTCTTCGCCTGACATCACATTATCATGGTTGGTGATTAGAGGTATCCCCGCGATCTCATTTACTCCATTGTTAACATTCTCAGCTGCCATTCTCAAATACTGCCATAAAACAAGGGTTAATTAAACAAATTAACGTATCACATAATATTCGTATATTATGATCGACCAACAAATAAGCTTAGGTAGGACACGCTAGCAAAGGATTTACTCATCTCTCCCCTCCTAGTTCTATTCTCCGATCTCCGCCAGAGACCATATCCCTAAGATCTTATACCAACTGTGACGCCCCCAAAATAGATCCATTCCACCCAACCTATTCTGAGTCACCAAATATATAGTACAGAAAACAACTACAACTTTATTACAATAATTGTCGTGCAAAATACAACAACACATATGCTGTGAGTTTTGATACAAATATATACCACTGTGACTCTCATCCCAACCTCGGAAACACGTCACAACGACACCTTACATAAAGGTATAGTCAAAAACTATTTTAGAAATTAGAATCATTGGAAAGTGCTCAAGGAAACCCTTGTACATGGGAGCCCATGCGTCTAGGTTATGATAGATATCATATGTCCACAGAATTATTCTTGGTTAACCCAATAGACCTCAAAGAAAAACGAGAAGATTACTATCATATTCTTTCCAATGGTGAGTCTTCTCTTGACATATCATTATCTCCACTGTCTCTAATTGAGAGTTATACTTCAACCAAACACCAAGATTATATAGGTAGTGCTCATAGATATACTCAGCAAGTGGATGTGCACAACCCTATCTTACGATAACATGAGGTTGTATGTCATTAGACATCTTGTATGATAGTGACAAAACACCCTTCCAACGTTGGGTTCGCCTCACCCTATTTGATTCACCAAATATAACTACTAAATGATGTATAAAATACAACACATTTTTCTATACTGTTTAGGGAGAACTCCACAGCTAGAGACTACCATTCTATTCCCTTGTTACCCCCGCTCAACCCAGCTACACTCTTATTACCTGAAAGAAATTGTGAAGAAAAAGGATGAGCTCAACTAGCCCAGTAAAGAATATCATGACTAAAGATAAATAAATTATCAATAGCATTCAACAGTAATAAATCAGAGATTTAGAACATATGGTAGATGATAAAAATATTCAACCATAGTTGCAGCGGAACGAGCAATCCATTAGAAGAGTCAAATAGACCATAAAATCTATTATCTTCTCCATGTTAAAAATCCACCAACAATATTTTATCCCTGTAACATCAATGAACAGTTCTGGTCCACAATCGTATGAATAAGTCATAATCATAATTGTGATTCTAGATTCCTCTTCGCATCCAGGACGAAGATAATTTTCATCACATGTCTTTACCTGAAACATCAAAAATCATGGTTATACCAAATCACAGTTCCTGTTCATGATCATACTAATAATTTCATCTTTGCACTACAGGCCAAAGATATTCATCAACAGTTCATCTTTGCACTACATGCCAAAGATATTCAACAACAGTTCATCTTTGCACTACATGCCAAAGATATTCAACAACAGTTCATCTTTGCACTACATGCCAAAGATATTAATATCTCAAAGAAATATATAATCATTTCAGAATTTATATAAACAATAATTATAACCATGTTGATCAATTCACCTTTGCACTTAAGCTAAAGATATTCAAATATAAATTCAATGGTCATGATCATACCAGTCAATAATTTAACTTTGTACTACTGGCCAAAGAGAACCCATAGTCACGATTATACTAATAATCTACCCATCTTTACATTCAAGTCAAAGAGAAATATCATCACGAGAGTTATAAAAATGTTATATATGATAATAAAAATAATATGATCAACAACTTCATTTAATTTCAAGAGTAATATTCATAAATCATCGATAAATTTGTCAGAAAAAGAAACCAATTTTGTCGTGAATAGTACCTCGTGGATAGTAACTCGTGACTATTCATGAATAGTAACTCTGACATAAAAAAGGTAGAAATTCCACAATAAAATCTATACCAATATTTTGGTATAATGATATTGAAAGAATAACATTTCTTAAACTTATAAATAATTTATTTTAATTGTTTACACTTTACTAAACAATGCATTTAATCATCCTAAAATGTCAAACTCATAAGATTTCATCACCAAGAACCAAAACTCTCATCAAAAATTTGCATATACCTTATATAGGATTCTCAAGCCATAAAATCCTATTTTCCAATTTTCTTACTCTACATAACATATTTAATTCATTTACTCATAACTAGTCTATTTTTATGAAAAATACCAAATCAGTGCAAACAAATTTTCTTTTCTGGAATTTAGCAGAATATAGTTCCATATTGAACATATATTTTTCTCAGAATTTTTAAAATTCATTTACTATTTTTTATATGGCGAAAACAGCCGAGTATTTAGACATTTATCATAAACTGTACTTTTGTCCAAAAATTCCGAAATTACAGAGTATACTTCTATTATATACACGTACTCCCAATAAAAATTTTACCAATTTTAGAGTTAACCACAAGGAGTTATAAGGGTTTACTTTTAAAATAATCTTTTCTCATAAAATTCATAACTCTTAATCTATACATCCAAAAATCACCATTTTTGGACACAATCAAAAAAACTAATCAAATTATCATTTTAAATTTTTCTAAAATTTTTGAAGGTTCAGAAAAATTACGAAACTTTAAAACATAATAACCCTTAAAATCTCTTACCTCAAAAGAGCTGTATTTCTGACTAGAATATCGGATGTAAAGCCGAAAGAAACTTGCACTGAATAGCAACTCTCCAAATATCTAAATACTCATAAAAATATATTCGATAATATAGAGAGAAAAAACTTATATTTCTGGTGTGATTTTCAATTCTAACATAAGCACCTATTTATAGGAAAATGCTAGAACGCTAAAGGAGACTAAATTAATAAAATATAATATAATCTCTTCTTTCTTCCTACGCCTCCTCCACCAACCAAGCTAACCATCTTGGACACAAATTAGCAGCCCACATGTTGAAAACAAAAGTGGGTCCCACCCAATTTTAATAAAAAATTATTTTATTTTTTTGAAATTTTAATAATTCATAGAAAATAGCCCGTTTATCAGAAAAATACGAATTTTATGTCCATTCCACACGAAATCGAATTCTCTACAACTTTGTAGCTTTAAGTTTTTCCAAATTCCAAACCGAAAATATCCGAAATCTACAAACGGATGATTTTTAACACCTTTTAAAATTCATAGCAAATTATACGTTCATTTTTAACGGTTCAAAATTTGTAGACATATACTCAACTTATATATGTATAACATATCCAAAAATAACAACAATCCAACGGTCGGATTAAAATTATAACTCATGCAATATGGTTTTAAGAACACCGATTTGATCTTTTAATACCTCAAATCTAACAAAATACTGATAAAATACCTCAACATTAATTTTTTCATTATAACCACATAAATAAATTCATCATTTATATCCGCATAAAATAAATATTTTCTTATCATATAAATCAATAATTAATTATTCACAATAATATTACAGAATCACAACAATGACAACCAGGCAGTTCCTAAGAAAGAGGGGGCTTTCTAATAAGGATTTCTCCTTACTGGCGCGCAATTAGATAAACAAACCTCTCCTTAGACAGAACTTTTTAGACATTGCCAATAATGCTATCTAATAAAATTATTCAAATAATATTAATTATTGATCTGGTAATAGAAAATACTGTGTAGTGACAATTATTGAAACAAAAAATATCAACGCAGCAATTATTGAATCAATAAAATAAAATATTGAACAGTAATTATTGTAACAATTATTGAGTAGTGCCTTCTTACATAAGGATCAATAATTCATCAATACTGTGCAAAACCGTGTGCTACTATGTAACTACGCGTATTACTGTATTTTAACCACCAGGTATTCCAACAGTGTTAACGGTAATAATTACGACGTTATTTATAAAAACTCAAACTTTGTCGTTTTTTTCATCCGACAGTTATTCCGTTATGGAGCCCACAAATGACTGCGCCGTCGTACGGATATTCCCGACAAAAAGAATATTCTACGACCAAACGAATATTCCCCGATAGAAATGAATATTTTATAACCACTTGCTTATTTTAAAAAATTTACACATTTCACCCATAACCAAAGCATTATATCAAATTAACACCTTATTATTCACAATAATAAATAGAGGAAATTTAATTTTTATTCATTAAAAAATTGGGGTCTTACACATACAAAGTTTTGAATGCCGTCTTCAAAATGTCCTCATGTCTCACCTTCAATTGGTAATAATCGGTCCTCAAATCGATCTTTGAAAAGTACTTCGCCCCCTTTAACTGATCAAATAAATCGTCGATCCTGGGCAACGGGTACTTGTTCTTAATTGTGACTTTGTTCAACTCTCAGTAGTCGATACAAAGCCTTAATGACCCATCTTTTTTCTTTACGAATAAAACTGGCTCTCCCCAAGGTGATACGCTCGGTCGAATGTATCCCTTATCTAACAACTCTTGTAGTTAAACCATCAGTTCTTTTATTTCTACCGGAGCAATACGATACGGCGCTTTGGATACCAGTGTTGTCCCTGGTGCCAAATCAATACAAAATGTACCTCTCTATCCGATGGCAATCCCAGAATCTCATATGGGAAGACATCAATGAATTCCCTTACAATAGGTATCTGATGCAGTTCACCCTCGACTCTGCGAGTATCCACAACGTGAGCCAAATAACCTATACAACCCTTCCTAAGCAACCTCTTTGCTTACATCGTCGTCAGACAACAAGATTATCTTGGCGATTTACTACCATGAAATACCACCTTCGACTTATTCGGAGTCTTCAAGTGTACATACTTTTTCTTACAGTCAATGACCGCTCCATGACTCAATAACCAATCCATCCCGATGATTACATTAAACTCTCCAAGACGAATCAGTATCAAATCCACGTTAAGCTTAAACCCTCTTAAATCAGCACAACAATTCCTGTGAATGTAGTCTGGAGGGATAATTTCTTTGTTCGCTACTTCTACATTCATTGGGTGGTCAAATAGTTCACGAGGTAAATTTAATCTTTGAGCAAATTCATCATATACAAAAGAACACAAAGCTCCATCATCGAATAACACAGGCATTTATATCGTTGATCGAAATAATACCTGACACCACCTCCCTGGATGCCACAGCATCTTGCACTGTCATGTTGAAGGTCCTCACTGTTGGGCTGGGCTGGTCCTCCACTGGTTGCCTTAGTGTTGTTGCCCCTATTGTTGCTTCCGTTATTCGTGCTTTTCTTCCTTGGACAGTCCTTGATCTGATGTCCCGCTTCTCCACAATTAAAATAACCTCCTTTCTTCGCATTAGGACAATTGGGTGAAATATGTCCTTCTTGTCCACAGGTATAACAGACCATTTTTCCTTTCATGCACTCTCCCGAGTGACCATTTCCACAATTCCCCCACTGCTCCATTTACGCTTCTTGTTGTTGCTGCCACCACTGCTAACATTCAAATTTCCTCCTTCTACCTTCTTCTTGTTCTTTTCCCGATTATATTTCGAAATCGCTTCACTCCCACCTTCAGCAATGAGAGCTTTCTCCAACAAAGTTGAGAATAACGTAATTTGTAAAACCGCTACCTTACTATAGATCCACGGCTTTAACCCATTTTCAAATCTTATTGCCTTCCTCACGTCAGTGTCCACCTGATGTGGAGCGAATCTGGCCAATTCAATGAATTTTGCAGTGTACTCCGACACTAACATATTTTCCTATTTCAACTCCAAAAACTTGATCTCCATTCTCGCATGCGTACTCTCAGGGAACTAGTTCTCAAAAAATAACGTCTTGAATGTTTCCCATGTCATGATTCTACTTTTGGCTTTGCTCTGGTTGGCTTTCCACCAAAAGTTAGCCTCACCTTTCATTAAGTAGGTAGCAAAAATTATCTTCTGCTCCTCAGTAACTCTAGCAATAACAAAGGCATTTTCAATCTCCTTTATCCACGTCTAGACCTCTATCGGGTATGTTGTTCCCCTAAACTCTGACTTTCCTACTACCTTGAAGTCTTTAAAATTGGCTAATTTGGTTTCCCGTTTGGTTTCATGCGATTGGTGTTTGATTCCGCATAGCTTTTTCCATCATGTTAATAAAGTCTTGCATTGGGTTTGGTTGAGCTCCCTTTGCATTGTTAACCGACTCTTCGATCTCTTGGTTTCGTAGTACTTGTCTGGGCGGCATTATCTAGTTAAACAAAGTTCTAACATGTTACTCGGATTTTATTATCATATAAGTATTTAGCATGTAATATAATACTGTATTTGAACAATCACATGATCATCATGTGAGAGTTTTAGATTACCAAACTTTGGAATTTTGTTTCCCCGATTAGTGGGTTAAGTTCGCTAAAAATACCGATTCAGTTTACTAAATTTTCATAACATGTAAATTCTCAAACACATATCATAATAATGCATTTATATCCATATATCAACTTTGGTGTCTTACACGTTCATCACATGTATATTGCTATAAATGCTACCATCCCATTTTAAATAACAAAAGATGGGATTCACTTAAGCCATTCTTTCCTACCTACATAAGTGGAAAATACAACCTACATACAAACTACCTCGCACCTGCTGAGGCTAATATAAACCCTATTAAACCAAAAGTAGTTATAGTGCATCTATTTACATAACACATCTACCAACATCACTGCTCATCCTGAGAAGTCTCGTCATCATGCCTATGCTCCAGAGTCTGGGATGCACCTCCACACACTCGACGTCGAACAGATCGACTAGACTCTCCAACTTCGAAGCGCATCCTCACCACCTCAGCTCTCTGGCCCATATAGGTAGTGTCTAGTGCCCTCCCCAAGGTGTCAATCCTAATGTCCTTGGCCGCCATCTCCTCTCGCAGTTGATCCACCATATTAGCTGCCTTGATCCAAGCCTTCTCAATTCTTATCTTATCAGCTATCTCCAAATTAAACTCGAATTTAAGAGCTTGATTCCCAATCCTCTTTTCCTCTAGCTGGGTCTTGCTCAGCTCCAGACTCTCCTGAGCCTGTGCTGACACTAACTGTTCCTGATACGCAGCATCCTTATATTGTTGCTCTATAACCTGCAGAGTGTGGTTCTCTGACTCCAGCTAGACTACTCTCTCCTCAAGCTCGTGAATCCTGTCGAGCAATCCTCCCATCGGATCAAGTGAAGTATTCATATCCTCTATAAGCTCTGACTGATCAACAGAGTGACTATCATGTCTCTTGTCCGACATCCTATAAACACCACAAATAAAACCAACATCGGTGCCACAATAAAATATATTCATTGATAAAATGAAATGATATTTTATTTAGTACAACTAAAACTCGATGGATCTCCTCAACCCATCACCTACATACTCTATATGAGTTTTCTATAAAGGTTATAACCTAGGTTTCGCATTTCTAATGTTTATAACCTACAGCTTTGATACTAACCTGTGACAGTCCCAAATCTGGGTTTCCTAACCTTGAATTCGGTGTTCATGATATTCAATAACAAACATACTTTCTAACTAATGCGGAAGAATAAACATACATTGTTGATCATAATAGTAATAAAATCTTACAATCATAGTCCTAAGGTTCTTTAACCTTGACTTAAAATGTACTTGTTGACGTCGGGATTTTTATTTATCCCTTTCTGTTCTTGTCTTTTGGTGTTCTCATGTTAGGTGAGATTTGTTTGAAAAAACAAGTTTGAAAAGGTCTGACATGTATATGTCGACGATTTGACTGTAAGAGTCGCCAGTTGGTACTTTTAAATAGTTGCACCAACTCAACCGAGAAAAAGTTTGCACAAAGACCTAGTGATGTGACACTATTTAACTGGTCTGGAAAATCGAAATTCATTAGGGTCCGGGGGCTTGATTAAGCGGTGGGAAGGTGTTAGGCACCCCCCAACTTTCGTGATAAAACAGTTACCGCCACTTTTCAATTTAAACTTTTATCTGAATGTGTGTGTGTGTGTAGGTCTATGTGCAGTTGTCTGGAAGTAGTGTTATGCCTCGTTTGCACCTATATACGAAGGGTTTGAATTTTGTATAAAAGCTCAATTTTAACGAGATATAGCAGTGATGTTTTGTTAAATAGGTTTTTCAAACCCTTGTGCTCAATAGTAATTGAGGCCTTTGATGCTTCCATTTTATTAAATGTTCGGCTTGATTGCTTTTATTATTTTCGAGATGTGAAGCATCTTCGAGAAAATAAGATGCATAGCAGTGCCAAACTCCTTATGGGAATGAGAGCCATCTAAGGAAATTCAAACACCGTGCATAATTTACAAGCTGGTTGCAGCTGCAAATGTCCATCACGGGAACCGAATCTAGATTTAGGAACTGAATCTGTGATCACATGATTCCTAGGCTCACATGATAATGCAATATATACAAAAGCTAAAACAAGAACTATATTTGAATAAATCTAAACCATTTCAGCTTCATCGGTTCCAATTTAGTCACCATGAACCGGTTAAAGTGAGAAATGGTCAGATTGAGATAAATCTAACCCGCAGGCCGATAAAAAGTTATAGTACTGGATTATTAAGTGTTTATGCATAAATCACGGGGTATGAAAGACTGATCCCCTTGATTACCAAAACTTATTAAAAGGTCCAGTTTAAATGCTGAGAACCATGGCAAATGTTCATAGTTATTTCAAACCACTCAATACCTGTTATTTAATTATTCGAATATTCAGCTGTTGACTATTAATTCACGTTCCTTCACAATTTTATACTGTTGTTGAACATTGAAAGCGAAACTTCTTTCTAATCATGATATATCTCTATTCTGTATAAACTTGCTAAGCAAATTAGTTACTTACCCTTGCTATATCATGACATTTATTTCAGCTAAGGCAGAAACATCCAAAGGGGACAAAGGAAAAGGGAACGTTCAAGAGTAGATGTTTGAGAAGGCTTATGTACTAGTTTATTTTAAATGCTATTTGGTTATGTAAATTCTTTATAGTATTAAGAGTACTATAGACACTCGAAATTTTGCATTCATATTACTAACCTTGCAGGAGGGTAAAATCGTCTTCTAGAGACAACCCTGGAAGTCAAATCAGCTCAATCCCATAGACAACCCTGGGATACTCAGTTTTCAATCTCGAAGAAAACCCCGAGATACTCATTTGTAGTCATGGAGACAACCAGGGAGATTCAATTCCAACCTCAGAGATAACCCCGAGGAATGGAGTTTTAGTTCCAAAGATAACCCTAGAGAAGTCAGTTTTAACCTCGGAGGCAACCCCAATGCACTCAGTTCCAACCCCAGGAGGTTAAGCACACCTCAAAAACACCCCTAAGGACATTCAGCACTCGCAGCAGCCCAATCTTAGAGATAACCCTGAGCAACGACTGCTACATCAGGCTAGAGCCGGATATAACCCCGGTGAGGGGCAAAATCATCATTTTGCCACCTCAATGCTACATTCACGTCGTCTCAACATCATTTCATACCAAAATTTAAACAAAAGTGTCCCACAAGAACCATAGCTCAAATCCCGAGTGACTACTATGCAAGACAGCACACCGGATAGAATTTGAAAACTTGAAGGTATGGTCATGGACCCATCTTCCCGGCTTCGTACAACCACTTATCCCATGTCATTGTGTAGCTCTCAACAACAGCATTCCCAAAAGGTATAGCACGCCTCAATTGGATGCCCGGATTGGAAGTTATGAAGGTTCAAGCGGACAACGTGTTGCACGAGTGCATGTTTTTCGAGACGGCGGGATTTGCAGAGCCCGGGGCACCCCGAGCAGCCACAGGTAGACCCGCGGTTAGACCCGCAGCTCCCCCCTCTATAAATAGAGGGCTTGGGGTGGCCATTTTAAGAAGAAAAAAGGCAAAGAAACCCTATCCATTTCACTCCGTACACACTTCTATAGTGATCCAAATTAAGTGCTTCTTTTTCCTAAACACTTGTAAGCTTGTGTTTTACAACATACTAAAATTTAACCGGTGAAAACAGAGTTTCCAAGCATCAAAAGCTATCTGAAGTCTTCTTGGCAGCCCACTGTAAGATATTTTAGATTTTTATGTTTTTTCTCACTTTTATACATACATATCTATTCACGTTGAGAGTCGTGTTGTGTGTGTATGTCCGGATCGTCTATTCGTGGCTTTTAATGCTTTTATATATATATAAATACTTATATAAAAGCGGTAAACACACCGGATGTATATCCAGGCTCAATCAAACAGAGTTTGATGACAAGAGATATATATAAGTATTTATATATATAAAAGCAGTAAACGCTCCGGATGTATATTCAGGCTCAATCAAATAGAGTTTGATGAAAAGAAATATATATATATATATATATATATATATATATATATATATGTATATATATATATATATAAGCAGTAAAAGCCACGGATCGACAATCCGGGAATACACACACAGCACGACCCTCAACATGAACAGATATGTATGTATAAAAGTGAGAAAAAAACTTAAAATTTTGAAATATTTTACAGTGGGCTGCCAAGAAGACTTAAGATAGCTTTTGATACTTGAAAACATGTTTTTCACCGGTTAAATTTCAGTACGTTGTAAAACACAAGCTTACAAGTGTTTAGGAAAAAGAAGCACTCAATTTGGATCACTATAGAAGTGTGTACGGAGTGAAATGGTCAGGGTTTCCCCACCTTTTTTCTTCTTAAAATGGCCACCCCAAGCCCTCTATTTATAGAGGGGGGAGCCGCGGGTCTACCTGCAGCTGCCCGGGGTGCCCCGGGCTTTATAGGTCCCGCCATATCGAAGAATGTGCACTCGTGCAATGCGTTGTCCGCTTGAACCTTCATAACATCCAATTCAGAAATCCGATTGAGGCGTGCTATACCTTTCTGGAATATTGTTGTCGAGAGTTACACAATGACATGGGATAAGAGGTTGTACGAAGCCAGGAAGATGGATCCATAACCATATCTTCAAGTTTTCAAATTATATCTGGTGTGCTGTCTTGCGTAGTAGTTACTCGGGATTTGATCTATGGTTCTTGTGGGACACTTATGTTTAGAATATGGTATGAAATGATGTTGAGACGACGTGAATGTAGCATCGTGGTGGCAAAATGATGATTTTGCCCCTCACCGGGGTTATATCCGGCTCTAGGTTGATGTAGCAGTTGTTGCTCAAGGTTTTCTCTGAGATTGGGCTGTTGCGAGTGCTGAATGTCCTTAGGGGTGTTTTTGAGGTGTTCTTGACCTCCCGGGGTTGGAATTGAGTGCATCGGGGTTGCCTCCGATGTTAAAACTGACTTCTCCATGATTATCTCTGGAACTTAAATTGCATTCCTCGGGGTTGTGTCCGAGTTTAGAACTGAATCTCCTGGGGTTGTCTCCAGGACTGCAAATGAGTATCTCGGTGTTGACTTCGAGATTAAAAACTTAGTATCCCGGGGTTGTCTCCGAGATTGAGTTGATTTGACTTCCAGAGTTGTCTCTGGAAGACGATTTTGTCCTCCTGCAAGGATAGTAATAGGAATGCAAAATTTTGAGTGTCTACAGTACTCTTAATACTATAAAGAGTTTACATAACCAAATAGCATTTAAAATAAACTAGTACATATGCCTTCTCAAACATCTACTCTTGAACCTTCCCTTTTCCTTTGTCCCCTTTAGACGTTTTTACCTTAGCTGAAATAAATGTCATGATATAGCAAGGGTAAGTAACTAATTTTCTTAGGAAGTTTATACACAGTGGAGATATATCATGATTAGAAAGAAGTTTCGCTTTCAATATTCAACAACAGTATAAAATTATGAAGGAACATTAATTAATAGTTAACAGCTGAATATTCGAATAATTGAATAACATGTATTGAGTTGTTTGAAATAACTACGAACATTTGCCAAGGTTCTCAGCATTTAAACTGGACCTTTTAATAAGTTTTGGAAATCAAGGGGATCAGTCTTTCATACCCCGTGATTTATGTATAAACACTTAATAATCCAGCATTGATATCATGCTTTAATTAAATTCATCCTTTTCTTAGCCAAGAGTTCTTACCATATCAATTTACTAAGAACAGCTTTTAAAACACATTTGATTTAACAAATTTAGACATGTTTGATCTAGCTGATACAATTAGCATAGATCTATCTCAAAAATAGTTCATGAATGAAAGAACTTTAATTTAATTCTCAGTTCAATAATAATAGAACAGGAATTCAATTGCACAAGGTGTGAATCTCAATAATCAGTATAGATGTGAATAATCAACAATAATTATTTACTAACATGCTTCGAAAATAATAACTCGAGTTTGAGTTAGGGAACTTGCATGTTCGACGAGCTATGGCTAACTAGCTTTAATTAAAATTCTTTGAACGACCTAGCATTGACAATGTTGGTTTATTAATTAGTACTGCGTATAATTGTACGTCTATACGCTTACTTATGCTATTATCTAGCAAATAATTCAATCACAAGATACACATAATATAATGTATCATCATTAATCCTATAAGATAATTAATAAATCTTAGGTTAATGATTTAATAAATTTAAAAGGTTTTTCTTAAGTAATAAACACTTATTAGATCCTTAAATAATTTATTATAATTGTTTAATTAATGAGTTATTTAAATTCTCTTCATTTATTAACTTTATCTTCACTTAATTACCCTTTAATATTAGTTAAGTAGTAATTAATTAATTACTTTTAGTTATTATTTAATAATAAATAACAGCTAATTACATCTATTTATTGTTTAATGTTAATTATACAATAAATAATTAAATTATTAACATTATTTGTCTTTAATTATTATTTAATATGAATTAAATAATAATTATGTGACGCCCCCAAAATAGGTATACATCACCCATTCTGAGTCACCAAATACATGGCACAGAAAAACAACTACAACTTCGTTATTACAATTGTCATGCAAAATACGACAACATATATACTGTGAGTTTAAATACAAATATTGTCTAATAGACTGTATTCAAACTCAAAAGGAGTCCTCATTATAATTATTATCACACTATTTTATAAAATAATGAGGACTACTAAAACAACTGTCTGGACCCATCACTCCACACCCCGATTAGTTCCCGCTATATTCTCGCCTCCTAAGAAGAAAATGGAACAAAAAGGAAAAGGGTAAGCTCAACTAGCCCAGTAATGAATATTATGACTAAGATAATGTAGAACAAATTATCGTTAGCCTTCAATAAATCAGATAAAATATAATGGACAACCAGTTTTAGATCAATATTCGCAGCGAAAATAACAATTCATTAGAAGAGTTAAGTAGATAGTGAAATCTACTATCATCTATGAATTTAAAAGTCCATCATTAATATTTTATCCCTATAACATCAATCAATATACATCTTGAATCAAATATTCATCGTTGCACTACGAGCTAAAGATATTCATTTGTATCATCAATTGGTCATGTTCATCTCAACACATGTTCATATTTGCACTACGGGCCAAAGATATTCATCAGGTAGTCATTCATCTTTTCACTACAGACCAAAGATATTCAGTTATATCATCATTTAGGACTGAGGATAATGAAAAATATTTTAAAGAAACGAATCCAGTAAGATAAAAAGACAAAGATTATGGATTCGTACTTTAGATAATTCAAGTTTAAAAATACTCCGTAATAAACCATAGTGGAGTAAAATTCAAGAATGAAGATCAAAACATGGATACAATCAAAGATAGTAACCATAATAGACATCTTGGACAAAGAAGAAAAAAATTTATTTTTCTGTGAATAGTGTTGTATTTGTGAATAGTGTCGTATACGTGAATAGTGACGTATAGGTGAATAGTAATTCTGACACGAAAAGATAGAAATTCTACAAGAAAACTCATACTTTGTGAATAGTACCGTATTCGTGAATAGTGTCGTATACGTGAATAGTGTCGTATACGTGAATAGTAACCTCGACATGAAAAGGTAAAAACTTCACAATAAAATTCATATCAATATTTCAGCATAATGATATTGAATGAAATAACATCATTTACGAAGAAAAAAACATCCCTTACGAGTATTGAAAGAAAATAACTCTCTTCATGAAAGAAATAATACCCCTTACCTCAAAAGAACAGTACTTCAGCTGAAATATCAGGTATAAGGCTGAATAAAACTTGCACTGAATAGCAACTCTCAAAGTATATCTAAATACTCACAACATACGCTCGATAATATAGAGAGAGAAAGCTTATGATTCTGGTGTGATTTTCAATTCTAACTAAGCACCCTATTTATAGGAAAATGCTTAGAACGCCAAAGCAAACTAATCTGCTACCTGATGGCTGTACCTGCTGTTATTCACGCCCACCACTTTTGAAATAAAATTTTAGCACATTTCTCACCAACTAAAAGTGGGGCCCACCATATTTTTAATAAAAATATTTATTTTCGAAACTTCAATAATTCATAATAAATAGATCTTTTATCAAAAAAAATCGAATCTCATGTCTATCCCATATGAAATTTAATTCTCTACAACTTTGTAGAAGAAAGTTTTTTCAAATTCTAAACAAAAAATGTTTGAAATCCACATACGGACAATTTTTAATACCGACAAAATACTAATAAAACACCTCAACATTAATTCCTTCATTTAAATCCACATAAAAATAAATATTTTCTTATCATATAAATCAATAATTAATTATTCACAAATAATATTACAGAATCACAATTATGACAACCAGATCGTTCCCAGGAAAGAGGGGGCTTTCCGATAAGGATTTCTCCTTATAGACGCGCAATTAGGTGACCAAACCCCTTTCCTAGACAGAACTTTCTTAGACATTGCCAATAATGTTATCTAATAATATTATTCAAATAATATGAATTATTGATCTGATAATGAAAAATACTGTGCAGTGACAATTATTGAAACAACAATAATATAAAATATCCACGTAGCAATTATTGAATTAATAAAATAAAATACTGAACAGTAATTACTGTAACAATTATTTAGTAGTGTCTTCTTACGTAAGAATCAATAATTAAAAAATATTGTGCAATACTGTGTGCAACTGTGCAACCACGCGTATTACTGTATTTTAACCATCGGGTATTCCAATAGTGTTAATGGTAACAACTACACAGTTATTTGTAAAAACTCAAACTTATCGTTTTCTTCATCCGACCGTTTTCCGTTATGGAGCCCACAAATGGCTGCGCCATTGTACGAATATTCCCCGACAGCAAGAATATTCTACGACCAAACGAATATTCCTCGCCAATAATGAATATTTTATAACCACTTGCTTATTTTGTAAAATTTGCACATTTCACCCACAACCAAAGCATTATATCAAATTAACACCTTATTATTCACAATAATAATTAGAGAAAATTTAATTTTATTAATAAAAAGTTGAGGTCTTACAAATTAATTAATCATTTATCCTTGAATAATAATAATTGATTTATTTTCTTCATTAATCTTTAATTATTCATTACTATTAATAAATGAATAATTAATTAGCATTTGTCCTTATTTATTATTTAATATTAATTAATTAATTAATTATCCGTTAATAATAAATAATTAATTCACTCCATAAGTCTTTAATTATTCTTTCTTATTAATCTAAGAATAATTAGTTATCATTTGTTCTTATTTATTATTTAATATTAATTAAATAATAAATAATTATTTTATAAATTTTATGTCAATGCAAGTAAGTAATTACATTATTATTACATAATCTTACTTAAACATTTTTTTAATCATCATTTAATATTAATTAATCAATGGTTTAACTCTATTTATTATTTAATCTTAATTAATTAATCAATAGTTAATTTATTAACACTAACTCTACTTAATTATCACTTAAATAATAATTAAATAGTTAATTACATTTAATTTACATGTAATTAGTTTAATAATCATTTAGTGGCATTAATAATTATTAGTTAGTAAGTTTTAAATGATTTAAATGAGTTTAAACCATTAATTACTTAATAATTATATAATTGTTAAGAAAAATTTTGAATTAAGTATTTTAATATTCTTCACAATTTTTAAAAAATTTGGGTCCCGGAGTCACCACCAGAACCGCCTGGAAAGTTGGTGAACCGGTCGCCGAAAAGTTCCGTCGGTTCACCGAAAAACTGAACTGGCAGTAGCTCCTTTATTTTTTTTTCTTCTGATTTTTCCAGATTTAGGGTCCTTCACTAAAACTTGAATAAAATGAAATCTACAACTCCGATTTAGGTCCAGTCGATCTCGTTGGATTCATATCTTCCCGAACTACAATTGTCATTTATCAAACATCAAATTTGGATCTGTTTTGGTTCCGAAAAACAGCCCAGAAGTGACTAGTCAGCAACATGATTCAAACAGTTGGAGTGTTTTGGTATTAAATCCATATCTTGCTCATTTTTTAACATTTTTACATAATTCCAAAGATTTTTTTCCCTTAACGCATAAAGCTAGCATACTAAGAAATAAAATCACAAAAACCCTTTGTAGATTTCAAAATGAAAAGTGTCGATCACCCTTTTTAAATAAATTTTCCCAAAAAACTCTTTTAACTTCCTTTTCCCAAAATTTTCAACATAAATTTATATGGATGAACAAGTTAAACATATTATACTCAAGATTTATCATTCTCATAATATTCTATCCCTTTAGAACTTTCACTTCCATAAATCTATCACAAGATTACATAAAACATACAAAACATAAAACTAGAGTTTGATTTTACCAAGTTTTGTGGGATGTCCTCCTTTTCTTTCCAAAATAACTTATGAACTTGGGGTGCATAAACAAACTCCCTTCTCTTCCTCCTCAAAAATTCGAACCCCTCTCTCTCTCTCTTTTCTCTCTTTGTATTTTGCTAGCTTGGGAGAAAAATAGAAGAAGAAGAATAAGTGAAATGAAATGAAGAGAAAATGAAATGTGGTGATTTAAAAAAATGTATCTTGTAATATAGTTAGATACAAATAGGATCATAACTAATATCCCCCATATCTTTGTTGTCCCTTGGATAAAAGGCTTTGCCTTATCTCTTCCAATTGAGCCTAATCATGACATTAAGGGTGCTAAGTAGATTTTCTACCAATGGGAGATGAACACACTTATACTTGATGTAAGAGTTACTGTGATAACGCGAGATTTTGAATAATTCGAATTTTTATGAATAATTTTTTTTATTTAATATATATATATTGTGCCGAGTATCTGTGATACGAGTCTTGGGACGTGGTCAATTTGGGTATTGACTGAGAAAATAAAAGTAGAGTTGTGCTTAACAGATAATAGAAACCTTAACCCTAAGTCTGAATAGGGATTCGATAGAAATTACGGTTATAATAAACATAATTGTGAGAACTTAGTCCTTCTGTATAGAAATTTTGATCAATGATTGATCAGGTAGGGTACAATATTAGTAAACATTAATAAGGGATTAGAAACCCTAATCTCAGGATTAGAAACTCTAACGTACCGTTAGGAGCCCTAATCGAAAGTCGGGAAACCCTAATTTTAAATTTAGGAACCCTAAGCACTAATTAGGAAACCCTAATCCTAATTAGTAAGCCCTAAAGTGATTAGTAAACTTTAATATAATTAGGAAACCCTAATTATAATTTAGAAATCTTAATTTTCTATTTTTAAAACCCTAATTAGAAAATCCTAGAAATTAGAGTTGTAAAACCTAAGGGTTATAACCTTAGGGTTAAACCCTAAGGGTTTGGACAAATATCTAGAATGCCATTAAAATTGCAAGTTTAAAGACCGAAATACCCTTTTTATATTTCTTTAATATGTAACTTGTCAATCTTGCCATATTTGGAGTTGGTAACCAACTAATATTGACTATGTGACTTAAAAACTCCAGCAAATCAGTCAAATTCATCAGCCATATACAATATATCATAATATATATAGATTAAGAAAGAGAAAGTGTACAAAGTTGGTCATTTTTCTTTCAAGCTCTCAATCTACTCTCTCTCTCTCTCCAAACCTCCGACATTCTTAAGCATTTCAGCCACTTGTAGAGCCCCTATCATTCCTACGAATAGATTGGTGAGCAAGAATCAAGGATTGGAACTAGAAGGTTTAAAGCCCTAAACTCAACCTAGATCATGTATGCTAAGTTCAAGTTTGTGTTTATGTGTTTATAAATATGCTAGAAGATGTTTTAAGATGATCTATAAGGATCCATCATAGATCTATGGCATCAAAAAGACTTAAAGCTATGTTTTTTAAAAATTATCCATGAACACTAAAAGTGCTCTGACAAGCTAATGTTAGTGGCCTTAGATCTCTGTCTGTTTATGATTTTTGTTGTTTTAAGTTTTAAATCTGTAGTTTGACATGAGGTCTATGATTTGGAAGTGGAATCATAGTCATTCCATGTCCAGATTCTAAGTTATTAACGGTCAAACCCCGTTGACCGAGCATGACCGGATGATTTCTGGGTAACCCAGAAATCAAATATCAGTGTCTGACAACGTTTTCAAACGCCTTGATCTGTCAGGTTTTATGTGTTTTGATGATGTGTTTGCATCCAGTTTGTATCCTGTTATATGGACTCTAGATCCATGCCATTAGATCTCTTAAATAACAAATACGATGGTTGTAGTGGATGGTCAAACTAGACCATTTGATCACGGATAGAATTTCTGGAAAACCCAGAAATCGGATGAACTAGTTTTCTGACAGCCTTTGACCAAACTAAATCTGGTGATTGTGATGTACTCGATCTAATTTGTTGATGTATATATGCTCCTTGACACATGTACTATAAATTTAAACCTTAGAACATCAATTTGATGACCAGAACCTAAAAGAAATTGAGCTTCAAAGTAGCACCATGAAACTGTCTGGGTTTTTGGGTTACCCAAAAAATCCAGAACAGCACTGACAACGGTTTTAAAGGCTCAGATCTTGCATCTGAGTTGTTGTGTGACCAAGGTGATGGTTGGTAATTGTAGTACTACATGTATACTACAAGATTGAAGTCTTAGATTGCCCAGAACAAGCACGAACAGAAAATTAAAGGTGGTCAAACATGACCCCTTGAACACTGACTGTCAGTGTTCTTGAGCCCCAAGAACACCAACAGCGACGGTTACTGTGGCTATAGGCATTAGCGACAGTTTTTAATATTTTTATTTTCTAAATTTTCGGAAAATATTTAAAAATAGAAATAAATTTCTAAAAATTACAAAAATAGTTTTAAAAATTATTTTAAATTATGAAAATTAACTTTTGATAATTTAAAATATTTTTTATTAATATTTATAATTATTTGAATATTAATGGTATTTAATTTATTTAATTAGTATATTAAATAAATTAGAGAAAAATGATTTCAATATTATAAAATTTATTTTAAATAAGAATAAGGTGTTTAAAAATATTTTGAGTTACAAAATGAAACTTTTAATATTTTTGAAGAATTTTCATTAATAATTTAATATTAATAATATTAGATTTATTTAATTATTATATTAAATAAATGAGTTAAAAATAGTTTTATTGATTTAAAAATGAGAAAAATGATATAAAAATATTTTAAATTATAATTAATGACTTTTAATATTTTGATGATAAATTCATTAATATTTAAACATTAATGGTGATGGTTTAAAAATGATTTTAATTATTTTAAAAATTATTTAATGATAATATTGATGATTTAAAATTATTTTTTAAGTTATTAGTAATAACTTTAATATTTTGACAAGTATGTCATTAATATTTTAATATTATTAAATATTAATGATGATGGGATTATTCAGTATTTAAATCATTTAAAAATGATTCCAGTGTTTGAAAAATTATTATAAATTATAATAACTGTTGGAAAATTATTAAAAGGTTCTGAAAAATATTATAAACGATATTTGACTTATCTAAAATAATATTGAAGCTTTGAGACCGAGTTTAATTGACAATAAAGGTGAGTAATTATCGGATAGGGTGACTAGGACACCGAATTGAGACAGAAGTCCAACCAGACCGAACTAGTTAGACTTGAGAAGTGTTTATATAGGTTATAAACACTGATGTGATTATATGGTAATGTGTCTAGGAGAAATATTGACTGTAAATTATAGTATTGTGTGTTGTGAATTATTGTGCTAATTGTGAGACCGATATGGTGATTATAGGTCTTTCAAACGCAGATAAGTATATTATGTAGCAGTAATCAACGCGGAAGGCAAGTTTCCTTAAACTCAACCTTGAGTTAATACTTTTTAAATATTGTGGTGGTTAATTATTGTTGATTAGACCACGTCTGATAATTATTATTGATTATTCGCAATTAGTGCATGTTTATCAATTCAAATTGAATTAGTGATTTTGAGAATATACTGGTAGAATAACTATTGTTGGATATTCACATCCGTAGAAGCTATTATTGATTACAAATAGTATAGCTAAATTATGTCTATTGTTAAATCGTATTGAGATATGTCTTAGCTAGTTGTTCTAGCTAGACGAACTTTTGTTGGAACTTGATAGGTTTGAGAAGAGAACTCAATTATTATTGGCAGGTCAATGCAAATTGTTTCAGCTAGATCGAGAAAGAGAATAGGGATTGAAATCATAGTATTTCGTTATTAAGATTCAAAATCTGTTTATAAGACTGAGAAGAACAACCTTTTTATATAAAGGAAATATTTTGGGCGTATATTCAGTCGTTGCGCGCATGTAAGTATTATGTATAATATAGGGTACAAGGAGTTGGCCGCTCTAAGTACTTGTATAGGGGTATAATTTAATCTATATTGTTATCTGATACACCTGGGTATATCAAAGTCAAATCTTTGATAGTTACTCGAGAAGAGAAGTTCAAGATCCAACAGATTATTCAGCATAAATTTGGAAAACATTCCACTTCGTTACTGCGTAGAACTGATTCTTGATTATTCAATAGAATATCATAGAAACTTTGAAAGAGTTGCACTCTTACATTATCAGATTATTGGTTTGCAAAGTATGCGAGAGGACTTGTTAGTGATTAACGAATTGTTCAGCTATTTCAAAGTTCTCTGAACTTTGGTGTCATTCTATCAAAATAGATAGTCTGTTATTCTTGATTCTTTAACATTCATTGTATGTCTTAACTTGCGAGGAAAATTTGTTGCTCACCCTTGCTAAATTAAATATTACAGCTAGGAACGAAGTGGTCAGCGGGGCTGAGAAGAACAAGAGCAAAGGTGTTTTGCTGGAGTAGTTGTGTTGAACAATATTATTATTGTATTTGTAAACCCTTTTTGTATATCTAAGGGGTATGTTTGTAAAGTTATGGTTAGATAACCTGGGACAATGTATTAACAATATCAGTTAATGAAGTATGTATTTCTATTAATAAATAAATGGGTAGTTAGATGTTATTTATATTGTGGATCATGAGCACCAAACTCGGGGCTCAGGTAACCCGGATTTGGGGGCGTCACAGTTACTAATTAAGGAACTTGATTAGCATAATTTTGTTACCTTAAAAGGCCTAAAAGGCCGATCACTCTTGCCCCATTATCCCCTCCATTTTGCTTTTATTTTAATGCACAAATTTGATTAATCAAAAGTCTAAAATACCCTTAATCAAGTGGGCTAAGTATTGGTTTGTATTTTATTTCTTTTGGGCTTCTCGTTTAATTTTTTTGGATTATGTAATAAACATAATTTAATAATTTTAATATATATTACCCTAATTGTTTATTTAGGGTTTCTATTTTCAATCTTATGGAATTTAATTACTTACACATATCTCTTTAATTTGAAACCTAATTAGGTTTACCATAATTAGGTTTAAAATTATTAATCACTTGTAATAAAAAAATTATCCACTTAAGTTAGTATACATATTAAATGCTAACTATTCATTATTACCATAACCCTTAGGTTATTTAATTATCTCACCTAATGTATAATTAGGTTATGAAGCTTTCCTTTTTAATGAAATCTATAAATATATATATCCATAACTATAGCATACATATTTATTTAGTCATACACCACTTCACATATGTTATCACATATTAAATCACTATATAGCACAAAGTTTTAAATATCAATAATGTATATACATATAAAATGACTTGAAATTTCTGGTTATTACAACTTGGGCAATCCGTGATGCGGGCATTTTCTCAATAACTGTTTATACCTCTCCCAAGCTTCACACAGTGACTCCCCATGCTGCTGTTCAAACTTAGTAATCTCATTCCTCATTTTTGTTGTTTTCGCCGGTGGGAGAATTTTGCTAAAAACTTCTGATCCTGGTCATCCCAAGTAGTAATCGAACCTGCTGGCAATGAATGTAGCCAACTCTTCGCCTTATCTCTCAGTGTGAATGGAAACAAACGAAGCCTCACTGCATCATCTGATACTCCATTATACTTGAAGGTATCACATATTTCCAGAAAGGTCACAAGATGCCCATTCGGATCGTCGTTAGCCAAACTCCCAAACAGCATCGAGTTCTGAATCATCTGTATTATACCAAGCTTTATCTCAAAGTTGTTAGCAGTAATCGCAGGTCTGGTAATACTCGACTGAACTCGGTAACCCTTGGTATGGCATAATCCCTTAATGCTTTTTGATCATCCGTATATTTATTGTTGTTTGAAGTTCTCTCTATTCTCTTTTATCCACTTTTATCCACTTACTCAACCTCTGAAACTTCCTCTCGATATCGTCCTCGTAAGGTGTTGCCTCCTTTTCAGTCAAACAAAAAGGACTCTAACTCATGCAAGCATACACGGGTCAACAAGTAGTACAGAGTAAGTAAAGTACCGATCCACGGAGAAAGGTTTTAAATTTTAATTATCATACATCAACTATGTCACTATTTTCATATGCTCTAACGAATAACTCACAATTATAATTAATTCTAAATTCAATTAATGAATAAAAATATGATACTAAAATACTATAATCAAATTTGGAAATAATGGAATTCTAACTTCATTTTATACTTCATCTAAATTGTAACCATCATGTAATGCTTATATACTTATCATGGAAAACTAGTCAAGAGCACAAAAGTGGACATAACCATTTTTCAATGAACTATGACCTATTTACATAACCTCCACATATGATAGAAATCATGTAAGCGACACTATTACCAAAATCACTATATGTCTATGTGAAATTGCAGCAATAATGAATTAAAGCACAGGCTCTTTCAGTACTACACATGGTGAAATGGTATATTTCTATTCGGTTCACGAATTACAAAGCTAAACAACTATGCCTCATAAATATATGCTATTATGATTATATCCATACTCATATTTCATTTTTCAAATCCATATAAGCATACAAGATGAATGGTGATCAAACATTCATTCATTACGCTCAATCATAATAGGTAATCCAATGATAACATACAACCAACAATCAGGCATGTAAGTTTAGACTACATATCAAAATTAATTAGAATCCCATAATGGAGTTTAGTTCATTTCTGAACCAAAAGCCATTATGGGATTGAAGCAACACATGGAATTAAATAATGCAAATAAGAGATCGATGAAAGAGAAATGATTAAACCCAGTTGCAGAATCTGTTCTAATGTTTGTTCTAAAGCACCAATAATTTCCAGAAATTGAAATTATCGATTATTGAATAACCAAAGTGAAGAGAGGATATAGAATGTATAAAAAATTGATCAAAACCTCTCTAGACTAGTTAAACTTAAGAACCCTAATTTCTGATATGAAAATTGATAAAAAAGACCCACTAAAACACGTCTGGTAGACTAGTTAAACTTAAGAACCCTAATTTTTGATATGAAAACTGATAAAAAGACCCACAAAAACATGTCTGGTACCAACCAGTATTGTTCAGTTAAGCCTAAAGCGCTCAAAATTTAAATTTCAAAAAATCAACAAAATAGACTGCAGATGACTCGTGCGACCGCGCGAGATCTTAGTGTAAAACGGGCATAGGCGCGGGCGCGCAGGGCGCGCGAGATTTGGCTTGTTTACAAGCGTGGCCGCGCTGCTTCTGTATTTTTTCCTCTGATGTTTTGTTTCTGCTGCTCCTTGTTTGTTGTCATTTGTTCTTCATTCCTTCTCTTCTTCACTGCATTCATTCTCCATCTACTCATGATCCTCTTGCCATCATTTAGCTAGCTTCATGTCATCATGTCAATGCCATTCCTGGCTTTTTCCATGCCTTTCCCTGCCATATGAGTTCCACTATAAGTAATGTTAAATAAACATAAAATGCACTAAAACATAGTAAAAACTACTTGAGATGAGTATAATTCTCGTGAGTTGATATTCAATATGTAGGTATAAAACCTACTTATCAAATACTCCCAAACTTGAACTTTTGCTTGCCCTCAAGTAATGCATTGACAATAAACAATGAAATGCAACTACATACTATGCAAACTAAACTATGATGCAAATGAGTCCCAAGTTTTTCCAGATAAAATGGAATTCTAATCCAATGTGCCTCAGCGAATTATCCAGATTCAAGAATAAAATTTTAAACTAAGCTATAGACATAATATCATACAATCAAATAACCCATACTCTCTATAAAGATGATGTGTGTGTGTTGTGTTCACCAAAAACTTGATAAAGGCAAAGAATACACATGCTAAATTGCTCAAAACAGAAAATTGTAGTCTAAATCAAGATCCATGTATACTAATGCAACAAAAACTAATCCAACATATCAATACAAACTAAGGTTCAACAGTGGGTTTAAATTACTTTATTTTTACTCATGAGGGCGATTTTCGCGCTTTCCCGCAGTGTTTATTGCTATTTATTTTTATTTTTATTTTATTATGCAGCGAGTGCGTTTTACGCTCCATCTCGCCCCTTCCAAGGATTCAATAATTCAGTTCAGGAAGGTTTCAAGATGGATTTTTCTTTTTCTCTTTTGTTTTTACACACAATAAGCATACCCATGTGTTCCCACAGCTTGATTATCAATGTTTTCATAGCCTAAGTTCACTTTCTACACAATTCTTTTTTAAAAAAACCACATTTCCTACTAAGCAATAAAAACACATTACTCTTATACCAACAAGCATATGTGAACACGTATGTGCTAACCGAAAGCATCTAAACAACAGGAATGGATTACATCATGTAAAATATTATAGCTAAACTCATGTTATCCAGTAAATTCAAAAATCCTTCAAAATTCAATTTCATCATTGGCTAGACTCAAACTCCATAAAGCTAGACATTTGGGACATGCAACTAAACACATAACTAAAACATATAATAACTACAAAAAATAGAAAAAACTTCTACAATTATTAACTAACACATAAACATGCAAAATTTAAACTAAACAACAAACATATGCAAATTAACTACATGCAACTACATTACTACCCAATACCCCCAAACTTAATATATTCATTATCCCAATGAATGAAGGTATATGGTTAGAAGAACTCCCCTACTGATCAGCTGCACCACCCTCTTCGGGTGGTGAATTCGGCGATGGAAATGGCACGGTTGTCCTAAATTGTGGCCACTTAAGCATAGTACCCTGCTGCGCAAACGCCTCCGCTAGCGACCTCGTCAAACCCGTAGCAAAGGCTGCAAAATTATCGTACATTGCATCGACCTTCTTCTCCAACTTTTAGAGCTGGTGATCATCAGTAGCAACAGTGGCTTGAGTTGACGTGCCTGCTTCATTTATCTTTGAGGGTTGCGATGATGGCGTAGATGATGCGGGACGAAGGATGAAGCCCTTACCCCTTGGGTGCAGGGTACCTCCTGGCCAATCTTCGAATTTTTCTATCGTGGTGTGAGTGATATCCTGACTTAGGTATTGCAGCTATTCATCAGACCGCCTAATTCCTGCTCGAGCACATAAATAAGCAACAATCGAGGCATGTGGTATACTTCCTGTAGTGCTCCCCCGCATATAACGTAACATGTTCTGATTAAGGAGATGCCCAACGTCAATGTATTTCCCTGTAACAATCCCCTAAAGAATGATTGCTCTCTCAGTTGTAATCTCATGTTGATGGGATGATGGCATGAGTTTTGCACAAATAAAGAGATTCCAAGCCTTGGCAAAATGATTGAGAGTTGAAGTCGGAAAGATCCTGGGTTGATTAGTGCCGGGCTTGTAAGTCCATTGTGTACCCGGTATACACAAATCAGTTATAACCTCATCTAAGTTTGTTTCCATTCGTTTTGCCTCAGCCCAATTTATACGTCCAGTTGGAGGATCGGGTAAATTGAAGACGCCATGAATTGCTTTTGGGCGATAGTCTACTTGAACCCCCCTAACAAAAGAAAATCCATTCATTATCTCCTTTGCATTTGCATAAAACTCCCGTACAATGGCCATGGGTGCAGCCATGGGTGTAGAGCAAACTCCATGCCAACATCTTTCCCTGATCATGTCTTTCAATTGCCCATCTTGTGCCTCTAGTTTGAACCCTCTTTCTCTAACAAAAAATTTAGCCACGATTCTGTAATACTATATTTGGGCATCAAGGCTGACAAATTTAGAAAAATCGACATTATCACCACTCTGGCTACTTGCAGAGGATGACTCGGGAGTGTGAGAGCGAGCACGTTTCAGTCCCATTGTTACCAATGAAGAAGAAGAAGAACTGTACTGATGGAACAAAGGTTGTAATATCTGACAAACACTGAACAGCCCCAAACTTGTTGTATTTCACGCACCCTCTGAAGAACCCTAGCTTTATCAGTTAAGGACTTTGAACGTGAGTAGGAAACGGATGCGAGATATGCATAGTGGGTTGAGGAGTTACAAATTTGAAATGGAACGGTTAGGAGAAGAGTCGTGCGTTTGTGGAGAGAAAAGGATATGCACGATTCTATTGTAACTGATATAAGAAATGGGCAAAGACACGTCTTTAAAACAAAAAAAAAATTGAAAATCCGGTCTCGGGCGTGGCCGTGCGTGTTTTGAACTGGAAAGTGGCACGGGCACGCGAGTGGTTTTGCTGCACAAACATATGGCGCGGGCGCACCATTTTATACTGAATTCCTTACTCGACCGCACTGCCCTGCATCATGCCATACCAATCTGCATCTTAAACATACCAAAGAAGCTACGAATCATCTCCAATACACCTGTTCAATCAACAAATATCATTATGAGATATCAAGTCTCCAAAATCAAAACATGAACTGATGATTATGCATAAATGACTATCCTAAAACAATATTTTCTGTGCTATGCTTAAGCATCATCATATGCATACTCAACTCCCATAATACTAATTTCACATTAATTATGCTATAACAACTAATCATGAAAATGAAATATCAAATAAGAATTAACAAGAGGTAAGGATAGAAATAATGGGGTGCCTCCCATCAAGCGCTAAGTTATAGTCAATTAGATTGACTATCTCTGACTCAATTATGTTGAAGAAAGAATGGAGGTGACTTTTTGCCTGTCAACCTCTCCATCAAAGTAATGCTTAAGCCGTTGTCCATTCACTTTGAACGGCTTATCTGGGAATTTGTCGAATACCTCTACTGCACCATGTGGATAAACTGTCTTCACTATGTATGGCCCTGACCACCTTGATTGGAGCTTCCCAGGGAAGAGTTTAAGTCTTGAATTAAAGAACAGAACTCTTTGTCCCGGATCGAATACTCTCTCTATAATCTTACGATCATGCCATCTCTTCACCTTTTCCTTATACAGCTTGGAGTTTTCATACGCCTGTAATCTGAATTCATCCAACTTATTGAGTTGGAGTAGGCGTTTTTCACCTGCAACCTTCAAACCAAAATTGAGCTTCTTAATTGCCCAATAAGCCTTATGCTCAAGCTCCATGGGAAGGTGACAAGCCTTTTCATAAACCAACTGAAAAGGTGACATGCCCAACGGAGTCTTATAAGTAGTCATATACGCCCATACAGCATCATCAAGCTTTAATGACTAATCCTTTCTTGTGGGGTTCACGACTTTCTCCAAAATTCTCTTTACTTCACGATTTGAAACCTCTGCTTGGCCATTAGTTTGAGGATGATAAGTTGTAGCAATGTGATGATTCACCCCATACTTGGCCAACAGAGCTGTAAACTGCCTATTACAGAAATGACTTCCTTCATCACTAATAATGGCCCTTGGAATCCCAAACCTTGTAAAAATACTTTTCTGTAAAAATCGTAGGACCACTTTGGCATCATTAGTTGGAAGAGCTGCCACTTCCACCCACTTTGAAATATAGCCGACTGCTAACAAGATGTATAAATTTTCACATGAAGAAATGAAAGGACCCATGAAATCTATTCCCCAAACATCAAAAATTTTAACCTCGAGGATCGTGTTCAATGGCATCTCATTCCTTTTCGATATATTCCCAACTCTTTGACATCTGTCACATCTCCGGATAAAACTGTAAGCATCCTTAAAAATCGTCGGCCAGTAGAATCCTACTTGTAATACACGAGCTGATGTCCTCTCTCCATCGTAGTGACCTCCATATAATGAAGCGTGGCAATCCTGCAAAATCCCCCCTGTCTCACTATATGGGATACATCTCCTTATCATCTGATCAACACATTGTTTGAACAAATATGGTTCATCACATATAAACCACTTCACGTCATGCAAAAATTTCTTCTTTTGATGACCAACTAAGTCAGAAGGGATCATCCTGCTCACCAAATAGTTTGTATAGTCTGTAAACCATGGCACTTCTTCCCTTTCACCACAAATAACTGTTCATCTGGAAAGGACTCATTAATCACAGTTTTGTCATATACCTCACTTCCCGGATTTTCCAGTCGAGATAAGTGGTCCGCCACTTGGTTCTCAGTTCCCTTTCTGTCCTTAATCTCCAAATCAAATTCCTGCAACAGAAGTATCCACTTGATCAAACGAGGCTTTGCATCCTTCTTTGCCACCAAATATCGAATTGCCACATGATTCGTGTACAATATCACCCTTGTCCCAATCAGATAAGCTCGAAATTTGTCAAAAGCATACACAACTGCCAGTAATTCCTTCTCTGTGGTGGTATAGTTCAACTGAGCATTAGTAAGGGTCTTGCTCGCATAGTATATCACATGAAAAATCATTTCCCTTCTCTGGCACAAAACAGCCCCCACAGCATAATCACTGACATCACACATCAACTCGAATGGTAAGTCCCAATCCGGTGCTGTTGTGATAACCCGAGATTTCGAATAATCAAAACTTTACAAATAAATTTTTTTTTTAATTAATATTAATATTGATTATTAATTTTGTGATAAGTTTTTGTGATACGAGTCTCGAGAAAGTCAATTTGTGTATTGACTAATAAAATTAGAGTAGAGTTGTGTTTAACAAGATTAGAAACCCTAACCCTAAGTCCGGATAGGGATTCGATAGATAATAAAATTAAAATAATTATATTAATGAGTATGTGTTTGTACCGAAGACATTTATTGATCAATGATTGATCGGATAAGGTTTAAAATTAATAAACCCTAATAAGATATTAGAAACCCTAATCTCTGGATTAGAAACCCTAACGTACCGTTAGAAACCTTAATCATATGCTGGAAAACCCTAATTTTAAATTTGGAAATCCTAAACCCTAATTAGGAAACCCTAATCTAATTAGCAAGCCTAATGTGTTTAGTAAATGTTAATATAATTAGGAAACCCTAATTATACATTAGAAATATTAATTTCTATGAAAAACCATAATTTTATTTTAGAAATCTAATTTTTTTTTAGAAATCCTAATTAGAAAATTCTAGATTTAGAGTTTGTAAAACCTAAGGGTTAAAACCTTAGGATTAAACCCTAAGGGTTTGGACATTTGACCATATTGCCATTAAAATTATTTTACAAAAGACTAAAGTGCCCTTTTTGGATTTTTTTAAGGAAACTTGTAAAAATTGTCAAGAGCTTTAGTTGGTAACCAACCCTATTGACTTTGTGACTTGTAATATCCAGCAATCAACCTCCACATGGCAGCAACATCAGATCTTGCACTATATCATAATATATATAAAGATTAAGAAAGAGAAAGTGTGCAAAATTGGGTTTTATTCACTCAAGCTCTCACCTACTCTCTCACTCACCAAGAACTCTGAAATTTCCAAGTGAATCAGTCCCAAATACTTTCCTTAGGTCACCCAATAACAGATTGGAGAGCCAAGATCTAAGATTTTTCAAGAAAAGGTATAAACCCTAAAACCCATTTTGATCTTGTATGCTAAGACAACTTTTGTGTTTATATGTTTAGATGTTTGCTAGAAGGTGTTTTATGATGATCTATGGTGATATACCATAGATCCATAGCATCAAATGGCTTTAAAAGTGATGATTTTCAAACTGCCGAAGAACAGAAAATGTGGTCTGACAAGCTAATGTCAGGCGCCACAGATTCTTGTTTGTATACGATTTTTCTTGTTTGATGTTTTGAATCTGTAGCTTGTTATGTTGTCTTTAATCTGGAAGTGGTAGTACAGCCATTGGATGTCTAGATCAGGAGCTATTAAAGGTCAAAACCCGTTGATCAGGCTTGACCGAGTAACATTCTGGGTAACCCAGAAAGTAAGAAACAGGGTCTGACATGATATTCAAACTCTTAGATCTGTCGGTTATGATATTTTTTGTTGATGTTGTTGTAACATATTTGTAGCCTGTTGGCTTGACTCTAGATCCATGGCCTTAGATATCTCAAACAAACAAGTGATCGAATCTAGTGGACGGTCAAAGTAGACCATCCGGTATCAATTCCTATTTTCTGGAATTTCCAGAAAACGTTAGAGCCAAGTTTCTGACAGGGTTTGACCTCTTCAAATCGGATCATTGTTATGTTTTTAGACCGATTTGTTGCTATAGTGTTGTTCCTTGACATAAGGACTACATATATGAACTTTAAGAACACATGAATCATTACAGGAACATAAGATTAAATGGGCTGGAAGGTGGTACCAAAGACTGCTTGGGTTTCTGGGTTACCCAGAAAACCCATGTACTGTCTGACAGGTTGTTTAGATGGCTAGATCTTGCTAGATGGTTACGTTATGGCTCTGGTGATGACTTACAATTGTAGTACTACATGTATACTACAAGATCAATGCACAAAATAGCCCAGAAACAAAGTGGATTAAAAATTATGAACGGTCAAACGTTGACCCTTGCACTGCCAGCTGTCAGTGTTCTTGAGGCTCAAGAACACCAACAGCGATGGTTACTGTCGCTAAAGGCCTATAGCGACGGTTTAATTAGTTTTTATTTTCTGAATTTTCAGAAATTATTTAAAAATAGAAATAAATTACAAAAATTATTAAAAATAGTTTTAAAAATTATTTCAAATTATGAAAAATAATTTTTGACCAATTGGAATATTTTTCTTTAATATTTATAATTATTTAAATATTAAAGGTATTTAATTTATTTAATTAGTGTATTAAATAAATTAGAGAAAAATGACTTAATATTATGAAGAATCGTTTTAAATAAGAATAATGTATTTAAAAATATTTTGAATTATAAAATATTATTTTCAATATTTTTGGAGAATTTTCATTAATAAATTAATATTAATGATATTAGATTTATTTAATTATTATATTAAATAAAGGAATTTAAAATGATTTTATTGATTTAAAAATTATTTAAAAATGAAAAAAATATTTTTAAAATATTTTAAGTTATAATTAATGACTTTTAATATTTTGATAATAATTTCATTAATATTTAAATATTAATGGTGATGATTTAAAAATGATTTTAATTAGTTTAAAAATCATTTAAGTAGAATATTGATAATTTAAAAATATTTTAAGTTATTAATAATAACTTTAATATTTTGACAAGTATAACATTAATATTTTTATATTATTAAATATTAATGATGATAAGATTATTTGATAATTAAATCATTTAAAAATGATTTAAGTGTTTAAAAAATTATTATAAATTATAATAATTGCTTATAAATTATTAAAAGCTTCCAAAAAATATTATAAATGATAATTGACTTATCTAAAAATAATATTGAAGCTTAGAGACCAAGTTTAATTGACAATCAATGTGTTAATTGTCGGTTAGAGTGACCAGAACACCGAAAATGGACCGAAGTCCAACCAGACCGAACTAGTTAGACTTGTTGAGTGTTTATATAGGTTATAAACACTAATGTGGCTATGTGGTAATGTGCCTAGGACAGATTGACTGTGAATTACAGTGTTGCGTGTTATAAAATATTATGCTAATTGTGAGACCGATATTATTGGTTATAGGTCTTTCAAACGCAGATAAGTTTATTGTGTAACTGTAAACAGCGGAAGAGACAAGTTTTCTAACTCAACCTTGAGTTAATATTGTTTAATCATTATAGTGGTTAATTATTGCTGATTTTACCACGTCTAGGGATTTATTGTTAATTATTCGCAGTTAGTGCATGTTTAATAATTCAAATTGAATTACTAATTCGGAGAATATACATTTGTAGAATAACTGTTGTTGGATATTCATATTAGTAGAAGATAAAATTGACAGTACAAATAATTTCTATTTATTGTCAAATTATGTTGAGAAATGTCTTAGCTAATTATTCTGGCTAGACGAACATTTGTTAGAACTTGATAAATTCGAGAAGAGAATTTAATTGTTATTGATAGATCAATGCCAATTATTTCAGCTAGATCGATAAGTAAATAGAAATTGAAATCATTGAATTTCATTGTTAAATCAAATCTTGATTTTGAGACTGAGAAGAACAACCTTTTATATAAAGGGAACATTTTTAAGTCGTATATTCGACCATTGCGCGCGACCTAAGTATTATGCATAATATAGGGTACAAGGAGTTAGCCGACTCTAAGTACTTGCAGAGGGGTATGATTTAATCTTTATAGTTATCTGATACACCTGCGTATATGTCAAGGTAAAACTTTAATATATACCCGAGAAGAGAAGTTCAAGATCCAACGGATCGCTCAGCATAAATCTGGAAAATATTCCACTTTGCTATTTCGTAGAATTAATTCTGATTATTCATTGAATATCGTAAAAAACCTTGAAAGCGTTGTACTCTTTCATTATTAAATTATTGTTGCGAAGAATGTGAGAAGAGTTGATATTGATTTTTATACCTTTATTGTATGTCTTAACTTGCTGGACAAACTTGTTGCTCACCATTGCTATATATAAAACTTTTCAGCTAGGGATGAAGTTGCAGAAGGTGCTACGAAGAAGAACAAAGGAAAAGGCATAGTGATAAATTAGTATAATGAACCTTATTATTATTATTATTATGGTGTATTGTAAACCCTTGTTGTATATCTAAGGGATATGTTTGTAATGTTAAGGTTAGCAGACCTGGGATTAATGTATTAACAACCTATGTTAATGACTTATGTAATACTATTTTTATATGAATGGGTAGTTAGATATTATTATATTGTGGATCATGAACACCAAATTCGGGGGGTCAGGTAACCCGGATTTGGGGGTGTCACATGTTGGTATCAAAGCTGTAGTGACCAAGGTGTCACAGGTTGGTATCAGAGCTGTAGGTTATAAACCTTAAGTGGGGTGGGGAAAGACCCTAGGATTATAACCATAAACGAGATAGAGATTACTCATTTAGAGTACTAAGTGAGAGATTGTTGAACCGTATCTATAGTGAGATATGTGGACTCATAGTGTTAGAAGATTGTACTACTAATCAAGTTATTTAAATTGATTGTAGGATGTCGAGAGAAGATAAGATGAGTACGGAGATACCAGCGGCTGTCGCACCAGTGCCAGTAGCAGAGGTGCCAGCACAGAGCGAGTCAATTGAAGAAGTGGGAAAAGATGAACCCAGGGTCAATCTCGGGAGTGATCATAATGATTATCTCGAGATGTATCTGAGTACTGATGAGGAGGCGGAGTCTAAAGAAGCTAAGGTGGAGTTAAAGAATAAGATCAAAGTTGGAGAATAAGATCAGCTATCTGCAGAAGTTCAGGAACTCCGTAGTAAAGTGTTTCTCTTAGAGGAGTTGTGGAAGACGGAGCGAGCATTACGCGAGATGATTGAAGAACGGAACAAACTGAAGGCGCAGGTGGAAAGGATGAAGACTGAAGGTGGTGGATCGTCTGAAGGGACAATCAAGCAGCAGAAAGACAAGAAAAAGAGAAAGAGGGAAAAAGACAGTGAAAACTCTGAAAATTCAAACCCTAAGAAGAAGTAAGCCTGTATAAAGTGTGGAAAGACTCACGCTGGAGAATTCATGATGTGGAAGAACGTGTGCTTTAATTGTAAGCAGGAAGGACATATTTCTCTGCATTATCCTAAGCCAAATTTGAGGAAGTATTTTTCATGTGGGCAAACGGATCACGAATTCAACAAGTGTCCCAACAAGAAGAAGACTGGTGAAAGGAGTGGTCGGTAGACAACTTAGAGATATGTGATAGTACATTTTGGTAGTAGACTATGATATTAAAAGTTGTAATACTGAGAACGATGTTGAACATATGTAAATATAATATGTTTGTATGAATGAAATCTTTATTTTCTATATGAATATAAGATTAAGATTAATTTGTGTGTTCTTAAAACTCATGCTTATGGTAAGTTAATGACTTGTAATTATATGAAATGTTTTGAACCCCTCAGCGAATAGACGCCAAACATCTTACTAGGATAAGTTCATACACTCATATAATTGTGGCAAGTTCCTGAACTCATAAGTGTGGTAAGTTTGACGAACTGGTAATAACTATGTGTGAATGGAGAATTGTAACTTTTTGTGTAAAGTTGTGTTGTTAATCCTTGATATGATTTAAAAAGGGATAGTAATATGTGTTAAGTACTAAATGTGCTATGAACTATTTGAATAAATATTCGTTTATATATGAGAATTAGGTGTTGAATTCTTATTGTGATTAAGAATTTGTGTAGAGAAAGAGAATTAATGTAAGATTTTTATTTAAATCAGATCATGCCGCCTAGACGACAGAATCGAAACCAAAGAGAAGAACAATCGGTGAATAATGAAGGAGGTCAAGCTGATCCGATGCAAAACTTTGCAGATATGTTAGCCCAAGCTATGGAGAATAGAGCTCCAGCTGCAAGAGGAAGAGCGAGGAATCAGCCAGCCGACAGATTGGCTAACTTCAAAGATTTTAAAGCGGTAGGACAACCTGAATTCAAAGGGACCATAGATCCGATTGAAAACCAAACTTGGGTGAAGGAGATGAAGAAAGCATTCGTCATTGCGCGAGTAGCGGAAGAGCAAAAGACGACTTTTGCAACATATCTGATGAAAAGAGAAGCTAATTACTGGTGGGAGACAAATCAGGCCAGAGCCGGTACAACGGTGGTGTTGTGGACAAGATTTAAGGAACTATTCTTTGAGAACTACTTCTCATCGAGTATGCAATCCAGGATGGAAGTTAAATTTCTAGAATTGTAGCAGGAGAAAATGTCGGTATCAGAATACGCTGCCAAATTCAACGAGTTGGCAAGATTTGCACCTCATCAGGTGGACACCGAGGCGAGAAAGGCAAGAAGATTCGAGAACGGACTGAAGCCAGGAATATTCAACAAGGTAGCAGTATTAAAGATCAATACTTTCGCGGCTTTGATGGAGAAGGCGTTAGTTACTGAAGGAGGGAGTGAAGCTGCATCTCGATTTCATCAGGAGAAGAAGAAGAAGAAGAAGACAAATGATGGTGGAAGCAGTGGTGAAAGTAACCCTAATAAAAGGAAATGGAATGAGAATACCTAGTCGAGACAGAAGATAGTAGGAAAGGAAGGGAGCTATATTCGAATTGTGGGAAGAACCATGCTAGAGTTTGCCTGAAAAAGAAGGGAGTCTGCTATAATTGTGGGCAAGAGGGGCACATGTCACCCAATTGTCCCAATTCGAAGAAGATACAAGGTTGCTTTGCGTGCGGATCGACTAATCATATGGTTCAAAACTGTCCGAAGAGAAATGCTGAGAAAGAAAGTGTCAACAAGGGACCTGGGGGCGGAACCTTGGCAATTCAGGGACCTGCACAGCCAGGAAGACCAACGGCCCGTACATTCAATATGACGGCGCAAGATATAGTGGCTACTCAGGAGGTGGCAACAGGTAATGATTTCGTTTAGAAATTTAATTATGCGAGTAAATATGAGTCAGATATTTTGTGAACTGTTTTCTTTTATAGATTCAAGTCACAGGTTAGAATTTGAAACACAAATTAATATTGTGTTGATAAAAAAATGAATTGATGATACAACTTTAAAAGATTGTAGAGAATAAGAAAGCGGTGATTCCGAGGACAGAATCCTTTTAAGGAGGGGTGACTGTGATAACCCGAGATTTTGAATAATCAAAATTTTACGAATAAATTTTTTTTTAATTAATATTAATATTGATTATTAATTTTGTGACAAGTTTCTGTGATACGAGTCTCGAGAAGGTCAATTTCTGTATTGACTAATAAAATTAGAGCAGAGTTGTGCTTAACAAGATTAAAAATCCTAACCCTAAGTCCGGATAGGGATTCGATAGATAATAAAATTAAAATAATTATATTAATGAGTATGTGTTTGTACCGAAGACATTTATTGATCAATGATTGATCGGATAAGGTTTAAAATTAATAAACCCTAATAAGAGATTAAAAACCCTAATCTCAGGATTAGAAACTCTAACGTACCGTTAGAAACTTTAATCATATGCCGAGAAACCCAAATTTTAAATTCAAGAATTCTAAACCCTAATTAGGAAACTCTAATCCTAATTAGCAAGCCTAATGTGTTTAGTAAATGTTAATATAATTAGGAAACCCTAATTATACTTTAGAAATATTAATTTCTATGAAAAACCATAATTTTATTTTAGAAATCTATTTTTTTTTAGAAACCCTAATTAGAAAATTCTAGATTTGGAGTTTGTAAAGCCTAAGGGTTAGAACCTTAGGGTTAAACCCAAAGGGTTAAACCCTAAGGGTTTGGACATTTGACCATATTACCATTAAAATTATTTTACAAAAGACTAAAGTGCCCTTTTTGGATTTTTTAAAGGAAACTTGTAAAAATTGTCAAGAGCTTTAGTTGGTAACTAACCCTATTGACTTTGTGACTTGTAATATCCAGCAATCAACCTCCACATGGCAGCAACATCAGATCTTGCACTATATATATATATATATATATATATATATATATAGATTAAGAAAGAGAAAGTGTGCAAAAATTGGGTTTTATTCACTCAAGCTCTCACCTACTCTCTCTCTCACCAAGAACTCCGAAATTTCCAAGTGATTCAGTCCCAAATACTTCCCTTAGGTCACCCAATAACAGATTGGAGAGCCAAGATCTAAGATTTTTCAAGAAAAAGGTATAAACCCTAAAACCCATTTTGATCTTGTATCCTAAGACAACTTTTGTGTTTATATGTTTAGATGTTTGCTAGAAGGTGTTTTATGATGATCTATGGTGATATACCATAGATCCATAGCATCAAATGGCTTAAAAAGTGTTGATTTTCAAACTGCCCAAGAACAGAAAATGTGGTGTGACAAGCTAATGTCAGGCGCCACAGATTCTTGTCTGTATACGATTTTTCTTGTTTGATGTTTTGGATCTGTAGCTTGTTATGTTGTCTTTAATCTGGAAGTGGTAGTACAGCCATTGGATGTCTAGATCAGGAGCTATTAAAGGTCAAAACCCGTTGATCGGGCTTGACCGAGTAACATTCTAGGCAACCCAGAAAGTAAGAAACAAGGTCTGACATGATATTCAAACTCTTAGATCTGTCGGTTATGATATTTTTTGTTGATGTTGTTGTAACATATTTGTAGCCTGTTGGGTTGACTCTAGATCCATGGCCTTAGATATCTCAAACAAACAAGTGATCGAATCTAGTGGACGGTCAAAGTAGACCATCCGGTATCAATTCATGTGTTTTGGAATTTCCAGAAAACGTTAGAGCCAAGTTTCTGACAGGGTTTGACCTCTTCAAATCGGATCATTGTTATGTTTTTGGACCGATTTGTTGCTATAGTGTTGTTCCTTGACATAAGGACTACATATATGAACTTTAAGAACACATGAATCATTACAGGAACATAAGATTAAATCGGCTGGAAGGTGGTACCGAGAGACTGCTTGGGTTTCTGGGTTACCCAGAAAACCCAGGTACTGTCTGACAGGTTGTTTAGATGGCTAGATCTTGCTAGATGGTTACGTTATGGCTCTGGTGATGACTTGCAATTGTAGTACTACATGTATAATACAAGATCAATGCACAAAATAGCCCAGAAACACAGTGGATTAAAAATTATGAACGGTCAAACGTTGACCCTTGCACTGCCGGCTGTCAGTGTTCTTGAAGCTCAAGAACACCAACAGCGACGGTTACTGTCGCTAAAGGCCTATAGCAACGGTTTAACTAGTTTTTATTTTCTGAATTTTTGAAAATTATTTAAAAATAGAAATAAATTACAAAAAATATTAAAAATGGTTTTAAAAATTATTTTAAATTATGAAAAATAATTTTTGACCAATTGGAATATTTTTCTTTAATATTTATAATTATTTAAATATTAAAGGTATTTAATTTATTTAATTAGTGTATTAAATAAATTAGAGAAAAATGATTTAATATTATGAAGAATCGTTTTAAATAAGAATAATATATTTAAAAATATTTTGAATTATAAAATATTATTTTCAATATATTTGGAGAATTTTCATTAATAAATTAATATTAATGATATTAGATTTATTTAATTATTATATTAAATAAAGGAATTTAAAATGATTTTATTGATTTAAAAATTATTTAAAAATGAGAAAAATATTTTTAAAATATTTTAAGTTATAATTAATGACTTTTAATATTTTGATAATAATTTCATTAATATTTAAATATTAATGGTGATGATTTAAAAATAATTTTAATTAGTTTAAAAATCATTTAAGTAGAATATTGATAATTTAAAAATATTTTAAGTTATTAATAATAACTTTAATATTTTGACAAGTATAACATTAATATTTTTATATTATTAAATATTAATGATGATAAGATTATTTGATAATTAAATCATTTTAAAATGATTTAAGTGTTTGAAAAATTATTATAAATTATAATAATTGCTTATAAATTATTAAAAGCTTCCGAAAAAAATTATAAATAATAATTAACTTATCTAAAAATAATATTGAAGCTTAGAGACCAAGTTTAATTGACAATCAATGTGTTAATTGTCGGTTAGAGTGACCAGAACACCGAAAATGGATTGAAGTCCAACCAGACCGAACTAGTTAGGCTTGTTGAGTGTTTATATAGGTTATAAACACTAATGTGTCTATGTGGTAATGTGCCTAGGACAGATTAACTGTGAATTACAGTGTTGCGTGTTATGAAATATTATACTAATTGTGAGACTGATGTTATTGGTTATAGGTCTTTCAAACGCAGATAAGTTTATTATGTAGCTGTAAACAGCGGAAGAGGTAAGTTTCCAAACTCAACCTTGAGTTAATATTGTTCAATCATTATAGTGGTTAATTATTGTTGATTTTACCACGTTCAGGGATTTATTGTTAATTATTCGCAGTTAGTGCATGTTTAATAATTCAAATTGAATTACTAATTCGGAGAATATACATTTGTAGAATAACTGTTGTTGGATATTCATATTCGTAGAAGATAAAATTGACAGTACAGATAATTCCTATTTATTGTCAAATTATGTTGAGAAATGTCTTAGCTAATTATTCTGGCTAGACGAACATTTGTTAGAACTTGATAAATTCGAGAAGAGAATTCAATTGTTATTGATAGATCAATGCCAATTATTTCGGCTAGATCGATAAGTAAATAGAAATTGAAATCATTGAATTTCGTTGTTAAATCAAATCTTGATTCTGAGACTGAGAAGAATAACCTTTTATATAAAGGGAATATTTTTAAGTCGTATATTCGACCATTGCGCGCGACCTAAGTATTATGCATAATATAGGGTACAAGGAGTTGGCCGGCTCTAGTACTTGCAGAGGGGTATGATTTAATCTTTATGGTTATCTGATACACCTGCGTATATGTCAAAGTAAAACTTTAATATATACCCGAGAAGAGAAGTTCAAGATCCAATGGATTGCTCAGCATAAATCTGGAAAATATTCCACTTTGCTATTTCGTAGAATTAATTCTTATTATTCATTGAATATCGTAGAAAACCTTGAAAGCGTTGTACTCTTTCATTATTAAATTATTATTGCGAAGAATGTGAGAAGAATTGATATTGATTTTTATACCTTTATTGTATGTCTTAACTTGCTGGACAAACTTGTTGCTCACCCTTGCTATATATAAAACTTTTCAGCTAGGGATGAAGTTGCAGAAGGTGCTGCGAAGAAGAACAAAGGAAAAGGCATAGTGATAAATTAGTATAATGAACCTTATTATTATTATTATGGTGTATTGTAAACCTTTGTTGTATATCTAAGGGGTATGTTTGTAATGTTAAGGTTAGCAGACCTGGGATTAATGTATTAATAATCTATGTTAATGACTTATGTAATACTATTTCTATATGAATGGGTAGTTAGATATTATTATATTGTGGATCGTGGACACCAAACTCGGGGGGTTAGATAACCCGGAGTTGGGGGTGTCACAGCTGTAATCACTGGTGCTGAAGTTAACTTCCTCTTTAAATGCTCAAATGTATACAAACAATCCTCATCGAACTTGAACTGTGCATCCTTCTCTAATAAGCTGCAAAGTGGCTTTGTTATCTTGGAGAAATCTTTAATGAATCTGCGGTAGAAGCCTGCATGTCCTAGAAAACTTCGAACACCTTTTACTGAAGTTGGTGGTGGCAAATTCTCAATGGTCTCTTATTTGGCCCTGTCCACCTCAAGTCATTTCTTCGACACCTTATGTCCCAGAATTATTCCTTCTTGTACCATAAAATGGCTCTTTTCCCAATTCAACACCAAGTTCGTCTCAACACATCTTCTCAATACCATCACTAAATTTTCCAGACACAAATTAAAAGAATCACCAAATACTAAATAATAATCCATAAACACCTCCACATTATGCTCCACCATATCCGAAAAGATAGCCATCATACATATTTGAAAAGTGGTTGGGGCATTGCACAGACCAAAAGACATCCTTCTGAAAGCAAAAGTATCATACGGGCATGTAAAGGTTGTCTTTTTCTGGTCTTCTAGAGCTATAACAATCTGATTGTAACCTGAATAACCGTCTAGAAGGCAATAAAACTCATGACCTGCTAGTCTATCCAACATCTGATCGATAAACGGCAGTGGAAAGTGATTTTTCCTTATAGCTTTATTAAGTCTACGATAATCCAAACAGACTCTCCACCCCGTTACTGTTCTTGTTAGAATCAACTCATTCTTTTCATTAGAGACTACGGTCATACCACCCTTCTTCGATACACACTGTACCGGACTCACCCACGAACTATCTGAAATCGGATAAATAATACTTGCATCCAGCCATTTTAACACTTCCTTCTTGAAAACTTCCTTCATGATTGGATTAAGTCTTCTTTGTTGTTCCACTGAAGGCTTGCTATCATCTTCCAGGAGGATCTTGTGCATACAGAAAGATGGACTGATCCCTTTTATATCTGCTATAGTCCACCCAATTGCTGACTTGAACTCCCTGAGGACTCTTAGCAGTTTTTCTTCCTGAAAATATGTTAGTGCAGAAGAAATAATCACAGGTAATTTTGAATTATCATTTAAAAATGCATACCTCAAATGGTCTGGAAGTGGTTTCAACTCAAGTTCTGGAGGTGTCTCAAGAGATGGCTTTAATTTAACTGATGACTCTCCAGCTTTCTTTAATGGCTCAACAGGAGTCTTGAACTTCCTGAATTGTGGAGTAGTGTCAAGTATCTGAATAATTTCTTTAGTTTCCTCATCTTCTATTTTTGAACCTCCCATAATAGCATTCCTCAATGGTTCTTGATCCACCAAGTTCTCTACTTCATCATTTAGTACCTTTTCCACCAAATCAACCCTAAAGCATTCCTCTTCATCTGTCGAAAATTTCATTGCCTTGAATACATTAAAAGTAACTTCCTGATCATGCACTCGCATTGTCAATTCCCCTTTCTGAACGTCTATTAAGGTCCTTCATGTAGCTATGAATGGTCTTCCAAGAATGATCGGTATACTTCTGTCTTCTTCATAGTCTAATATGATGAAATCATCCGAAAAGATAAATTTATCCACTTTCACCAATACATCTTCCACAATACCTCGTGGATAAATGATAGACCTATCAGCTAGCTATAAAGAAATATTTGTCGGTCTTGGAGCCGACAATCCCAATTGATTGAACACTGACAAAGGCATCAAATTTATACTTGCCCCAAGATCACACAAGCATTTACTGAAGCTCATCTTTCCAATTGTACAAGGTATCGTAAAGCTGCTCGGGTCCTTCAGCTTTAGAGGTAACTTGCGTTGAAGCACTGCACTACATTCTTCAGTTAAGGCTACTGTCTCGAAATCTTCTAGCCTTTTCTTCCTTGACAATATACCTTTCATAAACTTTGCATAACTAGGCATCTGTTCCAATGCCTAAGCGAAAGGTATGTTAATCTATAGCTTTTTAAAGACCTCCAAAAATTTACTGAACTATTTGTCTTCCCTCTGCTTCTGTAATCTCTGTGGGTAAGGAACAAGAGGATGAACTACTGGTATCTTGGTCATTAATTTATCAAATGAATCTTCTTTATTCTTCTTCACTTCCTATTGACTTGAACCTTCTTTATTCAAACCATCCTCAGAAGAATTTTCATGATCGCGCGGCCGCGCGGTTTCTCCTTGCAAAAGTGGCGCGGCCGCGCCATGCTAAGTTTCTGCAGTTTGCTTCCCAGACCAAAGTGTAATTGCCTGACATTGTTCCTTACCTTCCCTTCTTGGATTAGCCTCCATTGTACTTGGCAATGAACCCTGAGGTCTGTTGTTAAGCATGCTAGCCATCTGTCCCATTTGAGTTTCCAAATTTTTTATAGCCACTGCTTGACTTTTAATCATCACCTCTGTATTTGCCATATACTTCATCATCATTTCCTCTATCTCTGACTTCTTCTCTTACTGAGGTGCAGGTGGTGGATGATGTTGTTGTTGCTGAGAAAATCTAGGTGGGTAAGGTGGTCTTGGTGTAAACTGTTGCTGAGATGGATGTGCCTGAAATTATTATTGTGGTTGAAACTGACTTTGTTGATTGTTTTAATTGTTGGACCAACTGAAATTTGGATGGTTGCGGTTGTTTGGGTTGTAAGCATTCTGAAACTAACTTTGATTCTTCTGGTAGTTGCTCACATATTGTACAGACTCTGAACTGATAGCACATTGGTCGGTTGAATGTGACGCTGCACGTATCTCATATACGAAAGCAACTGTCTTCGCCTTACTTTTCGCCAAAGAGTCAATCTTCTTTGCCATTGATGCCATCTAAGCTGACAACTGAGTGATAGCATCCACCTCTAACAATCCTGCAACTTTGGGCTGTGGCATTCTGACTGTAGGATTTTGAAAGTCATTAGCTGCCATAGTCTCAATAAGGTTGTAGGCCTCTTCATAGCTCTTTGCCCACAAAGCTCCTACTACAGCTGCATCTACAATTGGCCGTGACTGTGACAACCCCAAAACAGGTCCATTCCATCCAACATATTCTGAGTCGCCAAATACATTGTACAGAAAATAACTACAAATTTATTACAACAATTGTCGTGCAAAATACAACAACACATATGTTGTGAGTTTGGATACAAATATATACCAAATGTGACTCATGTTCCAATCGTGGACAGCACCTCACAATGATACCTTACATAAAGGTATAGTCAAAAACTGTTTTAGAAATTAGAATCTTTGGGAAGTGCTCAAGGAAACCTTCGTACATGGGAGGTCATGCATCTAGGTTATGATAGATATCATATGGCCACAGAATTATCCTTGGTTAACCCAATAGACCCCAAAGAAAAATGAGAAGTTTACTATCATATTCTTCCCAATGGTGAGTCTTCTCTTGACATATCATTATCTCCACTATCTCTAATTGAAAATTATACTTCAAACAAACACCAAGATTATATAGGTAGTGCTCGTAAAGATACTCAGCAAGTGGATGAACACAACCCTGTCTTATGATGACACGAGGTTGTATGTCATTAGACATCTTGTATGATAGTGACAAAACACCCTTCCAACGTTGGGTTCGCCTCACCCTATTTTCTTCACCAAATATAACTACTAAATGATGACCACCGTTCTATTCCCATGTTACCCCCGCTCGACCCAGCTACACTCTTATTACCTGAAAGGAATTGTGAAACAGAAGGGTGAGTACAACTAGCCCAGTAAAGAATATCATGACTAAAGATAAATAAGTTATCAATAGCCTTCAACAGAATTAAATCAGAGATTTAGAACATATGGTAGATGATAAAAATTTCAACCATAGTTGCAGCGGAACGAGCAATCCATTAGAAGAGTCAAATAGACTATAAAGTCTATTATCTTCTTCATGTTAAAAATCCACCAACAATGTTTTATCCCTGTAACATCAATCAACAATTCTAGTCCACGATCATATGAATAACTCATAATCATAACTGTAGTTTTAAATTCCTCTTCTCATCCAGGACGAATATAATTTTTATCACCTATCTTTACCTGAAACATTAAAGATCATGGTTACACCAAATCTCATTTTCTGTTCATAATCATACTAATAACTTCATCTTTGCACTACGGCCAAAGATATTCATTTGTATCACCAATTGGTCATGTTCATCTCAACACCTGTTCATCTTTGCACTACTGGCCAAAGATATTCAACAACATGCCATCTTTGCACTATGGGCCAAAGATATTCATCAACAGACCATCTTTGCACTACAGGCCAAAGATATTCATCTACAATTCATCTTTGCACTACAGGCCAAAGATATTCCTCAACAGTTCATATTTGTTCTAAAGGCCAAATATATTCCTCAACAGTTCATATTTGTACTACAGGCCAAATATATAAATATCTAAACGAATATATAATCATTTCAGAATTTATATAAACAATAATTATAACCATGTTGATCATTTCACCTTTACACTTAAGCTAAAAATATTCAATTTATAAATTCAATGGTCATGATCATACCAGTCAACAATTCAACTTTGCACTACTGGCCAAAGAGAACCCATAGTCATGATCATACCAATAATCTACCCATCTTTACACTCAAGTCAAAGAGAAATATCATCATTAGGGTTATAAAAATGTTATATATGATAATAAAAATAATATGACCAACATATAGATTTAATCTTAAGAGTAATATTTATAAATCAACTATAATTTGGTCAGAAAAAGAAACCAATTTTATCGTGAATAGTAACTCGTGAATAGTAACTCATGAATAGTAACTCGTAAATAGTAACTCATGAATAGTAACTCGACATGAAAAAGGTAGAAATTCCACAATAAAATCTATACCAATATTTCGGTATAATGATATTGAAATAATAATATTTCTTAAGCTTATAAACAATATATTTTAATTGTTTACACTTTACTAAATAATGCATTTAATCATCCTAAAATACCAAACTCATAAGATTTCATTACCAATAACCAAAACCCTCATCAAAAATCTGCATATACCTCATATAGGATTCTCAAGCCATAAAATTCTATTTTCCAATTTTCTTACTTCACATAACATATTTAATTCATTTACTCATAACTAGTCCATTTTCATAAAAAATAGCAAATCAGTTCCAAAAATATTTTTTTTCTGGGATTTAGCAGAATATAGTCCCATAGTGAACATATATTTTTCTCAGAATTTTTAAAAGTCATTTACTATTTTTCACATGGCCAAAACAGCCGAATATTTAGACATTTATCAAAAATTGTACTTTTATCTAAAAATTCTGAAATTCACAGAGTATACTCCTATCATATACATGTACTCCCAATAAAAATTTCATCAATTTTGGAGTTAACCACAAGGAGTTATAAGCGGTTACTTTTAAAATAGTCTTTTTTCATAAAATTCATAACTCTTAATCTATACATCCAAAAATCACTATTTTTGGACACAATCAAGAAAACTCATCAAAATATCATTTCAAATTTTTCCAGAATTTTTGAAGGTCAGAAAAATTACGAAACTGAAAAATATAACAACCCTTAAAATCTCTTACTATCCCTTACCTCAAAAGTGCAGTATTTCTGACCGGAATGCAAAGCCGAAGGAAACTTGCACTGAATAGCAACTCTCAAAGTATCTAAATACTCACAAAATATGCTTCATAATATAGAGAGAGAAAGAGAGAAAACTTTTGAATTCTAGTGTGATTTTTAATTCTAACTTAGCCCTCTATTTATAGGAAAATGTTAGCACGCCGAAACAGACTTGACCTGCTACCTGATGGCTTTACCTGCTACTATTTCCACCCACCACATTTGAATAAAAATTTTAGCACATTTCTTTACCAACCAAGAGTGGGGCCCACCAATTCTAGAATTTTCCACCAAAATGATTAACTCCGAAAATTCAACAATTTCTGAACCAGACATCTCGTAAAATTCATAACAAATCATACGTTCATTTTTAACGGTTCAAAATTTGTAGACATATACTCAACTTATATATGTATAACATATCCAAAAATTACCACGATCCAACGGTCAGATTAAAAATTATAACCCCCGCAAAATATCTCAAAAACCCTAATTTGATTTTCAATACCTCCGTTCCGACAAAAATACAAATAAAACACCTCAACATTAACTCCTTCATTTTTAACCACAAAAATATATCCCTCATTTATATCCACATAAAATAAATATTTCATTATCATATGAATCAATAATTAATTATTCATAAATAATATTACAGAATCACATATATGACAACCAGGCCGTTCCTAGGAAAGAGGGGGCTTTCCAATAAGAATTTTTCTTTACTGGCGCGTAATTAGATGACCAAACCTCTCCTTAGATAGAACTTTCTAGACATTGCCAATAATGTTCTCTAATAATATTATTCAAATAATATGAATTATTGATCTGATAATGAAAAATACTGTGCAGCAATAATTATTGAAACAACAATAATATAAAATATCAACGCAGCAATTATTGAATCAATAAAATAAAATATTGAACAGTAACTGCTGTAACAATTATTGAGTAGTATCTTCCTTCGTAAGAATAAATAATTGGTGCAATACCGTATGCTACTGTGCAATAACACGTATTACTGTATTTTAACCACCGGGTATTTCAACAGTGTTAACGGTAACAACTACGCCGTTAATTATAAAAACTCAATTTTTGTCGTTATCTTCATCCGACCGTTTTTCGTTATGGGGCCCACAAACAGTTATGCCGTCGTACGAATATTCCCCGACAGAAAGAATATTCCACGACAAACGAATATTCTCCGACAACAATGATTATTTTATAACCACTTGTTTATTTTGAAAAATTTTCATTTCATCCATAACTTTAACTTTTTATCAATTTAACCATTTACTGAATTGTAATTATAAGAAAAATTGAATACTTTTATTTCATAAAATTCGGGGTCTTATAGTGACTGCCATCCCAATCCATTATAGAATGTATTAATCACCATTCAAACCGGCATACCATGGTGTGGACACTTTCTTAGCATCTCCTTGTATCTTTCCCAAGCTTCATATAGAGATTCACCCTGCTGCTGCTCAAACTGGGAAATTGATGTCCTCATTTTAGCAGTCTTAGCCATTGGAAAAAATTTGGCTAAGAACTTTTGTGCTAGGTCCTCCCATGTTGTAATAGATCCTAAAGGTAAAGAGTGAAGCCAACTTCTTGCCTTGTCTCGTAATGAAAATGGAAATAGTCTAAGTCTGATTGTATCCTCTGTCACCCCGTTGTATCTGAAGGTGTCACATATTTCTATAAAACTCAATAGATGCTCATTCGGGTCATCTGTAGCCGCACCCCCAAACTGTACTGAATTCTGCACCATTTGAATAGTACCCGACTTTATCTTGAAAGTGTTGGCTGCTATAGCTGGCCTGACTATACTTGACTGTAATCCATTTATGTTTGGCATCGAATAATCTCTCAAGGCCCTGTGTTCCTCTCTTTACTCTTCTCTTTGTTCTTTTGCTGCCATATTAGATGTTGTGGTCACTAACTCTGCTTGTATATTTCTACATGCTCTCGATTTCCAACCTCTCCCGTTTATGTTATCTTGTGCAGGTGTCAACTCAGAATTGGATGATCACGTGTGCATAAAATATCTACAAGTACCTGAAATACAACAAAAACAAAAATATAAATAAGATAAGATAAGATTTGTCTAAGTCATACAAATTTAGTTTTAAACTGATGACGATAATATTAAAAATAAACGCTTATCCCCGGCAACGGCGCCAAAAACTTGTTGCCTCCTTTTCAGTCAAACAAAAAGGACTCTAACTCATGCAAGCATACACGTGTCAACAAGTTGTACAGAGTAAGAAAAGTATCGATCCACGGAGAAAGGTTTTAAATTTTAATTATCATACATCAACTATGTCACTATTTTCATATGCTTTAACGAATAACTCATAATTATAATTAATTCTAAATTCAATTAATGAATAAAAATAGGATACTAAAATATTATAATCAAATTTGGAAATAATGAGATTCTAACTTCATTTCATACTTCATCTAAATTGTAACCATCATGTAATGCTTATATACTTATCATGGAAAACTAGTCAAGAGCATAAAAGTGGACAAAACCATTTTTCAATGAATTATGACCTATTTACATAACCTCCACATATGATAGAAATCATGTAAGCGACAATATTACCAAAATCATTATATGTCTATGTGAAATTGCAGCAATAATGAATTAAAGCACAGGCTCTTTCAGTACTACACATGGTGAAACGGTATGTTTCTATTCGGTTCATGAATTACAAAGCTAAACAACTCAGCCTCATAAACATATGTTATTATGATTATATCCATACTCATATTTCATTTTTCAAATCCATATAAGCATACAAGATGAATGGTGATCAAACATTCATTCATTACGCTCAATCATAATAGGTAATCCAATGATAACATACAACCAACAATCAGGCATGTAAGTTTAGACTACATATCAAAATCTATTAGAATCCCATAATGGAGTTTAGTTCATTTCTGAACCAAAAGCCATTATGGGATTGAAGCAATACATGGAATTAAATAATGCAAATAAGAGATGAAAGAGAAATGATTAAACCCAGTTGCAGAATCAGTTCCAATGTTTGTTCCAAAGCACCAATAATTTCCATAAATTGAAATTAACGATTATTGAATAACCAAAGTGAAGAGAGGATATAGAATGTATCAAAAATTGATCAAAACCTCTCTAGACTAGTTAAACTTAAGAACCCTGATTTTTGATATGAAAATTGATAAAAAGACCCACTAAAACACGTCTGGTACCAACCAGTATTGTTCAGTTGAGCCTAAAGCGCTCAAAATTCAAATTACAAAAAGTCAACAAAACAGACTGCAGAGGACTCGTGCGGCTGCGCAAGATCTTAGTGTAAAATGGGCGCGGGCGCGCGATAGGTGTGTCTGTCGAAGCCTTGGCGCGGGCGTGCGAGATTTCTTCTTTGATGGGGCGCGACCGCGCAATGCTGCAATTTAGCTTCTATATGCATGTGGCGCGGGCGCGCGAGATTTGGCTTGTTTAGCAGCGCGGCCGCGCTGCTTCTGTATTTTTTCCTCTGATGTTTTGCTGCTGTTGCTCCTTGTTCGTTGTCATTTGTTCTTCATTCCTTCTCTTCTTCATTGCATTCATTCTCCATCTGCTTATGACCCTCTTGCCATCCTTTAGCTAGCTTCATATCATCATGTCAATGTTATTCCTTGCTTTTTCCATGCCTTTCCCTGCCATAGGAGTTCCACTACAAGTAATGCTAAATAAACATAAAATGCACTAAAACATAGTAAAAATTACTTGAGATGAGCATAATTCTAGTGAGTTGACATCCAATAAGTAGGTATAAAACCTACTTATCATAAGGTGTTAAGTCAAGCTTCTTTGATCGAGTTTGCATGCACTATTCAACAGAACCTGAAACAAGAAATAAAAATAAAAACAAAAAAAGAAAAGAAAAATTGTTTAACTAAAACTAATATAATTAAACTGATATTGAAAGTAATAAAATCAATTAATTATTCCTCGGCAACGATGCCAAAAACTTGTTGGGTAGAATCTAATTACGCACAAGTTATAAAGTGATAAGTTGAGTATCGTTCCTATAGAGAAAAATATTGAATTTTATCCTAACAATTACCAATCTTGTATTATCTCAATTTTATTAAACTAACGATTAAATGATGAAATTAACGAAACACTACTAAATAAGAAAAAATAACTAATTACCACAAACTTTAATCAGATATTGGAGAATTAAGCCTATAATTTCACTTGATACTTCACTTAGACTGACACACTTCTTTTTAATTCAAATTAACTATTTCAGTTAATTAATCAAGAACACGAAATCAGATATAACCATCTCTTGATGCACTATACACATATCAACTTAAATCCATAGATGATAGAATCAAGTAGAACACCCCAATTAACTAATTCACTATATCTCTATGTCAATTACAATTAAAGAAGGTTTAATCACAAGTTCTCATAAGATTACGCACGATGTATAGGTATATCTCTATCCTAGGCATAAATTATGAATCCCAGCAATACGTAGAAATCACAATCACACGCTATTATGATTAGGTCTAAACCCATACTTCATTTCTTGAGTTTATATAGGTTCACAAAGAATCGCTGACCAAACAACTCATAAATTAAGCATAAACCATAATAGACGAACTGAAAATAGCATCATTAAATTAAAATAGAAGCATGACAATCTTCGTTATGCAAAAAGATCCATCATAAGTTTAAAAAGTAATTTAGTTCATAACTACTGAATTAAAAACTAAAATCAACAACGAAATAAGCATCCTGAATACAAAGCTGAATTTAAAGAACGAAAATAGTAAAAAGAACCACTGCACTTCTTTAATTTCTCTACAATCTTCGTGCTCCTACTTCCTCGCTTCAATCCTCCAAAAATCCTCCAAAGTTAGGGTTTCTAATTGGTGATGATTAATGATGAATATGGTCAATGATTCTTCTCTACAACTGAATAAGTCTTTTATCCTATCCTAATCACGTATTGAAGCCACCAGTTCACCAACTCTAGAATTAGAATTGTAATAGAAGTCTTCATAACTTGTCGCGCACCCCCGCCCCGGCAGGTAATTTACAATTGGATACCCCTGCCCCGGCGGCGTCATAATGTGTTGATGACGTGGACCCCCACCCCGGCGGGTGATTTTGTTAATGGAATGCCTGCCCCGACAGGTATCTTATCTGGATTTTCACAACTTTTGCTGCTTTTTGCTACTTTGCCAACCAATCCCTGCCTTACCCAACTCAAACTGAACCTGTAATAAAAACACAACACAACACAATAAAACAATACTAAAACACAAGGATTAGCAACTGTTTAAGTCCAAAAAGTATAAATTTGAAGGTATGAAACCCACTCATCAATAACAAGATGTGATAACTGTGTTTTCACGGAAGTCGGGAGGTACTTAACACCTTCTCTTCGCTTGAGTAAGCCCCTAAATTCTATGTATCTCGGTTTTCGAGACTAATTTTATGGAGTCACATATTAGGATATATTGCGCAAATCTCGAAAATTAGATGAGTTGGTACATCCATTTGAACTTATACCAACTAACGACTCTATCTAATTAGTCCATCACTAAAATTAGCATTTTCAACTTCGTCGGCATTTATGTGGATTTTTTCCTAAAATCTTGCCCTTTAAATAAATTAACTGACATAGCAAATAACAGAGAATAGAAAAACACACATTAGGAAAAGGAATATCTTCATCTTTTTTCCCCCGGTGTCGGCATTGGATACCGAGTAATTTGGACCAGTTTACACCCCTAATCTGCACTTCCGGGTATCATTTTTCAAAAGGCCTTAGTTTTTCTCATTTATTTACTATCCAAAATGATCCATTGAAAAAGTAGGTAATAGTCTCTTTAATATATTTGAGAGTGTAATTAACACTTTAAGGGTGTGCATATATATATATATATATATATATATATATATATATATATATATATATATATTAAAAATATGGAGGTACACAGTCGTGTAATTTTTAAAATTACACGGTCAGTAAACTTAATGCACAAATCGTGGAGTGACTACTCTACGATCGTAGAGTGAAATCACTTTACGATCGTAGACCATATAATTTTAAAAGTTACACGACTGTGTACTCCCATTTTTACCTATATATATAAATAATAAACTACTCAGCCTAGTCCAAAAAATATAGGGAACTGATATTTTTACATGTATTTTTGATATTTCTATTTGATCTTCTCTCACATGAGTGTATAATAGATTTCATCTTCATGTGAGAAGAAACATGTAAAAATATTAAAAATATACATGGAAATAGTACTCCCGAAATATATATTTAAATGAGATATGAAAAGAGTTCTTTTTATCTTGAGTTTTTTATAAAGGTCACGTGACAGAGTGTACAACGATCACGTGCGATGACCAATGCGTAGTGGCCAAGTGGCCCCGTGAACCATTCAACCCAATCAACACAGTCTAACACGAAAACAACCAAGAAAAAAATAAAGAAAGTAACTCGTGAACCCCATCAAACTCGGCCTAACCACCAAACCCTAGCTACAACGCCAATCGAACCACTTTTCTCTTTATTTATCAACTTTCTCTCTCATCTCAAGTCTCCCCATGGCAGCAAAACCACCGCCTCCCGGAGAAGATCACACCGTCTACGGCGGCGAAGAAGAAGACCTCGATGACGAAGAGGAAGACGACGAGGAGGATCAAAACGACGACGTCGTTGACGAAGACGATGAAGATGTCGACGTTGACGTCGACGATGACTCCACCTCATCCTCCAATATCGCCGCCCCTGACATGCCTCCTCCGCCGGTATCCGCCGGAGAAGTCACCATCGCTGTCGCCGGAGTCCCCGCTACCCCTGAACCTAAGAGACTTCTAATAGAGGACGCATCGATCGCGTCTACTGTCGTTTCGGAGAAGAAACCTTTACCGCTTCCACTCGACGAGTCTCGGAGGCTGTTCCAGCGACTGTGGACAGACGAGGACGAGATCGAGCTATTGCAAGGGTTCCTGGACTACACCTCACATCGAGGCGTTAACAATTCGTCTTCTTCCCATCATCATGATACGACGGCGTTTTATGATCAGATCAAGTGTAGGTTACAGCTGGATTTCAACAAGAACCAGCTTGTGGAGAAGCTACGAAGATTGAAGAAGAAGTATCGGAATGTTGTGAGTAAGCTTAGTTCTGGTAAAGATTACATTTTTAAAAGCCCTCACGATCAGGCCACTTTTGAGATCTCTAAGAAGATCTGGAGTGGCGCTGCCACCATTACCGCTGGCGGAAGTGGTGGTGTTGGTGGTGAATTTGATGAGGATGAGGGGAACCCTAACCCTAAGCTTAATTTTAATATTTCTAACCCTGTTTTGAATGATCATAATATAAATGGGGGTGTGGATGTGAATAATAATAATTATAGTAATAGCTCGGAGAAAAAAGTGGCGAGGCCGAGGAAAAGATCCAGAGGAGGGGTGAAAATAGAGGAGAAGCAACAACACACATTAATTGATCAATTACCACCCGTGGTGGCTACTCCCATGGGGTCTATACCAAATTTGATTGAGGACACTGTGAGGAGTTGTCTTTCTCCCCTGTTTAAGGAGTTGCTTAACAATGCAGTGAATGGACCATGTGGGTCGCGAGGCGGGTTTGGAGGGGTGACGCTGAATTCTATGATGATGCCAATGGGTTTCGGTGGTGGATCGTTGAATTTTGCAGGCGGTGGAGAAGTGGATGAGAAGTGGAGGAAGCAACAGATATTGGAGTTGGAGGTTTATTTGAAACGGTTAGAGTTGGTGCAGGATCAGATCAAATCACAGTTGGAGGAGCTAAGGTCTATGGGGAGTTAATGAAGGAATACTGATTTGTAGTAAGTGCATGGAGTTTTTCCTTTGTTTAGTTCATAATTGATTGATCCTTGATCAATGGTTCATACTGTTAGCTGAGTCTCGTTTAGATTTTCATGCTTTGGTTAATTTAACCTTGGTTGTTGAATAATGGGTTTTTATTTTATGCAGCCTCGATGGCTTGTTCAAACTCCATAAGTTCTGTGAATATAGTTGTTGGAATTAATTTGGAAAAAGGGAAAATTATGGGCTTTATATCTGTTCTTGCTTTGCTCAAGTGGTTTGCGTTGTGAAAGCATATTGCATTTTAAGTGTTTTATTTTTATTAAAGTGAATAACATATATTCTTATTAGTTTTGAGTGTGATGTGTGATGGTATTCTTGATTGGCATCCATAAATCTTGTGGGACATCTCAAAGATGGCCCATGTGAATGTGAGTGTGATGGTATTTCTGATCATAGTAATGGGGTATAAAAGGTATGGATGTTTAGGAAAAAGACCTTATGTCAAAAGGATTTTTGAGAAGGTGTACTGCCTCTTGTGAGCACCTTCTAATTATAATATTTGAAGCATAAAGTCATTTTCTCTTTAAATTGGACACAATCAGCCTGTTGAGAAAATTCACTAGATTATTTTTTGCATTGGGCAGTTGTTAAGTTGCAACAGCTGAAGTACAGAAATATTCTTTTTTCTTGCCTTCTCGGAATTGCTAGTTTATATTCAATTTTGGTTTTTGTAAACATGAAGTTTCTTGCATTTTTGGAATTACTGTTCTATATTTCCATTTGGTAGTTGTAAGTATAACACTTACCGTAGTTATATATTGAGACACCATCCTTATGATGCTTGTCAAATCCGGTTGTAATATTGCAGGGTGGTTAAAAGGAATTCATATTCGATGTTTATATGTTTAGAAGTTTGAGTGAAGAAAAATAGTATAGAGAAAAATGTCTAGATTCTATAGGACAAAATTTAAGTACTTATTAGTTATTAGTTGCATTGATTAAGAATTCAAAGTGTAAGGAATAGTAGAATGAGAAGTTTAGAGTGGTTGCAAGTAAATGTGATATAGGTTTTAGGGTGCATTAGTTGAAGCATAAAGGGTTCATATTCTTCCTAGGGGCCAAATTTACCTATCAAATATATATATATATATATATATATATATATAGAAATGATCCGTGGAAAACGTTAACTATTAACACTATTTCAACTAACGCTAATCTAGCCGTCCAATATTAGAGTTAATGGCTGAGATGAATGCTCAGCCGCTAGAGGGAGTAGCGGCCAGCAATAAATATGCCAAGTCGTTTTGACTGCTCCCTCTAGCGTCCATCAGAGAGGATTTTAAAAATCGTGGGCTGTTAGGGAATTTAGGGAGTAGTAGTCAAAAAAAAAATTGGCCAAATTACTGATTATCCTAATTATCCTCATACATACTACGTATTAATTAATAAAATAAAATAATAAAAAATTGTAAGTATAATCAATAATTATCTTTATACTTATTAATAAAATAAATATGTATAAGGATAATTAATAATTATGGTCTTATGATTTTTAATTATAAATAGGAAATAATGATTGAATTTATATTATATTCCTACTCAAATATATAAACTTAATCACTATTTTCTATTTATAATTAAAAATCATAAGGTGATAATCAGTAATTATTCTTATATATAATTATTTTGGTAATAAGTATAAGAATAAGTATAAAGATAATTATTGATTATTCTTATAATTATCCTTATTAATTTTTATTATTTTATTTTACTGATTAATAAATAGTATGTACGAAGATAATTAGGATAATCAGTAATTGTGCCAATTTTTTTTGTTGGCCGCTACTCCCTCTAGCGGCTGGGTTTCTCTCTGTTGGCCGCTAGAGGGAGTAACGGCCGCTACTCCCTCTAGCGGCCAGCAAAGAGAATTTTAATATTTATTGCTGACCGCTACTTCCTCCGGCGGCTGGACTTTCATCTCAGCAATTAACTCTAATATTGGACGGCTAGATTAGCGTTAGTTGAAACAGTGTTAATAGCTAACGTTTTTTACGGATCATTTCCCATATATATATATATATATATATATATATATATATATATATATATATATATATATATATATATATATACGGTCCGTCTCTAAAGCGAACCTTAAAGAGCGAACCAAAGACGAACCGTCGTCTTTGGTGTCTATGGCGACGATTCGATCCGTCGCCATAGCCATGTAGTCTTTGGCGACGGGTCGAACCGTCGCCATAGACATCAAAGACGACGGTTCGTCTTTAGTTCGCTTTTTAAGGTTCGCTTTAGAGACTCTCCATATATATATATATATATATATATATATATATATATCTATTTTTCTTTTTCTTTTTTCCTTATGAATATGTAGTTTGTGTAATGCAGGTAAATAAAATGGAATATATTTTAAAAATTCAACAGGAATAATTAGTAGTGGTTGGTCATGGAATGTGGTTAAGAAGACACGTGCTTTAAGTGAGTCAATATACTGTTTACATGGATTCTTTATTTAAATTCTTTGGTTGCTAATAGCAGATAGTTCAGTTGAGTGGTTGATAGGCTCTTGTAATTAGTTCAAAATTGATACAGAGAGGTAAATGTTCAAAGGCAGATCATCTGATCCAGGAAATTGAATTCTTGACTGGTATTTAAAGCTATCATGAACTTTTGATTGACCTCTTTCCGTTCCTATTTCTATTTTTTCTCTTCTTTATTTATGCTTAATCATTCGTATTTGTACGTAATGCTTGAAAGAGCCTATAGAGAATATTTATAATAATTAAAAAGTATGGTAGCATGGCAATTGAGATTGTAAATTGTTTCTAATGCCTCATTTGTTTAGATTGATTGCTGGTTGAAGGGTTGGGTTGTTTTCTCTGCACCAGCTATTGATTTGTGAAGGGATTATAGATGGTCACACCTACACTTGATCATCATCTACAATGGCCATTTACTCTACTTTCATAGTTAAAGTCCTCGTAATTTTGTGATTTATTGTTTTAAAATTTCTAGGAATGTGATAGCTTGTGCTTTATAGTTATAGATATAAAATTGTTTATAATGTGATATCTGGATATTGTAATCCAAATGACATTGTAATGGTGTCGCTAGATTCATTCCCTCTCCCTTTACTTTTTTTTAGTTACTATTTTCAAGATGAAGGCTGTAGTATTGTTTTGTTTCTCAAGCATTGTGCTTCTTGGATATTAATGTTAGATGAAAGTTTGTTTCATGTTACTTTAGTACCCCCTTTGTGCTAAGATTGTAGTCCAGTATCATTGATGTGAAGCGGTAAATCCCAACTTTCTTTTTATATTTGTACTGTTATTCGTGACGATAAGTATTTATCATATGTTACTTTATTACTCTCTTTGTGCTAAAATTGTAGTCCGGTCCTATTGATGAAAAGTGGTTAAACCGACTTTTCTTTTTATGTCAATAAGGTCAATAAGCCGTGCTTTGCACTGGTAAACTTAAAACCGATTTAGCAATTTTTTTTTATTAAATTGTGCATAATATAATTTATTTAATTAATGTTATATTAACAGGTTTCACGTATGATAAAAATGATAATTATTGTGTCTAATATAATTTACTTAATTGAATTTTTGTTAATATGTAAGTAATTAATAGGTGTTTCTGATTAATAAGAATGAAAACGAATATTGTAGATTTATTGTAGAATTTTTTGATTTTTTCACATCTTGAGTAATAGACTCTTTATGTTTTAAAATTATTGTATCTAGCTATTTGCGAGAAATGTATGTTATATTTGATACTTGTATAAGAACTCCAAACCAATACATTAAAATAAGAATAAATAAAAAGGATACAATATGATTGTATATAAATTTGAGAAAGTCAATATAAATAAATATGACATTAAAATAGAAAAATTAAAAAATTAGATTCTTGAGTCACCAAAATTTATTTTTAAGCTACTGAGTCGTTTTAGTTCTAAGACTTCGGACTGACCAAAACGACTAAGTAGTTGTTTTTGATATTTGTGTATAGATGTTGTTATGGTGACGATTAATGTGATGTGAAAGTTTGATTTAGATTAAGATTCTCTTTATTATGCATTCTCTAATTTCTTTTAATATATGGCAAGTGACATGAAAATTAAATCGACCGAAAAATTAAAATTTGTCGCAAATAATTAATAACAAAATAACATTTATCGTAAATAATTGTGTTGTTGAAAATGTCGGTAAAAATATTTTTTGCGTCTCAATATATGTACTTGAAAAAAATTAAAAGATAAATGTAATACGAGATCCTAATCCGGTTGATTCATATGTTACTTTAGTCACCTCTATGCTAAAATGGTAGTTAGTCCCATTTTCTACTCTCGTTTCAAAAAGAGAGTTGCCTTTCTTGAGATGGATTAAACAATGATGTTTCGAATATTGATCTATATGAAAAGTGGTTAAACCTAACTTTCTGTTTCTATTGATATTCTTATTTGCATAGTTTGGCTAGGGAATTGCCAAAACAAAATTCTAGGCTCTGATATTGCAAGAACAAAAATATTAATCACAATGCAACAAGTATCCTTTAAAATATTAAGTGTTGTTAGAATAATTATAAAATGCCAGTAAATATAAATTTGCTTTGATAATATATTTTTGTTCTGACAATATCTCTCTTTTTTAATGCAATTTTTATTTGAAATGGGAGTAACGTCGAGACAGAAGGGACTATAAGTTGGTGTATCTGTCAGCAATGAGTTGGGTTGGTAATCTTTCTACGTTCGTATTGTTCAACTTCAAAACCTCCCAACTAAGTTCTGAACAGCAATTGCATTCTTTGTAATAAAATCAATGTTAGCGTTCAAGGGTTGATTAACTTTGTATAAACTTTTTAATCATTTATTTAATCTTTTTTAGATTTAATTTAAAGAATACCCTCGAGAATAATTCTGTCTTTTGTGTTGAACTCTTGAAGGATAAGTATCCAAGGATATGATAGTTGATAATTTTTGCGGGCTGTTTTCCTTTTTTGTTAACGCCAAGTTTCGTCGGCGCGTCCAACCACAGAATCTACGTGCTTGAACCTGCACAATAACAGATCACACACGAAACTTGACGGCTTGTGCCGCCGGGGGATAGCTCCGATGTAAGAATAAGTACAAGCCGTTTACAAGGTTTAACAATGGAGGCTTTAGTATTTAGCGTTCAAAGATATATTACCTCTTAATCGTAGTCAAGACTAACCTTTCTCCCCTCCTTAGAATCCCTTTTCGAGTCGGATTAAAACTCTTAAATGTGGTAGTTATCTATATTTGGGTCCAACACAATCTCCTTAAAAGGTGTAAGTAGAATCCAATTCAAATACTACCTTTGGAGTTACCTTATTCAAGTATGATTAGGACTAGAGTCCTTAACCGTATAAACTCCCTATAACTCCAGACTCTGTACATGGGTTGTCTAACTACATAAGCCCAATCCAACCGAACATATATATACTGATCTAGGCTTCGGCTCAAGGGACTCGAAGGCCTAATCCCGAACATCACGATCCAAACAGGACTCCGTCCCAGAGGGCTCGGATATCCGATCCCGAACACCTTCAACATTCTGCATGGCTTCGGCCGAATGGGCCCAATCTCCTCGTTTCTAGCCCATGCCTTCAGCCCACATGAGGATCGGTAAAATACTCCCGAACATTGCCCCCAGTCTCTGGTTATAAAATGTTTATAATCAGAGACTCGAAAGGACACAAACTTGAATAGTCACGCCAAGAAATGATGAGCTGTCTCGGGAACACAAACGGTTCCTTTTCATTTTTGGGGCTTGTGCACGTCTCCCCAAGACCGGGCCCCACTCATCATAAATAGCCGCCCTGGAGATCCGTGCCAGTCACGCTATATAAACCCCTATCCATCCATCACTGTCACCTTTTCGAGCCTTTCATATTTCAAATTCCTCTCTCAAACTTTCCAGCAAAGGCGATTTCCGACGAGCTTCTTTCTTCTGCATTTCAAGTTTTTCATCTTGTTGTTACCTCACCAAATCTCTCCTTAGTTCATCCTCCCCCTCCAATGGCTGATTCTAGCATTCCTCCTCCCCCTGAAGCAGTTCCGTCCTCAGTTACTACCGGCGACCTGATTCCGGTCGAACTTCCGGTAGCACCTGCAGATATCTCCACTGACAACGCAGAAGCCAAAATTCGAAGCGCTTACTCTTCTGAGACCGGCTTCTTGCACATCAACACCCAATCAACTGTCCTCCTTTCTCAAATATTAGACATCCATACTCTGTTTAACATACTGAAGGAGTACAAGCTTCGGGTACCCAGACCGGAGGAGAGAATGTTCTGGAGACCCGAAGGCGAATGGGTTGTTGTTCCCCTATATGTCCTGAAGTATGGGTTTCGGTTCCCACTTCATGAGTTTATCTCTTCTTTTCTCTGCTTTGTGGGGGTCAGGTTCGCACAACTTGTGCCAAACTCGTATATCCACCTGATCTCCTTCATTGCTTTGTGCTAAGAGCTAGGTATTACTCCTGGCCTTGACTTTTTCTTCGCCTTATTCACCGTCGGCAGGTCGAAGGAACCTGGCCTTCGACAATTAAATAAGCAACCCAACCGAGCCGTCCTTATCAAAACTCCCTCCAGCAACAAAGGCTGGCATCCACAATGGATCTTTGTAAAGGGGACTGACCTCAAACTCCTCCCCAACTGGGCCCATCCGAAAGATCCCATCGCCAAAGTGTCCAAATTCCCCAAGGATCGGGCTGGTGCATTCAAGGAGTTCTACAAAAAGTGGAGTAAGACCGAATGGAGTCTGAAAGCTTTGTCTAATGAAGCCTGGTTGTACAAACACGGATGTAAGTATCCTATCCCGATCCTCTTCATACAACCATCCTCTCTCGTCGTTCTTCCGTAACCATCTCTCTTACTTGTTCCTTTTTGTGTAGTGACGATCTTCAAACCCGAAGGGGCCGCTGAGTCCCTAGCTCCTCTTCCCATCACAATCGAGCCGATCCGTCTTCCTATAATCGGCGAGACAGCCGAGGAGGAGACTATCCCAATTGCGGAGCTCTCAACCGGTTCTGATTCGGGCCCCGCCCCCTAGATAACACCGCCGAACCTGCCACTAAGAGTGCTCTAAACATGAGCCGGGCTGAGAAGATGACCTTGCTGAAAAGAACGAAAAGGCCTTCCACCAAAGCCCCCTTCAAGGCTGCTTCTTCAGCCCAGCCGAAACCGATAGCTCCCCCCCCAGACACCAACTGCGGTGCTTGAGGACTCAGAGGATACCGAAGACCGTCCACTCGAGCCTCGACCCAAGAAACCTCGTCTGGTTGGGGGCCCTGAACTGGCTGTTGTGGAGGTCGACCCGATTCCTGTTAGGTTTGTAATATTCATGAACGCAATCAAACTGCACAAATTAAGCAGAAGCATGAAAAATCAGAGTTTTAAAATTTAACAAATCATATATCCGGATCACCCTTTATGCACAATTATTAATTAAACGAAAATATGAAGAACAAGAATCATACCCTTGAAGATTCGAGCTTCCTCATGTACAAGTTCACCTCTAATCTTTTTCACGTTCAACTTGAATCCACCGGGTTTGGTTATTTCCTTTGATCAACGTTAGCCACCCAAGTGTTTGGCATCTAGAGGTGATCCACCAAGGAAGAAGAAATATTCAAGAAGAAGGATGTTTGGCAAAACCCTAATTTTTCTATCTCTCATAGAAAATGGTGTACTCTCCTAACTATTAGAATTACATATTCACGTGTTTTGTGAAAGTGTCAACCCCTTCACCCAAAATAAGACTCCTCTTATTTATAGATGTGGGCAACCCTCCTTAACAATTAAGGAATTGAATTTTATTTTAATTAATTAAATTCCTTTAATTAATTAGGCTCCCGATCTCATTAGGAATAATTAATTAAACTCTTTTAATTAATTAGTCTCCTAATCTTATAAGGATATTTGAGAGTACTTTATTAATTCTCAAACTCTTTTAGAAATTAAATAATAATAGTAATAATAATATTAATAAGACTCCTCTTATTAATTTATATTTAATATTTCTAAAATATTAAATAATAAATATTAAGCTATTTAACTTATTCTATCACCATAAATTAAATTAAATATACTTAACTTATTATTACGATTTTACCATTAACTTCTTAAATAATTATTCTTCCTTTTACGGTATGACCCTTTAGGTTCTCCATATTAAACCGGTTGTGAATAAATCAATTAGAACAATTCTAATCTTATTTAAATAAATAAATTAAAATATTAATTTTTTTAAATAAATAATATTTATTCTACAATAGGGATAAGCCTCCCTAGCGATTAATGACTTTCCAGATAATATAGATTTTAACATTAATCATAAAAGAACCTTTGAGTAAATAGTTACCGTACAATTCAATCCTTCCACCATACAATGTCCCAATTAAATATAAGACATGGAATTACTGTTAAGTCTTATTTTATTTAATTATATGTATTTCGACTCTTAAATGCACAACTCCAAATAATGCAAATTAGAAACTCCTTTCTAATTTCATTCTGCCTTGGCCAAGGATTACTGTGGATTACTGGGTTGTCATTTATCGAATCACATAGGGCATTTCTCTTATTTTATTAGAAGCGGTAGATTCTTTATTGATCATACAATATCTCTATGTACAACTTATTATATGCAAGCATACCATTTGATATACCCTAAGGGTCTTAAGGAATAAGTCAAAGTATAACTCATCATACACAAGATACTATGATGATCTCAAGTCCAAGGATCACTTGTACTACTATCACTACAGGAATTCCCATTGACAGACAAGTAAAACTCTATTAGGTATTCCTTAGCGAGCCACGTTCAGTGAACTTATTCTCTAATAAGCACCTACATACTTGCTTAGTGTCTCCCCACAAATGATCATGAGATCAATCATCCTCATCTAATGAGCAAGCAACGTACGTACCAATCTATCCGGATTCACTAATTTCTAATTTAGTAATCCAACGATTGGGAACTATTTTAGTTTTAAGCTTTCTAAGAATTTAGATCTCATTAGAATGATCATCATCATTATTCTAAAAGCATTGCTTAAAACTATGAGTTTATCACATATTATAAAGCAACATCATGTAGATAATTAAAAGCCTTTAATAAATTAATACTTTTTTATTAATAAATGAATAAGATTATTACAAAGTATATGCTTTATCATCAAACATGATTGGCTTGTGTGCATACTACTTTCAATCTCCCACTTACACTAAAGTCAATCGTCATGGTATCTCATACCCTTCTTCTCTAAGTGACAATTATCCTGCTATTGGATAAGCTTTAGTTAATGGATATGTAATGTTGTTCTTGAGAGTTCACTATCTCTATAGTGATTTCTATCTTTCAATGATTTCTATAATCAGATGAAAGTGCCGCAACACTTGTTTAGATCCAAGATGAGACTTAGGAACTATTCCTAGTTTAGTAATGAACTTTACATCTAAACAATCAACTTGCAGCTTCATTTACAACTATATACTTTGTCTTTATCACTAAACTAGCAACTCTTTGCTGTTTAAAATATTTCCAATTCACTGCACCACCGTTCAAGGTAATGCTTTACCTTAAAGTGGATATTTTGTCGTCTTGGTCTGTCTGAAAAACTTGAGTCTGTTAAGCTCTCTAGTTTTAATTTAGATCTACCATAAATTTTAATCACATCCTTAGTGCCAGTTAAGTACTTTAAGATGTTTTTCACTGTCTTACAGTGATCTTCTCCATAATATGATCGATCAACATCAGGTCTCGTATATTTCATTGTATACATCATTGTCACTCATGCGATCTCTCTTTTCAGGAGTCTATGGGGACTATTAAGAGAGATACACTCCATGGCTCATCAACATGAGACATCTCTTGGAGTTTGTCATGCTAAACGACTTTAGCATCAAATGAATATACGTTCCTTGGGTTAATCCGAGCATCCTTTTAAATCTATCTGTATAAATTTTTATCCCCAATTATGATACTCTTCCCAAATTATTCAAGGAGGAATTTTTAGACAACTTTATCTTTACTGATTGTAGCATTAGTATGTCATTTCTTATCCATAATATGACAACATATAATACTAGGAATGTCACGACGCTCCCACTGACCCTTTTGTACACACTAGGTTCATTCTTATTTTTGATAAACTCAAACTCTTTTGATTGTCTCATCAAAACAAATGTTCCATATTTGAGAAGCTTGCTTCAATCCATTTCTCTGAGTGTCTACAACTCTTACCTCATCTTATGTAACTGGATCATCATCTTCTATGATACGTACCTTATCATCATCATCCATGATGAATTCATACCTCCCAGGTATCTTCGGTACTATTCGAGATTTACTATTCGGTTGTAGTACAATAGGTCTATCTACATGTTCCTCTTATTTGACTTATAGTGTTTGTGGTTCTTGAACTCTTCAAGATTCTATTATCCTCCCACTAGCCCCTTCAATGATAAACACTTTTATCTTAGAAGGCAGCGTGTTTCGCAACAAACACCTTTTGCTAAGTAGTATTATAGAACATATATCCTAAACTTACTTTAGGATATCCCACAAATCGACACTTGTCAAATCTTGTCCCAAGCTTATCCTTTGAAACCTTTCATATAAGTTGGACAACCCCTTATATTAACATACTTAAGATTAGGAATCCTCTCTGTCCATAACCTTTATGGAGTCTTGGGGCCGGATTTTGAGGTTACCTTTTCCGTAGATATGTAGCCATTTCTAGGACATTATCCCAAAAGGATACTGGAATGTCGGTAAAATCATTATGGACCGCACCATGTACAACAAGGTACGATTTTTTTTCCCGGATACATCAATCAATTATTGCGTATTAGGAGGCATCCATTGTGAGAAAACCATTTGAGAAGATCTATAAACTCATTGCACAAGTATTTATTCCTTGATCCGATCAAAGAATCATAATAATTTGCCAATTTGTTTCATTTCTGAATTTTTGAACCTTTCAAATAATTCTCAATTATATTTCAGTAAATACACATATTCAACTCTTTGAATGATCATCTCCTTTTCTTTTTTTATACTAATTTTTTCAATATGCAAAATTATTTTTCACGTAAGTCAAGTATACATAATCCATTAAGTAATATTTCAGTTATATACAAAACATTATTATTATTATAAATAGAACAACAATTGTTCTTAAATATAATACCAAAAATTTTATTATCCAATAATAAAATGGAAATAATATTTCTAACGAGAACTGGAATACAATAACAACTTATTGACTTAATAGACTTGCCCGTAGGCTGCGCTAAACTATAAGTTCTTATGGCTGATGCAACAACCTTTGCTTCATTTCCACACATAGGATTACTTATCTCTTGTTTAGCTTTCTGCTTGGTCCCTTCATAAATCTATATTTATGATAACCAAAGCCGGTATCCTATACCCAAGTAAAACCTTGACTTAAAGAAAATTTTTTATTTAAATCATGAACAAAAATTTATATTTGAAATCGAAACTTCACTAAGCTTCTTCTGGTTAGCCTCTGCAAGATGCTTCATGCAGTTTCTTTCCAGTGTCCAGGCTTATTACAGTGGAAGCAAACTCCTTTGCTATCCATATCAGTTTTGTTCTTATTATCCTTTGTTTTTGCCTTTCTATTTACCTTCTTAGAATCGTTCTTCTTTTTAGAAAATCCTTTGGCCCCTGCCAGTAAGACTTTGTCTTTCTTGGTTGGAAAGTGACTCTCAACATTTTTTAACATGTTAAGCAAATCAGCGAGGCTGATATCTAGCTTGTTCATATGAAAAATTCACAACAATTATGAAAGGAGTCTGGGAGTGAGTGCAAGATCAAATCTTGGCTCAACAATCCATGACAAAACCCGTTGTCTTAATTGATCAATCAAATTGATTATTATGTTAAGGACTTTTATCTGTACTGTAGTGTTATCGGTCATTCTAGATCGGAAGAGCTCTTTAGATATCTGATATCTATCAGTCCTACTTTTCTCACCATCAACTACTTGATGTGTAGGAATATAGTAGGAGCATCCATAGTTTCATGCTGACGCTGAAACACGTTACTCATGGATGCGAGAATGATGCATTGAGCCAACTGTGCAACATCTTGTCACTTTCTAAAACTAGCAATCTCTTCCTCAGAGGCGTATTAAGGACATAAGATAGCTTTTCAGCCATGAGAACTATTCTTAAATTCCTTAACCAATCCATTTAATTCGGTCCAGTTAAATATCATCTAATATGCTTCACAGTGATAGTAATTTAGATATTGTAAAATTCTGTAAATGAATTTGTAATTAACAACATTTTAGCATACTTTCTTTTATTAATTACCAAAATAATTTAGGTCTTATTTTAAATTGGTATCTCCCACTATTTTTATCAAACTATATTACCCTCACATATATAGTTCGGCAAAATCTAATTAAAGATTTGCTAGTGAGAATAAGGATCCCATCTTAAATGTATATAGCATTGTGGTGACACAACAAACTATATATAAATAAATAGGTAGACAACTTTTGTCAATTACATCAACTATACAACTCTTTGTATTTTGCCTCTTAGATCATAATGGTCAAGTGTGTTCACATCCGAACTAAAATGATCCAAGTTAAGTCCAACCTAGCACTTTCATATATTCAAAAAAGAAAAACATTGTCCTTGTGGTGACACAACAAAATAATATTATTCAATTTTCTTTATAAGCATCAAATGTGATAAAATTAATATCTCAAAGAATTAAGATAAGCCTTGTGGTGACACAACAAACTTATAATAATTAATTAATACTCTATTATTTTTATCATGCTAGAAGGCGACATTTGATATTCCAAATATCTTTGAACGCTTAGGACTTAAGATAAAATATTTGAGGGGTTTGTTATTAATTTGTCTCATCTTGTTTAGCGCGCGCGCGCGCGCACACACACACACACACACACACACACACACACACACACACACACATATATATATATATATATATATATATATATATATATATATAGTATAAGCATGGACATATAGAATACTATATTCTACCCAGATTGATTATGGACTTTTATTCTAGTTTGGTTCACTAGAGCCACCAAGCGAACCAAAAGGTCAAACCCTAGGGGTGCAAGAATTAATATTTAAATATAACTATTACATTTAAACCCGGGCTCTATTACAAATGGGTCTTCAAGCACTCCTTGCTCCTTGATCTCTAATTCTTCAAAATTAATTCTAACTATTCCTATTACAAAACTATTTAAAATAAATAGAAACCTTGATCAGCAGTCAAGGGGAAGTACATAGGAGGGAGATAAAATTTATATTAAGAAAACATTAGAGAAGACGAGGTACACAGACCCCATTTAATAAAACTCACACATTCACGCATCCAACTAAAATAAAATTCAATCACATTGGTCAATAGTCCATAATTAATCTCATTTATTATCATACACATCATCATATGCATCAATAAATAACATTCATCTCATGAATAATAATAATTCAATATATATATATATATATATATATATATATATATATATATATATATATATGATATCATTTAATGGAAAAATTTAGTTAGTATAAAATCTAATTTTGAATCAAAATAAACTCCTTTATTTTAATCCAAATTTAAATAAAAATAAAACTCTTTTATTTTAATTTATCCAATTTTGAATAAAATAAACTATTTTATTTTAATCAAAATCTTTAATCAAAATAAACTCATTTATTTTAATTAATTATGGAATCTAATTTCAGGTAAAAAAAACTCTTTTATTAAAGAAAACACGGACTCTCTTTCCTATTCACAAATAAACTCTTTTATTTTGAATAATATGAAATCTTATTCCATATCTAAATAAACTCCTTTATTTAAGGAAATACGGATTCTCTTTCCTATTCACAAATAAACTCTTTTATTTTGAATAATATGAAATCTTATTTCATATCTAAATAAACTCCTTTATTTAAGGAAATACAGATTCTCTTTCATATTCACAAATAAACTCTTTTATTTTAAATAATATGAAATTTTATTTCAAAACTAAATAAACTCCTTTATTTAAGGAAACATGGAATCCAATTTTAACTCCAATTAGTTATTATGGAATCCAATTCTAACTCTAATTAGTTAGCATGAAATCCAATTTTAATATTAAAATAAACTCTTTTATTTTAATATTCAAATAAACCTTTTATTTAAAAATTAAAATAAAATTTTTTATTTTAATTATAAAATAATTAAGAATATATATATATATATATATATATATATATATATATATATATATATATATATATATATATATTCGTTTCTACCTGACTTTGTAAGATCTATTTAATCAACTGTTCTTTTCTGATTTTAAAATTTCTTCTTCTCATTATTCTTAAGTCACCTAAACTGTGCCGCAAACCTTTTATAAGTCTTCAGGTGTGAGCAGTGTCTGGTTTAACAACATATGTATGAGTCTTAACGATAGCAAGGGTATGAATGGAAGAATAATGTTTAAGAATTATTTTTGAAAGATTAAAAGATGAGTCGATTATTCAGATCTAGCTCTTCAGTTAGTAACCGGTCAGCTTTGCCTCCTGTTCTGACATAGTTAACCAAGAAGAACACTGTTTTGAAAATATTAGTCAAGTACTCCATAACTGGAACATACCCAAGGTTTCTCCTAGAGAAATTTATCAGTCAACCTTCTTAGATAACTTTAAAACAGATTATAATGTTAAGACAGTTGAAAGAGTTTATGCAATTAATAAAGAGTACTAAAATTGTAGCCTTTTATCACCAGATGTTATTAAAAAACATAGAAAAAGGGGTTATAATTTTATTCATACAGGTCTTATTCAAGTTGCAGTTAAACCACTTAACATAAAAGGAATTAATTCATCTATTTACCTTTGTCTAAGAGACGCTAGGTTTTTGAATTATTACCCCAATATTATTGGAGCTATGGAATCCAGTCTGCACAATGGACCTATCCATTTCAATTGCTTTCCAGATTTCACACTTAGCCTCAGTGATCAAAATTTATTAAAAGCTTTAACTTTAAATATTAAAACTGCTGGTGAGATTACTCAAATGATTGAGGGATCTCAACCTATTGCTTTGATTTATAGGATTTATTATAAGACTATGGAATCAAATTTGAATGTTCGTGCTCTTAATAAAAGTCCCAAAGATCAAACAGTTTTAATTAAAAGTTCAACTACTGATGCTAATGTCCAGATTTCGAGAACAATTCTCTGGAAGGATATTACTTTGCCTAATCAATGGACTTTGCCAAATGAATTGCCAAAGCAACCTGTAGTTAACAATCTATTAAATATTGAAAACATTAGACCGTTTTCTGATGGAACTGTTAAAATTAGTTTTGAACGTACTAGAAATCCATTCGTAATAGAAGACATCTCTAGTTCATCAGCACCTTCAGTTATTCATACTCGAAGAGACACTGAAGTTTTTAGTAATCCTTCTGTTAAAGACGTTAAACTTAAAGGAATTCTTAATAAAGGTCAAGCTAGTCTTCCCTGTTACACCTAGAATGATCCTGTTGAAGAAGAAAGTTCTTCTTCTCCAACATCGTCTGAGTTTCCTACTCAATCTGATTTTAATGCCCCTATACATAACCATTTAAGAGTCATTAAAAAAGATTTTGTATTAGATTGGGATAATTTAGTAAAAGATTTTAACTCAAAGTCTAATAAAGAAAAAAGACATCTATTTAGATCTAATCATCCAACTGAAAAGGAAAGAGATAAGATAGTTAATAGATGGAAAAGATTCATTAAAAATGAAGAATTAAACGTTACTTTTTATGATTAGTATGAACAATATCAAAGTAAATGTAATGTTATTACCAAAACTCAATGGATTAAAGAAGATAAAACTAAGACTACTTCTAGTCATCCTCCATTAGAATCTATAGTTATTCCGGTAAAGAATACTTCAGTCATTGCTAGTCCTTTTAAAATTACTGATAATGTTAAAGATGATAGAAAAATAATTGAGCAATTAAATTTTAGTAACCAATATCTAGCAACTGTTGGAAAACAACTAGATAGGATTGAAGAAAAGTTTGAAGAAAACATTATTAAAAAACCCGATTCAAAGATTGAACAACCTTTAATAAAATTACCAGAAAATAGATATAAATTAGGTTTACCTAATAAAGATAATGAACTTACCAAACCCATTGATGAGTTATTTAAAAAACTTAAAATTGAAACCAGTACAAGCGGCACTATAGCGATTATTGATCAGATAGATTCTGATAATGAGAGCGATAGTTCCTCTATTTCCTCTGAAACTATTCCAGATCTTAATGAACAACTTAACAAGTTAGCTATTAATAACACGAGTATAACCAGAAATTGGTACTCTAGACCAACTCCTCCGGATCTACAGTTCGAAGAGAGAAATTGGATACAATTTTGTGTTTCATCCAACAAAATATATGAATGGAATATTGATGGATTTAGTGAACAAGAATTTCTTAATAAACTAAATCATATGTCAATGGTAGCCAATAACTATATTAATAAATTCAATCATCTATCTCAACCAGACATAGTTGAATTAATAGCTAGTGGATTTACCGGTATTCTTAGATCTTGGTGGGAAAAACACCTCACTGAAGACTCTAGAATATCAATTATCCATGCTATCCAGCGTGATGATGACGGCAATCCCATCTTTGATGAAGATGCTGGGATTGGTCTGCCTGATGGAGCTAATACCTTAATATTCACTATAATTAAACATTTTATTGGCACTCCCAATAATATCACTGAAAGAATTCATGATCAACTTAGTAACCTCACTTGTCCCACTCTAAGTGATTTTAGGTGGTACAAAGATGTATTTACTTCACGAGTCATGATGCGCACTGATAGTAATAAACCATTTTGGAAAGAGAAATTCGTTAATGGTTTACCTTCTTTATTTGCACATAAAGTCAGAGAAGAATTAAGCAAAGATTTAGGATATATAGATTATGATAATTTAACTATGGTGATATAATAAGTTATATTCAAAAAATTAGATTAAAAATATGTATTGACTTTAAATTAGCTAAGCAAGCTAGTAAATATAAAAATAAAGCTAAATACGAGTTAGGCACTTTCTGTGAACAATATGGTTTACCCCCTGTTGCTCCCTCTAGAAGGAAGCACGAACATAAATATATTGAGTCTCAACATAAGAGTCATAAACATCGTAAAAAGAGATATAATCAAAATAAGAATAATAAAAATAGTAATCAAGATTCTTATTATAAAAAACCCAAATCAACACACAAGAAATCAACCAATAAATCAAAGAAATTTGATAAAAGTAAAATTGTATGTCACAATTGTGGGCAAAAAAGGGCACTTTAAAAGTGAGTGCAGAGTTAAGCAAAAATTAGCTCAGTTGAAAATCTTAGCTGAAGATACTGAACAATTGTTAGAATTAATAAGAATAGAAAATAATGTCTGTAATGAAGAAGCCTATGATATTCCAGAATCTTCGAGCAACAGCACTTGTAACGATGAATCAAATAGTGATAACGAAGTTATAGTTTGTGCTGAAGATTGCAGTAACAACTGTTGCAAAAGATTAAATGTAATTTCCAAAGAAGATGAAGAAAGTTCTTTGTTAATTGACTTAATTAGCAAAATTAGTGATCCAGATTTAAAAATTCAGTACACAAAGCAGTTAAAAGATTTATTAACAAAAGATAAGAAAGTTAGTGATAGAGTTCTTAAAGCCAAAGAGAAACCTATTTTCAGCCTTAATAAAACACTAGAAAGATTTAAATCTCCTGTCAGGGAAGTCACACTCCCTGAATTAAATCAAGAAGTTAATAAACTCAAGAAAGAAATTTCTAGTCTAAGATTAGATGTTGCTAATTTAAGAAAAGAAATTGAATATAAAAAATCTGATCTCCAGATTCATGATTCCTCCTCTAGTGATGAAGATCATGATGTACCTTAATCCTCAGGTACAAAAAATGATGAAATCTTTTTGTTCAAGGTCTTTCTCTCAAAAGAATTAAAGATATTACCATTCAAAAATGGTATATCTCTATTAATTTAGTTATTGATAAAACTTTCTCTATACAGCTCCCCGCCTTAGTTGATACTAGTGTGGATTTGAATTGTATTCAAGAAGGCCTTATCTCTACTAGGTATTATAAAAAGACTAGTGAAAAGCTTAATTCAGCTAATGGTAGTCAAATGGAAATAAAATACAAGTTGCCTAAGGTTCATATCTGCCAAGATAATATGTGTTTTAAAACTTCATTTGTTTTAATCCGCAATCTTACATATAAGATCATCCTTGGTCTTCCTTTTATTTATCTATTATATCCATTTACTACTAGTAATAAAGGATTATCATGTAATCATCTAGGAAAAGAAATAACATTTAAATTTCTTATTAAACTCAAAGAAAGAGATTTAAAATTTATTCAAAAAGAGTCAATCTCCAAGTCTTTAAACCTATTAAACTGTAAAGTTACCCATTTAGGATTTCTTAAAGAAGAAATTAAATACAAACAGGTTGAAGAACAACTTAAAACTAAAAGAGTTCAAGAACAGATTGACAATTTAAAAGGATATTTACAAGATAATCTATGTTCTGAGTCTCCCAATGCCTTTTGGCATAGGAAGAAACATGTAGTTAGATTACCTTATGCTAAGGAGTTCAAAGAACACTTAATTCTTACTAAAGTTAGACCTATTCAAATGAGTCATGAACAAATGGAGTTATGCAAGAAGGAAATCAATGATCTCCTCAGTAAGGGTTTAATTAGACATAGTAAATCACCATGGTCTTGTCCTGCTTTCTATATTAACAATGAAGCAGAAAAAGAGAGAGGTATTCCCCGTCTAGTTATCAACTACAAACCATTAAACAAAGTCTTAGAGTGGATTAGATACCCTTTACCCAATAAGGAAGATCTCCTTAGTAGGTTAAGCTCTTCCACTATTTTCAGTAAATTTGACTTAAAATTCGAGTTTTAGTAAATTGCTATTCATCCCCATGATAGATACAAAATAGCATTCACCACTCTGTTCGGTCATTACGAATGGAACGTTCAGTCATTTGGACTAAAAAATGCACCCAGTGAATTTCAGAATATTCTCAATAATATTTTGAATCCTTTCAGTCATTTTATTATTGTTTATATTGACGATATCCTTGTATTCTTCAAGACTATTGATGAGCATATTAAACATTTGAATTCGTTCTTTAAAACGGTTAAAACCAATGGTCTTGTTCTTTCACCTTCCAAGTGTAGTCTGTTTCTGATTAAAGTCAGATTCCTCGGTCTAATCCTCTATCATGGACTCACGCGGCCAATTGACAGAGCTATTCAATTCGCTGACCGGTTCCCAGATAAGATTACCGATAAAACACAGTTACAGAGATTCTTGGGCTCTCTTAATTATATTGGCAAGTTCTACCAAGATCTTAGGAAGATTTGTAAGCCTCCTTTTTAGCGCTTACAAAGTAATCCACCTCCATGGACTGACGTTCATACTTCTGTAGTCCAACAAGTTAAAAAATATGTTAAGGTTTTGCCTTACCTTGGCATCTCAAATGATTCAGCATTTAAAATAGTTAAAACTGATGCCTCTGACATTGGATTTGGTGGCATTCTCAAACAAAAATTAACTCCTACTTCCTCTGAACAAATTGTTCGATTTCATTCCGGTGCATGAAATCCTACACAGTTAAATTACAGTACTATTAAAAAGGAGATTTTGTCACTTATATTATGTATTAATAAATTTTAGCGTGGTTTACTTAACCAAAAATTCTTAGTTAGGATAGATTGCAAATCAGCAAAATTTATTCTTGAAAAAGACGTTGAGAACGTCGCCTCTAAGCATTCTTTCGCTAGATGGCAAGCTCTCCTCAGTATTTTTGATTTTGATATTGAATATATTAAAGGTAGTAACAATTCAATCCTAGATTTTCTAACCAGAGAATTTATCAACACAAGTACAGTTACAACAAAATGAGTGTAAGGGGAAATCCTCATTCCCGTGGAAAGGGCCAATCTCCCGGCCCAAGTAATCAGTTAAAGGGAACCTCGGTTCCGCATCCAGTCAATCCAGTTACCAAGCCCGATGTAGTTAATAGGTTTCAGGTTATTGGGACAATCCCTCTCCCTAAGTCTTATTCATCTGCCCTTGCTAGTCAACCACAACCGATTGACCCATATGCTAATCAAACGAGGGAAACCTCATCAAAACCTAGTCATTCGGCCTCTGAGTATCATGCCGTTTATGATCATCATTTATTTCATATTGAGTCACACACGAAACCCAAAGATGACCCAATTAAACTTGCAGCCCAATATTTTCCTACTGGCTGGCATTTGCTTCCGTGGGCTCCTTATAAATCTCTTTCGTATTATAAGGACATTCATATTGAAACCGAGTCAGTTTTCATTAAACCCATTTATGCTAATGATAATAAGTCTAAACTTCTTTATCATTCACTTTACATTAAAAACATCCTCAGTTTTTCTTATTAGGGAAATCATCCCTCAGATCTCAGGTCTCTATCTAATCAAACTAGTTCTTACTGTTATTTTGATTATATTGAAGCCTGGAGTAAAATCATTGTTCACCAGAATGAAGATCATAGTCATTCGTGGTTTTTACAGTTCGACCACAAATTCAAAAGTAAAATTCCTACGTGGTTCACCCTGTGGTGGTCTAGACTTGGTCTGTGTTATGAGATTCTTCCTAATCTTCTCAAAACATAAGTTAATCATTTTATCAATTTTACAAAGTATAATCCAGTTTATGAAGGAGTTCCAGTTTTCCTTCTATTCTGTAGTAAATATAAAATCCCGTGGATCCTTAAATGGCAATACGAGATTTTATCTCCTCAAGAAGTAACCATATTCGTACCCCCTTCATCTATTGGTATAAGACGGTTCAGACCTCTTTATCACCTATTGCTCATGTATCTCGCCGTTTTTACATCGAATGGTGGGATAAATTCGGTGTCAATAGGATAGTTGGCCAAGTTCAAAAAGAATTTCCTCCTACTCCTATCCATTCAGTTTCCCCAGTCATCCTTACTCCTGCAGTCAACCCTTCCAGTATATTATCCAAAAAATCAAAGGATAAATCGATTGCCCCTTCTGAGTCAACAGTTATTTCTGATATTAACAGTTATTCTACAACTCAGCTCAGACTCTTTGTTGATGCTATTCATATGAGATTTGAACAGTTAAATGAAGAGGTTGAGGCTTCAGACGATGCTTCTTCCCAATCCAGAGCTGAAGCTTCCAGTCAAAATGAAGAAGACGAAGAGGAAGACAATTGTGACCCCTATGGCACTATTAGTCTTCAGGATGCTCAAGTTCCCTTCGCCTAATTAATTTGGTAAACGGTGATAGCCTCATTGATCAATCAATCAAAGTGGATGTGGTAACTGCCGCCAGTTCCAGCACCTGCTCCGGTAGCCAGCACCTGCTCCGGTAACCAGCATTTGCTCCGACCGATATTTCCAGCCCGTTCAGCCTCAATCATTTCAGTCACATGCGACAGGGCCCCATGGCCATCCAAGTCAAAAGTTTACACCAGCTTTTCCACCGAAAATAGATTCTGCGTAATTTTCGGTCCAAAGTCAGCAATTACCTTTACTTTTACTTTACTTTAGTAAATGTAATATGTTTCTTGCTTTGTACTTTTATCTTATTTAATGTAATAGTAACCATGTAACAGTTCGGTTCCTTGATTTATAAAAGGAAACTGAATTCATTTGGTAAGGCAGACTTCAAAAGACGCTAAGTTCCTTCTCAGTCGAATCTTTAGCCTCTACCGCTGTTTAGCCTTTCTTTACCCCTCTTCTTCTAATGTTCTTAATCTAGTAAACTTGTAAGTCATTTATTTTTTTGTACTTGTACATAGTTCAAGTTATCAATAAATAAAACTGTTTTTTATTTAGTAATTTAATTGTGTTTGAATGCACCTCTGAGTTATAATTTATTTTTGATTGTATCCTAGTTACCGAAGTAACCATAATGATTCGCGATTTTTTTTAAAAATAAATTTTATACAACAAAATTATGTCCAATTAAATTGTTCTAAACACATATTAACATACATATCAAATCAAACAATTAATAATTCGCAAAAAGGTTTGGCTCTGATACCACTGTTAGGTTTGTAATATTCATGAACGCAATCAAATTACACAAATTAAGCGGAAACATGAAAAATCAGAGTTTTAAAATTTTACAAACCATATACCTGGATCACCCTTTATGCACAATTATTAATTAAACAAAAATATGAAGAACAAGAATCATATCCTTGAAGATTCGAGCTTCCTCAAGTACAAGTTCACCTCCAATCTTTTTCGTGTTCAACTTAAATCCACCGGGTTTGGTTCCTTCCTTTGATCAACGTTAGCCACCCAAGTATTTGGTCTCTAGAGGTGATCCACCAAGGAAGAAGAAATATTCAAGAAGAAGGATGTTTGACAAAATTCTAGTTTTTCTATCTCTCATAAAAAAGGGTGTACTCTCCCAACTATTGGAATTACCTATTCACGTGTTTTGTGAAAGTGTCAACCCCTTCACCCAAAATAAGACTCCTCTTATTTATAGATGTGGGCAACTCTCCTTAACAATTAAGGAATTACGTTTTATTTTAATTAAATAAATTTCTTTAATTAATTAGACTCCCAATCTCATTAGGAATAATTAATTAAACTCTTTTAATTAATTAGTCTCCTAATCTTAATAGGATATTTGAGAATACTGTATTAATTAATTCTCAAACTCCTTTAGAAATTCAATAATAATAATAGTAATAATAATAATAAGAGTCCTCTTATTAATTTATATTTAATATTTCTAAAATATTAAATAATAAATATTAAGCTATTTAATTTATTCTATCATCATAGATTAAATTAAATATACTCAACTTATTATTACGATTATGCCATTAACTTCTTAAATAATTATTCTTCCTTTTATGGTGTGACCCTTTAGGTTCTCCATATTAAATCGGTTGTGAATAAATCAATTAGAACAATTCTAATCTTATTTAAATAAATAAATTAAAATATTAATTTAATTAAATAAATAATATTTATTCTACAACAGGGATAAGCCTCCCTAGCGATTAACGACTTTCCAGATAATATAGATTTCAACATTAATCATAAAAGAACCTTTGAGTAAATAGTTACCGTACAATTCAATCCTTCCACCATACAATGTCCCAATTAAATATAAGACATAGAATTACTGTCAAGTCTTATTTTATTTAATTATATATATTTTGACTCTTAAATGCACAACTCCAAATAATGCAAATTAGAAACTCCTTTCTAATTTCATTCTGCCTTGGCCAAGGATTACTGGGTTGTCATTTATCGAATCATATAGGGCATTTCTCTTGTTTTCCTAGAAGCGGTAGATTCTTTATTGATCATACATTATCTCTATGTACAACTTATTCTACCCAAGCATAACCTTTGATATACCCTAAGGGTCTTAAGGAATAAGTCAAAGTATAACTCATCATACACAAGATACTATGATGATCTCAAGTCCAAGGATCACTTGTACTACTATCACTACAGGAATTCCTATTGACAGGCAAGTAAAACTCCATTAGGTATTCTTTAGCGAGCCACGTTCAGTGAAATTATTCTCTAATAAGCACCTACATACTTGCTTTAGTGTCTCCACACAAATGATCATGAGATCAATCATCCTCATCCAATGAGCAAGTAACGTATGTACCAATATATCCGGATTCATCAATCCCCAATTTAGTAATCCAATGATTGGGAACTATTTTAGTTTTAAGCTTTCTAAGAATTTAGATCTCATTAGAATGATCATCATCATTATTCTAAAGGCATTGCTTAAAACTATGGGTTTATCACATATTATAAAGTAGCATCATGTAGATAATTAAAAGCCTTTAATAAATTATTACTTTTTTATTAATAAATGAATAAGATTGTTACAAAGTATATGTTTTATCATCAAACATGATTGGCTTGTGTGCATACTACTTTCAATTCCTACCTCGACTCCCACCTTTAAAGCAAGTTCCTCACAAGGGACGCCAACTACTTGTTGGCCGAAGAGTCCATCGAAAGTGTTCCCCTTCAATCTGTTCGAGAATTTCTAACTCCCCGGTAATGACGAACGTTTCAAGGGACACTCCTTCAAAGAGTATCTGGTAGCCTACATCAGGGCTCAAACTCAGGTAATCTCGAAAGCATTAAGCTTCTTCTTTATACTTTGGTTGTACTTTTGATGGCTGATGTGTTGTTTTGGTGTAGGCCAACGCCATCCTCGCTCGAGCTATTCTGCCTCTGGCCCATACTACGAAGAAAGAGGCTCAACTGAGGTCGGATATGGCACTTCTCGAAGCTGAGTTACGAGGGCGGGACTTGGATTTGAAGAAAGAGAAGAATCTTCATGCCGACACTCGAAATTCGTTGACCAAGGCTGATCATCGAGCTGCCGAACTAGAAGAACAATACTCGTTGCTTCAGCAGGAGTTCGTCGGCCTCGATGGTCATGCCAAGAAGCTGGTCCAGGATAAGGATCTTCTGACAGAGGAGAACAAGGATCTGAAGGTGGCCCTTCATACTGTTGAGGATAAGTTAACCGGAATACATAGTCAGTTGAGGACGTTGATTCTGGAGAACAACACCTTGAGGGAAGAGCGGGCCGTCGCCAAGCAGTTAGCCACAAAGGAGTATGAAGAGTCACCCGCCCTTACAGATAAGGTCATGACCCAGTTTGTTAAAGGTTTTGAAGCTTATCGGGAAAAGGCTAGGGCAAAGCTGATTGCTGCTGGGCAGGATGCTGCTATTCTTGATTCCTCCGATGAAGGATCTGAATCTGATGATGATGGTCCACAGGAATAGTTACTTTTAGGACTTGTTATAATTATAATTTTCCTTTCCTTTATGTGGAACTTACTCGATCAGTTATGCTTTTATCGATTAGTTATGTTGTTTAAAGCTTTCTGATTGGTTTTTGTTCGGAGCCTGTCCGATTGGGGTTTGTAAAAACTTTTCAATATGAATGAAGTAAATAGAATTTTAATAGTATTTTTCTCGATCAGTTATACTTGTGCCTTTTACCGATCAGTTATGTTATCTTGAACCTGCTGATCGGCTTACGCCTGAAGCTTATCTGATAAAAAATTATACTTTTCTCGATCAGTTATACTTATGACGTTCACCGATCAGTTATGTCATTTCAAACTTTCTGATTGGTTTTGGCCCGAAGTTTACCTGATCGGGATTTGTAATAACTTATGAATATAAATGGAGTACAAACATTTTCCAAAGAGAAATCTCATTTATTTCATTGATAACTAGAATGGTTTATATAAGTAAAGGAAAGAAAGGCATAACTTTTACTGGTAATATTTTCTAAGTCTTTCAACATGCCATGTATTCTTTACTTCTGAACCATCCATTGCTCGAAGCCGGTATGTACCTGGCTTCGGCACTTCCACCACTTCATAGGGTCCCTCCCAATTAGGCATCAGCTTGCCAGTGTTCTGGGGGGTCGATGCCTCCGACTCCTGAAGGACCAAATCTCCTTTGCTTCACCTTTTGATTATAGTGTCGGGCTGTTCTCTTCTGGTAAATTACCAACCTTAGTAGAGCTGACTCCCGAACTTCCTCCAAAAGGTCTAGATTTAACCGTAGTCCCTGGTCATTGTAAAACTCCTTATATTGGCTGACCCGAAGAGTAGGATATTCGATCTAGATCGGTATTAGTGCATCGGTCCCATATGCCAATCTGAATGGCGAGTCCCCTGTCGTCGTTCTCGGAGTAGTCCGGTAAGCCCACAAAACACTGAGTAATTCTTCGGGCCACCGACCCTTTAATTCGTCCAACCTTCTTTTGATGCCGTTAAGCAGAGTTCGGTTGGTGACCTCTACTTGACCGTTAGACTGAGGGTGGGTATCTGAAGTCTTTCGATGTTGAATTCCCAATTCTTTCAAGAAGGCTTCAAATTTTAAACCCACAAACTGCCTGCCATTGTCCGAGACCACTACCATCGGGATTCCGAATCGATAAACAACACCTTCTTTGAGAAACATCAAACATTCTTGTTCGTTAAATTTTTGTAGAGGTTTGGCTTCGACCCATTTGGTTATATAGTCGATGGCCACAATCACAAAATAGGCTTATCCCTTGGCAATTGGCAAAGGACCCAAGATGTTAATTCCCCAAACAGCAAACGGAATCGGGGATAAGATCGAACATAACTCTTCAGGCGGCTGATGAGGGATGGCGCTGTTCAGCTGGCACTTGGGACATCATTTGACAAAGTCTGTGGCCTCTTGATAGATGGTCGACCAATAGTATCCCTGCCTCAAAATCTTATATGCCAGTGACTTTGCCCCCATGTGGTCCCCATAAATTCCTTTATGCACTTCCCGAAGTGTATAATCTGCTTCCAATGGTGTCAAGCATTTGAGTAGTGGGGAACTGAATGCCCTTCGATACAGGTCTCCATCGATGAGAACAAAGTTTTTGCTCTTGTGCTTGATTTTTCTTGCCAATATGCGATCCAAAGGCAAAACCCCATCAGCTAAGTAAGATATATATGGTGTAAGCCAACAGTCGAGCCGGTCCAAAGTTAGCACATCCACCTTCGGAACACTTGGTTGTTCTAAGACCTCTAGATACACCGACCCGTTGAAGGAGCTTACTTCAGTTGTGGCCAATTGAGTTAAGGCATCGGCTGTTATGTTGTGTGCTCGATCAACCCCCTGACAACTGTATAAAGTGAAATATGTGAGTTTTTCCTTCACTTTGGCTAGATATTTTGTCATTCTTACCCCCCGAGCTTCATATTCTCCTGATATCTACTTGACCACCAATTATGAATCACTATAGACGACTAACTTCTGATCTTTTAGACTTCGAGCTAACCAGAGTCCAGCTAAAATGGCTTCATATTCCGTTTCATTGTTTGTGGCTTTGAACTAAAACTGGATGGCTTACTGGACTTTAAATCCTTCGGGACTTGTCAGAATAACTCCTGCCCTGCTGATGTCCAAAGTCGAGGACCCATCTACATACAAAGTCCAAGAAGTTGGCCTCTGTTGAGCTTCGACAATTGTACTCACGTTCGATTCTATAAAAGAACATTCCACTACAAAGTCTGCCAATGCCTGTTCCTTGATTGCTGTTCGGGGGTGGTATTCTAAACTAAACTGTGTTAATTTCATTGCCCAAGCAGCCAACCGACTCGACACTTCTGGTCTGTATAATACTTTTTTCAAAGGCTGATCCGTATACACCACTACCAACCGAGCTTGGAAATAGTGTCGCAGCTTTCTACTCGCAATTATCAAGGCATAGGCGAACTTTTCCAGGTTCGGATATCTTGTCTCTGCATCCCAAAGAACGTGGCTGACGTAGTATACCGAGAACTGTCTTCCCCCCTTTTCCCTTACCAGTGCTGCCCCAACGGCCATCGAGCTTGTAGCCAAGTATAAATACAAAGGTTCTGAGGGGATTGGTTTCATTAATAAGGGTGCTGAAGACAAATATTTCTTGATTTCTTAGAACGCGTCTTCGCACTCAGAGGTCCACTAGAAACTCTTCTCATTCTTCGGTCCTTTGAGAGTGTCAAAGAAGGGTAGACATCTTTCGGCTGACTTCGACACAAATCTCTGAAGGGCAACTATTCGGCCCGTCAACCTCTGTACGTCTTTGTATGTCTTCTGAGATTTCATGTCTAAGATCGCCTGGATTTTCTCCAGATTTGCCTCGATGCCTCTTTTACTAACCAAATATCCCAAAAACATTCCTGACCCCAATCCAAAAGTGCACTTAGTCGGGTTCAATCGCAGTTTATGTCTTCGTACTGTTTCCAAGCAGCTCTTCAGATCATCTAGGTGATTTCAAACAGACATGTTTTTAACAATCATGTCGTCCACATAAACCTCCATACTTTGGTTAAATTACTTTCTGAACAGGAAGTTCATCATTCGCTGATATTTTGCCCCGACATTTAGCGGTCCGAAGGTCATCTTCTGATATGCATATATGGCCCGATGAGTAATGAAATTGGTCTTCAGAATGTCTTCCTTACTCATTGAGATCTGGTGGTATCCAGAGAAAGCATCCATGAAACTTAACATACCGTACCCCGATGTGGCATCGATCAGCTGATCTATATTGGACAAGGGATATAAATCTTTTGGGCAAGTCTTGTTCAGGTCCATGTAATCGATGCATAACCTCCAATTCCCATTCTGTTTTTGAACCAATACCACATTAGCCAGCCACTCGGAGTAGTCGATCTCGAAGATGAATCCTGTTTCCAATAGTTTGGAAATTTCTTCTTCTACGATCTTCTATATTTCTGGAGTAAAAATCCTTCTTTTCTGTATAATTGGTTTTCTCTTTGGGTCCATATGTAATCTATGCAGGGCCATTGACTCGCTTACCCCGGGCATATCACTAGGTTCCCATGCAAAGATGTCGACATATACCCAAAGCAGATCTATCAGTAAATGGCTCTGTCAATCCCGATCCAATCTTGATCAATTTCTCTGTGTTCCCTGGAACCAGTTCCATATCCCAGTCTCTTCGATAGGCAGGGCTAGCGGTTCTGTGCTACTTTCAGTGAATGACTCTATTTCGATGGCCATTGTTTGCTTCTGCTTGCTAACCCCGACCCCTGAGGAAATCAATATGTTTCGATAACACCTTTAGGCAATATCAATATCATCTTTTACCTCCCCAATCCCGTTTGATGTCGGAAACTTGATCTTAAAATGATGTATGGATGTTATTGCCTGCAGTGCCGCTAGTGTCAGCCTTCCTAAAATAGCATTATACGCCGAATCCACCTGTACCACAAAGAGTTTGACCATTATCTCTGCCTGTTGAGGTGCTGTGCCGAACTTGATAGGCAGTTCGATGGTTCCTGACACATGTACTGGGTCTCCACTAAAATTGTACAGCGGGCCTTCTCCAACCAACTCCATCTTCTTGCCTTCCAGGTTTATCCTCTGATAGGCTTGCGTATATAGTATGTCGACCGAGGACCCATTGTCGATCATCATCCTCTTCATGTCCACTGGCCCGACTTGAGCGGTTATTACCAATGCCCCATCGTGTGGTTCTATAAGATCTGTAGGATAGTCTTCGTCTGAGAAAGAGATGGATACTCCCAGGTAGGCCCGATCCTTTCTTGGCGAGGAATCTGCTACTGACAACACGGCTTCGAGATGTCCACTTCTCTTCTTCCCAATCACACACCCTACCGAACCGCCTGAAATTACGTCGATCACACCTCGGGGTTGCTGGTTCGGTTTTGGCTGTGTATCTCGAGCTGGCCCTCTGCTTTCCTCCCTAGGTGCCTCTGAACTCTCCCAACCAACTACATACTAGACCAGATGGCCGCTCTAAACGTTCTTCTCTATCAAATCCTTCAGATCATTACACATCTCAGTCGTGTGTCCGCGACTTTGATGGTATTCATAATATTTGTCCTGACCTCTCTTTCCGGGCTTTGGATGTGTCGAACATAGCTCAAAAAATAGCTTGTTCCGCATTTCTTCCAATATCTTCGCCCGATCTGTGTTGAGTTCGGTGTACACTTTGTTGACGTTCCTATTTGGGAAGGGTGGTCGGTCACTTCTCGAACCTCCCCCATTATAGCTTTTTCTTCCATAACTATCCTACCTCACCTGATTGTTCGACTGTTGAGAACTCTGCTTGTCCCGATCCTTCGACTTCTCATATGACTGGGATTACAGTTTGAAATTTCCCATAGCCTCCTCTATCGCAATAAATCCCTCAGCTCGATGGAAGGCTTCGGTCAGGTCTGCCGGAGGGTGGATTACCAAATCCTACATCAGTTTTTTCAATTTTCCTATATCCAGGCTAGTTGTGAAAAATCCTAAGGCTTGTGGGGAGTTCAATTCTGCTACCGAACCCACTGCCTCCAGAAATCTCTTGACATACTGGCCCAGGCTTTCGTCCGACCTCTGTCTTACCTGCATGAGGGAAGCTGTTATCTTTCCTCGTCTCCTGTTACTTCCGAATTGAGCATAAAATTTTTCCCGAAGATCACTCAATGAGTTAATTGATCCTGCTGCCAGGGTTCCATCCATTCCCGGGCGCTCTTCTTAAAAGTTGTTGCGAACATGTGGCACTTAGCAGCGTTAGAATATCCTTAATATGTCATCAATCTGTCATACCCGTCTGAATGATCGTAGGGATCCCCGAGCCAGGCATACATCTCCATTGGGGGCATCATTTTCTTAGGGTCGGCAGTGACATGGTTAATTTCTGGAGAGAAGGGGGATCCCATGCAAGCCGAAGGTGTTCCCATGAGCTCTTTGCCACCAGTAATTTCTCCAACTCCGCTACTTTTCACCAGGGTGTCGGATTCCTCTTTACGAGGGGGTGATCTATGTTTATCCCTTTCGTATTCAGGAGATGCGACCCTCCTCCCCTGTCCTGATCTGCCTGGGTGGTCTGATTTTTGGTCTGGCGAACAGCTCCTCCTTCAGCTTCTGCCATCTCGAGAACAGCTTCTAGGCCTACTCTTTTCTCTTTCCACATCTTCCCATCGAGGTCACCGGGATCGACTTCGATATCTACGCCTTTTTGAGGATGCTTCCTGTTCTCCAGCCATCTTTACCATCTGCTCCTCGAGCTCATCTTGCTGAAGACGCAAGGCCATCATAGCGTCTTTGTTTTGCTACATTTTCTTCTTCAGAATAAACTCCCAGTCTATCTTTCACCGACCCCCTCACCTGGGTGGTCTGGTGGGTCTTCGCCTTCTTCTGGTTAGAAGCACTGGTATCCCTGCTCGCCATGACTTTCTACTGGATAAGTTAATTGTGATTGTTAAAAGCACCAAAGCCCTCCTTCTAGCGCCAATGTTAACGCCAAGTTTCGTCGATGCGTCCAACCACAGAATCCATGCGCTTGAACCTGCACAATAACAGATCACACACGAAACTTGACGGCTTGTTCCGCCGGGGGATAGCTCTGGTGTGAGAATAAGTATAGGCCGTTCACAAGGTTTAGCAATGTAGGCTTTAGTATTTAGTGGTCAAAGATGTATTACCTCCTAATCGTAGTCAAGCCTTGTATTTATAACCTTTCTCACCTCCTTAGAATCCCTTTTTAAGCCGGATTAGGACTCCTAAATGTGGTAGTTACCTATATTTGGGTCCAACACAATCTCCTTAAAAGGTGTAAGTAGAATCCAATTCAAATACTACATTTGGAGTTACCTTATTCAAGTATGATTAGGACTAGAGTCCTTAACCATATAAACCCCCTATAACTTTAGACTCTGTACATGGGTTGTCCAACTACACATGCCCAATCCAATCGAACATATATATACTGATCTGGGCTTCGGCCCAAGGGACTCGAAGGCGTAATCCCGAACATCATGATCCAAACAGGACTCCATCCCAGAGGGCTCGGATGTCCGATCCTGAACACCTTCAACATCCTGCATGGCTTCGACCCAATGGGCCCAATCTCCTCGGTTCCAGCCCATGCCTTCAGCGCACATGAGGATCGGTAAAATACTCCTGAACATTGCTCCCCAGTCTCTGGTTATAAAATGTTTATAATTAGAGACTTGAAAGGACACTATTGCTACTTCACTATTGCAGTATCCAGCCTTCTACTAAGGTAAGGGATATTATTTTTGTTCAATATTCGTATGAAATAATATTTTCTTCCATACTTTGTAATATGTAAGTAATATTATTTCGTTTCGTATTCCTAATTCTACATTCATTTTGTTAAAGTATTACTTCTATACTCTATGAAATTAGTAGAATATCCTTGAAATTTGCGCTTCATCTAGTATTGTTCACAAGGATATTTTTCTGAACATTCTTGTTAAATTTTAAGCTTTTTATGTCGGAGTACTATTCACGGGGTACTATTCATAAAGTACTATTCACGGGATACTATTTACAAAGTACTATTTACGGGGTACTATTCACAAAGTACTATTCACGAAGTACTAATCACGGGGTACTATTCATAAAGTACTATTCCTAAAGTACTATTCACGGGGTACTATTCACTTGAGCACTATTCACTCGGGGTACTATTCATGACAAAAAATGATTTCTTTTCTGTCCAAATCATTTTTGATACAATATTATTGTGACACCCCCAAATCTGGGTACTTCATTCCCACAAGACTTGGTGTTCACTTTCCATTCATTCATATCTAACTACCCCAAATATAATAAAATTTAAACAATAAATCCTCCCATTAAAAGGGTTACATAATTAAATCAATACATCTCCCAACTTATCTAACCTTTAACATACATCAAGTGCGGAAAATTAAATTAGTTACATCACATCATTTAAAATAAAGTATGTCATCATAAAATTCAATAAATTACAAGTCTTCAACACTTGTTCATTTTCCCTTTCCATTTGCTAGTGGTAGGTTCATCGACCTTCTCAACCTTAGCTGTAATAATTATATATACGCAAGAGTGAGAAAAACAAGTGCTCACTTGAAATAGCAATGAATAACAACAACATAATAACTGCCAATGAACAGGCTCAACAGAACTGAATAATTCTCTATGAATGATAATCAAGAACTGAAATCAACATACGAAATATAATTGAGGGTCATAGGACCATGAACTATGTCCATGATTATAATTAATCTTTCAACTTAAACCTAAACAGTCATAGGACTGTAGGGACTCCCAGTACTTAGGGTGATCAGCCCTTCGTACCATGTATTGTGCACAAACATCTAAACGCATTGCGTAAATAATTCCCTTATAATAGGGTTGTTCTTCTCAATTTTAGAGTACAAGTTCGCACCAAAGAAAGTTTGGTTTGGATAACTTCAAGGGTAATTTAGGGTTTAACGATCATCAACTAAGGATTAGTTGAATCAGCAAAGTTCAATATCATTTCGAATGATTAATAATAACATAATATGGAATAATTAGGAATCATAGGTGAACCAACACTATATATCAAAGTCAGGCTTAGAAATAAACTAGAAAGCATAAGCATTGAGTATACAATGAACCTTGCTTTAACAATACTAAGCTAAGGCGATAATCTTGTCGAATAAGAGAATTGAATTATTGAACATGCATTAATGAATAACAAGCTGAGAACGAAACTTGCTCAATGTAACAATAAAGGTTAGAAACTGTGTAAAGTAAATGAGATAGGATAACTCAATTAGAGATTTGAGTTCAAGAACTTGCATTCATTATAAAGAGAATAAAGCTTGGAAAACTTGCTTAATTATATATAAGTTAGGACATATCAAACAAGGATTAGAGTTCACAACTTGCTTAAATAAAGTTTAGAGTTAAAGAACTTGCTTAAATAAAGTTTAGGGTAAAGAACTTGCCTCGTGTGGTAAGTTATAAATTACAACTCACGTTCATCTACACATATTATTAGAATCACAACATCTATTAGATATATTAATATCCACTTTCCAAATTAAATCTCATTTTTAGTCGAACTTGTTACTTTAGGACAAGTTTCAAATCATACCATATACACTTCAGAATCATAAGTCTTAAAATTACATCACTTAGTCACCAACTCTAAATTTTAATAAATCACAACGTAAGTTTTCATGACTTACTAATTTTTACTACTTTGGAATTATCATAAACATGATACAAATCTGTTACAGTAACTTTATTACATGTTTGTCACATTAATATTTCATTAGACAAGGTTACAATGGATTTTTGAAGTCTGCACCATCAACAGACCTCACTGCCTCTGTTCTAGTTATGGCGCAGCTGTGCCATTTTTAACCCTGGGAATAGCGCAGCTGCGCTGTAGTGCAGCTGCGTCGTTTCTGACCTTGGCACCAGCGCAGCTGCGCTGATGCACAGACAGAAACTACGCATCAGTTTAATTGCTCTGTTTAGCCCAACTATCACGAATTTCATCTAGTAAACATCAAATTATGCATACCCACATGATATAACTTTCATATAAACATTACCCACTCCATATATACTGATTTGGAATAATTAAACAACAACTACAAACAATTTAAATCCTTTGAATTCCACATTTTTACAAAAACTCCATTTTTGACATCCTTGACAAAAATTAACACTGAGGTCTCAATACTACACCAAATTAACTCATTCAAATCGTGTTCTTTTCGTTTCTTAAAGAATTAACTCATTCAAGACTTAATTTACAGTCTAGCTCACAAACCAACTATCAATTTTTGGACTTTCACAAGCCATATCCATACACATACATTGTAATAAGTTTTTCCTATTTTTGAACGAAATTAGCATACTAAATTCTTATCTAGATGCTAGTTATAACATCACAATTTACAATTAAACACAATCAATCACTTTATATATCAACAATTCATCAACTTTGAATTCACAGAGACTTTGAAATTCAAGAACATAAAATTTTCATATACGTAACATTAAGGTTTTAATAATTATACCTTCAATTGCTTGAATAATCCTTGATAGAAGACAAAGAATTGCTTTGGAATTCACATGAAACCTTTCGCCTCTCTCAAACTCTTTCTCTATTTCTATTTTTCTCTGTATTCTTCCTCTCCTCTACTCTCAAGCTAAGGCCAAACCTTACGTAAAAATAAAACAGACGCACTAAACTAAACGTAAAAAACTGACGTACTATTAAATATACTAATTATGTATCAGTTATATAATATTTATTGTATATTATTTATTTTATATTTTATTTATTTATTTTTTAAAATCAAAAGCCATAAGGCTTTGTTTGGCAAAACACTTTTAAAAATAAAGACTTAATATTCCTTAAGCCTAGTTTGGTAAATTCATTTAAAACTCCTTTAATTTATTTTAATAAATCACTTATAATATAGTTTATTGTTCCACATTATTTGTTTGGATTTCCATATCCAATCTTAATTAAATAAAAATTAATTGCAACATATCAAATAAATTCTCCACTTAACCCATTACCACAAAATTATAATTTTCATTATAATTTTATTTAATAAATTAACATATCACTTTAATTAATAAATAAAGCAATATTATAGCAACTCATATAATCCTTATCAACTCTTTAATTATTAAATTAAATTAGTGTATTATCTCATAAATTTAATTCATCACTCTTTTATCTTTTAAATTAATTTCTATAACTCGTGAATTATTTACTTACGAATAAATAATCCAATAAATATCTACTAAGCAACAATCACAACCATTAAAAAAATATTTATTTAAATTAATAAATATTTGAAATTATAAATAAAATTTTGGATTGATACAATTATTCTTGAATTTTACACTACAAAACAGTATCATGTTGATAATTTGGACATTATTAAATTTTGGATAAATTAAATTATAAATATTTAAAAATTTATCATTTGCTTTCTTTTAATTGAATTCTTATATCATTGTCATCATCCTCATGCTTATATTATGCTGGAAGTCATCTTTGGCCCGTAGTGCATAGATGGACTGTTGAATGGTATGATTATGACCAGGGATTATTCGGTATAATCATGACCCGCAATGTTACAAATGATGTGGTAAAAGTCCTCATTAGCCCATAGTGCATTGATGGACAGTTGTTGGTATGATCATGCCCATTGGTGATTACACGAATATCCTTGGCCCGTAGTGCATGAATAATTCAGTGATGTAGATTATTTATTGAGCTGAGTCTTAGCTATAAAATTGATGATAAACTTTTTAAATCATAGAAGATAGTAGATATCATGCTCTACTTGACTCTTCTAATGGATTGCTTGTTCTGCTGCAGTTAAACTTGTTGTTTATTATCAGTTTAACACTGTTGAAGGCTAACGATAATTTATTATGCATTATCTTAGTCATAATATTTCTTACTGGGCTAGTTGAGCTCACCCATTGCTTTTTTTGTTCTCTTCAGGAAATAAGAACGTAGCCGGGACTAGTCGGAAAATGGAGTGATGGTCCGAGATGGTAGCTATAATAGTCCTCACTATTCTATGAAATAATGTGATAATAAATGTAATGAGTACTCCATTTGAGTTTGGATATTGTCTAGAAGACAATATTCGTGTAAAAACTCTCAGCTACGTTTTGTTATATTGTATAAATAAAGTTTGTATTTGATTTCTGTACCATGTATTTGGCAACTCAGAATGAATGATGTATACCTATTTTTGGGGGCATCACAAGTACTGTTTGCCCTAACTCAAATTTTATTTCCATGATTCTGCGATCATGTCACCTTTTCGCTTTCTCTTTGTACAACTTGGAATTTTCGTAGGCCTGTAATCTAAATTCATCTAACTCATTGAGTTGGAGAAGGCGTTTCTCCCCTGCAGCCTTCAAGTCGAAGTTCAACTTCTTAATCACCCAATAGGCCTTATGCTCAAGTTCTATGGGAAGGTGACAAGCCTTCCCATACACTAGCTGATACGACGACATACCCAGTGGTGTTTTGTAAGTAGTCCTATATGCCCAAACTGCATCTTCCAGCTTTAGAGACCAGTCTTTTCTTGTGGGATTCACAATCTTTTCTAATATCCTTTTTACTTCACGATTAGACACCTCAACTTGGCCATTCGTTTGGGGATGGTAAGCTGTATCTACTGGGTGATTCACCCCGTACTTGGCCAAGATCGCAGTAAACTGACGATTGCAGAAATGGGTACCTTCATCGCTTATGATTGCACGAGGATTCTCGAATCTTTTGAATATGTTCTTTTGGAGAAACCTCAAGACCACTCTAGCATCATTTGTCTGTAGGGCTGCTACTTCCACCCATTTGGACACATAATCCACTGCCAGAAGGATGTACAAATTTCCATATGATAAAATAAAAGGCCCCATAAAGTCTATCCCCCAGATGTCAAAGATCTCAACTTCTAGTATAGTATTCAAAGGAATCTCATTTCGTTTTGATATATTTCCTACCCTCTGACACCGGTCACATTTTTGCACAAAGTTGTAAACATCCTTGAAAAGAGTCAGCCAATAAAAACCTGACTAAATAACCTTGGCCGCTGTCCTTTCTCCCCCGTAGTGACCTCCATAAACTGATGAGTGGAAATCCTATAGTATACTCTCTATCTCACTTTTTGGAATACACCTTCTAATCATTCTATCTGTACATTGCTTAAATAGGTAAGGTTCATCCCAAATATACCATTTAACATCGTGGAGAAACTTTTTCTTTTGCTATCCAGTCAAATCAGAGGGGATAATATTGCTCACTAGAAAGTTTGCATAGTCCGCGAACCATGCCACTTCGCCTTTCACCACAAATAATTGTTCATCTGGGAAGGATTCATTGATCATCACTTCGTCATTCATATCCCTTCCTGAATTTTTCAATCGGGATAAGTGGTCAGCCACTTGGTTTTCGGTCCCTATTCTGTCTTTGATCTCTAAGTCAAACTCCTGTAGAAGAAGAATCCACCCGATGAGACGTGGTTTTGCATCTTTCTTGGATATCAAGTATCAGATTGTAGCATGATCAGAATATACAGTAATTCTTGTACCAATCAGATAAGAACAAAATTTGTCGAATGCGTATACCACCGCTAGAAGTTCTTTTTATGTGGTAGTGTAATTCAATTGGGCGTTAGCCAGGGTCTTGCTAGCATAATAAATAACATAAAAAACCTTGTCCCTGCGCTGGACCAAGATAACTCCTACAGCAAAATCGCTTGCATCACACATCAATTCAAATGGAAGAGACCAATTCGTAGATGTAATAATGGGTGCCTTAGTTAATTTCTTCTTCAAATGCTCAAAAGCAACTAGGCATTCCTCATCGAATCTAAACTGGACATCTTTCTCTAGTAAACTGCACAACGGCTTAGTGATCTTTGAGAAGTCTTTTATAAAACGATGATAAAAGCCTGCATGCCCCAAGAAGCTACGGACCCCTTTCACAGAAGTTGGTGGAGGTAAGTTCTCAATAGTTTCCAGTTTTGCTCTATCCACCTCTAACCCTTTCCTCTTTTCCCAGTTCAGTGCTAGATTAGTCTCAACACACCTTTTTAGCACCATCACTAGATTCTCCAAACACAATTCAAAAGAGTCTCCAAAGACTGAGAAATCATCCATGAAGACTTCCACGTTTTGCTCAACCATGTCAGAGAAAATGGCCATCATGCATCTCTGGAATGTAGCTGGGGCATTGCATAATCCAAAAGACATCCTTCTAAATGCAAACGTACCATATGGACAAGTGAAGGTAGTCTTCTCTTGGTCTTTCAGGGCTATGACTATCTGGTTGTACCTCGAGTAACCATCTAAGAGGCAGCAGTAATCATGACCTGCTAACCTATCCATCATTTGATCAATAAACGGGAGAGGGAAATGATCTTTCCTCGTAACTTTGTTCAGTCTACGGTAGTCCATACAGACCCTCCAACCCGTGACTGTTCTGGTAGGTATCAGTTCATTATTTTCATTGGATACCACTGTCATGGCCCCTTTCTTCAGAACGCACTGCACCAGGCTCACCCAAGAGCTGTTTGAAATAGGATATATGATTTCGGCATCTAACCACTTCAAAATCTCTTTCTTGACAACTTCCTTCATGATAGGATTCAATCTCCTTTGTTGCTCTACCGATGGCTTACTATCATCTTGCAGAAGTGTTTTGTGCATGCAGAATAAGGGGCTGATCCCCTTGATATTTGCTATAGTCTATCCAATAGCTGATTTAAACTCTCACAGAACTCACAACAATTTATCTTCCTGACAAGACGTTAGTGCAGCAGCAATTATAGCAGGCAACTTTAAAGATTCACTTAAAAAAGTGTACCATAGATGATTTGGAAGAGGTTTAAGGTTAAGGTCGGAAGGCATCTCAAGAGAAGGCTTGAGTCGATCCGATGCCTCCCCTGCATGTCTAAGTGGTTCAATTGGAATCTTGAATTTTCGTATCTGTGGTATGATGCTTAAAATTTGTACATACTCCACAACATCTGTATCCTCCATGTCAGATTCTCCCAGTATAGCACTTTCTAATGGATCAATGCCAATCAAATGTCCAGCCTCTTCATTTAATACTCTATCGACTACATCAACCCGGAAGCACTCTTTTTTCGCTAGTGGGGAACTTCATAGCTTTAAAGACGTTAAATGTGACCTCTTGGTCTTGGACTGTCATGGTCAGTTCTTATTTCTGTACATCTATGAGTGTTCGCCCAGTAGCTAGAAAAGGTCTCCCAAGAATGATCGGTATGTATCTGTCCTCTTCATAGTCCAGAATAATGAAGTCGGCGGGGAAGATAAACTTGTCTACTTTCACCAGGACATATTCTACAATACCTCTAGGGTGTGTGATGGATCTATCAGCAAGCTGCAATGATATATTTGTCAGCTTTGGAGCCGACAATCCCAATTGTGTGAATACCGATAGAGGCATCAAGATTATACTAGCCCCCAAGTCACATAAGCAATTGTTGAAAGAAAGATTTCCAATGGAGCAAGGTATTGTAAAACTACCTGGATCTTTGAGCTTTGGAGGTAGCTTACTCCAGTTGAAATTGGGATGATTTCTATTGTTGGGATGGTAGGAGTTCTGAAACTGATTCTGTGGCTTTTGATAGTTGCTGACGAACTGTACCAACTCTGCAGTGATAGCACATTGATCTGTTTGGTGTGACCTTGCACATATCTCACAGACATAGGCAACTTGCTTAACTTTGTTCTCAGCCAAAGAGTCAATTTTCTTTGCCATTGCTGCCATTTGGGCTGATAACGCTGTGATGACATCCACCTCTAATAACCCATCAACTTTTGGTTGAGGCATCCTGGCTGTTGGATTTTGAAAGTCATTTACCGCCATGGTCTAAATAAGTTTATAGGCTTCTTTATAGCTCTTAGCCCACAAAGCTCCTTCTGCAGCAGCATCAATGATTGGCCTAGATTGCCAACCCAACCCATTATAGAAAATATTAATCACCATCCAGTCTAGCATCCCGTGGTGAGGGCATTTCCTTAGCATCTCTTTATAATGCTCCCAGGCCTCATACAACGATTCTCCCTGTTGTTGCTCAAACTGAGATATAGCAGTCCTCATCTTCGCTGTTTTAGCCATAGGAAAGAATTTGGCTAAAATTTTTTGTGCTAAGTCCTCCCACGTAGTTATTGACCCTGATGGCAATGAATAAAGCCAATTCCTTGCCTCGTCTCTCAAGGTGAAAGGAAATAGTCTGAGCCGCACCGCATCATTTGACGCACCATTATATTTGAATGTGTCACAAATTTCAATAAAACTAAACGGGTGCTCGTTAGGAACATCAGTAGCAGCACCCCCAAACTTAACCGAATTCTATACCATCTGTATTGTTCCTGGTTTAATCTCGAAGGTATTCGTTGCTATTGCTGGCCTGACTATGCTAGACTGTAGCTCATTTATTTTTGGCATAGAATAGTCTCTCAAAGCCCTGTGTTCTTCTGCCATTTTTGTTGATGTTTTAGTGTTCTCTTGTGTGTTAGAATTACATGCACTCGCTCTCCAAGCTTTACTGTTGATATTATCCTGTCTAGGTATCAACTCAGAATTTGAAGATCGAGTGTGCATATACTATCCACAAGTACCTGAAACACAAATAAAGGAAAAATAGAAATGAGACAAGATATGAATTGTTCAAGCCATACAAATTTAACTTAAATTGATGATGACAATAATAAAAATAAAAACCTATCCCTTGCAACGACGCCAAAAACTTGTTGGGTTATTTCGGGTTTAACAAAATAGACACACACGTACAAGTATACACGGTCAACAAGTAATATAGAGTAAGTCAAGTATCGTTACCATGGAGAAAGGTAATTATTCCTAATCTATCATGCAACAACTTTGTAGCTATTTTTGGCTGCTTAAACAATCGAATAAAAGGTGAATTAAAAACTAAAATGATTATCAACACAAAATTAACTAATTAACAAGCGAAGAGATTCAAATTGGAAAGATATGGGATCCTAATGTCACTTAATGCTTCATCCAGATTACATACCTCTTGTTAACCTAATCAATTACTATGGATTGCTAGTCGAGAGCACGAAAGCGAGACATGGCTATCTTTCAATATACCATGCCCAAATCACATAACATCCACAAAATAGATAGAATTCATATGAACATCAATATTACCTAACTCACTATATATCTATGTGACTTACGAGTAATATTAATTGAAGTGCAAGCTCTCTCAACGACTACACATGACAAGCCGGTATATGTCTATCCGGGTTACTAATCACAAAATCTAACACATGTAAATCTCATGAACATATACTAACATGGTCAAATCTGAACTTATACTTCCTCTTTCAATTCCATACAAGTTATTAAGGTAGATGTTGATCAATCATCATAGCAATAAGCACAACCAAGTTAGACAACCCAAATATAATCAGTCAAGCATGACAACAAGGCATATAAATCTGAACTACGCAATAAGATCCATTAGAATCCCATAATGGTGGTTAGTTCATCTTGAATCAATAACCATTATAGGATTTAAACCAAGCATGAGAAGATATAATGAACACAAAGAGAGTAACGAGAATAGAGAATGCAAATCTGATTAAACTTTGCTCCATGATATGCTTCCAAGTCAGTTCAGATCCATAATCAAAATCAACATAACTTTAATAAGCAAAAACTATTAAAATCTAAATAGAGAAGAGAAAATAGTAGAGTAATAGCCAAGAACTCTCTCTAGCTCTATAAACCCTAAAATAGAATAAAAAAAACTACTAAACCCATAACTTACAAATACACCCCTTTTAAGTAAAATCACTACAGCTAGAGGTGGCAAATGGGTGGGCGGGCGCGGGCCGGGCTAAAACGGGCCGGGCCAAAAAGGCCCGAATTTTCAGGGGCCAAAAAAATTAAGCCCATAGCCCACGGGCTCACGGGCGGCCGAGCCGGCCCGCGGGCCGAAGGTAGTTTATGCCTATTTTTTGGCACTTTTATGAGCCCGCAAAGCCCGTGGACGGGCCGGGCCGGGCTTTGAACGGGCCGGGCCAAAAAGGCCCGGGTTTTTATGGGCCAAAAAAATGCGGCCCAAAGTCCGCTTTTTGGCGGGCGGCCCAGCCCGGCCAGCGGGTTTTGGGCCCGTTTGCCAGGTCTAACTACAGCAGACATTAAGTGAAAAGTTAGACTTTTATGAGCCTTGACTGGTGCGGCCACGCGGCCCCGTATAGCAATTGGGGCGCGGGTACGCCATGCTGATTTTTAGAACTTTCTTGGCGCGGGCGCGCTGGCTTTGTGCTTTACACTAGTACGGCTGCGCGGATGGGATTTCCTGCAGTCTGCTGCACTGCTTCTGTTGGTGTTTTGCTGCTACATTGCTGCTTTCTTCTTCTTTTGCCTTTAATTACTTCTTCATTCTTCACTTGACTTCTCAGATGCCCTTTTCTTATGCCCATGCTTAGCTTCATTCCTCATTCCAGAACAAGCTCACCATACTTTCCCACTTCCATGCCATTGCCATGCCTTATTAGTTTCCTTAATGCAACCTACAAAACAAAGATAAAATGCAATCAAACAACACTAAAAATGCTTAAGTTTAAGCATAATTCTAGCAAGTTAATAACCAATAAGTAGGCATAAAACCTACTTATCATTTTGTAATAATAATATAATACCTATCACGTAAGAATGTATTTAAAGGTCATCATGCCTGGGATTGTGAAACTCTATGTAATATTTTTAAGTATTATTATATTAAGCAGATTGTATGAATGTTATCGTGGAGCACCAAGTACATGTTTCAAGTACTCGGATTTGGGGGTGTCACAACAAGTATAACAGTTGCATATAAAACAACAAAATTAAGAATCATACTTCCATACTTCTAAACCTTCAACAACTGAACAAAAGTTCCGAAGAGATCTCTAATAATAGGAAATTACTTCCTTTGTGTTGAAAACATATTTTTGAAACGAAATATTAACTTTTACTTAGCGGTCATAAGACCACGCACTTTCAATTTTCATTTAAAAAGGTTTGAACAACTATTTCACTGTAAACTGTCATGGCTTATGGGCACGTTGGGTGATCAAATCTTTGCACCCTATATTTATTAATACTATTTATTTGAACGATTGATTTTGTTTTCATGACATCATAAAAAAAACATGCCGACAATACTAAAATATTTCCCCAATATTAGGGTTGTTCATTCTCAGACTGAATCTGCACCATGTCAAATTGGTTTGGAAACTCTACTTAAACTCAATAAAATGTTTCAACATATGTCTAGTTGATCCAATTTGTGAAACCCCAAAACCCTAATAAGACTCGGTCATGTAAATTCAATATTATTAAATAAAATCTCTCCGTTCTGAATATGTATTGTATTATTATATACTTTGTTATAGAATTAGGTTAAATACTTTTTTGTCCAAAAATTGACGTGCTTGACACGTCGTGTTTAAAATTTATGTTGAGTCAATGGACTTTTCGGTATATGTATTTTGACAAGCTACTTTGTTGTGCTTAGTAGAATTTGTGTTAAAATCTAAGTTAGGAACCCTAATATCTAAATAAGAAAACCCTAACCCTAAATTTATAAACCCTAACCCTAAAATTATAAAACTAACCCTAATTAGTTAGAACTAACCCTACTTAGGTTATCTTAAACCATACCAACTTACTCAAGTTGTAATATGTTTATAGAAACATAAGCTAATATTTCTAACACGTTTCTAACCACATAAGCAACATAAACATCAAAATTACAACATTTAATTTCACTATTTCTTCTTCTTTTGACATTCATAGCGAAATTCCTCATTGTGAATTCGTTTTACAACCAAATTGATTCATTTAACTTGCGTTCTTTTCGTTTCTTATCGTATTAACAGAATCCATCACAAATTTAACAATTATATCATAAACTCCTAACCAATTTTAGTCTCAAAACAAACCTAAAATACATATATTAAACAAAACTCATACTCTTCATCCTTAACATGATTTTCATGAATTTGACAACTCTAAAATCGTTTATAGATGACATACCACAGATTATACACACCTATAAACAAATATATCCTTATCCTTCATCAACCTAAACTAATTTTATAAAAACCTAATATTTGAGGCAAACAAAAGTAGAGAGTTTTAAGGTTGAAATAATACCTTTTGATTCCTTCTTAACCAAATTAGATGATGAATAATGTTATTTTCTTCTTCTTCTTCCAAAGCTCTTCTCCAATTCTCAGAGAATTCTCTCTTTTTCTCTATTTTTCTCTGTAACCTCGCTTCTCTCTTTTCTCAGGCTTAGGCCAAACCTTTACGTAAAAACTAATGCACAAAAAAATTAAACGTCTAAAACTGACGTACTAATAATTATGTATCAGTTATAAAAAAATATTTAATATATTTTTATTTATTTATTTATTTATTTTAATTCAAATTCAAATTCAAAAGCCATAAGGCTTTGTTTGACAAAACACTTTAAAAATAAAGACTTAATATCTTTAAGCCTTATTTGGTAAACCCATTTAAAACTACTTTAATTTATTTCAATAAATCATTTATACTATAGTTTATAGTCCCACATTATTTATTTGAATTTTCATATCCAAATTAAATAAACAAAACTAATTACCACAAAATTATAATTTTCATTATATATAATTTACTTAATAAATTAACATATCACTTTAATTACTAAATTAAATTAAAACAACATTCTAGCAAACCATATAATCCTTAATAACTCTCTAATTTAGTTATTAAGTTAAATTAGAGTATTATCTCATAAATTTAATTCATCACTCTTTTATCTTAATTAAGTTAATTTCTATAACTCATGAATTATTTACTTACTAATAAATAATCCAACAACAAACACATCAATTAAAAATATTTATTTAATTCAATAAATATTTGAAATTATAAATAACATTCTGGATTGTTACTTTACTAAGGTTTTCATAAAATCTCTTCGTTGAATAACTTCAACACCTTACCTTAATATATGTTTTATATTTTCTGTTTCTCTCAACAATTCTTGAAAGTTTTTTTTTATTTCATAACATTTACTTAGACCTAACTATTCTGAGTATTATACATTCTTTAACCCATCCATTATCTTTTATTCAACTTATAAACACTTGGGATATCACATTCACCCATTCTTCTAAGAATTTCGTCCTCAAAATTTTATTTATTAATCTTCATTCATTCAATCTATCAAAATAGATTTTACGTTAATCTTTTATTCATTCATTGAGTTCTATAACCACTTTCTTTTCACAAAGATATTTGTACAATTATTAACTTTTCAATTAAAAGTTTTACATTATTCTTTGATAACTCATCTCCTTCTCATTTCAAAATTTCTTTTCTCACTTATTCAATATATTCATCATTCAGTGTCGCATTCTATGATTTACTTCTTTCTAAGGAATATCATTCTTACCACATTCGCCTTTTAGAATAACAATATTCTTCCACAATTGCTCAAGAATTGGGAAGCAGTATGAATAACTCAAGAATTTAAAAGATTCTCGAATTATGCTGAGGGGTCACAAGACCTTGAACTACGTCCACGATTATAAGTATTTATTTCAACTTAAACCTAAACAGTCATTAGACTGTAGGGACTCTCGTACTTAGGGTGTTAAGCCCTTCGTACGATGTATTATGTACAAACATCTAAACGCATCGCGTAAAATATATCCAAGGTTACAAGTAATGTTTCAGCTTTAACCTAAACAATCATAATTGTAGGGACTCCCCGTACTTAGAACGATCAGCCCTTCGTACTATGTATTGTGCACAAATATCTAAATGCTTATGCGTAATCCCCTATAAAAGGGTTGTTCATCTCAGCTTTTTAACATCTGAATCCGCACCAAAATAATTTGGTTTGACATAACTTCTCAAGAAACGCTTAAACTACATAGACATTTTTTAATATTTGTCTAGCTGAATCAAATAGCATAGACTTTTATCAACAATTCAGACATTGATCAAAATAATTTTGTACAATTCATATGGTATATCTTTCTTAGTTTAAAGAAAACCAAAAATCCTTTTATGATGACATGATACCGTACTATCTCGATAGTACATTGAGGATTCAGTCATTATATGACTTTGTCATGCTACATCATACTATAGTGGGCTGACGATCTTATGATCACATCTAACATCAGGTTCAATTGCATTGATGACTTCCTCGTTTGTCAAACCAGCATCATATTTAGTGATGCCTTAATGACTACGAAAAAAAAATACATTTTGATATTTTTAAATCATTTTTGTCTAGCCGAAACAATTAGCATAGACATACGAATAACGATATTATTTTTAAAACTTATTGGTTCCACTGTTTAATCTAATGTTTTTCAAGAAAAATAGAAGTGCAAACATCAGCACGAAGTCAATAAATTTTGAAAATTTAGCAAAGCTAGAAGATTTGGAAAACCTATGTCTGCACCACCAATCCCACTTTCTATACTGATCCATTGCTTAACAATTCTATCTATTCCTATAATCCTCAATTCCTCATTCACAACTTATCTATACCCCAGTATAGTTCATCAAACTTATCACACTTTGGAAGTTCAGGAACTTGCTATAATAATATGAGTTTAAGAACTTATCCTAGTCAGACCATAGGCGTCCATTCGCTGAGGGGCTCAAAAACATACATATGGTTATGAGTCACCAACTTACCATAAGTATGAGTAACGAGCCCCAAATCTATGACTAATCTTAATAGTGTGACGAGCCACAAATCTGGGTCCCAAATCACCACGAATTTGGTACAATCATTCTACAACTATTGCGGAAGATATAAACATAAACTGTTTATACATTACATTACAAACTATTTCCCAAGGTCGAGTAACCTTAACTTAATACACAATTCATAACTTACTTGACTTACAACAACATTAATATACAATACTTATCCAAATTTAGCTGCACACATAAACTTAAAGCTGGAACTGTCTTTAACATTTCCTTGTATTCGACGTATTCGCCTTAATCTGCAAGGGTAAGCATGAAGGTTGCCCAGTAAGTATAAATTTATTTAAGGATATATCATGATTGAAAGAGTCTAAATAATAAGCTGGTTATAATTCATCAATATAGTCGTGAATTAACATGAACAAACTTTTGACTAAACAAGTATTAAACATGAACAAATATATCTGGACCGACTGGTAATAAAGGTGATCAGCCTTTCATACCTGACTTATACATACAATATGTACATAGTACAATTCTACATGGCAATCAGCAGTGATTAACCATAAGCATAACTGAATGAAACAACTCTTAGTAGAGTTAAGTAAAACTTGCCTAAACCGTTGATTACTGCTACGTAATTTATAACGCTTTATCCGAAGACCTAATATTAGTAATATAGATATCTAATATTAGAATAATATCATCACAATATAATACAATTATATATATATATATATATATATATATATATAGAATAACCTAAACACATAACACATAACCCTATCAGTCTATAACACACATAAGACTCGGTATCAAGTCAAACTATTGCAGTCTGAGTTGAACCCGACACAATTTTAACATCTTGACGGTCTAGTTGGACAAAATTTCGAGTCTAAGTTCAATTAAACTCTGTCTTAATACCTAACCATTATCTAAGATAATTTATTAACAGTCAAAATATTTTCATAAGCTCGTAATAATTTTTTTAAATAATTATTACTATTTATCTTGATTTTTCGATCATTAAAATCCTATTTATATAATATAAATACACAATATTCTATTATCATTAATATTTATTTATTATCAAATATTATCAAATATTAATGAAATACATGTCATAATATTATAATATATTTTATAATATCACACAGTATTTTTAATACTTTTAAATCATATTTATATGATTTTTAAACACTTAAATCCATTATCCGATTATTGCTTTTAATATTAAAATATTAATATTTTCATGACAAAATATGAAAAGTTATATTTTATAGCTTAAAATATTTTTATAACACTTAAATCATTTTTATATGATTTATAAATCATTAATTCTATTTTTCTATAATTTATTTAATATATTTATTAAACAAACTAATTATTATTAATATTAATTTATTAATGAATTTCATCACAAAATATCAAAAATCACTAAAAATAACTTTAAATATTTTCTTTTACCATAATATTATTTTTCATGATTTTTAATGTATTAAAATTATTTTTAAATAATTTATTTAATATTATAATTAAATAAATTAAATACCATTTATATTCCAAAAATATTAAATATTTATGAAATATACTCTAAATAATTGAAAACTATTTTTCAGACTTTAAAATAATTTTTCATAATTTATTATGTATTTTTAATAATTAAAAACTTTTTTTATTTATTTTTTATTAAAAAAAATTATTTTTCGAAATTAAGTGTCACTAAAGGGCCCTATAGTGACAAATTTGTCGCTATAGGTGTTCTTGATTATGTTCTTGAGCTTCAACAACAAACCCAGAAATTTTTGTCAGTGGCCAAGGTACTAAGTTTGACCGGTTGTAATCCTATGTTCTAGTTGATTTCTGAACTGGTAATGATGTTAAAGTTGTAGTACTAATGTAATACTACGACCACAAACCAAATTCATGGACATCCTGTATCAAATCAAGAAGATATAGTGCATCAAAGTCTTGTCAGACACTGTTCTTTAATTTCTGGGTTTCCCAGAAATTGAAGAACAGTCGAGGTGCTACATTAGGGCCTTTGAATATTTGATGTTCAAGCTTGCTTTGAGTAATATAAGGGTTCGATCGTGTAGAAAACATGTCATAGCATAAGTATATAGCATTATAACATAATAACATCATCACATGAGCAAGATCTGGTATGGTCAAACCATGTCAGAAAACGTACTCTTCATCTTTCTGGATTTTCCAGAAAGTTACCCAAAACAGATGGTCAAAGCTATTTTGGCCGTGATTTTCTTTCATTCCGTTTATGATCTAAGTGATCTGGTGACTCTAATATGTAGTATACATACCATACTACAACAAACAAACAATAACTTGGCTAAAATACTAACATACAACAAGATCAAACCCTGCAAAGTGACTGTCAGAAAAATCTGGGTTTCTGGGTTACCCAGAAACCAGATTTTGTGAACGGTCAACGGGTTTTGACCACTGATAACCTACGATCTAGACATGCTATGACCCTGATTCCAATTTTAGATCACAGTCCTTATGTCATAGAACATATCCAAAATATAAAACACACAAAACCTCTAACACATAAAGATTTAAGGCTTCTGACATTCGACTGTCAGGCCACTTTACAACTTTTTTTCAGATTTTTGAAAAATGCTATTTCATGCACTTTGATGTTATGGATTCACTATATAACAACCCAGATCGTCAAGTGACACCCTAATACACACATCCAACATATCACTAACAACATTTAACAACAAATCATAAGATTTTTGAAATTAGGGTTTATACCTCCATTATGCTTTGATCTTGATTTGACTTTTGATTCCTGTTCTTGGATAGTTAAGAACTGATATTGGCTTACCCTATCTCACTCTCTCACTCTAAATCTCGAAAATGAAGAGAGAGAATGGCTTTGGCAAAAATGAGAAATAAAATGGGTTTTCTCTCCCTTTAATCTACGTGTAGTATTGATTGCAATAATGTGGCTGATTTGTTGGATGATTTCTGTGGATTTAAGGCACAAGGCTAGGCTAGGGTTTGCTCACCAACTCCATTAGAACAACTCTTACAAGTTATGTCCAATTATGCAACAAAGGGCATTTTGGTCTTTTGATTTTTAATTTAATGGCAATTTGGACATTGGCTACAACCCTTAGGATTTAGGGTTTAAACCCTTAGGGTTTAGGGTTTGAACCCTTAGGATTTAAAAAATTAAATTCTAAAATTTCCAAATTAAGTTTTCAAAATCGAAAATTAATATTTCTAAATTATAATTAGAATTTTCTAATTAAATTAAAATTTCCTAATCATAATTTAAATCTTGCTAATTAAGATTAATATTTCCTAATTAAAATTGCTAATTAAGCAACTAGGGTCAAAATAGTCATTAGGGTTTATAACCCACGAATTAGGGTTTTAATTTGAAAAATAATATTTCTAATTTCGAAATTAGATTTCCTAATAAGATTAGGGTTTTTTAATGACTTATTACTTGAAAATTAGGATTAATATTTCCTAATTAACATTAAAAGTATTAAATTAACACTTAGGTTTTTTTCTAATTATAAATTAGGGTTTCTAATCCAAAAATTAGAATTTTTTAAATTTGAAATTAGGGTTTACTAAATAATTAAGCTTGACCCTAATTAATATTATAATTAATAGCACTAGAGCATTATCTTTTGAGTTCCCAGCTTAGGGTTTTAAATTTCTGAATTAGGGTTTCGAATTTTCGGAACTGAAATTAGGGTTTCCAGAACCGGTTTCTAGGGTTTCTTTTTAATCGCTAGGGTTTTCTAACCGAACGCTGACGTTCTTAATATATACCTAGGGTTTGTTACAGATATCGTTTATCTGGTCAACCTTTGACCCTTAACCACATTCTGAACACATAAATGACCATACTCACAGAACATATTCACGTATACCATTAATCCTGAATAATTCACTTAAATCCTTCACAGAATTTTGAAATCCTCCAAATTCCTTCTAAAAAATATCAAACGCATACACTTATTTTCTGTCTAGGTCTATTATTTGACCTTAAATCCATTAATAAAAATTAATTTTTTTTTTCAAATTCTCGGGTTGTCACAAATAGTCTATAACTATCAAATATACATATGAGAAAAGAATCACATTTTCGTCATATATACATTGATAGCGCGACACTAACATTTCAATGATTATCAATGTGATAAACTAAGAGCAAGCACAAAACCCTCGCCCATACAAAGGTTTGTACCACTCAGCTATCACATGAGTCCTCAATTGAAATCCCACCTAACTCTATCTTGCTCATAACTTGCTCTTTACTCGATACGAATTCCTCGTATCACATTATCTATAACTTCTCGTGAGTTTATCTCGTACTATATCATTGTACATTATCTTCATTTCATCAAGCTATAATTATTCAAACATTACAGACCATCTTTCTTTTATAACTTAAACAGATCACGTCGTGATCTTATTCTATAATCATCTCCTTTAAAATTCTTTTCTTGACTCGTGATCATTTTGTTTTACGATCCTTTTTCTTTCCTTTTTCATCATTTACGATCTCATTTATGCTTTTAATGTTACAGACTCTGTCTATTCATCATTATTCGTTATCTTGGCTATTGGAGTTAGGTAACTCCCATTTCTTATCTTTATATCTCTTCAAAATTCTTCTTTAAATTTTCTTGTTTATATAACAATTCTTCCTTTAAGAATTTCTAACTTCATTTACATTGACCAATATTTCATTCGAGTTCCACATTTTCATCATACGTATCCATTTTCTATACTTGGTACACATCGAGTCTCTAATAGTTTTAATATGGTACACTGAGTGGTTTCCCACAAACAACTAACAAACTAGGTTTTGAGTTGCTAGTTTGTATATACCTCCGCTCTATGAACGAATCGTTTAGCCCAGATACCATACATCAACTATTAAAGAGTACGATCGTACCATACTTAAATATAACTTTTTATTCTTAACTTCTCTATCATTCTCTTCTTAAGGACATTATCTATTTATTATCACCTTACATTTGGAGTTGGGTAACCCCACATTCATATTCCTTATAACTTTGCGAGATTCTTCTTTGAATCCTCTCACGCATGTTTTAATCCCTTGTTTATAAATTTCTTAAATTATTTCTTATTGTTCAAACTCTATTTAAGCTTATTCATTCATTATCTTCACCTCTCTTCTCTAAGGTTATAGCCTAAGGTACTCTTACCTAAGGTTTCAAACCTATCGGCTTTGATACCAACTATAACGACCCCAAAATTCATACCATTCATCTCTCAACCTCGGTCGTTTATAATACTTCTAACTTCTGATTTTACATCACTATTCGATGTCAAACTTAATAAAACGTGGAATAATTTAAACTTTCTATCTTCTTACTTTAATTCCCTGAAACAACCTTTATCATATGCACATCTTTGAATTAAGTCATTTTATGATTCGCTTCATCAAAGTTATTATATAAAATTTTACATTTCAAACTGATAACCTTTATATATCAGATAACTCAAACTTGACAGTTTATCATTACATAATCATTGTGACTTATCAAGTACATTACTCAAAACCTTTATCTTTACCTACCTTTAAACCATACTTAACTTATTACTCACCTTATCGGAGTTAATAAATAAAATTTACATTCAGGTTCAATACCCTTTCATACAACAAATAAAACTTAAACTTTATAACATAACATCTATTAAATAATACATTATTCGGAACCTTAAACATGGTTCAAATAATAATAGCTCAACCAAAGTGTATAAATCTTCAAGGATCACATCTGACTCATGTCTTTCAAGTAGCACATAATGTTACCTTGAATCCTTAACCTGCAAAAGTGGTTATTTGCAAGGTTGAGCTCGACAACCCAATAAATCTAAAATTTTTTCATGCATCACGTAGCACATAATAACATGCTTATCATACATCCCATAAACATTAAACTAACATAACAAACATGATGTGGTTCATATAACAAGTATAAAGATCAAGTTCCTTACTCAATCAACATTCATTACTCAATCAACGTACTCATAAGTTGACTTTAACATTTCATACTTTCAACATATATGTAGACACTCAAAATTTTCTGCACACCTGTTACTGACATTGCAGGAGGGTAGATTCGTCTTTCAGACATAACCCTGGAAGACAGCTCGTATCCAGTCTGGATACTATCAGAAGCTCAGTCTCAACCCCGGAACACACACCGGGAGTATCAGTTCTAACCTCGGAGATAACCCCGAGGCCTGCAGTTCTAATACCGAAAATTCCACCAGAGAAGACCTATTTATCCCAGAGATAACCTCGAGATATTCCGTCTCAGTCCCAACACTGGGAGTAGCAGATTCCCACCTTGGAGATAACCCCAAGGAAGGCAGTTGCAGTTCTGGAGATAACCCTAGAAATGCTTGTTTTAAATGCATGAAATCAGCTTCAACCTCGGCGCTTACACCGAGGCACTCAGTACAAGACCCGAAGATGACACTGGGAAGACATACACACCTCAGAGATGACATTGAGGACCTTCAACACTTGTAGCAGTCCAATATCAGAGATAACCCTGAGCAACGTCTGCTTTATCAGCCCAAATCGGAGATAACCCCGGTGAGAGGCAAAGTCGTCATCTTACCACCTTGACGCCACATCACGCCATCTCAAACACTTCAGACATACATTTCTACATAGCAATGTCCCACAAGAACCAAGGAAGTCCAATCCCGAGTGACTATTATGCAGGGTAACGGATAGAATTTGAAGCTTGAAGACCGGAGGGCATGGTCCCATCTTCCTGACTTCGAAAAACCTCTAATCCCATGTCATTGCGTAACTCTCGACAATGGCGGTTCTAAATAGGTCTTACACGCCTCAGTCGGATGCCCAAACTGAAGTTCTGAATGTTCGAGCAGACATCACGTTGCATGCGTGCACGTATTTCAAGATGGCAGGATCCGCAGAGCCCGGGGCACCCCGGGCAGTCGCAGGTACATCTGCGGCTCCCCCCTCTATAAATAGAGGGCTTGGGGTGGCCATTTTGGAAGTAAAAAAGGCGAGGAAGTGTGACGCCCCCAAATCCAGGTCCCTTCGAACCGCGGATCCGGCCCGCCACGATACTACTATCGTCAAACTATTTATATAAATTATTCATAACTTAATGAATAAAACTTTACTTATTACAATTTAGAATAAAAATTCATTCCATTATCAGGATCTGCACAATGACCCCAAACTTTTATAAGTTTCACAACTTGATCATTTACTATTCCTGTTTTACATCACATTCGATATTATATAAATATGCGGAATAATTTAAACTTTTTCAATCTCCTTTGAAAATAAATCTTTTATTGATATCTTAACTTGAATCAATTACATATCCTTGAATCAAATTATGTTATGATTCATTCTATTCGAATTACTGTATAAATTTTTACATCTCGATTCGAATAATCCATTAATATTTACTACGCATGTTACTTCTCACATAACATGCATAAAGATTTATATCACAAATATATCATCAAAGATCAACTTTCATATTTCATACATATCTCATATGTATTTCATATATATCAACATTTGCATAGCATAATATAGCTCAACTAACAGTTATCGAATTCATATCACAAATAGGGACTGAAAGACTTGCCTGGTTCGTAGTTTATGAACTACAACTTAACTACGTATCGCTAATTGCACTTCGTGTATCTCTACACAGTTATATAATCATGGATTCACATCCATTAGTAACATATTTCATGCACTTTTAATATAAGAACAATGTTACATTGTTTCCTAACTAGGTTTGTAAAACCTACATTTCACTTTCTCATCATACTCTTAGAATAGTTAGGTATGTCTAGGTATACCTTAACCACTCATATATGACATCAGCATTCATATATAGCTACCACACACTTGACTCACTAGGTGTTCAACACCTTTAAAACTCATATAGGTAAGTTCAAACGTACACATAAACATTTAACTTAGTTGTAATTCCATACCACATCACCTATCCTATATTTTCATAGCACAAATCAGATCACGAATTCAAACAACGTATCATTGCTTTATATCTTAAAAACATTCCTTTGGACTTTAACAATTGAATGTCCTAATTATCATTCATCTCTATCACCTAGCATGCTTCCTACATATTACATAGCATGTTGGTCATATATTGCAAATTAAAGTAATCATTTAAGCATGCCTTAAACTTCAGATTAAAAATAGAATTTATTCATAACTGCAGGATGGCGCAGCCGTGCCTGATTTGTACTAAGGAGACGCGCGGCTCCCAGTTCAAACCAGGGCTGAGAAAACACTTGCTTGGCCTAGCTTGCCCATCCTTATATACGTAACATATGTTAATATGTTAAGGGTCCTTCTGCATCTTTTAAGTTTAATCTAGGTCCCGTCTTGCATAATATGGTTCTAAGTTGGACATCTCAACAAATTAAGGCCATTTAAGGTTATGAAGCCACAAAGTCCAACATGCTTGATTCTTAAACATACAGGGTAGTCATATAACTCATACTAGACATGCTTGTGAGTATTCATATGACTAGCATGGTTTATCACTTAAAAACTTACTTTAAGACATGCATAGTTCATATTACGGCTATCTAGTTGTGTGCACGTATCATTCATGTTCAAAAGCATACACGTCCTATCATGTTTGCACATATAGGCAATGTTTAAAGACCCAAAAATTACTAGTAGGTCATCCTACAAGTTCAGAAGTTTAGACAACACAATGCTTATGAATAATGTTTTCAAAACGTCTAAGTTTCTTTTCTTCAAATCCATGTCATGACAACCTAATCATGCAAGGCAACTTCAGATCATATGTCATATTTGTACATGTTTCTCTCTATGTCAAAATATAACCACTTCATGCTTTAATACTTAATTTACAAAAGATAATGGAGTTTGCCTGTGAAATCATTTTATCATGAATGATGTAGTATGGTACATATAAGACAACTTTTACAACTCTTATCATAAGTAACTAAGTCATGTTAACATCTTCTCAAGTTCAGAACCTACCTCATGTAGCATTCATGCACCTTAGTTCTAATATATCAAGTTTTTCTTGAAAACTTCTCTAATACAAGGTCTAACAATTTTGATCATAAACAAGGACACTATAAACATCATATCATGCACATTTATATTTGAACTCGATCATGTATATAAACCACTAAGTTTAGAACTTGTAGAACATAAGTTTCCACAAGGTTTGTTTTCAAAATCTTTAAGTCTCCTTTCAAAACACATACTAAGTCATGCTAATGCTTTCTATTATGAATAAGGGAATCTTATATGTCATGTCTATTATCATGTATTTTCATATTATATCACTTAAAATAGCATATTCCATCATCCGGAGCACTATACTTGCGTATGTGCTCGTTCAACGCCCTTTAATCGCCTCTGAATACGTAATAGTCTCAAAGATGACTATTTTTACCCTTCCTCACGACCTCAAATTGAAAAACATAAAGCACAAAAGTTGTAGGTCTATTCGTCCTCGTTCCGGATCATCTTGAATCACCTCAATCGGAGTTCGTATAAAATAGTTATGGCCGTTTTACCAAAATAGGTCAAAGCAGTCACAATCAGCACACATGGCTTTTCCTCTCAATTATTGCGCGCCCGCACCAATGCCCAACCCCAGCTGTGCGCCCGCACACACGTGCAGTGCTCCCGCTCCAGGGTTGCCCAGATTATAGTTTCCTAAATATTTTTACTTCAAAACATCATAACTTCTTCATTTTAGGTCCAAATCAGTTGGTTTTCGATTCGTTGGACTCGTTAAACTCTTACCTACCCATCTACAGAGTAATTATAACACTTCAAAAACATTAACTAACCTAAAGATTAATCCAAAACTCATATTCATACTAAATTTTCATATTTTTGAAAAGTTTAACGAATTCATTCCCCACGAATTCGTTTCTCAACCAATTTGGTTCATTTAACTTCCGTTGTTTTCGTATTGAACTATATTAACAACATCTAACAACAATTCATGGATTACAACAACCTTTAGCCAGCAAATTTGTGACTCAAAAGTGACTTTTTCATGACATTTCTAGTAATTGAAACTTAGGAAATCAAAATCATATAAGTTATCATCATTGCCTCTTGATTGCTCCAATTTGCTATCTATAGCTCTCTCAATCTCTGATTGTTCTTAATTCTACCAAACTCTCATAACCAAATTCTCAGAGAATTTTATCCAACAAGAAAGAAGAAGAAGGAGTCCATATTTATAGGGAGATCATTGTCCAAATAATGGCTTTGCCCACAAATTGAAACCAAAGGGAAGAAGAAGAAGCCAGTGGATTGAGAAGAGTTGGTTACCAACTCCCTCTCCAGCCATTCTTATAGCAATCATTATCAAGCTGTCTAGCCTTTTGTTTCTCAGCAATTGTAGAGTTAGGCCATTGGCCTATTAACGGCTAATTATTATTTAGGACACTGAAAATGGGACAAGGCTCATTTCTCAATAACTAAAGCTTAGTATAGTTACTTAACTCCCAAAAATATAATCTTAATGTACCATTGTTACCATATTAGGAAATTAGGGATTATTTATGTACTCACATCGTATATCCCATGTACATTAAATACATGTAATAAAATATCGCAGTTAGGCATCATTGCCCGGGTATCCCCCATAATTATTTTAATTAGGCTAACTATCATTCAGTTGGGAATTCCCAACCCATTACTTCCTATCACGCTTAAATATCAAAATGATTAATATTAATAATCTATTATCTTTTCCATTAATTCTCTTTTAATAATTTTAGTTAAACCTTCAGTCTAGTTTAACTCTAATACTCAGGCCACACAAGGCTCATTTTTTCTTTAATAAAATATTAGGGTCTAGGCCACGTTTGGGTTTTCCCCAATTCCACATTATTTTATTATTTATTTAATATAAAGTTTATGTCACACTTTATCATAATGCTAAATTATTTAGCTTACTTAAATAATTACATACATATAATATGTACAATCTTTACACTTAGAATAATTAATATTTACTCTATTAATTATTTAGATTATACACTATGCGTATAATTATTCGATCGTCCTAAGACAACTTTCTCAATCTTTACATCTAACCATATCCCAATATTAGTCAATAATTCTCTAACCAATATTTATCTAAAGATATATCGACTTTCTTCTCTCGTCAACAACGTACATATATACAAGTCCAAACCTAGCACACATCGAGTCTTTAATGGTATTCAATATAGTACACTGAGTGGTTTTCCACAAATAACCAACAAATTAGTTTCCGTCTCGTCTACAATATTTTCACAATGAGTTAGATCAATTACTAATTCGTATATACCTCCACTCTCTGAAGGAATCGTTTAGCCCAACTCCTATACATAAACCATTAAAAGGTACGATTGCACTGCCTTAGACTTGATACCCACTCATACATATACTCAAGAAATTGGTGATTATCAAAGATATTTTAATGTCACCAACTTACTATGATAAAATAATTTTACATAAATTATTTAATATCAATAGATAAATTCTTATCCATCTTCTTTCTAATTCATCTCAACAATTTATCACAAATATATAATAATGATATATATTCATTAAACACAACATTACATATTACATAGCTCATATTACCCTATGTAACACAATACCACACCTCGCAATACAATATATATACTCATTCAAACCCATCTCATGCTTTAAGAATTTTATTCACTAAATTTTTATTTTAATATTTTCTGAAAATTCGGGTTCTTACAGGAAGCCCTGTCCAATTTGCTCTATACACACCCTAAACTGAGTGTTTTCTCATTTTAAACACTTGTAAGCTCATATATAGCTACTTTTTACCGGCGGGAGCCAATTGTTCATCCACTTAAAGCTATAGAAGTCTTCTTTGACAGCCCACTGTAGGCCTTCTTACACACTTTCAGGCATTTCTCTTCATCTTTGCACACACTATTCTTCACGTTGAGAGTCGTGTTACGTGTGTTTGTCCGGACTTCGGTCCGGTTTTTTTTTTATTTCTTTTGTATATTATATATGCTTATATATATATATATATATTATATTTACATTTTATCCCGCTTGGAGTTTACTTCGTGGCGGTTGACCTTTTTTATTGCTTTTTGTACATTTCGTCCCGCCTGGAGTTTCCTCCGTGGCGGTTGATCACTTTTACAGCTTTATTTATATTTTTGATCCCCCATGGAGGTGCTTCATGGTGGTTGATCATGTCAATATATATACATACATACATATATATATATATATATATATATATATATATATATATATATTTATATATCGCTTTTATATATTTACATTTTCGATTTCCCATGGAGGTGCTTCGTGGTGGTTGATCATGTCTGTATATATATATATTTACAGCTTTTATATATATATATAATTGCTTACTGCGTTCATATCAATTGCGGCATCATGTGAGCCTAGGAATCATGTGATCATAGATTCAGTCCACTAAATCTAGATTCGGTTCCCGTGATGGACATTTTCAGCTGTAAGCAGTTTGTAAATTATTCACGGTGTTTAGATTTCCTCAGATGGTTTTCATACCCACGAGGAGTTCGGCACTGTTTTGTACATTATTTTCTCGAAGATGCTTCACATCTGAAAAATAAAAGTGTGAGATCCCAGATTTTATGAATAAAGATTTAAATTTCTCGAAATATTTTTTTTTGAATATTATGGTGTGGATTTGATATAATGTTATAGTTATGGGTAATATTTATAAATTTTACAAAGTATGCAAGTTGTTGTATTATATTCGATTGGTCGAAGAATATTATTTTTTTCGGAGAATATTCGTACGTGGCACAATCATTGGTGGACCCCACAACGGAATTATTGTCAGATTGAGAAAACGACAAAAATATTTTTATGAAAATAACGGCGAAAGTTTTACCATTAACTGTTGAAACACCCGGTGTTAAAAGTATAGTAATACGCGTGGTTGCATAGTAGCACACGGTATTGCTTATTAATGCTTACGTGAGAAGTCACTCAGTTTTATTTTATTAGTATTATTAATGTAATAAAACAGAAAAGTTTTTTATATAAAACAGAATACTTTTATAAAGTTATTCGTTTTATTAGGCTAATAGTAAAATCTTTTTATATAAAGCAGAATACTTTTATAAAGTTATCTATTTTATTAGACAATAATTAGAATATATTATATTTTATTATGCATAGTATTTGAATAGTACATGCATAGTATTTGCATAGTAAAATCTTTTATAAAGTTATTCGTTTTATTAGATTATAAATAGAATATATTATATTTTATTTAAAAAATTTTTCCTTAAATATGGACCGTCAGATTAAAGTAAATCAATCTAGACCGTTCATGAGTTAGTTACTATGCAGTCCATTTTTTTATAAATAGAAGCTCATTCCTTCACTATTTTCCTACGAATTCACCGAAACTCTAGAGAGAGAAATTATAGAGAGAGAAAAAAAAGTATTCTGCTACTTCACTACTCCGATATCAAGTTTCTTTTACGATAAGAGATATTATTTGTTGTACTCGTAAGGAGTATTATTTTCTTTTGTATTCATGAAGAGAACTTCTGTTATTCCATTCTTTATTATTCTGTTGGAATAACCTGTATACGCGGGCTACCCTATACTTGGTGAAATTCTTCTATTATTACATTTTTATTATTTTGTTGGAACATCCTGTCTGTGCTTTACGCCGGACCTGGTTCCATTATTTATTATTCTGTTGGAATATCCTGTCTGTGCTTTACGCCGGACCTGATTCCATTATTTATTATTCTGTCGGAATATCCTGTCTGTGCGTTTATGCCGGACCTGGTTCTATTATTTATTATTCTGTCGAAATATCATGTCGGTGCATTTACGCATGACCTGGTTCCACTATTTATTTTTCTGTTGGAATAACCTGTCTGTGCGGTCTATCGCATGCATGGTGATTTCTTTTGTTATTCCATTCTTTATTATACTCAGTTGGTTAAAACTTTGACTTCTATACTCCATGAAATTAGTAGAATATACTTGATATTTGCGCTTCATCCAGTATCTTTTCATAGAAATATTCTTCTGAGCATTCTTGAATTTTACTCTACAAAGCAGTATCATGTTGACAATTTGGACGTTATTGATTCCTGGATAAATTAATTCTTGAACTTGTTTTATTGAATTATTATGTCATTGTCATCATCCTCATGTTTATATTATGTTGAAAGTCATCTGTGGCCTGTAGTGCATAGATGGACTTGGTATGATTATGACCAGGGATTATTCGGTGTAATCATGACCGTAATGTTACAAATGATGTGGAAAAAGTCCTCATTGGCCAGTAGTGCATTGATGGATTGTTTTTGGTATGATTATGGCTATGGATTCTCTTTGGCCGTAGTGCAAAGATGAATTATTTTATGGCATGATCAGGACCGTTGATGAAAACATGATTATCTTTAGCCGTAGTGCATGGATAATTCGTGGTCGTGATACTAAAGAGTATCCTTGGCCGTAGTGCAAGGGTGATTCTATGATGTGGATTATTGATTAAGCTGAGTCCCAGCGATAAAAGTCATGAAAAACCTTTTAAATCATAAAAGATAGTAGATTTTATTATCTACTTGACTCTTTTAATGGATTGCTGGTTCCACTGTAGTTAAACTTGATGTTTATTGTATTTTATCAGTTTAACATTATTAAAAACTAATGATAATTTATTCTGCATTATCTTAGTCATAATATTTCTTACTGGGCTAGTTGAGCTCACCCTTTCTTTCACTGTTCTCTTCAGGAAATGAGAATATAGTTGGGACGAGTCGGGAAACGGAGTGATGGACCAGATGATAGCATTAGTAGTCCTCACTATTCTATATAATAGTGTGATAATAATTGTAATGAGGACTCCTTTTGATTATGGATACTCTCTAGAAGACAATATTTGTATTCAAACTCACAGTTTATGTTTTGTCGTATTGTACACGACAGTTGTATTATTAAGTTGTATTTGAATTCTGTACCATGTATCTGACGACTCAAGATGGGTGATGTATACCTAATTTTGGGGGCGTCACAAAAAGCAATCAAGCCGAATATTTAATAAAATGAAAGTATCAAAGGCCTCCATTACTATTGAGCACAGGGTTTGAAAATCCTCTTTTTACAAAACATCACTACTATATATTGTTTAAAATTGAATTTTTACACAAATTCAAACCCTTGTATATAGGTGCAAACGAGGCATAGCACTACTTTCAAATAATAGCACATTGATCCACACACACACACACACACACATTCATATAACAGTTTCTTGAAAAGTGGCGGTCACCGTGGCAACACGGATGTCGGGGGGGGGGGTGTCTAACACCTTCCCTCAACATAAGCAAGTCCCCAGACCTTAATCAATCTCGGTTTCACAGACCCGTTTAGCAGTGTCACATCACTGAGTAAATGTGCAAACCTTTTCTCGGTTGTGTTGGTAACCAGTTAAAAAACCAACTGGCGACTCTTAACAGTCCATTGTCGACATTACACATGTCGGACCTTTTTCACTTGTTTTTTCAAACAAATCTCACCTAAAATGAGAACACCAAAAAACAAAAAACGAAAAGGGACAAATAAAAATCCCGACATCGACAGGTGGCGACTCTGTTGGGGACCACTCCAGTAAGAGGACTTAAGCCACAATTACAAGCTTTTCAAAACAGTTATATGCTGATGTGTGAATGTTACATTTACATTTATGATGAATGTGTACGAATGCATTTCTTTTTACTGCACTATAATATATCTATCTGCGATATTAGTGCTTCGCACATGTCATCATTTTCATAAACGGTGAGACACGTTGTATGTGAATGTATGTTGTGTGGTTCCTCCACCAGGAGGCTATCCTGTCGGTGTTTTATTACTGGACTCGTAGGAAGACTAATTACAACGAGGCTCAGGAAAGGCGCCACCCAAATTCACTCCAGTTGAAAGACCGGATTAACTTCCCGTTTAGTAAATTACGATGATTTGGGAACCTTCATGCCGAAAAGCCGCGAGTGAAACCTAAGATAGGTCAGCCTATGATAAACCAACTGCGGAGGAAATACTCTTCATGCTTTCTCATTTCAAATTACTTGTAAAGTCAATTACTTGTAATTTACATTCCATATTCATCTCCATGTAATGATGTGACACCCCCAAATCCTGGTACTTCATTTTCTCAAGATTTGGTGTTCATTTAATCAAAACATTCATTTCTAACTACCCAATCATAATAAAATTGAATAATAAAAACCTTCCCATACAGGATTAAACTTAAATAAAAATATCCCAGGTTATCTAACCTTTAATTACAAACATTCAAATGCGGAATTTAAAATTTATTACATCACATCATATTTAAAAGTCTATTATCATAATGATAAAAATAAAATTACAAGTCTTCATCACTTGTACATTTTTCTCTTTCCTTTGCTAGACGAAGGTTCACCTACCTTCTCTTCTTTAACTGTAAAGAGTTTATAAATATGCAAGAGTGAGCAAAACAATTGCTCACTGGATATAATATGGAATCAATAGGAGTATAACAATAATAACTGTCGAAATAGGCTCATCAACAGTGAATAGTACTCTATCAATAATAATCAGAAACTGAAATCCCAAAATATGAAAAATATACATCACTGAGGGTCGTAAGACCATGAACTACGTCCACAGTTGCAAGTAATCTTTCAACTCCAACTTTAACAGTTATAAGACTATAAGGACCTCGTACTTAGGGGGATCAGCCCTTCGTACAATGTATTGTGCACAACCATTTCAACGCTAAGCGTAAACCTCTATTAAAAGAGTTGTTCGTCTCATTATTTAGAATAGAAGTCTGCACCAAAGTAAGTTTGGTTTGGATAAGCTTTCAAGGAAATTTGGAATTCAACGAACATCAACTAAGGATTAGTTGAATAAAACCAATAACACTATACTATAGGATAATCGTGATTGAATCAATCATAATAAACTAAAGTTATGCTTTAGGAATAATCTAATAGCATACAATTTGAATAACTATAGCATACCTTGCTTGAGCAATACTAAGCCAAGGTTAATTAGAATTGAAAACTAAGCATGCATAGCAATTTAAACGATAGAAATGATCAACATTAGTATATATATAATTGTACATGCTAAACAACAAGTTAAATACAAGAATAACTTGCTTCAGAATAACTTACATCATTATATTGTAATTGAATTGAAAACAGTGATTGAATTAACAAGATAATAGATTAGAAAACTTGCCTTGTTCGTAGATTAAACCGAACAATTTGAATCACAATATCCTATATACATATGTCATCATGACATAGTTAGTCATTATCACATAACTAATACATTCATCATGTAGGTTTGATTATTTAATCACATAATCAAGTTATAACACAAGTTAGTATTTAATAACATAATTATTCATAGTATAGAAATACAAAAATCCACATTTTACAGTCCAACTATCGTCACATAACTTTTCTTAAAATTTCATGTACAAAAAGTACACTATCAGACCATTCTGGTAACTCGCGCCGCGGCGCCACAGTTTACACTGTGGGTCGCGCTGCTGCGTGAGGATGGCGCTGCAGCGCGATAAATAAACTACAAAGTCGCACTGCGGCGTGGATATGGCGCTGCGGCGCCACTAACGTATTGCTGGCCCGCGCCGCGGCCCGAAACTGCAGTTTCGACTGATAGCTTTGGCAACAGTACAAGAAAAAGCCAATTTGGCCTACAAGCTCATTTCTAACAAACTAATTCACATGCAATTCATACAAAAACATCATGTAAACATAATTCAAGAATTCCTAACACGGTTCTACCCATACAACAACGTAAACAACAAATTTAAAACATCCAATTTCACTATTTTTGATAAAAACTCACTTTTTGATATTTCAATGAAAATCAACACTGTAAATTTTTGTTTTTCAACCAAAACAATTAATTCAAAGTATCTTTATCAATAATTATACATACTCTATCAAATTAGATGGTCAATTTATCAACTAAATAACTAATTAACTCTCAATTTCTCCTTTAAATTAACCCATACTCATTCACAAAAACACTTTGTAAAAAGGTTTTCTTCACAAATTACATACATATCATCAATTCATTGATTATAACTTATGAGAATAGTTTTAACATCACTAGTTTATCATATAAAGCCACATAACAACAACAATTCATCCTTACACAAGGATTCTATAGAGAATTTGGGAAGAGAAAAACTAAACTTTAAAACTTAGAAAATAGGAGAAATACCTTGAAGAAGATGATGATGGCTATTCTTTTCTATTCACAAACTTCTTCTTCTCCAATCCCTAGCCTTTCTTCCTCTCTTCTTTTCTTCTTCTCTGAGTTTTTATTTTCTTCTCTCTAACCTCTCTCCTCTAATCTTACGTCTTATGATATAACATATATAGGTATAATATATATTGATTGTATGATATAAATATAAAACATATAACTGACATCAGTTATTTGAGTTTTGAAAATCAAAAGTCATAAGGCTTGTTTGGCTAACCACTAAAAATATAATCAATTAATCGTTATGCCTTGTTTGGTAAAACACAATTATATTAAAGACTTAATAGGCATTAGGCCTTGTTTGGCAAAACTGAATTACACTCCCTTAATTTATTTTAGTAACTCCCTTATAACAAGGTTATTTGTCACACTTCTAATTAATTAAATAATCAATTAAAATATTAATCTATTAAATTACTTTAACACATAAATCATTATCACAAAACTATAATTTCTTTATAATTATAATTTTATTTAATCCAACTAACACCTTATTTTAAATCACAAATTCCAATTAAAATACTTTAATTCATTTAATCATTATTAGCTCTCTAACTTAATTATTTATTCAACAAATAATTAACTAAACCACATCAACTCGAATTGCCATTAAATACTTATATAATTCAACAAATATTTAATATTACAAATAAATATTTAATATTTAATATTTATTCAACAAATAATTAACTAAACCACATCAACTCAAATTGAACAATTATTTATTCAACAATAAACATACCCATTAAATACTTATATAAATCAATAAATATTTAATATTACAGTTTAAAATTCTGAAATGTTACATCATTCCCTCCTTACAAGGATTCTGTCCTCAGAATCACAACTCAAACAAATCATTCGTTACATTCTTCCTTACTTACAAAGATTATGTCCCCAGATTCGAAGACACAGATTAAACAAATAACTCAGGGTAATCTTTCATCATTTTCTCTTCGAGTTCCCATGTAGCTTCTTCAGCGTTGTGGTTCCTCCATATCACCTTCACAGAAGGTATTACTTTATTTCTGAGCACTTGTTCTTTCCTGTCGACTATCTAGATAGGAACTTCTTCATAAGACAAATCTTCCTCGAACTGCAACGGTTCGTACTCGATCACATGTTTGTAGTCGGGTTTATATGGTCGCAACATCGAAATGTGAAAAACATTATGAATGTTTTCTAACTCTGGAGGTAGAGCTACCTCGTAAGCCACTTCTCCCACTCTTCACAGCACTTCAAAGGGTCCAATAAACCTCGGGCTTAGCTTTCCCTTTTTACCGAAATGAAATTTCCCCTTCTAAGGAGAAACTTTTAGAAATACAAAAGTTCCTACGTCGAATGTACGATCTTGTCTGTGTTGATCAGCATACTTTTTCTGTCGATCTTGAGCTGCTATCAATCTTGTCCTGATGAGTTTGACAACCTCAGCAGTTTGTTGTACCAGTTCTGGTCCTAACAATCAGCATTCACCGACTTCATCCCAGCACAGTGGAGTTTTATATTTTCTGCCGTACAATGCCTCGTAAGGTGGCATGCCGATGCTCGCGTGATAACTATTGTTGTAAGCAAATTCCACCAACGGTAATTGTTCTTCCCAACTTCATTTAAAGTCCATGACACATGCTCTTAGAATATCTTCTAATGTTTGAATTGTTCGTTCGCTTTGGCCATTTATTTGTGGATGATAAGCCGTACTCATTCGCAACTGTGTCCCCATGCATTCTTGTAGTCTCTTCCAAAAATTTGACGTGAATCGCGGATCTCTATTGGACACAATTGATACTGGCACTCCATGCCTCGAAACGATCTCTTTAATGTACAACCTTGCCAACTGATCAAGATTGAATCTAATCTTTATTGGTAAAAAGTGCGCTGACTTCATCAGTCTGTCCACTATTACCCAAATCGCATCGCATCCTATCTGAGTAGTTGGAAGACCCACCACAAAATCCATTGTGATGTGTTCCCATTTCCATTCCGGTATTTCCAACGGTTGAAGTAATCCGCTGGGTCTTTGATGTTCAGCTTTTACTCTTTGACATGTCAAGCATTTCGCTACGTATTCTGCAACGTTCCTTTTCATATTCGGCCACCAAAAATGTCGGCGCAAATCTTGATACATTTTCGTGCTTCCTGGATGAATTGAATATTTTGAGCTATGAGCTTCGGTCAAAATTTCTTCTTTCAACACCCAGATTCTTCCCTCAAATCGTAGTAGTCCTTCGGTGTCGATCTTGTATTTTGCATCACTACTCCCAATCAGATTCTCTTTAATTTTCCCACACTCTTCATCTTGTAGTTGAGCATTCTTCAATTTGTCCCCTAATGTTGGACCAGCTTCTATCTTGAATAGTTGTTTGTCAGATTCTTTTGGAATTTTGATTTCCAACTCCAGTTTTGTCATTGCTGAAATGAACTCCTCCTGAGTTGTTATCAGCATCAACTTCTCCCGACCTTCCTTGCTTCAAGCATCTGCCACCATATTCGCTTTGCCCGGATGATAAAAGATTTCACAATCATAATCTTTTATCAATTCCATCCACCTTCTTTGACGCATGTTCAAATCCTTCTGAGTGAAAATGTACTTCAGACTTTTGTAGTCTGTGTAGATCTCACATTTCTCTCCATAAAGATAGTGCCTCCATATCTTCAGAGCAAATACAATTGCAGCCAATTCCAAATCATGAGTCGGATACCCTTTCTCATAATCCTTCAGTTGTCTTGATGCATACGCAATAACTTTGTCGTTCTGCATAAGGACACAACCCAACCCTTTGTGTGAGGCATCACTATACACCACAAAATTTCCTGTATTATCTGGTAATGTCAACACAGGTGTCATACTTAACTTCTTCTTCAAATCTTGGAAACTCACTTCACATTTCTCCGTCCAAACGAATTTTATAGCTTTCCTTGTCAAATCCTGGTACTTCATTTCCTTAAGATTTGGTGTTCACTTAATCAAAACATTCATTTCTAACTACCCAATCATGATAAAATTGAATAATAAAAACCTGCTCATACAGGATTAAACTTAAATAAAAATATCCCAGGTTATCTAACCTCTAATCACAAACATTCAAATGCGGAATTTAAAATTTATTACATCACATCATATTTAAAAGTCTATTATCATAATGATAAAAATAAAATTACAAGTCTTCATCACTTATACATTTTTCCCTTTCCTTTGCTAGACGAAGGTTCACCTACCTTCTCTTCTTTAACTGCAAAGAGTTTATAAATATGCAAGAGTGAGCAAAACAATTGCTCACTGGATATAATATGGAATCAACAGGAGTATAACAATAATAACTGTCGAAATAGGCTCATCAACAGGGAATAGTACTCTATCAATAATAATCAGAAACTGAAATCCCAAAATATGGAAAATATACATCACTAAGGGTCGTAAGACCATGAACTACGTCCACAGTTGCAAGTAATCTTTCAACTCCAACTTTAACAGTCATAAGACTATAAGGACCTCGTACTTAGGGGGATCAGCCCTTCGTACAATGTATTGTGCACAACCATTTCAACGCTAAGCGTAAACCTCTATTAAAAGAGTTATTCATCTCAGTATTTAGAATTCAAGTACGCACCAAAGTAAGTTTGGTTTCGATAAGCTTTCAAGGAAATTTGGAATTCAACGAACATCAACTAAGGAGTAGTTGAATAAAACCAATAACACTATACTATAGGATAATCGTGATTGAATCAATCATAGTAAACTAAAGTTTGGCTTTAGGAACAATCTAATAGCATACAATTTGAATAAATATAGCATACCTTGCTTGAGCAATACTAAGCCAAGGTTAATTAGAATTGAAAACTAAGCATGCATAGCAATTTGAACGATAGAAATGATCAACATTAGTATATATATAATTGTGAATGCTAAACAACAAGTTAAATACAAGAATAACTTGCTCCAGAATAACTTACATCATTATATTGTAATCGAATTGAAAACATTAATTGAATTAACAAGACAATAGATTAGAGAACTTGCCTTGTTCGTAGATTAAACCGAACAATTTGAATCACAATATCCTATATACATATGTCATCATGACATAGTTAGTCATTATCACATAACTAATACATTCATCATGTAGGTTTGATTATTTAATCACATAATCAAGTTATAACACAAGTTAATCTTTAATAACATAATTATTCATAGTATAGAAATACTAAAGTCCACATTTTACAGTCCTACTATCGAAACATAACTTTTCTTAAAATTTCGTGTACAAAAAGTACACTATCAGACCATTCTAGTAACTCGCGCCGCGGCGCCACAGTTTACACTATGGGTCGCGCTGCGGCGTGAGGATGGCGCTGCGACGCGGTAAATAAACTACGAAGCCGCGCTGCGGCGTGGATATGGTGCTGCGGCGCCACTAATGTACTGCTGGGCCGCGCCGCGGCGCGAAACTGCAGGTTCGATTGACAGCTTCGGCAACAGCATAGGAAAAAGCCAATTTGGCCTACAAGCTCATTTCTAATAGACTAATTCACATGCAATTCATACAAAAACTTCATGTAAACATAATTCAAGAATTCCTAACATGTTTCTACCCATACAACAACATAAACAACAAATTTAAAACATCAAATTTCTCTGTTTTTGATAACAACTCACTTTTTGATATTTCAATGAAAATCAACACTGTAAATTTTTGTTTTTCAACCAAAACAATTAATTCAAAGTATCTTTATCAATAATTATACATACTCTATCAAATTAGATGGTCAATTTATCAACTAAACAACTAATTAACTCTCAATTTCTCCTTTAAATTAACCCATAGTCATTCACAAAAACTCTTTGTAAAAAGGTTTTCTTCACAAATTACATACATATCATCAATTCATTGATTATAACTTTTGAGAATAGTTTTAACATCACTAATTTATCATATAAAGCCACATAACAACAACAATTCATCATTACACAAGGATTCTACAGAGAATTTGGGAAGAGAAAAACTAAACTTTAAAACTTAGAAAATAGGAGAAATACCTTGAAGAAGATGATGATGGCTATTCCTTTCTATTCTCAAGCTTCTTCTTCTCCAATCCCTAGCCTTTCTTCCTCTCTTCTTTTCTTCTTCTCTGAGTTTTTCTTTTCTTCTCTTTAACCTATCTCCTCTAATCTTACGTCTTATGATATAACGTATATAGGTATAATATATATTGATTATATGATATAAATATAAAACATATAACCGTCATCAGTTATTTGAGTTTTGAAAATCAAAAGCCATAAGGCTTGTTTGGCTAACTACTAAAAATATAATCAATTAATCCTTATGCCTTGTTTGGTAAAACACAATTATATTAAAGACTTAATACGCATTAGACCTTGTTTGGCAAAACTGAATTACACTCCCTTAATTTATTTTAGTAACTTCCTTATAACAAGGTTATTTGTCACACTTCTAATTAATTAAATTACTTTAACACATAAATTATTATCACAAAACTATAATTTCTTTATAATTTTAATTTTATTTAATCCAACTAACACCCTATTTTAAATCACAAATTCCAATTAAAATACTATAATTCATTTAATCATTATTAGCTCTCTAACTTAATTATTTATTCAACAAATAATTAACTAAACCACATCAACTCAAATTGCCATTAAATACTTATATAATTCAACAAATATTTAATATTGCAAATAAATATTTAATATTTAATTATTTATTCAACAAATAATTAACTAAACCACATCAACTCAAATTGAACAATTATTTATTCAACAATAAACTTATCCATTAAATACTTATATAAATCAATAAATATTTAATATTACACTTTAAAATTCTGGAATGTTACAAATGAGAAATATGAAGAAATATGTGCATGTACGTATTTAAATTAACATGCTATCCTGTATTACAAACAACTAACATCCGTTTTGCAGGATAATAATCTTAAAAGGACACATCACATAGCATGTAAACATTTATACAATCCCTAATAACTAAACTATGCAAGTTTTGTCGCAGGGAAGCATTCAGACATATTACTCGGTCAAAATCCAAAAAGGCCACATGCCTACATCCAATCATGTCTTCATCTGACCAGTCTAATCCAGTTTCTCGTGAAGAATTTGACGGATTAAGTAAACAAATTATAGGTTTGATTGTTCTGCTTAAAGAACTACATCAGTCTACTCAAGGTACGAAGATACCTATACATGCTGAATCCTCTACACAAGGAGGAACCCAAGGTTCTGACAAAGTCATTACAATATCTACGCTCCAGTTGGATACAACTAACAAAATTCATGATGCCACCCATCTCAAAGGAGATCTAGACACCAGTGACATCAAGAAAAAGGTCCTTCAAATGGAAGAAACCCTTCATTCTATCAAAGGAATTGGAGCACATGGGAGTGTATCATATACTGACCTTTGTATATTCCCTGATGTTCATTTTCCAGAGAAGTTCAAAATTCCTGATTTTGAAAAATATGATGGGTTAGGAGATCCTTACACACATTTGAAGGTGTTCATTGGAGAATTTGGATCTTATGCAGAGGACGAGAAACTTAGAATACAGCTATTCCAAAAGAGTCTGACTAGAGAAGCCCGTTCGTGGTATACCAAATTAGACAACTCAAAGATCCATAGCTGGGAAGAGTTAGCTCATGCCTTCCTTACAAAATACAACTTCCAGTCTCAGATGGCTCCTGACCGGTATCAGATTACCAAGGTCAAGAAACAGTCTAATGAGTCTTTCAGAGAGTATGCTCAAAGGTGGAGGCGCCTTGCTGCTCAAGTGATTCCTGCTATGACAGAGTCAGAAATGGTTATGACCTTTATCGACATACAAGAAGCTCCTTTCTATGAGAGAGTTTTAGCTGGCATTGGTAAACCGTTTTCTGAAATGATTAAACATGGAGAGATGGCTGAGATGGGATTGAAGTCAGGAAAGATTCAAGACCTAACCGCTCTTAAAGCTGTTGCTGAGCACATCCAATCTGGAACTTATGGAAATAACCCCCGGAGGGTCCATAAAAAGAAAGAGGATGATGTTTCCTTGATAATCCAAGGTCAAAAGGGCAATCAGAATATGCCTATTCAGAGGAGAAATTACACTCCCTTTCAAGCACATTCTTCAAACCCTCCATTAACTAAAGGTGGAGAAGCCAAACGCGCTCGAGTGTTCACACCCCTAGGAGACTCACTCGAGAATATTCTCAATCTTCTGACCACTCAGAAGAAAATTACGCATCTTCTTTCACCAGCCAACCCTAATGGGAGGGGTTTCAATGCTGCTCGGAAATGTGCTTATCATGCCGGGGCACCTGGACTTGATACTTAAGATTGTTAGGCCTTGAAACACAAGATCCAAGATTTAATAGACAACGGTGAGATCGTGGTCACCAAACCAGATCAACCTCACGTACAAGACAACCCTCTTCCTCCACACAAAGAGGAAGAGGTCAACATGATTAATTGGAGCAATGGACAGAGTTTCGAATTTAACTATGAATCATCCCAGATCATCAAAGACGGTGTTGACAAATGAGATTATACAAAGTTCCAGTTTATGATGGAACGAAAGATGAAAACTCTGTGTAAACAGATTGAGCAATTGGCAAAACTGGTGACTTATCAACATCAAGTCACACGCCAATTAATTAGCCAGGAGCATGCTAGTCTCCTTCCCTTGGTTATGAATACTCCCTCGTCACTTTCAAAATATAAAACATTGGAGGATAAATTGACGAAGAGAGCAACTGCCAAAGCCCGTTGGGATTTTGCCAATAAAAGGGAATTTATATACCTAGGCCAACCTATGGAAGAGATACTTTTGATGCTAATCAATGAAGGAAGAATCACATCCCTTCTACCTCCAGTTAATCCCCAGTCAGGACGGTTCAATCCTGATGGAGTATGTTAGTATCACTCCCATTCTCGAGGTCACAACATGGAAGAATGCTGGGCACTCCGCCACCTTATTCAAAATCTAATTGATAGCGGTGTCCTGCAACTGGCAGACAACGATACAGTGCTATTTAAGAGTGAAAATACTTGTCCTACTAAATGGAAGGAACTGGTAGCAGTCATATCCGCTGAGGCTGATGGGACTCTCAAACCATACAAGTAATTTAACTTAAAGGAGTTAACAATCCTTTGAAAGTGGCTGCTCCAGAGCCAATCAACTTACCATTTAGACCACAATATCCTGTTATCAGCTTATAAAAAGTCCCTTGGAATTATGGAGAAGCTAAAGGATCTACCTCTAATACAACTGCTGCAGTATCGAAGGAAAATCCACTGTCTTCCCTAAAGGGTGATGAAACCTGTCATCAAATCAAAGGGGAAAATTCCCATGGAGAAGATTGAAAAATTCCTCCGTGCTATGGGTCATAATGAAGCCAAGGTAGTTTTAAGCTTAAGAGAAGCTCCACATTAAATTTCAATACTGGACTTGGTTTTAATTTCTGAGGATCACCGGAAGATTCCAATGAAGATTTTGGAAGAAGCATACTTGCCGAAATTAGTGGATGTGAAAAAATTTCAACATTTGGTTGATCACATTTTTAACAACAATGTGATATCTTTCACTGATGATGACATACCGCCCGAAGGGACCGATCATTACAAGCCGTTACACATTACAGTTTTGTCCTCCAGATACATGTTAGCTGGAGTCTTGGTAGATGGAGGTTCATTTCTAAACATTTATCCTTATGCTACGTTGCTGAAGATGAATGTCAATCTTAAGTGGATCCGAAGTAGCCATACGATTATCAAAGCTTTTGATAGAGCCCGTCAGAATTCAGTCAGAAAGATTGAGATGCCAATCGAGATTGGTCCCCATACATTCTGTGTATCTTTCCACGTTCTCAAAATAGATACAGAATACAACCTGCTTTTGGGGAGACCGTGGATCCACATGGCCGGGGCAGTCCCTTCCACTCTTCATCAATAACTTAAATATATTATCAACAATAGCCTAATCACAGTCAACGCTGAACCGAAATGTCCTCAACAGGGTGACATACCACTCATCAGTTTTAATTCTGATGTTGAGCCGGACAGTTTTCATGCTTTGGAAGTAAGCAACACTCAATACCATTCCATTGGGATGCCGTTTCCCGTACCCAAGATTTCTACTGAAGTGATGGCAGCTACTCAAGAAATGATGTCATTGGGACACCAGCCAGGACAAGGGCTGGGTAAAAATCATCAGGATATTAAGCACCCGATTCAAGTGTCCACTCAAACTGGGATAGCCGAACTAGGCTATTATGCCAGTTCCAGTTATAGGAATCCATATAAGCAGAAGCAGATTCCTTCAACTTCAGCCACACATCAATTATCTCCACCTGTAAATCCAGAGTCCGTACAATCTCCGGTAAAGGTGCCAGCCAACGTAATGGCTATGTTATTTCCTAAACTGATACCAGTAAAGGAGAAGGAAGTCTTTGTTCCAGATCCCAAGGTGGAAGAAGAGGAACGAAGAATTAAACAAGATATCATCCGAATGATGTCAGGCATACGCATCATTGTCCATGATGAACATACAAACAAATATACCCCAGACGATGATTGCCTAGATGTAATGGTCATCATTCGGGAGAAGGAGGATGATGACAGCCCCTCCATCACTGCGGTCCACCAGAACTTTACCCTTGCCAATTAGAGCAGCACTCCTTGCTTTGGTCGACAAGGGTAAAACGGGCAGGACTTCTTTCTGCCCAGTAGATATCATAACTGCTTACTTTTCTATACAGTATTAGCAGTTGTTTTGTCCGCACATGCTAACACGTTGTATGATTAAACAGTTTCATATATATTAAGTGAAAACATATTTTGTTTCAAGGCTCTGAATTTAGGTGTACCTGAACTTGCTGATAAGATGCCTCTTCTCCACAAGGATTGTAACTTTGATGAAAAATTGGACTCATACTTGATGGAAATACAAGAGGACATTGAGGTGCCTCCAGAGATCGAAGAATGGGTCGAAGACAAACCTAAACCCAACCTTAATCAAACCACCTCCTTCAATCTCGGAACCTTAGAAAGCCCTAAGTTAATCCAGATTGGTTCAGACCTTACCCCAAACTAGAGGAATGACATGGTTACACTACTAACCCAATTCCAGGATGTGTTTGCAGGCAAATAACGCCAAGTGCTCCCTAGAATATTGAATCCATGTGATGACATCCGTTGTCAACAACTTTAGCTTTAGGCAACAACGAGTGAAACCCTCAGCTATAAGGACCTCCGCCAGTATGGAATGATGCCATTGCCGTCCTCGTGGATAGGTATCCAACCCTAATACACTCACATGACGTAAGCATGAGAGCCTCTCATAGGCCCAAAACTACCAACACAAAGGCAAACATCTGCTGTCAGTTAAGAATCTTCACCTGTACATGGTAAATGATAAGAGAAATACTTACTAGCAGAAATGGGTAAAATCCTAACCAAGCCTCAGTCAAGCCCTGCGAGCATACGCATGCCCTTGAGGAAGTAGGCTTAGGTGTAGGAACCCCAATCATACTCCCTAATATGGTCCACATGCCGCGTGGCGCTGATCAAAGCAAACGACACCGTAGAAGAGTTATCTGCTATGAAGCAGCCCCTAATGATCATCAGGAACAATCGCCGAAGAATACGATCCCTGACTCTGACATCAGCTGGTATGGGCTCACTCAACAGCCCACTCATAGCAGCTACGCTCAAAGGACCCGCACAGACAGTCCTTCCCTTGAGCGCCCCGTTTGGAACTCCTAGCAAGGATTTGATGGCAGTGGGAGTAATATCCACTGTGCAAGGCACTGACGCCCCTCCAAACTCCATACCGGTGATAAACTGCCAATCCATCGGCGTCATCATCACCTCACAGTCCAGCAAATGGAGTGACTGAGTCTGGTGAAACCAGAACTCAAACAATGCCCTAAGGTAACCCCAGGGACAACGACGGGGAAGAATGGAAAAGAATGCCCCAAATCCCCAGTCATGCACAATCACTCTATAGTTAGGATGCAGAGCCTGGTACATGGAGTGGATGCTGAACCAGTTCCCTCGAGGCTGTGTAAAGCCGGGAACCTACATAAAATGCAGATCGACGTCAAAATCCTTTACTCCTCATCAATAGGAAAGAAGGAAGATTAAGATCTAACTTTATACCTCGTTGGCGTACAAATACATTGAGGGATGTCGACTCAAATCACCCAAAAGCTCTTGGTTTGCCACCTGAATACTCGGGAGGTCCCTACGGGGAACATGTGCAGTAGGAGCGGGGTCCGTAATTGGAACATCCTCCTCCTCGTCCTCGACGTCCGGCACATCAACCCGGACTGGACGTATCACCGCCTCCACCAGACGACAAGGCTGTCTAACGGAGCGAGGTCGAGGCACTTAAGAAGCCCTCCTATGTACACCAAAAGTGGTCCTGTGGGAACTACTCGGCTGATCCGAATCCATGATATCTGGACAACAAGTCTCCAAATCACCTCAGAAAGGGTGTGGTATTTTTTAACCTGAAGCTTTTCAAAATGCATTTTATGACTACATGCATGCATGCATTATTTTAACATACGTCTACAGTAGAGTTAAAATGTAAGACTACTCAATGCCTACATTTTGGAAAATTTTGCCATAGTCTCCTCTATAAATAGAACTATCCACATGCACATAGGCATGACTAGGTGGCCATTCAGTAGCACACCTGCCCACAGTCAAATACATACTATATGCATTAAATGTTAAAGTCATCAATCCATAAGGGTAGCCTAATTACCAGGATTACTTTGCTTTATCACCTTTGCTCATTTGTCCTTAAATAGGATAAGAAATAGCAGAAAAAGGTGCCAATTTGACTGTCTCAAAAGTCAACATATTTTTCATCATTATGTTCAGCATGGTTTAATACTAACATTTACTATGTTGAATATTTTTTATCAAGTCATTTGAGCATGCATATTTTCTACTATGTGTTTAGATGCATTTCATGTAAAAACTCATTTTCCAACGGATAAAATTGGAAAAGAAGACAAGCATACATTACCAGGACAGTGTAGAACACTCGTACGGTGATAGAATTTACATAAAGACGTCCGAACTCAGCAGATCTGAAGAAAATCTCTTAGATTTCCTTCGCGGCGCAACATAAAATGACTTGAGAAAGCAAACTACATCATTAATAGCCATCCACGGCTGGCCGCAGGTACACCTGCGGCTGCTACAGGTGTACCTATGGCACCCCTATATGGGGCCCACACCTTCGACTCGATCCAATTCGAGTTGCAAAGGAGTTCTCACAAGCTGAAAAGGCCAAATCAGGGATAAAAACGCTACGCGATTCAGCAGAATAGTCTGAAAATCCTAGTTTTTCTTGGCCCAACTGTGGCTTTCATATCATTCATTGGTATTCGCCCAAACACAGGGTATACTATACTGATGATCCTAGTATTTGCAGATCACATTCGGCAAACCGCACAGAGGTCCAATGACGTCAATTTAGGGTCGTCCCCCTAAACCTTTCAAAAGAGATCCCCGGCGGGGGTTACAACGCGTGTTTTGCTGATACACACATCAACGATGATCCAAAAGATCCCCGGCGGGGGTTAAAATGCGTGTTCCGCCGATATACACATCAGCGATGATCTAAGAGATCATTAGCGGGGGTTACAATGCGTGTTCCACTGATACACACATCAGCGATGATCTAAGAGATCCCAGATGGGGGTTACAACCCATGTTCCGCTGATACACACATCAACGATGATACAAGAAATCCCCGGCGGGGGTTACAACGCATGTTCCACTGATACACACATTAGCGATGATCCAAGAGATCCCCTGCGGGGGTTACAACACATGTTCCGCTGATACATACATCAGTGATGATCCAGGAGATCCCCGGCGGGGGTTATAACGTAGGTTCCACTGAAACACACATCAACGATGGTCCAACAGATCCCCGAAGAGGGTTACAACGCATGGTCATCTATCCACAAGTAGATCCCCGACGAGGGTTACAATGCATATTATCCGTTGGTTCACATGTCAACGAAGGTCAACTAACCTTGACGCCTGTTCAGCCATTGGTAGGTAAGCCCAACGACGCATCAGAAGCCATTTGGTGATTTCATTTGTTGATACACACATCAACAAAGGCCAAGCAGCCTTGGCATTTATCCCCAGCAGGGAGTCCATCCGTTGGTTCATACATCAACGAAGGTCAGACAGCCCTGACAACATCTACTGTTGGCAGTAAATCTAACAGAACATTGCTATGTCCTGGCGCTACAAACCAGGAAAGATCAACATCATCGAAGAGGATCAATGGTGGAATATGTTATACACATCCTCAAATAGAAAAAACTTTATCCTCACAGATCTCTTATAAACGAGAGGCACATCTTTGAAATAAAGTCCGTATCAATGATTCAGGACTTTGGTGATAGCCCCAACTTCAACATCCTAAGAGGTTTGGATCACACATCCAAGCTTGTCATCATTGCCATCACCGGTTGAAGTAATAGGGAGTCGGCAATCATCCCAAGCATGTGGGAAAACAAAACATATGCATCATACATATGCATCATACACTTGCATCATGTTTCTACATATAGCATCATATTTACCTTATTGCATTTCAAGTGTCTAGGATTCTTTATCCTATCCATGCCATTGCATGAATATGATAAAGAGGGGCATCTGTAGACACTCGAAATTTTTTACACACCTGTTACTAACATTACAGGAGGGCAGATTCGTCTTTCAGATATAATCCTGGAAGACATATCATATCCAATCCGGATACTATCGGAAGCTCAGTCTCAACCCGAAAACACACACCAGGAGTATCAATTCTAACCTCAGAGATAACCCCGAGGCCTGTAGTTCCAATACCGTAAATTCCACTGGAGAAGATTGATTTATCCTAGAGATAACCCTGAGATATTCTGTCTTAGTTCCAACACTGGGAGTAGCAGATTCCCACCTTGGAGATAACCCCAAGGAAGGCAGTCCAATCTCAGAGATAACCCTAAGCAACGTCCGCTTTATCAGCCCAAATCGGAGATAACCCCGGTGAGAGGCAAAGTCGTCATCTTGCCACCTTGACGCCACATCACGCCATCTCAAAAACTTCAAGCATACATTTCTACATAGCAATGTCCCATAAGAACTAAGGAAGTCCAATCCCGAGTGACTATTACGCAGGGTAACGGATAGAATTTGAAGCTTAAAGACCGGAGGGCATGGTCCCATCTTCCTGACTTCGTACAACCTCTAATCCCATGTCATTGTATAACTCTCGATAGTGGCAATCCGAAATAGGTCTTACACACCTCAGTCGAATGCCCAGATTGATGTTCTGAAAGTTCGAGCGGACATCACGTTGCATGCGTGCACGTACTTCGAGACGACGAGACCCACAGAGCCCGGGGCACCCTGGGCAGCCGCAGGTACATCTGTGGCTAGCCGCAGGTACATCTGCGGCTCCCCCCTCTATAAATAAAGGGCTTGGGGTGGCCATTTTGGAAGAGAAAAAGGTGAGAAAATCCTGTCCAATTTTCTCTATACACACCCTGAACTGAGTGCTTTCTCATTTTAAAACTTGTAAGCTCATATATAGCTACTTTTTACCGGCGGGAGCTGAGTGTTCATCCACTTAAAGCTATAGAAGTCTTCTTTGGCAGCGCACTGTAAGCCTTCTTACACACTTTCAGCCCTTTCTCTTCATCTTTGAACGTACTATTCTTCACATTGAGAGTCGTGTTACGTGTGTTTGCCCGGACTTCGGTCCGGGGTTTTTATTTCTTTTGTGTGTATATATATATGGACTAACATTATCGAGTTATGCCTCGATTGAGCCTAGACTTATGTCTGGAGCGTTTAATTACTTTCGTATATATATATATGCTTATATATGTGAACTGTGTGTCGAACTCTGTTCGATGAGCCCAGACTTACGTCTGGAGCGTTTAATTGCTTTTATATATATATATATATATATATATATATATATATATATATATATATACATTTTGTCCTGCCTGGAGTTTACTTCGTGGCGGTTGACCGTTTTTAATTGCTTTCTGTACATTTCATCCCGCCTGGAGTTTCCTCTGTGGCGGTTGATCGCTTTTATAGCTTTATTTACATTTCTGATCCCTCATAGAGGTGCTTCGTAGCGGTTGATCATGTCAATATATATATATATATATATATATATATATATATATATATATATATATATATATATATCGCTTTTATATATTTACATTTCTGATCCCATATGGAGGTGCTTCGTGGTGGTTGATCATGTCTGTATATATATATTTACAGCTTATATATATATATATATATATGCTTACTGCGTTCATATCAATTGCGGCATCATGTGAGCCTAGGAATCATGTGATCACAGATTCAGTCCACTGAATCTAGATTCGGTTCCCGTGATGGACATTTTCAACTGTAAGCAGTTTGTAAATTATTCACGGTGTTTGGATTTTCTCATATGGTTTTCATATCCACGAGGAGTTCGGTACTATTTTGTACATTATTTTCTCGAAGATGCTTCGCATCTCGAAAATAAAAGCAATCAAGCCTAACATTTAATAAAATGGAAGTATCAAAGGCCTCAATTACTATTGAGCACAAGGTTTGAAAAACATCTTTTTACAAAACATCACTGCTATATCTTGTTTAGAACTAAATTTTTACACAAATTCAAACCATTGTATATAGCTGCAAACGAGGCATAATAGTACTTCCAAATAATAGCACATTGACCCACACACACATATTCATATAACAATTTCTTGAAAAGTGGCAGTCACCGTGGCAACACAGATGTCGTGGGGTTCCTAACACCTTCCCTCCCCATAAGCAAGTCCCCGGACCCTAATGAATCTCGGTTTCACAGACCCGTTTAGTAGTGTCATATCACTGGGTCAATGTGCAAATCTTTTCTCGATTGTGTTGGTACAACTAGTTAAAATACCAACTGTTGACTCTTAACAGTCCATCGTCGACATTACACATGTCGGACCTTTTTCACTTATTTTTTCAAACAAATCTCACTTAAATGAGAACACCAAAAAACAGGAAACGAAAAGGGACAAATAAAAATCCCTAGGTCGATAATATATATAACACATCATGCTATTTGTAATAAACATTTAAAACAGTTCATCATTAAGTTCACATAGCAAATAGGAACTGAAAGACGTGCCTTGACCGTTGTTTACCAATAATAGTTTAACAACTTACAGTTATCTGCACTTCACGTGCCTTACTCAATTATATAATAATACACATCGACTATTAGTCACATAGCAACACATAGTGGTTGTAATGTAAACTATATCCTACATCCCATAATCCTTCTTATTAATCAATACACAATGTTCAATTTGATTGTGTTAACTTTCGACTTATATCTCACTATATTTCATACTTGAAGTTTATTCAAGTGTTTAAGTCTTGCTAGGACTACTTATTGGTTTTATAAAAACCCCAATTCATATCTTATAACATTCATTTCATTTGACTTAAAACACTTTTTACGTTCATTAACATTTGTTACGGCCTTTCGACGTTCATTCGTCACACGCCCGATTTGTCTCTCTTGTGTATGCTTAGTATGCTTGTATAACTTATCTAATACATCATTTATTAATGTTAAGCATTATTATGTTTACTAATATTCATGTTTTATAACTTAGAACAACATCTTTTATCGTCAGAAGCACTACACTTGCATACGTGCATGCCCGACGCCCTCCGATTGTCCTTGAAAACACAACCGTCCTAAATATGGCCATTTTGACCCCTGATCCCGACCTCAAATCAAAAACCTTAAAGAATGAAAGTTGTAGGTCTATTCGTCCTTGTGCCGGATCATCTTAAATCACCTCAATCGGAGTTCGTATGAAAACGTTATGTATATTTTAGTAAAACATGTCCAGTTAGATTTTCTCAACATTTGTAAGTTAGACTAACCCCCACCGGGGCGGGGGTTTTGCACTATAATAGTCCGCTGGGGCGGGGGTACCTTTTTCAGTTCACGAACAAACACTGCAGAAAGCTAAGTTAGGCCTAAAAATTCCTTTTTAACAACCATACCAACTTACCCAAGTTGTAATATGTTTACAGAAACATAAACTAATGTTTCTAACACATTTCTAACCACATAAGCAACATAAACATCAAAATTACAACCTTTAATTTCACTATTTCTATTATTTCTTCTTCTTTTGACATTCATAGCGAAATTCCTCACTTTGAATTCGTTTTACAACCAAATTGATTCATTCAATTGGCGTTCTTTTCGTTTCTTATCTTATTAACATAATCCATTACAAATTTTACAATTATAACATAAACTCCTAACCAATTTTAGTCTGAAAACAAATCCAAAATACATATATTAAACAAAACTCACACTCTTCATCCTTAACATGATTTTCATGGATTTGACAACTCTAAAATCGTTTATGGATGATATACCACATATTATACAAACCTATAAACAAATATATCCTTATCCTTCATCAACCTAAATAAATTTTATAGAAACCTAATATTTGAGGCAAACAAAAGTAGAGAGTTTTAAGGTTTGATTAATACCTTTTGATTCCTTCTTAACCCAATTAGATGATGAATAAGGTTATTTTCTTCTTGTTCTTCCAAAGCACTTCTCTAATTCTCAGAGAATTCTCTCTTTTCTCTCTATTTTTCTCTGTAACCTCCCTTCTCTCTTTTCTTAGGCTTAGGCCAAACCTTTACGTAAAAACCAATGCACAAAAAAACTAAACGTCTAAATCTGACGTACTAATAATTATGTATCAGTTATAAAAATATATATTTATATATATATATATATATATATATATATATATATATATATATATATATATATATATATAATTCAAATTCAAATTCAAAAGTCATAAGGCTTTGTTTGGCAAAACACTTTTAAAATAAAGACTTAATATCTTTAAGCCTTGTTTGGTAAATCTATTTAAAACTACTTTAATTTATTTCAATAAATCATTTATACTATAGTTTATAGTCCCACATTATTTATTTGGATTTTCATATCCAAATAAAATAAACAAAACTAATTACCATAAAATTATAATTTTCATTACAATTTTACTTAATAAATTAACATATCACTTTAATTACTAAATTAAATTAAAACAATATTCTAGCAAACCATATAATCCTTTATAACTCTCTAATTTAGTTATTAAGTTAAATTAGAGTATTATCTCATAAATTTAATTCATCACTCTTTTATCTTAATTAAGTTAATTTCTATAACTCATAAATTATTTACTTACTAATAAATAATCCAACAACAAACACATCAATTAAAAATATTTATTTAATTCAATAAATATTTGAAATTATAAATAAAATTCTGGATTGTTACCTTACTCAGGTTTTCATCAAATCTCTTCGTTGAATAACTTCAACACCTTAGGGTTTATATTTTATGTTCCTCTCAACAATTCTTGAAAGTTTTTTTTATTTCATAACATTTACTTAGACTTAAATATATTCTGAGTATTATACATTCTTTAACCCATCCATTATCTTTTATTCAACTTATAAACACTCGGGATATCTCAAGTAAACTAGCTCACAAGTAGGTTGCAAGTCACCATGCTAATTTCCAAGGTAGCACATGTAACGATCGAGAAATTTTTGTAATTAATTTAAATGTTTATTAAATTAAATAAATATTTTAAATAATTTATTTATTGAGAAAAATAAATAATTGATGAAATTGTGATGCAACAATTTAGTAACTAAATTGATTAATGTTAATTAAATTTAATAATGATAATTTTTATTTAAGGATTTAATTTAATGAAATAATTAAATTAAATGAATTATTTAATATTTTAGAAAATAAGTAAATTAAATAAAGTAATGTTTAAGTTTAATTTAATAATTAAAATTAGATATATAATTATTTATTAATCACAAGTATAATTATAATAAAAATTATAGTTATTATAATTAGAATTGTAAGTTATTTAAATGGGTTACATGTATGACAAATGAAAACTATATAATATAATATTATTAAAATAATCTAGTAGGGGGAGGTTATGTTTAGCCAAACAAGGCCTTGTGGCCTTTGACTTATTTTAACTATCACAGACGTATTGTATTTTTATCTAACGTACATGGGGGAAGAGGGAGTCAGTTTATATGTTACGCCTATTATTCTTAAGGCTAGAGAACACAAAGTATAGAGAGAGAGAGAGAGCTTGGTAGGAAGAGAGAAATTAAATATAGATTTTTCTAGGGAGTTGGAGTATCAAAAGAAAGCAATTCCTTATCATTCTTCTTCCCAACAATAAAAGATTCAAGGTATAAATTGCTTCTAATTTCTATATTTTGATTTCTTAGTGATTATCCACTGTAAATTGATAGTTATGTTGGGTTGATACATATACATGTATATATGGTTTATAATCTGTTAATCATCATTTGTGAGTGCTATTTGATGATTAAATACATGAAATTGGGTTTGTAGTAGAAGATTTTAAAAACGGTGTTATATGTATGAAAAATGGCTTAAGAAAGTATAAACTTTCATGTTCAATATGTGTTATAATCTATAAATTGATGTTAGATTGTGTTAGTATGTTAAAAAATGAAAGCGGCGTAGTTTGAATCGTGTCAATCGTTTAAGAAACGAAGTCGTGGCGATTGAATTCGCTAAAAGCGTAAGAAGTGATGAAATTGGGAAAATTGGGGTTTTGATTCTTCAAAATTGAATATATATAATGTTTATGTAGTTAGAATGGTTAATAGCATGCTTATTGATGTTATTACAAAGTTTTAGTTGTTAGAATTTGTGAATTTATGTGAAATTGGGTTAATTGGAGTGTTGGTGCAAAACAGAGCTGCTAACTGCAGTTTCTGTCTGTGTACAGCGCAGCTACGCTGGTACCATAGGCAGAAACGGCGCAGTTGCGCCGTATGGTTTTCTAAAGTCGAGCACCAGCGTAGCTGCGCCGGTGCCAAGGCTTGGGACATCGCAGCTGCGCCGTGCCCTGAGCCTAGGTAGTGAAGTCTGCTTTTTTGTGGGTTGTAATACAAGGGTCTAATTTGGCTTGGCATGCATAATAATGATGTTGAATCCTAACATAAGACATCATAACAGGTTGTAGTATAATGTAATACCAAAATATGGAGATTTTAATTTATCACTTGAATAAGTTATGTAATGAACAAAGGTGATGTTTATGAAGGTTAGAGATAAATGATAAAGTTTATGTTAGTTTATTGTGAGATTTCAGATTCGTTAAGGATGTTAACCAACATGGTTAGGTGTTAAGTTAAGGGTATAACATAAATGGTGGGTTAAACCCATAAAGCTAATATTAATACAACTAATTGTTATTGCGATTTCAATGATATGTGTAGGGTAATTGGCGAACATTATTATACTTGTGTAGCTCGCATACAAGGTAAGTTTCCTAACTCCATTCTCTTTATAATGAATGCAAATTCCTTATCCTAAACTTTTATTGAACAAGTTCCCTAACTTCATTCTTGTATTAATGAATGCCAGTTTCATAGCTATGTTATCTTTTATGCCAAGCAAGCTTTCTATTTCTAAATTTTTCATTAAAGTTGAGCAAGCCTATTGATTCTATCTCGTGTATGATTGTACAAGCTCTTGTAATCTGGTTCGTTACATCGAGCGAGTTTCATTTTCCTAAGTCTTGTTATTGTTATTCAAAGTATATATTATTCTAATACATTGATTCAAATGAGATTTTTCTAACTCTTTTGAATGTGATACTTTGCACACATACCATGTCTATTTAATTGTACATTGCTGTTATTCGATCTTTGACTTTGATAACCTTGTTCAATTCTATATTGTTGTATTAAACCTTCAAATAGTAAGTAAACTCTTATTGATTGAACTAGTCTATAATGGAATGATGTTCTATAATTCCAGAACCATTGATAAGTTAGTTCCAAACTAAACTTTCTTTAGTGCAGAAATTCTAAATCCAAACTGAGACGAACAACCTTAACATAGGGGATTTTGTACGTGTAACGTTTAGATATTTGTGCACAATACATGGTACAAAGGGTTGATCCCCCTAAGTACGTTAAGAAGGGTCTGTATAGTCTAAATGACTGTTAAGGTTGAGGTAATAACACCTAAACACCGGGGACATAGTTCGTGGTCTTAAGACCCTTAGATATTAAATTCGAACGTGTTTTCTATATTTTGATTCGTAGAACAAGTTCATTATTGTTCAGCACTCGTTGTTCATTCTCATGTTGATATCATTACTACTCTTTATATCAATGAGCAATTATTTTCTCACTCTTGCATTTAACACTGTAGCTAAAGTTGAGAAAGTCGATGAGCCATCTACTAGCAAAGGAAAGGGCAAGATGTCTAAGTGTTGAAGATTTATTGAATTTATTTAAGTGAATTATGTTATAAGACTTGTTTTGTTTTATGATGTATTCTGCAAACTTATGTAATAATTTTAGGTTAGATTTCCTGGGATTTTTTTTGAGATGATGTAACCCTTTAAAGGAAAAGATTATTGCTTAAGTTATTTTATGTCTTTATCCTTTATTATGTATAGTTAGATGTAATTATTTTTGATAGAGAGTACCAAATCCTGTGGGAATGAAGTACTCGGATTTGGGGGTGTCACATGTTGGTATCAAAGCTTTAGGTTATGAACCTTAGGTGGGGAAACCTTAGGAAGTAACCTTTAAGGAGACAAAAACATAGTGGTGTCCAACTCATATCGAGTTTTAAGGAATAGATTAAGGCATCCATTGAAGTTAAATAATAAAAGACATTATGTGCTACGGTTTTAATAACTTATGTGCTCGCGAGTATCGAAGAATGTCATATAATAAAAAAACTTAAAATATTTTGCTGTTAAGATGTCTAACGATGGAGGATCCAGTCCAGCTAGGGAAGTGAGACCTCAGATACCTAGAGATGACGAACCCTGGGATATCCACGTTGTGTGGGAATAGTTGATCTAGGAGGATGAGCCTGTTACCGATCTCAAGGAGGATAATACATTAGATGATGAGGAAGAGGATCTTGTGGAGTTTCCACCAAACTTCATATCAGCTGAGATGTATGATGCACTGTATGACCGTAACATAGAATTACAGGACAAGGTTGAGGAGCTGAAGGAGTTGGTTGAGATGCATCATGCTACGATGGAGTAGAAGGATGCGGAGATTCAGGAACTCAACTCACGACTTGGAAATATGGAGTAGGACCTAGTTCATACAAAAGGGTCAGCATGAAGATCTGTTGGCGGTGAACGAGAAGATGAAGACTGATGTGGAGAAGTTAAAAGATGACTTGAAAGCGGAATCAGATAAGCGTGCAAGAGCAGAGGACGCTTGGATGAAGGTGACTCAACGTGCAAACCGTGCTGAAGCTAAGGTGAAAATGAAGAAAGCTAAAATGAATGAAATGGATCATGCCTTTAATTATGCGATTGATAGGGTCCAGGATCGAGTATTTTATTACCCACCTCAGTTTGAAGATTCACCGTGGTTCGTGATGGATCGTAGGACGGCGTATCGTATTATTGAGGAAGAGTGCAGAGAAGCCTCTCGACGTCTTAATATGCCCAGATAGATAGAATAAGAGTAATAATAATGTGTGGTCAAGTATATGAATGAATAAACTGTAAATCCCTTATTTTTTGACATAAATAAAGGGGTAGTATGAGAATATAATCCTGAAACTTGTCTAGTTTAGGAGAGTGGATGTTAATAGCGGTTATGCTATCTTTATTGTGTTTAAAAAAAAACGTTATGAATGAATAAAATATCAAAGTTTATTTGAAATGTTATGTGTTATAGCTTTAATATTAGAATGTTTAAGTTAAACTTCAAATACTCAAAAAGTTGAGTAATGAACTAATAAGCGTATATTTTAACAGAAAATGTCTCCTAGAAGAAGACAACCACTCCAACAACCACCTCTTGAGGGGTCTACTAACAATAATAACGAGGCCAATACTAACCCGGTTTAGCAGCTGGTAACTTTGTTGACGGGAGCACTTGCGAATCAACCGTAAGCTCAAGTCACGACCTTCAAGGAATTTAAAATGGTTGGACAGCCGGAGTTTCAAGGGTCTATGAATCCAGTTGAAGCCCAAACCTAGATCACGGAAATGGAGAAGGTGTTCGACGTTGCTAGAGTTAACGAAGATCAGAAGACTGCGTTCGCAACGTTCATGCTGAAGTTTGAAGCAAGCTACTGGTGACAGGCAAAAAAGGTTCGCGGGGGACAAGGAATGATAGCGTGGGATAAATTTAAGGAGATATTTTTAGAAATGTACTTTCCAGTAAGTTCTCGAAATCAGCTGGAGGTGCAATTTCTGGAGCTGAAACAAGGAACTATGACAGTGCCAGAATATGCTGCGAAGTTTAAGGAGTTGGCAAGGTTTGCCACTTATCAAGTCAATACTGACGAGCGTAAGGCAATAAGGTTCGAACAAGGATTGAAACCCTGACTGTATAGCAAGGTTTCAATGTTCTAGTTAAATATATTTGTGACTGTACTGGAAATGGCAGTTATCGCGGAAGGGGGAAGCGATGCCTTAACCAAGTACAATCAAGAACAGAAGAAGAGGAAGAATGAGAATGAAAATAAGGCTGGTGGAAGTAACGTTGGAAGTAACAGTCAGAAGAGGAAGTGGAGCGAGAATTTGACTGCGGGAGGACAGCAAGGAGGTCAGTAAAAGAAAAAGTTTGAAGCTTGTGCGACGTGCGGGAAGAACCACACTGCGGTGTGTTTGAAGGGAAAGTAGGTGTGTTTCAACTGTGGTCAGGAGGGACACATTGCACCGAACTGTTTTAGCCCAAAGAAAGGAGCATGTTTTATATGCGGTTCAAAGGATCACATGGCTCGTGATTGTCCTAAAAAGCCAGCAGGAAGTGCAAGTGGAGGAAAGGGAAACAATGGTGGTGGTACATTGACTATCAACGGTCAAGCACAGTCAAGCCGACCTACTGCGAGGACTTTCAATATGATCTTGCAGGATGCTGTACAGTCTAAGGATGTGGTGTCAGGTATCATTCCGATTAATGGTATTAATGCTTATACGCTATTTGATTTGGGTGCTACTTGTTCATTTATATCCGATGAATTTATTCAGAACTTAGATTTGCCTCAGGAAGAATTAGAATATCCTTTGAGCATAGAGATTGCGAATAGGAAAGTGATTCATGTTAGATTTATATATAGGAATTATAGAGTGGTTATAAAGGATCACGAGATGATAGTAGATTTGAAACCAATTAAACTTGGTGAGTTTAATGTTATATTGGGAATGGATTGGTTATTCAATTACAGAGTAGTAATTGATTGCCAAAGGAAATGCGTTAACCTTATGACTACGTCAAAGGTTGTGTTCTATGGCAGTAAGTCACCTCGACAAGCAAGTTGTCTGACGGTGATGCAAGCTAAGAAGTTGTTGAGACAAGGATGTGTATGATACTTTGCCTACATAGTCGATATACAGAAGAAGAATGCGAAGTTAGAAGAAATACCGATCATAAGAGATTTTGCAGACGTATATCCAGACGATTTGTCGGGGCTTCCGCCGGATCGATAAATAGAGTTTGTGATTGACTTATTACCAGGAACGGCTCCAATATCTAAGGCACCATACAGAATGGCCCCGGTAGAGATGAAAGAGTTAATGGTGCAATTGTAAAAGTTGCTCGACAAGAAATATATTCAGCCGAGTGTGTCGCCATGGGGAGCACCAATGTTATTTGTTAAGAAGAAAGATGGATCGATGCGGCTCTACATTGATTACAGAGAATTGAATAAGGTCACGATCAAAAATAAGTATCCATTACCAAGAATTGATGACCTGTTCGATCAACTGAAAGGAGCAAGATATTTCTCAAAGATAAACTTGAGAAATGGTTATCATCAGTTGAAGGTGAGGCTGGAGGATGTACCAAAAATAACATTCAGAACTAGGTATAGTCATTACGAGTTTCTGGTTATGTCATTTGTTTTAACCAATGCATCTGCTGCGTTCATGGATTTGATGAACATGGTGTTTAAACCATTCTTAGACAAATTTGTGGTGGTGTTTATCGATGATATTTTGGTGTATTCCAAGACTAAGGAGGAACATGTGGAACACTTAAGAGTAACGTTGGAGACATTGAGAAAAGAAAAGTTGTATGCTAAATTCTCAAAATGTGAGTTTTGGTTGGAACATGTACAGTTTCTCAGGCACATTATTGATAAGGACGAAATTTCGATAGATCCATCAAAGGTTGAAGCTATAATAAACTAGGATCAGTCGAAGACACCGTCAGAAGTAAGGAGTATCTTAGGATTAGCAGGTTACTACAGGCGTTTTATTCAGGACTTTTCCAAAATTGTGACCCCGTTGACGAATTTAACTAGGAAGGCGATTAAGTTTGTTTGGGTGGAGAAGTGAGAGAAAATTTTTTGAGAATTAAAGAAGAGGTTGAGTTTAGCACCTGTGTTGTCATTGCCTGATGATACAGGGAATTTTTTGGTGTATAATGATGTATCGCATAAAGAACTAGGCTGTGTGCTTATGTAAAACGACAGAGTTATTGCGTATGCATCACGTCAATTGAAAGATTATGAGAAAGGGTATCCGACTCATGACTTAGAGTTGGCTGCAGTGGTATTTGTCCTGAAGATTTGGAGACATTATCTTTATGGAGAGAAGTATGCAATATATACTGACCATAAAAGTCTGAAGTATATCTTTACACAAAAAGATTTTAATATGAGGAAGAGAAGATGGTTGAAGTTGATCAAAGACTATGACTGCGAGATTTTCTACCATCCCGGAAAGGCGAATGTTGTTGTTGATGCTTTAAGTAGGAAGGGACGGGAGAAGTTAATGATGTTGACTGCTCAGGAGAAGCTAATATCAGAAATGGCAAAGATGGAGTTGGAAATTAAATATCCGACAGAATCCGACGAAAAGTTGTTCCAGATGGGAAACGGTTCAATGTTGGTAGATAAGGTGATGAATGCACAACTTCAGGATGAAGACTGTGAAAAGATAAAACAGAAAGTATTTGGAGGAGAGGAAAAAAAATTTAAAATCTATTTGGAAGGATTACTTCAATTCGAAGGGAGAATTTGGGTTCCGCCAGTGCTGGAAGTTAAGGAGAAAATTCTGAGTGAAGCTCATAACTCAAGATATTCGATTCACCCTGGAAGTATAAAGATGTACCAGGATCTTAGACATCATTTTTGGTGGCTGAATATGAAAAAGGATGTGGCTGAGTGTGTAATAAAATGCTTAACATGTCAGAAAGTTAAAGCTGAACATCAGAGGCCAAGCGGATTATTACAACCGTTGGAGATTTCAGAATGGAAATTGGAGCATATCACAATGGATTTTGTGGTAGGTCTTCCAACTACTCAGTAAGGTTATGACGCCATCTGGGTGATTGTCGATCGATTGACAAAGTTGGCACACTTTTTACCAATAAAGATTAGATTTAACCTAGATTGGTTAGCAAAACTGTACATGAAGGAAATTGATTCAAGATACGGTGTTCCAGTGTCCATTGTATTAGACAGAGATCCGCGTTTCACATCTAATTTCAGGAAACGACTACAAGAATGCTTCGGAACACAGTTGAGAATGAGCACAACGTACCATCCTCAAACCGACGGACAGAGTGAGAGAACCATTCAAACACTAGAAGATATGCCCATAGCATGTATCATGGATTTCAAGGAAAATTGGGATGATCATTTACCATTGGTTAAATTTGCCTATAATAATAGTTATCACGCAAGTATTGGCATGCCGCCTTACGAAGCGTAATACGACAGGAAATGCAGAACTCTATTATGCTGGGACGAGGTAGGTGAACGTCAGCTATTGGGTCCAGAGTTGGTATAACAAACCGTCGAGATCATCTAGGTGATTCAAGCCAGATTGATAGCTGCACAAGATAGACAGAAGAAGTATGACGATCAACATCGACAAAATCGGGAATTTGATGTTGGTAGTTATGTTTTCTTGAAAGTGTCTCCTTGGAAAGGGAAAATTTAGTTTGGAAAGAAGGGAAAATTAAGCCCAAGGTTTATAGGACCTTCTGAAGTGCTGCGACGAATTGGTGATGTGGCGTACGAGGTAGCTTTACCTCTGAAATTAGGACATATTCATAACATTTTCCATGTTTCTATATTAAGGCCATATAAGCTTGATTATAAGCATGTTATAGAATATGAGCCATTGTAGTTTGCGAAAGATTTGTCCTATGAAGAAGTCCATGTTCAAATTATTGACAGAAAAGAGCATGTACTAAGGAGTAAAGTGATACATTTTGTTAAGGTAATATGGAGGAACCACAATGCTGAAGAAGCTACGTGGGAACTTGAAGATGTTATGATGAGGAATTATCCTCAGTTATTTGCATAATCTTGTATAATGATTCTGGGGACAGAATCCTGTTAAGGAGGGAAGAATGTGACAAATGAATTTATTGAGTTGTGATTCTGGGGACAGAATCCTTTTAAGGAGGGAATGATGTAACGATCGAGAAATTTTTGTAATTAATTAAATATTTATTGAATTAAATAAATATTTTAAATAATTTATTTATTGAGAAAAATAAACAATTGATGAAATTGTGATGCAAGAATTTAGTAACTAAATTGATTAATGTTAATTAAATTGAATAATTGTAATTTTTATTTGAGGATTTAATTCAATGAAATAATTAAATTAAATGAATTGTTTAATATTTAAGAAAATAAGTAAATTAAATAAAGCAATGTTTAAGTTTAATTTAATAATTAAAATTAGATATATAATTATTTATTAATCAAAAGTATAATTATAATAAAAATTATAATTACTATAATTATAATTATAAGTTATTTAAATGAGTTACATGTGTGACGAATAAAAACTATATAATATAATATTATTAAAATAATCTAGTAAGGGAGGTTATGTTTAGCTAAACAAGGCCTTGTGGCCTTTGACTTATTTTAACTGACACAGACGTATTGTATTTTAACCTGACGTATGTGGGGGAAGAGGGAGTCAGTTTATATGTTACGCCTATTATTCCTAAGGCTAGAGAACAAAGAGTATAGAGAGAGAGAGAGAGAGAGAGAGAGCTTGGTAGGAAGAGAGAAATTCTCTATATATTTTTCTAGGGAGTTGAAGTATCAAGGGAAAGCAATTCCTTATCATTCTTCTTCCCTATAATCAAAGATTCAAGGTATAAATTGCTTCTAATTTCTATGTTTTGATTTCTTAGTTATTATCCGCTGTAAATTGATAGTTATGTTTGGTTGATACATATACATGTATATATGGTTTATAATTTGTTAATCATCATTTGTGAGTGCTATTTGATGATTAAATACATGAAATTGGGTCTGTAGTAGAAGATTTTAAAAACGGTGTTATATGTATGAAAAATGGCTTAAGAAAGTTTAAAATTTCATGTTCAATATGTGTTATAATCTGTAAATTGATGTTAGATTGTGTTAGTATGTTAAAAAAACGAAAGCAACGTAGTTTGAATCGTGTCAATTGTTTAAGAAATGAAGTTGTGGCGATCAAATTCGCTAAAAGTATAAGATATGATGAAATTGGAAAAATTGGGGTTTTGATTCTTCGAAATTAAATATATATAATGTTTTATGTAGTTAGAATGGTGAATAGCATGCTTCTTGATATTATTACAAAAGTTTTAGTTGTTAGAATTTGTGAATTTATGTGAAATTGGGTTAATTGGAGTGTTGGTGCAAAACAGAGCTGCTAACTGTAGTTTCTGTCTGTGTACGGCGCAGCTGCGCTGGTACAACAGGTAGAAATGGCGCAGCTACGCCGTATGGTTTTTTGAAGTCGAGCACTAGCACAGCTGCGCCGTGCCTTGAGCCTAGGCAGTGAAGTCTGTTTGTTTGTGGGTTGTAATACAAAGGTCTAATTTGGCTTGGCATGCATGATAATGATGTTGAATCCTAACATAAAACATCATAACATGTTGTAGTATAATGTAATACCAAAATATGGATATTTTAATTTATCACTTGAATAAGTTATGTAATGAACAAAGGTGATGTTTATGAAGGTTATAGATAAATGATAAAGTTTATGTTAGTTTATAGTGAGATTTCAGATTCGTTAAGGATGTTAACCAACATGGTTAGGTGTTAAGTTAAGGGTATGACTTAAATGGTAGGTTAAACCCATAAAGCTAATATTAATACAACTAATTGTTATTGTGATTTCAATGATATGTGTAGGGTAATTGGCGAACATTATTATACTTGTGTAGCTCACATACAAGGCAAGTTTCCTAACTCCATTCTCTTTATAATGAATGTAAGTTTCTTATCCTAAACTTTTATTAAACAAGTTCCCTAACTTCATTCTTTTATTAATGAATGCAAGTTTCATAGCTATGTTATCTTTAATGTCAAGCAAGCTTTCTATTTCTAAATTTTTCATTAAAGTTGAGCAAGCCTATTGATTCTATCTCGTGTATGATTGTACAAGCTCTTGTAATCGAGCGAGTTTCACTTTTCTAAGTCTTGTTATTGTTATTCAAAGTATATATTGTTCTAATACATTGCTTCAAATAAGATTTTTTTAACTCTTTTGAATGTGATACTTTGCACACATACCATGTCTATTTAATTGTACATTGCTGTTATTCGATCTTTGACTTTGATAACCTTGTTCAATTCTATATTATTGTATTAAACCTTCAAGTAGTAAGCAAACACTTATTGATTGAACTAGTCTATAATGGAATAGTGTTCTAAAATTTTAGAACCATTGATAAGTTAGTTCCAAACTAAACTTTCTTTAGTGCGGAAATTCTAAATCCAAACTGAGATGAACAATCCTAACATAGGGGATTTTGTGCGTATAACGTTTAGATGTTTGTGCACAATACATGGTACAAAGAGATGATCCCCTAAGTACATTAAGAAGGGTCTGTATAGTCTAAATGACTATTAAGGTTAAGGTAATAACACCTAAACACCGGGGACATAGTTCGTGGTCTTAAGACCCTCAGATATTAAATTCGAACTTGTTTTCTATATTTTGATTTGTAGAACAAGTTCACTATTGTTCAACACTCGTTGTTCATTCTCATGTTGTTATCATTACTACTCTTTATATATCAGTGAGCAATTATTTGCTCACTCTTGCATTTAACACTGCATCTAAAGTTGAGAAAGTCGATGAGCCATCTACTAGCAAAGGAAAGGGCAAGATGTCCAAGTGTTGAAGATTTATTGAATTTATTTAAGTGAATTATGTTATAAGACTTGTTTTGTTTTATGATGTATTCCGCAAATTTACATAATAATTTAAGGTTAGATTACCTGGGATTATTTTTGAGATGATGTAACCCTTTAAGGGAAAAGATTATTGCTTAAGTTATTTTATGTCTTTATCCTTTATTATGGGTAGTTAGATGTAATTATTTTTGATTGTGAGCACCAAATCCTGTGGGAATGAAGTACTCGGATTTGGGGGTGTCACATCACATGACCTGGTATCAACTCCTAAGAAGAAAAAGTTAAGATGATCAGATATTAAGGGAGGCAAGAAGGTGGAAAAATGACCAAAACCCCAATTATCCAATTCTATAAATTGTAACCCTAACTCAAGCCAAACCCATGAAATTCTAAAGCCTATACACTCATATATCATACCTAAATAAGTCCTGTTGTTAGCAAGATTAGAATCAGAAGCTAGAAGTCCAAAATCACTCAAGAAATGTGCAAACTCTAATTTTACCCTAGATCTTTGATGTTATGTTAAATCTGTAGTCTAGTTATTTAAATATGTGTAATAACATGTTAGTAAGTATTCAAAGTTGGTAGATCATGTTTTCATAACATCTAGATGAATCAAATTGATGTTTTAAACAATCTGGAAAACCTGGAAAAATAGGTCTGACAGTCGAATGTCAGAGCCTATAGATAATTGATTGTTAATATATTAGTCTGTTAATTGTATGCTAGTTGTTGTATTACATGTGGTTAGTAATCTAGAAGAGAAATCAGGTCTATTGGATTCATATATTGCAAGATATAGGTAGTCAAAAGTCGTTGACCAACCATAAAGTTCTAATTTCTGGGTTACCAAGAAATCTCAAGAACAGGTTGAGCCAGGTACTTTGACTAGCCTTTAAATTACTTTCTGTTTGTTGTTAGGATGTCTAAGTGTTATGTAATGATACCCTAACATACATACTACATATCTATGACACTCAACTCTTAATTAATTTATAGGTTTACTAGAATTAATGGTCAAATAGCGTTGACCGAGCATGACTGCGTTTTCTGAAAAACCCAGAAAACTGATGAACACCAAGAACAGCCTCTGGCTGTACTTTGACCAAACTAAATTTGCACCCTAGGGTCTTACACAGTCCAAACCAGTGTATCATATATGTACCTTGGTATATAGACTACAAATTACAACAATCAAAACACATATCTATCACACGGATTGAAGGATATAAGAGCCACAAAAGCGTTGACCGACCATGACCACTATTTTAGGTTACCCAGAAACCCAAGAACAACCTTTACAGTGACTTTGAGCCTCTATAACTTCTTGTTATATGAAGGTTAAAGTCTGAACTTGGTATGTTGTTATATTACTACATGAGTACTACAACACCTATTCACTTGTAAACCCATAATCATTAACAGTAGAGAATTAGATAAAGGTCAAAGTGACCTCTAAGCGTTGACCAAACAGTTCCCCAAAAATGAAGAACACCTATAGCCACACTTTCTGTCGCTATAGACCTTTAGCGACAAACAGTAAATAAAAATTAAATAAATAAATTAATAAAATTAGAAATAATTAATAAATAAATACAAATAATTATAAAAACAGTTTTAAAAATTATGAGAAGTTATAATAATTAAATTTTAATATTTTTAATAAATTTAATAAATATTTTATTTATTTAAAATATTGTTAATAATTAATTTATTAATAAAAAATTAGATAAATCAATAATAAATAATAAAAAGGTTTTAAATAATATTCTAAGTAAATATTAATTATAAAAAAATAATAAATGATTTAAAAATCATTTAATGGATAAATAAATATCTAAAAATCATTATAAGCTTCCAGAAATTATTATAAAAGATATATAAATTATCTAAAATTCTAACAAAGCTTATAATTAAATTTTAACCGTGATATTAACTTATTAATTATCCGATAAAGTTTTAGAACCTCGAAATTATATCAAACTTAGACCAAACATGAATAGTGTGTGTATTTTTGTATTGTTATCAATACTAATGTGTTAGACAAATATGTTTGAACATCTTAGGTGTTTATAAACGAATCGAGTAGTGTTGTTTAATCGATCTTCGCTCAGGCAAGTTCTCTAAACCTTAATCTCTTATTAAGCAAGTTTCCTAAACCCTAACCTTAGTTTATTACTTACACAAGTTATTGAATCTTACTTTTCTTGAACAAGATTCAAATTTGTATTACTTTTTGATATGATATACCAAACCAAGTTTCTTGCCAATCATTGTAAAGTTATTGCTATAGCTTCGGCATAACTAACAAATAAAATATTTATTCATATGTTATTATTATTTATCAAGCATAAACTATTGTGTCAAACCAAATTGCTTTGGTAAGACATCCTATGCTGAGTTGTATATCCCTGGGAGGGAAAAATTGTGTGCAAGTAAAACTGACACTTAGTGCAAGATGGGCACAATTAGGATGAGATGCATACTCCTAGGATGTTGAATAGGTTGCCCATGTCTCACATCCGAACAAGATTTCTAAGTCTGTGTGACTGACAGAAATAAATAAAAATTCTAGAAATGGTAATCAACACTCAATTGAGAAAAGATGTTGAACTGTTAATATTGCTTCAAAATCCTACGTTTTGTATATAAAAATAAACTTGCTGAGCATGTCATAGCTCATTCTTACAAATCATTTCCTTTGCAGTATTAGATGGTAACCCTAGCACATCTGGAACAAACAATGGGAAGAGACAATGCTTAGATTAGTTTAAATTACTATTTAGCTTAATGTAAGACTTTTATAATAAGGAATTCTTTATGAAGATCCATGTAATCGAACCTTTATATATATATATATATATATATATATATATATATATGATATAATATCATCCTTTATTTCCGCAACCGTGTTTCCTTTACATAAATAGATATAATTAGAACTTTTAATTTATTTTGAGATCCTTGGGAACTATATATCTAAGTGAGGGTATTGTCAATATGGACTGTTCATGTTATTGCTGATACTCAAGATTTAGATAGATAGGAACTATCAATACGATAGAGTAATCCGCAAGATATAGACTATACATCTGAGTAAGAGTATTAGTGATATGGACTGGTCATGTTATCACTGATACTCTAGATTTCGGATAGATAGAAACTATTCGTAGATACATTCTATACATCCAAGTGAGGGTATACAAATTCAACAATTGTTCTATAATGAATTATTATCTGTTATGGGATACTGTGAACCTTGGATGGATAGAAATTGTATCTTATCTTATATGTATAGTATTTCGATTAGATATAAGCACTGAATCAGATACCACGGGTGTATAGATTTGTATGTGTTATATTAATTGATTAGTTGTGAACACGAGATCGGATACTGTGAGAGTATAGATTTAGGGGCGTCACACAATTAACATTCACATTCTTCTTAAACAGTTCATGCATATCATAACTTGAAAGCTTGAACAATTCATACATTATTGTTGATCAATTTTTCAATCAATTAAAATACGTGCAAGTATACGCGGTCTAACAAGTAATGTATGATAAGTTGAGTGTCGAACCCACGAGGAATTGTGACTAATATTTACCAAGTACCGACTCTTTCTCGCTTCAATCTTATTTAAACAGTCAAATAAAATATAATTAATTAGACTACTGAATTCTAATTAACAAAGCAAGTAAATGGAGAACGACTGATATCTAAGGCGCTACAAGCTAAGATCATAACTTAACCCACGCACACAAGCATTCTATCAAATACTTGGCGTGCTATGCTTCATTAAATATCCTAACTCTCCCTTTGGTTTTAATGGTCACGATGGGTTGTCAACCAAGAATTCATAAGTGTTCATACTCCTCTTTCGAGGTACATATAAACCTATCCTCTCTAGATCTACCCAAAAGGGAATAGAATGGAAAGGAAATTCCTAACTAAGCAATTCGACACATTCCTATGAGAATTAACCATAGACAAGGAATTAAAGGTTAGGTTCTCAATTGGGTCACACATGTCAGACATGTATATTCCTATCCCATTCACAAATTATGCAGTCCATTGTTGTAGACAAATTATAATCACATGCCAACATATCAAGGCATAAATGTGACACCCCTAAATCTAGATACTTCATTTCCACAAGACTTGGTGTTCACTTTTTATGCATTCACATCTATCTACCCACATATAGTAGAATTTATACCATAAATTCTCCCATTAAAAGGTTTACATCATTAAACCGATATGTCTCTCAGGTTATCTAACCTTTAACATACATCAAGTGCGAAAAATAAAATAATTACATCACATCATTTAAAATAAAGTCTGTCGTCATGACATTAAATAAAAGTACAGTTCTTCAACATTTGTTCATTTTCCCTTTTCCTTTGCTAATGATAGGTTCATCGACCTTCTCAACCTTAGCTGTAATAATTATATATATGCAAGAGTGAGCAAAATAAATTCTCACTTGAAATATCAATAAATAACAATAGCATAATAATTGCCAATGAATAAGCTCATCAGAATTGAATAATAGTCTGTCAATGGTAATCAAAAACTGGAATCAACAAACAAAATGTAACTGAGGGTCACAAGACCACGAACTATGTCCAAGGTTACAAGTAATCTTTCAACTTTAACCTAAACAGTCATAATTGCAGGGACTCCCCGTACTTAGGGTGATTAGTCCTTCGTACCATGTATTATGCACAAACATCTAAAAGAATCGCGTAAAATAACTCCCCTATAATAGGGTTGTTCTTCTCAGTCTTTAGAGTACGAGTCCGCACCAAAGAAAGTTTGGTTTGGATAAGCTACAAGGGTAATTTAGAATTTAACGATCATCAACTAAAGGATTTGTTGAATCAACAAAGTTTAATAACACTATGAGTGATCAATAACAACATAGTGTGGAGCGATTAAGAATCATAGGTGAACCAATTATATATCAAATTCAGGCTTAGAAATAAACTAGAAAGCATAAGCATTGAGTAGTACAATAACCTTGCTTGAACAATATTAAGCTAAGGCTATGATCTTGTCAAATACGAGAATTAAGTTATAGAACATGCATTAACGAATAACAAACTGAGAACGAAACTTGCTTAAAATAACAATAATGGTTAGAGCTATGTAAAGTAAATGAGACAGGATAACTCATTTAGAGATTTGTGTTCAAGAACTTGCATTCATTATAAAAGAATAAAACTAGGAAAACTTGCTTAACTATAAACAAGTTAGGATAAATCAAACAATGATTAGAGTTCAAAACTTTCTCGAATAAAAATTAGGGTTAGAGCTTGCTCAAACAAAGTTTAGAGATAAAGAACTTGCTCAATTAAAGTTTAGGGTAAGGAACTTGCCTTGTGTGTAAGCTATAAATTACAACTTATGTTCACCTACACATATTATTAGAATCATAACATCTATTAGATATACTAACATCCACTTTCTAAATTAGAACTCATTCTTAGTTAAACTTGCTACTTTAGTACAAGTTTTACTTCACACCATATGCACTTCAGAATCACAAGTATTAGATTTGAAACACTTATTAACTAACTCATGTGTTCAACAAATTACAACGTAACATTTTCACAACTTACTAATCTTTTTGCAACTTTGAAATTACTAACGACATGATACAAATCTATTTTAGTCTCTTCATTACATGTTCATCACATTAATATCTCATTAGACTAGATTACCATGGGTATTTAAGGTTTGTATAACGAACATGCATTTCTTCCTCTAGTCTGGGCATGGCGCAGTTGCGCTATATTTAAGCCTAGGACCGGCGTCGCTGCGCTGCAGCACAACAGCACCGTTTCTGGCCTTGACACGAGCGCAGCTGCGCTGGTGCACAGACAGAAACTATGCAGTCTATTTTAAACACTCTATTTAGCCCAACTATCACGAATTTCATTCACAAAACAATTATTTAAACATACCCAAATGATTTAGAACCCATATAAACATTGTTCCTCATAAATATACCAACTTAGAACAATTAAACAACAACTATAACCAATTTAAATCCTTTAAATTCCATATTTTATACAAAAACTCTATTTTTGACATCCTTGAGAAAAATTAACACTAAGGTCTCTATACTACTCCAATTTGGCTTATTCAAATTACGTTCTCTTCATTTCTTATTGAATTAACATATTCAAGGCTCAATTTACAGATTAGTTCACAAACTAACTACCCATTTTTGTACTTTCACAAGTTATATATATAACCACATGCACTGTAAACTATTTTCTTTCTTTTGAACGTAATTAGTACATAAAATCTTGTCTAGATGCTAGTTATAAATCACAATTTGCTAATAAACACAATAAATCAATTTGTATAACTACAATTCATCAAACATGCAATTACAGAAAATTTTGAAACTCATGAACATAAACTCTTCATAAATGTAAACTTGAGTTTTAGAGATTATATCTTCACTTGCTTGGAGATAATCCTTGATAACACACAAAAAAATTACTTAGAATCACAGAAATCTTTCTCAAACTCTCTCTCAAATTTCTTTGTAAACTCCCTTCTCTCTTCTTCTTAGTATCAGTATAAGCTAACTCACCCTTATGCGTAAAAATAATAAACTGATAGCTATAATACGCATACTTAAAAATAACAGTTACAAAAACTTAAATGTATATCAGTTATAAAAATATTAATTATATATATATATATATATATATATATATATATATAATTAAATTCAAAATTCAAAAGCCATAAGGCTTTGTTTGGTAAAATACTTTTAAAATAAAGACTTAATATCTTTAAGCCTTGTTTGGGTAAATCCATTTAAAACTACTTTAATTTATTTTAATAAATCACTTATACTATAGTTTATAGTCACATATTTTTTATTTGGATTTCCATATCCAATCTTAGTTAAATAACCAATTACAATATAGTAAATAAATTTTCCACTTAACCAACTAGCACAAAATTATAATCTCATTCTAATTTTATTTAATAATTTAATATATCACTTTAATTATTAAATTAAAACAGTAATATGGCAACTCATATAATCTTTAACAACTCTCTAACTATTAAATTAAATTAGAGTATTATCTAATAAATTTAATTCACAAATATCTATTGACAACAACCACATCAATAAAATATTTAATTAATTTAATAAATATTTAAAATTATAATAATATTCCGGATTGTTACATCCTTCTCTCTTTACAAGGATTCTGTCCCTAGAATCACAACTCAAATAATTCATTCGTCACATTCTTCCCTCCTTACAAAGATTCTGTCCCCAGAATCGAAGACACAGATTAAACAAATAACTCAGGGTAGTTCTTCATCATTTCATCTCCGAGCTCCCACGTAGCCTCTTCGACATTGTGGTTTCTCCATATTAACTTCACAGAAGGTATCACCTTATTCCTGAGTACTTGTTCTTTCCTGTCAACTATCTGGATAGGAATCTCCTCATAAGATAAATCTTTATTGAACTGTAACAGTTCATATTTGATCACATGTTTGTAATCGGGTTTATAGGGTCCCAACACTAACACATGAAAAACGTTGTGAACATGTTCTAATTCTGGAGGTAAAACTATCTCGTAAGCTACTTCTCCCACTCTTTGTAGTACCTTGATGGGTCCAATAAACCTTGGGCTTAGCTTTCCTTTCTTGCCAAAATGATTCTTCCCTTTCCAAGGAGAAACTTTTAGGAAAACAAAATTTCCTACGTCAAATTCGCGATCTTGTTTGTGTTGATCAATATATTTCTTTTGTCTATCTCGAGCAGCTACCAGTCTTGCTTTGATGAGTTTGATAATTTCAGTTGTCTGTTATACTAGTTCCGGTCCTAACAGTTAACGTTCACCAACTTCATCCCAACATAGTAGAGTTCTGCATTTCTTACCGTATAATGCCTTGTATGGTGGCATGCCAATGCTTACGTGGTAACTGTTGTTGTAGGCAAATTATGCCAATAGTAGATGAACATCCCAGCTCCGTTTGAAATCCATGGTGCATGCTCTAAGCATATCTTCTAACGTCTAGATTGTTCGTTCGTTTTGACCATCGGTTTAGGGATGATATGCTGTACTCATTCTCAATTGTGTTCCCATGCATTATTTTAATCTCTTCTAGAAGTTTGATGTGAATCTCGGATCTCTGTGTGATATAATTGACACTGGAACTCCATGGCTCGAAATGATCTCCTTGATGTACACTTTTACTAGTTGATCAAGATTAAATCTAATCTTTATTTGCAATAAGTGTGCGGATTTTGTTAATCTATCTACTATCACCCAAATCACATCGTATCCTTTCTGAATCGTTGGAAGGCCTACCACAAAAGTCATTGTGATATGCTTCGACTTCCATTCCGGTATGTTCGACGGTTGAAGTAATTCGTTTGGTCTCTAAAGCTCGACCTTTACTCTCTGACATGGCAAGCATTTCGCAACACATTCTGCAACGTCTCTTTTCATATTTGGCCACCAAAAATATCGCCGTAAATCTTGATACATTTTTGTACTTCTCAGGTGGATCGAATATCTTGAGTTATGAGCTTCTATCAAGATTTCTTCTCTAATATCCGGTACTGCTGGAACCTAAATTCGTCCCTCGAATCTTAGCACTCCTTCAGTATCAACCTTGTACTTCATCTCACTACCCTCAACCATACATTCCTTTATTTTTCTGCATTCTTCATCTTGTAGTTGAACACTATTTACCTTGTCCACCAAAGTTGGACTAGCTTCCATCTGGAATAATCTTTCATCGGTTTCTTTTGGAAATTTGATTTCCAATTGTAGCCTTGCCATTGCTAAAATAAGCTCCTCCTGGTTGGTTAACAACATCAACTTCTCACGACCCTTCCTACTCAAGGCATCTACAACCACGTATACTTTACCGGGATGATAAAAGATCTCACAATCGTAATCCTTTATTAATTCCAAGCATCTCCTTTGACTCATGTTCAGGTTCTTCTGTGTGAAAATATACTTCAGACTCTTATGGTCTATGTAGATCTCACATTTCTCTCCATAGAGATAATGTCTCCATATCTTCATAGCAAATACCACCTCCGCCAACTCTAAGTCATGAGTCGTTCCTGGATTTACGCAGCCTCGAGGGAACTAGTTCAACATACACTACATGTATCAGGCTCTGCATCCAGATTACCGACGTATTGTGCATGATTGGGGTTTTGGGGCGTTCTTTTCCATTCTACCTCGCCGTTATCCCTGGGATTACCTCAGGGCATTGTCTGAGTGCTGGTTTCACCAGACTCAGTCTCTCCATTTTTTGGATTGTGAGGTGATGATGACGCGGATGGATTGGTGATTTATCACCGGTAAGGAGTTTGGAGGGGTGCCAATGCCATGTACGGCGAAAATTACCCCGACTGCCGTCAGATCCTTGTTGGGAGTTCCGACTGAGGCGCTCAAGGGACAGGACCGTCCGCACGGGTCCTTTGAGCGTAGATGCTATGAGTGGGCTGTTGAGTGAGCCCATACCCACTGATGTGAGAGTCAGGGATCGCATTCTTTGGTAATTGTTCCTGATGATTATCAGGGGTTATTTCATAGCTGATAACTCTTCTATGGTGTCATTCGCTTTGATTAACGCCACTAGGGAGGTGGACCGTATTGGAGAGTATGATTGGGGCTCCTATACCTTTGCCTACTTCCTCAGGGGAATGTGCATACGTTCGCAAGGCTAGGTAGAGGCCTAGTTAGGATTTTACCCGTTTCTACTGGTGAGTATTTCTCTTTTAATTTCCCATGTACAGGTTAAGAGTGTTCACTGACAGCAAATGTTTTGCCTTTATGTTGGCAATTTTGGGCCTATGAGAGGCTTCCTATTTGCATCATGTGAGTGTATTAGGTTTAGATACCTATACACGAGGACGACAATGGCATCACTCCATTCTGACGGAGGTTCCTATAGCTGAGGGTTTCACCCATTGTCGCTTACAGTTGGAGCTGTTGACAGCTGATGTCATCACTTGGGTTCCCTATTCTAGGGAACACTTAACAGTTGGATTTGAGGATGGATTCCCGACTGGTATCGAGTATGTGATATCCACCCGTAGGATTCCTCTATTCACAGATGGAGAATGGGAGCTCTATTTAGGAGAGCGTGCTATTAGGAGCACCACGGGAGAGATTCGTGTGCCGATCTTACCTCCTGCCATGCATTATTAGCCTATGTTGCAGTCACCCGTCAATGACATCCCATTGATGGGTATTCATGGATATACTTTATCAGAGGGTCCACATACTCACGATACGTTCTATCACTGGTGGTCCCCTCATACCATCGAAGCTCAGACCTGCGCCACTCTGTTTATGGGGGATATGGTTCCTGGATCCGTGATGATAACGGATTGGATAGCCTATGTCTGAGATCCTACTCATTTGACACAGATTAATAGTTTGACCCAACAGTGGACCGGGCACATTTTTTTATCTAGCATTTGGGCAGAGATCCTTCAGAGGTAGATACTTTGTATACTTCCAGCTCAGGCGCTGGCCCCTCAGGTGACCCATATGGCTTTGCCGGTGCAGATCCTCTATTGTATAGGCTTGACATACCTGTTGATAGAGATCCAGTGACTCAGGAGGAGTTACATCATGTGGACAGGATTAATGATGTAGATATTGACACCATTGTCTTCTTTTGATGTGTATTCTCATTATCTCTTTTGATAGGCCTCTGTTAGATATTGGGTGGTTGTGCCCCGTTCGCGCTATATCTTTTGATAGGCCTCTGTTAGTAGTTGGGCGTTTGTGCCCCATTTCCCTGTATTTTTAGTTGTACAGAAATGATGTATGCAGTTGATGATGTACTTAGGAATGTATGTACTATTTTCCATTCCCTACATCATATTGTCATCTATTGTTTGTCATGCATTTATCATGTTATGCATATGTATGTATGTCTAGAGATATTCAGCATTGACCCCTAGATGGTCTTATGATACGGCCAACACAGATGTCTTCTTTGACAGTCAGCCGTATTGATCACACCACACCAGTATTGGTGGGCTCACGCTTGAGATCATGGTATGACAGTGTATCCCCTCTACACAGGGTGATTGTAGATCAGCTATTGCAGCATTCCATGACCCTCCTAATGTTTTAGGTTCCCTTGGGCTTTGTAGATGGCATGCTAGAGCATTGGGTATCAAAAAGGTAGATTTTCTGATTTGGGACCCATGAGTTGACTTCTACGTTGGAGGAGTAAGAGCGGTTGACAGCCTTACCCTTAGACAAACCTTATGCTCGGATGGCTATCGGAGATATGCACCGGTAGCTCATGACCCTCACCGGGTTGCGACGTAGAGTAGTAGAGGATGAGATTACATTCGGCCATGTATTGTCCCAGATTTTCCTGATAGACAGATTCGGCTCACTGGACAGCTATGCTCAGCACTCCGGGATTTTACCATACCTGAGGATCAGTGGCATTTGGCCAGAGTGGATGTACTCATGATGTGTATAGTGGCATGTGTACATGCCACGATATATGATTGAGCTGGATATTGGTGTTATTATGGCATTGAGAGCTCCCAAGGTGGGTCATACCATCACTCCAATGATTATGGTATAGACGTTGAGGTCGGCCATGTTTTGCAGCACCTACCCTGTAGGGGTATTTACAGGCAGCTCGGTCATGTTATATGTGTGGTTTATGTCACACTTGAGACCGATTGGCACTTTCTAACGACACGGGTACTGCTTTACCCATGATATAGCTATATCTTACTCCTTTCAGCCATTGGAGTGTATAGACGCTATGTTTTGGTCGGTATTCTTGCCAGAGATCGGAGATCCATTTGCCATCCTCCCATGTACAGGGCTCAGTTCACCCTATAGCTTTATTACTCATGCTCCGAGCATGGATTATCTCCCTATGGCTGGTTTGAGGGGCATGTCTACTTACCACCCACTGGCTGTGATGTCATAGTTTGACCAGTTCCAGGACATCCATCCTTTTGAGGGGGAGTTAAGTCAGCGTGTGGCTTCTCTCCATTTATCAACAGAGGACCGATCCAAGGTTTATGCCTGTTGGGATCAGCGTGAGCGTGCTGAGTTTTCTGTTAGCCATCCGAGATGTTCGTCAAAGTATTCTACGTGGATGGAGACAGATACTTCATCGGCTGCAGTAGTATCCACAGTATCGGGTATTGCTTCAGATGGTGGAGAGCCCATAGAGGACATTGATTCTCCCACCGAGGAGTTGTTTGTTGATTCGACAGCAGCTCTTGTTGATTCTCCCAGTACTTCTGCAGCTGTGACTCCCCCTTCAGAGTATTTAGTGCAGAGTTTGAATTTGATGACCTTCGAGAGAGATCAAGCTAGGGCATTAATGTTGACAGCTCTTGATGGGAGAGATGTCGCTCAATTAGAGAGGGATGCTGCCTTAGCTTGTATAAATACCACTATTGTTGAGTAGGATGAGGCCAGATCAGCCAGAGATGCAGTGATAGTTGAGCGGGATAGCGCCATATTTGCACAGGATGTAGCAGTTACAGACAGTACCACAGTAAGGTCCCTTACTACGGGCATCATTGCAGAGATGAGTGCATATATTGACGAGCATAGTGTCACCATGTAGATGGTTGTAGATCTATTAGCTTGCGTAGAGACCCTTGTACAGGAGATCACAACGCTACATCCTTCTTCTAAGAGGGATGCCATGTTAGACTTAATAGCTCGCATATACACTGACTTGTAGATGGGCTTGTATTTTCCTGCACAAACTAGCTTATCCATTTTATCATGTACAGTTCATATTGTATATATCAAACATCATTATATATGTCAGGGAAATATTTTTGATTCACTTCCCTTTTAGTTATGCCTTGTTGCTTGCTTGATATTTGCATGTGTCTTCAGGGCTTGTGATCTCGATGTATTCTGAACTCCTCCTTGATGGATGGATATTGAGATGTCTTAGGATCTTTCAGAATGGATCGTTGATCTATTTGTATCCCCTACCTTCTTTAGTGTCTTGGGACTGGTTTCTGTATGTAGATGTGGAGAGGAGTGTTATGACGACCCAAAAATTCGGATTGTCCAGAATTTAAGTTTAAAGAATTAGTTATTAATAAAATGAATTTTTATTAATACAATTATGTACTATGTGTTTATTAATAGTTCTCTAACCTAGGATGATTATAAGTTGGGAGGATTCTGGCTACGATCTAGACTAAACGAGTAAGAATTTTCAAGACGAAAATAAAAAAATTTCGGGAACAAAAATATTTCATGGGAAAAAGACGAAATAGGCACTATTCACCCGATGAAAACCCTAAGGGTTAGGGTTTGAATAACCTAAGCCTTTCGAATAGTTCGGTATGTCGAAATGACATTCCGTCGAAAGATTTGACGATAATATATCGTGAAAAGTTAAGTAAGCTGATAAAAAAATTTCTCAAAAAATGTGTAGAAATCGGACGAAATAAAAATGACGAAAAGTATTGTTACGTACTTTTAACTCGTTTAACTACCTTAGGGGAAAACGTGAAGGAAAATTCTTAACGCCAAAAAGTGTTTTTCAATTTTTCAGAAATCTGAAGAATACGAAAAAGTTAATCGGTAAAGGAAAGATGAAATATCCAAAAATATTTGGATTCCGAGAATCGCAGTTTTTGAACTTTCAGACGAAACCCGAAAGATGGAACCACAAAACTTCCGAGGGAAGTTACATGAATAGTAAGGTGTATTGAGGAGGTGTGAATAGTATGGAGGTGTGAATAGTAAGGAGGTTCGGGGGGCGAAATGACTATTTAGCCCCTATCCTTGGTTTTATATAAATAGGAAGCTTAATTCATTTATTTAGGATTTTGAAAATTCTACAACTTGAGAGAGAGAGAGGGTTCGGATGGGAGGAAGAAGAGGAAAGGAAGAGGAGAAGTTGGCTCGTGAGCAAACTTTGTCCGATGGAAGAAGATTAAAGGAGAAAGGTAATCCAAAACCTTATCTCTTATAATTTTTTTTAAGTTTTCTATGTTAAACGCATAACTTAATAAGAATAAGAAGTAAATAATGTTAGGAATGATTTCATATATTTGACATCGTAAGAAAATGAAGAAATAAGAATTTGAAGTTTAGTAAATAAATTTTTTAAGGAAGTATAAGATTCGTAATGAATTTGAACGATCCGAGTGGATTAAATGAATGGGTAGGTGAAATAAGTAACGAATGGTGTTCTATAACATCAAATTCCAAGAAAAAGTGAAATTGTAATCAAAATATCGATTAAAAATAAAAAACAAACGAAGAACAAGAAAAACACGTGAAGAACGCAAAAAATGTTGTTGATGGACAAATTTAAAATCATCGTAGGATAATTGTTGTTGATGGACAGGTTTAAAACCATCGCGTATAAGTTATATGCTTATTACTTGGTTAGGAACGGTAGAAACGTTCATGAAAAATGGATTAAAACTGAGCTATAACGAAGTTATGACGAAAATTTTGTAAAAGATGAATGAGAATTAGAAAGTTAGTGAATGAACCCGAATGTGTAGCGTTTCATAAGGAAGTAAGAGAATGTAGAAAACGTGAGTCGTGGACTCAAGAACGAACGAGTTCCGAGTTCGGATGACCGAATTACGGACGAACGAACGAAGAGCGTTAAAAACGCAAAACGAACGAAGAGTGAAGATGAAGCCAATTGAATGGCACATTAACAGATTCAGAACGAAGTTCTGTCTGAGGGGTATTAAAGTACGTAACATATTCTATTTGCTTTCCTTTTCACTTGTTCTTGACTGAACCTTCGGGTTAATCATGCCTAGCTGAAAACATTTAAATTTAAAGCAAGAATGAGCATTTGGGTGCCCATCAAGTAATAACAATTATAAATATAATTAGCTGAAAGAATTAAATGTTTTTTTTATACATCACTTTTACAATGATTCAATAGTTTTGAAGTACACTAAACTGATAATAATAACATAACAACTCTATATCACATTTTTGAAACTACGTATTGACAATAAATAGGGTTAAGGTGACATAATATGAATATTGTTTTCTATTTTTGAAAAGGTTAAACAGAACTTCATCTGTAAGCCGTCATAACTTACAGGCGCGAGGGTGTACATCCCATGGCCCTATATTGATCAATACTGCATGCAAGAATGATATTATCGTTCACTCTATCCGCCTTGGGCGCATAAAAGTTTTCCCTTGTTCAGGATGTTCATACTTAGTCGGGAATTCGAACCAAAATAATTTGATTGGATACAAAAAGGTTTTATCATATTCAACGATATTTCTAAATCTGTGTCTAGCTGATCAAATAGCTTGGATGGCTTTTCATTATTATATACATACGGGGGATTAATAGGTATATAAATATATATCAACATGTGATTAAATAAAATGATTATCCAAGTGAGGACACTTGTATAACCATAATTAGAAATTAACGAACAGGATAAATATCTGAATAATAATATAATACCATGTTGATAATCAATGATCGGATATACTATATATAACAATAGGGTTAATAATCTGGTACAATAATAATATAATTCTGAAACTTTATTACTCATGTCCATTGCATAAAGAAAATACAAAGGTAGGATACTTGCTTGGTCTGCTACTTACAGTACGCAACTTAGTTTTATCTTTTATATCAAGACCTATCATTAATAAGATCATTTTTTCGATTAGAATAACATACTATAACACATAGCACTGCTCATTTCAGTCATCACATACCCTAATCACCTTGTCACACATATTCAACAGTCATTGAATCACAAACAAACATTAATAAATTCAAATTATCTAAGTCCAGATCAAATTCTAAAACATGTCGGTGAACTGACGGCTTTATCGGGTAATTATCAAGTCTAAGAATCTATCTTATAGTTCAATAACTGAAAATATCAGTCATATTATTTTTAAATGACTTATAATAATTTTTAAACATTTATTATAATTTATCATGAATTTTCAAACACCGGAATCATTACTAAATGATTTAAATATTGAATAATTCTATTATCATTAATATTTAATTAATATTAAATCATTAATGAAACCATTGTAAAAATCTTAAAGTTATTTATAATAACTTAAAATACTTTTAAAACATTAATATTACCCTTAAATGATTAAAATCATTTTTAAATAATTACCATTAATATTTAATTATTAATGTACTATTTATCCAAATATTAAAAGTCATTAAGTATAACTTAAAATATTTTTAATCCATTTATATCCCTTTTAAATTAATAAAACCATTTTAGAACTATTTATTTAATATAATTATTAAATAAATCAAATATCATTTAATATTAAATTATTAATGAAATTTACCGTTAAATATTAAAAGTTATATTTTATAACTTAAAATATTTTTAAACACCTTAGTTTAATTTAAAATGATTTTTATAATATTAAAATTATTTTTAAACTAATTTATTTAATTTAAATCTTAAATAAATCTAATATTATTAATATTAAAATATTAATATTTTTCATGACTAAATATCAAAAGTTATATTTTATAACTTAAAATATTTTTAAAATCTTTAAATCATTTTTATACGATTTTTAAATCATTAATTCTATTTTTCATAATTTATTTAATACATTAGTTAAATAACTTAAATATCATTAATATTAATTAATTAATGAAATCCATCACAAAATATTAAAATTCATTAAAAATAACTTAAAATATTTTCTTACATAATATAATTTAAATGATTTTTCAAGTATTAAAATTATTTTTAACTAATTTATTTAATATTATAATTAAATAAATTAATTATCATTTATATTCCAAAAATATTAAATATTTACGAAATATACACAAAATAATTAAAAACTACTTTTCGGACTTTAAAAATATATTTTAATAATTTATTATGTATTTTTAATAATTTAAAACTATTTTTTTCTATTTATTTAATTAAAATAATTAATTTCTGAAAATATTTGTCGCTAAAGGGCCCTATAACAACGAAACTGCCGCTATAGGTGTTCTTGAGCTGTTCTTGATGAAAACTAGAAAAGCATGTCAGTGACCAAGGTGTCACGTTTGACCAACAATTTCTCCATGATCCTAATGTATTCTGGTCAACTTAAAGAATTTAGGTTGTAGTATAAATGTAATACTACCAACAGAAATCGATATCATGGCCATAACACAACAGATCAGAGAGTTATAAGCCCTCAAATCTCTTGTCAGAGCTGTTCTTCATTTCTAGGTTTTCTAGAAATGAAGAACAGTTCATATTGCCTTCTTTCGATCATTATAACTTGTTGTACAGGTCTTATTTATGTGATCTAATACGTTCGGTGTATAAACGACATGCAAAAGAAGAGATCTAATACATAAAACACATATAACATCAACAGAATCGATAGACTAGAAACAACATATTTAAACATTAAAACCTAAGATCTAACATGAAATATCAAAGCTCAAGTTTCTTGGTTAAGGTTTATATCTTTATGCACAAATTCTTGAATCTATGCCTCTGATTTGTTGTGAGTGTTAGTGGGGCTTGAATTGTGACTGAACTAGTCCAATAATTTCGTGGGTTTGGGTGAGAGAAAAGTGAGTTGGGTGTTTGTGCAAAATGAGCCTAAATGTGACACTTTCTCTCTCCAATCCCATATATATTACATGATATTGTAACAACCCGATATTTTATATAAAAATAAATCAGAACTTTTGCGTATAATTTTTTTTTATATTTATTAAAATAAATATGGGGAATATGTGCCAAGATAATGTGTATGTATTTATGTGATGAATATAAAATATATTTATTACATGAACGATTACAATTAATTTTATTTTAGAATTATTGATCATTATAAATTATATTCTTATAATAATTAATTTTACAGTAAAAATGTTTTTATTCATTATGTTCTATGAAAATATGATAATAATATTATTTAAATAATATATGAAATGATTAAAGCACAATTATAATAATTATTTTATTTTATTATATGAATTTATTTTAGATTAATTAAGTTATTTATTTTAACTTAATTATTAATGTTATATATGAAAGATAAATCAGATATGGAATCCAAACCCTACTTTTAGATTTTGATCAAGGAATGAGAATACGAATATAATATTAATTATATTTTGATTTTTCAGTGCTATAAATATGTACTGTATGTATGCATTATTAATAATTGGTCAATGATGGTGCGGTATTTGAAAACCCTAGTTTGAAGTAAAATGAGACTTTAAAATATGTCCAAGTAAATACGTTATATAACATTTATTATAATATTATTTTATTTTAGTGCCGTAAATATGTTCTGTATATGTGTGGACTGATAATGTTGGTCAAATTATGTGTATAATGTCAAAACCCTAGTATTAATTGGTTTAATCCTAATTTAAAATTCAAACATGAGTTTGTGGTTGGTAAGAAATTGTGTTATATGATTAATGTTAATTTAGATATTAATTATTATTATTTGGAAACCCTAATTGTTAGAAAACTTAATAGCTAATTAGAAATCCTAATTGCAAACCCTAATTTATTATGTGTAAACCCTAATTACTAATTTAGCATGCTTAATGATGATTAGTAAAACCTAAACCTAATTATCATGTTTTAAGTAATTATTAACCCTAATCTAATTATGAAACCTTAATTTGTAATTTTTTTAGAAACTTATTTTATTTTACAAACCCTAAACTAGAAATGCTTCAATTTTGTGCTAAACCTTAGGGTTAAACCCTAAGGGTTAGACCAATGACTAAAATGCCATTAAATTCTTAAGGCTAATGACAATTATACCCCTCTTGAATTATTTGAGCTTACTTGAAGATCTAGACAAATTGAGTGGTTGACCAACTTCTACCAACCCCATGTGACAAAAATTTACAGCACATCAGCCATTTATCATACAAGTCCATTGCATCTAACTTATATATATAGATTCAAGAGAGAGAAAAAATCATTTTCAAGTCAAGTTGGTCAACTTGCTCTCAACCAATTCTCTCTCTCTCAAAACCCATGAAAAATACTAGCATATCAGTCCCAAAACAAAGCCCCACTATCACTTTTAGCAAATCAGAAACCCTAGATCAAGAAATTATCCAAGAAAGGTATAAACCCTAACCAAGAAATTTGATCTTTGATTCCATGTTAGATGTTAGTTTTTGTATGTTAAACATTTTGTTTGGAGTCCATATAGTTTATCTGGGTTCGTAGATGACGGATCAATAACTTCTAAGTGCAGGAATTTGAAAATTTTCAAAATTTGGAAAAATTTTAAAATGAGTCTGACAACCAAATGCCAGGCCCTTTAAATCTTTGGTTATTAATGGTTTTGTGTGTTTGATGTTTTGTACTTATAGAATGCTATATTTGACTTTGATCTGGACTTGAAAGCAGGCTTAGATCATGTCCAAAACAAAAGTTATTCATGGTCAAACTCAGTTGACCAAGCATGACCAAGAGTTTCTGGGCAGCCCAAAAACTCAAGAATAGTGTCTGACAACACTTTCCCAGTCTCATATCTGTCAGATGTTAATTGTTTTATTGATGTTGTTGTATCTAGTTTATAGCTTGTTAGTTATACCCCAGATCCATGCTTTTAAATCACTCAACAAATCAACAGATTGTAAGTAGTGGATGGTCAAAGTAGTCTACTCGACATTGACTTTTAAATTCTGGGTAACCCAGAATTTGGATTTCAGCGTCTAACAAGAAGTTTGTGGTTCCAGATCTTGCATATGTTTGCTATTTTGTTTGTGTTAATGTATTTATATTATAGTATTGTATGTATAATACATATTCATGCTCCTATATCACCTTGATAACCAACAAAATAAAAGTTATTTAAGGTCAAACTAGCTAACTCGATCACGGTGGCAGTTTTCTGGAAAATCCAAAAAAAAAACTCAAGAACACCATTTCTGACAATGTTTGACGGAACCATATATGATGATTTTAATGTAGTTAGGTTGACCGGATGACTGATAATTGTACCTTGACATGTGGATTACAACCCTAAACCATTAGAACACATTAATCGTAACCAGAACCCATAGAAATGTAAGCCACAAAATGGACACATGAAGCTGTCTGGGTTTCTGGTAAACCCAGAAGCTCTGACAGTGACTTTGCCAGGCCAGATCTTGCCTCTATGTTGCTTTATTACCATGTTAGTTGTTGTATTGTGTAGTGTTACAACCCTACTACAAGACCACTACAAGACCCTGCCCAAAAACAATCTGACCAGAAAGTTACAGACGGTCAAAGTAGGCACCATGAACGCTGACAGTCAGTGTTCTTGAGCCTCAAGAACACCAACCGTGACAGAAACTATCGCTAATGCTTTTAGCGACGTATTTAATTATTTTTAATTTCTAATTTTCTGGAAATTAATTAAAAATAGAAAAAAAATTAGTTTTAATTATTAAAAATACAAAATAAATTATTAAAAATTATTTTAAAGTTTGAAAATTAGTTTTTAATTATTTTGAATATATTTCATAAATATTTAATATTTTTGGAATATTAAAGGTATTTAATTTTTTTTAATTATAATATTAAATAAATTATTTAAAAATGATTTTAATATTTGAAAAATCATTTAAAATTATATTATGGTATAAGAAAATATTTTAAGTTATTTTCAATGACTTTTAATATTTTGAGATGAATTTCATTAATTAATTAATATTATTGATAATTAAGTTATTTAATAAATGCATTAAATAAATTATGGAAAATAGAATTAATGATTTAAAAATTATAGAAAAATAATTTAAAGGTTCTAAAAATATTTTAAGTTATAAAATATAACTTTTGATATTTTGTCATAAAAAATATTAATATTTTAATATTAATGATATTAGATTTATTTAATAATTATATTAAATAAATTAGTTTAAAAATGATTTTAATATTAGAAAAATCATTTTAAATGAAAATAAATAGTTTAAAAATATTTTAAGTTATAAAATATAACTTTCAATATTTAAAGGTAAATCTCATTAATTATTTACTATTAAGGATGTTACAGTTATTTAATAATTATATTAAATAAATTAGTTTAAAAATGATTCTAATATTATAAAAATCCTTTTAAATGATAATAAATTGTTTAAAGATATTTTAAGTTATAAAATATAACTTTTAATATTTAAAGGATAATTTCATAAATAAATTAATATTAGTGATATTAATTTAACATTAATGATAATAAATTTATTTAATAATTATATTAAATAAATAGTTTTAAAATGGTTTTATTACTTTAAAAATCATTTAAAAAGGGTATAAATGAATTACAAATATTTTAACTTATAACTAATGACTTTTAATACTTTGATAAATAATACATTAATACTTTAATATTAATGATAATTATTTAAAAATAATTTTAATTCTTTTAAACATCATTTAAGGGTAATATTAATACTTTAAAAGTATTTTGAGTTATTATAAATAACTTTAACATTTTGGCAATAGTTTCATTAATAGTTTAATATTAATTAAATATTAAAGATAATAGAATTATTCAATATTTAAATCATTTAATAATGATTCTGGTGTTTGAAAATTCATGATAAAATATAATAAATGTTTAAAAATTATTATAAGTCATTTAAAAATAATATGACTGATAATTAAAGTTATTGAGCTACAGGATAGAGTCTTAGACTCGATAATTACCCGATAAAGTCATCGGTACCCCGACATGTTTCAGAAATTGACCTGGACTTATATAATTTATCTGTATACGTGTTTGCTTGTGATCCAATGACTGTTAAATATGTGTGACAAGGTGAATAGGTAAAGTGCTGACTGTAATAAATAGTGCTATGTGTTATAGTATGTTATTCTAATTTAATGAATGATCTTATTAATGATAGGTCGGGATATAAAAGATAAAACTAAGTTGCATATTGTAAGCAGCAGATCAGACACGTATCTTACCTTTGCATTTCCTTTATACAATAGACATGAATAAGAAGTTTTAAAATTATATTATTATTGTACTAGATTATTAACTTTATTATTGTATATATTATATCTGATCATTGTTTATCAACATGACATTATATTATATAACTCCTATATATATTATGTTCGTTAATGTAGAAATATGGTTATACAAGTGTCCTCACTTGGATAATCATTGTATTTAAACACATGTTGATATATATATATATATATATATATATATATATATATATATATATATATATATATATATAAGCCGTCTAAGCTATTTGACCAGCTAGACACAGATTTAGAAATTTCGTTGAGTATGATAAAACTTCTTTGTATCCAATCAAATTATTTTGGTTCGAATTCCAGACTAGTATGAACATCCCGATCAAAGGGAAAACTTTTATGCGCCCAAGGCGGACAGAGTGAATGATCACATCGTTCTTGCAATGTAGTATTGATCAATACAGGGCCCATGGAATGTACACCCTCGCGCCCGTAAGTTATGACGTGTTTCGGATGAAGTTCTGCTAAACCTATTCGAAAATTGAAAACAATGTTCATAGTATGTTAATTAATCCCCATATATAGTCAATACGTAGTTTCAAAATTTTGATATAGAATTGTTATGTTATGATTATCGGTTCAGTTTACTTCACAACTATTAATTCGTTGTAGAAATGATGTATAAGGAAAACATTTATTTCTTTCAGGTAATTATATTGATAATTGTTATTACTTGCTGGGCACTCAAATGCTCACCCTTGCTTAATTTAAATATTTTCAGCTAAGTGTGAACAGCTAGAAGGTTCGACCAAGAACAAGTGAAAAGAAAAGCAAACAGATTATGTTTAATGGTATCTTTTGTAATAATTAAACTATATTAAGACAATGATATGTATTATCTATCATGTAAGGAATTATAGTAAAGGTTGCGTACTTGGGATTAGACTCTGATATATGTAAATTAAGTTTGATTTTTATACTATTGTTATTATTATTAGTATTATTCCGCTCATAGAAATGGTATCGTGAAACATCGAGTTCAGGTTTCAAGTACCTGAATTTGGGGGTGTCACAGCATGGTATCAAAGCTTTAGGGTTAAAAACCTTAGGTGGGTAAGACCTTAGGCTATAACCTTAGAACTTAGGGAAACGTTGAAAATATAAATAACTCATATAGAGTTTAAAAAGGAGATGAATTGAATGAATTCATCATCAAACAAAGTAAAAGATAACTTATATAAAACTATTATTTGATATGTGTACATATTATATATTAGTCAGGATAATTTATGTGTGTAGATGTCAGATAGAAAAAAATTAGAATACTCTCAGATCGAAAAAAAGGAGTTAACCTCCATAACCGAGCCAATATCGAAGCCAATAGCTGAAATAGAGTCTCACATTGAAAGCTACCTCAATAAGGTGGTTATTTTGGAAAGTGTAGTACCGGACCCATAAACGATAGCATAACTGATAGGTAGAGTATAGTTACAGAATATATGGTCAAGCTCGAGTTCTTAAACTCATATGTTTGTGGTAAGTTCTTAAACTCATAATGTGTGGTAAGTTGGATGAACTTGGTATAGTTAGGTGTGCATGGATTTTCGAGGATAATGAGAATATATAAAATACTAAGCAACTGATCCTTAGTGAAGGCGTAAGAAATAAGTAGTATTAGTATTACTTGAGTATGTATGATTCTATGTGGTGTAAATGATAGGTATGTCTGTATAAGGTAATATTTTTAACTTTTGTATAAGTTATGGCAGCGATTCTCGACTTTTGAGTCACAAAGGGATAGCGGATGTTTAAAGCAAAATGTGCTATAGTTTGTCAAGTGTTATGAATATGAGTGTATGTTGAATTAATGAAATAAGTTGGTATGAAGATAGTAGATATTTATCTGAACACTGGTTAATATAATAAACCAAAATTTCAAAATCTAATATTTTGAGTACATGATTATTTGAGTACAAAATTTTGCGTTATATGTTAAACGTATACGATAAGGCTTAGAAGGTAAGAATAATTTACGATAATGCCACCAAGACGAAAACAAAATACACGGACAGAAGAACATGTCAACAAAGCTGGAAGACAACCAGATCTGATACAGAATTTTGTGAATATGGATGATCAAGCTATGCAGAACGGAATACCAGCCGCAGAAAGATTAGCTAGATAATCGAACGACAAATGTCCAATACTTCGAGGCAATAAGGTGAATGTACAGTAGCTATTTTATTTGTGAATTAATAGAGCATAAGGTGAAAGACTGTTCAAGAAGGAGAAGCGAGGCAAGGTATGCAAATACAGGAAAAGGCAGCAGGACATTGGCGACAACGGGACCAACTTCAACAAATGAACCAACAGAACCACCCGCATGAGTCTTTAACATGACTGTTCAGGATTCGGTAGCAGCCGGGGATGCAACTCCAGGTATTATTCGAATACATTTTATTTTATTATATATGATTTTCTTATATATATAGTAAATTATTTATAAAGAAATTTTGAAGGAGGAATTTGAGTTCTCTTAGAAATCAAATTTCTGTGTAAGCAGATAGACAAGCTTTTTGCTGAATAGTTAAAGATCGGTTCGATCAATTATGATCGAGATCTAATTGCAATGATTGGGTATGTTATATACCCTGGTATGTATAGGTTTTAAAATGGTAATTCCGGGGACGAAATCTTTACAAGGGAGGGTGAATGTAATAACCCGATATTTTATATAAAACTAAATCATAAATTTTGCATATAATTTTTTATATATTTATTAAAATTAATATGGAGAATATGTGCCAAGATAATGTGTATGTATTTATGTGATGAATATAAAATATATTTATTACATGAATGATTACAATTAATTTTATTTTAGAATTATTGATCATTATAAATTATATTCTTATAATAATTAATTTTACAGTAAAAATGTTTTTATTCATTATGTTCTATGAAAATATGATAATAATATTATTTAAATAATATATGAAATGATTAAAGCACAATTATAATAATTATTTTATTTTATTATATGAATTTGTTTCAGATTAATTAAGTTATTTATTTTAACTTAATAATTAATGTTATATATGAAAGATAAATCTGATATCAAATCCAAACCCTACTTTTGAATTTTGATCAAGGAATGAGAATAAGAATATAATATTAATTATATTTTAATTTTTCAGTACTATAAATATGTACTGTATGTATGCATTGTTAATAATTGGTCAATGATGGTGCGGTATTTGAAAGCCCTAGTTTGAAGTAAAATGAGACTTTAAAATGTCTAAGTAAATACGTTATATAACATTTATTATAATATTATTTTATTTTAGTGTCGTAAATATGTACTGTATATGTGTGGACTGATAATGTTGGTCAAATTATGTGTATAATGTCAAAAACCTAGTATTAATTGGTTTAATCCTAATTTAAAACTCAAACCGGAGTTTATGGTTGGTAAGAAATTGTGTTATATGATTAATGTTAATTTAGATATTAATTATTATTATTTGGAAACCCTAATTGTTAGAAAACTTAATAGCTAATTAGAAACCCTAATTGCTAACCCTAATTTGCTAAGTGTAAACCCTAATTGCTAATTTGGCATACTTAATGTTGACTAGTAAAACTTAAACATAATTATCATGTTTTATGTAATTAGTAACCCTAATCTAATTATGAAACCTTAATTTGTAATTTTTTTAGAAACTAAAATTTTATTTTATTTTACAAACCCTAAACTAGAAATGCTTCAATTTTGTGCGAAACCTTATGGTTAAACTATAAGGGTTAAACCCTACGGGTTAAACCTTAAGGGTCAAACCCTAAGGGTTAGACCAATGACTAAAATTCCATTAAATTCTTAAGGCTAATGAAAATTATACCCCTCTTGAATTATTTGAGATTACTTGAAGATCTAGACAAATTGAGTGGTTGGCCAACTTTTACTAACCCCATGTGACACAAATTTACAGCACATCAGCCATTTATCATACAAGTCCATTGCATCTAACTTATATATATAGGTTCAAGAGAGAGAAAAAATTATTTTCAAGTCCATTTGGTCAACTTGCTCTCAACCAATTCTCTCTCTCTCTCTCTCTCTCTCAAAACCCACGAAAAATACTAGAATATCAGTTCCAAAACAAAGCCCCACTATCACTCTTAGAAAATCAGAAACCCTAGATCAAGAAATTATCCAAGAAATTTATAAACCCTAACCAAGAAATTTGATCTTTGATTCCATGTTAGATGTTAGTTTTTGTATGTTAAATATGTTGTTTGGAGTCTATATAGTTGATCTGGGTTGGTAGATGATGGATCAATAACATCTAAGTGCAGGAATTTGAAGATTTTCAAAATCTGGAAAAATTTTAAAATGAGTCTGACAACCAAATGTTAGGCCCTTTAAATCTTTGGTTGTTAATGGTTTTGTGTGTTTGATGTTTTGTACTTGTAGAATGCTATATGGACTTTGATCTGGACGTGAAAGCAGGCTTAGATCATGTCCAGAACAAAAGTTATTCATGGTCAAACTCAGTTGACCAAGCATGACCAAGAGTTTCTGGGCAGCCCAGAAACTCAAGAACAGTGTCTGACAACACTTTCCCAGTCTCATATCTGTCATATGTTAATTGTTTTATTGAAGTTGTTGTATCTAGTTTGTAGCTTGTTAGTTATACCCCAGATCCATGCTTTTAAATCACTCAACAAATCAACAGATTGTAAGTAGTGGATGGTCAAAGTAGCCTACTCAGCATTGACTTTCAAATTCTGGGTAACCCAGAATTTGGATTTCAGCGTCTGACAATAAGTTTGTGGTTCCAGATCTTGCATATGTTTGCTATTTTGTTTGTGTTAATGTATTTATATTATAGTATTGTATGTATAATACATATTCATGCTTCTATATCACCTTGATAACCAACAGAATGAAAGTTATTTAAGGTCAAACTAGCTAACTCGATCACGGTGGCAGTTTTCTGGAAAACCCAAAAAAAAAACTCAAGAACACCATTTCTGACATTGTTTGGCCGAACCTTATCTGATGATTTTAATGTAGTTAGGTTGACCGGATGACTGATAATTGTACCCTGACATGTGGACTACAACCCTTATTAGAATACATTTATCGTAACCAGAACCCATAGAAATGTAAGCCACAAAATGAACCCATGAAGCTGTCTGGGTTTCTGGTAAACTCAGAAGCTCTGACAGTGACTTTGCCAGGCCAGATCTTGCCTCTATGTTGCTTTATTACCATGTTAGTTGTTGTATTGTGGAGTCAACCCCTACTACAAGACCATTACAAGACCCTGCCCAAAAACAATCTGACCACAAAGTTACAGACGGTCAAAGTAGGCACCAAGAACGCTGCCTGTCAGTGTTCTTGAGCCTCAAGAACACCAACCGCGACAGAAACTGTCGCTAAAGCTTTTAGCGATGGATTTAATTATTTTTAATTTTTGATTTTTTGGAAATTAATTAAAAATAGGAAAAAATTAGTTTTAATTATTAAAAATACTAAATAAATTTTTAAAAATTATTTTAAAGTCCAAAAATTAGTTTTTAATTATTTTAAATATATTTCATAAATATTTAATACTTTTGGAATATTAAAGGTATTTAATTTATTTAAATATAATATTAAATAAATTATTTAAAATGATTTTAATATTTGAAAAATCGTTTAAAAATATATTATGGTATAAGAAAATATTTTAACTTATTTTTAATGACTTTTAATATTTTGAGATAAATTTTATTAATTAATTAATATTATTGATAATTATATTATTATTTAATAAATGCAATAAATAAATTATGGAAAATAGAATTAATGATTTAAAAATTATAGAAAAATGATTTAAAGGTTATAAAAATATTTTAAGTTATAAAATATAACTTTTGATATTTTGTCATGAAAAATATTAATATTTTAATATTAATGATATTAGATTTTTTTAATAATTATATTAAATAAATTAGTTTAAAAATGATTTTATTATTAGAAAAATCATTTTAAATGAAAATAAATAGTTTAAAAATATTTTAATTTATAAAATATAACTTTCAATATTTAAAGGTAAATCTCATTAATTATTTACTATTGAGGATGTTACAGTTATTTAATAATTATATTAAATAAATTAGTTTAAAAATGATTCTAATATTATAAAAATCCTTTTAAATGATAATAAATTGTTTAAAGATATTTTAAGTTATAAAATATAACTTTTAATATTTAAAGGATAATTTCATAAATAAATTAATATTAGTGATATTAATTTTACATTAATGATATTAAATTTATTTAATAATTATATTAAATAAATAGTTTTAAAATGGTTTTATTACTTTAAAAATCATTTAAAAAGGGTATAAATGAATTACAAATATTTTAAGTTATAACTAATGACTTTTAATACTTTGATAAATAATACATTAATACTTTAATATTAATGATAATTATTTAAAAATAATTTTAATTCTTTTAAACATCATTTAAGGGTAATATTAATACTTTAAAAGTATTTTGAGTTATTATAAATAACTTTAACATTTTGGCAATATTTTCATTAATAGTTTAATATTAATTAAATATTAATGATAATAAAATTATTCAATATTTAAATCATTTAATAATGATTCCGGTGTTTGAAAATTTATGATAAAATATAATAAATGTTTAAAAATTATTATAAGTCATTTAATAATAATATGACTGATAATTACAGTTATTGAGCTACAAGATAGAGTCTTAGACTTGATAATTACCCGATAAAGCCGTCGGTACACCGACATATTTCAGAAATTGACCTGGACTTATATAAATTTTCTGTATACGTGTTTGTTTGTGATCCAATGACTGTTAAATATGTGTGACATGGTGAATAGGTAATGTGCTGACAGCAATAAGCAATGCTATGTGTTATAGTATGTTATTCTAATCGAATGAATGATCTTATTAATGATAGGTCGTGATATAAAAGATAAAACTAAGTTGTGTATTGTAAGTAGCTGATCATGCAAGTATCTTACCTTTACATTTCCTTTATACAATGGACATGAGTAAGAAGTTTTAGAATTATATTATTATTGTACTAGATTATTAACTTTATTGTTGTATATATTATATCCGATCATTGTTTATCAACATCACATTATATTATATAACTCCTATATATATTTTGTTCGTTAATTTTGAAATATGGTTATACAAGTGTCCTCACTTGGATAATCATTGTATTTAAACACACGTTGATATATATATATATATATATATATATATATATATATATATATATATATATATATATATATATATATATAAGCCATCTAAGCTATTTGACCAGCTAGACACAAATTTAGAAATATCGTTGAATATGATAAAACTTCTTTGTATCCAATCAAATTATTTTGGTTCGGATTCTAGACTAGTATGAACATCCTGATCAAAGGGAAAACTTTTATGCGCTCAAGGCGAACAGAGTGAACGATCACATCATTCTTGCAATGTAGTATTGATCAATACAGGGCCCATGGGATGTACACCGTCGCGCCCGTAAGTTATGACGGTTTGCGGATGAAGTTCTGTTAAACCTATTCAAAAATTAAAAACAATGTTTATTGTATGTCAACTAAACCCCATATATAGTCAATACGTAGTTTCAAAAATTTGATATAGAATTGTTATGTTATGATTATCGGTTCAGTTTACTTCACAACTATTAATTCGTTGTAGAAGTGATGTATAAAGAAAATATTTATTTCTTTCAGATAATTATATTTATAATTGTTATTACTTGCTGGGCACTCAAATGCTCACCCTTGCTTAATTTAAATATTTTCAGCTAAGTGTGAACAGCTAGAAGGTTCGGCCAAGAACAAATGAAAAGGAAAGCAAACAGATTATGTTTAATGGTATCTTTTGTAATAATTAAACTGTATTAAGACAATGATATGTATTATTTATCATGTAAGGAATTATAGTAAAGGTTGCATACTTGAGATTAGACTCTGATATATGTAAATTAAGTTTGATTTTTATACTATTGTTATTATTATTAGTATTATTCTGCTCATAGAAATGGTATCGTGAAGCACCGAGTTCGGGTTTTAAGTACCTGAATTTGGGGGCGTCACAGATACAATACAAGGCTGATGAAATGAGACTGAGATACATAGATTTTAGTCACATGGAGTTGTTGGATTTTTTTACCAACTCCCATCTTGGCAAGATACACAAGTAATGTCCAATAATGTAATAAGGGCATTTTTATCATCTGGCTTTTAAAATTAAGGGTAAACTAGTAACTTGTCAAACCCTTAGGGTTTAACCCTCAGGGCTTAGCATAAATATGTTTTAGGATTTCTAATTAGGGTTTAAAATAAAATAATAATTTAGTTTCCAAAAATATAAATTAGAGTTTACTAAATATAATTTGTTTTCTAATTCCATTACTTAAACATTTAGGGTTTAAAATCCACTAATTAGCATTTTAGATTACAATTAGCCATTAGGGATTCATTTTATCAAATTAGGGTTACTAAATTAGAAATTAGGTTTACTAATTTAGAAATTAGAGTTTCTAGAAATTAGAATTTCTAAATATTAATTAGGGTTTCTCTAATTAACATTAAATTCTATAATACGTAACATAATTTATTTAACACAATTACATGATAGTCTCGAACTCATACTTCAGTTTCAAATTTGGGTTTTCTAATTTTGTAATTAGGGTTCTCAATTAAGTAGAGTTCCTAATTAATTAAAGTTTTCCATAATTAGGGATAAAATCAATAACACATGGCATTCATAACCTAACGTAATTACTTGAAAATTTTACCGTCTTATTTGACTATTGAATTGGGGTTTATTAAAATAATACTAGGGTTTTATAATACAGTATCATAATTGACCAACCATTATCAGTGTACACATATATTGTACATATTCATAGCACCGAAATAAAATAATATTATATTAATATTCTCTTTCCTTATTCTAAATACAGAATTTAGGGTTTGGATTCCATATCTGATTTATCTTTCATATATAAATATAAGAATTAAGTTAAAATAATTAACTTAAATAATCTGAGCTAAAATTCATATAATAAAATAATTACTATAAAAATTCTATAATCTTCTCATATATTATTTAAATAATATAATAATCATATTTTTATGAAAAATAAATAATAAAAATATTTCTACTATAGAATTAATTATTGTATGAATATACTTTATAATGATCAATAATTCTAAAATAAAATTATTTGTAATAATTAATGTAATAAATAAATTTTATTTATCACATTTGTATATATGCGCATTACATGACACATATTTCCACCATTACAATAATAATAATAAAAAATTATATGCAACATTTCTTATTTATTTATATAAAAAATATCGGGTTATTACAGTGACGAAGGTAATGAATAACATTTCGATATTATGTTGTGGTAACGAGAGATAAGTGTAAAGCATTTAGACACTTTGAACGCAACGTTGTTACGAGGAACAATCGATTTTAGCATACAACGAACAGTATGGCTTCGACATTAAGGCAGAATAACGAATGGTATTAAGAAAGCCGTATCGAACGGTAAGAAGATTAATGGAATCCTATCGTGTTTCGGATAGAGAATGATAGAATGAAATGTAAGCGTTGAACCTTTTAACCGACGTGAAGGTTGAGTGTACGCAAATACTAAACGGATAGAACCTACCCCCCGTGTATGATTTGATCGTAAGATAATGAAGATCAATGATTAAACCATGAATGGTAAAGAACTAAATTAAGACAATGACGTTAACGTAACGAAGCTGAGTTAATGATTAATTTGAATGATCGTTCTGAGTATACAAAAGACTGTATGACTTGGACGATAAAGAGTGAATCCTGAGGTATGGCATTTAGTTGTCAGAAAGCCGTAAGGAATAAGAAATTGACTTAACGAACATTATAGTTTAATAGTTCGGATAAGTTAAGATAAAGTTAGGTTGTAGTACAATCGTAACCTTTGATGGTTGACATATGGGAGATGGGCTAAACAATTCCTTCAGAGAGCGAAGGTATATACGAAACTGACAACTGATCTAACTCACTGTGATGGCAGTGTCGATGAGACAGGAACTTGTTTGTTGATTGTTTGTGGGAAACCACTTAGAGTACCATATGGACTACTAGCAGAGAAGCGATGTGTGCTGAGTCCTATAGAAGTTATAAGAAGAAGATAAGAATGCAAATCATCAAAGATGATGAGCATTTTAAGTATGGCATCTTCGTATGTCATGAAGCTATAAACTGGTAAAGGAAGTTAGTCGCGTAAACTTATATTGCAAGAACGCGAGCCCTAAGAAGTAAAGTTAAGTAAACCATTGCGTAAGTCAAATATGTAGCTAATTGGTACATGTTATTTTCCTTATGTGTTATATAGGAATTGGAATGAGCAGTTCAGCGTAAACTCTAAGTTGTAGCTGTGCGTAAGACAAGTTTCCTAACTTTATTCATATTCTAAATGAATGCTAGTTTCTTAAACTTCTCAGATATTGAACTTGAGAAGTTCTGTCTATGTGTGAATGTGTGATATTTGTACAAGGTGGTAGAATGTATGAGTCCTTGAGCCACAATGTGAAAACTTTGGTATTTTTATGATATGAACTGTTTTGTGATTGAGCTGTTCAATACAAGTATGTTATGTTTATACATGAACCGTTATTGTTAAGTCTGTGCTAATGATTCTAGCCAGACAGGATGTGTATGGAAAAAGTTAGAAGAATGAAAATATTTTAAAGTATATGTGACTAATGTTTTAAAATGATTGGAATCGAGATTATTCCTATTATTCAAGCTGCTTCATAACCTTTGTTCGGTTATCGAAGTTCTAAAGAAATGTTTAAACTTTTGAAGTTGTTTGTTTAACAGTTATGACTTGCTGGGCAATTGAATGCTCACACTTACTTTAAATGAAATATATTTTCAGTGAACGATATTAGAAGAACTTAAGGATCCCGTAAAGATCAAGCTGACGGTATCCAGATGAAGTGCCATTCATAATATGAATGAGCAAGAAGATTAAGTGAAGACTTGTAACGTAGAAAGATGAATTGAACGATAGATTAGTTTAATGAATTGTTATGTATCGTTGGTGACGGATAAAAGTCACTCTTGTAAGATGAAATAAATAATATAATTATCATTATTTGTAATGAAAGAGGTTATAAGGTTTCTAGAACTTGGGATTTGAGGATGTATGTTGTTATATTTCAGTATATAATGATGTATATTTGGTAAGAAGTGGGACCGTGGCGTACGAAATTCGGGTGTGAAGATAGACAGAATTTTGAGGCGTTACAAGTGGTATCAAAGCTGATAGGTTATAAACCTTAGGTAGGAGTACCTAAGACTATAATCGTAGAGAGAAGGATAAGAAGATCCCCACGTGATCATAGTGAATCGTAGTAACACATGAGCTGTTAAACGATGAATGATTTATAGCTAATGCTATGAATGAATGGTACTACGAGGTAGTGCGGGAAGAAGAACTCAGATTGATTTGAGAAGGATAACATACGAATTAAAGAAAATTCGTATTAAGAGAAAGGAAAGTTAGAAGTTATAAAATTTCAATTGAGGACTCATGTGATAGCTAAGTTGTATGAACCTTTGTTATGGGCAGAGGTTTGTGCTGGGTGTAACAACTGCTTAGCTTATTACAGTGATAATCATTGGAATTGGTCGTGTTATTAAGATATATATGACGAGAAGGTGAATCTTTTCTCATGTATATACTTGATAGGTAGAGAACGATAAGGTAGGTGTGAGTTCTTGAAACTCATACTTATGGTAAGTCCGTGACTCATAATAATATGGTAGGTTTTTGAACTTCTCAGTGAATGGACGCCTATGGTTTGTCTGGATAGTTCTTAAACTGATATTATTATGGAAAGTTCTTGAACTCATAATGTGTGGTAAGTTGATGGACTGTACTAAGGTATAGGAATGTTTAGACTGAAAGTAATTATTTTTAGTAGACCTAGCATTGAAGGTGCTAGAGAAGATTAAATATTGTCATAAGTAATACAATGAAGGAATATAGAGAATAGGATATTCCAAGTCATCTAGCTATGCTAGATTTTGAACTTTATTGAAATCGTGCTTATGTGTGCATTTTGAAAATGAAAGAATTGGTTTAACTTTTGGAACCAATAGATTTTTAAAAGAGCTATTCTTGGTATGTCTATGCTAATTGCTTCGGCTAGACAGAAATTGATTTAAAATATAAAAATGAATTCTATATCATCTGTGCATTTGATGTAAGGACGGTAAAAGGATGGAGTTATTAATGCAATTGAACCTGGTGTTGGATGTGATCTTAGGATCAACAACCCGCTATGGTACGATGTATAATGACGAAGACACATACTGACGAAGTCCTCAATGTACTTTAAAAAGTACGGTATCATGACGTCATAAAACATTTTGATGTATTGCGAAAAGAATTTAAAGAAGTAGTCGATGTCAATTGAGTTGACTAGACGAATATTTCAAGTTGATGTCCAATTTATTAGTATGGTCTAAGCTAATTGTTCTGGCTAAGACAAATGGTATGTCATGTTTAAAAGAAAATCGAGCTTTCTTTGAAGAAGTTGTGACAAACCAAATTGTTTTGGTATGGAATCTAATGATTAAGTTTGAGATGAACATATCCCGAAATGGGGCATACGATGGGTAAGAGATAGTTTGCTTTCTTTGTGATTATAAACAGACCGTGGAAGAAAGGTTACGGAGTTATGCTGTTAAACCTAGTAAGAGTTCATGGTCAATTTGACCCCTCAGCAAAAATATAAAATATTTTAAAGGAAATCTTATATTCCTCGTTATTCATTATACTTCATAATTCTTGATAAGTTACAAAGGTGAGAGAATGTTTTAAAGATAAGAAATTCTCTGAAAAGAAGTTGAGAAGAGGGGTAGGCTAAAATTTCGAGGACGTAAGTCTGTGAAGAAGGGGAGAATGTGAAGACCCGGGTAAGGGTGTGGTTTTAAGAAATTCCGAGGACGAAATTTTTATAAGGGGGGAAGAGTGTGACGACCCGAAAATTCAGATCGTCCAGAATTTAAGTTTAAAAAATTAGTTATTAATAAAATGAATTTTTATTAATACTATTACGTGCTATGTGTTTATTAATCGTTCTCTAACCTATGATGATTATAAGTCGGGAGGATTCTGGCTAAGTGCTAGATTGAACGAGTAAGAATTTTCAAGATGAAAATAAATTTTTTCTGCGAACAAAAATATTTCTGGGGAAAAAGACGAAATAGGCACTATTCACTTGACAAAACCCTAAGAGTTAGGGTTTGAATAACCTAAGCCTTTTCGAGAGTTCGGTATGTCAAAATGACATTCCGTCGAAAGATTTGACGATAATATATCGTGAAAAGTTAAGTAAGCCGATAAAAGTTTTCTCGAAAAACGTGCAGAAATCGGACGAAATAAAAATGACGAAAAGTATTGTTATGTACTTTTCACTCGTTTAACTACGTTAGGGGAAAAAGTGAAGGAAAATGCTTAACGCCAAAAAGTTTTTTTCAATTTTTCAGAAATCCGAAGAATACGTAAAAGTTAATCGGTAAAAGAAAGATGAAATATTCAAAAATATTTGGACTTCGAGAATCGCAGTTTTCGAACTGTCGGATGAAACCCGAAAGACGGAACCACAAAACTTCTAAAGAAAGTTTCATGAATAGTAAGGAGGTGTATTGAGGAGGTGGGAATATTATGGAGGTGTTAAAAATATGGAGGTTCGGGGGGCGAAATGACTATTTTGCCCCTAGGCTTGGTTTTCTATAAATAGGAAGCTTAATTCATTTATTTAGGATTTTGAAAATCCTACAACTTGAGAGAGAGAGAGAGAGAGGGTTCGGATGGGAAGAAGAAGAGGAAAGGAAGAGGAGAAGTTGGCTCGTGAGCTAACTTTGTCCGACGAAAGAAGATTAAAGGAGAAAGGTAATCTGAAACCTAGTCTCCTATAAATTTTCTTTAAGTTTTCTACGTTAAACGCATAACTTAATGAGAATAAGAAGTAAATAATGTTAGGAATGATTTCATATAGTTGACATCATAAGAAAATGAAGAAATAAGAATTTGAAGTTTAGTAAATAAATTTCTTATGGAAGTATAAGATTCGTAATGAATTTGAACGATCCGAGTGGATTAAATGAATGAGTTGGTGAAATAATTAAGGAATGGTGTTATATAACATCAAATTCTAAGAAAAAGTGAAATCGTAATCAAAATATCGATTAAAAATAAAAAACGAACGAAGAACACGAAGAACACGTGAGGAACGCGAAGAACGTTATTGATGGACAAATTTAAAACCATCATAGGATAGTTGTTGTTGTTGGATAAGTTTAAAACCATCACGTATAACTTAGATGCTTATTACTTGGTTAAGAACGGTAGAAACGTTCATGAAGAACAGATTAAATCTGAGCTATAACGAAGTTATGGCAAAAATTTCGTAAAAGACGAACTAGAATTAGAAAGTTAGTAAATAAACCCGAACATGTAGGGTTTCATAAGAAAGTAAGAGAATGTAGAAAATGTGAGTCGTGGACTTAAGAAAGAACGAGTTCTGAGTTCGGATGATCGAATTACGGACGAACGAACGAAGAGCGTTAAAAATGTAAAACGAAAGAAGAGTAAAAAGCAAGCCAATCGAATGGCACGTTAACGGATTCAGAACGAAGTTCTGTCTAAGGGGTATTAAATTACATAAGATAAGGAATAGAATGACTTTGGAATGACCTCGTTCTGAGTTATAACGAAGAAGATACGAGATCGTAAAGTACGCGTCTCAAACTTGATGCAAGATTTAGAAATTTTTCTAGGGTTTAGACTCAGTGCCGCAACACCAACTATGCCTTAAGAGGCGGCGCTGCAGCGCCAAGCCAGGAGGTTGTGTTGTGACAACCCCAAAATAGGTCCAATCCACCCAACCCATTCTGAGTCGCCAAATACATGGTACATAAAATAACTACAACTTTATTATTACAATTGTATTGCAAAATACAACAATGCATATGCTGTGAGTTTTGATACAATTATATATCAACTATGACTCTCATCCCAACCTTGGATAGCACGTCACAATAGCATATTACATAAAGGTACAGTCAATAACTGTTTTACAAATTAAAATCATTTGAAAATGTTCAAGGAAACCTTCGTACATGGGAGGCCATGCATCTAAGTTATAATAAATATCATATGACAGGATAACTATCCTTGGTTGACCCAATAGACCCCAAAGAAAAATGAGAAGATTGCTATCATATTCTTTTCAATGGTGAGTCTTCTCTTGACATATAATTATTTCCATTGTCTCTAATTGGGAATTATATTTCATCCAAACTCCAAGAATATATAGGTAGCGCTCGTAGATATACTCAGCAAGTGGATGTGCACAACCCTGTCTTATGATAACACGAAGTCACATGTCATTAGACATCTTGTATGATAGTGGCAAAACACCCTTCCAACGTTGGGTTCGCCTCACCCTATTTGATTCACCAAATATAACTACTAAATGATGTATAAAATACAACACTCTATTCTAAAGTTCTCAATAAAATTATTTTCATACTATTTAGGGAGAATCTCCACAGCTAGAGACCACCGTTCTATTCCCTTGTTACCCCCGCTCGACCCAGCTACACTCTTATTACCTGAAAAGAATTGTGAATCAAAAGGGTGAGCACAACTAGGCCAGTAAAGAATATCATGACTAAAGATAATTAAATTATCAATAGCCTTCGTCAGTAATGAATCAGAGATTTAGAACATATGGTAGATGATAAAACTTTTCAACCATAGTTGCAGCGAAACGAGCAATCCATTAGAAGAGTCAAGTAGACCATAAAGTCTATTATCTTCTCCATGTTAAAAGTCCACCAACAATGTTTTATCCCTGTAAAATCAATCAACAGTTCTGGTCCACAATCCTATGAATAACTCATAATCATAACTGTGGTTCTAAATTCCTCTTCTCATCTAGGACGAAGATAATTTTCATCACCTGTCTTTACCTGAAACATGAAATATCATGGTTATACCAAATCACAGTTCCTGTTTATAATCATACTAATAAATTCATCTTTGCACTACGGGCCAAAGATATTCATCAACAGTTCATCTTTGCACTACAGGCCAAAGATATTCAACAACAGGACATCTTTGCACTACGGGCCAAAGATATTCATCAACAATTTATCTTTGCACTACAGGCCAAAGACATTCAACAACAGATCATCTTTACACTATAGGCCAAAGATATTAATATCTCAAAAAAATATATAATCATTTCAGAACAATAATTATAACCATGTTAATCAATTCACCTTTGCACTTAAGCTAAATATATTCAATTATAAATTCAATGGTCATGATCACCCCAGTCAACAATTCATCTTTGTACTACTGGCCAAAGGGAACCCATAGTCACGATCATACCATTAATCTATCCATCTTTACACTCAAGTCAAAGAGAAATTTCATCACCAGGATTATAAAAATATTATATATGATAATAAAAATAATATGATCAAAACATAGATTTAATTTGAAGAGCAATATTCATAAATCAACGATAATTTGGTCAGAAAAAGAAACCAATTTTATCGTAAATAGTACCCCATAAATAGTAATTCATGAATAGTAACTCATGAATAGTAATTCATAAATACTAACTCATGAATAGTAACCCGTGAATAGTACTCTGTATTCGTACACAGTACCGTATACGTAAATAATGTCAGAAAAATCAGAGTTTTAAAATTTACAAACCATATACCTAGATCATCCTTTATGCACAATTATTAATTAAACGAAAATAAAAGACGAGAATCATACCCTTGAAGATCCGAGCTTCCTCAGGTACAAGTTCACCTCTAAATTCTTTTCGTGTTCAACTTGAATCCACCGGGTTGGGTTCCTTTCTTTGATCAACGTTAGCCACCCAAGTGTTTGGCCTCTAGAGGTGATCCACCAAGAAAGAATAAAGATTCAAGAAGATGGGTGTTTGGCAAAATCCTAATTTTTTTTATCTCTCGTAGAAAAGGAGCGTACTCTCCAACAATTGGAATTGCGTATATAGATATCTGATATTAGACTCACCTTATAAACATATCAAGTAACCCTATTTAATTAAAATAAAGAATTATTTATTTAATTAAACTCTTTTAATTAAATGGGCTCCCTAATCTTATTAGGGATAATTAATTAAACTTCTTTAACTAATTTTTCCTCCTAATTCTATTAGGAATAAATGAGAGTACTTATATTAAATTAATTCCTAAACTCTTTTAGAAATTAAAATAATAATAATTGTAATAATATTAATAAGACTCTTCTTATTAATTTATATTTAATATTTCTAAAATATTAAATAATAAATACTACGCTATTTAATTTATTCTATAACCATAGATTAAATTAAATATACTTAACATATTATTACGATTATGCCATTAACTTCTTAAATAATAATTCTTTCTTTTATGGTGTGACCCTTTAGGTTCTCCATATTAAACCGGTTGTGAATAAATCAATTAGAACAATTCTAATCTTATTTAAATAAATAAATTAAACAATTAATTTATTTAAATAAATAATATTATTCTACAATAGGGATAAGCCTCCCTAGCGATCAACGACTTTACAGATAATATAGATTTTAACATTAATCATAAAAGAATCTTTGAGTCAATAGTTACCGTACAATTCAATCCTTCCACCATACAATGTCCCAATTAAATATAAAACATGGAATTACTGTCAAGTCTTATTTTATTTAATTATATGTATTTCGACTCTTAAATGCACAACTCCAAATAATGCAAATTAGAAACTCCTTTCTAATTTCATTCTGCCTTGGCCAAGGACTACTGGGTTGTCATTTATCGAATCACATAGGACATTTCTTTTCTTTTACTAGAAGTGGTATATTCTTTATTGATCATATATTATCTCCGTGTACAACTTATTGTACCCAAGCATACCCTTTGATATACCCTAAGGGTCTTAAGGAATAAGTCAAAGTATAACTCATCATACACAAGATACTATGATGATCTCAAGTCCAAGGATCACTTGTACTACTATCACTACAGGAATTCCTATTGACAGGCAAGTAAAACTCCATTAGGTATTTCTTAGCGAGCCACATTCAGTGAACTTATTCTCCAATAAGCACATACATACTTGTTTTAGTGTCTCCACACAAATGATCATGAGATCAATCATCCTCATCCAATGAGTAAGCAACGTATGTACCAATCTATTCGGATTCACTAATCCCCAATTTAGTAATCCAATGATTGGGAACTATTTTAGTTTTAAGCTTTCTAAGAATTTAGATCTCATTAGAATGATCGTCATCATTATTCTAAAAGTATTGCTTAAAACTATGGGTTTATCACATATTATAAAACAGCATCATGTAGATAACTAAAAGCTTTTAATAAATTAATACTTTTTATTAATAAATGAATAAGATTGTTATAAAGTATATGCTTTATCATCAAACATGATTGGCTTGTGTGCATACTACTTTCAATCTCCCACTTGCACTAAAGCCAATCGTCATGGTATCTTATACTATTCTTCTCTAAGTGACGATTATCCTGCTGTTGGATAAGCTTCAGTAAATGAATATGTAATATTATTCTTGAGAGTCCACTATCTCTATAGTAATATCTCATCTTTTAATGATTATTATAATCAAGTGAAAGTGCCACAACACATATTTAGATCCAAGATGAGACTTAGGAACTATTCCTAGTTCTGTAATGAACTTTTCATCCAAACAATCAACTTGCAGCTTCATTTACAGCTATATATTTTGTCTTTATCACTAAACCAGCAACTCTTTGCTGTTTGGAACCATTCCAATTCACTGCACCACTGTTCAAGGTAACGCTTTACCTTAAAGTGGATTTTCTGTCATCTTGGTTTGTCAAAAAAAAAACTTGAGTCTGTTAAGCCCTCTAGTTTTAATTTAGACCCACCATAAATTTTAATCACATCCTTAGTGCCGGTTAAGTACTTTAAGATGTTTTTCACTGTCTTACAGTGATCTTCTCCAGAATATGACCGATCATCATCAGGTCTCGTACATTTCATTGCATACATGATAGTTACTCATGCGATCTCTCTTTTATGAGTCTATGGGGACTATTAAAAGAGATACACTCTAGGGCTCATCAACATGAGACATCCCACGGAGTTTGCCATGCTAGACGACTTTAACATCAAATGAATATACATTCCTTGGGTTAAGTCGAGCATCTTCTTAAATCTATCTATATAGATTTTATCCCCAATTAAGATACTCTTCCTAAATCATTCATGGAGGAATGTTTAAACAACTTTATCTTTACTGATTGTAGCATTGGTATGTTATTCCTTATCCGTAGTATATCATCATATAATACTAGGAATATCACGATGCTCCCACTGACCCTTTTGTACATACTAGGTTCATTCTTATTTTTGATAAAATCAAACTCTTTTGATTGTGTCATGAAAATGAATGTTCTATATTTGAGAAGCTTGCTTCAATCAATTTCTCTGAGTGTCTACAACTCTTACCTCATCATATGTAATTGGATCATCATCTTCTATGATGTGTACCTTATCATCATCATTTATGATGAATCCATACCTCCTAGGTATATTCAGTACTATTCCAGATTTACGATTCGGTTGTGGTACAATAGGTCTATCTACAGGTTTCTCTTATTTAACTTATAGTGTTTTATGGTTCTTGAACTCTTCAAGATCTATTTTCCTCCCACTATCCCCTTCAATGATAAATAACTTTATCTTACAAGGTAGCGTGTTTCGCAACAAACACCTTTTGCTAAGTAGGATTATAGAACATATATCCTAAACTTACTTTAGGATGTCCCACAAATCTGTACTTATCAAATCTTGTCCCAAGCTTATCCTTTGAAACCTTTTTCATATAAGCTGGACAACCCCTTATCTTAACTTACTTAAAATTAGAAATCCTTTCTGTCCATAACTTTTATGGAGTCTTGGGGCTGGATTTTGAGGTTACCTTTTTGTAGATATGAAGCCATTTCTAGGACATTATCCAAGAAGGATACTAGAATGTCGGTAAAATCATTATGGACTATATCATGTCCAACAAGGTAAGATTTTTCCTTTCAGATACATCAATCAATTATTACGTATCAGGAGGCGTCCATTATGAGAAAACTATTTGAGATGATCTAGAAACTTGTTGCATAAGTATAACTTCCTTGATCCGATTAAATAATCCTAATACTTTGCCAATTTGTTTCACTTCTAAATTCTTTGAACCTTTCAAATAATTCACGCTTGTATTTCAGTAAATAGACACATTCAACTCTTTGAATGATCATCTCCTTTTCTTATACTAGTTTATTCAATTTGTAAAATAATTTTTTCTCATAAGTCAAGTATACAAAATCTATTAAGTAATATTCCAATTCTATACAAAACATTATTATTATAAATAGAACAACAATTGTTCTTAAATATAATACCAAAGACTTCATTGTCCAACAACAAAATAGAAATAATGTTTCTAACTAGTACTGGAATACAATAACAACTTATTGACTTAATAGATTTACCCGTAGGCATTGCTAAACTATAAGTTTATATGGCTAATGCAGCAACCTTTGATTCATTTCCCACACATAAGATTACTTATCTTTGTTTAGCTTTCTACTTCTGCTTGGTCCCTTCATAAATCTATATTTATGATAACCAAAGTCGGTATCCAATACACAAGTAGAACCTTGACTTAAAGAAAAAATTATTTTAAATCATGAACAAATTTGTATTTGTAATCGAAACTTCACTAAGCTTCTTTGGTTAGCCTCTGCAAGATGCTTCTTGCAGTTTCTTTCTAGTGTCCAGGCTTATTGCAGTGGAAGTAAACTCCTTTACTATCTGTATCAGTTTTGTTCTTATTATCCTTTGTTTATGCCTTTCTATTTACCTTCTTAGAATCGTTCTTCTTTTCAAAAGATCCTTTGGCCCCTACTAGTAAGACTCAGTCTTTCTTGATTGAAAAATGACTCTCAATATTTTTCAACATGTGAAGCAAATCAGCGAAGCTGATATCTAGCTTGTTCATATGAAAAATTCACAACAATTGTGAAAGGAGTCAGGGAGTGAGTGCAAGATCAAATCTTGGCTCAACTCTCCATAAATAACAAAACATGTTGTTCTAATTGATCAATCAAATTGATAATGTTAAGGACTTTTATCTGTACTGTAATTTCGTCGGTCATTCTATATCGGAAGAGCTGCTTAGATATTTGATTTCTATCAGTCCTACTTTCCTCACCATCAACTACTTGATGTGTAGGAATATAGTAGGAGCATCCATAGTTTCATGCTGACGCTGAAGCTCGTTACTCATGGATGCGAGCATGATGAATTGAGCCAACTTTGCATCATCTTGCCACTTTTTAAAAGTAGCAATTTCTTCCTTAGAGGCATTGTCTGCAACCATTGCAGGGATAGGCGTATTAAGAACATAAAATAGCTTTTCAGCTGTGAGAACTATTCTCAAATTCCTTAACCAGTTCGTTTAATTCTATTCGGTTAATTTAGCATCTAATATGCTATGTAGTGATAGTAATTTTAGACATTATAAAATTCTGTAAATGAATTTATAATTAATAACATTTTAGCATATATTCTTTTATTAATTACCAAAATAAATTAGGTCTTGTTTTTAATTGGTATCTCAAACTATTTTCTTCAAACTATATTACCCTCACTTATATAGTTCGGGAAAATCTAATTAAGATTTGCTAGTGAGAATAAGGATCTCATTTCAAATGTATATAGCCTTGTAGTGACACAACAAACTATATATAAATAAATAGGTAGACAACTCTTGTCAATTACATCAACTATGCAACTCCTTGTATTTTGCCTCTTAGATTATTTTGATCAAGTTGTGGCACATCTGAATCAAAATTATCCAAGTTAAGTCCAACCTAGCACTTCCATATATTAAAAAAAGAAAAACATTGTCCTTGTGGTGACACAACAAAACAACATTGTTCAATTTTTTTATAAGCATCAAATGTGATAAAATTAACATCTCAAAGAATTAAGATAAGCCTTGTGGTGACACAACAAACTTATAATAATTAATTGGTACTCTATTATTTTTATCATGCTAGAAGGCGACGTTCGATATTCCATATATCTTTGAACGCTTAGGACTTAATATAAAAAATTTGAGGGGTTTGAATGTAATTTGTCTCATCTTGTTTAGCGCGTATGCACACACACACACACACACACACACACACACACACACACACACACACACACACACACACACACACACACACACACACACACACACACATATATATATATATATATATATATATATATATATATATAATACGCGTCATATTAATTAACATGCGAAGCATGTTTTATAATATATAATATATATAGTATAAGCATGCACATATAGAATGCTATATTCTACCTCGATTGATTATGGATATTTATTCTAGTTTGGTTCACTAGAGCCACCAAGTGAACCAAAAGGTCAAACCCTAGGGGTGCAAGAATTAATATTTAAATATAACTATTACATTTAAACACGGGCTCCATTACAAAAGAGTCATCAAGCGCTCCTTGCTCCCTGATCTCCAATTCTTCAAAAATTAATTCTAACTATTCCTATTACAAAACTATTTAAAATAAATAGAAACCTTGATCAGCAGTCAAGGGGAAGTACATAGGAGAGAGATAAAATTTACATTAAGAATAAGATTAAAAAAGAAGATGTACGCAGACCCCATTTAATAAAACACATTCATTCATGCATCCAACTAAAATAAAATTCAATCACATTGGTCAATAGTCCATAATTAATCTCATTTATTATCATACACATCACCATATACATCATTAAATAACATTCATCTCAAGAACAATAAACATTCAATATATATATATATATATATATATATATATATATATATATATATATATATATATATATATTGATATCATTTAATGGGAAAATTTAGTTAGTATAAAATCTAATTTTGAATCAAAATAAACCTCTTTTATTTTGATTTATCCAATTTTGAATAAAATTAACTATTTTATTTTAATCAAAATCTTTAATCAAAATAAACTCTTTTATTTTAATTAATTATGGACTCCAATTCTAAGTAAAAAAACTTTTTTATTAAAGGAAACACGAATTCTCTTTCCTATTCACAAATAAACTCTTTTAGTTTGAATAATATGAAATTTTATTTCATATCTAATTAAACTCCTTTATTTAAGGAAACATGGAATCCAATTTCAACTCCAATTAGTTATCATGGAATCCAATTCCAACTCTAATTAGTTAGCATGAAATATAATTTTAAAATTAAAATAAACTTTAATTTTAAGGTTAAAATAAACTTTTTATTTTAATAATAAAATAATTAAGAATAATATATATATATATATATATATATATATATAACTATTATTATCTTAATAATTATAAAAAGATACTCCCATCCTGTGTTGTGTATATAGGGAGAGGATCAAGAGTAGAACTCTTAAGTAGTACAACTCCCTTAAATAATAGAATTGTATCAAAACGACGTAGTTTTGATAAGACGCGGTGGTATTTTTGTAAATACGCGGTGGAATGGTATTTACAAAAATGTCACCGCGTCTTATCAAAACTACGTCGTTTTGATACAATTCTATTATTTAAGGGAGTTCTACTACTTAAGAGTTCTACCCTTGATCCTTTCTATATATATATATATATATATATATATATATATATATATAAGCTTCCTGTTGCGGAGTCAACTTCAAGAAACAGGATGGTATTTCTTCTTTTTTTTTGAAAAAGCGTTATTCTGCAACATAATAATCCGAATTCGTTTTTTTTTAAATAAATTTTATACAACAAATTATGCCCAATTAAATTATTCTAAACACATATAAACATACATATCAAATTTGAACAATTAATAATTCGCATAAAGGTTTGGCTCTGATGCCACTGTTAAGTTTGTAATATTCTTGAATGCAATCAAATTGCACAAAATAACTAGAAACGTGAAAAATCAGAGTTTTAAAATTTACAAACCATATACCCGGATCATCCTTTATGCACAATTATTAATTAAACGAAAATAAAAGACGATAATCATACCCTTGAAGATCCGAGCTTCCTCAGGTACAAGTTCACCTCCAAATCCTTTTCGTATTCAACTTGAATCCACCGGGTTGAGTTCTTTCCTTTAATCAACGTTAGCCACCCAAGTGTTTGGCCTCTAGAGGTGATCCACCAAGAAAGAATAAAGATTCAAGAAGATGGGTGTTTGGCAAAATTCTAATTTTCTATCTCTCATAGAAAAGGAACGTACTTTCCAACAATTGGAATTGCGTATATAGATATATGATATAAGACTAACCTTATAAAGATATCAAGTAACCCTATTTAATTAAAATAATGTATTATTTATTTAATTAAACTCTTTTAATTAAATGGGCTCCCTAATCTTATTTGGGATAATTAATTAAACTCCTTTAACTAATTTTTCCTCATAATCCTATTAGGAATAAATGAGAGTACTTATATTAAATTAATTCCTAAACTCTTTTAGAAATTAAAATAATAATAATTGTAATAATATTAATAAGACTCTTCTTATTAATTTATATTTAATATTTCTAAAATATTAAACTATTTAATTTATTCTATCACCATAGATTAAATTAAATATACTTAACATATTATTATGATTATGTCATTAACTTCTTAAATAATAATTCTTCCTTTTATGGTGTGACCCTTTAGGTTTTTCATATTAAACCAGTTGTGAATATATCAATTAGAACAATTCTAATCTTATTCAAATAAATAAATTAAACAATTAATCTATTTAAATAAATAATATTTATTTTACAATAGTGATAAGCCTCCTTAGCGATCAACGACTTTCCAGATAATATAGATTTTAACATTAATCATAAAAGAACCTTTGAGTAAATAGTTACCGTACAATTCAATCCTTCCACCATACAATGTCCCAATTAAATATAAGACATGGAATTACTATCAAGTCTTATTTTATTTAATTATATGTATTTCGACTCTTAAATGCACAACTCCAAATAATGCAAATTAGAAACTCCTTTCTAATTTCATTCTGCCTTGGCCAAGGACTACTGGGTTGTCATTTATCGAATCACATAGGACATTTCTCTTCATTTACTAGAAATGGTAGATTCTTTTTTGATCATACATTATCTCCATGTACAACTTATTATACTCAAGCATACCCTTTGATATACCCTAAGGGTCTTAAGGAATAAGTCAAAGTATAACTCATCATACACAAGATACTATGATGATCTCAAGTCCAAGGATTACTTGTACTACTATCACTACAGGAATTCCTATTTACAAGTAAGTAAAACTCCATTAGGTATTCCTTAGCGAGCCACATTCAGTGAACTTATTTTCCAATAAGCACCTACATACTTGCTTTAGTGTCTCCACACAAATGATTATGAGATCAAACATCCTCATCTAATGAGCAAGCAACGTATGTACCAATCAATTCGGATTCACTAATCCCCAATTTAATAATCCAATGATTGAAAACTATTTTAGTTTTAAGCTTTTTAAGAATTTAGATCTCACTAGAATGATCATCATCATTATTCTAAAAATATTGCTTAAAACTATGGGTTTATCACATATTATAAAATAGTATCATGTAGATAATTAAAAGCCTTTAATAAATTAATACTTTTTATTAATAAATGAATAAGATTGTTACAAAGTATATGCTTTATCATCAAACATGATTGGCTTGTGTGTATACTACTTTCAGATAGTATCGTTTACGTGAATAGTAACTCCGACACGAAAATGTCAAAATTTCACAATAAAATTCATATCAACATTTCGGTATAATGATATTGAAGAAAATAATATCATTTACGAAAAAAATAACATCCCTTACTATTCCTTACCTCAAAAGAATAGTAATTCTGGCTGGAATTTCAGATGTAATGCCGAAAGAAACTTGCACTGATTAGTAACTCTGAAAGTATCTAAATACTCAGAAAATACGCTCGATAATATATAGAGAGAGAAAACTTGTTTCTGGTGTGATTTTCAATTTTAACTAAGCACCTTATTTATAGGAAAATGCAAGAACGCAATTGTAGACTAAAATTTAATAAGTTAATATTTTATTACAAAAATTCTACGCCCACCATCTTTGCCCAAAAAATCTGCCACCACAAGTGGGCCCGCCAATTCAGCACTTTTCCAAAAAATACAAAAGTGGGGCACACCCATGTTTTTAATAAAAACATTTATTTCTACAACTTCAATAATTCGTAATAAATAGCCCTTTTATCAGAAAAATACGAATTTTATGTCCATTCCATAGGAAATTAAATTCTATACAACTTTGTAAGTTTAAGTTTTTCCAAATTTCAAACGAAAAATGACCGAAATCCACATACAGACAATTTTTAACACATCTTAAAATTCATAACAAATCATACGTTAATTTTTAACGGTTCAAAATTTATGGACATATACTCAACTTATATATGTATAACATATCCAAAAATCACAACGATCCAACGGTCGAATTAAAATTATAACTCACGCAATAGAACTTTAAGAACACATATTTGATTTTCGGACTATAAGTCCGTCGTACCAGTTTCACTCAAACAGTCACCACGAAAAATCCACAAAGAATATTTGGGTTTTTCAAATTTCTACGTTTAGCTTACTTTCAGGGCTTTCTTTTGATATATGACTCATCTCCTATCTCATTATACACAAAGAGTTATGGATTTTACAAAATCAAGTAATAAACTAATTTTCTGAAAATTTTCAAATTTCGTTCTTCATTTCGACAAAATACTGATAAAACATCTCAGCGTTAATTCCTTCATTTATATCCATATAAAAATATATATATCCTTTTCATATAAATCAATAATTAATTATTCACAAATAATATTAAAGAATCACAGCTATGACAACCAGGTCTTTCCTATGAAAGATGGGACTTTTCGATAAGGATTTCTCCTTATTGGCTTGCAATTAGGTGACCAAACCTCTCCTTAGACAGAACTTCCTTAGATATTGCTAATAATACTATCTAACAATATTATTCAAATAATATGAATTATTGATCTGATAATGGAGATACTGTGCAGTGATAATTATTGAAACAACAATAATATAAAATATTAACGTAGCAATTATTGAATCAATAAAATAAAATATTGAACAGTAATTACTGTAATAATTATTGAGTAGTGCCTTCTTACGTAAGAATCAATAATTCAAAAATACTGTGCAATACCGTGTACTACTGTGTAACCACGCGTATTACTATATTTGAACCACCGGGTATTTCAACAGTGTTAACGGTAACAATTACGTCATTATTTATAAAAAAACTCATACTTATCATTTTCTTCATCCGACAGTTATTCTGTTATGGGGCCCACAAATGGATGCGCTGTCGTACGTATATTCTCTAATAGTAAGAATATTCCACTACCAAACGAATATTCCCTGACAACAATAAGTATTTTATAGTCACTTGTTTATTTTGAAAAAAAATTCATATATCACCCTTAACTTAACTTTTTATCAATTTAACCATTTACTGAATAATAATTATAAGAAAAATTGAATACTTTTATTTAATAAAATTCGGGGTCTTACAATCTCCCCTCCTTATGAAATTTCGTCCCCGAAATTTACGTACGAAATTTACGTACCTGGTATTTCGAAGAGTTGAGAATACATTGCATTCATTTTAGATTCTATCTCCCCGGTCATCATGATTTCTCCATTGCTTATCTCCTGTATTTCAGATATCATTCTAGAATACAGCTTTAAAATAAAGGTAAATTGACATATTACAATTTTCTAACTCAAGTAAGAAATTTTAGCTTAGGTAGGACACACACTAGCGAAGGATATTACTCGTCTCTCCCCTCCTAGTTCTATTCCCTGATCTCCACCAGAGACCATATCCCTAAGCTCTGATACCAACTGTGACAACCCCAAAATAGGTCCAATCCACCCAATCTATTTTGAGTCGCCAAATACACGGTATATAAAATAACTACAACTTTATTATTACAATTGTCGTGCAAAATACAACAACATATATGTTGTGAGTTTTGATACAATTATATATCAACTGTGACTCTCATCCCAACCTTGGATAGCACGTCACAATGGCATCTTACATAAAGGTACAATAAATAACTGTTTTAGAAATTAAAATCTTTGGAAAATATTGAAGGTAACCTTTGTACGTGGGAGGCCATACATCTAAGTTATAATAAATATCATATGACTGGAGAATTATCCCGGGTTGACCCAATAGACCCCAAAGAAAAATGAGAAGATTCTATCATATTCTTTCCAATGGTGAGTCTTCTCTTGACATATAATTATCTCCATTGTCTCTAATTGGGAATTATATTTCATCCAAACTCTAAGAATATATAGGTAGCGCTCGTAGATATACTCAGCAAGTGGATGTGCACAACCCTGTCTTATGATAACACGAAGTCACATGTCATTAGACATCTTGTATGATAGTGGCAAAATACCCTTCCAACGTTGGGTTCGCCTCACCCTATTTGATTCACCAAATATAACTACTAAATGATGTATAAAATACAACACTCTATTCTAAAGTTCTCAATAAAATTATTTTAATACTTTTTAGGGAGAGCCTCCACAGCTAGAGACCACCGTTCTATTCCCTTGTTACCCCCGCTCGACCCAACTACACTCTTATTACCTAAAAGGAATTGTGAAGCAAAAGGGTGAGCACAACTAGCCTAGTAAAGAATATCATGACTAGAGATAATCAAATTATCAATAGCCTTCATCAGTAATGAATCAGAGATTTAGAACTTATGGTAGATGATAAAACTTTTTAACCATAGTTGCAGCGGAACGAGCAATCCATTAGAAGAGTCAAATAGACCATAAAGTCTATTATCTTCTCCGTGTTAAAAGTCCACCAACAATGCTTTATCCCTGTAACATCAATCAACAGTTCTGGTCCACAATCATATGAATAACTCATAATCATAATTGTGGTTCTAAATTTCTCTTCTCATCTAGGACGAAGATAATTTTAGTCATCTGTCTTTACCTGAAACATCAAAGATCATGGTTATACCAAATCAAAGTTCTTGTTCATAATCATACTAATAAATTCATCTTTGCACTACGGACCAAAGATATTCATCAACAGTTCATCTTTGCACTATAGGCCAAAGATATTCAACAACAGGACATCTTTGCACTACGGGCCAAAGATATTCATCAACAGCTCATCTTTGTACTACAGGCCAAAGATATTCATCAACAATTCATCTTTGCACTACAGGCCAAAGATATTCAACAACAGATCATCTTTGCACTACAGACCAAAGATATTAACATCTCAAAGAAATATATAATTATTTTAGAACAATAATTATAACCATGTTGATCAATTCACCATTGCACTTAAGCTAAAGATATTCAATTATAAATTCAATGGTCATGATCATCCCAGTCAATAATTTATCTTTGCACTACAAGCCAAAGGGAACACATAGTCACGATCATACCAATAATCTACCCATCTTTACACTAACGTCAAAGAGAAATTTCATCACCAGGATTATAAAAATATTATCTATGATAATAAAAACCATATGATCAAAACATGGATTTAATTTCAAGAACAATATTCATAAATCAACGATAATTTGGTCAGAAAAAGAAACCAATTTTGTCGTGAATAGTATCCCGTGAATAGTAACTCACGAATAGTAACTCATGAATAGTACTTCGTATTCGTACACAGTACCGTATAAGTAAATAATGTCATATACGTAAATAGTACCATATACATGAATTGTGCCGTATATGTGAATAGTAACCCTGGCACAAAAATATAAAAATTTCACAATAAAATTCATATCAATATTTCGGTATAATAATATTGAAGAAAATAATATCATTTACGAAGAAAATAACATCACTTACTATCCCCTACCTCAAAAGAATAGTACTTCTGGCTAGAATTTTGGATGTAATGCCGAAAGAAACTTGTACTGAATAGCAACTCTCAAAGTATCTAAATACTCATAAAATACGCTCGATAATATAGAGAGAGAGAAAACTTGTTTCTGGTGTGATTTTTAATTCTAACTAAGCACCCTATTTATAGAAAAATGCTAGAACGCAATTGTAGACTAAAATTTAATAAATTAATATTTTATTACAAAAATTCTACGCCCACCATCTTTGGCCAAAAAATCAGCCACCGCAAGTGGGGCCCACCAATTCAACACTTTTCTAAAAATTACAAAAGTGGGGTCCACCCATGTTTTTAATAAAAACATTTATTTCTACAACTTTAATAATTCATAATAAATAGCCATTTTATCATAAAAATATAAATTTTATGTCCATTACATAGGAAATTAAATTCTATACAACTTTGTAAGTTTAAGTTTTTTCAAATTTTAAACGAAAAATGACCGAAATCCATATACAGATAATTTTTAATACATCTTAAAATTCATAACAAATCATACGTTGATTTTTAAAAGTTTAAATTTTGTGGACATATACTCAACTTATATATGTATAACATATCCAAAAATCACAACGATCCAACGGTCGGATTAAAATTATAACTAACGCAATAAAGCTTTAAGAACACTGATTTAATTTTTGGACTATAAGTCTGTCGTATCAGTTTCACTCAAATAGTCACCACGAAAAATCCATAAAGAATATTTGGGTTATTCAAATTTCTGCATTTAGCTTACTTTCAGAACTTTCTTTTGATATATGACTCATCTACTAACTCATTATACGAATGAAACCAATATCCAACAACTCCTGTAGTTGGACCTTTAACTCCTGAAGTTCAATATGAGCCATTCGATATGGGATTTTAGAAATAGGCTTTGTACCCGATTCAAGATCAATAAAGAATTTAACTTCACGTTCTGGGGGTAGACCAGGAAGTTCTTCAGGAAATACGTCAGGAAATTCACTAACAACAGAAATATTATTCAAATCTGACGTATTTTTGTTCAAGTTCATAACATGGGCTAAGAAAGCTTGACATCCATTTTTTAATAAACGAATGGCTTTATTGCTTGATATGACAGTGATTGATTTTAGTGGTTTAGTTGTTTGAATTCGCATAACAGGTTGGTTAGGAATATAAAAACTAACAACCTTACGAAAATAATCAATTTTGGCATGATGAGTAGTTAACCAATCAATCCCTAAAATCACATCAAAAGAAAGTATCTTTAAAGAGATAAGATCAACAGGTAATGTGATGGTGCCAACTTAGATCTAGCAAGATTTATAAAAGTGGATGTAATAAAAGTTTCTCCTAACGGAGTCTCCACAGATAAGTCAAAGTCCAATTTTTTCGGAGTCAAGTTTAAACGTTGAGCGCAAGTAGGAGAAATAAAAGAATGGGTAGAACCGATATCAAATAAGGTATAGACTTCGTAAGAGTTCAAGATTAGCTTACCCGTGATCACCTCATTCGGGTTTCTCGCGTTTTGGCCAGTCACGACAAACGCCCTCCCTTGAACCACCGACTTTATTTTGTCCGTAGTCGCCTTTGGTGCCGCCGTCCCAGTTGGACTTAACTTTGCTACCGGATAAAATCGGGTTATATGACCATCTTTTCTACAATTAAAACACACCTTGGAAGGCTGTGAACAGTTTGGACTTATGTGTCCCTCCTCTCCGCATCTGTAGCATCTAACTGGCGGTCGTTCTCCTCCCCTAGAATTTGTTGTTGGTGCTGGTGCTGCTGCTGATTATCTTCCAATCACTTGACTCACCTCTCCTGTTATCATGGCCACTATTACCACCTGAGTGGGTACCGCTTTTGTCCGTATTTTTCCCTCCGCGCTAGTTATCATCGCTCCGATGACTGCTGTCACCGGTATGAACCTGGTTGTGGTCCCTCGGTTGAACATACTCATTATCTCGCTCTAATAAATGAGCCATGTTTACAACGTCTGAATATAAAGAAAATTTATGAGAGATAAGATATTACCGAATCTCGGGTTTTAGATCTCTCAGAAACATCCATGTCATTCGTTCCTCATTCTCTACCAAATGAGGTACAAACCTAGATAACTCTGCGAACTTCACCTCGTACTGAGACACAATCATGTTATTTTGTTCTAGTCTGATAAACTCTACCTCCTTCATATGACAAATACTTTCAGGAACGTACTTATCATTGAACAGCTTCTGAAATGTTTCCCAAGACATACTGAGTGCGGCAGACTGGGTACGTTTCATAGATTCCCACCAGTAATTTGCTTCACCACGAAACATAAAGGTGGCGAATGGAACCTTCCATTCCATCGTGCAGCCCAATACATCAAGTATCTTGGTAATTTGCTTGACCCACATTTTCTCCTTAATCGGATCCGGCTTTCCCCAAAATTTTGGTGGTCCCAACTCTTTAAACTGCTTGGCTGTGACAAGTCGTGCATTGCTATCATTTCCACCCGTATTTTGTACACGAGTCTCCATCGTCTAATTTTGCATGAACTACAAAAAGCTTCTAAACATCCCATCATTCATCATTTGTTCGGTAGAGTTATTTACAGGAGGAATATTTCCTTCCTGTTAAACGTTCCACTGGGTGGTGATCAAAGGTGTCTCCACGGTCTCATTTACTCTATTGTTCATATTCTCAACTGCCATTCTTAAATACTGCCATAAAACATGAGTTAATTAAACAAATTAACATATCATATAATATCCCTATATTATGACCGACCAACAAATAAGCTTAGGTAGGACACATTAGCGAAGGATTTACTCGTCTCTCCCCTCCTAGTTCTATTCCCCGATCTCCGCTAGAGACCATATCCCTAAGCTCTGATACCAACTGTGACACCCCCAAAATAGGTATACATAACCCATTCTGAGTCGCCAAATACATGGTACAGAAACAACTACATCATCATTACAACAATAGTCGTGCAAAATACGACAACACATAAACTATGAGTTTAAATACAAATATTGTCTAATAGACAGTATTAAAACTCAAAAGGAGTCCTCATTACAATTATTGATACATTATTTTATAGAAATAGTGAGGACTGCTAAAATAACTTTCTAGAACCATCACTCCATACCCCGACTAGTTCCTGCTATATTCTCACCTCCTGAGAAGAAAAATGGAACAAAAAGGAAAAGGGTGAGCTCAACTAGCCTAGTAAAGAATATTATGACTAAGATAATATACAACAAATTATCATTAGTCTTCAATAGGGAAAAATCTGATAGAAAATAATAGACAACAAGTTTTAGATCAACAATTGCAGCGGAAATAATAATTCATTAGAAGAGTTAAGTAGAGAATGAAATCTAGTATCATCTATGAATTTAAAAGTCCATCATCAATATTTTATCCCTGTAATATCAATCAATATACATCTTGAATCAAATATTCATCTTTGCACTACAGGCCAAACATATTCATTTGTATCACCAGTTGGTCATTTTCATCTCAACAACTATTCATCTTTGCACTACGGGCCAAATATATTCATCAGTTAATCATTCATCTTTGCACTACAGGCCAAAGATATTCATCAGTTAATCATTCATCTTTGTACTGCAGGCTAAAGATATTCATCAAGTATCATCATTAAGGACTGAGGATGATGAAAAATATTTTAGAGAACGAATCTAATAAGATAAATGGACAAAGATTAGAGATTCGTACTTTAGATAATTCAAGTTTAAAAATACTCCATAATAAATTATAATTGAGTAAAATTCAAGAATGAAGATCAAAATATGGATACAATCAAGGATAGTAACCATAATAGACATCTGGGACAAAGAAGAGAAAATTTCATTTTTCGATGAATAGTGCCGTATACGTGAATAGTACCGTATACGTGAATAGTAATCCCAACACAAAAAGGTAGAAATTTCATAATAAAATTCATATAAATATTTCAGCATAATGATATTGAAGAAAATAATATCATCTACGAAGAAAATAACATCCCTTATCTCAAAATAACAGTATTTCTGATCGGAATATCGGATGTAAAGCCGAATGAAACTTGTACTGAATAGCAACTCTCAAAGTATCAAAATACTCACAAAAATACGCTCGATAATATAGAGAGAAAGAAAACTTATTTCTGCTGTGATTTTCAATTCTAATCTAAGCGCCTATTTATAGGAAAATGCTAGAACGCTAGAGTAGACTAAATAATAAAATAATAATATTTAATTTTCTTCATTCTACGTCACCTCCTTTGAAACATCAAAGCCAGTCATCTTGAAATTTTTTTAGCAGCCCACATGTTTTAAAAAATAAAAGTGGGTCCCACCCATAATTTTAATAAAAATATTTAATTTCTAAAACTTTAATAATTCATAATAAATAGCTCTTTTATCAGAAAAATTCAAATCTCATGCGCTTTTCATAGGAAATTTAATTCTCTACAACTTTGTAGAAGAAAGTTTTTCTAAATTCCAAACAGAAAATGCCTGAAATCCACATACGGACGTTTTTCAACACCTCTTAAAATTCATAACAAATCATACGTTAATTTTTAACGGTTCAAAATTTGTGGACATATATTCAACTTATATATGTATAACATATCCAAAAATCACAACGATCTAACGGTCGGATTAAAATTATAACTCACGTAATAGAGCTTTAAGAACACTGTTTTGATTTTTAATACCTTCATTACGACAAAATACTGATAAAACACCTCAAAATTAAATCCTTCATTTATATCCACATAAAAATAAATATTTTCTTATCATATAAATTAATAATTAATTATTCATAAGTAATATTACAAAATCACAATTATGACAACCAGGTCGTTCCTAGGAAAGAGGAGGCTTTCCGATAAGGATTTCTCCTTACTGGCGTGCAATTAGGTGACCAAACCTCTCCTTAGACAAAACTTCCTTAGACATTGTTAATAATGTTATCCAATAATATTATTTAAATAATATGAATTATTGATCTGATAATGGAGATACTGTGCAGTGATAATTATTGAAACAACAATAATATAAAATATCAACATATCAACTATTGAATCAATAAAATATTGAACAGTAATTACTGTAATAATTATTGAGTAGTGCCTTCTTACGTAAGGATCAATAATTCATCAATACTGTGCAATACCGTGTGCTACTGTGCAACCACGCGTATTACTGTATTTTAACCACCGGGTATTCCAACAGTGTTAACGGTAATAATTACGCCATTATTTATAAAAATTCATACTTTGTCGTTTTCCTTCATCCAACTGTTTCCCGTTATGGGGCCCACAAATGGTTGCGGCATCGTACGAATATTCCCCGATAACAAGAATATTCCACGACCAAACGAATATTTCCCGACAAAATGAATATTTTATAACCACTTGCTTATTTTGCAAAATTTGCATATTTCCCCATAACCAAAGCATTATATCAAATTAACACCCTATTATTCAAAATATTGATTAGAGGAAATTTGATTTTATTTATAATAAGTTGGGGTCTTACAACCTCCCCTCCTTATGAAATTTCATCCTCAAAATTGACGTACGCACCTAGTGTTTCGAAAAGGTGAGGATACTTGGCTTTTATTTTCGATTCCAACTCCCAGGTCATTTCCTCCATAGCATGGTTCCTCCACAAAACCTTAACTTGTGGTATAACCTTGGTGCGTAGGACATGCTCTTTTCTATCCAAGATCTTAACAGGTACCTCCTCGTACGTTAAATCTTCAGCTATCTTGTCTGGTTCTAACTCAATTATGTGGTTCAGGTCTTTCATATATTTACGAAGCATAGATATGTGAAAAACATTATGAACACGAGACATGCTTGGAGGTAATGTGAGTCTATAGGCCATATTTCCTATTCGGTCAAAAATCTCAAATGGACCAACAAATCTTGGATTGAGCTTTCCTCTCTCTCCAAATCTTGTAACTCCCTTCCATGGAGCAATACGTAACAATACATGATCCCCAATATTAAATTCCACATCCTTTCGATGATGATCCGCATAACTCTTTTGTCGATCCTGTGTCATTTGTATATGTTGTCAGATCATTTGGATTTTCTCTATAGTCATACGTACCAATTCTGGTCCCAATAACGTTGCTTTACCCACCTCGTCCCAGCATACTGGAGAATGACATTTTCTTCCTTACAACGCCTCGAATGGAGCTATGCCTATACTTGCTTGATAACTGTTGTTGTAGGAGAATTCCACCAATGGTAGGTACTTATCCTAACTCTCTTTGAAATCTAGGACACAGAGTCTTAATAGATCTTTAAGAGTTTGAGTAGTTCTTTCTGATTGCCCGTCCGTTTGAGAATGGTATGTCGAACTGAATCGTAAATCCGTGCCCATAGCTTTCTGCAAGCTAACCCAAAATCGTGAAGTGAATCTTAGGTCATGATCTGAAGCTATAGATACTGGCATGCCATGCAATCTCACAATCTCATTCACGTACATACGAGCAAGACGTTTAAGGGAATAAGTCTATCGTATAGGCAAAAAATGAGCAGGCTTGGTTAATCTATCAACAATAACCCAAATCGCATCTATGCTGTGAGAAACTTTGGGAAGACCCGTAATGAAATCCATGGTAATGTGTTCCCACTTCCATTTTGGAATCTCAAGTGGTTGCAATGGACCCTTTGGCACTTGATGCTATGCCTTTACTCGTTGACAAGTTAAACACCTCGAGATAAACTATGCGATCTCTATCTTCATATTGCTCCACCAAAATGTATGTCGAAGATCATGATACATTTTGGTACTCCCAGGATGGATTGCAAACGGTGTGTTATGTGCCTCCACCATGATTCTATGCTTCAAGTCAGAATCATTACGAATACAAAGTCTGGAGTGGACTCGAAGTATTCTTTCTTCATCGATTCTTGCTTCTGGAATAGCACCTTCTTGCACTTTCTTCTTCATACGCATTAGCTACAGGTCCGTAGATTGAGCAACTTTAACTTTATCGATTAAAGTTGGTTCTAATCGTATATTTGATATCATCACGTGGGTACTTGGAGCCTTTACCTCTATCTCCATCCTTTACAAGTCATACAAAATGGGTCTTTACGTTAACAACATTGCACTTGTACCTGCATACTATCTTTTACTCAATACGTTAGCTACCACGTTTGCTTTTCCAGGATGATATTGGATGGTATGATTGTAATCTTTCAACAGCTCAAGCCAACGTCGTTGCCGTATGTTGAGTTCCTTTTGGGTGAAGAAATATTTGAGGCTTTTATGATCCGTATAGATCTCCACTTTCTCCCCATACAGGTAGTGTCTCCAAATCTTCAATGCGAAAACGACTGCTGCCAACTCTAGATCATGAGTAGGATAATTCCTCTCATATTCTTTGAGTTGTCGCGAGGCATAGGCTATGACGTTCCCATGTTGCATGAGAACACATCCTAACCCTTTGCCTGAATCATTGCTGTAGATAACAAATCCATCTGAACTAGATGGTATTGTCAGAACAGGTGCCAAAATGAGTCTCCTTTTGAGCTCTTCGAAACTCTTCTTGCATTCCTCGCTCCATACAAATTTTGTATCTTTCTGAGTCATCTGAGTTAACGGAGTAGCGATTCGAGAAAATCCTTCCATAAATCTCCGATAATAACCAGCTAAGCCCAGAAAACTACGTACTTCAGTCACCGACTTTGGTTGCCCCCAACTTTGTATGGCTTCAATCTTCGCCGGGTCAACAGATACTCCATGTTTTGACCCCACGTAGCCAAGGAATGCTACTTCCTCAAGCCAGAACTCGCATTTCTTCAGCTTGGCATATAGCTTGTTATCGCGAAGCCTTTGGAGTACCAGCTTCAAATGGTGCTCATGAACTTCACGGCTTTTGGAATAAATGAGGATGTCATCAATAAAGACAACATCAAACTGATCCAAATATTCCTTGAACACACGATTCATCATATCCATGAAAGCAGCAGGAGTATTAGTCGATCCAAAAGACATGACTAAGAATTAATAATGCCCGTACCGAGTTCTGAAGGCAGTATTCGGAATATCCTCAATTTTAATCTTCAGCTGATGATATCTAGAACGAAGATCGATCTTTGAAAGAAATTGTGCTCCTTGCAACTGGTCGAACAGGTCATCAATGCGAGGTAGCGGATACCTATTCTTGATGGTGATATGGTTTAATTTCCGGTAGTCAATACAAAATCGCATACTCCCGACTTTCTTCTTTACGAATAAAAAGGAGCACCCCAAGGAGATGTACTAGGACGAATGAAATCGATATCCAACAACTCCTGTAGTTGGACCTTTAACTCCTGAAGTTCAATAGGAGCCATTCGATATGGGGTTTTAGAAATGGGCTTTGTACCCGGTTCAAGATCAATAAAGAATTCAACTTCGCGTTCTGGGGGTAGACCAGGAAGTTCTTCAGGAAATACGTCAGGAAATTCACTAACAACAGAAATATTATTCAAATCTGACGTATTTTTGTTCAAGTCCATAACATGGGCTAAGAAAGCTTGACATCCATTTTTTAATAAAATGAATGGCTTTATGGCTTGATATGACAATGATTGATTTTAGTGGTTTAGTTTCTTGAATTCGCATAACAGGTTGGTGAGGAATATAAAAACTAGCAACCTTACGAAAACAATCAATTTTGGCATGATGAGTAGTTAACCAATCAATCCCAAAAATCACATCAAAAGCAAGTATCTTTAAAGAGATAAGATCAACAGGTAATGTGATGGTGCCAACTTGGATCAAGCAAGACTTATAAACAGTGGATGTAATAAAAGTTTCTCCTAACGGAGTCTCCACAGATAAGTCAAAGTCCAATTTTTTCGGAGTCAAGTTTAAACGTTGAGCGCAAGTAGGAGAAATAAAAGAATGGGTAGAACCGATATCAAATAAGGTATAGACTTCGCAAGAGTTCAAGATTAGCTTACCCGTGATAACCTCGTTCAGGTTTCTCGCATTTTGGCCAGTCACGACAAACGCCCTCCCTTAAACCACCGACTTTATTTTGTCCGTAGTCACCTTTGGTGCCGCCATCCCTGTTGGACTTGACTTTGCTACAGGACAAAACCGGGCTATATGACCGTCTTTTCCATAATTAAAACACACATTGGAAGGCTGTGAATAGTTTGGACTTATGTGTCCCTCCTCTCCGCATCTGTAGCATCTAACTAGTGGTCGTTCTCCTCCCCTAGAATTTGTTGTTGGTTCTGGTGCTACTGCTGATGTCTTCCCATTATTGTTGAATCTCCTCTTTTTGAAATTTTTACTTGACTCGCCTCTCCTGTTATCATGGCCACGATTACCACCCGCATGGTTACCGCTTTTGTTCGTATTTTTCCCTCCGTGCTGGTTATCATCGCTCCGATGACTGCTGTCATCAGTATGACCCTAGTTATGATCCCTCGGTTGAACATACTCATTATCTCGCTCTAATATTTGAGCCCTGTTTACAACATCTGAATATAAAGAAAATTTATGAGAGATAAGATATTGCCGAATCTCAGGTTTTAGAACTCTCAGAAACATCCGTGTCATTCGTTCCTCATTCTCTACCAAATGAGGTACAAACATGGATAACTCGGTGAACTTCGCCTCGTACTGAGACACAGTCATGTTGTTTTGTTTTAGTCAGATAAACTCTACCTCCTTCATATGACGAATACTTTTAGGAAAGTACTTATCATTGAACAGCTTCTGAAATGTTTCCCAATACATGCTGAGTGCAGCAGGCTGGGTACAAACCGCGCGTTGCTATCATTTCCACCCATATTTTGTACACGAGTCTCCCTCGTCTGATTTTACATGAACTGCAAAAATCTTCTAAACATTCCATCATTCATCATTTGTTCGGTAGAGTTGTTTACAGGAGGAATATTGCCTTCCTATTGCACGTTCCACTAGGTGGTGATCAAAGGTGTCTCCACGGTCTCATTTACTCCATTGTTAATGTTCTCAACTGCCATTCTTAAATACTGCCATAAAATAAGGGTTAATTAAACAAATTAACATATTAAATAATATCCCTATATTATGACCAACCAACAAATAAGCTTAGGTAGGACACATTAGCGAATGATTTACTCGTATCTCCCCTCCTTGTTCTATTTCTCGATCTCCGCCAGAGATCATATCCATAAGCTCTGATACCATCTGTGACGCCCCCAAAATAGGTATACATCACCCATTCTGCGTCGCCAAATACATGGTATAGAAACAACTACAACATCATTACAACAATAGTCGTGCAAAATACGACAACACATAAACTATGAGTTTAAATACAAATATTATCTAATAGAAAGTATTAAAACTCAAAAGGAGTCCTCATTACAATTATTGATACACTATTTTACAGAAATAGTGAGGACTGCTAAAACAACTTTCTAGAACCATCACTCCATACCCCGGCTAGTTCCTGTTATATTCTCACCTCCTGAGAAGAAAAATAGAACAAAAAAGAAAAGGGTGAGCTCAACTAGCCCAGTAAAGAATATTATGACTAAGATAATATACGACAAATTATCATTAGTCTTCAACAGGAAAAAGTCTGATAGAATATAATAGACAACAAGTTTTAGATCAACAAATGCAGCAGAAATAATAATTCATTAGAAGAGTTAAGTAGAGAATGAAATCTACTATCATCTACGAATTTAAAAGTCCATCATCAATATTTTATCCTTGTAACATCAATCTATATACATCTTGAATTAAATATTCATCTTTGCACTACGAGCCAAAGATATTCATTTGTATCACCAGTTGGTCATGTTCATCTCAACACCTATTCATCTTTGCACTACGGGCTAAAAATATTCATCAGTTAATCATTCATCTTTGCACTACAAGCCAAAGATATTCATCAGTTAATCATTCATCTTTGCACTACAGGCCAATGATATTCATTAAGGACTGAGGATGTTGAAAAATATTTTAGAGAACGAATCCAGTAAGATAAAAGTACAAAGATTAAAGATTCGTACTTTAGATAATTCAAGTTTAAAAATACTCCATAATGGAGTAAAATTCAAGAATGAAGATCAAAACATGGATACAATCAAAGATAGTAACCATAATAGACATTTGGGACAAAGAAGAGAAAATTTTATTTTTCGATGAATAGTGCCGTATACGTGAATAGTAACTCTGACACAAAAACGTAGAAATTTCACAATAAAATTCATATCAATATTTCAGCATAATGATATTGAAGAAAATAATATCATTTACGAAGAAAATAACATCCCTTATATCAAAATAACAGTACTTCTGATCAGAGTATCGGATGTAAAGCCGAAGGAAACTTGTACTGAATAGCAACTCTCAAAGTATCAAAATACTCACAGAAATATGCTCGATAATATAGACAGAAAGAAAACTTATTTCTGGTATGATTTTGAATTCTAACCTAAGAGCCTATTTATAGGAAAATGCTAGAACGCCAAAGTAGACTAAATAATAAAATAATAATATTTAATTTTTTTCATTCTATGCCACCTCCTTTGAAACATCAAAGCCAGTCATCTTGGAAAAATTTCAGCAACCCACATGTTTTAAAAAATAAAAGTGGGTCCCACCCATAATTTTAATAAAAATATTTAATTTTCAAAACTTTAATAATTCATAATAAATAGCTATTTTATCAAAAAAAAATTCAAATCTCATATTCTTTCCATAGGAAATTTAGTTCTCTACAACTTTGTAGAAGAAAGTTTTTCTAAATTCCAAACAGAAAATGTCCGAAATCCACATACGGACGTTTTTCAACACCTCTTAAAATTCATAACAAATCATACGTTAATTTTTAACGGTTCAAAATTTGTGGACATATACTCAACTTATATATGTATGACATATCCAAAAATAACAACGATCCAACGGTCAGATTAAAATTATAACTCACGCAATAGAGCTTTAAGAACATTGTTTTGATTTTTTAAATCTCCATTCCGACAAAATACTGATAAAACACCTCAAAATTAAATCTTTCATTTATATCCATATAAAAATAAATATTTTTCTTATTATATAAATTTATAATTAATTATTCATAAATAATATTAAAGAATTACAATTATGACAACCAGGTCGTTCCCAAGAAAGAGGGGGCTTTCCGATAAGAATTTCTCCTTACTGGCGCGCAATTAGGTGACCAAACCTCTCCTTAGACAGAACTTCCTTAGACATTGTCAATAATGCTATCTAATAATATTATTCAAATAATATGAATTATTGATCTGATAATGGAGATATTGTGCAGTGACAATTATTGAAACAACAATAATATAAAATATCAACACAGTAATTATTGAATCAATAAAATATTGAACAGTAATTACTGTAACAATTATTGAGTAGTGCCTTCTTACGTATGGATCAATAATTCATCAATACTATGCAATACCGTGTGCTACTGTGCAGCCACGCGTATTATTGTATTTTAACCACCGGGTATTCCAACAGTGTTAACGGTAATAATTACGCCGTTATTTATAAAAATTCATACTTTGTCATTTTCCTTCATCTAACCATTTTCTGTTATGGGGCCCATAAATGGTTACGTCGTCGTACGAATATTCCCCGACAAGAAGAATATTCCACGACCAAACGAATATTTCCCAACAAAATGAATATTTTATAACCACTTGCTTATTTTGCAAAATTTATACATTTCACCCATAACCAAAATATTATATCAAATTAACACCCTATTATTCAAAATAATAATTAGAGAAAATTTGATTTTATTTATAATAAGTTGGGGTCTTACAGTAGTGTCTACTTACATAAAAATTAATAATTTAAAAATAATGTGCAATATCGTGTGCTACTGTGCAACCACGCATATTACTGTATTTTAACCACTGGGTATTCTAATAGTGTTAACGGTAACAACTACGTCATTATTTATCAAAAAACTCATACTTTTTGTTTTCTTCATTCGACAGTTATTCTGTTATGGGACCCACAAATGGTTGCGCTGTCATACGAATATTCTCTGACAGTAAGAATATTCCACGACCAAACGAATATTTCCCAGCAACAATGAGTATTTTATAGTCACTTATTTATTTTGAAAAAAAAATCGTATATCACCCTTAACTTAACTTTTTATCAATTTAACTATTTACTGAATAGTAATTATAAGAAAAATTGAATACTTTTATTTCATAAAATTCGGGGTCTGACATGTGCACTGCTAATTCGCACCGCAGCGTGAGAGGAAAGGAAGAGTTTGGCACTGCAGCGCCAGACCAAGGAGGAAAGGTGACGTAGGCTTGCGCCGCAGCGCAAGAGATAGAAGGAAGAGTGGCGTCGCAACGCCGGTGTAGGGAAAAAGCCAGGGATGAGCTTTTAACTGCTCAGCTATTGGGGGAAACATAAGGGAAGATAAAGAACATAATATTCAACTAATGTAACACTTAATCAAGTGATTTAAACCTTTAGTAAAGGTTAAACGAAAAGATTAAACGAGATTAAAAGACAAAGAATATAAACGCGGGTTACGTAACTGATGTTCGAGGACCGTAGTCGTGATAAATGAATGTGAGGGATTGCTATGATTGTGATTCCTTAGACATTGAGTGATGAAGGTAATGAATAACATTTCGATGTTACGTTGTGGTTACGAGAGATAAGTGTAAAGCGTTTAGACGCTGTGAACGCAATGTTGTTACGAGGAACAATCAGTTTTAGCATACAACGAACAGTATGACTTTGACATTAAGGTAGAATAACGAATGGTATTAAGAAAGCCGTAGCGAATGGTAAGAAGATTAATGGAAGCCGATCGTGTTTCGGATAGAGAATGATGGAATAAAATGTAAGCGTTGAACATTTTAACCGACGTGAAGGTTAAGTGTACGCAAATACTAAATGGATAGAACCTACACCCCGTGTTTGGTTTGACCGTAAGATAATGAAGATCAATGATTAAACCATGAATGGTAAAGAACTAAATTAAGACAATGACGTTAACGTAACGAAGCTGAGTTAATGATTAATTTAAATGATCGTTCTGAGTATACAAAAGACTGTATGACTTGGACGATAAAGAGTGAATCATGAGGTATGGCATTTACTTGTCAGAAAGCAATAAGGAATAAGAAATTGACTTAACGAACATTATAGTTTAATAGTTCGGATAAGTTAAGATAAAGTTAAGTTGTAGTACAATCGTAACCTTTGATGGTTGACATATGGGAGCTGGGCTAAACAATTCCTTCAAAGAGCAAAAGTATATATGAAACTGGTAATTGATCTAACTCACCGTGATAGCATTGTAGATAAGACGGGAACTTATTTGTTGATTATTTGTGGGAAACCACTCAGAGTACCATATGGACTACTAGCAGAGAAGCGATGTGTGTTGAGTCCTAGAGAAGTTATAAAAAGAAGATAAGAATGCAAATCATCAAAGATGATAAGCATTTTGAGTAAGACATCTCCGTATGTCATGAAGTCGTAAACTGGTAAAGGAAGTTAGTCGCGTAAACTTATATTGTAAACCCTAAGAAGTAATGTTAAGTAAACCATTGCGTAAGTCAATATGTAGCTAATTGGTACATGTTATTTTCCTTATGTGTTATATACGAATTAGAATGAGCAGTTCAGCGTAAACTCTAAGTTGTAGCTATGTGTAATGCAAGTTTCCTAACTTCATTCATATTCTAAATGAATGCTAGTTTCTTAAACTTCTCAAATGTTGAACTTGAGAAGTTCTGTCTATGTGCGAATGTGTGATATTTGTACAAGGTGGTAGAATGTATGAGGCCTTGAGCCACAATATGAACACTTCGGTGTTTCTATGATATGAACTGTTCTGTGATTGAGCTGTTCAATACAAGTATGTTGTGTTTATACATGAACTGTTATTGTTAAGTCTGTGCTAATGATTCTAGCCAGACAAGATGTGTATGGAAAAAGTTAGAAGAATGAAATATTTCAAAGTATATGTGACTAATGTTTTAAAATGATAGGAATCGAGATTATTACTATTATTCAAGTTGCTTCATAACCTTTGTTCGGTTATCAAAGTTCTAAAGAAATGTTTAAACTCTTGAAGTTATTTGTTCAACTGTTATAACTTGTTGGGCAATTGAATGCTTACACTTACTTTAAATAAAAAATATTTTCAGCGAACGATGTTAGAAGAACTTAAGGATCCCGTAAAGATTAAGCTGACGGTATCCAGATGAAGTGCCACTCAGAATGTGAATGAGCGAGAAAATCAAGTGAAGACTTGTAATGTAGAAAGATAAATTGAACGATAGATTAGTTTAATGAATTATTATGTATCCTTGGTGGCAGATAAAAGTCACTCGTGTAAGATGAAATGAATAATGTAATTATCATTATTTGTAATGAAAGAGGTTATAAGGTTTTTAGAACCTGGGATTTGAGGATGTATGTTGTTATATTTCCGTATATAATGATGTATGTTTGGTAAGAAGTGGGATCATGACGTACGAAATCTGGGGTGTGAAAATAGATCGGATTTTGGGGCGTTACAAGTGTGGTTTTCCTCACCGAGGTTGACCGCACCACAGATGGTTGCCAGTACTACTTTGTATGGGGGAGCCCAGTTAGTTCCATCTCTTATGGATTGGTGTTTCTCTTTGAGGAATTAGCCGCAGCTTAGATGGTCGTCGATTCTCCCGTTTACATAAGGAGGTCATATAGTTCCATCCCTTTAGTTTGAAGCCAATAAAATGTGGTGGTTTAAATGATGATCCCAGTACCGTTGACAAGTGTTTGTGTTTTGGTAGGGGGTAAGACCGAACCATGACTGGTTGCCTACGTACTCCTATTAAAGAGGAGATCAGGTCTGCGTAGTTTGAACCTGGTGTAACAGGTTCAATGTTGTATGTGGCAAAAGGGTGTAGAAATGTGTTTTTGTTTTTATTTTTTGTAGTGAAAAGGGTGTAGAAATATTTTGGTTGTTTTTGTTTTATTGCGATTGAACCATATAAAATATGGCTACCGACGTAATCCCGTGTATCAAGGAGATCAGGTCGACATAGTTCGCCCCATGTTCAGGACAAACTACGGGGGAGAAAGTTTAATCCCATGTACAGGACAAACTGCAGGTGTGAAAAGTCTTATCCCTAGTGGGGAAAAACTTCAAGTGTGAAAGTTTCCATCCCTGGTGGGATAACCGAAGTTGAGTAAGAGTTCAAAACCAAGTTGAGAAAAAGGATCTGGCGATCCGAATCCAGGCTGCTGGTTAGAAAAGTATGTTTGTCCCTGATGGGGCATATGAGTGTGAAGAGAAGTTGTATGTAGTAAAGGGTTAGAAAACTTGAAATGATTGGGGATCTGGTGATCCAAAACCAAGATGTTTGCTTGATGGTAACCTCAAACATAGTATCGTTTCATGGTGTCTAAGTTGATAAGATGTGGAAATTCATCACCGTCCATTTCCTATAATATGAGAGCACCTCCTGTCAATACTTCCTTGACAATAAAAGGTCCTACCAAGTTTGGGGTAAATTTTCCCTTAGATTGATCTTGGTTGTCAATGATCTTCTTCAAAACCAAGTCGTATTATTTAAACTGCCGTAGCCAGACTTTTATGTTGTAGGATCTGGCGATCCTCTTTTGATATAACTGACCGTGGAAGATAGCAACGGCTCGCCTTTCGTCTATTAGAGACAATTAGTGATATCTATCTTGTACCCATTGGTCTTCATCCAGCTGAGCGTCTATCAACACTTTGAGGGATTCCATTTCCACTTCTATAGGGAGCACTGCTTTCATCCCATAGGTTAATGCATAGGGGGTTGCCCCGGTAAAAGTGCGCATTGATGTTTTGTAGGCTAACAGAGTCGGAGGTAATAAGTCAGACCATCCTTTGTGATTGGCGGACATCTTTTTCATGATCTTATTGATGTTTTTGTTAGCCACTTCAACAACACCATTCATCTTTGGACGGTAGATGACGGAGTTGAGGTGTTTGATGTAGAATTTACTACACAATTCCTCCATCATTTTGTTATTAAAGTTTTTAGCATTGTCTGATACAATTACTTCTGGTTGTCCATATCGACAAATGACATTATTTCTGATGAAAGAAATGATTACTTCTTTTGTAACCCTAGGGAAGGAGGCTGCTTCTACCCATTTGATGAAGTAGTCGATCATGGTGAAGATAAATCGATGCCCATTATTGGCTTTGGGCTCGATGGGCCCGATCACTTCCATTCCTCACATTGAGAAGGGCCATGACAAACTCATATGGTGGAGCTCCCTCAGAGGGGAGTGGATAGCATTCCCATGAATTTGGTACTGATAACATCTTTTGACGTGATCCTCACAGTCAGCTTTGAGAGAGAGCCAGTAATGCCATGTTCTAAGGATCTTCTTTACAAGTAGAGGGCCGCTCATGTGTGGGCCACATACTCCACTATGTATTTCATCCATGAGCCTCTAAGCTTGGTCCTTGTCCAGACATATGAGGAGACCCAGTCTTGCATCTCTTTTGTAGAGTGTATCTCTGCTCAGGTAGAATTTCATAGCCAGTCGATAAATCTGCCATCTTTTAGTCAGGCTTGCCTCAGTGGGTGTAGATCCATCTTGTAAGTACTCTTTGATGTACTGATACCAAGGGTATTGGATGGGAGATAGCTTATTCGATACTTCTCTAATGTAATTCCCATAGGCTGGTGCCTTTTGTTGGGCAAATGTGATGGTTGGCAAGTTTTCCTTGTCAGGTATGTTGATCAAGGATGTCAAGGTTGCTAGTGCATCTGTAAAATCATTCTCGTTCTGAGGAATGTGGAGGAAGGATATTTCTTCAAACTCCAAGGCCATCTATAGAACCTGCTGATGGTAAGGCAGTAAATGTAGACCTTTGGTGTGATAGATTCTTGTAGTTTTTCTGATTACGAATTCAAAATCCCCAAAGACAGTTAACCGTCTGATGCCCATTGATGAAGCAAGTTTTAGCCCCATGATACAGCCTCCATACTCAATTGTGTTGTTTGTGTTGGCAAACTGTAATTTGACGGTGACGTGATGCTGCTCCCCCGTAACAGATACCAGAACTGCTCCAGCCCCAGAACCTTCCATGTTTACAACTCCATCAAAATACATCTTCCATATTTGGCGTGTATCGTACTGATGGTGTTGCTGAACTGTCATTACCTCTTCATCGGGGAAATATATTTCCAAAGGTTTGAAATCCCCTGAAGGTGCGGCGGCCAGTTGATTCGCAATTCCTTGACCTTTGATAGACTTTTACGTCACGTAGACGATGTTAAATTGTTGTAGGATCAACTGCCATCTGAACTGTCAGCAATTTAGCATGTGTTTACTGAACATGTACTTGAGAGGATCCATGCGGGATATGAGATGGGTTGTGTGACCATAGAGGTAATGTTGTAACCTCATGGAAGCCTGTGCTAAAGCACAACAAGTCTTCTCAATCAGAGTGTACTTGTGTTCACTGCTGTTGAATCTTTTACGGTGGTAGTAGATAGCTCGCTCTTGACCTCTATCATCTTTCTGCCCCAGCATGCAGCCCATGACATTGTCATTGATGGACAGGTACATGAACAGGGGAACCTCATCCCTGGATGGTACCAACACAAGAGCTTTGACTAGCTACTCTTTGATTATAAGGAAGGCCTTCTAGCACTCATCATTCCATTTCATGGAAGAGTTCTTCCTTAACAACTTGAAAATAGGCTCACAAGTTGCTGTGAGTTGGGAGATGAATCTGCTGATGAAGTTGATTCTTCCCAAAAATCCCCGTATTTCCTTCTCTATCTGAGGAATGGGCATTTCTATGATGGCCTGGATTTTGCTGGGATATAACTCAATCCCCTTGTGGCTGACTAGAAAACCTAGCAACTTACCTGATTTAACGCCAAAGGTTGGCTGGATTAAACTTCAAGTTGTACTTACGCAACCTGTTGAAAAGCTTTCTAAGATGGTCTAAGTGGTCTTCTTCCCTTCGGGAATTGACAATGATGTCATCCATATAGATCTCTATCTCCTTGTGCATTAAATCATGGAAAAGAGCCATCATGGCTCGCTGGTAGGAAGCTCCAGCATTGATGAGGCCGAATGACAACTGTCTGTAGCAAAAGGTTCCCCAAGGCGTGATGAATGTAGTTTTCTCACGATCCTCCTCAGCAACCACAATTTGATGGTACCCCGGGAAGCAATTAGCAAAGGAGTACATGTCGTATTGAGTAGTATTATCAATAAGAATGTGGATAAATGGCACGTGAAAGCTATCTTTAAGGCAAGCTTTATTCAGATCCCGGTAATCCACGTAAACTCATACCTTCCCTCCTGGTTTAGGCACGGGGACTATGTTAGATAGCCATTCAGGGTATGTGGACACCATGTTGATGCCTGCTTGAAATTATTTCACAATTTCTTCTTTAACCTTTAAACTCCACTCAGGTTTTAATCGCCTAAGCTTCTACCTGACTGGCTTGAATCCCTCTTTAATAGGAAGGCGATGAATGACTATGTCTGTGGACAAACCCACCATATCTTCATGAGACAATGCAAACACATCCTGAAATTGGGTTAATAGTATAACCATGTCATTCCTTTGGTTTGAAGTAAGGTCCGTACCAATCTGGATTAGTTTAGGGCTTTCTAAGGTTCCGAGATTGAATGAAGTGGTTTGATCAAGGTTTTATTTGGGTTTGTCTTTGACCCATTCTTTGATCTCCTTAGGTATCTCAATATCCTCTTGTATTTCCATCAAGTCTGAGTCCAACACCAGTACAAAGTACCAAATAGACAACACTTAAACCACAACGTTTTTTATAAAAATGTTGTGGTAGTTTTTTTACAACGTTTTTTAATAAAATATTATAGATACATATAAAAAAATGTTATCTATTTATAAGGACAATTTTTAATTTGAAAAAAGCGTTGTCTATGTTAAAAAATACAGAGGGAAGAATAACACGGAGCTATGTGCAGTCGGGTTAAAAAAATATGGAGGTATCAGGAAACTTTACTTCATTTGTTCCCTTCATATTTTCAAAGTACTCAAACCCTAACTCCATTATCTGATTATGCTCTAATCTATCCACCCATCAAAATATTATCCTCTCTTCATCAACCGTCAGTCGCAACCCCAAGTAAGAAGGTAACCTTGGCCTCTATAAGCCAGCAAGCAATCACGAAGAAGAAGGTGCATGTAGGTAATTCTCTTCATCTTATTTCTTCTCTTCGTTAAATAGGAAGAACCCTAGCCTCCAATACCTTGTCATCGCAAGTCAAATTTGTGTTAATTTTGGGATTTTGAAGTAAAATTTTCAGGCCTAATAGTTATATGTATATTGTGAGGATGAGATTATTGCAGATATGAAACATCCATACCTTCTGATATTACCTCATTTTCATCTAATCCTACTGATTTGAAGTTTATTAGTTTTATCATACTAAGATTTGTGAATATTTTTGGGGTTTAATCCTATTTTTTATAAACCCTCTATTGATTTCTGCATATATGGTTATTAAGCTCGTCGATGGAGTTACACTTTGAACTTGATGGAATTTGCTAGATGTTTCAGCTATTTAACTATGGTTATGTTCCTTCACTAAAAGTATTTTGGTTGAATGTTGAGGAAACTGTGATCAATTTCCTCTGCAATGGTAACATATTTTGAAGGTTTGGCTGTTGGGATGTATTCAGGTCTCACCTATGGGCTGAAGAAGGCTCGCGTAGTTCACGACTGGGTACTGTTGCTCTTAAAAATTGTTATGCTTTTTTTCTTTTTCTTTTTTAAATGATTGGTGAATAATTGCAGAAATTTAAAATTGCTCACATTTCTGAATTCTAAATTGAGTCATGTAAGTGAACCTTACATGAATAATTACTTGGCTGGATCACATATGTTGCGTTTAGTTGGTTTTCTCTGTCGGCTTTGATTGGATTGGAAGTTCAAATGCTATTAACATTTGTTTTTTGTTGCTTGTTTTTATTGTTAAAAAGAGCAAGGATATAGTGGATTGGGTTCACTCATGGAAAATGATACTTTTCTCACTTCTTGAAGATGTTCCAAATAGTTTTCGCGCTCTTATTGCTTCCATATCTATTGATGGAACTTCTGCAACAACTATTATAATAGAAAGGTGAAATTTATGTCCTATCATTTCTTCATGCTTTTAAATATGTGACTCATTTGAGATTCTCCTTTGATTTTCACACTACAACACGACTGATGAATGCAAGTCTGTCCAAAGCTACAAGGCTAAGATGAGGAATAACTTGGTTGCAAGCGGCTATCGCATATGGGGCATTGTTGGAGATTAGTGGAGCAGTATTCATGGATTTCTAAGGGCAAAAAGGACATTCAAGCTTCAAATTCTTTGTATTACACTGCCTAAAAAGATAACAAATCTTCCTGTACGTATTTACTTTTTTTATTTGCTTATTCCACTGTTTAAAATAAAATTTACAAGTTAATTTACTAATATTATTCTAAGCCTCGGAACCTGTCACCCTTTACAATTTACACCATCAGCTGAAGCAATGAACTCAAGCTCGACCATTTCTTCTGATGTTAGTTTTGTAGATAAAGCTCCTATGTTCTGCTTGAGGTTTTTGATACTGGTGGTGCCAGGCATCAGACACACATCCAATGCTAGCTAAGATGGGGTGCATCCTTTCCCTAGTTGCCATTTTGTTCACCAGGTTAAACATGTTTCCATTGCAAAATAAGACCAACTGATTAACTACAATATTTTACTTCACCTCCTTTGGTGTTGTTTCTATTCAGTCCTAATTTTGTTCTGCAGGCTCCACTACTAGAGCATCGGGGACATCTTCAGCTGCAGCATCTACTCTAACTTCCTTGCGCTGGGATCAGCAAACCATACAATTTTTGATCAATGCTAGGGTACTAAAAACTGTTTAATGCATACATATATGAATGTACATAAATGTGTAGACAAAAATGGTTGAATGACCTGGTGACAGACAGGCTTTTGTTTTAATTATTTGAATTGGGAAAGTTAGCTTCTTTTTAAATTCCTTAAAGCTTAAGTTCTGGATTGATTTCATACCATCAACTTCAACTTTATTATCAAGCAGACACGTATAAGAGAGCCATTGCACATTATGGTCGCCCTAATCAGGGATGCTGGAAACGTAGATTGGGTATAATGAGATCCATCTTTTGGCATAATATGTTTGTGACTGTGTATAAATGAGTTGAATGACGAGAAAATTTGTGATCCTTTTGATTGAAGAATATTTGTTAAGACTTATTTATACTTATTTTTTTGCAGGTCTTTGTTGTGGCAGTGCTAGCAATCTTTCTACTTGTACCCAGATATCTTTCAAATAGAGCATATCGGCTATCCTTAATGGGCAATGCATGTTCTAGTCTGTATTCTTTGTACTCTCTATATGGGGTAACCTTACAATTTTAGATTCTTAAAATTATTTATTTTGCACTCTTTTTTACACATTGATTATGATCCTGCGACTCTTCTTCTACTAACCAGACTTTGTTTGCAGAAACCAAACTCATGGAATTTGCAGGCTGTGCAAGTCTGGTTTCAGTCAGTAATTGCAACCATGGATTTTATTTACTTCATTTACTATCTAACTTTTGTCACTTCACAACTCAGACTCAAATGTTAGCATTGCTTGCCTTATGTCATTTCTTTTAGTGTGCTTAAATTATATCAGTCCTCTTTTATTGTACCTGATGCACTGATGTTAAATATTGATGCAGTTGCTCTGCTTCCTATATTATGTCGGGCCCTTGAACATGTTGCTAAATTTCTTAGACAAAATAATGAACGCTCCTCCTTGTACAGGTAGGCAAGTTTTGTTTCTTGTGGGGTTAATTTTAATGGATAAAACATTTGTCTTTAGTTATTATTTTTATTTTTGCTTAAAAGTTATTTTTACATATATCACGCCTTGCATTCTATCGAAATTTATTAAAATAATATATTTCAAGAGGTGAGATGCTCATTTATTTTCTAGTTTATATGGTTCTGTTCCTGATATTGCTGGACAGGTAAAATTCACAGCATTCTGGTTTTCTTCTTTCCATTGAAAAAATGAACATTGTAGTCTTCTCTAGATAGTAGTATTACTTATTATTGAAGTTTTTTTTGGGATAAGGTGTGTAACATATTTTCTGTTAATACTTGCAGGATAAAGCAAATCCTTTACCAACAGTGCTAAGTGCTGCCATGCTATTGAAGTATGGCCTAGGAGAGGAGAAGGCTGCCCAGAGAATTTTTACAGCAGACAGCTGGTCAACATAGAAAACGCAAGTCTGGGAGCTCTAGTGTGGCAAAGGTGACTGAACAAGGAGAAAGTATCACATTTTCTGATGTTGCTGGTATTGACGAGGCTAAGGAGGAGCTTGAAGAAATTGTAGTATGTTGGAAATTACTCATCTTCAATAATAATACTTGGCACTCATTTATCAACTTTCTTTTGTTATAGAGGCTCCATTCTCATTTCCAAATTGTTATACAGGAATGGCTGATTTGCCTTATGATATACTAAAACTAAAATTAGGTGTAAACTAACCTATGGATCAAAGATTATAAAATTTGCAAAAAGGGGGAAAGGGAGCAGGACTGCTGAGGCTGCTGCAGCAGCAACAGTTAGCGCCTAGTGATGCGTTGTGCTATACTGCAGAGCCGACAGACAGTTATATTGTACAAACAAACCAAAAAACTCTTGAAGGTCCTGTATTTACTTGTTTTTTTTTTGTGTAGGATTTCTAGGTTGTATAGTCAGTATCCAAGAATTACATTTTTTGGGTAGTACTCATTTGGTTGAGTGATTCTTCTGTTTAGGGCTTGTGGTACTTTCTATTGTTCCTCCTCATAATTCCCTCATAATTCCAATTAAATTGGCATGGATGCAGGTTGTTATTTGGTGCTGCAATTAAATGGGTGGTGGTAGGATTCCTCATGTGACACTGAAGGGGCCAAATTTGGTGAAGGAGCTAGCTGTGGCAGCTTTAATGGGCTGTATTGCTGGTTTGGCATGGAAGAAGTATCACTGGAATGAGTAGAAGAAAACCAGAGTTTTCTATAATCTATGTGATGTGAATTTGAGATGTATATATAGATAGTTTGGTATATATTTTGTGGATGTAGTAATTTAAAATTATAAATGTATGGTATTATTGGGATGTATTTTGAATGGTTGATACATTTTGGCTATATATCATGGCATTAGCATATTGCACGTGCATTGGTAATATAGGTGAACCACATCCTTTTTTTTCTTTTTTTTATCTACAACATTTAAAAAACGTTGTCTGATATACTAAACAACAACATTTTTATCCAAAAAACGTTGTGGAATCATATATTCTACAACGTTTTTAAGCATCTGCTAATTTTTGAAAAACAAATCTACAACGTTTTAAAAACGTTGTGTAAGGGTGTCAAATAGACAACACCCTTAACCATGTCATTTTTCTGACTGAAACCATAACATTTTTTCCGCGTTGTCTATTTACTGTTTTGTAGTAGTGCAACTTTTCATCAAAGTTACAATCCTTGTGGAGAAAAGGCACCTTATCAGCAAGTATAGGCACATCTAACTTTAGAGTCCTAAAACAAAATGCTTTCACTTGTTATAAATGAAATTGTTCAATCATAGAAAGTGTTAGTATGTACTAACAAAACAACTGATAATACTATACAGAAAAGTAAGCAATTATTATCTACAGTGCAGAGGGAGTTTTTGCCCGTTTTACCCTTGTCGACCAATGAAAGGAGTGCTGCTCCAATTATCAAGGGTGAAGTCATGATGGGCTGCAATGATGGAGGGGCTGTCATCGTCCTCCTTTTCTCGAATGATGACCATTATGTCTGGACAATCATCGTTTGGGGTATATCTATTTGTGTGATCATCAAGGACAATGATGCGTATGTTTGACATCATCCTGGTGATGTCTTGTTTACGTCTCTGTTCCTCTTCCTCCACTTCGGGATTTAGAATCAGGACTTCTTTCCCCTTGACTGGTATCGGTTTAGGAAATAACATGGCCATTACATGGGAAATCACCTTTACCAAAGACTGTACAGGCTCAGGAGATATAGGTGAAGATAATCGCCATTCAACTGAAGCTGAAGGAATCTATTTGTGTTTATGAGGATTCGTACTACTAGAACTGGCAGTATAGCTTAGTCCGGATGTCCCTGTTTGATTAGGAACTTAAATTGGATGCTTAATGCCCTAATTATATTTGCCCAACCCTTGTTCATGTTGATAACCTAATGACATCATTTCTTGAGTGGCTGACATTACTTTGGCAGAAATTTGGGATATGAGAGGTGGTGCCCCAATAGGATGGTAATGAGTGTTTCTCACCTCCAGGGCATGAAAACTGACCTGCTCAACTTCTGAATTGAAGCTGATGAGTGGTATGTCACCTTGTTCAGGACATTCCGGCTCAGCATCGACATTGACTAGGCTATTATTGATGATGTATTTATGTTGTTGGTGAAGAGTGGAAAGGACAGCTCTGGCTATATGAATCCATGGTCTTCCCAAAAGTAGGTTGCATCCTGTATCTATTTTAAGAACGTGAAAAGACATGTAGAATGTATGTGGACCAATCTCCACTAGCAGTTCAATCTCTCTGACAGAGTTTCGTCGGGATCCATCAAAAGCTTTGATAACCGTATGGCTGCTTCGGATCCTCTTGAGATTTCTTTTCATCTTCACCAAAGTGGCATAAGGACAGGTATTCAAATATGATCCTCCGTCTATCAAAACTCCTCCCACCATGTATCCGTAAGACAAAATCACTATGTGCAATGACTTGCAATGACCGGTTCCTTCAGGAGGTATATCATTGTCAGTGAAAGATATCACATTTTTATTGATAATATGATCCACCAAATGCTGGAATTTCTCAACATCTATTGACTTAGGCAGTTGGGGTTCTTCCAAAACCTTGAGCAATACCTTCCTGTGATCTTCGGAAGAGAAAACCAAGTCTAGTATGGAAATTTGATGTCGAGCTTCTTTTAAGCTTGAAACCACCTTGGCTTTATTATGCCCCATAGTACGGAGAAACTCTTCCACTTTTTCCATGGGAATCTTCCCCTTTGCCTTGATGGTAAGCTTCATTACCCTTTGGAGAAGATACAGTGGATAATCCTTTGACACTACAGTAGTTATGTGAGATGTGGATCCTTCAGCCCCTCCATAATTCCATGGAACTTTTTGTAGGCTAACAACAAGATATTGTGGTCTGAATGGCAAGATAATTGGCTCTGGCGCAGCCAATTTCAAAGGATTGTCAGCACCTTTGAGTTGAATTGGTTGAATTATATGTGAGGGAGTAGCTGAGTCTGTCTCAGAAGATATAACCGCTACGACTTCCTTCCATTTTGTAGGAAATGCGTCCCCACTCTAGTAAAATATTGTCGTCGTCTGCTAGCTGTAGGACACCGCTGTCAATTAAGTTCTGAATAAGGTGGCGGAGTGCCCAACATTCTTCTGTGCTGTGACCGTGAGAGTGGGAGTGATACTGACATACTCCATTAGAATTAAACCGCCTTGAACGGGGATTGATTGGAGGTAATAGAGCTGTAATTCTACCTTCATTGATCAAGATCTGAAATATTTCCTCCATAGGTTGGCCAAGGTACGTAAATTCCCTCTTGTTGGCAAAATCCCGGTGGGCTTTGGCATCTGCTCTTTTTGCAATTTTATCCTCCTGTATTTCACTTTTTGGAGATGATGATTGAGTATTCATGACAAAAGGAAGGAGGCTGGCTTTCTCCTGACTGACTAATTGGCATGTGACTTGGTGTTGATGAATCACTAGTTTTGCCAATTGCCCAACTTGCTTGCAAAGAGCTTTCATTTTTCGTTCCATCATAAATTGGAACTGTGCGCAGTCCCATTTGTCAGCATCGTCCTTGCTGGTTTGGGAGGATTCACCACCGTAATTGGAACTCTATCCACTACTCTAATTAATCATATTAACCTCCTCTTCCTTGTGTTGAGGAAGAGGGTTGTCTTACACATGGGGTTGGTCGGGTTTTGCTACCACGATCTCACCATTATCAATCAAATCCTGGATCTTGTGTTTCAAGGCCCAACAATCTTAAGTATCATATCCTAGAGCTCTAACATGATAAGCATATTTCCGACTAGCATTGAAACCCTTCCTATTCGGGTTGGCTGGTGGAAGAAGATGAGTAATTTTCTTCTGAGTAGTCAGAAGATTGAGAATGTTCTCGATCTAGTCCCCTAAGGGTGTGAATACTCGAGTGCGTCTGACTTCTCCATTCTTTGGTAATGGAGGGTTGGAAGATTGTGCTTGAAAGGGGAAGTAATTTCTCCTCTGGATAGGCATATTCTGACTACCTTTCTGACCTTGTAGTAACAAGGAAACATCCTCCTCTTTCTTCTTATGGACCCTCCGGGGGTTATTTCCATAATTTTCAGACTGGATGTGTTCAGCAACAGCTTTAAGGGCAGCTAGGTCTTGAATTTTTCCTGACTTCAATCCTATCTCAGCCATCTCCCCATGCTTAATCATTTTAGAGAATGATTTTCCAATACCGGCTAAGACTCTTTCATAGAAAGGAGCTTCTTGTATGTATACGAAGGTCATCACCATCTTAGACTCATTCATAGAGGGAACAACTTGAACAGCAAGGCACCTCCACCTTTGAGCATACTCTTTGAAAGATTCATTGGTTTGTTTCTTGACTTTAGTAATTTGGTACCGATCAAGGGTCATCTGAGACTGGAAGCTGTACTGACTGAGGAAGGCATGAGCTAGCTCCTCCCAGCTATGGATCTTGGAGTTGTCTAATCTGGTATACCACGATTAGGCTTCTCTAGTTAGACTTTTCTAGAATAACTGCATTCTAAGCTTCTCTTCCTCTGCATAAGATCCGAGTTCTCCAATGAATACTTTTAAATGTGTGTACGGATCTCCATACTTTTCAAAGTCAGGAGTCTTGAACTTCTTTGGATAATGCACACCAGGGAATATACAAAGGTCAACATAGGAAACACTCTCATGTGTTCCAATTCCTTTGATAGAACGGATGGTCTCTTCCATCTGAAGGATTTTCTTCCTAATATCACCGGTGTCTGGATCTTCTCTAAGATGGGTGTTTTCAAGATTTTTGTTGGTTGTATCCAACTCAGGTGTGGGAACTTCTTTATTTATTCCCTGAGTTCCTCCCTGTGCAAAGGATTCTGTGTGTATGGGTATCCGTGAACCCTGAGTAGACTGATGTAATTCTTTAAGCAGAACAGCTAACTCTGTAATTTTTTTACTTAATCTGTCAAATTCTTCACGAGAGATAGGATTAGGATTAGCCTAGTCAGATGAAGACATAATTGGTTGTAGGCTTGTGACCTTTTTGGATTTTGAACGGGTAATAGGTCCAATTGCTTTCCTGTAAAAACTAACATAGTTTAGTTTTAGGGAATGTATGAATGTTTACATGTTATGTGATATATACATTTTAGGAGTATTATCCTGCAAAATAGATGTTAGCTATTTATGTGACAGGATAGCATGTTAAAATTTTATATATGCATGTACACATATTTCCTCATATTTCCCATTACATGGAGATTAATATGGAATGAAATTACAAGACTTTACGAGTAATTTAAAATGGGAAAGCGTGAAGAAACTTACCACCGCGTTTGGTTTATCAGAGGCTAGCCTATCTTAGGCTACTCTCACGGCTTTTTGGCATGAAGGTTCCTAAATCATCGCAATTTACTCGACGGGAAGTTAATCATGTCTTTCTACTGGAGCGAATTTGGGTGGTGCCTTTCCTAAGCTTTATTGGGATTAGTCTCCATGCGAGTCCAGTAATCAAACACCGACATAATAGCCTTCTGGTGGAGGAACCACACAACATACATTCACAAACAACGTGTCTCACCATTTATGAGAAGTGATGATATGTGTGAAGCACTAATATCACAAGAAGATACAGTGTAAAACATTAAGTACAGTAAGTAAATGCATTCGAACACATCCATCAAATGTAAATGCAACATCCACACACAAGCATATAACAGTTTTGAAAAGGTTGTAATAGCGGCTTAAGTCCTCTTACTGGACTCCCTAGCAGAGTCGCACTTGTCGACGTAGAAATTTTTATTTGTCCCTTTTCTGTTCTTGCCTTTTGGTGTTCTCATGTTAGGTGAGATTTGTTTGAAAAAACAAGTTGTGAAAAGGTCCGACATGTATATGTCGACGATTGGACTATAAGAGTCGCCAGTTGGCTTTTTTAATGGTTGTACTAACACAACCGAGAAAAAATTTACACATTGACCCAGTGATGTGACACTGCTTAACGAGTCTGTGAAATCGAGATTCGTTAGGGTCCGGAAACTTGGTTATGCGGAGGGAAGGTGTTAGGCACCCCCCTGACATCCGTGTTGCCACGGTGACCACCACTTTTCAATTAAACTTTTATATGAATGTGTGTGTGTGTGTGGGTCAATGTGCAATTATTTGGAAGTAGTGTTATGCCTCGTTTGCACCTATATACAAAGGGTTTGAATTTTGTATAAAAGTTCAGTTTTAACAATATGTAGCAATGACGTTTTATAAAAGAGGTTTTTCAAACTCTTATACTCAATAGTAATTGAGGCCTTTGATACTTCTATTTTATTGTGTGTTTGGCTTGGTTGATTTTATTTTCGAGATGCGAAGCATCTTCGAAAAAAAAAGATATATAGTAGTGTCAAACTCCTTGTGGGCATGAAAACCATATTACGAAATTTGAACACTGTGCATAATTTATAAGCCATGTACATCTAAAAATGTCCATCACGGGAACCGAATCTAGATTCAGGAGACTGAATCTGTGATCACATGATTCCTAGGCTCACATGATGTAGCAATTTGTATGAAAGCTGTAAACAGTTTATATGTAATAACTTGATATTTTCTATATAAATAAATAAAAAAATTTGCGTATAATTTTTTTTATTTTAAAGGTGGGAATTTGTACAAGGTAAAGTAAATGTATTTATGTGATAAATAAAAATTTATTTATTACATGAATAATTAAAAATAAATTGATTTTGAATTATTGTTCATTATATTCTAATAACAAATTAATTTGGTAGTAATAATATTTTTATTAATTAATTTCCACAAAAAATATGGTTATATATTATTTAAATAATATATGAAATGATTATAGAATTATCATAATAATTATTTTATTATATGAATTTATTTTAGATTAATTAAGTTAATTATTTTAATTTAATTAATAATGGTATATATGAAAGATATATCATATATGGAATCCAAACCCTAATTCTAGATTTGGAATAAGGAATGAGAATAATAACATAATATTAAATATATTTCAGTGCTATAAATATGTGTTGTATGTACGTATCGATAATGGTTGATCAATTATGGTGTATAATGTCAAAACCCTAGTATTAATTTGAAAACCCTAATTTAAAAAGTTAAATACGAGTTCAAGACTATTTAGTAATTATGTTATATGATTTATGTTGTGTATTATAGGATTTCATGTTAATTAGGAAAATCCTAATTAATATTTAGAAACCCTAATTAACTAGAAACCCTAATTTCTAAATTAGTAATCCTAAGTGCTAAATTGATAACCCTAATTGCGAAATTGGAAAGCTAACTGTGATTAGTAAATTCCTAAACCTAATTTTCAAGTCTAATGTAATTAGGAAACTTAATCTATTTAAGAAACCCTAATTTTCATTTTAAACCTAATTTCAAAATCCTAGAAAAGTTATATTTATTTATTTTTTGCAAACCCTAATGGGTCAAACCCTAAGGGTTGGGACAAATGACAAGATTGCCATTAAAATTTCAAGGTTATTGACCAAAATGCCCTTTCTCATTTCTTTAATAGGTTACTTGTAGATCTTGCCATATATGGAGTTATTCACCAACTCTAGATCAGCCATGTGATTGATATGGATACAAGTTAGCCATTTATATCCGCCAATTCATTTCATTAATTCAAGCCATATATATATATATATATATATATATATATATATATATAGATTCAAGAGTGAGAAAAGTCATTTTTAAGCCCATTTAATCACCATACTCATCCAAGACCCTCTCTCTCTCTCTAAAACCCACGAAATATAGTAGCATTTCAGTTCCCAAATCAAACCCCACTAACACCGATAACAAAATCAGTAGCCAAGAATCAGAATTTGTTCATAAAGGTATAAACCCTATGTAAAAGCCCTGAACCCGGGTCCCAAATCACCGCGAATTTGTTACAATCATTCTATCACTATTACAATCATTCTATAACTATTGCGGAAGATATAAACATAAATTTCTTATACAATACCTTTACACACTAATCTCAAGGTCGAGTAACCTTCACATAAACACAATTCATTATCCTATCTAACATACAACATTATTATCATACTATACAATTACAATTAAGCTGCACATAAAATCCCAAGCTGAACTTGGCTTTATCCTTTCCTGTATCCGACGTATGCTTCTTAATCTACAATGTTAATCATGATATAGCAAGTGTGAGCATGAAGGTTGCCCAGCAAGTTTAAATTTATAATTTAACGATATATCATGATTGAAAGAATCTGAATAATAAGCTGGCTATAATTCAACAATACAATTATGAACTAGCAGGAACAAACTTTTGACTGAACAAGTATTAACCATGAACAAATATATCTGGACCGAATGGTAATGAAGGTGATCAGCCTTTCATACCTGACTTATACATGCAATATGTACATAGTACAATTCTATAATGGCAATCAGCAATGATTAACCATAAGCATATCTGAATGAAACAACTCTTAGTAGAGTTAAGTAAAACTTGCATGAACCGTTGATTACCGTTACACAATTTTATAAGCTTTGTCTGAACCTAATATATACATAATATCGATATAAAAATTAGAATAATATCATCACAGTATTTAAAATAACCTAAACACGGTATCACATAATTCTATCAGTTTATTCAACACATAAAACTCGGTATCAAGTCAAACTATTGCAGTCTGAGTTGAACCCAACACAAATCTGACATCCCGACGGTTTAGTCGGACAAAATTTTGGGTTTAAGTTCAATTAAACTCTGCCTAAACGCTTAACAATTATCTCAGATAATTTTAATATCAGTCAAAAATAATTTTCTTAAGCTCGTAATAATTTTTCAAGTAATTATTACTATTTCTCATGATTTTTCAATCATTAATAACACATTAATATTAATTAAATACTACTTAATTCTTTTATCATTAATATTTATTTAATATTAAATATTAATGAAAATGATAACATAATATTATAATATATTTATAATATATCAAAGTTTTTTTAATATCTTAAAATCATATTTATATGATTTTTAAACATTTTAATCCATTATCCGATAATTGCTTTTAATATTAAAATATTAATATTTTCATGACAAAATATTAAAAGTTATATATTATAACTTAAAACTTTTTTATAACACTTAAATCTTTTTTATATGATTTTTTAAAAACATTAATTCTATTTTTCACAATTTATTTAATATAGTTATTAAATAAATTAATTATCATTAATATTGATTAATTAATGAAATTCGTCACAAAATATTAAAAGTCACTGAAAATAACTTAAAATATTTTCTTTTACCATAATATAATTTTTCATGTATTAAAAATCATTTTTAAATCATTTATTTAATATTATAATTAAATAAATTAAATACCATTTATATTCCAAAAATATTAAATATTTATGAAATATACTCAAAATAATTAAAAACTATTTTTCAGACTTTAAAATAATTTTTCAGAATTTATTTTGTATTTTTAATAAATAAAAACCATTTAATTTGATTTATTTAATTAAAAATATTAATTTCCGAAAATAAATGTCGCTAAAGGGGCTTCTAGCGACGAATCCGTCGCTGTTGGCTGTTTCCAGAAATCCATGTTAGTCATCAAGTCATGAGGTTTGACTGGTTACAAATCTATGTTCTAGTTTATTTCTAGGCTTGATAAAGTTTCTAGATTATAGTGCTCGTGTAATTCTACAACTACAATCAAGTTTCTTGGCCATCATGCATCACAACAGCAAGTTATTGACCATCAAAGTCCTTCTCAGACCTGTTCTTCATTTTCTGGGTTACCCAGAAAATGAAGAACAGTCAAGGCACCTATTTTGAAGCTTGAATTTTAGCTTTCTGGACTCCGTTTGTATAATATTAAGGTTCAATCGTGTAGTAGTCATACCAAGGTACAAAAATATATCATCAATTTAGTCTAACAACAACATATAAAAGAAATCGTGGCTGGTCAAAGTACCTGACAAGTACATGTCCAAGAACAAATCTGGGTTTTCCAGATTGTTCATCAAGCAGATCGGTCAACCTAGTTTGACCAAGCTTATATATAATTATGTTAAGGATTTGAGTGAACTAAAGGCTTCAGCATGTAGTATTCATGTCAGGCTACACGATCAAGCCAACAACATATTCTAAATCATTACCAGAAGCAAGATCAGAGGCTAATAAAAGGCTTGTCAGACTTTCTGGGTTTCTGGGCTGCCTAGAAACTCAGTTAGTCATGGTCGGTCAACGACCTTCGACGGCCTATAACTTTCGATTTACACATGATCTGGACTTAATTCAAGTCACGGATCAAAGCCCTAACATCAAAGAACATATCTATAACATAACATAACCAAACATCAAACACACACAGATCTAAGGCCTCTGACATTTGATTGTCAGGCCACTTTTCAAAAAAATTTCCATACTTCAAAAAAAATGCTATTTTATGCATCTAGGTGTTATGGATCGATGATCCAACAACCATAATCACTTATTAACACTGCATACTACATGTTCTAACACAAAAACTTAACATCTAACATGAGATCATAAAATTTTAAGATTTAAGGTTTTTACCACTTTGAGCTTTGATCTTGGATTCTGATTTTTGATTTTGATCCTTGGCTTGCTATGAAGTGATCATGGCTTCACTTTTCACACCCATTCACTCTTCATCCGAAATTTTAAGAGAGAGAAAGTTTAGGAGAAAAAAATGAGAAAATAAAGTAACTTTTCTTACTTTAAATCTCTTATGTTGAGATTCAATGTATGCAAATCTTGCTAGGGGACAAGCAATATCTGATCTTGGATGTTTTAATACACATGGGCTAAATATTAGACTTGATGACTCACAAGATTGCACAATCTTTTGCTTAAGGATTAAGAAAAGGGTATTTTAGTCTTTTTTTTCCCTTTAATTTAATGGCATACTAGTAATTTGTCCAAACCCTCAGGGTTTAGGGTTTAACCCTTAGGGTTTAAGTTTTAACCCTTAGGGTTTAGGGTTTAACCCTAAAATATTTAAAATTTAATTTTTAGGATTTCCAAATTTCGATTTTTGAAATAAAAAATTAATATTTTAAAATTATAATTAGGATTTTCTAATTATATTAAAATTTACTAATCATTATTTAAGCTTGCTAATTAGGATTTAATATTTCCTAATTAAAATTACTAATTTATCAATTAGGTTTCATAATCATGCATTAGGGTTTATAACCCAAGAATTAGGGTTTCTAAATTATCAAAAATCTAATTAATCCTTAGGGTTATCCCTAATTAGGTTTGTAATTAAAATACATAAACCTTATACCTAGCATTTAAATTCCCAAATTAGAATTTTAATATCCGAATTAGGGTTTTAAATTCCTGGAACTGAAATTAAGATTTCCAGAACCGGTTTCTAGGGTTTCTTATCAGTCATTCGAATTTTCTAATTGAACGTCGATATTTGACAATAATCTTAGGGTTTGACACTGATAAAATTTATCTGGTCAACCCTTGACCCTTAACCACATATTGTACACATATAATACCATATACACAGAACATATTCACTTATACCCTTAATCTTGAATAATTCACCACAAAGATTTTTAAATCCCAAAAATTTCTTTTTAGAAATGTCAAATACATACACTTATTTTCTGTCTAGGTTTATTATTTAACCGTTATTCAATATTTTAAGACTTAAATAATTTTCTAAATTCTTGGGTCGTCACACCCTAACCAAGAAATCTGAACTTTGATCATCTGTTAGATGTTAGTTTTTTTATGTTAAACATTTTATGTGTAGTGTATATTGATGATATGGGTTACTAGATGTTAGATCCATAACATCTATAGGCTCGGATTTGAAGTTTTCAAAAAATCTAGAAATTTTTTATGTGTTGTCTGACAACTAAATGTCAGGTTTTGTAGATCTCTTTCTGTTTATGGTTTTTGTGTTTTGAAGGTTTGATCTTGTAGTATGCTATGTGATCTTTGATCTGGAACTTGAATCAAGGTCAGAGCATGAACAGATTGCAAGTTATGGGTGGTCAAACCCCGTTGACTGACCATGACTGATCATGTTCTACGTAACCCAGAATTTTCCCAGGTCGGTCTGACAGCATGTTCATGGCCTTGGATCTTGCTAGTTTTTGTTTATTTGTGCTTGTTGTTGTATCCAAGTTATAGTATAGTGGTTATACTACATATTTATGCTTTTAGATCACTAATATTACAAACTTAGTGGATTTAGAGGATGGTCAAAACAACCAGAAAGTTCACTGATTGCGTTTTCTGGGTAACTGAGAAAACTTAAGCTCGTGATTTCTGACATGGTTTGATCGGACAAGATTAGTTGATTCTGTTGTTGTTATATTGATTTTGGGTGTTAGATCTCTTCACTTACATGTTGGCTACACACTGCAACTCTTAAATCACTAAATCATCACAAGAATCATTAGTTGTGGAAGTCCAAAGTAAGGCAGTCGAACTGTTCTTCATTTTTGGGTTACCCAGAAATGAAGAACAGCTCTGACAGCCACTTTGCATGCTTAGATCTCCTTTGTGCTATGTTACTTGGTCATGTGTTGTTTAATCATGTAGTGTTACATTAGTTCTACAAGTTGTGATCAATAGATAACCCAGAAAAATTATGAACTGATCATTACACTTGGTCAAAGTAGTACCCATGGTTACTGACTATGAAAATCTGTGACGTCCCCAAATCCGGGTATCTTCCAACGCGACAGATGGTGCTCCACTATACTAACATTCATACCATCATTCCATTGAAATACAACAAAATGAGAGTAATTACTATATTCATATTAAAATCAAAGTATAATCCTTCCCAGGTTCATAAACCGGTTACATCGTTCATTGTTCATAAGGTATAATACATACAAACTTACTAAATTATTACTCAATGCCTAAGCATCCATCTTAGCTTTGCCCTTATCTTTCTTGGCATTCTCAGTACGTTCACCTTTAACTGCAATTATATAATTCACGCAAGAAGTGAGCATGACAGCTCAACAAGTTTAATCAAGGATAACAAGAATACCACATTCATGAATTATATAACAATTCCAACATAACTGAACAATAGTTATGAAGTATTATGAATCAATACTACCATAACAGTATATAACATCAATTCCCAATGTATAGAATAGATTAGGAATTCTGAACCGGTAGATAGACCATGAACAGTAAATTTCAGTTTTCATACTTGAAAAGGAGTCCACAGCACTAAGGCCATTCATCCGTATAACTTACGAGCACTTCTAGGTGATCAGCCTATAGTACTCTACGTTGATCAACACTACATTCATTAAACGTATTTACGTTTAATATTTTTGGCAAACTCGCGTGCCCATCGAAATATCGATGAAAAATACTTTTGTTTGTTCATAGACAAACCTTACCTTCACATCTGTACCAATTACTTGGCATAGGATAGCGTTAACATTTCTATATAGAATGATATGGAAAATCATCAATCTATATCTTACGAATAGTCTAGCCGAGTTAAAATATGGCATCGACCCTTTCTTTTAAAACAAAGCTTGCAATTCAGTTCAATGAATCACATAAAACATGGCTAACTTGGAAGTTAGACAAGCGTTAAGAAAACTTGCCTTTCAGCGTCTTCAAATAACTTACTCGACTGACCTCAGCCTTTACATAATCTACATGATATATTCACATAGCACACCGTAATTAGCTATCAAACAACTATTCACATTGTTCCTACAAGCTTCTTTCTCTTCTATGTCTTTGTTAACATAATATCTTTATTAAAGTCAACATGACTTATTACCCTTCGTCCCGGTTTATCTCTCTATGGACGTTTTATTAACCGGACTCAACTTCATTGATAAAGTATTACTTCGTTCATTTTACATATCTTGTTTACTTACATTACACTCCTAAGTTTCATACCATATACCTTAGTATAGGATTAGTCTTTATACATTCATTGAGTTTATAAACTCAACTCCGATTGATCCCTAACCAATTGAAGTCTAAAGCATAACTTGGTCAACTTTTTCTTACTGCCGGCGCTGCGGCGCGGCATCCCTTGCATAACATTGGCGCTGCGGCGCGAAACTACAGACACTTTATTTTTCTCCCGGCCACAACTGGCGCTGCAGCGCGGCCATTTTACACTACGTCTGGCGCCGCGGCGCCAGACTTCAGTACCAGACTGTTGACAGTTTTGAAAATCTATGTGAGATTCCTGGGGCCGTAAATTCTTCGTTATACGCCCGATTTGGTCCGTTCAAAAGCTTACACGTCATAAATGACATACTCTACGTGTTCATATTAGAATTCAACACTTTCAAATCCGTTAACTCAAAATTCACTATTGAGTTCATTTTTTATACGTTCGTAAACGTTAATGGGCGTTCAATGCTCGTTTTCTTCGTTTTAAGTCGGAATCCGACGATTCTCGAACCCACGACTCTTAATCACCCTATATCACGTGTTGACATTGAAAACCAACGTTTTCAAGTCTCATGGCAACTTTCTACTACCAATCCAGAATTTCTACGTTTTTGTCGTTTAACGTCTAATTCCGTAAAATTCGCCATAACTTCGTTACTAACATTCTCTAAGCCAAATCACATGGAATACTCCATGGATTTCATATCTAACCCCTAACCAAACAAGATGCATAAATATCGTATTGATGGAGCTCAATCGTTTATCAACAATCGATCTTCCACAATCAATATTTTCATGGTTCAACAACTATATTAAACCTTATTAGTTTTGAAAGCTTATGACTTATAGAGATTGAATCTATGGTAAGTCATCTTTACTCCCTCTTACAAGGCGTATACCACCCCTTCATGATTCTCTAAAATAAAAGAAAATCCAAAAGAGATGGAGAATGAAGAACAAAGAGTATTACCTCAAGTTCCTTAAGAATCTCTTGGAAGAATAGAAGTATAAGCTTCCAAAGTGTATGTTTGCAAGTGTAGCTCTCTTTTCTCTCTCAAATAATCTAGGTTGGCAACTTTGAAAACTCTAAAATGCAACAACCTAGCTTCTTATTTATAGGAAATGAAAATGGAGGGCTTAATGGTCAATATACCCCCACCTCCTTACTATTTAAGTGTGTTCACCAAGTAAAACACTTGGTGACCAAGTCTTATACTTGAAGTCCACCCCAAGTGGCCGGCCCACCTCCCCTTTATGACATCCCATGGGTTTCCCCATGGGTTTTACCCATTGGGTGACCCACCGGTTCGACCCATGGTTCGGTTTTGTGAATTGGGCTTAATTAAATAAACATTGGGCCTTGACTTTGACTTAACCCACCTAACTCATTGGGCTTAGTCCTTCAATTAGTTGGATTAACTTATACCCCAACTCAAATGAGTTAATCATTAAGTCATAACTTAATTCTATAATACGTATCGTATTCTACACGTATGATTCACGTATTCCTTTCGTATACCATACGTACAATAATCTTATCGTGCCTCGTATTTACTCATAGTATTATACATAGATACTAATTGCATAACACTCGAACTCAACCTAACGCCATTCCTTCTACGCATATTATTTCCTTCTCGGAAATCAATATACACAACCCTTAGGTTTTAAGTCCGCAGGAGAAAACTTCGTTTTTGCCATAAATGAAATATTATCAGATATTCCATCTCATCACGATATTCTATCATTATGCGTTTCTCAGAATTTCAAAATAATTCCTCGGACAGAAACGGATGAATAGTGTTTTTACGAAAACTTCTCAGAAAACAATTATTATCGTCTTGGAAATTCCAAACAACTATTTCTACCACGTAGCCAGAATACTAACCACGTTAGCACATTCTAGGTCATAGAACGACCTTCACATAGTTTACTTCACAAAGAATTCAATTAAATTCATTTAATTCACATAATCAAATAAAAATTTAATTGTCATAAAAATCCGATTTTCTCGGGCGTTACATTCTCTCCCCCTTATAAGGATTCTGTCCCCAGAATCTTAGCTTATAATTACATAAACAAATGAGGAAAATCTTCCTTCATTTAACTTTCGAGCTCCCACGTTGCTTCTTCAACATTGTGGTTTCTCCATAACACATTCACTGAAGGTATGACCTTATTTCTTAAAGCTTGTTCCTTCTTATCAATAATTTGAATTGGAAGTTCCTCATAGGACAAGTCCTTCTCTAACTGAATAGATTCATACTCTATCATGTGTTTATAGTCCGGTTTATAAGGACGCAACACTGACACATGAAACACATTATGAATGCGTTCCATTTCTGGAGGTAAGGCTACTTCATAAGCTACCTCCCCTATTCTTTTTAAAATCTCAAAAGGTCCTACAAACCTTGGACTTAACTTCCCTTTCTTTCCAAAACGTATCTTCCCTTTCCAAGGCGATACTTTTAGAAAAACAAAAGATCCTACATCGAATTCTCTATTTTCTCGGTGAGGATCCGCATACTTCCTTTGTCCGCCGTCTGCTGAACCATCTCTGGTCCCAACATCTGACGTTCACCCACCTCATCCCAACACAGTGGAGTTCGGCACTTCCTCCCATACAACGCTTCATAAGGCGGCATGCCTATACTAGCATGAAAACTGTTGTTGTACGAAAATTCCACCAACGGTAGAAATTCGTTCCAACTCCCTTTGAAATCCATAACGCAAGATCTCAACATATCCTCAAGCGTTTAAATTGTTCGCTCACTCTGACCATCCGTTTGAGGATGATACGCCATACTCAATCTTAATTGCGTTCCCATTTTCTCTTGCAAACTTCTCCAAAAGTTCGATGTGAATCGTGGATCATGATCTGACACAATCGACACAGGCACTCCATGTCTGGAAATAATTTCCTTGACATACAGCTTAGCTAGCTGATCTAAGTTATACCTAATTCCTATTGGTAGAAAATGAGCCGATTTCGTTAATCGATCCACTATCACCCAAATAGCATCGTATCCTTTTCTTGTTGTTGGAAGTCCCACCACAAAGTCCATCGTGATGTGCTCCCATTTTCATTCTGGAATTTCTAGCGGTTGTAACAACCCGCTCGGTCGTTGGTGTTCAGCCTTAACTTTTTGACAAGTTAAGCACTTACTAACATATTCTGCTATCTCCCTCTTCATATTCGGCCACCAAAAGTTCCGACGAAGGTCTTGATACATCTTCGTACTACAGCGATGTATCGAGTACCTCAAACTATGGGTCTCCATCATAATTTCTTCTTTTAATTTGGGATCATTAGGAACCCAAATTCTTCCCTCAAAACGAAGTAATCCCTCCTTCTCGAGGTTATACTCAGTTTTTTCTTCGTCTTCTATCCTATTCAGCATCTGCTTGAACTCCTCATTGCTCAGTTGTACTCCCCTAACCCGCTCCACTATGGTAGGTTGGGTTTCCATGGAAAATAACAATTCTATCGATTCCCCTGGTAACTTAACTTCTAGTTCCATTTTTTCCATCGCTGTTACCAACTCATTCTGAGTTGTTAACATTGATAATTTCTCTCTACCCTTTCTACTTAGCGCATCCGCTACTACATTTGCTTTTCCCGGATGATATAAAATATCACAGTAATAATCTTTTATTAACTCCAACCACCTTCTCTGTCTCATGTTCAACTCCTTATGTGTGAAGATATATTTCAGACTTTTGTGGTCCGTGTATATCTCACATTTCTCACCATAAAGATAATGTCTCCATATCTTTAGGGCAAAAACTACAGCTGCCAATTCCAGGTCATGAGTAGGATAAACCTTCTCATAATCCTTCAATTGACGTGACGCATACGCAATGACCTTGCCATGCTGCATGAGCACGCAACCCAGTCCTTTTTGCGAAGCATCGCTATACACTACAAAATTCCCGGTATCGTCTGGTAAGGATAATACCGGTGCCTCACTTTATCTCTTCTTCAATTCCTGAAAACTGTTCTCACATTTTTCAGTCCACACATACTTCACTGACTTTCTTGTCAGATTGGTTAACGGAGCAGCTAATTTAGAAAAGTCTGGAATGAACCTTCTGTAGTATCCTGCTAGCCCCAGAAAACTCCGAATCTCAGTCGGCGTCTTCGGTTGCTCCCATTCGTTAGCTGCTTCTACTTTGGCCGGATCTACGGAAATGCCATCCTTATCAATAACATGCCCTAGAAACTGCACTCTCTCAAGCCAAAATTCACACTTTGTGAATTTCGCATACAACTTCTCCTTCCTTAGTGTTTCCAACACTATTCTTAAATGTTCCGTATGATCTTCTAGCGTTTTTGAATAGACTAGAATATCATCAATGAACACTACGACAAACTTGTCCAAATATTGTTTGAACACTCTGTTCATCATATCCATAAATGCGGCTGGCACATTAGTCAACCCAAACGACATTACCAGAAATTCGTAGTGACCATAACGAGTTCTGAATGCGGTCTTAGGTATATCTTCCTTCCTCACCTTTAACTGATGATACCCCGTGCGTAAATCTATTTTAGAAAAATACTTTGCCCCTTTCAACTGATCAAATAGATCATCGATCCTGGGCAAAGGGTACCTATTCTTAATCGTTAACTTGTTCAACTCTCGATAGTCAATACAAAGTCTTAACGACCCATCCTTCTTCTTTACAAACAACACCGGTGCTCCCCAAGGAGACACATTTGGTTGAATATACTTCCTATCTAACAGTTCTTCTAATTGAACCATTAACTCCTTTATTTCAACTGGCGCCATTCGATATGGTGCCCTTGAAACTGGTGTCGTTCCCGGTAACAAATCAATTACAAATTCTACCTCCCTATCCGGTGGAATACCCTATAATTCCTCCGAAAATACATCCACGAACTCTTGCGCAACTGGTATCTGATCCAAGGATGTCCCCACTCTGTGGGTATCCACCACATGGCATAGATAACATACACACCCTTTTCTTAACATCTTCATTGCTTGTGTCATAGACAGACAACAAGAGCATCTCGGTGAATTACTACCGAAAGACACTACCTTGGTTTTCTTAGAAAGCCGAAGGTTTACACTTTTCCTATGGCAATCTATAATTGCCTCATGGTTCACCAACCAATCCATACCAAGAATTACATCAAATTCTTTTAGCCTTATCGGTACCAAATCTACCGATAACTTATTTCCCCTAATTTCTACGCAACAGTTCTTATGAATATGTTCAATGGGGATTATCTCCTCGTTTGCTACCTTAATGTCTAAAGGTATAGGTAACTTCTCAGGGATTAATCCTAATCGTTTAGCAAATTCACATGCTATAAAAGAACAAGTGGCACCAAAGTCAAATAGCACATAAGCATTTATCTCATTGACCGGAATGATACCTGCTACCACATCTGTTGATGCAACTGCATCTTGAACAGTCATATTAAACGTACGAGCCGAGGGTCTACCCACTGATGGTGTTGGTCCAGTAATGGCTAATTTATCACTACCAGAACTCTTATTCCCCTCTAAACCCTTCTTTGGGCAATTTCTTGCCATGTGGCCATTTGACCCACAGATAAAACACCCCTAATTTTTCTTAGGGTTAGGACAATTGGGTGACAAATGCCCCTCCTGCCCACAGTTGTAGCATACTGCTTTCCCCTTCAAACAGACTCCCATGTGAGATTTTTCGCATGTCTTACATGCTTCCGTTCTCCTTTTGGGATCTCCCTGTTTTACCCCGGTATTCCCGGGATTAAAACCCTTCCTCTTTGGCAAGTTGCCGCTTCCGCTGGCAACTTCAGCCCTATTACTTCCTTCTATCTTAATCTTAATCTTCCGCTCTTTGTGGTACTGAGACAAGGCCTCACCACCACCTTCAGCTATTATCGCCTTCTACAGAATGGTCCCATAGGAAGCACTCTGGAAAACTGATATTCTACTATAGAGCCAAGGTTTTAAGCCCTGCTCAAATCTACGCGCCTTCTTTTCCTCCGTATCCACCTGATGTGGAGCAAATCTCGCCAACTCATTAAATTTGGCGGCATATTGGGGAACAGTCATATCCCCCTGCTTAAGTTCTAGGAACTTAATTTCCATCCTACCCTGCATGCTAGTAGGGAAATAGTTCTCGAAGAAAACCTTCTTAAACTGTTTCCACATAACAACCTCTGTCCTAGCCCCACCCTGGTGAGCTTCCCACCAGTAGTTGGCTTCTCCCTTCATCATGTAAGTCGCAAAAGAAGTCTTTTGCGCCTCACCTACGTTTGTTATCACAAACGCCTTTTCAATTTCCCTAATCCATGTTTGGGCTTCTAGTGGATCCGTCGTTCCTCGGAGCTCGGGAGGACCCACACTTTTAAAGTCCTTAAAGGTAGTTGTTCTTACTACCCCAGGAGCTACAGGAATCCCAACCCCCACTTGGTTAAATGCAACCGTTAATAAATTAACGAACTCTTGCATAGGGTTGTTAGGACCCCCTTGATTTTCATTATGAGACTCGGCCTCTTGGTTTCGTTGTCTCCTTCTTGGCGGCATAATTCTGATTAAATAAATAAAGTTTCATTATTATCTATTTAATTACTCGGTTATCATTTTAAATTAACAACAACCATTCATACCACACAAGCATGTTAAATAAAAACGTCATTATATTAATATGCTTTCATAGTCAAAACTATTTACATCATGTTCCCTTAGCCAAAAGCTATCACATACTATCCTGCGATTGCCTTCTACAAAAGTTGGGATTTACAAAAAGACTACCCTTAATTATACAAAAGAGGGTTTTACGTCACTACTTATATACAAAAAGTTCTAGCGACCTTCTAACACTGTCGAACGACATTTTTATATTTCTGATTTGCCAGAATCGACACTATATCTCGACTTATGGTATGTCGAGTTTGCCCGTACTCAATAGAATAACAAGAAATTTTTAGCTTGAAATCCTCACGAGCGCATTCATGGATGTATGACATCCTAGCTATTTTCTGATCTTTCTCAACCAGTTTCTGTTTTAGCTCGAGGACCTCCTCCTTATAGCTATGAGCCTTATCAGTCATAAGCACTTTTTCATCGTGCTCCGACTCAAAGTCTGCCTCTGCAGATTCTTTCGCCTCATATAGGGCAGTTATCTCCTCAATCTGTGCCTCTACCTGAGTACGTAGGTGCACATTTCTATCCAACACCGCTAGATACAGTTCTCTAGTTGCATCCAAAGATGCTGGCTCCAGAGTAGGTAACACCGTGTTAATCGATGTCACCTCCATTTCCTCCTCCACATCTAGCATCTCATTAAAGCATGATGCTAATTCCATAGTCTCCTCAGAGTATTCCTCCTCAAAGATGTACTCCTCAATGTCTGAGTCTTCTAGTACAACTATCGGTACCTCCGCCACTGGCATTGGTACTACCTCAACTTGGTTAACTGAGTCCTCACTTATCATTTCCACGTTTCTAAACATCAAGCTATCGGTTGACATCTACAAACACATAACACGTTGATTAGTACATAATACACAATAGTATAAGCACAAATCACATTTAATATCTTTAAGATTAATTTTCATCTTTTAATTCTTTCGATACTGAGTTATCTCAATATCTTCTTAATTCAATAGACTTGAATTTCATTTCTCGGACTTTACCTTCCTTACAAGGTTATTAGCATAAGGTTTTCCCCCCTTAAGTTTTATAACCTAAGGCTCTGATACCAACCTGTGACGCCCCCAAATCCGGGTATCTTCTAACCCGACAGATGGTGCTCCACTATACTAACATCCATACCATCATTCCATTGAAATACAACAAAATGAGAGTAATTACTATATTCTTATTAAAATCAAAGTATAATCCTTCCCAGGTTCATAAACCGGTTACATCGTTCATTGTTCATAAGGTATAAAATATACAAACTTACTAAACTATTACTCAATGACTAAGCATCCATCTTAGCTTTGCCATTATCTTTCTTGGCATTCTCAGTACGTTCACCTTTAACTGCAGTTATATAATTTACGCAAGAAGTGAGCATGACAGCTCAGCAATTTTAATCAAGGATAACAGGAATACCACATTCGTGAATTATATAACAATTCCAACATAACTGAACAATAGTTATGAAGTATTATGAATCAATACTACCATAACAGTATATAACATCAATTCCCAATGTATAGAATAGATTAGGAATTCTGAATCGGTCGATAGAACATGAACAGTAAATTTCAGTTTTCATACTTGAAAAGGAGTCCACGGCACTAAGGCCGTTCATCCGTATAACTTACGAGCACTTCTAGGTAATCAGCCTATAGTACTCTATGTTGATCAACACTACATTCATTAAACATATTTACGTTTAATATTTTTGGCAAACTCGCGTGCCCATCGAAATATCGATGAAAAATACTTTTGTTTGTTCATAGACAAACCTTACCTTCACATCTGTACCAATTACTTGGCATAGGATAGCGTTAACATTTCTATATAGAATGATATGGAAAATCATCAATCTATACCTTACGAATAGTCTAGCCGAGTTAAAATATGGCATCGACCCTTTCTTTTAAAACAAAGCTTGCAATTCAGTTCAATGAATCACATAAAACTTGGCTAACTTGGAAGTTAGACAAGCGTTAAGAAAACTTGCCTTTCAGCGTCTTCAAATAACTTACTCGACTGACCTCAGCCTTTACAGAATCTACATGATATATTCACATAGCACACCGTAATTAGTTATCAAACAACTATTCACATTGTTCCTACAAGCTTCTTTCTCTTCTATGTCGTTGTTAACATAATATCTTTATTAAAGTCAACATGACTTATTACCCTTCGTCCCGGTTTATCTCTCTATGGACGTTTTATTAACCGGACTCAACATCATTGATTAAGTATTACTTCGTTCATTTTACATATCTTGTTTACTTACATTACACTCCTAAGTTTCATACCATATGCCTTAGTATAGGTAGTATAGGATTAGTCTTTATACATTCATTGAGTATATAAACTCAACTCCGATTGATCCCTAACCAATTGAAGTCTAAAGCATAACTTGGTCAACTTTTTCTTACTGCCGGCGCTGCGGCGCGGCATCCCTTGCATAACATTGGCGCTGCGGCGCGAAACTACAGACACTTTATTTTTCTCCCGGCCACAACTGGGGCGGCAGCGCGACCATTTTACACTACGTCTGGCGCCGCGGCGCCAGACTTCAGTACCAGACTGTTGACAGTTTTGAAAATCTATGTGAGATTCCCGGGGCCGTAAATTCTTCGTTATACGCCCGATTTGGTCCGTTCAAAAGCTTACACGTCATAAATGACATACTCTATGTGTTCATATTAGAATTCAACACTTTCAAATCCGTTAACTCAAAATTCACTATTGAGTTCATTTTCTATACGTTCGTAAACGTTAATGAGCGTTCAATGCTCGTTTTCTTCGTTTTAAGTCGGAATCTGACGATTCTCGAACCCACGACTCTTAATCACCCTATCTCACGTGTTGACATTGAAAACCAACGTTTTCAAGTCTCACGGCAACTTTCGACTGCCAATCCGGAATTTCTACGTTTTCGACGTTTAACGTCTAATTCCGTAAAATTCGCCATAACTTCGTTACTAACATTCTCTAAGCCAAATCACATGGAATACTCCATGGATTTCATATCTAACCCCTAACCAAACAAGATGCATAACTATCGTATTGATGGAGCTCAATCGTTTATCAACAATCGATCTTGCACAATCAATATTTTCATGGTTCAACAACTATATTAAACCTTATTATTTTTGAAAGCTTATTACTTATAGAGATTGAATCTATGGTAAGTTAACTTTACTCCCTCATACAAGGCGTATACCACCCCTTCATGATTCTCTAAAATAAAATAAAATCCAAAAGAGATGGAGAATGAAGAACAAAGAGTATTACCTCAAGTTCCTTAAGAATCTCTTGGAAGAATAGAAGTATAAGCTTCCAAAGTGTATGTTTGCAAGTGTAGCTCTCTTTTCTCTCTCAAATAATCTAGGTTAGCAACTTTGAAAACTCTAAAATGCAACAACCTAGCTTCTTATTTATAGGAAATGAAAATGGAGGGCTTAATGGTCAATATACCCCCACCTCCTTACTATTCAAGTGTGGTCACCAAGTAAAACACTTGGTGACCAAGACTTATACTTGAAGTCCACCCCAAGTGGCCGGCCCACCTCCCACGGTTCGGTTTTGTGAATTGGGCTTAATTAAATAAACATTAAGCCTTGACTTTGACTTAACCCACCTAACTCATTGGGCTTAGTCCTTCAATTAGTTGGATTAACTTATAACCCAACTCAAATGAATTAATCATTAAGTCATAACTTAATTCTATAATACGTATCGTATTCTACACGTATGATTCACGTATTCCTTTCGTATACCATACGTACAATAATCTTATCGTGCCTCGTATTTACTCATAGTATTATACATAGATACTAATTGCATAACACTCGAACTCAACCTAACGCCATTCCTTCTACGCATATTATTTCCTTCTCGGAAATCAATATACACAACCCTTAGGTTTTAAGTCCGCAGGAGAAAACTTCGTGTTTGCCATAAATGAAATATTATCAGATATTCCATCTCATCACGATATTCTATCATTACGCGTTTCTCGGAATTTTAAAATAATTCCTCGGACAGAAACGGATGAATAATGTTTTTACGGAAACTTTTCAGAAAACAATTATTATCGTCTTGAAAATTCCAAACAACTATTTCTACCACGTAGCCAGAATACTAACCACGTTAGCACATTCTAGGTCATAGAACGACCTTCAAATAGTTTACTTCACAAAGAATTCAATTAAATTCATTTAATTCGCATAATCAAATAAAAATTTAATTGTCATAATAATCCGATTTTCTCGGGCGTTACAAAATTTGGGTTTCTCAAGAACACAATAAGCGACAGTTTCTGACGCTAAAGGTTATAGCGACAAATTTAATAATTTTATTTAATTTATTTTTCAAAAATTATTTAAAAATAGAAATTAATTATTAAAAATTTCAAAAATAGTTTTAAAAATTATTTTAAGTTATGAAAATTAACTTTTAATAATTTGACATATTTTTCATAAATATTAATATTTATTTGGATATTATTAATATTTAATTTATTTAATAAATGCATTAATTAAATTAATTAAAAATGATTTTATTATATTAAAAATCATTTTAAATGATAAAAGGTATTTAATAATATTTGAAGTTATAAAATATAACTTTTAATATTTAAAGACAAATTTCATTAATTATTTAATATTAATGATATTAGATTTATTTAACAATTATATTAAATAAATTAATTAAAAATGATTTTAATATTATAAAAATCATTTTAAATGAAAATAAATAGTTAAAAAATATTTTAAGTTATAAAATATAACTTTTAATATTTAAAGGTAAATTTCATTAATAATTTAATATTAAATGATATTAGATTTATTTAATAATAATATTAAATAAATAGTTTGAAAATAATTTTATTGATTTAAAAATCATTTAAAAAGGATATAAATAGTTTTAAAATATTTTTAAGTTATAATAAATGACTTTTAATATTTTGATAAATAGTATATTAATATTTAAATATTAATGAAAATTATTTAAAAATGATTTTAAATATTTTAAAAATCATTTAAGAGTAATAAAAATATTTTAAAAATATTTTGAGTTATTATAAATAACTTTAATATTTTGGCAATGGTTTCAGTAATAATTTAATATTAATTAAATATTAATGATAATAGAATTATTTAGTATTTAAATCATTTAAAAATAATTACAGTGTTTGAAAAATCATGATAAATTATAATAATTAATTAAAAATTATTATAAGCCATGGAAAAATAATACGACTGTTATTTAAATTATCTAATTGAATATTGAACTACAGAATAGAGTTTCAGACTCGATAATTATCCGATAAAGCCGTCGATACACCGAAATATTTTAGAAATTGATCTGAACTTATATAATTTGAATAGATAAGTGTTTATTTGTGATCCAATGACTGTTAAACTTATGTGACAATGTGAATATGTTATGTGCTGACTGCAAATAGCTGTACTATGTGATATAGTATGTTATTCTATTCGAACGAATGATCTTATTAATGTTAGGTCTTGATATAAAAGATAAAACTATGTTGTGTAAGCAACAGATCAGACAAGTATCCTAACTTTGCATTTACTTTATGTAATGGACATGAGTAAGAAAGTTTTATAATTATATTATCATTATGCCAGATTATTAACTCTATTGTTACCGATTATGTATCCAATTATTTGAATTCATACAAGTTCTTAAATTATTCGATCATTGTTTATCAATGTAGTATTATTGCACAATCCTGATATTTATTCTGTTCGTTAATTTCTAAATATGGTTATACAAGTGTCCTCACTTAGATAATCATTATATTTTATCACATGTTGATACATACTAGTTAGTTTCCAGTATGTATACATTGACTTAAAAGTCGTCTAAGTTATTTGATTCAGCTAGACATAGACTTAAAAATATTGTTAAACAAGATAGAACTTTATTGTATCCAACCGAATTATTTTGGTTCGGATTCTAGACTAGTATGAACATCCTGAACATGGGAAACTTTAATGCGCCTAAGGCGGATATGCTGGACAAAAATATCGTTCGAACATGTAGTATTGATCAATACAGGCCATAACAAGATGATCACCCCCGTGCCTGTAAGTTATGACAGTTTACAGATGAAGTTTTGTTTAACCTTTTTAAAAATAGAAAATAATATTCATAGTCTGTCGACTGATTTTCATTTATAGTCAATATGTAATTTTAAAATTTGATATAGAATTGATATGTTGTTATTATTGGTTCAGCTTACTTCACAACTGTTGATTCGTTATAGAAGTGTCGTTCAAAGAAAATATTTAATCCTTTCAGCTAATATTTATTATTGTAATTACTTGCTGAGCACTCAAATGCTAATCCTTGCTTAATTTAAATGTTTCCAGCTAAGTGTGATCAACTTGAAGGTTAAGGCAAGAATAAGGGAAAAGGAAAGCTAGTAGAATAAGTTCTATGCTATCTTTTGTAATAATTAGGCTCTATCAAGACAACGATATCTATTATTATCATGTAATGAATGTTTAAAGGTCGCGTACCTGGGATTAGACTCTGATATATGTAAATTAAGTTTGGTCTTTATATTATTGTTATTGTTATTAGTATTATTTCGCTAATAGAAATGGAATCGTGAAGCACCGAGTTCGAGTTTTAAGTACCTAAATTTGGGGGCGTCACAGGTTGGTATCAAAGCTTTAGGGTTAGAAACCTTAGGTGGGATAGACCTTATGCTATAACCTTAGAACAGAGGGAAACGTTAAAAATATAAATAACTCATATAGAGTTTAAAAGGGGACGAATTGGACAAATTCATCGTTAAATAAAATAAAAGATAACTTATATAAAACTATTATTTGTTGTGTGTATATTATATGCTAATCAGGATAATTTATGTGTTTAGATGTCCGGTGGAAAAGGATTAGGATACCCTCAGATCGTAAAGAAGGAGCCAATATCAAAGTCAATAGCTAAAATAGAGGCTCACAATGAAAGCAACTCGGATGAGGTGGTTATTGTGAAAAATGTAGTACCATATCCAGAAATGGTGGAACTAACAAATAGTGATTCGGACAGTAAAGTGGGAGCTGATCAAGCATCAACGGAGGTGCATAATCTGAGGAACAAGGTTTCTTCTCTGAAAAAACTGTGGGAAATAGAAAAGCTACTAAATAGTCAATTACGAAAGGCATTAATAGAAACAATGGAAGAGCAAGATAAGCTTAAAATCCAAATTGATCAGATGGGAGCTAAAAGCAACAAACCAGGTGCAGCTCCGAACAAGAAGGGGAAAAAAAGTTGAGAGACCGTGACTTAGGAAATTTCGATTACAACCAAGGGAACCTTAACAAAATAGAAAAGTGTACAAACTGTGACAAAAGACATGAAGGCTTATGTAGGAAAGGGGAAAATATTTGCTATAATTACGGACATGAGGGACATATCTCTCCTCATTGTCCCAATCCGAAGCAAGTTATCTGCTATATTTATGGGATAGAAAGTCATCAGGCGAAAGGTTATCCAAGATCCAGAAAAAGGTGTAGTGAACCAGTAGTATAAGTACTGTTAGATTATACGTGTTCAATGTGTGTTCTATGATAAGTATGTTTCTATAATATAAATGTTCTCGACTTTTGTATAAGTTGTAAAAGTAAATCCTGACTTTTGTTGTCACAGAGGGATAACAGTATGTGTTATGTTATGTAAAGTACTATGACTTAGTTGAATGAATATGAATCTATGTTTGATTAATGAAGTAAGTTTTGTATAAAACTTCGTGTTATATGTTAAACTTATACAATAAGGTTTAGAATGTAAGTTAAATTTATGATTTTATTTAATCAGGTAATGCCGCCAAGACGTCAAACTCAAAATCAAAGGGCAGAAGAATCTGTTAATAATGCTGGAGGATAACAACCAGACCCGATGTAGAACTTCACAAACATGGTAGCTCAAGCTACGCAGCAGGGAATGTCAGTTACAAGGAACCAGTCAGACAATCGCTTGGTAAACTTCAGAGATTTTAAGGCTGTAGGACTGCCAAAATTTAGAGGGACAACTGATCATATAGAAGCCCAAACTTGGGTTAAGGAAATAGAGAAGGCGTTCGTGATTACTAGGGTAGATGAGGGGCAAAAGATAGCTTTTGCCACCTATATGATGAAGGGGGAGGCGAATTTTTGGTGGGAGGTAAATCAAGCTAGGGTAGGAGAAGGTGTAGTTACATGGACTAGGTTTAAGACTTTGTTTTTTGAAAACTATCTCTCATCTATTATGCAGGTAAGGATGGAGGTAAAATTTCTAGAGTTAAAGCAGGATAGCATGACGATGTCAGAGTACGCCGTAAAGTTTAATGAGTTGGCTAGGTTTTCCCTGCATCAAGTTGATACGGAGGCTAGGAAGGCAAGGGGATTCGAGTTGGGCTTAAAATCCTGGCTCTACAAAAAGGTGGCGGTGTTGCAGATCTCTACATTCGCAGCACTTTTGGAAAAGGCTATCATAGCCGAGGAGGGGAGTGAGGCCGTAAGCCTCTACAACAAGGAGAAAATAATAAGGGCAAAGTTGAGAGAACTGTGAAGGTGGAAACTAATAGTGGAAATAGGGGTGAGAAAAGAAAGGGGAACAACTTTAGGAATATTCAGGTGAAGTAGGAAGGTGTGAAGAAGCAGGTGGTTCAGTGTGGGAACTGTGGAAATAATCATTTCGGTAAGTTTTTGAAAGGTAAGTTTGTATGTTACAAGTGCGGGCAGGAGGGCCATATCTCTCCCAACTGCCCCAACCCAAGGATGAACAGTGGGTGTTTCATATATGGGATAATGGAGCATAAGGTGAAGGATTGTCTGAAAAGGAGAATGGACGAAGGGAATGTGACTACTGGGAAAGGCAACGGGACTCTGGCGATCACTAGACCGACTTCAACCAACAAACCAACAAAATCAACTACAAGAGTCTTCAACATGACGGTTCAGGATGTTGTGGCAGCAGGTGAAGGAACTCCAGGTATTATTTGAATAAACTTTAGTTTCTTATATATGATTTTCCTATATATAGTAAATTATTTTATAAAAAAATTTTGAAGGAGGAATTTGAGTTCTATTAGAAATCAAAATTCTGTGTAATCAGATAGACAAGCTTTATGTTGTTAGTTAAAGATCAGTCCGATTGAATCCGATCGAGATCTACTTGCAATGATTATGTATTTTATGTACCCTTGTATGTATAAGTTTTAAAACGGTGATTTCGGGGACGGAATCTTTACAAGGGAGGGTGAATGTAATAATCCGATATTTTTTATATAAATAAATAAGAAATTTAACGTATAAAATTTTTTTTATTTTAAAGGTGGGAATTTGTACAAGGGAAAATATATGTATTTATGTGATAAATAAAAATTTATTTATTACATAAATAATTAAAAATAAATTGACTTTAAATTATTGTTCATTATATTCTAATAACAAATTAATTTGGTAGTAATAATATTTTTATTAATTAATTTCTATAAAAATATGGTTATATATTATATAAATAATATATGAAATGATTATAGAATTATCATAATAATTATTTTATCATATGAATTTATTTTAGATTAATTAAGTTAATTATTTTAATTTAATTAATAACGGTATATATATATATATATATATATATATATATATATATATATATATATATATATATATGAAAGATATATCAGATATGAAATTCAAACCCTAATTTTGGATTTAGAATAAGGAATAAAAATAATAATATAATCTTAAATATATTTCAGTGCTATAAATATGTGTTGTACGTACGTATCCGTAATGGTTGGTCAATTATGGTGTATAATGTCAAAATCCTAGTATTAATTTGAAAACCCTAATTTGAAATGTTAAATACGAGTTCAAGACTGTTTAGTAATTATGTTATATGATTTAAGTTGTGTATTATAGGATTTCATGTTAATTAGGAAAACCCTAATTAATATTTAGAAACTGTAATTAACTAGAAACCCTAATTTCTAAATTAGTAACCCTAAGTGCTAAATTGGTAACCCTAATCGCGAAATTGGAAAGCTAACTGTGATTAGTAAATTCCTAAACATAATTTTCAAGTCTAATGTAATTAGAAAACTTAATCTATTTAAGAAACCCTAATTTTCATTTTTTAAACTAAAATATCATTTTTAAACCTAGAAAAGTTATATTTATTTATTTATTTGCAAACCCTAAGGGTCAAACGCTGAGGGTTAAACCCTAAGGGTTGGGACAAATGACAAGATTGCCATTAAAATTTCAAGGCTATTGACCAAAATGCCCTTTCTCATTTCTTTATTAGGTTACTTGTGGATCTTGCCATATATGGAGTAGTTCACCAACTCTAGATCAGCCATGTGACTGATATAAATACAAGTTAGCCATTTATATCAGCCAATTCATTTCATTAATTCAAGTCATATATATAGATTCAAGAGAGAGAAAAGTCATTTTTAAGCCCATTTGATCACCATACTCATCCAGAACCCTCTCTCTCTAAAACCCATTAAATATAGTAGCATTTCAGTTCCCAAATCATACCCCACTAACACCCATAACAAAATCAGTAGCCAAGAATCAGAATTTATTCATAAAGGTATAAACCCTAACCAAGAAATCTAAACTTTGATCCTCTATTAGATGTTAGTTTTTTTGTGTTAAACATGTTATATGTAGTGTATATTGATGATCTGGGTTGCTAGATGTTAGATCCATAACATCTATAGGCTCGAATTTGATGTTTTCAAAAAATCTAGAAAATTTTTATGTGTTGTCTGACAACCAAATGTCAGGTCTTGTAGATCTCTTTTTGGTTATGGTTTTTGTGTTTTGAAGGTTTGTGTTGGATAAAATCTAGTTACGCACAACACGTAAGTATACGTGGTCAACAAGTAATATAATAGTAAGTAGAGTATCGTTCCCACAAGGACAAATTAGCAAGAAATTTAACTTCACAATTATCAATCTCCTATTAATCCTAATTCTATTAAACTATTCAAATCAATGATTTAATATTATAGAAACTAAATTCATAAATAAATAAACTATCACAAAACAATCACAAATATCAAAATCCAAAATTTCAATCAAATAATGGAGAATTAGACTTTTGATTTCAACCTAACCTTCACTCTGATTTTAACACCTTTATTCCAATTCAACTCAATATCCCAGTTTATTAATCAAGAACACGAATATAGTATTAACCACATCTCGATGCACTAATACCGTATTAACTTAAATCCACAATTAAGATAGAAACAAGTTAAACACCTTAATTAATTAACTCACTATATCTCTATGTGAATTACAATTAAAGAAGGTTTAATCATAAGTTCTCTATCCGATTACATGTGATGTCAAGCATATCTCTACCTTAACATTCATCAAGATTCTGCTATTCACAAAATTTATGAACACATGCTATATTAACTAAGTCCAGATTTGAATATCCTCTCTCGATTCCATACAAATCCACAAAGAATTGTTGATCAGGCAATTCATAAATTCACGCTCAAATTAACATAGATAAACTGGAAATACTTTATTGAACTGGAAATCAAAGTTATAAAATCATTATTTCACCTAAGGATCCATCGTAAGCCTAAAAAGTGAATTAGTTCATAATGAATGAAATAAAAACTGAATAATATAAGGAAAACATCCTTGCAATTACAAATAAAAGACTAAAGAGAAGAATAGTGATGAACACCCTTCACGTAGCCTAGAATTGCAATCGTCACGAAAATCTCCTCAAAATACTCCTCCTATGATCAATGTGAAATTCTGGAAAAAAAAATCTTCGTATATATCTTGTGTGTTGTTTAATTTGTCGTTAAAGAAGTAAATAGATGTCCAACACACAAGTCCCAGCCGAAATTCCCCATCAAGTAGAGTCCAAATACAATCCCAAACCTTAGTATCCATTTCCCAGCAGAGTTTTAAGCAAAACATAACACTCAGGATCCGGCACCCCCCGCCCCAGTGGGGGTCTATGAGTAAAACGAGCCCGCACCGGTAGGCTACCTTTCTGTTAAATCTTGATGAAGACCCCCCGCCCCGGCGGGGGTGTATAGTACAAACAAGCCTGCCGCGGCGGGCCTCTATTCTGCTAACTGAATTTGTTGCACTTCATGATTTCTTCCAAACTTGCACCAAATGACTCCAAATGATTCCAATTGACTTCAAATCTTTGTTAAATGCCACACAACCACCCTACCAATAAAAGAACACAAAAACAAATCAAAACGAACATGAAAATAAGAAAATAGCAACAATTAAGCGTAAAATGGACAACAATTCGTGGATATAAAATCCACTTATCAAAATCTCCCAAACTTAAACCATGCTAGTCCTCAAGCAGAAAATAACTACATGCTATGCAATGCAATGATATGAGATGAATATGATCTACTTATATCTTTCGAGTCCATCAGTAATGCAGAATCAAGATTATCTTAATGACCTCAGCGAAAAGAAGCAACTATATAATATAAAACACCAAAACCAATCTACAATTCCGTTTAATCCTTAAATCTTAAACCATCATCACTGGTATAGTGTGCGTGTGTGTTCAACATCTATGATAATTGATACAGACTCAAATTCAATACATACTCAATTTCTTCGAAGGAATTATACAGCGCAAACATAAAAATTCCAAAAATAGACACATTCCAACTGAAAACTAAGTAATACCAAAGTCAAAGGTTCATGCAGGATACTTATACTTCATTTACCTCTTTTTTTTTCTCTTTCTTTTTTTTCACGAGGGCTTCTTTCTATTTTCCCGTTTTATTGTTTTTTTTTATATGACTGTGCAATGTCTCATCCCATTAGGCTAACAGTGCTACCCCTTAGCGAGCTTTCGACCAATGACTCCCAGACCATAAACGACCTTAGGGAGCTAGGTGTAAAGGCAATCCCCTCGGGCGTACTTGCTAAAGTAACAAAGGCCCCAAAACAAGACTAGTCACAATATATACTTTTTTTTCTTTTTTTTTTCGAAGCTTATATACCCTGCCTAAATCCCCCAAACTTAAGTTATTGTCTAAGTCATCACTTCCATTGCCTATCCTTGTCATTTTCTCATTCACCCTAGTATTATCCTTTAGAAAAGCTTTATGTATTGATTTGAACTAACCAGTCAACCCAAATGTTATTAACGTGCTAACCTTTTTATACCAATTTCAAACGAGCTCCAGATTTGACTCAATACAAAAATTGTATCACAGTTCTAGTAATCAACACTGTATTGGTTAACTTATTCTCAATCTCATCATTGGCCCACAAATAACATAAACTGCAACACTGTTGGACATATGCAAACACAATATTTAACTAATTTTTTTTAAATAACAAAATGCAATAATAACCAGAATGAACACAATGCAATAACAAAAATACCCTAAGCTACTATGCAAAACTAGAATGCAATGAAGTTAAACCTAACTACTACATATGCATGCAAACAAGAATATAAATCCCCCAAACTTAAGTAATACAATGCCTTCATTAGATGAATAATCATAATTAAGTGCATGAGGACTTCCCTGCAATCACTTAAGTCTGAGGAGGTGGTTGTTGCTTTTCTTCATCAGAATCACTTGGTGGAAACCTCGGCATTGGCATAGGCTGCTGATAAGGAAATTGTTCAGCTGGATTGAAGCTTTGAAGGGTTGTGTTAAGTGAGGCAAAAGATGCATTCATAGCATCAAACATGTGGTCTTGCCTCAATGCAAGTCGCCGTATTTCCCAACGTGCCACCTTGTTTTGTGCCTCCATTTGACGTTGAAAATTAAGGAACTGAGGACTGGGTAATGCCCCTGTTTGTGGTACCTACTCAGCCCCATGATCTTCCATTGCTTCATCCTCCTCCTCTGACGTGTCTGCAACATCAACTACATCCTCCGAAGCCAATGGAAATATAAAGCCTAGACCTCGTGGATGTGACTCGCCTCCTGCCCATATAGAATAACACGCTATCATTCTAGAATCAAGTAATGCGAGCGGCATTTGTGTGGGCCCATCGTCGGACCATCTCACCCCTGTATTGCAATATAACCCACATATGAGTGATGGGTGTGGCAAGCTGCCCGAAAAATTCCAACATAAACACCGGCGGATGGAGAAACAGATAATGGCCCCGACGTCAATAATGAAATCTTGCACAATTACGAACAACAACGCCTTCTCTTTGGTGACGTCCGAGGTGTGTTGGGACTGAAGCAATTTAGTTCATAAGAATGCATACCATATTTTTCCATACCTGCTAAGGTCCTTGCTATGGAACAATGTGCCTCCCTTCCGACCTTTCATCCAAGATGTTCCCGACTTTATCATTTCCGTGATTATTTCATCATAGTCTGGATAAGAGTTTTGTAGGTGAGCATACTGGCAGTGGCGAGGTACCCACAGTTGATAGTAGGTGTTGATTGCATCGGCACTGAATGGAACCAAGCGACCCCACACAAATGCTTGGAATGGTTCTTTGTCCTCAGCGTTTGCATAGAATTCCTTGACAATGTTAACCACAGCAGGTTCCGACTCTTCTGTGAATTTTGTCCACCCCTTTTGATAAATTTGAGGCATCATCTCCCCATCGTTAGGATCCGGTGCCAACCCCCACTCCGGTGTAAAGGCTTTGGTGAGCATGTAGTCATACCGGTCGGCGGCGGTGACAGTCACGAATTTCGAGCGATCAAAGGTGCGGGTTGGTTGAGATTGCCGTGAACTCTCTCCGCTTTAGCATTTAGAAGATGATTGCGAACACATGATTTCTCTCTAGTTCTAAACCTGCTTAGCTCTCCCCCAAACTTTTCAATTTGTTCTACTCTAGCTCTCAAGTATCCTCTATGAATTCTCTATATCAATTTTTTTGAGAGATGTGAGTAATGGGGTAATTATGGGAGTTAAGTAAGTAGTGGGAAGTAGAAGTGATGGTAGTGGGTGGTGGTTATGGGGTTTAATTGATGTAGTGGGAAAGTGATATATTATTGGGAAGGGGAGAAGCATGTGTGTAACTGCTAGAAGTTGATTGCATTCCAGGGCCCCCGCCCCGGCGGGGGGTATTGTTCTTTGGAGGCCCGCCCCGGCGGGCTATGCTACTGTCAAAACTATTTGGCAACCCCCCCACCCCGGCGGGGGTTATAGTGTAAAAGGGGCCAGCCCTGACGGGCTATGCTACTGTCAGACTCCATTGTATTCTCAATTTGCTTCGTTGTAGATCACTGAATGCTCCATTTTCCATCCTGCAAGATATACACATGAGAATTAGTGAGTTATCAATAATTTGTTATATTATGTAGAGATTAACTAGACTTTCATTGTATACTACTACCTAGTAATTGAATAAAAACTATATTTTAACAAATATGAATGGAAAATACAATAAAGAAACTAAAGATTGGGTTGCCTCCCAATTAGCACTTGATTTTAAGTCCTTCAGCCTGACTACTTCCTGCTCATGTTGTGTCGGTCAATGTGATGGTGATCACGTCGGTGTTGGCTTCTCCACCCTAATAATGCTTTAAACGGTGTCCATTTACTTTAAACGTATCTAGTGGATTGCGACTGTAGAGTTCAACTACGCCATGAGAGAAAACCCATTTGATAGTGAATGGTCCCGACCATCTCGATTTAAGCTTTTCGAGGAACAATCGCAGTCGTGAGTTGAACAATAGTACTAATTAACCCGGTGCGAATGTTCGATGCATAATTTTTTGGTCGTGCCATCTTTTTACCTTTTCTTTGTTTAGTTTGGAATTCTCGTAGGCATGAAGGAGAAATTTGTTAAGTTCGTTCAATTGAAGTAGTCTCTTCTCCTCTATAGCTGCTTGATCAAAATTGAGTTTCTGCACCGCCCAATATGCCTTATGGTGTAGCTCGACCGGTAAGTGACATGCCTTTCCGTACAGTAGTTGATATGGTGACATCCCGATTGGTGTCTTGTATGAAGTTTGGTATGCCCATAATGCATCGTCCAATCTAAGCGACCAATCATTCATACTCGGATTCACCACTTTCTCTAATATCTTCTTAACTTCTCTGGTTGATACCTCAGCCGGTCCACTAGTTTGAGGGTGATACACTGTAGCTACCTGAAAATGTTTTTCTGTAGGAATTTAAGGACTACCTTGGCATCGTTTGATGGTAATGCTGCAACTTCAACCCATTTCGATACGTAATCCACTGCGAGCAAAATATACTGATTGTTCAAAGATGACGGGAATGGCCCCATGAAATCGATACCCCATACATCAAAGATTTCCACTTCTAGAATCGTTTGTAAAGACATCTCATTCAATTTCGATATATTTCCCACCCTTTATCACCTATCGCATTGTTTGTCAAAATGGTGGTCATCCTTAAATAATGTGGGCCAATAAAACCCAGATTGCAACACCTTCGCTACTGTCCTCTCACTCCCATAATGTTTGCCATACGCAGATGAGTGACACTCATTCAGAATGTTCTTCACTTCACTGTAGGGGACGCACCGTCTAATCATTTTGTCTGCGCACTACTTGAACAAATATGGTTCGTCCCACATGCACCATTTTACATCATAAAGAAATTTCTTTTTCTGTTTTCTTGTGAGGTCAGGTGGTAGAATGTTGCTCACAAGCAAATTTGCATAATCCCCATACCACAGAATCTCTGCATTTATCCCAAACGGTTGTTCATCCGGGAATGATTCTTTGATTTCATACTTGTCCTCTTTCAATTTCTATTGGTTTTCAAGCCTAGACAAGTGATCGGCTACCTGATTCTCCGTCCCCTTTCTATCCTTTATTTCTAAGTCAAACTCTTGAAGTAGGAGAATCCATCGGATAAGGCGTGGCTTAGCATCCTTTTTCACTATTAAGTACCGAATCGCCGAATGGTCTGTATAGACTATCACCTTAGTCCCGATCAAATATGCCCGGAAGTTGTCAAACGCGTACACCACTACAAGCAATTCCTTTTCTGTGGTTGTGTAATTCATTTGAGTCTCTGTGAGTGTTTTGCTTGCATAGTATATGGTGTGAAACACCTTTTCTCGTCGTTGGCCCAAAATAGCCCCAACCGCGTAGTCACTAGCATCACACATAAGCTCGAATGACATGTTCCAATCCGGTGAGACGATCACAGGGGCTGTAGTCAGTTTCTTTTTCAATAATTCAAACGCTGACTTGCATTTTTCATCAAAACTAAAAGTAGCATCCTTCTCTAAAAGACTACACAACAGTTTCGTAATTTTAGAGAAGTCCTTTATGAATCTCCTGTAGAACCCAGTGTGTCCCAGAAAACTTCTAATATCCTTAACTGAGCTCGGGGGAGGTAGTTTCTCGATTATTTCCAACTTTGCTTTGTTAACCTCCAACCCTTGAGCCAATACCTTATGGCCCAAAATTATGCCCTCTTCAACCATGAAGTGGCATTTTTCCCAATTGAGTACAAGATTCGTATCCTTACATCGTTGCAACACCATGACCAGGTTCCCTAGGCAAGTATCAAAGTTGTCCCCATAGACCGAAAAATTGTCCATTAAGACTTCAACATTCTTCTCCACCATATCTGAAAAATAGCCATCATACACCGTTGGAAGGTTACAGGTGCATTGCATAACCCGAATGACATCCTCCTGAATGCAAATGTGTCGTAAGGGTAAGCAAATGTCATCTTTTCTTGATCCTCCGGAGCGATGACTATCTGGTTATAGCCCGAGTACCCATCCAACAAATAGTAATATTCATGTCTCGCCAATCTATCCAACATTTGATCAATAAAGGGTAGCGGAAAATGGTCTTTTCCGGTTGCCTTATTCAATTTTCTATAATCCATGCAAACCCTCCAACCTATCACTGTTCTAGTCAGTATTAACTCATTATCCTCATTCTACACCACAGTCATTCCTCCTTTCTTCGGCACGCACTGGACCGAACTAACCCACTTGCTGTCAGAAATCGGGTAGATGATACTAGCATCTAACCACTTCAAAATTTCCTTCTTCACAACTTCCTTCATAATAGGGTTAAGTCGTCGTTGTTGCTCCACTGTTGGTTTTGCCTCATCTTCCATCAAAATCTTGTGCATGCAAAATGAAAGGCTAATTCCCTTTATGTCTGCGATCGTCCACCCAATAGCTGATTTGTGTTCACTAAGTACCCTCAACAACTTTTCTTCCTTCAATTCGTTAAGTGCGGCTGAAATAATAACATGTAAGGAATTTGAATTGTCTAAATACGCATACCTGAGGTGTTTAGGGAGTGGCTTAAGTTCCAACTTTGGTGGTTCTTCGAATGACGATTTCAATTTTTCTGCGGCTATCTCCTCCATGTGCGATGGTTCAAACGATGTTTTGAATCTGCTAATCTGTGTCAATTAGTCTAGCATTTGTAAGTAATCCACTAATTCTGGGTCGTCGACCTCTTCATCCCCCAATAAAGTTGTTTCTAACGGATCATTGACCAAGCTCTTGCCCATATCTTCACTGATGATTTGCTCAACTAAATCCATCTGAAAACATTCTTCCTCATCCATAGGGAATTTCATGGCCTTGAACACATTAAATTTAATTTATTGATCTTGGACTCTCATAGTAAGTTCTCCTTTTTGAACGTCTATGAGTGTCCTACCCGTGGCCAAGAAAGGTCTCCCCATGATAATTGGGATGTTTTTGTCCTCCTCAAAATCCAGAATGATAAAGTCCGCGGGGAATATAAACTTATCCACCTTAACCAGTATGTCCTCTACTATGCCTCTCGGATATGTGACTGACATATCCGCCAACTGCAATGAAATATTCGTCGGCCTTGGCGCGGGCAAACCCAATTCTGTTTATACTGACAATGGCATAAGATTCACACTTGCCCCCAAATCACATAAACACTTGCTAAAATACATATTCCCAATTGTGCATGGGATAGAGAAACTCCCCGGGTCCTTAAGTTTTGGTGGTAATTTTTGTTGTAATACTGCACTACACTCCTCTGTTAGTGCAACTGTCTCAAAATCTTCCCATTTCTTCTTCCTTGATAGAATCCCTTCCATAAATTTTGCATAGCTCGGCATTTGCTCTAGGCTTCTGCAAATGGTATGTTAATCTGGAGTTTCTTGAACACTTCCAAAAACTTTGCGAATTACTTGTCTAATTTCTGTTTTAGGACCCTCTGCTGAAACGGTGGTGGTGGATAAATATTGGCTTATTGTTTAACTTGGAATCCTCACTTTGCTTATCCTCACTCTTGTTTCCCTTGCCCATGTTGCTGTCATCAACTTCGTCGTCCGGTGTCGCTGAATTTTCTGCATTATCACCCACAAGATGTTTTCCACTCCTCAATGTAATTGCCTGACACTGTTCATGGTTACCCTTCGAATTTCTCTCTGTATCACTTGGTAACGTTCCTTGTGGTCTATTATTCAATGCTAACACAATCTGTCCTATCTGATTTTCTAAATTCTTAATAGTCATCTCTTGTGATTTCATTGCCATTGCTTGATTTTTCATTGCTGCCTCATTACTAGTTATGTACTTCGACACCAATTCCTTGAAATTTGATTTTCTTTCCTGATCCTGAGTAGGTTGTTGGTGATTCTGAAAACCTGGGAGATATGATGGTCGTGGAGCTTGATTTTGCTGGTTATTGCTCCACGAGAAATTTGGTTGATTCCTATTCCCCTAGTTATAAGTGTTTTGGTACATATTCTATGGGATTCTGTTGTAGTTACCTATGAACTGGACGGACACTGGGATTGATTGCACACTGATCTATAGTATGGTCACCCGCGCACAATTCACATACTACTGCCACCTGCTGTACCTGAGCCCCTGCCATAGCATCCAACTTCTTAGACAGCGCAGAAATTTATGCTTGTATTGCTGTCACCCCATCTACTTCAAACACCCCAACCGCCTTTACCTGTGTCATTCTTGCTGTGGGCCACTGGTAGTTGTTAGCTGCCATGGTATCAATTAAGTCGTAAGGTTCCTCGTAACTCTTAGCCATGAACGCTCTGCCCGACGCTGCATCAATACTGGTTCTGAGATTTCCATATAATCCGTTATAAAAGGTGTTCATTTGCAGCCACTTGGGAAACCCATGATGTGGGCACTTTCTAAGCAACTCTTTGTATCTCTCCCATGCCTCATATAGTGACTCCCCATGTTGCTGCTCAAACATTGTTATCTCATTCCTCATTTTTGCAGTCTTAGCCGGTGCGAAAAATTTGGCAAGGAATTTCTGAGCTAAGTCCTCCCACGTCGTTATCGAACCCGGTGGTAGAGAGTGTAACCAACTCTTCGCCTTGTCCCGTAAAGTGAATGGGAACAAGCGAAGCTCACCGCATCATCTGACACCCCATTATACCTAAGGGCGTCGCATATCTCCATAAAGCTGACTAGATGTTCATTCGGATCGTCATTAGCCAATCCCCCAAACTAAACTGAATTCTGGATCATCTGAATCGTCTTAGGCTTGATTTCGAATGTATTTGCAGCAATTGCGGGCCTGGTGATGCTTGACTGCAGTTCAGTTACTTTGGGTGTGGCGAAGTCCCTTAACGCTTTCTGATCCTTAGCTGCCATTTCCTCTTCTTTCTCAGATGTTTCAAAGTCCTGTCTCGTTTCCTTGATCCACTTACTTAACCTCTGAAATTGTTTCTCAATGTCATCCTAAAAAGGAAGCAAGTCTGGATTTTTGGACCGAGTTTGCATAAACCGCTTCGAAAACCTAAAATAAGAGGAACAAAACAAAAACAAAAATGTTTAAGTAAACCTGGATTAATTAAACTGATATTGTAAAAATATTAAGATCTATACTAAATGGTCCCCGGCAACGGCGCCAAAAACTTGTTGGATAAAATCTAGTTACGCACAACACGCAAGTATACGTGGTCAACAAGTAATATAATTGTAAGTAGAGTATCGTTCCCACAAGGACAAATTAGCAAGAAATTCAACTTCACAATTATCAATCTCCTATTAATCCTAATTCTATTAAATTATTCAAATCAATGATTTAATATTATAGAAACTAAATTCATAAATAAATTAACTATCACAAAACAATCACAAATATCAAAATCCAGAATTTCAATCAAATAATGGAGAATTAGACTTATGATTTCACCCTAAGCTTCACTCTGATTTTAACACCTTTATTCCAATTCAACTCAATATCCCAATTTATTAATCAAGAACATGAATATAGTATTAACCACCTCTCGATGCACTAATACCGTATTAACTTAAATCCACAATTAAGATAGAAACAAGTTAAACACCTTAATTAATTAACTCACTATATCTCTATGTGAATTACAATTAAAGAAGGTTTAATCATAAGTTCTCTATCCGGTTACATGCGATGTCAAGCATATCTCTACCTTAACATTCATCAAGATTCTGCTATTCACAAAATTTATGAACACATGCTATATTAACTAAGTCCAGATTTGAATATCCTCTCTCGATTCTATACAAATCCACAAAGAATTATTGATCAGGCAATTCATAAATTCACGCTCAAATTAACATAGATAAACTGGAAATACTTTATTGAACTGAAAATCAAAGTTATAAAATCATTATTTCACCTAAGGATCCATCGTAAGCCTAAAAAGTGAATTAGTTCATAATGAATGAAATAAAAACTGAATAATATAAGGAAAACATCCTTGCAATTACAAATAAAAGACTAAAGAGAAGAATAGTGATGAGCACCCTTCACGTAGCCTAGAATTGCAATCGTCACGAAAATCTCCTCAAAATACTCCTTCTATGATCAATGTGAAATTCTGGAATAAAAAAATCATCGTATATATCTTGTGTGTTGTTTAATTTGTCGTTAAAGAAGTAAATAGATGTCCATCACACAAGTCCCAGTCGAAATTCCCCATCAAGTAAAGTCCAAATACAATCCCAAACCTTAGCATCCATGTCCCAACAGAGTTTTAATCAAAACATGACACTCAGGATCCGGCAGCCCCCGCCCCGGTGGGGGTCTATGAGTAAAACAAGCCCGCCCTGGCGGGCTACCTTTATGTTAAATCCTGATGAAGACCCCCCGCCCCGGCGGGGGTCTATTCTGCTAACTGAATTTGCTGCACTTCATGATTTCTTCCAAACTTGCACCAAATGACTCCAAATGATTCCAATTAACTTCAAATCTTTGTTAAATGCCACACAACCACCCTACCAATAAAAGAACACAAAAACAAATCAAAATAAACATGAAAACAAGAACATAGCGACAATTAAGCGTAAAATGGACAACTATTCGTGGATATAAATTCCACTTATCAGTTTGATATTGTAGTATGCTATGAGATCTTTGATCTGGAACTTGAATCAAGATCAGAGCATGAACAGATTGCAAGTTATGGGTGGTCAAACCCCATTGACCGACCGTGACTGATCATGTTCTGGGTAACCCAGAATTTGCCTAGGTCGGTCTGACAGCATGTTCATGGCCTTGGATCTTACTAGTTTTTGTTTATGCGTGCTTGTTGTTGTATCCAAGTTATAGTATAGTAGTTATACTACGGATTCATACTTTTAGATCACTGATATTACAAACTTAGTGGATTTGGAGGATGGTCAAACCAAGCAGAAAGTTCACGGATTGCGTTTTTTGGGTAACCTAGAAAACTTAAGCTCGTGGTTTCTGACATGGTTTGACCAGACAAGATTAATTAATTCTATTTTTGTTATATTGATTTTAGGTGTTAGATCTCTTCACTTACATGTTGGCTACACACTGCAACTCTTAAATCACTAAATCTTCACAAGAATCACAAGTTGTGGAAGCCCAAAGTAGGGCAGTTGAACTGTTCTTCATTTATGGGTAACCCAGAAAAGAAGAACAGCTCTGACAGCTACTTTGTATGCTTAGATCTCCTTTGTGTTATGCTATTTGCACATGTTTGTTGTTTAATCATGTAGTGTTACATTAGTTCTACAAGCTGTGATCAATAGATAGCCCAGAAACATCATGATCTGATTATTACACTTGGTCAAAGTAGTACCGTTGATTACTGACTATGAAGATCTGGGCTTCTCAAGAACACAATAGGCGACGGTTTCGGTCGCTAAAGGCTATAGCTGTAAGATCCCAACTTTTATAAATAAAGATGAATTTTCTATAAATATCATTTTCGAATATTATGGAGTTAATTTGATATAATAGTTGTGGGTAATATTTATAAATTTTGCAAAGTACGCAAGTTGTTATATAATATTCGATTGGTCGGGGAATATTCGTTTTAACAGGGAATATTCGTACAACGGCACAATCATTGGTGGACCCCACACCGGAATTATTGTCGGATTGAGAAAACGACAAAAATATTTTATTAAAAATAACTGCGGAAGTTTTACCATTGATACTGTTGAACTACTCGGTAGTAAAAGTACAGTAATACGTGTGGTTGCATAGTAGCACACGGTATTGATTATTAATACTTATGTGAGAAGTCACTCAGTTTGATTCAATTATTATCAGTTAATAATATGAATTATTTAGCGATAATGACGTTTTGTTTTATTCGTATTATTAACGTAATAAAACAGAAACATCTTTTTATATAAAACAGAATACTTTATTAAAGTTATTCTATAAATAGAATATATTATATTTTATTTAAAAGATTTTTCTTTAAATATGGACCGTCAGATTAAAATAATCAATCTGGACCGTTCATGGATTAGTTACTATGCATTCTATTTTTCTATAAATAGCAGCTCATTCCTTCATTATTTCTTACGAATTCACTGAACGCTAGAGAGAGAAACTATAGAGAGAAACTATAGAGAGAGAGAGAAGAAGAGTATTCTGCTACTTAACTACTTCCTTATTACAGCTCTTCTTTAAAACGGTAAAGGGTGTTATTCTTTCTTATTCATAAAGAGAATTGTTGTTGTTCCATTTCTTATTATTCTATTGGAATAACCTGTATACGCGGTCTACCCTATACTTGGTGATATTCTTCTATTATTCTGTTGGAACATCTTGTCTGTGTGTTTTACATCGGACCTGGTTCCGTTTTTATTATTATTCTATTGGAACATCCTGTCTGTGTGTTTTACACCGGACCTGGTTCCGTTTTTATTATTATTCTGTTGGAACATCATGTCTGTGTGTTTTACACCGGACCTGGTTCCGTCTTTATTATTATTCTGTTGGAATATCCTGTCTGTCCGTTTTACGCCGGACCTGGTTCCATTATTTATTATTCTGTGGAAATAACCTGTCTGTGCGGTCTATCGCATGCATGGTGATTTCTTTTGTTATTCCATTCTTTATTATACTCAGTTGGTTAAGTTTTGACTTCTATACTCCATGAATTTTGTGGAATATCCTTGATAGTTGCGTTTCTTCCAGTATCTTTTCAAGAAGATATTCTTCTAAGTATTCTTGAATTTTACTCCACAAAGCAGTATCATGTTGACAATTTGGACGTTGTTAATTCTTGGATAAATTAATTCTTGAACTTGTTTTATTGAATTCTTATATCATTGTCATCATCCTCATGTTTATAAAATGTTGAAAGTCATCTGTGGCCTGTAGTGCATAGATGGACTTGGTATGATTATGACCAGGGATTATTCGATATAATCATGACCGTAATGTTACAAATAATGTGGTGAAAGTCCTCATTGGCCCGTAGTACATTGATGGACAGTTGTTGGCATGATCATGACCATTAATGAATACACGAATACCCTTGGTCGTAGTGCAGGGGTGATTCGATGATGTGGATTATTTTATTAAGCTGAGTCCCAGCGATAACAGTGTTGAAAATCCTTTTAAATCATAAAAGATAGTAGAGTTTATTTTCTACTTGACTCTTTTAATGGATTGCTTGTTCCGCTGCAGTTAAACTTGATGTCTATTATATTTTATCAGTTTAACATTGTTGAAGGCTAATGATAATTTATTCTGCATTATCTTAGTCATAATATTTCTTACTGGGCTAGTTGAGCTCATCCTTTCTTTCACTGTTCTCTTCAGGAAATGAGAACGTAGCTGGGGCAAGTCGGGGAACGGAGTGATGGTCCGAATGATAGTATTAGTTAGTAGTCCTCACTATTCTATGTAATGGTGTGTTAATAAATGTAACGAGGACTCCTTTTGAGTATGAATACTCTCTAGAAGATAATATTTGTATTCAAACTCACAGTTTATGTTTTGCCGTATTGTACACGACAGTTGTATTAGTAAGTTGTATTTGTATTCTATACAATGTATCTGACGACCCAAGATGGGTGATGTATACCTGATTTTGGGGGCATCACAGTTGGTATCAGAGCTTAGGGATAAGATCCCTGGCTAAGATGTGAGAATAGAACTAGGAGGGGAGAGACGGGGAATTCCTTCGCTAGTATGACCTACCTAAGTTTATTTGCATGTTATTTAATTAGTCGGTCATAATATAAGGATAATATATGACATATCAATTAACTTTTATTTTGTGGCAGTATCTGAAAATGGCATCTGAGAATGTTGAGAATAGAAATGGAGCACAGGCGATTGTTGATTCACCACATATCAATAATCATGATAATGTGCATCAGGAAGGTGACAATCCTCATGCAAACAACAACACTGACCAGATGATGAATGATGGAATGTTCAGAAATTTTATGCAGTTCATGCAACAGCAGGCGAGAGCGGCTCCTGTCCAAAATATAGGTGGAAACACTGAAAACTCTCGGACGGTCACCGCTAAACAGTTTAAGGAGTTGGGACCACCAGAGTTTAAGGGAGAGCCAAAACCACTTATAGCTGAAACATGGATAAAACAGATTACCAAGATATTTGATGTCTTGGGATGCTCCAAGGAGCAAAAGGTTCCCTTTGCCACCTTTATGTTGCGAGGAGAGACAGATTACTGGTGAAAATTGATTAAGCGTACTCAATCTGCCGCACTGAAGATGTCTTGGGAGCAGTGAGAGCAGTCATCGAAGCGGTGACAACAAGCGTGGAGGGAATCAACAGGCCAGAAATGGTAACCACTTCGGTGGTAATCAGGGCCAAAACAATAAGAATGGTCATTTCAAGAAGAGGAGATTCAACAATGATGGAAAGACGTCAGCACCAGCGCCCGTTGTTAAGGAAGGAGAACGACCACCTATCATATGTTTCAAATGCGGAGGAGAGGGGCACATCAGTCCAAACTGCGTGATGTCGTCTAAAGCATGTTATAATTGTGGAAGAGAAGGTCATTTAGCTCGATTTTGTCGTTTACCAAAAATAAGTTCAGCCAAGATGGAGACACCAAAGGCCGTCCCAAAAAAGTCAAAACCGGTAGTGTAAGGGAGAGCGTTTGTTGTGACCTCCCAGAAAGTAAGGAACCCGAATGAGTTCATCACGGGTAAGCTTGTCATAAACTCTAACGAAGTCTATACTTTATTTGATACCGGTTCTACCCATTCTTTTATTTCTCCTACTTGTGCTCATCGATTAAATTTGACTCCGGAGAAATTAGACTTTGATTTATCTGTTGAAACTCCATTGGGAGAAACCTTCATTACATCCACGGTTTATAAGTCTTGTTTGGTTTAAGTTGGTACCCACACATTACCTGTCGATCTGATTTCATTAAAAATACTTGCATTTGACGTGATTCTAGGGATTGATTGGTTAACTACACATCATGCAAAAATTGATTGTTTTCGTAAGGTTGTTAGCTTTCATATTCCTAATCGACCTATTATGCGAATTCAAGCAACCAAACCATTAAAATCAATCGCTGTCATCTCAAGCCATAAAGCTATTCGTTTATTGAAAAACGGATGTCAAGCTTTCTTAGCTCATGTCACGGATCTAAACAAAAATACGTCAGTTTTGAATGATATTTCTATTGTTAATAAATTCCCTGACGTATTCCCTGAAGAACTTCCTGGCCTACCCCCAGAGCGTGAAATTGAATTTTGTATCGACCTTGAACCCGGTACAAAACTCATTTCCAAAGCCCCATATCGAATGGCTCCTATTGAACTTCAGGAGTTAAAGATCCAACTGCAGGAATTGTTAGACATTGGCTTTATTCGTCCTAGTACTTCTCCTTGGGGTGCTCCTGTGCTATTCGTGAAGAAGAAAGATAGAAGTATGCGACTTTATATTGATTATCGGGAGTTGAATCATGTCACCATCAAAAACAGGTACCCATTGCCACGTATTGATGACCTGTTTGACCAGTTGCAAGGAGCACAATTCTTTTCAAAGATCGATCTTCGTTCTGGATATCATCAGCTGAAGGTTAGAACTGAGGATATTCCAAAGACGGCTTTTAGAACTCGGTACGGGCATTATGAATTCCTAGTCATGTCCTTTGGATTGACTAATGCTCCTGCTGCCTTCATGGATATGATGAACCGGGTATTCAAGGAATATTTGGATCACTTTGTGGTCGTCTTTATTGATGACATCCTTATTTATTCCAAAAGCCGTGAAGATCATGAGCAACACTTGAGGCTGGTACTCCAAAAGATTCGTGAATACAAGCTTTATGCCAAGTTGAATAAATGCGAGTTCTGGCTGGAGGAGGTAGAATTCCTTGGGCACGTAGTATCAAGTCGTGGAATATCGGTTGACCCGGCAAAGATTGAAGCTATTCAAAGCTGGGAGCAACCTAAATCAGTGACCGAAGTACGTAGCTTTCTTGGTTTAGCTGGTTATTATCGGAGATTCGTGGAAGGATTTTCTCGAATCGCTACTCCATTAACTCAGCTGACTCGGAAAGATACAAAGTTCGATTGGAGCAAAGAATGTGAGCAGAGTTTTCAAGAACTCAAGAGGAGACTCATTTCAGCACCTGTTCTAACAATACCATCTGGCTCGGAGGGATTTGTCATCTATAGTGATGCTTGGAGCAAAGGGTTGGGATGCGTTCTCATGCAACATGGAAAAGTCATAGCCTATGCATCAAGACAACTCAAGAAATATGAGAGCAATTATCCTACTCATGGTCTAGAGTTGGCAGCTGTTGTCTTTGCACTTAAAATTTGGAGGCATTACTTGTATGGGGAGAAGGTGGAGATCTTTACGGATCATAAAAGTCTCAAATATTTTTTCACTCAAAAGGAACTCAACATGCGACAACGACGTTGGCTTGAACTGTTGAAAGATTATGATCATACCATTCAATACCATCCTGGAAAAGCGAACGTGGTAGCTGACGCATTGAGTAGAAGATCATATGCAAGTACGAGTGCAATATTGTCAATGTAAGACCCCGAATTTTATCAAATAAAAGTATTCAATTTTTCTTTTTAGTAAATGGTTAAATTGATAAAAAGTTAAAGTTAAGGGTGATATATGAATATTTTTCAAAATAATTAAGTGGTTATAAAATATTCATTTTGTCGGGGAATATTCGTTTGGTCGTAGAATATTCTTTCTGTCGGGGAATATTCGTACAACGGCGCAGCTATTTGTGGGCCCCATAACAGAATAACTGTCGGATGAAGAAAATGACAAATTTGAGTTTTTACAAATAACGGCGTAGTTGTTATCGTTAATACTGTTGAAATACCCGGTGGTTAAAATACAGTAATACGCATTATTGCACAGTAGCACACGGTATTGCACAGTATTTTTGAAATTATTGATTCTTACGTAAAAAGGCACTACTCAATAATTGTTATAGTAATCACTGTTCAATATTTTATTTTACTGATTCAATAATTGCTACGTTGAAATTTTATATTATTGTTGTTCAATAATTGTCACTGCATAGTATTTCCCATTATCAGATCAATAATTCATATTATTTGAATAATATTATTAGATAACATTATTGGCAATGTCTAGAAAGTTCTGTCTAAGGAGAGGTTTGGTCACTTAATTGCGCGCCAATAAGGATAAATCCTTATTGGAAAGCCCCCTCTTTCCTGGGAACGACCTGGTTGTCATAAATGTGATTCTGTAATATTATTTGTGAAGAATTAATTATTGATTCATATGATAAGGAAATATTTATTTTATGTGGATATAAATGAGGGATATAATTTTGTGGTTAAAAATGAAGGAATTAATGTTGAGGTTTTTATCAGTATTTTTGTCGGAATGGAGGTATTAAAAATTAGGGTTTTTGAGATATTTTGCGGGGGTTATAATTTTTAATCCAACCGTTGGATCGTGGTAATATTTGGATATGTTATACATACATAAGTTGAGTATATGTCCACAAATTTTGAACCGTTAAAAATGAACGTATGATTTATTATGAATTTTACGAGATGACTGGTTCAGAAATTGTTGAATTTTCGGAGTTTATCATTTTGATGGAAAATTCTAGAATTGGTGGGCCCCACTTGTGGTTGGTGAAGAAATGTGCTGAATTATATTTCAAATGTGGTGGGTGGGAATAGTAGCAGGTAAAGCCATCAGGTTGCAGGTCAAGCCTACTAAAATTTTCCTATAAATAGAGGGCTAAGTTAGAATTGAAAATCACACCAGAAACATAAGCTTTCTCTCTTTCTCTCTCTAGATTATTGAGTTTATTTTGTGAGTATTTAGATACTTGGTGAGTTGATATTCATCAGTGCAAGTTTTCTTCAGCGTCATATCCGATATCCAGTCAGAAGTGCTGCTCTTTTGAGGTAAGGGATAGTAAGGGATTTTAAGGGTTGTTATATTTTCAGTTTCGTAATTTTTCTGACCTTCAAAAATTCTGTAAAAATTTGAAATGATATTTTGATGAGTTTTCTTGATTGTGTCCAAAAATGGTGATTTTTGGATGTATAGATTAAGAGTTATGAATTTTATGAGAAAAGACTATTTTAAAAGTAACCGCTTATAACTCCTTGTGGTTAACTCCAAAATTGATGAAATTTTTATTGGAAGTACATGTATATGATAGAAGTATACTCTGTAAATTTCAGAATTTTTGGACAAAATAATAATTTTTGATAAATGTCTAAATATTCGGCTGTTTTGGCCATATGTAAAATAGTAAATGACTTTTAAAAATTATGAGAAAAATATATGTTCACTATGGGACTGTATTATGCTAAATTCCAAAAAGAAATATTTTTGGAACTGATTTGGTATTTTTCATGAAAATAGTCTAGTTATGAGTAAATGAATTAAATATGTTATGTGAAGTAAGAAAATTAAAAAATAGGATTTTATGACTTGAGAATCCTATATGAGGTATATGCAGATTTTGATGAGGGTTTTGGTTATTGGTGATGAAATCTTATGAGTTTGGCATTTTGAAATGATTAAATGCATTATTTTAGTAAAGTGTAAACAATTAAAATAAATTGTTTATAAATTTAAGAAATGTTATTCTTTCAATATCATTATACCGAAATATTGATATGGATTTTATTGTGGAATTCCTACCTTTTTGAGTCGGGGTTAATATTCACGAGTTACTATTTATGAGTTACTATTCACGAGTTACTATTCACGGGTTACTATTCACGAGTTACTATTCATGACAAAATTGGTTTCTTTTTCTGACCAAATTATAGTTGAGTTATGAATATTACTCTTGAGATTAAATCTATATGTTGATTATATTGTTTTTATTATCATATATAACATTTTTATAACCCTGATGTTGAATTTCTCTTTCACTTGAGTGTAAAGATGGGTAAAATTATTGGTATGATCGTGACTGAGAAATGTCTTTGGCCTGTAGTGCAAAGATGAATTGTTAACTGGTATGATCATGACCATTGAATTTATAATTGAATATCTTTAGCTTAAGTGTAAAGATGAATTGATCAACATGGTTATAATTATTGTTTATATAAATTCTGAAATGATTATATATTTCTTTGAGATATGAATATATTTGGCCTGTAGTGCAAATATGAACTGTTGATGAATATCTTTGGCCTGTAGTGCAAAGATGAATTATTGATGAATATCTTTGGCCTGTAGTGCAAAGATGAATTATTGATGAATATCTTTGGCCTGTAGTACAAAGATGAATTGTTGATGAATATCTTTGGCCCGTAGTGCAAAGATGACATGTTATTGAATATCTTTGGCCAGTAGTGCAAAGATGAACAGGTGTTGAGATGAACATGACCAACTGGTGATACAAATGAATATCTTTGGCAGTGGTGCAAAGATGAAGTTATTAGTATGATTATAAACAGAAAATGTGATTTGGTGTAACCATGATCTTTGATATTTCAGGTAAAGATAGGTGATGAAAATTATCTTCATCCTGGATGAGAAGAGGAATTTAGAACTACAGTTATGATTATGAGTTATTCATATGATTGTGGACCAGAATTGTTGATTGATATTACAGGGATAAAACATTGTTGGTGGATTTTTAACATGGAGAAGATAATAGACTTTATAGTCTATTTGACTCTTCTAATAGATTGCTCGTTCCGCTGCAACTATGGTTGAAATTTTTATCATTTACCATATGTTCTAAATCTCTGATTTATTATTGATGAAGGCTATTGATAATTTAATTATCTTTAGTCATGATATTCTTTACTGAGCTAGTTGTGCTCACCCTTTTGCTTCACAATTCCTTTCAGGTAATAAGAGTGTAGCTGGGTCGAGCGAGCGTAACGGGGAAATAGAACGGTGGTCTCTAGCTGTGGATGTTCTCCCGAAGCAGTATAGAAAAGTTCATTTAGTAGTTTTATTTGGTGAATCCAATAGGGTAAGGTGTACCCAACGTTGGAAGGGTGATTTGCCACTATCATACAAGATGTCTAACGATATACAACCTCGTGTCATCATAAGACAGGGATGTGCTCATCCACTTGCTGAGTATATATACGAGCACTACCTATATATTCTTGGTGTTTGTTTGAAGTATAATTCTCAATTAGAGACAGTAGAGATAATGATATGTCAAAAGAAGACTCACCATTGGGAAGAATATGATAGTAATCTTCTCGTTTTTCTTTGGGGTCTATTGGGTCAACCAAGGATAATTCTGTGGCCATATGATATCTATCATAACCTAGACGCATGGCCTCCCATGTACAAAGGTTTCCTTGAGCACTTCCCAAAGATTCTAATTTCTAAAACAGTTTTTGACTATACCTTTATGTAAGGTGTCATTGTGAGGTGATGTCCACGGTTGGAACATGAGTCACATTTGGTATATATTTGTATCCAAATTCACAACATATGTGTTGTTGTATTTTGCACGACAATTGTTGTAATAAAGTCGTAGTTATTTTCTGTACCATGTATTTGGCGACTCAGAATAGGTTGGATGGAATGGACCTATTTTGGGGTTGTCACATTTGGTATCAGAGCTTAGGGATATGATCTCTGGTGAAGATCGGGGAATACAACTAGGAGGGGGGAGACGAGTAAATCCTTCGCTAGTGTGTCCTACCTAAGCTTATTTGTTGGTCAGTCATACTATCGGGATATGATGTGATATGTTAATTTGTTAAATTAACCTTTGTTTTAAAGCTGTATTCTAGAATGATATCTGAAATAAAGGAGATGAGCAATGGAGAAATCATGATGACAGGGAAGATATAATCTGAAATGAAAGCAAGATATTCTCAACTTTTTGAAATACCAGGTACGTAAATTTCGGGGACGAAATTTCATAAGGAGGGGAGATTGTAAGACCCCAAATTTTATCAAATAAAAGTATTCAATTTTTCTGTTTAGTAAATGGTTAAATTGATAAAAAATTAAAGTTAAGGGTGATATATGAATATTTATCAAAATAAGCAAGTGGTTATAAAATATTCATTTTGTCGGGGAATATTCGTTTGGTCGTAGAATATTCTTTCTGTCGGGGAATATTCGTACGACGGCGCAGCTATTTGTGGGCCCCATAACAGAATAACTGTCGGATGAAGAAAACGACAAATTTGAGTTTTTACAAATAACGGCGTAGTTGTTATCGTTAATACTGTTGAAATACCCGGTGGTTAAAATACAGTAATACGCGTTATTGCACAGTAGCACACGGTATTGCACAGTATTTTTGAAATTATTGATTCTTACGTAAAAAGGCACTACTCAATAATTGTTATAGTAATTACTGTTCAATATTTTATTTTACTGATTCAATAATTGCTACGTTGAAATTTTATATTATTGTTGTTCAATAATTGTCACTGCATAGTATTTCCCATTATCAGATCAATAATTCATATTATTTGAATAATATTATTAGATAACATTATTGGCAATGTCTAGAAAGTTCTGTCTAAGGAGAGATTTGGTCACCTAATTGCGCGCCAATAAGGATAAATCCTTATTGGAAATCCCCTCTTTCCTGGGAACGGCCTGGTTGTCATAAATGTGATTCTGTAATATTATTTGTGAATAATTAATTATTGATTCATATGATAAGGAAATATTTATTTTATGTGGATATAAATGAGGGATATAATTTTGTGGTTAAAAATAAAGGAATTAATGTTGAGGTTTTTATCAGTATTTTTGTCGGAATGGAGGTATTAAAAATTAGGGTTTTTGAGATATTTTACGGGGGTTATAATTTTTAATCCAACCGTTAGATCGTGGTAATATTTGGTTATGTTATACATATATAAGTTGAGTATATGTCCACAAATTTTAAACCGTTAAAATGAACGTATGATTTATTATGAATTTTACGAGATGACTGGTTCAGAAATTGTTGAATTTTCGGAGTTTATCATTTTGATGGAAAATTCTAGAATTGGTGGGCCCTACTTGTGGTTGGTGAAGAAATGTGCTGAATTATATTTCAAATGTAGTGGGTGGGAATAGTAGCAGGTAAAGCCATCAGGTTGCAGGTCAAGCCTACTAAAATTTTCCTATAAATAGAGGGCTAAGTTAGAATTAAAAATCACACCAGAAACATAAGCTTTCTCTCTTTCTCTCTCTAGATTATTGAGTTTATTTTGTGAGTATTTAGATACTTGGTGAGTTGATATTCATCAGTGCAAGTTTTCTTCAGCGTCATATCCGATATCCAGTCAGAAGTGCTGCTCTTTTGAGGTAAGGGATAGTAAGGGAATTTAAGGGTTGTTATATTTTTAAGTTTCGTAATTTTTCTGACCTTCAAAAATTCTGGAAAAATTTGAAATGATATTTTGATGAGTTTTCTTGATTGTGTCCAAAAATGGTGATTTTTGGATGTATAGATTAAGAGTTATGAATTTTATGAGAAAAGACTATTTTAAAAGTAACCGCTTATAACTCCTTGTGGTTAACTCCAAAATTGATGAAATTTTTATTGGAAGTACATGTATATGATAGAAGTATACTCTGTAAATTTCAGAATTTTTGGACAAAATAATAATTTTTGATAAATGTCTAAATATTCGGCTGTTTTGGCCATATGTAAAATAGTAAATGACTTTTAAAAATTATGAGAAAAATATATGTTCACTATGGGGCTATATTATGCTAAATTCCAGAAAAGAAATATTTTTGGAACTGATTTGGTATTTTTCATGAAAATAGTCTAGTTATGAGTAAATGAATTAAATATGTTATGTGAAGTAAGAAAATTAAAAAATAGGATTTTATGACTTGAGAATCCTATATGAGGTATATGCAGATTTTGATGAGGGTTTTGGTTATTGGTGATGAAATCTTATGAGTTTGGCATTTTGAAATGATTAAATGCATTATTTTAGTAAAGTGTAAACAATTAAAATAAATTGTTTATAAATTTAAGAAATGTTATTCTTTCAATATCATTATACCGAAATATTGATATGGATTTTATTGTGGAATTTCTACCTTTTTGAGTCGGGGTTAATATTCACGAGTTACTATTCATGAGTTACTATTCACGAGTTACTATTCACGAGTTACTATTCACGGTTACTATTCACGAGTTACTATTCATGACAAAATTGGTTTCTTTTTCTGACCAAATTATAGTTGAGTTATGAATATTACTCTTGAGATTAAATCTATATGTTGATTATATTATTTTTATTATCATATATAACATTTTTATAACCCTGATGTTGAATTTCTCTTTCACTTGAGTGTAAAGATGGGTAAAATTATTGGTATGATCGTGACTGAGAAATGTCTTTGGCCTGTAGTGCAAAGATAAATTGTTAACTGGTATGATCATGACCATTGAATTTATAATTGAATATCTTTAGCTTAAGTGTAAAGATGAATTGATCAACATGGTTATAATTATTGTTTATATAAATTCTGAAATGATTATATATTTCTTTGAGATATGAATATATTTGGCCTGTAGTGCAAATATGAACTGTTGATGAATATCTTTGGCCTGTAGTGCAAAGATGAATTATTGATGAATATCTTTGACCTGTAGTGCAAAGATGAATTATTGATGAATTGTTGATGAATATCTTTGGCCCGTAGTGCAAAGATGACATGTTATTGAATATCTTTGGCCAGTAGTGCAAAGATGAACAGGTGTTGAGATGAACATGACCAACTGGTGATACAAATGAAAATCTTTGGCAGTGGTGCAAAGATGAAGTTATTAGTATGATTATAAACAGAAAATGTGATTTGGTGTAACCATGATCTTTGATATTTCAGGTAAAGATAGGTGATGAAAATTATCTTCATCCTGGATGAGAAGAGGAATTTAGAACTACAGTTATGATTATGAGTTATTCATATGATTGTGGACCAGAATTGTTGATTGATATTACAGGGATAAAACATTGTTGGTGGATTTTTAACATGGAGAAGATAATAGACTTTATAGTCTATTTGACTCTTCTAATAGATTGCTCGTTCCGCTGCAACTATGGTTGAAATTTTTATCATTTACCATATGTTCTAAATCTCTGATTTATTATTGATGAAGGCTATTGATAATTTAATTATCTTTAGTCATGATATTCTTTACTGAGCTAGTTGTGCTCACCCTTTTGCTTCACAATTCCTTTCAGGTAATAAGAGTGTAGCTGGGTCGAGCGAGGGTAACGGGGAAATAGAACGGTGGTCTCTAGCTGTGGATGTTCTCCCGAAGCAGTATAGAAAAGTTCATTTAGTAGTTTTATTTGGTGAATCCAATAGGGTAAGGTGTACCCAACGTTGGAAGGGTGGTTTGCCACTATCATACAAGATGTCTAACGATATACAACCTCGTGTCATCATAAGACAGGGATGTGCTCATCCACTTGCTGAGTATATATACGAGCACTACCTATATAATCTTGGTGTTTGTTTGAAGTATAATTCTCAATTAGAGACAGTAGAGATAATGATATGTCAAAAGAAGACTCACCATTGGGAAGAATATGATAGTAATCTTCTCGTTTTTTTTGGGGGTCTATTGGGTCAACCAAGGATAATTCTGTGGCCATATGATATCTATCATAACCTAGACGCATGGCCTCCCATGTACAAAGGTTTCCTTGAGCACTTCCCAAAGATTCTAATTTCTAAAACAGTTTTTGACTATACCTTTATGTAAGGTGTCATTGTGAGTTGATGTCCACGGTTGGAACATGAGTCACATTTGGTATATATTTGTATCCAAATTCACAACATATGTGTTGTTGTATTTTGCACAACAATTGTTGTAATAAAGTCGTAGTTGTTTTCTGTACCATATATTTGGCAACTCAGAATAGGTTGGATGGAATGGACCTATTTTGGGGTTGTCACAGTCAACACAAAGGCCCATTTTGTGTGACTTGCATAGGATGGAGATATAGTTAAAGACTCCAGGGACCCATGTGATGATGGCGAATATACGAGTAGAACCAACTTTAATCGATAAAGTTAAAGTTGCTCAAGCTACAGACCTGGAGCTGATGCGTATGAGGAAGAAAGTGCAAGAAGGTGCTATGCCAGAAGCAAGAATCGATGAAGAAGGAATACTTCGAGTCAACTCCAGACTTTGTGTTCCTAACAACCCTGATTTAAAGTATGAAATCATGATGGAGGCGCACAACACACCGTTTGCAATCCATCCTGGAAGTACCAAAATGTATCATGATCTTCGTCATATATTTTGGTGGAGCAATATGAAGAGAGAGATAGCGTTGTTTATCTCAAGGTGTCTAACTTGTCAACGAGTCAAAGCGGAGCATCAAGTACCAAAAGGTCCATTGCAACCACTTGAAATTCCAGAATGGAAGTGGGAGCACATTACCATGGATTTCGTTACCGGTCTTCCTAAGGTTTCTCAAGGTATAGATGCGATTTGGGTCATTGTTGATAGATTGACCAAGTCTGCTCATTTCTTACCGATACGAGAAACTTATACACTTGAACGTCTTGCTCGTATGTACATAAACGAGATTGTAAGACTGCATGGTATGCCAGTATCCATAGTTTCTGATCGAGACCCAAGATTCACTTCACGATTTTGGGTTAGTTTACAAAAAGCTATGGGCACAGATTTACAATTTAGTTCGGCATATCATCCTCAGACGGACGGACAATCAGAGAGGACTATTCAAACTCTAGAAGATTTATTAAGACTCTGTGTCTTTGACTTCAAGGGAAGTTGGGACAAGTTCTTACCATTGGTGGAGTTTTCCTACAACAACAGTTTTCAAGCAAGTATTGGCATGGCTCCATTCGAAGCATTGTATGGAAGAAAATGTCATTCTCCAGTATGCTGGGATGAGGTGGGTGAAGCAACGTTGTTGGGACCAGAGTTGGTACGTATGACTACAGAAAAGATTCAAACGATCCGACAACGTATAAAAACCTCACAAGATTGACAAAAGAGTTATGTTGATCTTCATCGAAAGGACGTGGAATTTGATATAGGAGATCATGTGTTCTTACGTGTTGCTCCATGGAAAGGAGTTACGAGATTTGGAAAAAGAGGAAAGCTCAATCCTCGATTCATCGGTCCATTTTTAATCCTCGATCGAGTAGGAACTGTGGCTTATAGACTCGCTTTACTGCCAAGTATGTCTCGTGTTCATAACGTTTTTCACATATCCATGTTACGCAAATATGTGGAAGACCCGAACCACATTATTAAGTTAGAACAGGACGAAATAGCGGAGGATTTGACGTATGAAGAAGTTCATGTTCAAATATTGGATAAGAAGGAACATATTCTACGCTCCAAGGTTATACCTCAAGTCAAAGTTTTGTGGAGAAACCACGATGTTGAGGAAATGACTTGGGAGTTAGAATCTGAAATGAAATCAAGGTATCCTTACCTCTTCGACATACCAGGTACGTACCCTAATTTCGAGGGCAAAATTTTATAAGAAGGGGAGGTTGTAAGACCCAACTTTTATAAATAAAGATGAATTTTCTATAAATATCATTTTCGAATATTATGGAGTTAATTTAATAAAATAGTTGTGGGTAATATTTATAAATTTTACAAAGTACGCAAGTTGTTATATAATATTCGATTGGTCGGGGAATATTCGTTTTAACAGGGAATATTCGTACAACGGCACAATCATTGGTGGACCCCACACCGGAATTATTGTCGGATTGAGAAAACGACAAAAATATTTTATTAAAAATAACTGCGGAAGTTTTACCATTGATACTGTTGAACTACTCGGTAGTAAAAGTACAGTAATACGTGTGGTTGCATAGTAGCACACGGTATTGATTATTAATGCTTATGTGAGAAGTCACTCAGTTTGATTCAATTATTATCAGTTAATAATATGAATTATTTAGCGATAATGACGTTTTGTTTTATTCGTATTATTAACGTAATAAAACAGAAACATCTTTTTATATAAAACAAAATACTTTATTAAAGTTATTCTATAAATAGAATATATTTTATTTTATTTAAAAGATTTTTCTTTAAATATGGACCGTCAGATTAAAGTAATCAATCTGGACCGTTCATGGATTAGTTACTATGCATTCTATTTTTCTATAAATAGCAACTCATTCCTTTATTATTTCTTACGAATTCACTGAACTCTAGAGAGAGAAACTATAGAGAGAAACTATAGAGAGAGAGAGAAGAAGAGTATTCTGCTACTTAACTACTTCCTTATTACAGTTCTTCTATAAAACGGTAAGGGGTGTTATTCTTTCTTATTCATGAAGAGAACTGTTGTTGTTCCATTTCTTATTATTCTGTTAGAATAACCTGTATACGCGGTCTACCCTATACTTGGTGACATTCTTCTATTATTCTGTTAGAACATCATGTCTGTGTGTTTTACACCGGACCTGGTTCCGTTTTTATTATTATTCTGTTGGAACATCCTGTCTGTGTGTTTTACACCGGACCTGGTTCCGTTTTTATTATTATTCTGTTGGAACATCCTGTCTGTGTTTTACACCGGACCTGGTTCCGTCTTTATTATTATTCTGTTGGAATATCCTGTCTGTGCGTTTTACGCCGGACCTGGTTTCATTATTTATTATTCTGTGGGAATAACCTGTCTGTGCGGTCTATCGCATGCATGGTGATTTCTTTTGTTATTTCATTCTTTATTATACTCAGTTGGTTAAGTTTTGACTTCTATACTCCATGAAATTTGTGGAATATCCTTGATAGTTGCGTTTCATCCAGTATCTTTTCAAAAAAATATTCTTCTAAGTATTCTTGAATTTTACTCCACAAAGCAGTATCATGTTGACAATTTGGACGTTGTTAATTCTTGGATAAATTAATTCTTGAACCTGTTTTATTGAATTCTTATATCATTGTCATCATCCTCATGTTTATAAAATGTTGAAAGTCATCTGTGGCCTGTAGTGCATAGATGGACTTGGTATGATTATGACCAGGGATTATTCGGTATAATCAGGACCGTAATGTTACAAATAATGTAGTAAAAGTCCTCATTGGCCCGTAGTATATTGATGGACAGTTGTTGGCATGATCATGACCATTAATGAATACACGAATATCCTTGGCCGTAGTGCAGGGGTGATTCGATGATGTGAATTATTTTATTAAGCTGAGTCCCAGCGATAACAATGCTGAAAAACCTTTTAAATCATAAAAGATAGTAGAGTTTATTTTCTACTTAACTCTTTTAATGGATTGCTTGTTCCGCTGCAGTTAAACTTGATGTCTATTATATTTTATCAGTTTAACATTGTTGAAGGCTAATGATAATTTATTCTGCATTATCGTAGTCATAATATTTCTTATTGGGCTAGTTGAGCTCACCCTTTCTTTCACTGTTCTCTTCAGGAAATGAGAACGTAACTGGGGCAAGTCGGGGAACGGAGTGATGGTCCGAATGATAGTATTAGTTAGTAGTCCTCACTATTCTATGTAATGGTGTGTTAATAAATGTAACGAGGACTCCTTTTGAGTATGAATACTCTCTAGAAGATAATATTTGTATTCAAACTCACAGTTTATGTTTTGTCGTATTGTACACGACAGTTGTATTAGTAAGTTGTATTTGTATTCTGTACTATGTATCTAACGGCCCAAGATGGGTGATGTATACCTAATTTTGGGGGCGTCACAATAGCGACAGATTTAATAATTTTATTTAATTTATTTTCTAAAAATTATTTAAAAATAGAAATTAATTATTAAAAATTCAAAAAATAGTTTTAAAAATTATTTTAAGTTATAAAAATTAACTTTTAATAATTTGACATATTTTTCATAAATATTAATATTTAGTTGTATATTATTAATATTTACTTTATTTAATAAATGCATTAAATAAATTAAATAAAAATGATTTTATTATACTACAAAAAATTTAAATGATAAAAAGGTATTTAATAATATTTTAAGTTATAAAATATAACATTTAATATTTTAAGACAAATTACATTAATTTTTTAATATTAATGATATTAGATTTAGTTAACAATTATATTAAATAAATTAATTAAAAATGATTTTAATATTATAAAAATTATTTTAAATGAAAATAAATAGTTTTAAAATATTTTAAGTTATAAAATATAACTTTTAATACTTAAAAGTAAATTTCATTAATAATTTAATATTAAATGATTATAAATTTATTTAATAATAATATTAAATAAATTGTTTAAAAATAATTTTATTGATTTAATATTTTGGCAATGGTTTCATTAATAATTTAATATTAATTAAATATCAATGATAATAGAATTATTTAGTATTTAAGTCATTGAAAAATGATTACAGTGTTTGAAAAATCATGATAAATTATAATAATTAATTAGAAATTATCATAAGCCATGAAAAAATAATATGACTGTTATTTAAATTATCTAATCGAATATTGAACTACAGAATAGAGTTTTAGACTCGATAATTACCCAATAAAGCCGTCGGTACACTGAAATATTTTACACTACAAAAAAATAGGCCTTTAGCAACGATTTTTCAGACAACGACTTTTTAAGTTGTTGCTAAAAGTATATGTTTAGCAATAAAATTTGTCCTTCGTTGCAGATTGTGTCAGGCTTTCACTTTTTGCAACGAAATTCATAAGTCGTTGCAAATTTTCGTTGCTAATTCATTGGCGGGAAAAATTTTCGTTAGAAATTCGTTGCGAAATTTTTGGCCACTTGATTTTCCGTCATCGTGAGCAACGAAAGTTTTTTTGTTATTAAAAATGGGGCTTTTGCAACGATTTTTCAGGCAACAACTTTATAAGTCGTTGCTAAAAGTGTATGTTTAGCAACGAAACTTATCCTTCGTTGCAGATTGTGTCAGGCTTTCACTTTTTGTAACGAAATTCATAATTAGTTGTAAAATTTGGAAACAAAATTCGTTAGAAATTCGTTGCAAAATTTCTAACCACTTAATTTATCCTCATCGTGGGCAACGAAAGTTTTTTTGTTGCTATATTTCATTGCCTAATATGGACCACATTCATTGTCAATAATTTTTATTTTCGTTGCATATTTTATACAACTTTTTACAACGACTATTAAAATGTTGTCTTAAATTAAGATAATAATAATAATAATAATAGTAGTAGTAATAATAATAATAATAATAATAATAATAATAATAATAATAATAATAATAATAATAGTAGTAGTAATAGTAGTCATAATAATAATAGTACTAATAATAATAATAACAATAATAGTAATAATAATAATAATAGTAGTACTAATAATAATAATAATAATAATAATAATAATAATAATAATAATAATAATAATAATAATAATAATAACAACAACAACAATAACAGTAATAATAATAATTGTAGTACTAATAATAATAATAATAATAATAACAGTCATAATAATAATATTAATTCTTATTATTAGTACTATTATTATTATTATTATTATTATTATTATTATTATTATTATTATTATTATTATTATTATTATTATTATTATTATTATCATCATCATTATCATCATCATCATCACGCAATTAGTTATATACATTTATGTATGTATGTAACAGATCTAAGGAAAGGGGATCTGTTTTAATTTGGGGGAAATGATTTGTTCAGTTATAAATACTAATTCTTGCAAAATAATAGTAATTAGGACCATGTGCTCGGGTGGTCATTGGATTTATATTCCAAATTGGAGGTATTGGGCTCGAATCTTTGCATCAACATATTTTTTTAGAGGGATAAATAACGTTTTGGTCACTGTACTAGGGTCCAATTTTCATTGTGGTTACCGAAACTTTTTTGTTACAATCGAATAATTGTACTCTCAAAAAATTATAAAATGATCATTTCGTTCGATTTCCATCCAAAAATTTGACGAAAATGCTGACTGTGCATATTGACCCGTTATTTTTGCTGACGTGACCCGTTATTTGCTGACGTGGAGGGTAGAAGGCTTGCCTTAAAAATTTTCTTAAAGAAAATGTTGCTAACAAGTGTTGAACTCTAGACCTCCCCAAACTAGAACCATATATTCTAACAAAAACCACTAGATCAACTACCTATTATACTAAAATTTATGTAACACTGATATTTAAACCACCTAGCATCGTTTATATGCATGTGAAGATGAGATAATAATAATAATATTAATTGTAATAATTATTATTGTAATAATAATACAAAATTTTAAATAATAAAAATTATTGTAATAATTAAAATAATAATAATAATAATTAGTTCCAATATAATTAGTTCTTTCTCATTTACACTTCATTTCATTCATAAAATTTCTGGCATAATTAAAAGTGAAAGAAAATGATTAAATTAACAAATTAATTATACATGCAGGAACTCCTACGTGAAGTTGCCAGTACTACCATTTGTTAATATCAAATCTATAAACATATTTTAATTATTCTTTTAGAGGGCATCGATCACTATATATATATATATATATATATATATATATATATATATATATATATATATATATATATATATATCAGCTAGCTAGGAACCTCAAAATTTTCTCACTTAAAGTCATGAAGTCATGGCTAATTGGCTATGGGTTGAAGAATTAAGCATGCATGCATGTGGCCTAATTGTTAATTTCCAATATTAGCAAAAGAGCTTGGATTGACTTTTAATTGAATGCATATGATCACTAACATGGAAACCAACTCCCACTATGGAAATACCTAAAGGAAAAAAAACATTAAGATAGAGAAATAAAATCAATAATTTTATTATTATTATTATTACTATTATTATCATTAAAAAAATAAAAAAGGGTACGTATGTCGCTCTTTTTGTCATTTGTCACTAAAAGATCAACTTTCCATCATACCTAAATTAATGTCTTTATTGGCCCTACGTACCCACCCCACCCCAATGCCCTCGTACGTACTTTCCATTATTATTATTATTATTATTTTAATTATTACAATAATTATTATTATTTAAAATTTTAATTATTTAAAATTTAGTATTATTATTACAATTATTATTATTATTACAGTAATTATTATCTCATCTTCACATGCATATAAACGATGCTAGGTAGTTTAAATATTAGTGTTACATAAATTTTTGCATAATAAGTAGTTGTTCTAGTAGTTTTTGTTTGAATATAAGGTTCTAGTTTGGGAAGGTCTAGAGTTCAACACTTGTTAGCAACATTTTCTTTTATGAAAGTTTTTAAGGCAAGCCTTCTACCCTCCACGTCAGCAGATAACGGGCCACGTCAGCAAAAATAATGGGTCAATATGCACAGTCAGCATTTTCGTCAAATTTTTTGGACGGAAATCGAACGGAATGACCGTTTTGTAATTTTTTGAGAGTACAGTTAATCGATTGTAACAAAAAAAGTTTCGGTAACCACAATAAAAATCGGACCCTAGTACAGTGATCAAAGCGTTATTTATCCCTTTTTTTGGATAAAGCTCAATATTCGCCACGTCAGCCCGTCCACGTGTAAAATAAAATAAAAAAATGTCCACGTAGATCTGCCACGTGTGCCACGTAGGCGCCACGTGCGTTGGATAAAGATCAATATTCTTCACGTCAGCTCGTCCACGTGTAAAATAAAATAAAAAATGCTCACGTAGATCTGCCACGTAGGAGTCACGTGTACAGATCAACGCACGTAGGCGTTGACCAAAAGAAAATGTCTCAATACCCAAAAACTCTTAAAGTTCAGTGACCGACTTTGCATTTTACCCTTATAATATATTGTGTAACTCTTCAAAAAGTCTACGGAATGAAAATTTTAATTAATTTAACGATATTTTAAACATGAACAAATGAAATGTTACATAAGATTAAAACTAAATTGTATGTAGTTAATAAAGTTATATATATATATATATATATATATATATATATATATATATATATATATATATATATATATATATATATATTGTACTTATAAGTTGTTCCATATTATTTAATTGACTTTTTACTAAATTTAAATGTATATAAAAGAAAATAGATACATATACTTACGAGAATTCCTCAGATCGATACAAAATGTCAAGAAAGGGAACTCTACATGACAAACAGTGAAATTCAGATTCCAAGAGCTAAGCTTAGTTGTCAGTAGTTTATTTTTATTCAATTTTTTTCCAAACTAAGTTTTGTTCCACTTACATAAACAAGATGACACGTGACAAAATTTTGAGTCTTGGACAACTAATGGTATTTATCCTGGACAACTGATTTGGAGTCGATATGGATCAAAACTAATTAATTAATTTAAAACTAAACAAATTGGAATGTATTTTTAATATGGACCAAAACTAGTTAAATTAGTTTCAACTAATATTTTTACTTTTTAATATGGGTTCAAAACTAAACCAACTCATAGTATAAAAATTAGTTAACAAAACTAAACCAACTCATAATATACTTTTTGGTCACTGTATTAGAAATTGTAATAATAATAATTGTAATAATTATCATTGTAATAATAATAATAAATTTTAAATAATTAAAATAATAATAAAATAATAATTAAAATAATAATAATTAAAATTAAAATTTTAAATAATAATAAAATTATTATTATTATTATGGTACTAATCCTGCAAAGCCCATCAGTATTAAGACTGGAACAAAATACAAAAAATGATATATTAAGATATAAATTTCAACATAGATTTGTGAGCCATGAAATAAGTCATGTCTGCATTTACCAATGTTAGAAACTAAAAAGTGTTCACAAGACAAAAGTGTTTACTAATGCGATAATTAAAATTTTAAATAATAATAAAAAATTATTATTATTATTATTATTATTATTATTTTAATTATTATAATTATTATAATTATTATTATTATTACAATTATTATTATTATTATTATTGTTATAATTGTAATAATAATAATAATTATTATTACCATAATAATAATAATAATTAAAATTAAAATAAGAGTGATCCGACAAATTATCTGTATTAAATGTCAGTGTATATGAATTGAAAAAAATTAAAAGGACTCACACATTATTATTCTATCTTATCCATTAGAGTTTAGTTGTAATATGACTTTATTATGAAATTTAACGATAAATATATTATTTTTCAAAAAAAAAAAACTAATTGTAATTGTAGTGACTATTTTTAATCATTGAACTCTTGCAAATTTTTCTATTATAAATATTTGTTATTCGCTAATGTACTTCTTATACTTACCCATGATTTTTTTTAAATTTAAATTTAATTTGATCGAGTCCTATAACAATAAAAAGAAAATATTTAAATTAAATAAAATAAGTTATATAACATATTTACATCATTTTATTAAAATACTAAAATTCAAAACATAACATATTTAATTCAAATATTAAAAATACTAATTAAAAAAATACTAAAATATTAATTAAAAAAAAACTAAAATACTAAAAAAATCAAATTAAAAAAAATACTAAAATCTTTCATTTTTCTCAGATCTGAACCCACCATTCTTCTCTAAACCCACCATTCTTCCAAAAATCCATATCTATTCTCTAAAGCCACCATTCTTCTCAGATCTGAGCCTCACTCTCTAAGCATCACTCTCTCTCCTAATTCTTCGTCGACTTGAGGAGCTCCGGCATGGACACCCGGGTGAGACTCGAGTTGAAGGTTGAGATTTGAGCTTGGGGTGGTTCGGGTACGGGCTCGGTTTTGATGGCGGTGATGGGTCCGGACCTATTTTCTGGCTTTGCAGAAGATGACGAGGAAGGCGAAGATTAGGGTGATGGCGAAGAAGCTGGCTGTGGCAGCAAAAACGACTTGGATTATTGGTTCCAAACCAGCGATCGACCTAAAGTTCTCCCATGGATCTCGTCGTGGTGGATCTGTTGACCGGTTGGATCTCATCGTGGTGGTAGTGGTTCTGTTGATGGCGTGATTTTGAGAGGCAGCGGTGCATAGTGGTGGATTTTTGGAGTTTTTCGATTCTCCTCGATAATACCAATAAAAGGCACCACTCCGTCCAAGATATTATCGTCGCTTATTTTTCCTGCATAAAAAAAGGCACTATCCTTACCAACATCGTCGCTGTTTGAGCCGACTCAGAGCGACTCGTTATCTTTGAAACCATCTACATCGTCGTCAGAAAAGAGTATGTCGGCTAAGCCCGATTCTGGGTTTCCGTCAACGGTCAGGATTGCCGGTCTGAATTCGAACGGGAAGGGTGGTGGACTGGCCTTTGTGGGTCAGGTTTTCAGTATGTGTGATCTTTTTGGAACTGGTTTATGGCTGTCTCTATTCACTTTGACATACCCTTTATTTCCAAAAGGTATTTCCTTTATCCCTCACTCTACTTTGTTATGTATTTGTCAAGTATTGTTATTTTTGAATTCGTGTTTCGGTGTAAGTTATTACTTTATTTTTGGTATTTATGTTTAGTTAATATGTTGTATTGCTATTTGGGTGATAGTTATACTCATGTTACTTTATGAATCATAGTGTTGTTTGAATACGTAGTATAGTTTGTGCTTGAACTAGAAACAGTGACCCTTTCTCAAAGACTCACCAAAAAGAACAGAAGAAAGCTGGGAATGGTGCAATTGGGACCCATTAGTAGCCAATAGGTAACACAAGAAAGTTGAATTAGCCTTTTCTTTTTTTTTTCTACATTAATGTATATTTACTTCTGGGTCAATACATTTCCACAATATGGTTATTTTGACTGGTATTTGTGCTTTATGTAAATTTGTGTTTGGGTCAATAAATTTGCACAATATTCGATTTTTTAAATTTAGTGGACATGTGGTTTAAATTATAATATAAAAACAAATAATTTGGGTTTAGTTCAGGCCGGCAGGGCTTTCGGTTTGTTTGATTTCTATTACTGTTTGTGAAGATTGTGAAGTACTTGATTTAACCATAATCAGTTTTGTGCCTGTAGATTCAGTGCAGTTTTCTTGGTTTTAAGGTCAATTAGATGGGGGCAAAAGCAAAGAAAGCAATGATGAAGAAACAGAAGAATAAGATTTCTACTACACCAGTGTTGCAGGGTTTGCAGCATGCTTACCCAAGTTCGTCAATGGGGCAGGCATCAACTAGTAAGGCTAGTGGGTCTTTGTTCCTTTTATACCATGTTTCTCTTCGTGTTTGTAGTTTTGTTTCACTCTACATGTGGGATTTTTTGTGCCGAGCTTCTGATTTTTAGATCTGAATCACAACTTTGCAATCAAGCTTGCCAATTTTTCATTTGGTGATATGGGTCTGGCTCATTTTTTTGCTTGATTCATAAACTCCAGTTCTGTTAGTTTGTTCTTTAATGCCAAGTTTATAGAGAAATGTAATATGTTTATTTATTCTAGCTACAAAATTAGTGTAATCATGGGAAAATTATGGTTAAGATCTTAGTAATTTGTGTATTTAAAATAATTTAATGACCTTTTTCTAGATAAATATGAAATTGAAGTTGAGTTTGAAAATACTCAATTGTTACAATGTACCGCCGCTCTCTCTGTGAGATCTTTGTGAGAGTACTTGTTCTTTTTGGAACAGAGGGAGTATTATAGGCTATTTTTATTAACATTGCTTAATGTGGACTGAAAGTATTATTATTTTTATTAAAAATTTTAAGTTTTATGTATTTTTCTAATTTTATATTGTATCATATATACTAATTTTTTGAGATATTATTTGAGCACGTTTTTAGTAATTACTGAATTTTTTTCTATCTTCTTTTGTAAATATCTTAGACTTTATTAAACATTTAAACCAATATTACTTGTTATGATATTTCATGCATTCAACCTAATTATAGTATGCCATAAAGTTAAATATGCTTTGTAAAAGTACAAGGATGGGGTCAATTATTTTGTGTAAGAATATTATTTCGTTCTTTCTTTCTTTTCTTATATTTTATTTTAACTTCAAATTTGATTATAATTAGTTATAAATTCGTGTAAAATGGTAAAAGTGAGTTCTGTGAAATGTAACACATATTCTTTCCAAGCTAGCAAAACTCTTTTATATGAAGTTTTCTGTTTCTGTATTAGGTGGAATATAACAATTGTTAATCAATTTTTTTGTGTGTGTTTGTGAAATGGCAACCGAAAGATGTGGGAATGGCAAGGTGATGAGTTTGCTCTCCAAGAAGGTATCAATCTTGACGAGTCCCTAGAATTATTTTCAACTAGTAAGTTAAGATACTTGAAATTACTGATACTAACTAGTTGTTGTTGTAATTAGATGTACCTAAGATCTTATGGAACAATGTAAGCCAGAATGAAAATCTATCGTACATATTTGATGATATAACGCCAATAAAGGCCTGTGGTGATGTGGGTTATCATGCTACAAACAGTGGCACTTTATTGACACACTTTGTTTATCAAGCGATAAATAGAAATGACAAAAATAAAACTTTTGATATTTGTCCTTCGAAATTTTAAGTACAATTTGAAGAACACATGTCTAATTCCAGGAAATAAATTACAGAAAATAAAAAGAATGTGAAGACATGCAAACCGAGTTCTTCTCAAGTACAGAGGTGGAGATTGCTACAGTTTGACACTGAGGTTTTAAAAATTCCCTATTGCAATGAAGAGATGCGACCCACATTCCTAAAAACAAAGGTTGTATTATTTTGTTAGCTCAATTTCATTCTGAAAATAGTCATATCTAATCATTTAATTACCTTGTCATATGCAACTTATAACGACATCTTATTATGTTACCAAATTTAATGTTGGTTCTGTTGTGTTATGAACATTGTACTACCTCACCGCACGGGTGGGTCTACATATTATAGAGTTATAGTCATTACTCATTAGACAGGCCAGAGGTGGAGATTGTTTTCGCAGGAGTTTGCTTCTTCACTTCAGGTGGCCAATGCTCTTTCAGTGAACCTTCGTCAACATGCTAATTTGGTTGAAGATTTATTTATTCTCTATGGTAAGATCTTCAAGTTTATGCTTGATTGCTATCTATTTGCTCCTTCACCATATATTAATTTCTCACTCAAAATGTTATACTTTTAAAAAATTCTGTTTTTGTGAAATGCTTTTAAATTAAATGCATTCTTATTGTACTAGGTTTCTGATATGTATGATAATCAACATTGTTTGGTGAACTATTGAATTTGGCCCGAGTTTATGGGATTTTAAAGTTAGTTTGTGTTGGACTATGTCAATTTTGTAATGCCTTTTAGTTTGGGTGATGTAGATTGTGTGTTTTCTAACCTAAAGAATGTTGCGTGATCAATCTGTTTTGCTTACAAGCACTATGGTAGTAATTAAAAAGTTAAACATTTGTCTACACTAATATGTACAGGGAAAGTTAAACTTGTGTCTGTTATTAGTTCTTGTGAGACCCCGAATTTTATGAAATAAAAGTATTCAATTTTTCTATTTTGGTAAATAGTTAAATTGATAAAAGTTTAACGTTAAGGGTAACATGTGGAATTTTTTTTTCAAAGTAAGCAAGTTGATATAAAATATTCGTTGTGTCGAAGAATATTCGATTAGTCGGGGAATATTCTTTTTGTCGGGGAAGATTCGTACGACGGTACAATCATTAGTGGACCCCACAACGGAATTATTGGTGGATTGAGAAAACGACAAAAATATTTTTATGAAAATAACGGCGAAAGTTTTACCGTTAACTGTTGAAACACACGGTGTTAAAAGTACAGTAATACGCGTGGTTGGATAGTAGCACACGGTATTGATTATTGATGCTTACGTGAGAAGTCACTCAATTTTGTTTTATTAGTATTATTAATGTAATAAAACAAAAAATCTTTTAATATAAAACAGAATACTTTTATAAAGTTATTCGTTTTATTAGGCTAATAGTAAAATCTTTTTATATAAAACAGAATACTTTTATAAAGTTATCTATTTTATTAGACAATAATTAGAATATATTATATTTTATTATGCATAGTATTTGTATAGTTCCTGTATAGTGTGTGCATAGTAAAATCTTTTATAAACTTATTCATTTTATTAGATTATAAATAGAATATATTATATTTTATTTAAAAGATTTTGCTTTAAATATAGACCGTCAGATTAAAGTAAATCAATCTAGACCGTTCATGAGTTAGTTACTATGCAGTCCATTTTTCTATAAATAGAAGCTCATTCCTTCATTATTTTCTTACGAATTCATTGAAACTCTAAAGAGAGAAACTATAGAGAGAAAGAAGAAAAGTATTCTGCTATTTCACTATTCCGATATCAAGTATCTTTTACGGTAAGGGATATTATTTGTTGTACTCATAAAGGGTATTCTTTCTTTCTTATTCATGAAGAGAACTTCTGTTATTTCATTCTTTATTTTTCTGTTGAAATAACCTGTATACGCGGGCTACCCTATACTTGGTGAAATTCTTCTGTTATTTCATTTTTATTATTCTGTTGGAACATCCTGTATGTGCTTTATGCCGGACCTGCTTCCATTATTTATTATTCTGTCGGAATATCCTGTCTGTGCTTTACGTCGGACCTGGTTTCATTATTTATTATTCTGTCGGAATATCCTGTCGGTGCATTTACGCATGACCTGGTTCCATTATTTATTTTTATGTTGAAATAACCTGTCTGTGCGGTCTATCGCATGCCTGGTAATTTCTTTTGTTATTCTATTCTTTATTATACTCAGTTGGTTAAAGTTTTGGCTTTTATACTCCATGAAATTAGTGGAATATCCTTGATATTTACGCTTCATCCATTATCTTTTCATGGAAGTATTCTTTTGAGTATTTTTTAATTTTACTCCACAAAGAAGTATCATGTTGACAATTTGGACGTTATTGATTCCTGGATAAATTAATTCTTGAACTTGTTTTATTGAATTATTATGTCATTGTCATCATCCTCATGTTTATATTATGTTGAAAGTCATCTGTGGCCTGTAGTGCATAGATGGACTTGGTATGATTATGACCAGGGATTATTCGGTATAATCATGACCGTAATGTTACAAATGATGTGAAAAAGTCCTCATTGGCCCGTAGTTCATTGATGGACAGTTTTTGGTATGATTATGGCTATGGATTCTCTCGGCCAAGGGTGCAAAGATAAATTATTTTATGGCATGATCAGGACCGTTGATGAAAACACGATTATCTTTGGCCCGTAGTGTATGGATAATTCGTGGTCGTGATACTAATGAATATCCTTGGTCTGTAGTGCAGGGATGATTCGATGATGTGGATTAATTATTGAGCCGAGTCTCAGCGATGAAATATTAATTCATAGATGTGATAATAATGAATATCTTTGGCGATAATGCATGGATAATTCATAGATGTGATACTAACGAATGTCCTTGGCCATAGTGCATGGATAATTCGAAGGTGTGAATTATTTATTAAGCTGAGTCTCAGCGATAAAATATTGGTTATACACTTTTAATTTGTAAAAGATAGTAGATATCATACTCTACTTGACTCTTCTAAAATATAGTTGTATGTCTTTGGCCGTAGTGCAAAGATGAATTTATTAGTATAATTATGAACAAGAATTGTGATTTGGTATAACCATAATTTTTGATGTTTCAGGTGAATATAGGTGATGAAAATTATCTTCGTCCTGGGTGCGAAGAGGAATTTAGAATCACAATTATGATTATGAGTTATTCATATGATTGTGGACAGGAATGGTTGATTGATGTTACAGGGATAAAATATTATTGGTGGACTTTTAACATGGAGAAGATAATAGACCTAATGGTCTATTTGACTCTTCTAATGGATTGCTCGTTTCGCTGCAACTATGGTTGAAAAGTTTTTATCACCTACCATATGTTCTAAATCTCTGATTTATTAATGATGAAGGCTATTGATGATGTAAATTAGCTTTAATTGTAATATTCTTTACTGGGCTAGTTGAGCTCACCCTTTTGCTTTCATTGTTCTCTTCAGGAAGTGAGAACGCAGCAGGGACTAGTCAGGGAACGGAGTGACTGTCCAGATGATATCATTAGTAGTTCTCACTATTCTATGAAATAGTGTGATAGTTGTGGAGGTTCTCCCTAAACAGTATAGAAAAGTGTGTTGTATTCTATACATCATTTAGTAGTTATATTTGGTAAATCAAATAGGGTGAGGCGAACCCAACTTTAGAAGGGTGTTTTGCTACTATCATACAAGATGTCTAATGACATACAACCTCGTGTTCTCGTAAGATATGGTTGTGCACATCCACTTGCTGAATATATCTACGAGCACTATCTATATGATCTTGGAGTTTATTTGAAGTATAATTTTCACTTGGAGACAACGGAGATATTTATATGTCAAGAGAAGACTCACCATTGGAAAGAAGATGATAGTAATCTTCTTATTTTTATTTGGGGACTTTTGGGTCAACCAAATGATAATGCTGTGGACATATGATATCTATCATAACCTAGACGCATGGCCTCCCATGTATGAAGGTTTCCTTGAGCAGTTCCCAAATATTTTAATTTTTAAAACAGTTTTTGACTATACTTTTATGTAAAGTATCATTGCAAGGTTGTGGTCGAGGTACCATGAGAGTTACATACATTTGTATTAAAACTCAAAGTTAACTGTGGTCGTATTCCATACGACAGCTCAACAGTTGTATAAATGAAGTTGTATTTAAATTTTGTACCATGTATCTGGCGACTCAGAATGGGTGATGTATACCTAATTTTGGGGGCGTCACAGTTAGTATCAGAGCTTAGGGATATTGTCGCTGGCGGAGATAAGAGTCTAGAACTAGGAGGGGAGAGAGTATTTATATACTTCGCTAGTGTGTGACTTACCTAAGCTGAAATTGCTTACTTGATAAGTTGACAAAGTATGATATGTCAATTAACCTTTGTTTTGAAGCTATATTCTAGAATGATATCTGAAATACAGAAGATGAGAAATGGGAAAATCATGATAGCGAGAAAATTACCGGGAAGGTACAATCTGAAAAGAAAGCAATGTATTCTCATCTCTTCGAATATTAGGTACATACGTAAATTTCGAGGGCAAAATTTCATAAGGAGGGGTGATTGTGAGACCCCGAATTTTATGAAATAAAAGTATTCAATTTTTCTATTTTGGTAAATAGTTAAATTGATAAAAGTTTAAAGTTAAGGGTAATATGTGGAATTTTTTTTTCAAAGTCAGCAAGTTGATATAAAATATTCGTTGTGTGGGGAATATTCGATTAGTCGGGGAATATTCTTTTTGTCGGAGAATATTCGTACGACGGTACAATATTTGCTGGACCCCACAACGAATTATTGTCGGATTGAGAAAACGACAAAAATATTTTTATGAAAATAACGGCGAAAGTTTTACCGTTAACTGTTGAAACACCCGGTGTTAAAAGTACAGTAATACGTGTGGTTGTATAGTAGCACACGGTATTGATTATTTATGCTTACGTGAGAAGTCACTCAGTTTTGTTTTATTAGTATTATTAATGTAATAAAACAGAAATACTTTTTATATAAAACAGAATACTTTTATAAAGTTATTCGTTTTATTAAGCTAATAGTAAAATCTTTTTATATAAAATAGAATACTTTTATAAAGTTATCTGTTTTATTTGACAATAATTAGAATATATTATATTTTATTATGCATAGTATTTGCATAGTGCCTGCATAGTGTCGGCATAGTAAAATCTTTTATAAAGTTATTCGTTTTATTAGATTATAAATAGAATTTATTATATTTTATTTAAAAGATTTTGCTTTAAATATGGACCGTCAGATTAAAGTAAATCAATCTAGACCGTTCATGAGTTAATTACTATGCAGTCTATTTTTCTATAAATAGAAGCTCATTCCTTCATTATTTTCTTACGAATTCACTGAAACTCTAGAGAGAGAACTATAGAGAGAAAGAAGAAAAGTATTCTGCTATTTTACTACTCCGATATCAAGTTTCTTTTACGGTAAGGGATATTATTTGTTGTACTCGTAAAGGGTATTCTTTCTTTCTTATTCATGAAGAGAACTTCTGTTATTCCATTCTTTATTTTTCTATTGAAATAACCTGTATACGCGGGCTACCCTATACTTGGTGAAATTCTTCTGTTATTTCATTTTTATTATTTTGTTGGAACATCCTATATGTGCTTTATGCCGGATCTGCTTCCATTATTTATTATTCTGTCGGAATATCCTGTCTGTGCTTTACGCCGGACCTGGTTCCATTATTTATTATTCTGTCGGAATATCCTGTTTGTGCTTTACGCCGAACCTGGTTTCATTATTTATTATTCTGTCGGAATATCCTGTCGGTGCATTTACGCATGACCTGGTTCCATTATTTATTTTTATGTTGGAATAACCTGTCTGTGCGGTCTATCGCATGCCTGGTAATTTCTTTTGTTATTCTATTCTTTATTATACTCAGTTGGTTAAAGTTTTGGCTTTTATACTCCATGAAATTAGTGGAATATCCTTGATATTTGCGCTTCATCCAGTATCTTTTCATGGAAGTATTCTTCTGAGCATTTTTGAATTTTATTCCACAAAGCAGTATCATGTTGATAATTTGGACGTTATTGATTCCTGGATAAATTAATTCTTGAACTTATTTTATTGAATTATTATGTCATTGTCATCATCCTCATGTTTATATTATGTTGAAAGTCATCTGTGGCCTGTAGTGCATAGATGGACTGGGTATGATTATGTTCAGGGATTATTCGGTATAATCATGACTGTAATGTTACAAATGATGTGGAAAAGTCCTCATTGGCCCGTAGTGCATTGATGGACAGTTTTTGGTTTGATTATGGCTATGTGGATTCTCTTCGGCCAAGGGTGCAAAGATGATTTATTTTATGGCATGATCAGGACCGTTGATGAAAACACGATTATCTTTGGCCCGTAGTGCATGGATAATTCGTGGTCGTGATACTAATGAATATCCTTGGCCTGTAGTGCAGGGATGATTCGATGATGTGGATTAATTATTGAGCTAAGTCTTAGCGATGAAATATTAATTCATGGATGTCATAATAATGAATATCTTTGGCCGTAGTGCATGGATAATTCATGGATGTGATACTAACGAATATCCTTGGCTATAGTGCATGGATAATTCGAAGGTGTGGATTATTTATTAAGCTGAGTCTCAGCGATAAAATATTGGTTATACACTTTTAATTTGTAGAAGATAGTAGATATCATGGTCTACTTGACTCTTCTAAAATACAGGTGTATGTCTTTGGCCGTAGTGCAAAGATGAATTTATTAGTATGATTATGAACAAGAATTGTGATTTGGTATAACCATGATTTTTGATGTTTCAGGTAAATATAGGTGATGAAAATTATCTTCGTCCTGGGTGTGAAGAGGAATTTAGAATCACAATTATGATTATGAGTTATTCATATGATTGTGGACATGAATGGTTGATTGATGTTACATGGATAAAACATTATTGGTGGACTTTTAACATGGAGAAGATAATAGACCTAATGGTCTTTTTGACTCTTCTAATGGATTGCTCGTTCCGCTGTAACTATGGTTGAAAAGTTTTATCAGCTACCATATGTTCTAAATCTCTGATTTATTAATGATGAAGGCTATTGATGATGTAAATTAGCTTTAATTATGATATTCTTTACTGGGCTAGTTGAGCTCACCCTTTTGCTTTCATGGTTCTCTTCAGGAAGTGAGAACGCAGCAGGGACTAGTCAGGGAACGGAGTGACGGTCCAAATGATATCATTCGTAGTTCTTACTATTCTATGAAATAGTGTGATAACTGTGGAGGTTCTCCCTAAACAGTATAGAAAAGTGTGTTGTATTCTATACATCATTTAGTAGTTATATTTGGTAAATCAAATAGGGTGAGGCGAACCCAACTTTAGAAGGGTGTTTTGCTACTATCATACAAGATGTCTAATGACATACAACCTCGTGTTCTCATAAGATATGGTTGTACACATCCACTTGCTGAATATATCTACGAGCACTATCTATATGATCTTGGAGTTTATTTGAAGTATAATTTTCACTTGGAGACAACGGAGATATTTATATGTCAAGAGAAGACTCACCATTGGAAAGAAGATGATAGTAATCTTCTTATTTTTATTTGGGGACTTTTGGGTCAACCAAATCATAATTTTGTGGACATATGATATCTATCATAACCTAGACGCATGGCCTCCCATGTACGAAGGTTTCCTTGAGCAGTTCCCAAATATTTTAATTTTTAAAACAGTTTTTGACTATACTTTTATGTAAAGTATCATTGCACGGTTGTGGTCGAGGTACCATGAGAGTTACATACATTTGTATTAAAACTCAAAGTTAACTGTGGTCGTATTCCATACGACAGCTCAACAGTTGTATAAATGAAGTTGTATTTAAATTTTGTACCATGTATCTGGCGACTCAGAATGAGTGATGTATACCTAATTTTGGGGGCGTCACAGTTAGTATCAGAGCTTAGGGATATTGTCGCTGGCGGAGATAAGAGTCTAGAACTAGGAGGGGAGAGAGTATTTATATACTTCGCTAGTGTGTGACTTACCTAAGCTGAAATTGCTTACTTGATAAGTTGACAAAGTATGATATGTCAATTAACCTTTGTTTTGAAGCTATATTCTAGAATGATATCTGAAATACAGAAGATGAGAAATGGGAAAATCATGATAGCGAGAAAATTACCGGGAAGGTACAATCTGAAAAGAAAGCAATGTATTCTCATCTCTTCGAATATTAGGTACATACGTAAATTTCGAGGGCGAAATTTCATAAGGAGGGGTGATTGTGAGACCCCGAATTTTATGAAATAAAAGTATTAAATTTTTCTATTTTGGTAAATAGTTAAATTGATAAAAGTTTAAAGTTAAGGGTAATATGTGGAATTTTTTTTTTCAAAGTCAGCAAGTTGATATAAAATATTCGTTGTATTGAGGAATATTCGATTAGTCGGGGAATATTCTTTTTGTCGGAGAATATTCGTACGACGGTACAATCATTGTTGGACCCCACAACGGAATTATTGTCGGATTGAGAAAACAACAAAAATATTTTTATGAAAAATAATGGCGAAAGTTTTACCGTTAACTGTTGAAACACCTGGTGTTAAAAGTACAGTAATACGCGTGGTTGTATAGTAGCACACGGTATTGATTATTTATGCTTACGTGAGAAGTCACTCAGTTTTGTTTTATTAGTATTATTAATGTAATAAAACAGAAATACTTTTTATATAAAACAGAATACTTTTATAAAGTTATTCGTTTTATTAGGCTAATAGTAAAATCTTTTTATATAAAATAGAATATTTTTATAAAGTTATCTGTTTTATTTGACAATAATTAGAATATATTATATTTTATTATGCATAGTATTTGCATAGTGCCTGCATAGTGTCGGCATAGTAAAATCTTTTATAAAGTTATTCGTTTTATTAGATTATAAATAGAATTTATTATATTTTATTTAAAAGATTTTGCTTTAAATATGGACCGTCAGATTAAAGTAAATCAATCTAGACCGTTCATGAGTTAATTACTATGCAGTCTATTTTTCTATAAATAGAAGCTCATTCCTTCATTATTTTCTTACGAATTCACTGAAACTCTAGAGAGAGAACTATAGAGAGAAAGAAGAAAAGTATTCTGCTATTTTACTACTCCGATATCAAGTTTCTTTTACGGTAAGGGATATTATTTGTTGTACTCGTAAAGGGTATTCTTTCTTTCTTATTCATGAAGAGAACTTCTGTTATTCCATTCTTTATTTTTCTGTTGAAATAACTTGTATACGCGGGCTACCCTATACTTGGTGAAATTCTTCTGTTATTTCATTTTTATTATTCTGTTGGAACATCCTGTATGTGCTTTATGCCGGACCTGCTTGCATTATTTATTATTCTGTCGGAATATCCTGTCTGTGCTTTACGCCGGACCTGGTTCCATTATTTATTATTCTGTCGGAATATCTTGTTTGTGCTTTACGCCGAACCTGGTTCCATTATTTATTATTCTGTCGGAATATCCTGTCTGTGCATTTACGCATGACCTGGTTCTATTATTTAATTTTTTGTTGGAATAACCTGTCTGTGCGGTCTATCGCATGCCTGGTGATTTCTTTTGTTATTTTATTCTTTATTATACTTAGTTGGTTAAAGTTTTAGCTTTTATACTCCATGAAATTAGTGGAATATCCTTGATATTTGCGCTTCATCCAGTATCTTTTCATGGAAGTATTCTTCTGAGCATTTTTGAATTTTATTCCACAAAGCAGTATCATGTTGACAATTTGGACGTTATTAATTCCTGGATAAATTAATTCTTGAACTTATTTTATTGAATTATTATGTCATTGTCATCATCCTCATGTTTATATTATGTTGAAAGTCATCTGTGGCCTGTAGTGCATAAATGGACTTGGTATGATTATGCTTAGGGATTATTCGGTATAATCATGACTGTAATGTTACAAATGATGTGGAAAAGTCCTCATTGGCCCGTAGTGCATTGATGGACAGTTTTTGGTTTGATTATGGCTATGTGGATTCTCTTCGGCCAAGGGTGCAAAGATGAATTATTTTATGGCATGATCAGGACCGTTGATGAAAACACGATTATCTTTGGCCCGTAGTGCATGGATAATTCGTGGTCGTGATACTAATGAATATCCTTGGCTTGTAGTGCAGGGATGATTCGGTGATGTGGATTAATTATTGAGCTAAGTCTTAGCGATGAAATATTAATTCATGGATGTCATAATAATGAATATCTTTGGCCGTAGTGCATGGATAATTCATGGATGTGGTACTAACGAATATCCTTGGCTATAGTGCATGGATAATTCGAAGGTGTGGATTATTTATTAAGCTGAGTCTCAGCGATAAAATATTGGTTATACACTTTTAATTTGTAGAAGATAGTAGATATCATGGTCTACTTGACTCTTCTAAAATACAGGTGTATGTCTTTGGCCGTAGTGCAAAGATGAATTTATTAGTATGATTATGAACAAGAATTGTGATTTGGTATAACCATGATTTTTGATGTTTCAGGTAAATATAGGTGATGAAAATTATCTTCGTCCTGGGTGTGAAGAGGAATTTAGAATCACAATTATGATTATGAGTTATTCATATGATTGTGGACATGAATGGTTGATTGATGTTACATGGATAAAACATTATTGGTGGACTTTTAACATGGAGAAGATAATAGACCTAATGGTCTTTTTGACTCTTCTAATAGATTGCTCGTTCCGCTCTAACTATGGTTGAAAAGTTTTATCAGCTACCATATGTTCTAAATCTCTGATTTATTAATGATGAAGGCTATTGATGATGTAAATTAGCTTTAATTATGATATTCTTTACTGGGCTAGTTGAGCTCACCCTTTTGCTTTCATTGTTCTCTTCAGGAAGTGAGAACGCAGCAGGGACTAGTCAGGGAACGGAGTGACGGTCCAAATGATATCATTCGTAGTTCTTACTATTCTATGAAATAGTGTGATAACTGTGGAGGTTCTCCCTAAACAGTATAGAAAAGTGTGTTGTATTCTATACATCATTTAGTAATTATATTTGGTAAATCAAATAGGGTGAGGCGAACCCAACTTTAGAAGGGTGTTTTGCGACTATCATACAAGATGTCTAATGACATACAACCTCGTGTTCTCGTAAGATATGGTTGTACACATCCACTTGCTGAATATATCTACGAGCACTATCTATATGATCTTGGAGTTTATTTGAAGTATAATTTTCACTTGGAGACAACGGAGATATTTATATGTCAAGAGAAGACTCACCATTGGAAAGAAGATGATAGCAATCTTCTTATTTTTATTTGGGGACTTTTGGGTCAACCAAATGATAATTCTGTGGACATATGATATCTATCATAACCTAGACGCATGGCCTCCCATGTACGAAGGTTTCCTTGAGCACTTCCCAAATATTTTAATTTTTAAAACAGTTTTTGACTATACTTTTATGTAAAGTATCATTGCAAGGTTGTGGTCGAGGTACCATGAGAGTTACATACATTTGTATTAAAACTCATAGTTAACTATGGTCATATTCTATACGACAGCTCAACAGTTGTATAAATGAAGTTGTATTTGAATTTTGTACCATGTATCTGGCGACTTAGAATGGGTGATGTATACCTAATTTTGGGGGCATCACAGTTCTGTAAGTACTAAATCCCAACATAAGAATTTTGAAAGCTAGTCTCCAGGCCATGATGATGATAGTTCAATGTCATGCGTGTTAGTTTATGTGGTAGGCTCAAGGAGTGGCGAGTAACCAACCAATTAGATCCATCTTATAAAGGAAGGATTCTGATAGTATAGTTTCAAATATTCCGTACATTAATTTGTGAGGTATATAAAAATAAATGAAGTATTAATTTGTGACATATATTCCGTACATTAAAGCTCTTGTTTATCTTCATGCATATGGACGCATCCATAGAGATGTGATTGCCTATTTGGATTTGTAGCAAATGATATTGTGATTGTCTATTTGTCTTTTTTTGTTTATGAGCAATACGGTGTACATTAGTACCACGTAGCAACTCTATTGTCTATGTGTATTGATTTTGGCACTAAGTGCCTCTGGTGACCTATTTACTTTATTTTTCTGACTTGCTATTATTTTTAAATGTGTAGGAAGACTGTTTCTACGACATGCCTTACAATACTGGGTATCAAATTTCTGTGCTACGTTTACGGAAGACAAGGAACAAAATTATGAAGTGTACTCTCTCTATATATGTAGATATATACTTTGATTAAAGAACTGTGGTAGCTTTAGATGGTTAATTGTAAAGATAATGAATGATTATGTAGTGGATGATTTTATTAAGTTAATAGTATTTTAGTTTTTTGTATTGTTGCCATTATTTGCTATGGGATATTGAGCCAGCCAGGTACACAAAAAAAAATTGTCAAATTTTGATTTGGCAACAATATAATTGTTACCAAAGCATTGAACAAGTTTTAATATAGCAACAATTTTTTATACATTTAGCAAAAAATTTTTGCTGTTAATGGCATTAAAAATATAATATTTGGCAACGAAAAATTATCTTAATAACAACGGAGAGGATACTGTTGCTAATACTAAAATAAAAGGTAACATTTTTTATCGTTGCAAATCATATCAACTTTCGTTGCACATATAAAGAAACGACAACATATAATGTCGTTGCTAATCGACGACTTTCGTTGTTATTGAAAAATAACCAGCAACAAATATTTTCATTGCTGATTCAACATAATGTCATTGCCAAATAATATAATCAGCAACAAAAATCGTTGCTAAAACGTTTACATTCCGCAACGAAATCAAGCTTAGGCAACAATTCTCATAATTTACTGCAACGAAAAATGCCGTTGCAAAATGGTGTCAATTGCAACGAAAATGCAAGGTCATTGCAAAAAAAAGAGAGTTCATTTCGTTGCCAATTAGCAGACTTTTACAACAAAATGAGGTTTTTAGCAACGACAATTTAATTATTCTGCAGCAATACATTTTGTTGCTTAAGGATCGATGTCTCTGTACGAAAGTCAAATTTCGTTGCAAAATGTATTACTTTTGGCAACGAAAAAAATACGTTCGTTGCGGAACAATTAGCAACGCTCATTGCGCAACGAAAGACGCAACGACTGTAAAGTCGTTACCAAAACCCTTTAGCAACGAAATTTGACACCTTTAGCAATGATAATCGGTTGTTACTGAAGCCCCATTTTTTTATAGTGTTAGAAATTGATCTGGACTTATATAATTTAAATATATAAGTGCTTGTTTGTGATCCAATGATTGTTAAACTTATGTGACAATGTGAATAGGTTATGTGCTGACTGCAAATAGTTGTACTATATGATATAGTATGTTATTCTAATCGAACGAATGATCTTATTAATGTTAGGTCTTTATATAAAAGATAAAACTAAGTTGTGTAAGCAGCAAATCAGACAAGTATCCTAATTTGTATTTACTTTATGCAATGGACATGAGTAAGAAAGTTTCAAAATTATATTATCATTATGCCAGATTATTAACTCTATTGTTACCGATTATGTATCCAATTATTTGAATTCATACAATTTCTTAATTTATTCGATCATTGTTTATCAATGCAGTATTATTGTACAATCCTGATATTTATTGTGTTCGTTAATTTCTAAATATGGTTCTACAAGTGTCCTCACCTGGATAATCATTATATTTTATCACATGTTGATACATACTAGTTAGTTTCCAGTATGTATACATTGACTTAAAAGTCGTCTAAGTTATTTGATTCAGCTAGACATAGACTTAAAAATATTATTAAACAAGATAGAACTTTATTGTATCCAACCGAATTGTTTTGGTTCGGATTCTAGACTAGTATGAACATCCCGAACATGGAAAACTTTTATATGCCTAAGGCGGATATGCTGGACAAAAATATCGTTCGAGCATGTAGTATTGATCAATACAGGGCAAAACGGGCTGATCACCCCCGTGCCTGTAAGTTATGACGGTTTACAGATGAAGTTCTGTTTAACCTTTTCGAAAATAGAAAATAATGTTTATAGTCTGTCGGTTGATTTCCATTTATAGTCAATACATAGTTTCAAAATTTGATATAGAATTGATATGTTGTTATTATTGGTTCAGCTTACTTCACAACTGTTAATTCGTTATCTAAGTGTCGTTCAAAGAAAATATTTAATCCTTTCAACTAATATTTATTTTTTCTATTACTTGCTGAGCACTCAAATGCTCATCCTTGCTTAATTTAAATGTTTTCAGCTAAGTGTGATCAACCTGAAGGTTCATGCAAGAACAAGGGAAAAGAAAAGCTGGTAGAATAAGTTCTACGCTATCTTTTGTAATAATTAAACTCTATCAAGACAATGATATCTATTATTATCATGTAATGAATGTTTAAAGGTCGCGTACATGGGATTAGACTCTGATATATGTAAATTAAGTTTGGTATTTATATTATTGTTATTATTATTAGTATTATTCTGCTCATAGAAATAGTATCGTGAAGCATCGAGTTTGGGTTTCAAGTACCTGAATTTGGGGGTGTCACATTATATATATATATATATATATATATATATATATATATATATATATATATATATATATATAGACATGATCAACGACCACGAAGCACCTTCATGGGGTATCAAAAATGTAAAGAAAGTAGTAAAGACAATCAATCGCCTCGAAGTAACTCCAGGCGGGATGAAGTGTAAATAAAGATGTAAAAGCGATCAACCGCCACGAAGTAAACTCCAGGCGGGATAAAATATAAATATATATATATATATACACACACATATATATATATATATATAAAAGCTGATAAGTAGGTTTTATACCTACTTATTGGATACTAATTCACGAGAATTATGCTCAACTTAAGTAGTTTATTATGTTTTATGTGCATTTTATGTTTGTTTTGCTGTTTATGTAGTTGGAACCCCTTTTTAGCAACATAAGGCATGGATTGGCATGGAATTTCATGGATTGGCATGGATGGTATGAAGCTAGCAAAAGCATGGCAAGGTGGTCGTGAACATGTGAAGAATTGGAGCAGCGGAGGAATGAAGTAGCAAAAGATAAGAAACAACATCAAGTAAAAAGCCAGCAGACTGTAAAGTACAGCAGCAGCGCACCCGCGCTACTTCAAGTGTGCCCGCAGCTAAGGCAAGACAGGGCAGATTATGCAGCTGCGCGGCCGCACCCAAGCAATGAAGGAATATCGTGCGCCTGTGTCCGTTTTGCAGTATAATCTCGAGCGGCCGCATGAACCTTCTACAGTCAGTTTTGTTGACTTTTTATAATTTGAAATTTGAGCGCTTTAGGCTCAACTAAACGGTATGGTTGGTACCAGACGTGCATTTATGGAGTCTTTTATTAGTTTTCATAGAAGGATTAGGGTTCTTAAGTTTTAACTAGTCTAGAGAGGTTTTGATCATCTTATGATACATTTATATATCCTCTCTTCATCTTTGTTATTCAATAATCATTAGTTTCATTTCTGGAGATTGTTGGTGCATTGGAACAAGCTTGGAATAGATTCTGCAACTGGGTTTAACAAATTTGTTATCATTTCTCTTACATCTCTTATTTGCATTGCTTAATTCCATGTGTTGTTTTAATCCCATAATGGCTTTTGGTTTAGAAATGAACTAAACTCCATTATGGGATTCTAATGGATTTTGATATGTAATCTAAATTTATATATCTGATTGTATTGTTGTCTGTTTATCATTGGATTAACCATTATGATTGAGCGTAATAAATGAATGTTTGATCACCATTCACCTTGTATGCATATATGGATTTGAAAAATGAAATGTGAGTATGGATTAAATCATAATGGCATATGTTTATGAAGCTGATTTGTTAAGCTTTGTGATTCATGAACCGGATAGACATATACCATTGCACCGTGTGTAGTCATGAACATAGCATGCACTTTAATTCATTATTGCTGCAATTTCACATAGACATATAGTGATTTTGGTAATAGTGTCGCTTACATGATTTCTATCATTTGTGGAGGTTATGTGAATTGGTCATAGTTCATTGAAAAATGGTTATGTCCACTATTGTGCTGTTGACTAATTTTTCATGATAAATATTTAAACATTACATGATGATTGCAGTTTTGATGAAATATTAAATGAAGTTAGAATCCCATTATTTTCCAAATTTGGTTACATTACTTTAGTATTATATTTTCATTTCTTGAATTAAATTTAGAATTAAATATAATTGTGAGTTGTTCATTTAGGCATATAAAAATAGTGATATAGTTGATGTATGATAATTTAAATTTAAAACCTTTCTCCGTGGATTGATACTTTTCTTACTCTGTACTACTTGTTGACCCATGTATGCTTGTATGAGTTAGAGTCCTTTTTGTTAAAGTAAAAAGGAGGCAATAAGTTTTTGGCACCGTTGCCGGGGAAAGATGTTTATTTTTAATATTGTCTTCATCAATTAAAGCTAAATTTGTATAACTTAGACAAATCTTATCTTATTCTTATTTCTATTTTATTTTTATTTGAATTTCAGGTACTTGTGCATAGTATATGCGCTCTCGATCATCACATCCTAAGTTGATTCCTGCACAGGAAAACATCAATGGTAGTGCTTGGAGATCGAGAGCACGTAGAAATATACAAGTAGATTTAGAGACCACAACATCCAATATGGCAGTAAAAGAGCAAAGAGAAGAGCAACACAGGGCCTTGGATTATAGTTAAGTATAGTCAGGCCAGCTATAGCAGCCAACACTTTTGAGATCAAATCTGGAACTATTCAAATGGTTCAGAATATGGTTCAGTCTGGGGGTGCTGCTACAGATGACCCGAATGAACATCTATTGAGCTTCATAGAGATATATGACACCTTCAGGTACAATGGGGTGACATAAGATGAAATCAGACTCAGGCTATTTCCATTCTCTCTATGGGACAAGGCTAGAAGTTGGCTTCATTCCTTGCCTTCAGGATCAATTACAACATGGGAAGACCTAGCACAAAATTTCTTAACCAAATTTTTCCTAATGGCTAAGACTACTAAAATGAGGACAGCGATCTCTCAGTTTGAGCAACAACAGGGTGAATCTTTATATAAAGCCTGGGAAAGATACAAGGAGATGCTAAGGAAATGTCCACACCGTGGTATGCCAGATTGGATGGAAATAAATACATTCTATAATGGTCTGGGATGGAAATCAAGGCCAATTGTAGATGCAGCTGCAGGAGGAACTTTATGGGCAAAGAGCTATGAAGAGGCCTACAATCTTATTTAGACTATGCCAGCTAATGATTTCCAAAATCCTACAGCCAGAATGCCACAACCCAAAGTCGTAGGAGTGTTGGAGGTAGATGCTATCACACAGTTGTCAGCTCGGATGGCATCTATGGCAAAAATGATTGATTCATTGGCGGATAATAAAGCGAAGATAGTTACATTTGTATGTGGGATATGTGCATGGTCGCATTCGACTGATCAATGTGCTATTAGTTCAGAATCTGTATAGTATGTGAGCAACTATCAGAAAAATTAAAGTCAGTTTTAGAATACATACAACTCTAACAACCGCAACCATCCAAATTTCAATTGGTCAAATAATCAAAACAATCAACAAAGTCAATTTCAACCACAACAACAATTTTAAGCACAACCATCTCATCAGCAGTTTACATCGAAACCAACCTACCGTTCAGGATTTTCACAGCAACAACAACATCATACACCACCTGCACCTCAGCAAGAGAAGAAGACAGAGATGGAAGAGATGATGATGAAGTACATGGCAAATACTGAGGTGATGATTAAAAGCCAAGCAGTGGCCATAAAAAATTTGGAAACTAAAACGGGTCAGATGACTAGCATGCTTAACAACAGACCACATGGTTCATTGCCAAGTACAACAGAGGCTAATCCAAGAAGGGAGGGTAAAGAGCAATGTCAGGGAATTACACTTTGGTCAGGGAAGCAAACTGTAGAAATTCAACATGGCGTGCCCGCGCCACTTTTATAAAGAGAAACCGCGCGGTGAGGAAAATTTGTCTGGTGAGGTTTTCTGTAAAGAAGGTTATGAAAAAGGGGAAGTAAAGAATAAAGAAGAGTCACCAGAGAAACCAGTGACCAAGATACCAGTTGTTCATCCCCCTGTTCCGTATCCACAGAGACTACAGAAGCAAAGGGAAGAGAAGTCATTCAGTAAATTTTTGGAGGTGTTTAAAAAGCTACAGATTAACATACCTTTTCCTGAGGCATTGGAACAGATGCCTAGTTATGCAAAGTTTATGAAGGATATCTTGTCAAGGAAGAAAAGGTTAGAAGACTATGAAACAGTGGCCTTGACCGAAGAATATAGTGCAGTGCTTCAACGCAAGTTACCTCCAAAGCTAAAGGACCCGGGCAGCTTCACGATACCTTATTCAATTGGAAAGATGAGTTTCAGCAAATGCTTGTGCAATTTAGGGGCAAGTATCAATTTGATGCCAATGTTAGTGTTCAATCAATTGGGATTACTGGCCCCAAGGTCGACAAATATTTCTTAACAGGTAGTTGACAGGTCTATTACTTATCCACGGGGTATTATGGAAGATGTACTGGTTAAAGTGGAAAAATTCATCTTCCCGACTGATTTCATCATATTAGACTATGAAGAGGACAGAAGTATATAGATCATTCTTGGAAGACCATTCTTAGCTACAGGAAGGACCTTGATAGACGTTTAGAAAGGGGAATTAACAATGCGAGTTCATGATCAGGAAGTCACTTTTAATGTATTTAAGGCGATGAAATTTCCAACAGATGAAGAGGAATGCTTCAGGGTTGATTTGGTGGAAAAGGTACTGAATGATGAAATAGAGAACTTGGTGGAACATGAACCTTTGAGAAATGATATTTTGGGAAGTTGAGAAATAGATGATGAGGAGATTAAAGAAATTGTTCAAATACTTGCCATAACTCCACAGTTCAAGAAGTTCAAGACTCCTGTTGAGCCATTAAAGATTGCTGGAGAGTCATTAGTGAAATTAAAGCCATTTCTTGAGACACCTCCAGAACTTAAGTTGAAACCACTTCCAGACCATTTGAGGTATGCATTTTTAAATGATAATTCAAAATTACATGTGATTATTTCTTCTGCACTAACATCTTTTCAAGAAGAAAAATTGCTAAGAGTTCTCAGAGAGTTCAAGTCAACGATTGGGTGGACTATAACAGATATAAAAGGGATCATCCCATCTTTCTGTATGCACAAGATCCTGTTGGAAGATGATATCAAGCCTTCAGTGGAGCAGCAAAGGAGACTTAATCAAATTATGAAGGAAGTGGTCAAAAATAAAGTGTTGAAATGGCTGGACGCAGGAATTATTTATCCAATCTCAGACAACTCGTGGGTGAGTCCGATACAGTGTGTGCCAAAGAAGGGGGGTATGACCGTAGTCTCCAATAAAAATAATGAATTGATACCGACGAGGACAGTAACGGAGTGGAGAGTTTGTATGGATTACCGCAAACTTAATAAAGCTACAAGGAAGGATCACTTCCCACTGTCATTTATTGATCAGATGTTGGACAAACTAGTAGGTCATGAATTTTATAACCTTCTGGACGTGTATTCAGGCTATAATCAGATTGTGATAGCTCCAGAAGACCAGGAAAAGATAACTTTCACATGTCTGTATGGTACATTCGCCTTTAGAAGGATGTCTTTCGGGTTATGCAATGCCCCAACCACTTTTTAGAGATGTATGATGGCTATTTTTTTGGATATGGTGAGCATAATGTGGTGGTATTTATGGTTGACTTCTCAGTATTCGGGGATTCTTTTGATTTGTGTTTGGAAAATCTAGTGATGGTATTGAGAAGATGTGTTGAAACGAATTTAGTGTTGAATTGGGAAAAGTGCCATTTTATGGTACAAGAAGGAATAATTTTGGGACATAAGGTGTCGAAGAAAGGATTAGAGGTGGACAGGGCCAAATTAGAGACCATTAAGAGTCTGCCACCCCCAACAACTATAAAAGGTGTTCACAGTTTTTTAGGACATGTAGGCTTCTACCGTAGATTCATTAAAGATTTCTCCAACATAACAAAGCCACTTTGCAGCTTACTAGAGAAGGATGCACAGTTCAAGTTTGATGAGGATTGCTTGTCTGCATTTGAGCATTTAAAAAGGATGTTAACTTTAGCACCAGTGATTACAGCACCAGAGTGGGACTTACAATTTGAATTGATGTGTGATGCCAGTGATTATGCTGTGGGGGCTGTTTTGGGCCAGAGAAGGGAAAAGATTTTTTATGTGATATACTATGCGAGCAAGACCCTTACTGATGCTCAGTTGAACTACACCACCATAGAGAATGAACTATTGGCAATTGTGTATGCTTTTGACAAGTTTTGGGCATATCTGATTGGGACAAGGGTGATAGTATACACAGATCATGCAAAAATTTGATACTTGGTGACAAAGAAGGATGCAAAGCCTCGTTTGATGAGGTGGATACTACTGTTGCAAGAATTTAATTTGGAGATTAAGGACAAAAAGGGAACTGAGAACCAAGTGGCGGACCACTTATCTCGACTAAAAAATCCGAGAAGGGAGGTAGATGACAAGATTTGATTAATGAGTCCTTTCTAGATGAATAGTTATTTATGGTGAAAGGGAAAGTGCCATGGTTTGCAGACTATGCGGACTACTTGGTGAGCAGGATAATCCCTTCTGACTTAGTTGGACATCAAAAGAATAAATTTTTCCATGATGTGAAGTGGTTTATATGGGATGAACTGTATTTGTTCAAAAAATGTGTTGATCAGATGATAAGGAGATGTATCCCATATAGTGAGACAGAGGGGATTTTGTAGGATTGCTACGCTTCATTATATGGAGGTCACTGCGATGGAGAAAGGACAGCGGCTTGAGTGTTGCAAGTAGGATTCTATTGGCTGACGATTTTTAAAGATGCTTACAGTTTTGTCCAGAGATGTGATAGATGTCAAAGAGTTAGGAATATATCAGAAAGAAATGAGATGCCATTGAACACGATCCTCGAGGTTGAAATTTTTGATGTTTAGGGGATAGATTTCATGGGTCCTTTCATTTCTTCATGTGGAAATTTATACATCTTGTTAGCAGTCGACTATGTTTCGAAGTGGGTGGAGGTGGCAGCTCTTCTAGCTAATGATGCCAAGGTGGTCCTATGATTTTTCCAAAGAAGTATTTTTACAAGGTTTGGGACTCCAAGGGCTATTATTAGTGATGAAGGCAGTCATTTCTGTAATCGACAATTTACAACTCTGTTGGCTAAGTATGGGGTAAATTATCGCATTGCTACAGCTTACCATCCTCAAACCAATGGCCATGCAGAGGTTTTAAATCATGAAGTAAAGAGAACTTTGGAGAAAGTCGTGAACCGCACAAGAAAGGATTGGTCATTAAATCTTGACGATGCTGTATGGGCCTACATGACAGCTTACAAGACTCCATTGGGTATGTCACCTTTTCAGTTGGTTTATGGAAAGGCATGCCACATTCCCATGGAGCTTGAGCATAAGGCGTATTGGGCAATTAGGAAGCTCAATTTTGATTTAAAGGCTGCAGGTGAAAAATGCCTACTCCAACTCAATGAGTTAGAAGAATTCAGATTGCAGGCATATGAAAACTCCAAGCTGTATAAAGAAAAGGTGAAGAAATGGCATGATCACAATATTATGTAAAGAGTATTTGACCCGGGACAAAGAGTTCTGTTGTTTAATTCAAGACTTAAACTCTTCCCTAGGAAGCTCAAATTAAGGTGGTCAGGGCCATTTACAATGAAGACAGTTTATCCACATGGTGTAGTAGAGGCATTCGACAAATTCCCAGATAAGCTGTTCAAGGTGAATGGACAACGACTTAAGCATTACTATGGTGGTGAGATTGACAGGCAGAAAGTCACCTCCATTCTTTCTTCAACATGATTGAGTCAGAGATAGTCAAGCTAATTGACTATAACTTAGCGCTTGATGGGAGGCAACCCATTATTTCTATCCTTACCTCTTGTTTAATTCTATTTTAATCATATTTATTTTTCATTTCCATGTTAGTTTTTTATAGCATAACAAGTGTTGGCATAAGTTTTGTGGAGCTGAATGTGCATATGATGATGATTAGGAGTAGCATATAAAGCATTGTTTTGGGATAGTCATTTATGCATATTAATTAGTTTATGTTTTGATTTTAGAGAATTGATATATCTCATACTGATATTTATTGTTTGTACAGGTGTATTGAAGATTATCAGTAGCCGATTTGCTATTTTTAAAGATATAGATCAGTATAGTCATGATACAGGGCCACGCGACCGTACAAGGAAAACATTACAAAATCGCGCGCCCGCGCCATATTTCTGGTCAACATAGCCTATTGCGCGCCCGTGCCTTTATTCAGTGTAAAAGCTGCGCGGTCGCGCTCGAGATCGGATCTAAATTTTTTTTAAGTGTTTTAAAAGACGTGTCTTCTCCCATTTCTTATATTAGTTACATTTGAAATGTGTGTATCTATTTCTCTCTACAGACGCACAACTCTCCTTTCTCTAAACCGTTCCAGTTCAAATTCGTAACTCCTCACCCGATTATATACGCATTCCATTCTCCTATCCACATTCAAACTTCTATCTTTATTTTCTATTCAGTCACAGAGAACTAGGGCATCTTTAGAGGGCGAGCGAAAATAGTATGATTGGGGGAGTTCGAGTTCAGTGCACGTAGCTTCTCAGCCCAAATTCTTCTTTTCAATTTAAGGTTCTTCTTCATTCAGTGTAATGGGGTCAAAAAGAGCACGTTCCTTTACTCCAACATCATCGTCTTCCTCCAGTAGTCAGGGTGAGGATGTAGTGGACCATACAAAGTTTATCAGCCTTGATGCTCAGACAGAATATTATAGGATTATAGCTAAGACCTTTGTAAAGGAAAGAGGTTTCAAGCCTGAGAAGCAAGATGGCCAGTTATGGAATATGATACGTGAAAGAGGTTGGGGGGAGTGACTGCTACTCCTATGCCTGTACCAGTGGGAATTGTTTGGGAGTTTTATGCAAATGCCAAAGACACTATGAGTGGGATATCTATGGTCAGAGGAGTTCAAGTGGATTATCGGCCACAATCGATCAGAGCAATTTTTTGGATACTCGACACACCACCAATTAGATATGATAATTGGGTCGAGGATGCACGTTTTGAGACTGAATTGGATGTAGTCATCACTGACTTGTGCATACCAGGGACACAGTGGAGTTATACGCCAAGAACGAATCAGCCTAGAACCTTCCAAGCCTCAGACCTCAATCGCTATGCTAAATCTTGGAACTTATTTATCTGTGCAAAGCTCATGCCATCATCGCATCAACACAAAATCATAACTAAACGGGGAATTATTTTGTAGGGAATAGTCATAAAAAAGTACATCGATGTGGGCCACCTTATTCATCAAAATATATTACGTTATATGAGGGGGAGCACTACAGGAAGTATCCCATATGCATCCGTTATTGCGAGTCTGTGTGAACAACAAGGAGTCACTTGGGGCAATAAACAACTGCAGTACCCTAACCAAGATATCACCCATGCGACTATTGCCAAATTCGAGGATTGGGCGGGAGGTACGCCACACCCGAGGGGAAAAGGATTTATCCTTCAACCTACATCATCGGTGCCCTCACCACAGCCCACACAGAAAACTGAAGCAGGCACGTCAACCCAAGCCACTGCTGTCCATGATGATCGTCGTCTCCGAAGGTTGGAGAGGAAGGTCGACTCTATGTACGATAATTTTGCAGTGTTTGCCAATAGTTTGACGAGGTCTCTAGCAGAAGCTTTTCACGTAGCAGGGTGCCATGCTTGAGTGGCCACAATTTGGGACCGCAACACCATTTGCACAGTCGAATTCACCACCCGAAGAGGGTGGTGCAGCTGATAATTAGGGGAGTTCCTTTAAACCCTTTACATGATGTAAGCCATGCTTGTTGTTTAGATACTTTCGGTTAGCTCATACGTGTTCACGTATGCTTGTTAGTATAAGAATAATGTGTTTTTATTGCTTAGTAGAAAATGTTAATTTTAAAAATTGAATTGTGTAGAAAGTGGACTTAGGCTATGAAAACATTGATAATCAAATTTTGGGAACACATGTGTATGTTTATCGTATATATAAAAAATAAGAAAAGAAAAAAAATCCATCTTGGAACCTTCTTGAGCTAAATTATTGAATCCTTGGAAAGGGTGAGATGGAGCGTAAAACGTACTCGTTGGGTATAAGAAAAATATAGCAATAAAAACCACGGGAAAGTGAGAAAATCTCCCTCGTGAGTAAAAATAAAGCATATTAAACCCATTATTGAACCATAGTTTGTTTTGATGTGTTGGAGTAGTTTTGTGCATTAGTATATATGGTTCTTGACTTAGACTTCAATGTTCTGTTTTTAACAGTATAACATGTTTAGTCTTTGCCTTGGTCAAGTATATTTGTGAACACAACACACACACAGAGCATCTTTATAGTGAATATGAGTTATTTAATTGTATGATATTATGTCTGTAGTTTGGTTTGAAACTTTAGTCTTGAATCCGGATAGTTTTCTGAGGCACATTAGATTGGAATTCCATTTTGGATGGAAAACTTGGGACTTTATTGCATCATAGTTTAGTTTGCATAGCATGTAGTTGCATTACATTGTTTATTATCGTATGCATTGCTTGAGGGCAATCAATAATTTAAGTTTGGGGGTATTTGATAAGTATGTTTTATACCTACTTATTGGTTACTAACTCACGAGAATTATGCTTAACTTAAGTAGTTTATTATGTTTTATGTGCATTTTATGTTTGTTTTGTAGTTTATGTAGTTGGATCCCCTTTTTAGCAACATAAGGCATGGATTGGCATGGAATTGCATGGATTGGCATGGATGGTATGAAGCTAGCATAAGCATGGCAAGGTGGTCGTGAACATGTGAAGAACTGGAGCAGTGGAGGAATGAAGTAGCAGAAGACAAGAAGCAACATCAAGCAAAAAGCTAACAGACTGTAAAGTACAGCAGCAGCGTGCTCGCGCCTAAAGCAAGACAGAGGCAGATTATGCAGCTGCGCGGCCGCGCCCCAGCAATGAAGGAATATCGCGCGCCCGCGCTAAGACCTCGTCAGACAAACCAATCGTACGCCCGCACCCGTTTTTCAGTATAATCTCGCGTGGTCGCACGAGTCTTCTGCAGTCAATTTTGTTGACTTTATATAATTTGAAACTTGAGCGCTTTAGGCTCAACTAAATGATATGGTTGGTACCAGATGTGCATTTTTGGAGTCTTTTATCAGTTTTCATAGGAGGATTAAGGTTCTTAAGTTTTAACTAGGCTAGAGAGGTTTTGATCATCTTGTGATACATTTATATATCATCTATTTATCTTTGTTATTCAATAATCATTAGTTTCATTTCTGGAGATTGTTGGTGCATTGGAACAAGCTTGGAACATATTTTGCAACTGGGTTTACCAGATTTGTTATCATTTCTCTTACATCTCTTATTTGCATTGCTTAATTCCATGTGTTGTTTCAATCCCATAATGAATTTTGGTTCATAAATGAACTAAACTCCGTTATGGGATTCTAATGGATTTTGATATGTAATCTAAATTTATATATCTAATTGCATTGTTGCGTGTTTATCATTGGATTAACCATTATGATTGAGCATAATAAATGAATGTTTGATCACCATTCACCTTGTATGCTTATATAGATTTGAAAAATGAAATGTGAGTATGGATTAAATCATAATGGCATATGTTTATGAAGCTGATTTGTTAAGTTTTGTGATTCGTGAACCGGATAGACATATACCGTTTCACCGTGTGTAGTCATGAACAGAGCCTATACTTTAATTCATTATTTATGCAATTTCACATAGACATATAGTGATTTTGGTAATAGTGTCGTTTACATGATTTCTATCATTTGTGGAGGTTATGTGATTTGGTCATAGTTCATTGAAAAATGGTTATGTCCACTATTGTGCTCTTAACTAATTTTCCATGATAAATATTTAAACATTACATGATGGTTCCAGTTTAGATGAAATATTAAATGAAGTTAGAATCTCATTCTTTCCCAAATTTGGTTACATTACTTTTGTATTATATTTTCATTTAATGAATTAAATTTAGAATTAAATATAATTGTGAGTTGTTCGTTTAAGAATATAAAAATAGTGATATAGTTAATGTATGATAATTTAAATTTAAAACCTTCCTCCGTGGATCGATACTTTTCTTACTCTGTACTACTTGTTGACCATGTATGCTTGCATGAGTTAGAGTCCTTTTTGTTAAAATAAAAAGGAGGTAACAAAAGCTGTAAACACATATGATATATATCGATCCCGGCTCAGTTCGTTAATTCGAGGATATATATATATATATATATATATATATATATATATATATATATATATATATATATATATATATATATATGGTAAACGCACCGGATGTGAAATCCAGGCTCAATCAAACAGAGTTTGATGCGGATGTAAATCCAGGCTCATCGATCAGAGTTCGACAACAATTTTATATATATATATATATATATATATATATATATATATATATATATACAAACAGAAATAAAAGCCACGGACCGAAGTCCGGGTATACACACACGCAAACCCGACTCTCAACGTGAAGAACGGTGTGTGCACAGTAGTGGAGAAAGGCTTTAAAATGTGTAAGAAGGCTTATAGTGGACTACCAAAAAAGACTTCAATAGCTTTAAATGGATGAACACTCGGCTCCCGCAGGTAAAAATATAGCAATATATAAGCTCACAAGTGTTTGAAATGAGAAAGCACTCAGTTTATAGTGTGTACAAAGCAAATTGGACAGGGCTTCCTCGTCTTTTCACAATGCAAAATGGCTGCCCCAAGCCCTCTATTTATAGAGGGGGGAGCCGCAGGTGTACCTGCGGCTACCCGGGCTACCCCGGGCGCTGCGGGTCCCGTCGTCTTGAAGTACGTGCATGCGTACAACTTGATGTCTGTTCGAACTTTTAAAACTTTAATTCGGGCATCCGATCGAGGTGTATAAGACCTTTTTCAGCATGTTGTTGTCGAGAGCTACACAATGACATGGGATTAGAGGTTGTGTGAAGTCACGAAGATGGGACCATGCCTTTGGTATTCAGGCTTCAAATTCTATCTGGTGTGTTGTCTTGTGTAGTAGTCACTCGGGATTAGAGCTCTTTGGTTCTTGTAGGACATGTCCATGTAGAATGTATGTTGCTGTTGTTGAGACAGTGCAATGGCAAAATAACGATTTCGCCCCTCACCGGGGTTATCTATGGTTTGAGCTGATTTAGCGATCGTTGCTCAGGGTTATCTCTTAGATTGGACTGTTGCAAGTATTGATCTCCCTCAGGGTTGTCTCTAAGCTATGTCTGACCTCCCGGGGTTATCTCCGAGCTTGGGTAATAAGTGCCTCGGGGCTATCGCCGAGTGTTGAAGCTGATCGCATGGGTTTGAAACAATCATTTCTGGGGTTATCTTCGGAACTGCATGCCTCGCGGTTGTCTCCGAGGTTGAAACTGAGCATCCCAGGGTTGTCTCCAGGACTATAAATGACTATCTTGGGGTTGTCTCCGAGATGGTAAAGATTGAGTTTTCCGGGGTTATCTACGGGACTGTGTTGAGTTGTCCTTCAGGGTTATCTCTAAAAGACGATTCTGCCCTCTTGCTGGGTTAGTAACAGGAATGTAAAATTTTCGAGTGTCTACAACGAGTTTATTGATCGTGAAGACAACTAACAAGTTTTTGGCACCGTTGCCAGGGACTTAGTATTATTTGTCTTTTAATATTAATACTAATTCAAAACGATCTTAATTTAAACTTATTTATTTGTTTAATCTTTTTCTCAGCTACTCTAGACTGTGTATGCCCCCTCGCAGAAATCGAAATATAATACCTCTTAATCCTGAGGTATTAAGAACTTTTAGATGACTGAGAAGAGAAAGAGCTCGGGAAATACCTACTCCAATTATAATGGCCAAGGGAATCCAAAAATCTCTACGGGAGTATGCCATGCCCCACATCACAAATATTCAAGCAAGCATTCCAAGGCCCGCGATTTAAGCAAATAACTTTGAAATAAAGCTGGGTACAATTCAAATGATACAAAACAATGTTCAGTTCAGAGGGATGCCGAATGATGACCCAAATGATCATTTGATAAACTTCTTAGAAATTTGTGATACTTTTAAATGCAATGGAGTATCTGATGATACTATAAGACTCAGACTGTTCCCATTTACTCTCCAGGATAAAGCCAAGAGTTGGTTACATTCACTTCCTCCGGGTTCCATTACCACATTGGCTGACTTGGCTCAGAAATTTGTGGCGAAGTTCTTTCCACTCGCGTAAATAGTAAGGCTTAAACATGATATAACATCCTTCATATAGTTTGAATCTGAATCTCTTTACGACTCATGGATTACCCGAATGTCTTCCAATTTAGACCTTCTATAACGGATTATCCGGTTCTACTCGTTTGAGTATTGATTCTGCTTATGGTGGGGCCTTTATATTGAAGCACCATGCTGAAGGGTATGACTTGGTGGGGACAATGGATGTGAACAATTATCACTGGCCTAACGATAGGCAAGCACCACAGAAAGTGGCAAGGGTGTATGAGGTTGATATAATTATGTCACTGTCGCCACGTGATTTGTGTGCGGGGAGCCACCCTATTGATCAGTTCGCCATTAGCCTTGAATCAGTTCAATTTGCCTCAAATTACGGGTATCAGAAAAATTCCAATCTTCCCACACACTATCATCCTGGACTGAAAAATCACCCAAATTCCTCATGGAGCCACAATAATAGTAACCAAGCCCAAACCTCTACCGCCATACAAACATATTCAAATCCTCTCGATTTTCAATCTCAGAATTAACACCAACAACATCCACAAGGCTTTTACGACCCCACCTCTACAGGATAGAAATAAGGAGCAATAATCAAGAGGCATCCATCAAAAATCAAGAGGCGTCCATCCGAAATTTGGAAGTCCAAATGGGACAAATGGTAACTGCTTTTAATAGCCGTCCTCTAGGAACCTTGCCAAGTGACACGGATGTTAACCCTAAAAGGGAGTGCAAAGAGATGTGCAAGGCAATCACTCTCCGGAGTGGCAAGACAACGAATGAAATTGGAAGAGAGACCTCAACAGTGCAACAGGAAGTTGTTGTAGAGGAAAGAAATGTTGAGCTAATTTGTGACAAGTTTTGGGGAGAAGAGAATGTGCAGGAGGAAACCATAATACTAACCCCGATTGTTAGCAAGCCTAGTCCTCTAGTCCAACAGTTACCATTTCCCCAACACCTACAGAAACAAAAGCTTGATAAAAATTTCTCAAAGTTCTTAAAAGTATTCAAGAAACTTCACATCAATATCCCATTTGCGGAGGCACTAGAAAAAATGCCCAGCTATATGAAATTCATGAAGGACATCATGTCCAAGAAGAGGAAAAAGGGGGACTATGAGACAGTAGCACTTACTGAGGAATATAGTACAATTCTACAAGACAAGCTTCCACCTAAGTTAAAAGACCATGGAAGCTTCACTATATCATGCTCTATTGGGTATCAGTTCATTCGAAAAACCCAATGCAATTTAGGAGCTAGCATCAATCTGATGCCCCTATCTATCAACAAGAAGTTGGGGCTGATTGAGACCAAGCCTACTAGTGTGACTCTGCAGCTGGCCGATAGATCCCTCACTTATCTAAAGGGGATTGTGGAAGACATGGTTGTCAAGGTAAACAAGTTCATCTTCCCCGTTGATTTTATTGTTCCAGACTTCGAAGAGGATAGGGAGGCCCCTATTATCTTGGGCATACCATTTCTAGCAACGGGCATGACATTAATAGATGTGCAGAAGGGGGAACTCACAATGAGAGTACAAGACTAGGAAGTAACTTTCAATGTCTTCATGTCGATGAAGTACCCTAGGCCTCTGAAGATTGTTCCAAGTCAATGTGATTGACGAAGTTGTGTGAGAAGTATTATATGAAAACTGCCTTTCTGACTCACTTGAAGCCACTTTGACTATTACAAGTAACGTCGAAGAGCCTACTCATCTCGAGTATGTTCAGTGGATGGATGCACCCCCAAGATCAAATCAGTTCAAGCGACAATTCGAATCTTTCAATGAACAAGAAGCATCTACCTCCCAGTCATAGCCCTCAATTATAGAACCACCTAAGCTTGATCTTAAACCATTTTTGAGGCATTTGCGATATTCCTATCTAGGTGAATCATCCACCTTATCATTGATAGTTTCTGCATCTTTAGATGAGGCACAAGAAGAGAAGGTCCTCAAGTTCTCAAGACATATAAAATAGTTATGGGGTGGTCTATCTCTGATATAAAAGGTATCAGTCCTTCTTTTTGCATTCATAAAATCTTCCTCGAGGGGCGGTCTAAGCCTTCTATTGAACATCAGAGGCGGTTGAACCCAATCATAAAGGTGGTGGTCAAAAAGGAAATAATAAAGTTTCATGTTACGGGCATTATTTACCCGATGTCTTATAGTCGATGGGTTAGTTTAATACAATATGTGCCAAAGAAGGGCGGCATAAAAGTGGTGCCTAACGAGAATAATGAGTTTATTCCCACACGGACGGTGACTAGATGGAGGGTATGTATGGACTATAAGAAACTGAATAAGTTCACTTGCAAGGATCACTTCCCTCTGCCCTTCATTGTCCAAATGCTCGATAGACTCATCGGGTATGAATTCTATTATCTTTTGGATGGGTACTCGGTTTACAATTAAATTGCAATAGCACCCAAAGACCATAAGAAAACAACATTTACATGTCCATTTGGGACCTTTGCCTTCTAAAAAATGTCTTTTGGGCTATGTAATGCTCCTGTAAGATTTTAAAGTTGTATGATGAACATCTTTTCTACTATGGTGGAACAAACACTCGAGGTGTTTATGGATAACTTCTCTATTTTTGGGAGTTCTTTTGAGGTCTGTCTATAAAATTTGTCTGCAATTATGAAAAGATGTGTAGAGACTAACCTGGTTTTGAGTTGGGAGAAATGCCACTTCATGGTGAGAAATGGGATTATTCTGGGGCATAGAGTGTCTACTTGTGGGATTGAAGTAGACAAAGCAAAAATTAATGTTATTGATAATCTTCCACCGCCATCATCAGTGAAAGAAGTAAGGAGTTTTCTGGGGCACGCATTACAGGAGGTTCATCAAAGACTTCTCTAAAATTACCAAGCCGCTCTGTAGCATATTGTAAAAAGAAGTGCTTTTCAAGATTGACGAGGCCTGCCTAGAAGCATTTAAACTGTTAAAGGAGAGACTCATCTCAGCTCCTATTGTAGTGGCCCCTAACTGGATATTTCCTTTTGAACTCATGTGTGACACCATCGATTATGCTATTGGGGTGGTGTTGGGACAACAGAGGGATAATGTGTTTCAAACTATATATTACGCCAGCAAAACCTTGACAAATGCTCAGTTTAATTACACCACTACTGAGAAAAAGCTTCTGGTAGTAGTATATGCCTTTGACAAGTTCTGCTCATATCTCATCGAAAATAAAGTCATTGTGTATACTGATCATTCGGCGATCAAATATGTAATCTCTAAGAAAGGTGCAAAACCGAGGTAGATTAGATGGGTCCTTCTCCTCTAAAAATTCAATTTGGAGAGTCGCAATAGAAAAGAAACTGAAAACCAAGTTATGGATCACCTATTGAGATTGGAGAACCCAACTCACTCAAGGAAAAATGAGACATATATCAATGAGTTCTTTCCAGATGAACAGTTGTATGTGCTTCACAATGTAGCGCCGTGGTATGCAGATTTTGCTAATTATGTCGCTTATAATGTGCTACCTAATAACATGAACTATCAGCAGAGGAAGAAATTCCTAAATGATATGAAGCATTATCTCTGGGATGAGCCATTCTTGTTCAAAAAATGTGCATGCCAAATCTTGCAACGATGTCTGTATGAGGGAGAAATTGAGGGTGTGCTCCATTATTGCCATTCATCTAACTATGGAAAGGAATTTTGGTGGGCAAAGAACAGCAGCGAAGGTGCTCTAATCAGGTTTCTACTGGCCGACTCTATTTAAGGACGCTCATCTATATTTATCGCGATGCGATAATTGCCAAAGAGTAGGAAACATTTCAAAAATGCATGAAATGCCTCTGCAGAATATTCTTGAGGTATAGTTGTTTAATGTCTAGGGCATACACTTCATGGGCCCGTTTCCATCCTCTTACAACAATCTATATATATTAGTCGTTGTGGACTATGTATCTAAATGGGTGGAAGCCATAGCTTTGCCTACTAATGATGCCAAGGTCGTGCTTAATTTCTCGAGGAAGAATATTTTTACCTAATTTGGCACACCTCAGGCAATTGTTAGTGTCGAGGGCTCGCATTTTTACAACAAGTACTTTGAAGCCCTTCTTGCTAAATATGGGGTTTTCCATGAAATTGCCACTGCATATCATCCGCAAACTAGTGGACAAGCGGAGGTATCGAATAGGGAAGTCAAGCGGATTTTAGAAAATATTGTGAAACCTAACCAAAAGGACTGGTCTAAGAAGCTGGATGACGCATTGTGGGTGTATCGTACTACCTACAAAACGCCAATCGCAATGTCTCCGTATAGGCTTGTTATGGAAAGGTGTGCTGTGACGCCCCCAAAATTGGACCTCCACTTGCTCACTCAAATTCGGTTCATCACATGCTCAAAGTATTACCATAATAACTAAAATCATACATTCACAACGAAAAAACTAAATTAGAATAATATACAATGATTTATTATAATTATTCCCCTAAGTCTCGCAACCTACAGTACTTAAAAGATTACATAATAGTATCGAATAAAGACCTATTACATAATCTTACTTAAGTTTAAACATACTCTTAATACAACATAATAATCTTAAACATAAAAGGGACAAGCTAGTCGGTAGCCTTGCCATTGCCCTTGTCTGTTCCAGAGGCACCTCCTTGTTCTTCCTTAACTGAAAAGTTTTAAATAAGCAAGGATGAGCACAAATTGCCCAACAAGTAATATACAACAAGGGTGTAGGATATAATATCACAAGATTTGAAATATCGAAGTGTCATTTCTTGGATAGTTCAAAGTGTTAGAATAACATCATGGATAAGGAATATCAACAATACTTATACTAAGATCAATAATTCAATATAAATCAACTGATATATATGAATTCAAAGGCTATCAAGGTATCCAACTGGATAAAAATTATACTGAGCAGTTAAGGACTATTGAACATCTACTAGAATTTCCAATATTAAAATGATAACCCAAAATAAATCAAGTACTGAAGAGGATCAGTCTACAATACTCCAAGTTATGCATAACACCACAGTAATAATATACTTATGTGTTGGGGTTTCCAACAACATAAAATCCCCTTACCATAAGGGTTGTCCAACTCAGTTTTCAAGATTTCCGCACCAATCAATTGGTTTGGACAGTTTTATAAACATGTATATAGTCTAGCCGAATCAAATGGCACCGACTCTTTCATAATATTCAAGAACAATACTAAGTTCATTATGAAAAATAGTTTTCACAAGGGTTTAAGCATAATGGTTCTTTTGCACGAGAAAGCAATATAACTTGTATTCAAAGAGAGTAGCTTATGGTATTCGTCGAATATATTAATGTCAAGGTTTAGGATACTTGCACAATGAAAAAGGATATTTCGAATATTTGCTTAATATAGATTTGAGTAAGGTTAGAGAACTTTCCTCAAGCGTAGTTTACCGAAATAGCGCTTATCAATATACTTTCGAATCTTAACATAATATGATACGTATATAAGATATTCATTAGTTAAACATTTTTGATAAACAATCCTGATATATAGATTAAGTGTATACACATGATTCCATTATGAAATCTTAGACTTATGTTATTACGTAGCTCGAAACTGCCGTTAGACATCATCATTTTAAAACACCTTGTCAATTCAAGCTAAGTTAGGGGTTTACATGCAAAGCAACTTTTGTCAGTGTGGCATGCACAAAAACAAGCATAATAAAGTTATACTATCATGCTACATACTTCAAAAATCACAGAAGTCACTTTCTAAGTTTGCAGACTGGCGCGGTCGCGCCTGATTTGTACTAAGGAGACGCGCGGCCGTGTGGCTCACAGTTCAAACCAGAGCTGAGCAGTTATTTGCTTGGCCTAGCTTGTCCATCCTTACATACATAACATATATTAACATGTGAAGGGTCATTTCGTATCTTTCAAGTTCAATCTAGGTCCCGTCTTGCACAATACAGTTCTAAGTTGGGCATCTCAACAATTTAAAGTTATTTAAGGTTATAAAATCACAAAGTCCAACATGCTTGATTCCTAATCATATAAGGTAGTCATATAACTCATATTAGACATGCTCGTTAGTATTTATATCACATGCGTGTTATTAACATCGTTTTATTTTGAAATATGTTTCGTTTATGTTTTCCTTGAATTATGATACCTAAGCATGATATATATATATATATATATATATATATATATATATATATATATATATATATGTGTGTGTGTGTGTGTGTGTGTGTGTGTGTGTGTGTGTGTGTGTGTGTGTGTGTGTGTGTGAGACCCTAGAATTTATGAATAAATATTTAAATTTCTCGAAATATTTTTTTGAATATTATGGTGTGGATTTGATATAATGTTATAGTTGTGGGTAGTATTTATAAATTTTGTAAAGTATGCAAGTTGTTGTATTATATTCGATTAGTTAGGGAATATTCGTTTTAGCAGGGAATATTCGTACAACGGCGCAATCATTGGTGGACCCCACAACAGAATTATTGTCGGATTGAGAAAACGACAAAAATATTTTTATTGAAAATAACGGCGGAAGTTTTACTTTTAATACTGTTGAATTACTCGGTAGTAAAAGTACAGTACTACTCGTGATTGCATAGTAGCACACGGTATTGATTATTGATGCTTATGTGAGAAGTTACTCAGTTTTGCTTATTGTATGGACCCCCATTTACTCATTTTTCAAAATAATCGATAGGAGGTTATAAATATAATAAAAGGTGGGGGCCCACGAGGAGGACCCATGTGTTTGGCAAAGTCTTGGTTGGAAGACATTTTGGTTACGGGAAATGGGGGGGGAATAATTAAGAGGGAAGTACTTTTAGTTTATATATATATATATATATATATATATATATATATATATATGAGAATTTGAAAGTTAGCAGACAAGGAATTTGGCAGGTTGTATCACGGGGTAATGACTCGTGAATTTTTATATATATAATATATATTATATTTTATTTAAAAGATTTTGTTTTATTAGAATATTTTATTAAATCAATTTGGACCGTCTGTTTAAAAGTAAATCAATCTAGACCGTTCACGAATTAGTTACTATGCAGTCCATTCTTCTATAAATAAAAGCTCATTTCTTCATTATTTCTTACGAATTCACTGAAACTCTAGAGAGAGAAACTATAGAGAGAAAGAAGAAAAGTATTCTGCTACTTGACTACTTCTATAACCAGTACTCTTCTTTATAAGGTAATGGGTATTATTTCTTTTGTATTCATGAAGAGAACTTCTGTTATTCCATTATTTATTACTCTGTTAAAATAACTTGTATACGCGGGCTACCCTATACTTGGTGAAATTCTTTTGTTATTCCATTCTTTATTATTCTGTCGGAATATCTTGTATGTGCGTTTACGCCGGACCTAGTTCCATTATTTATTATTCTGTCGGAATATCCTGTCTGTGCATTTACGCCGGACCTGGTTCCATTATTTAGTATTCTGTCGGAATATCCTGTCGGTGCGTTTATGCATGACCTGGTTCCGTTATTTATTATTCTGCTGGAATAACCTGTCTGTGCGGTCTATCGCATGCCTAGTGATTTCTTTTGTTATTTCATTCTTTATTATACTCAGTTGGTTAAAGTTTTGGCTTTTATACTCCATGAAATTAGTGGAATATCCTTGATATTTGCGCTTCATCCAGTACATTTTCATGGAAATATTCTTTTGAGCATTCTTGAATTTTACTGCACAAAGCAGTATCATGTTGACAATTTGGACGTTATTGGTTCCTGGATTAATTAATTCTAGAACTTGTTTTATTGAATTCTTATATCATTGTCATCACCCTCATGTTTATATTTTGTTGAAAGTCATCTGTGGCATGTAGTGCATAGATGGACTTGGTATGATTATAACCAGGGATTATTCGGTGTAATCATGACCGTAATGTTACAAATGATGTGGTAAAAGTCCTCGTTGGCCCGTAGTGCATTGATGGACAGTTGTTGGCATGATCATGAACATTGATGAATACACTAATATCCTTGGCCCGTAGTGCATAGATTATTCGTGGTTGTGAAACTAATGAATATCATTGGCCGTAGTCCAGGAATGATGTAGATTATTTATTAAACTGAGTCCCAGCGATTAAAGTGATGAAAAACCTTTTAAATCATAAAAGATAGTAGATTTTATTCTCTACTTGACTCTTTTAATGGATTGCTTATTCCGCTGCAGTTAAACTTGATGTCTATTATATTTTATCAGTTTAACATTGTTGAAAGCTAATGATAATTTATTTTGCATTATCTTAGTCATAATATTTCTTGCTGGGCTAGTTGAGCTCACCCTTTTGCCTTCATTGTTCTCTTTAGGAAATGAGAACATAGCGGGGACTAGTCGGGGAATGGAATGACGGTTCAGATGATAGCATTAGTAGTCCTCACTATTCTATGAAATAGTGTGAAAATAAATGTATTGAGGACTTATTTTGAGTTTGAATACTGTTTGGAAGACAAGGTTGTATTAAAACTCACAGCTTATGTTTTGTCGTATTTTACACGACAGCTGTATTATTAAGTTGTATTTAAATTTTGTACCTTGTATTTGGCGACTCAAGATGGGTGATGTATACCTATTTTGGGGGCGTCACAGTTGGTATCAGAGCTTAGGGATATGATCCCTGACTAAGATGTGAGACTAGAACTAGGAGGGGAGAGACGGGGAATTCCTTCGCTAGTATGACCTACCTAAGTTTATTTGTTATTTAATTGGTTGGTCAGAGTATATTGATAATATGTGACATGTTAATTAACCTTTGTTTTGTGGCAGTATTTGAAAATGGCAGCTAAAAATGTCAACAATGGAGTGAATGAGACCGTTGAGACACCTCTAATCACCAACCAGGATAATGTAATATCAGGCGAAGAAGAAATTAGAGATATCTACGTGGTAAATGAAGAACTAATAGTTGCACCCGAGCTAGTTGTAGAGGTAGCAGCTGAGAGTGAGGAAGAAGAGGAAGAAGAGGAACCTGAGGAGAATTGGTTGGAAGAAGTTTATGAACAAAACTTAGAATTACGAAATCGTATTCATGAGTTAGAAGAACAGGTTGAAGAACGACAAGCGGTCATGGAACAAAGGGATGTAACAATTCAAAATTGTGTTACCCGATATGTGATGCTTGAACAAAATCACGCTTTGGCAGAGTGTAAGATATTAAGGTTGGAATATGAGAATTCAAATATCAAGGATCAGCTGAAAGAAGAAACAACTGAACGAGTGAGAATGAAGGATGCGTGGGTAAAATCCGCACGACGTGTTGATATTGTAAAAAGAGACGTCTGATCCAAAAAGGCTAAAATAGATGATATACATTTCTCTTTTTGGATAGCAATAGGAAGAACCCAACATCGAGTTTTGAGTTACCCTGTACATAGTGGTCAATCTCAATTCGATATGGATCAAAGATTGATGATTCAGATCATAAATCAGGAGTACGATGAAGCAGTTAATGGTGGAATATGTCCTATAGAAAAGTTAATTCCAGCGGTAGTGATGACACCAAATACTGCCCCAGACGAGTCAAAGTCGGGTAGTTCAAGGGAGAGCGGTTGTCAGGACTTCCCAACAAGTGAGGAACCCAAATGAAGTTATCGCGGGTAAGCTAATCAAAAACCCTTGCGAAGTTTGTACCTTATTCGATACCGGTTCCACCCACTCTTGTATTTCACCTAGTTGTGTTCAACGTTTAAACTTGACTCTTAAGAAATTAGACTTTGACTTATCTGTTGAAACTTTGTTAGGATGAACCTTCGTTACCTCCACTATTTATAAATCTTGTTTGATTCAAATCGACACTTTCAAGTTACCTATCGATCTTATCTCTTTGGAAATACTTGACTTTGATGTGATTTTAGGAATCGATTGGTTAACTACTCATCATGCTTTTTGTAAGGTTGTTAGCTTTCATACTCCTAACCAACCTGTTATGCGAATTCAAAGTAACCAAACCACTAAAGGCAATCATTGTCATATCAAGCCATAAGTAAAGAGCCCCGATCCTTTCATTGTTGACTTCCTTGTGTGGAATACACCGAAGCCAGACTTTTCGTAGGAGACGTTGTGAATGACGATGACAAGTTGATAGTTGCCAATCTGATGTGTTATCTAAGTCTTGGATAAGAGTCACAGTTTTGAAAGATATCTCTATCGTTAATAAATTTCTTGATGTATTCTGGAAAACTTCCTAGCCTACCCCTAGAGCGTGAAATTGAATTTTGTATTTACCCCAGTACAAAACCCATTTCTAAACCCTCAAATATTTCTTTACTTAAAACGAAAGTATCATGAGCCAAAGACGTTGGCTCGAGCTGTAAAAGATTACGATCGTACCATTCAATATCATCGTGGAAAAGCGAATATGGTAGCTAACGCGTTGGGTAGAAGATCGTATGTGTTTACAAGTGAGAATAACAAATATACGAGTAGAATCGACTTTAATCGATAAAGTTAAAGCCGCTCAAGCTACATACTCAGAGCAGATGAATGATGAAGGTACAAGAGGGCGTTATTCTAGAAGCAAGAATCGATGAAAAAGGAATACTTCGAGTTAACTCCAGACTTTGTGTTCCTAACGACCCTGATTTAAAGTATAAAATCATGGTGGAAGCGCACAACACACCATTTGCAATCCATCCTGGGAGTACCAAAATGTATTATGATCTTCGTCTTACATTTTAGTGGAGCAATATGAAGAGAGAGATAGCACTATTTATCTCAAGGTGTCTAACTTGTCAACGAGTCAAGGCGGAGCATCAAGTACCAAAAGGTCCATTACAACCACTTAAAATTCCAGAATAGAAGTGGGAGCAAATTACCATGGATTTCGTTACTGGTATTCCCAAGGTTTCTCAAAGCATAGATGCAATTTGGGTCATTGTTGATAGATTGACCAAGTCTGCTCACTTCTTACCTATACGAGAAACTTATACACTTGAACGTCTTGCTCGTATGTACATAAACGAGGTTGTAAGATTACATGGTATGCCAGTATCCATAGTTTCTGATCGAGACCCAAGATTCACTTCACGATTTTGGGTTAGTTTACAAAAAGCTATGAGCACGAATTTGCGATTTAGTTCGGCATATAATTCTCAGACGGACGGACAATCAGAGAGGACTATTCAAACTCTTGAAAATTTATTAAGACTTTATGTCCTTGACTCCAAGGGAAGTTGGGACAAGTTCTTACCATTAGTAGAGTTTTCCTACAACAACAGCTATCAAGCAAGTATTGGCATGGCTCCATTCGAAGCGTTGTATGGAAGAAAGTGTCATTCTCCAGTATACTGGGATGAGGTGGGTGAAGCAACATTGTTGGGACCGAAGTTGGTACGTATGACTACGGAAAAGATTCAAACGATCCAGCAATGTATAAAAACCTCACAAGATCGACAAAAGAGTTATGTTGATCTTCATCGAAAGGATGTGGAATTCGATATTGGAGATCATGTGTTCTTACGTGTTGCTCCATGGAAAGGAGTTACGAGATTTGGAAAGAGAGGAAAGCTCAATCCTCAATTCATTGGACCATTTTTAATCCTCGATCGAGTAGGAACTGTGGCCTACAGACTCGCTTTACCGTCAAGTATGTCTCGTGTTCATAACATTTTTCACATATCCATGTTACGTAAATATGTGGAAGACCCAAATCACATTATTGAGTTAGAACCGAACGAAATAGCGGAAGATTTGACGTATGAAGAGGTTCCTGTTCAAATCTTGGATAAGAAGGAACATATTCTACGCTCCAAGGTTATACCTCAAGTTAAAGTTTTGTGGAGAAACCACGATGTTGAGGAAATGACCTGGGAGTTAGAATATGAAATGAAATCAAGGTATCCTTACCTCTTCGACATACCAGGTACGTACCCTAATTTCGAGGGCGAAATTTCATAAGAAGGGAAGGTTGTGAGACCACAGATTTTATGAATAAATATTTAAATTTCTCGAAATATTTTTTTGAATATTATGGTGTGGATTTAATATAATGTTATAGTTGTGGGTAGTATTTATAAATTTTGCAAAGTATGCAAGTTGTTGTATTATATTCAATTGGTCGGGGAATATTCGTTTTAGCAAGGAATATTCGTACAACGGCGCAATCATTGGTGGACCCCATAACAGAATTATTGTCGGATTGAGAAAATGACAAAAATATTTTTATTGAAAATAACGGCGGAAGTTTTACCGTTAATACTGTTGAATTACTCGGCAGTAAAAGTACGGTAATATGTGTGGTTGCATAGTAATACACAGTATTGATTATTGATGCTTATGTGAGAAGTTACTCAATTTTGCTTATTTTATGGACCCCCATTTACCCATTTTTCAAAATAATCGGTAGGAGGTTATATATGTATATAATAAAAGGTGGGGGCTCACGAGGAGGACCCATGTGTTTGGCAAAGTCTTGGTTGGAAGACATTTTGGTTACGGGAAATAGGAGGTGGGGGAAATAAAAGGTGGGAAGGACTTTTAGTTTATATATATTTATTATATATATATATATAATGTTTGACAAATTGGTAGGAAGGGGGTATATATATATATATATATATATATATATATATATATATATATATATATATATATATATATATATACAAATGTGAGAATTTGAAAGTTAGCAGACACGGAATTTGGCAGGTTGTATCACGGGGGTAATGACCCGTGAATTTTTATATATATAATATATATTTTATTTTATTTAAAAGATTTTATTTTATTAGAATATTTTATTAAATCAATCTGGACCGTCCGTTTAAAAGTAAGTCAATCTAGACCATTTATGAATTAGTTACTATGCAGTCCATTCTTCTATAAATAGAAGCTTATTTCGTCATTATTTCTTACGAATTCACTGAAACTCTAGAGAGAGAAACTATATAGAGAAAGAAGAAAAGTATCCTGCTACTTCACTACTTCTATATCCAGTACTCTTCTTTATAAGGTAAGGGGTATTATTTCTTTTGTATTCATGAAGAGAACTTCTGTTATTCTATTATTTATTATTCCGTTGGAATAACCTGTATACGCGGGCTACCCTATACTTGGTGAAATTCTTCTGTTATTCCATTCTTTATTATTCTGTCTGAATATCCTGTCTGTGCGTTTACGCCGGACCTGGTTCCATTATTTAGTATTCTGTCGGAATATCCTGTCGGTGCGTTTACGCATGACCTAGTTCCGTTATTATTATTCTGTTGGAATAACCTGTCTGTGCGGTCTATCGCATGCCTGGTGATTTCTTTTGTTATTCCATTCTTTATTATACTTAGTTGGTTAAAGTTTTGGCTTTTATACTCTATGAAATTAGTGGAATATCCTTGATATTTGCACTTCATCCAGTATATTTTCATGAAAATATTCTTCTGAGCATTCTTGAATTTTACTGCACAAAGCAGTATCATGTTGACAATTTGGACGTTATTGGTTTCTGGATTAATTAATTCTTGAACTTGTTTTATTGAATTCTTATATCATTGTCATCATCTTCATGTTTATATTTTGTTGAAAGTCATATGTGGCATGTAGTGCATAGATGGGCTTGGTATGATTATAAATAGGGATTATTCGGTGTAATCATGATCGTAATGTTACAAATGATGTGATAAAAGTCCTCATTGACTCGTAGTGCATTGATGGACAGTTGTTGGCATGATCATGACCATTGATGAATACACGAATATCCTTGGCCCGTAGTGCATGGATTATTTGTGGTTGTGATACTAATGAATATCCTTGGCCGTAGTGCAGGGATGATGTGAATTATTTATTAAGCTGAATCCCAGCGATAAAAGTGATGAAAAACCTTTTAAATCATAAAAGATAGTAGATTTTATTCTCTACTTGACTCTTTTAATGGATTGCTTATTCCGCTGCAGTTAAACTTGATGTCTATTGTATTTTATCAGTTTAACATTGTTGAAGGCTAATGATAATTTATTCTGCATTATCTTAGTCATAATATTTCTTATTGGGCTAGTTGAGCTCACCCTTTTGCTTTCATTGTTCTCTTCAGGAAATGAGAACGTAGCGGGGACTAGTCGGGGAAAGGAATGACGGTTCAGATGATAACATTAGTAGTCCTCACTATTCTATGAAATAGTGTGAAAATAAATGTATTGAGGACTTATTTTGAGTTTGAATGTTGTTTAGAAGACAAAGTTGTATTAAAACTCACAGCTTATGTTTTGTCGTATTTTACACGACAACTGTATTATTAAGTTGTATTTGAATTTTGTACCATGTATTTGGCGACTCAAGATGGGTGATGTATACCTATTTTGGAGGCGTCACAATATATATATATATATATATAGATTTAACCGAAATATTACTAATAACAATTAATATAGATTAATTGTTCGCTTAACTATTCTTTCGTTAATTAATATAATCACTATTATATCTCATAACGGTGCCACACAAGGCATTTAACGAGTTCATCACAAATTCCATGTATTCTCAATTATTCAGTTATTTAATATAATTGAGTTAACTCATCTCGTAACGCAAAAATTATTTATATCCAATTAAATATTCATTTCCATTAATATATCTATTTATTAATACGTGGAAATTCTCGGGTATTACACATGCCATTTCCCTGTCGAGTTGGAGCACAGTACATATTGGGTGATTTAAAAGCTCAACTTCAATTTGGATGCAGCGGGTGAGAAAAGGTTGTTACAAATCATTGAATCAGACGAGTTCCGGCTCCAAGTGTATGAAAACGCAAAGTTGTACAAGGAGAAAACTAAGTGGTGGCATGATAAAAAGCTAGTTGAAAGAGAGTTTGAACCGGGGCAGAAAGTGTTTCTCTTCAACTGTGACAACCCGAGAATTTAGATATTTATTAAAAATCTTAAAAGATTGAATTAAGGTTAAATAATAAACCTAAACAAAAAATAAGTGAATGGATTTGACATTTCTGGGAAGAAATTTTATGGATTTAAAATTTTTGTGGTGAATTATTCATGATTAAGGGTATAAGTGTATATGTTATGTGTATATAGTTGTATATGTGTACAGTATGTGAATAAGGGTCAAGGGTTGACTAGATAATCTATATCAGTGGCAAACCCTAATATTATATTAAGAACGTCAACGTTCAGTTAGAAAATTCTTGTGATTGATAAGAAATCCTAATACCGGCTCTAGAAATCCTAATTTCGAAACCCTTATTCGAATCGTTAAAACCCTAATCTGAGAACTTAAAGGATAATTATAATGCTTAAGTGCTATTAATTATAACCTAATTAGGGAAAACCCTGATGATTTATTTGAAATCCTAATAATTAGAAACTATAATTATTAGAAACCCTAGTTTCTAATTGGAAACCTTAATTGCTAAATTAGGAACCCTAATTGCTAAATTAGGAAACCTTAATCCTAATTTGTAAATCGAAGTAATTAGAAAACCTAAGGTGATTAAGAAACCCTAATTTTCATTTTTGGGAAACTAAAATTTCCATTTTTAACCTAATTGCAAAAATCCTAGAAAACCAATTTTTATAAAACCTTATGGTTAAACCCTAAGGGTCAAACCCTAAGGGTTAGTCAAATGATAACATTGCCATTAAAATTATAAGCATAAAGACTAAAGTGCCCTTGTAGCATTATTGAAGGTAGCTTGCAAATATTGCCATATTTGTAGTTGGTAACTAGCTAAGATATACCCATGTGCCTTAAAATCCAGAGATCAGCCATTTCATCTCAGCCATATACATTGCACTTATAAGATTTATAGATTAGAGAGAGAGAAAAGTCAAAAAGTGGGCTAATTTATTCACCAATACTCAAGCAACACTTTCTCTCTCCAGACTCACGAAAATATTAAGTGAATCAGTCACTAGTATGATCATTAGCAAGCCATGAACAGATCATGATGATCAAATTCAAGGATCAAAGCCTAAAGAGGTATAAACCCTAAATTTGCTAAATCTTATTAAATGATATGATTTGTTGTTTTAAGTTGTGTATTAGGGTGTTATTTAGTGATCTGGGTTGTTACATCCTAGATCCATAACATCTAATTGCACGAAATTAGAAGTTTTCAAAAATCTGGAAAATTTTGTAATGTTGTCTGACAACCGAATGTCAGACCTCATAGATCTTTACCTGTTTATAGTTTTGGTTGTTTAAATGTTTGTACTTGTAGTATGTTGTAAGAGCTTTGATCTGGAACTTGAATCAAGCCCAGATCATGTGTAGATTGAAAGTTATAAGTAATCAAAGTGTGTTGACTGACATTGACCAACTTATTTCTGGGCAGCCCAGTAACCTAGCCTAGTAACCTAGAATGGTTTGACAGTGACTTTTGAGACCCTAGATCTTGCTGTGGTTTCATAGTTTTTCCAAGTTGTTATATTGATGTTGTAGTCTGACATATGGACTACATATCTAAGCCTTTTAGATCACTGATAAGTAGGTTTTATATCTACTTATCTGATATCTGTTACTTAAATTAGTTGCTTAAACTCATGTTTCGTAGTTACTTTTCATGCATTTTGTGTTCATTTTGTAGATCATATGCTTAGGAGCTGTGTGAGCGACTATTGGTATGAAAACGCAAGGAAAAGCAATCCGGACATCATTTGGGCTTTCATGTTCATTTCATGTTCTTGGCTTGGAACTTAGATTATGTTTTAGAGCTTCTTCTAAGCTTTCCGGAACATCTTGAATCATTCCAATCGGACTTCGGATGCAAGAGTTATGACCTTTGTACTAACGGATGTTGAACTTCACTATTTTGGGTGGCCATTTGCATAGCAGTCACTTGCAACCGAATTTTGACCTTCATCCATCCATCATTTCTCAATTCTAAAAGAATAAAAGTTGTAGAGCTCGTCGAGAGCTTCGATTTGATAGGTAGCAGGCCCCGTAATGCCTCATGGATAAAACGTTATGGCCGTTTTACCAAAGGACACTGCAGCAAAAAACCAACAGCGCGGGCGCGCGAATTTGTAGTATATTTTTGGTGCGGCCGTGCAAGTCCCTAGACCAAAAAAAATGTGTTCTACTACTTTAGCGTGGGCGAGCCTAACTCCAGGCCATTTCCAGCGCGGTCGCGCCACTTCTAAAGTTGACTAGAGCTGACTTTTTCACTAAACAGTGAATTAGAGCGTAACTTGGAGGGGGGTTCAATTAGGGCTTAAAAAGAGACGCATTTTCATTATGTTGGGGATACCACCCCATGGGGGATCAATAAGCTACTGTTATTTTCTTTCTTCAATTTGAATAAGTAGATTAGAGTAGTGATTTCTAGAGTTGATTAGATTGAAGACTTGAAGCATTTAAAAGGCATTAGAGATTCAATATTGGAGCAGGAGAACTGATTTACACTTCAATTCTCTACTCTTAACCTCTCTTTGATTCTTATTTGTAATCTTATGATGTTTATTCAATATGTGGATGGTAGATTTGATTCAGCTATGATTTAAACTCTATTATAAGATTGTAATAGATTCTATGGATTAGTTTGTTCTGATGTACTTCATTGTTAGCCTTATTGATTAATTATTATGGGATTGTTTATTTAGATTCATGTTATTTGCTTAGTTGATTGGCCATCAATTATTGTGATAATCCATACGGAATTGAGAGACAAAGTATGGGTTTAGATCTGATCTTAATAGCTTTTGATTGTATATTTTACATTTTGATAGGATGTATGATTTGTGCTTAGGATAGACATATACCGAAGCACCTTTCGTAGTCAATTGAGAACTTGGGCGTAAACCCTAATTATTTGTAAATCGCATAGACATGTAGTGTTCATGTGAATTCTATCAATTGTGGATTATATGTGATATGGGTATGGTACATTGAGAGATGGCTATACTTTACTTTCGTGTTCTTGACTAACAATCCGATAAAATTAATTTGGCTTAACAGGGAGTGTGTTGATTTAAATGAGTCAATAGATGAAATTGTGATATTAGGTCTTCATTATCTAGTCTTATTCTAGGGATAATTAAGTTTATTTAATTTAGCAATTAATATTTATAAATACTAATTCATTCGTTTAAATAAGACTGAAACGGTTACGGGTTAGTGCTTAGTGAACTTTATTAGTTAATTCTCCGTGGGAACGATACTTTACTTAGTCTTTATTACTTGTTCACCGTGTATACTTGCACGCATATATTGATCGGTAAAACGACCAACAAGTTTTTGGCGCCGTTGCTGGGGAATTAGCTTAATAAATGTTTTCCAACATTAATTTCAATCAAATTGGTCTTCATTAAAAATTTATGTTTTGTTTTAATTATCTTATTGTATTTCTCTCTTTTTAGGTACCATGGGTGACTTTGCTTATCAATGGCCTTATGCAAATATGACTCAACCAATGGACACAAGAACTGAAGGACTCAATGTATTTTCTACATTGTCAGCACAAATTGCAACACTTTCGAAGAGGTTGGATGTTCATGCAGCCCAACGTACTCGAGAGATAGTAGTTACATGTAAATATTGTGCTGGCGAGCATCCGAATTATCAGTCACTACTACAAAACAGTAAATAGACAACACTTAAGCCACAACGTTTTTTATAAAAACGTTGTGGTATTTTTTCTTACAACGTTTTTAAAAAAAACGTTGTAGATATATATACAAAAACGTTATATATTTAAAAGGGTATTTTTTTAGTTTAAACTAGATGACGTTTTTTTAAAAGGTTGTGTATCAAGAAAAACACGGAGCTTCAAATAAACACGGAAGTGAAAACTTTGAAATTAAAAAACTTCTCCTTGCCGCAGCTCTCAATCTCCTTTTCGAACCACTTTTTCTTGCTTGAGTTCTGTTTTCAGTCTTACGACGGCTGATTTCGTGGGCTAACCTGAAAATCTATTTTTCGATCTTTTGTATACCAAGTTCAAGGGTGGCTAGATTGTGGGTTTTTTTTTGCTAAGATTAGTAAGGGAGTATAGTTTTTTGTGTATGCTGGATTTTGTGTTTTAATCTGATGTGGTGGTCTGCTTAGGGCTTTCTGGGATTGGGTTAATGGATCTTGATGTTTTGTGCTAGTGTGCTTCGGATGTTGGAAGATGTCCATATTTGGATGGTTCAGATCTGGGTTTATATGTGCTTACTGCTTATAAATCAAATTTGTGTTGTTCATGTTGTCACATTCTTTTCTTCGTTAGTTCTATTTCAGTCCTCTTCTCTCATTCCTCGCATGCGGCCCATCCACTCTCTACTTGATTAAGGGTTTGGATCTGAACTGGTTATCTTTGGGAATTTTTGTCTGATTTGTGCTCTCATTTTTGAGTCGTGGTTCGCTTTTGCTCTTTTGTTTGTTTTCAAATGGTTGGTTCTTATCAATTGATGATTTATCTGTGTTGATTCTGTTTTGCTGATTAATTATTTCATATTACAAAATCAATTTGGTGTTGATGGTCTGCAATCAATTTTTCTTATGCTTCTAGGTAATCTTTGTTTGATTGTTTGTTGTTCTCATTGTGCTTTCGGTATCCTGTTTGCTTGTTAGAGGAGCAAACCATCATCTGTTTTCTGAGTTCTTGCCACCTCTGCAAGAAGAAGCTTCATGGCCTGGACATTTTCATGTACAAGTATAAATTGTGCAATTTAGCTGAATTATTCTTTTTTTTAATAATTATTATTATTACAACTTATTTTGATTGATTGGTGTTTTTTTTGGTCACTAACAGGAGCTAATATTGGTAGGTCAGCTTTTGTTAGTGTTCATTTGAGGTAATATAATTAATTCATAGGTTCATCTACTCGTGGTTAATATGTTCTCTTTGTGTTGTTAAGTATCTTGAAGTAGTTAATTCTCTGGTGATGTAGCTTGGATTATAATCACTCATGAATGGGATTTATTACTTTCCATTGTTACAGAACCTAGTTAGCCTCTTTATTGAAGTGTCAGGCTTGCAAGATTGTGGAGGGTCAGAGATGCACAAAAAGGTTGAATGAGAAGCAAATTACAGCTCTTCTGAAAGTCACTTGCCAAAGACCAAGGGATCGAGAAAATGACATTCTGATTCTTTGGTTGTGTCCGGATGCTTATACATTAGTGGGTGAGTATGTGTGGCATGGTTCGTAATAACCAAAATACTTGGCATTGCACACAATTTTTATGCCAGAGCATTCTATTGGTCAAAAAATGTGCAATTCTATAGACTAAACTTGTGTTGCAGTTTTGAGTCATCAACTCATTCCTTTTATGTTGGTATTCATTAAGCCTATTTATTTTGAGACTTGCTTTTTTTATAATTGTAAAATGATTGAAATGCTCAAAGGAGTGCTTCTGCCCTTTTCTGTAGACTGCATACATCTTATTGTTGCAAGAATTAGAGACAGTGACACAAGTTATAGTAAATCCAATTTTTATTTTCTTATTTTTGCAGGAATTGTCTTTCTTTTTTGATGCCCATCCAATTAAAGCTATGAAGTTTTCTGTGTCACCTGGTGTGCGTGTTGCGGTGCAGTGAAATACTGGTGTTACGGTGCAGTGAAATACTGGTGTTGCATCTGGAGTTTGAGATCTCTTCTTTTTGTTAGTTAATGAGCACCAAATAAAGCATTTCTGAGTTATTACTTGGGATCTTCATAACTTAGATGATTTACAAGTCCATTTTTGTTCCTTTGGAATTTCAATATACTTTTCATTTAAAATTTTGCAGGTACCTAATACAATTGAATTTGCTAATTGGATTGGTCGTACGAAGCAAAAGCAAATTCATGTAACTGGGTAGTCGAATGTTTATAATTTCACATTCAACTGATCATTTGGAGAGTAGTATGGGCGCTGCAATTGCCCTATACTCTGCCACTTGCTTATCCCAGGGAAAATATAGAAATGGCAATCCTTACCCTATCAACCTGAGGGCTATTGTTGGTCTTAGTGGATGGCTTCCTGGTTCAAGGTATGGTTGAACAGATTCCTTCTCCACACCCAAATCTTATGTTTATCTCTTGCATACAAATTGTTGTAATTGGCCTGCTTCTCTCCAAGTTAATGCTGCCCTGCTGAATTATAATGAGATAATTTAAGCCAAACAAATTAAAGCTTCCACAAGTGATTTTGATGCATTATCTTGTACGATATTTGATTACAATGTGTGGGCTTGGTTGATCAAATCTTGAGATAAAGTGGCAGACCAAAATTCTAGACGAAACTATTTTTCTTTTGCATTTGTTTAGACAAGACATACATAACATTCAAACTCCTATAACATGGTTGCAGTCCATGTGCACATTAGCATGCAAAAGGAAAGGGGGACAAAAAGCAAGATAGACTAATCCTATAGTATGCAAAAAATATTCGATATCAAACTCATTTTACTAGATACATGTAAACTCTCCACACAGCCTAAAAATAAAAATAAATCTTTCAACAATCAATCGAGCAGGATTAGAATTCTATCATTACTTGGCCTTTTGGTGGATTGATTAATCTTCCGATTCTGATGAACTAATTTTTTTGGTGTGGGGCGGGGGGTGTTGTGTTAGTGCATCTTATAGTTTGGGACAAAAGTTGTTGTTGAGTTTAAAGGTAACCAAGTATAGTACTTATTGATTTTGTATTTTTTTCTAGACCCAACTGGGAAGGTGATCAGTATGATGGTGATGAAAAAAGTTGACTGAACGTGCTTCAATTGGCCACAGAATTGGGAGCTGATTACATTGATGTGGAACTTCAGGTTTCTTTCCCCTTAAATTTTGTTTACACAGTTCAAAGACTGACATTCATTGCACACTTGCACCTTGTGGGTTCTTTTGAATGGAAATAGTGTGTGACGTGTTGCACTTGTGTCATTGGTTTTGCAGTTGAAGAATGCATCATCCGAGAAAGAAGAGGCTGAATGGAAATTTTATTATTCAATTTCTTTTATGCATCTAGTGCGGGAACTGCAAGAAAGGTGTCAACAACAGGCTGAAGGCTTGGAGTACAAAGCTACTCGAAGTGGCAATTTAGCAACTGTTGAAGTATATATTGATGGCATCCAGGTTGGGACTGCTCAAAATCAGCAAAAGAAAATGGCACAAAAATTAGCTTGAACTTTGAGTATTTCTCTTTCCTATTTCTGCTTTATTGGTTAGGTGTGGCTATATTTTAGTTTGAACTTTGAGTATAACTGCAGTTTTGTTGCTGCAGTATACGGCACTTCAGTTCTTATGGATAGTTTGGTATAGATTTTGTGGATGTAGTAATTTGAAACTGTAAATAAATTGTATTATTGGGATGTATTTTGAATGGTTGATACATTTTGGCTTTAAATTTAAATGAAAATTTAGACCTTTTAGCTATATATCATGACATTAGTATATTGCAGGTGCATTGGTAATGTAGGTGAATTATAACTTTTTTTACTTTTTTTTAATCTACAACATTTTAAAAACGTTGTGTAAATGTGCCTAAACGTTGTCTGATATACTAAACAACAACGTTTTGATTCAAAAAATGTTGTGGAATCGTACCTACTACAACGTTTTTATGTATCTGTTAATTTTTGAAAAATAAATCTACAACGTTTTTTTTCCTAAAAAACGTTGTGTATTGTGCTTAACTACAACGTTTTTAAAATGTTGTGTAAGGGTGTCAAATAGACAACACCCTTAACCACGACGTTTTCCTGACTGAAACCATAACTTTTTTTTCGCGTTGTCTATTTACTATTTTGTAGTAGTGAGTGCAACATCAGTTTTAGACAAGTACATTATGGGGGTGATTACTCCAACAACTATGCTAATCCCAATTATCATCAAGATTGGGGATATCACCCAGATTATGAATGGAGTTATAACTATCGAGACCAATATTGTGTCCCAAGTCCAACACATCCATCGGATTTCTCATATCCACCTCCAATGCAACAAGAAGAAAATTCAAGGTTGAAGGAATTAATGTCAAAAAGCATAGCAAACCATGAAGAAATGATGATGAGTCTGGAGTTATCAAGCCAAAATCTTAACAGACAGATGAAACAACTCATCAACTCCTCAATGAATGGTCCTCAATACATGGATTTCGAAACTAAACAAGATAATTCAAGATTGGAGGATCTGTGGTTCAAATTTGTAGCATCAACTGAGGAGAAGTTGATTGAGAAAGAGAGGTCATTTCAAAATCTTTAGAATCAGATAGATCAAATGTTCGAAGCCTTGAACAATCGCCCTCCAAACAATTGGTGCTATGACATGGACGATGAAACTGATGGAGAGCCAGAAGTGTACATGCCACTGAATGAACTGAAAGGAGTGGACATTAAGGAGACAACTGGGGGTATGAAAAATGAAGAATATGAGCTGACTTGTATAATACCCCAAGTGCCTTCTCAGTTAGAGTTGAAAATTCAGTGAACTTTGTACACCCATGTCCCTTTTGTGTCACATCCAAAGCAAGAATTTCTGCGATTTTGAGGCCTCTTACAAACCATGGTGGGCTGAGGAAGAGATAATAGAAGAAGAAAAGTTCGTTGTATCTTTCATGCCTCAATGCAAAAATCTATTCATAGATACAACGGGAGAAGTACCTGGCGATGTAATGGAACTAGGGACATCATGTACAAGAAATATGCTAGGTGGCTTCAATCCGAAGACTCTCATGATGGGGAACCTACTAAAGCACATAACGGTTCTAACTTTTCGTAGAGGAATTGGATAGTGGTGTCAAGAACAGAGTCTAACTAACGGACTATAAACCGAGCGCTAGATGAAAAGCACCCCATCCAATCTTTCTCCCTCCTTGTTTAATTCTTATTTACATTTCCATTTACTTCTTCTGCTATGTTTAATTCTTCATACTTTCCATATTTTCGTAGATATTTGATAGTTGTAAATCTTAATAATAGTTTTATTGTTATAAGCATTCAGGATCAAACAGAAGTCAAAAATATTGAAGCTGCCAGGGTACAGGGTAGCGCGATCGCCCCCAACTATAAGCCAAACACAGCACGGACGCGCCATATCTCAGTCATAGAAATCAAATACCGCTCAATTTTTAGAATTTCTGACTCAAGCATTCGGACAGTTAGAAGCCCACACTTAGTTTCTAACTACAGAATATCTCAAACTTATTCATCACCTGATATACCATCGGATCATGAGGAGGCAAACAGAGATGACATTGCCACTTAGGGGAGTATTCTTTCACTTTTAATTACAATGAGGGCATTGTTAATTTAAAGTTTGGGGGTATTGGGTTGTAATAAGTAGTTGTTGCGTATAGTTAGTTGCATATAGTTTTATTGCATGTTTAAGTTGCATAGTAGGGGTATTTTAGTATCTTTGAAGTTAAATTTTACATGAAATTTGTTTCAATTTTCTTTTCTCTTGTTTACTTAGTATATGTTTAGTTGCATTACATAGCATATTCCCATGTTTTTAGTCGGTTGAATTCCAATATGGCCATTGATGATATAGAAATTTGATAGATTTTTGAATGTGGTTGATAACTTATGCTTAGTTATAATTTTATACATGATGTGTGTAAGACCCCAACTTTTATAAATAAAGATGAATTTTCTATAAATATCATTTTTGAATATTATGGAGTTAATTTGATATAATGTTATAGTTGTGGGTAATATTTATAAATTTTGCAAAGTACGCAAGTTGTTATATAATATTCGTTTGGTCGGGGAATATTCTTTTTGTCGGGGAATATTCGTACGACGGCACAATCATTGGTGGACCCCACAACAGAAGTATATTCGTAGTTAGAAAACGACAAAATTATCTTTCTATAAAAATAACGGCTGAGGTGTTACCGTTAAAACCGTTAAAACTGTTGAACTACCCGGTAGTAAAAGTACAGTAATACGCGTGGTTGCATAGTAGCACACGGTATTGATTATTGATGCTTACGTGAGAAGTCACTCAGCTATACTCAATTATTGCTACAGTAATTGCTGCATCATATCTCTTAAATTATTGTCATAGTATCATCTGTATAATATGTTATATTATTAAATCAATAATTGAGGCGTTGTGGTAAGTTTGGTTATTTTTATGGGGGGCCATATGTCATCATCTAAGAGTCTCTTCGTCAATAGTAATTACCGTCGTCAATAGTAATTACCGTCGTCAATAGTATTTACCTTGGTCAATAGTATTTACCTTGGTCAATAGTAATTACCTTCGTCAATAGTATTTACCTTGGTCAATAGTATTTACCTTGGTCAATAGTAATTACCTTCGTCAATAGTATTTACCTTGGTCAATAGTAATTACTTTCGTCAATAGTAGTTGTCCCTTCAATATTACCAAGAGTCATTTGACCCTTCGTTAAGACCAAGAGTCATTTGACCCTTCGTTAAGACCAAGAGCCACCCTCAGTTTTTCTATAAATAGGGGCCTAGGGCTTCATTATTTTTCACGAATTCATTCAAGCTATAGAGAGAGAAAGTATAGAGAGAATAAGAGAGAGAGAATAAAAGTATTCTGCTACTTCACTTTTCCAATATCCAGTTCTTTTAAGGTAGGGAATATTATTTCTTTTATATTCATGAAGAGAACTTCTGTTATTCCATTTTTTATTATTCTGTTGGAATAACCAGTATACGCGGTCTACCCTATACTTGGTGATATTCTTCTATTATTCTGTTGGAATATCCTGTCTGTGTGTTTTACACCGGACCTGGTTCCGTCTTTATTATTATTCTGTCGGAATATTCTGTCTGTGTGTTTTACACCGGACCTGGTTCCATTATTTATTATATTATTCTTTATTATTCTGTCGGAATATCCTGTCTGTGTGTTTTACACCGGACCTGGTTCCATTATTTATTATTCTGTCGGAATATCCTGTCTGTGCGTATACGCCGGACCTGGTTCCATTATTTATTATTCTGTTGGAATAACCTGTCTGTGCGATCTATCGCATGCATGATGATTTCTTTTGTTATTCCATTCTTTATTATACTCAGTTGGTTAAGTTTTGACTTCTATACTCCATGAAATTGTGGAATATCCTTGATAATTGTGTTTCATCCAGTATCTTTTCATGAAAATATTATTCTAAGCATTCTTGAATTTTACTCCACAAAACAGTATCATGTTGACAATTTGGACGTTGTTAATTCTTGGATAAATTAATTCTTGAACTTGTTTTATTGAATTCTTATATCATTGTCATCATCCTCATGTTTATAAAATATTGAAAGTCATCTGTGGCCTGTAGTGCATAGATGGACTTGGTATGATTATGACCAGGGATTATTCGGTATAATCATGACCGTAATGTTACAAATGATGTGGTAAAAGTCCTCATTGGCCCGTAGTGCATTGATGGACAGTTGTTGGCATGATCATGACCATTGATGAATACACAAATATCCTTGGCCCGTAGTGCATGGAATTTGTGGTCGTGACCCTAACGAATATCCTTGGCCGTAGTGCAGGGATGATGTGAATTATTTATTAAGCTGAGTCTCAGCGATAAAAGTGATGAAAAACTTTTTAAATCATAAAAGATAGTAGAGTTTATTTTCTACTTGACTCTTTTAATGGATTGCTTGTTCCGCTGCAGTTAAACTTGATGTCTATTATATTTTATCAGTTTAACATTGTTGAAGGCTAATGATAATTTATTCTACATTATCTTAGTCATAATATTTCTTACTGGGCTAGTTGAGCTCACCCTTTCTTTCACTGTTCTCTTCAGGAAATGAGAACGTAGCTGGGGCAAGTCGGGAAACGGAGTGTTGGTCCGAATGATAGTATTAGTTAGTAGTCCTCACTATTCTATGTAATAGTGTGTTAATAAATGTAATGAGGACTCCTTTTGAGTATGAATACTCTCTAGAAGATAATATTTGTATTCAAACTCACAGTTTATGTTTTGTCGTGTTGTACACGACAGTTGTATTAGTAAGTTGTATTTGTATTCTGTACTTTGTATCTGACGACCCAAGATGGGTGATGTATACCTAATTTTGGGGGCGTCACAGTTGGTATCAGAGCTTAGGGATATGATCCCTGGCTAATATGTGAGAATAGAACTAGGAGGGGAGAGACGGGGAATTCCTTCGCTAGTATGACCTACCTAAGTTTAATTGCATGGTATTTAATTGGTCGGTCATAATATAAGGATACTATATGACATATCAATTAACTTTTATTTTGTGGTAGTATCTGAAAATGGCATCTGAGAATGTTGAGAATAGCAATGGAGCACAGGCGACTGTTGATTCACCACATATCAATAATCAGGATAATGTGCATCAGGAAGGTGACAATCCTCATGCAAACAACAACACTGACCAGATGATGAATGATGGAATGTTCAGAAACTTTATGCAGTTCATGCAACAGCAGGCGAGAGCAGCTCCTGTCCAAAATATAGGTGGAAACACTGAGAACTCTCGGACGGTCACCGCTAAACAGTTTAAGGAGCTGGGACCACCAGAGTTTAAGGGAGAGCCAAAACCACTTATAGCAGAAACATGGATAAAGCAGATTACCAAGATATTTGATGTCTTGGGATGCTCTGAGGAGCAAAAGGTTCCCTTTGCCGCCTTTATGTTGCGAGGAGAGGCAGATTACTGGTGGGAATCGATTAAGCGTACTCAACCTGCCGCACTGAAGATGTCTTGGAAGAAGTTCCAAGAGCTGTTCAATGACAAATACTTTCCCGAAAGTGTTCGTCACATGAAGGAGGTGGAGTTCATCAAATTGGAGCAGAATAATATGACCGTGTCGCAGTATGAGGCTAAATTTGCTGAGTTGTCCCGGTTTGCATCCCACTTGGTGGATAATGAAGAGCGAATGACGCGAATGTTTTTGGAGGTTTGAAACCTGAGATACGTCAACATCTTATTTCTCATAAACTGTGTTTGTATTCAGATGTTGTAAATAGGGCTCAGTTGGTGGAGCGCGATAACGAGACAACGCAACCAAAAGAGAGCAGCCGACAAAATGATAATACCAGTGAGAGTAGTCATCGAAGCGGTGACAACAAGCGTGGAGTGAATCAACAGGCCAGAAATGGTAACCACTTCGGTGGTAATCAGGGCCAAAACAATAAGAATGGGCATTTTAAGAAGAGGAGATTCAACAATGATGGAAAGACGTCATCACCAGCACCTGTCGTTAAGGAAGGAGAACGACCACCTATCATATGTTTCAGATGCGGAGGGGAGGGGCACATCAGTCCAAACTGCGCGATGCAGTCCAAAGCATGTTATAATTATGGAAGAGAAGGTCATTTAGCCCGATTTTATCGTTTACCGAAGACAAATTCAGCTAGGATGGAGGCACCAAAGGCCGTCCCAGAAAAGTCAAAACCGGTTGTGCAAGGGAGAGCGTTTGTTGTGAACTCCCAGAGAGCAAGGAACCCGAATGAGGTCATCACGGGTAAGCTTATCATAAACTCTAACGAAGTCTATACTTTATTTGATACCGGTTCTACCCATTCTTTTATTTCTCCTACTTGCGCTCATCGATTAAATTTGATTACGGAGAAATTAGACTTTGACTTAGCAGTTGAAACTCCATTGGGAGAAACCTTCATTACATCCACGGTTTATAAGTCCTGTTTGGTTCAAGTTGGTACCCACACATTACCTGTCGATCTTATTTCATTAAAAATACTTGCATTTGACGTGATTCTAGGGATTGATTAGTTAACTACTCATCATGTAAAAATTGATTGTTTTCGTAAGGTTGTTAGCTTTCATATTCCTAATCGACCTATTATGCGAATTCAAGCAACCAAACCATTAGAATCAATCGCTGTCATCTCAAGCCATAAAGCTATTCGTTTATTGAAAAATGGATGTCAAGCTTTCTTAGCTCATGTCACGGATCTAAACAAAAATACGTCAGTTTTGAATGATATTTCTATTGTTAATAAATTCCCTGACGTATTCCTTGAAGAACTTCCTGGCCTACCCCCAGAGCGTGAAATTAAATTTTGTATCGACCTTGAACCCGGTACAAAACCCATTTCCAAAGCCCCATATCGAATGGCTCCTATTGAACTTCAGGAGTTAAAGATCCAACTGCAGGAATTGTTAGACATTGGCTTTATTCGTCCTAGTACTTCTCCTTGGGGTGCTCCTGTTCTATTCGTGAAGAAGAAAGATGGAAGTATGCGACTTTGTATTGATTATCGGGAGTTGAATCATGTCACCATCAAAAACAGGTACCCATTGCCACGTATTGATGACCTGTTTGACCAGTTGCAAGGAGCACAATTCTTTTCAAAGATCGATCTTCGTTCTGGATATCATCAGCTGAAGGTTAGAACTGAGGATATTCCAAAGACTGCCTTTAGAACTCGATACGGGCATTATGAATTCCTAGTCATGTCTTTTGGATTGACTAATGCTCCTGCTGCCTTCATGGATATGATGAACCGAGTATTCAAGGAATATCTGGATCACTTTGTGGTCGTCTTTATTGATGACATCCTTATTTATTCCAAAAGCCGTGAAGATCATGAGCAACACTTGAGGCTGGTACTCCAAAAGCTTCGTGAATACAAGCTTTATGTCAAGTTGAAGAAATGCGAGTTCTGGCTGGAGAAGGTAGCATTCCTTGGGCACGTAGTATCAAGTCGTGGAATATCGGTTGACCCGGCAAAGATTGAAGCTATTCAAAGCTGGGAGCAACCTAAATCAATGACCGAGGTACGTAGCTTTCTTGGTTTAGCTGGTTATTATCGGAGATTCGTGGAAGGATTTTCTCGAATCGCTACTCCAGTAACTCAGCTGACTCGGAAAGATACAAAGTTTGGTTGGAGCGAAGAATGTGAGCAGAGTTTTCAAGAACTCAAGAGGAGACTCATTTCAGCACATGTTCTAACAATACCATCTGGCTCGGAGGGATTTGTCATCTACAGTGATGCTTCGAGCAAAGGGTTGGGATGCGTTCTTATGCAACATGGAAAAGTCATAGCCTATACATCAAGACAACTCAAGGAATATGAGAGGAATTATCCTACTCATGATCTAGAGTTGGCAGCTGTTGTCTTTGCACTTAAAATTTGGAGGCATTACTTGTATGGGGAGAAAGTGGAGATCTTTACGGATCATAAAAGCCTCAAATATTTCTTCACTCAAAAGGAACTCAACATGCGACAACAACGTTGGCTTGAACTGTTGAAAGATTATGATCATACCATTCAATACCATCCTAGAAAAGCGATCGTGGTAGCTGACGCATTGAGTAGAAGATCATATGCGGGTACAAGTGCAATATTAACAACGCAAAGGCCCATTTTGTGTGACTTGCAAAGGATGGAGATAGAGTTAAAGACTCCAGGGACCCATGTGATGATGTCGAATATACGAGTAGAACCAACTTTAATCGATAAGGTTAAAGCTGCTCAAGCTACAGACCTGGAGCTGATGCGTATGAGGAAGAAAGTGCAAGAAGGTGCTATGCCGGAAGCAAGAATCGATGAAGAAGGAATACTTCGAGTCAACTCCAGACTTTGTGTTCCTAACAACCCTGATTTAAAGTATGAAATCATGATAGAGGCGCACAACACACCGTTTGCAATCCATCCTGGAAGTACCAAAATGTATCATGATCTTCGTCATACATTTTGGTGGAGCAATATGAAGAGAGAGATAGCGTTGTTTATCTCAAGGTGTCTAACTTGTCAACGAGTCAAAGCGGAGCATCAAGTACCAAAAGGTCCATTGCAACCACTTGAAATTCCAGAATGGAAGTGGGAGCACATTACCATGGATTTCGTTACCGGTCTTCCTAAGGTTTCTCAAGGTATAGATGCGATTTGGGTCATTGTTGATAGATTGACCAAGTCTGCTCATTTCTTACCGATACGAGAAACTTATACACTTGAACGTCTTGCTCGTATGTACATAAACGAGATTGTAAGACTGCATGGTATGCCAGTATCCATAGTTTCTGATCGAGACCCAAGATTCACTTCACGATTTTGGGTTAGTTTACAAAAAGCTATGGGCACGGAGTTACGATTTAGTTCAGCATATCATCCTCAGACGGACGGACAATCAGAGAGGACTATTCAAACTTTTGAAGATCTATTAAGACTCTGTGTCTTTGACTTCAAGGGAAGTTGGGACAAGTTCTTACCATTGGTGGAGTTTTCCTACAACAACAGTTATCAAGCAAGTATTGGCATGGCTCCATTCGAAGCATTGTATGGAAGAAAATGTCGTTCTCTAGTATGCTGGGATGAGGTGGGTGAAGCAACGTTGTTGGGACCGGAGTTGGTTCGTATGACTACAGAAAAGATTCAAACGATCCGACAACGTATAAAAACCTCACAAGATCGACAAAAGAGTTATGATGATCTTCATCGAAAGGACGTGAAATTTGATGTAGGAGATCAAGTGTTCTTACGTGTTGCTCCATGGAAAGGAGTTACGAGATTTGGAAAGAGAGGAAAGCTCAATCCTCGATTCATCGGTCCATTTTTAATCCTCGATCGAGTAGGAACTGTGGCTTATAGACTCGCTTTACCGCCAAGTATGTCTCGTGTTCATTACATTTTTTACATATCCATGTTACGTAAATATGTGGAAGACCCGAACCACATTATTGAGTTAGAACCGGACAAAATAGCGGAGGATTTGACGTATGAAGAAGTTCCTGTTCAAATCTTGGATAAGAAGGAACATATTCTACGCTCCAAGGTTATACCTCAAGTCAAAGTTTTGTGGAGAAACCACGATGTTGAGGAAATGACTTGGGAGTTATAATCTGAAATGGAATCAAGGTATCCTTACCTCTTCGACATACCAGGTACGTACCCTAATTTCGAGGGCGAAATTTCATAAGAAGGGGAGGTTGTAAGACCCCAACTTTTATAAATAAAGATGAATTTTCTATAAATATCATTTTTGAATATTATGGAGTTAATTTGATATAATGTTATAGTTGTGGGTAATATTTATAAATTTTGCAAAGTACGCAAGTTGTTATATAATATTCGTTTGGTCGGGGAATATTCTTTTTGTCGGGAATATTCGTACGACGGCACAATCAATGGTGGACCCCACAACAGAAGTATTTTCGTAGTTAAAAAACGACAAAATTATCTTTCTATAAAAATAACGGCTGAGGTGTTACCGTTAAAACTGTTGAACTTCCCGGTAGTAAAAGTACAGTAATACGCGTGGTTGCATAGTAGCACACGGTATTGATTATTGATGCTTACGTGAGAAGTCACTCAGCTATACTCAATTATTGCTATAGTAATTGCTGCATTATATCTCTTAAATTATTGTCATAGTATCATCTGTATAATATGTTATATTATTAAATGAATAATTGAGACGTTGTGGTAAGTTTGGTTATTTTTATGGGGGGCCATATGTCATCATTTAAGAGTCTCTTCGTCAATAGTAATTACCGTCGTCAATAGTAATTACCGTCGTCAATAGTATTTACCTTGGTCAATAGTAATTACCTTCGTCAATAGTATTTACCTTGGTCAGTAGTATTTACCTTGGTCAATAGTAATTACTTTCGTCAATAGTATTTACCTTGGTCAATAGTAATTATTTTCGTCAATAGTAGTTGTCCCTTCAATATTACCAAGAGTCATTTGACCCTTCGTTAAGACCAAGAGTCATTTGACCCTTCGTTAAGACCAAGAGCCACCCTCAGTTTTTCTATAAATAGGGGCCTAGGGCTTCATTATTTTTCACGAATTCATTCAAGCTATAGAGAGAGAATAAGAGAGAGAGAATAAAAGTATTCTGCTACTTCACTTTTCCAATATCCAGTTCTTTTAAGGTAGGGAATATTATTTCTTTTATATTCATGAAGAGAACTTCTGTTATTCCATTTTTTATTATTCTGTTGGAATAACCAGTATACGCGGTCTACCCTATACTTGGTGATATTCTTCTATTATTCTGTTGGAATATCCTGTCTGTGTGTTTTACACCGGACCTGGTTCCGTCTTTATTATTATTCTGTCGGAATATTCTGTCTGTGTGTTTTACACCGGACCTGGTTCCATTATTTATTATATTGTTCTTTATTATTCTGTCGGAATATCCTGTCTGTGTGTTTTACACCGGACCTGGTTCCATTATTTATTATTCTGTCGGAATATCCTGTCTGTGCGTATACGCCGGACCTGGTTCCATTATTTATTATTCTATTGGAATAACCTGTCTGTGCGATCTATCGCATGCATGATGATTTCTTTTGTTATTCCATTCTTTATTATACTCAGTTGGTTAAGTTTTGACTTCTATACTCCATGAAATTGTGGAATATCCTTGATAATTGTGTTTCATCCAGTATCTTTTCATGAAAATATTATTCTAAGCATTCTTGAATTTTACTCCACAAAACAGTATCATGTTGACAATTTGGACGTTGTTAATTCTTGGATAAATTAATTCTTGAACTTGTTTTATTGAATTCTTATATCATTGTCATCATCCTCATGTTTATAAAATGTTGAAAGTCATCTGTGGCCTGTAGTGCATAGATGGACTTGGTATGATTATGACCAGGGATTATTCGGTATAATCATGACCGTAATGTTACAAATGATGTGGTAAAAGTCCTCATTGGCCCGTAGTGCATTGATGGACATCACACATCATTTGTAACATTACGGTCATGATTATACCGAATAATCCCTGGTCATAATCATACCAAGTCCGTCTATGCACTACAGGCCATAGATGACTTTTAACATTTTATAAACATGAGGATGATGACAATGATATAAGAATTCAATAAAACAAGTTCAAGAATTAATTTATCCAAGAATGAACAACGTCCAAATTGTCAACATGATACTGCTTTGTGGAGTAAAATTCAAGAATACTTAGAAGAATATTTTCATGAAAAGATACTGGATGAAACGCAATTATCAAGGATATTCCACAAATTTCATGGAGTATAGAAGTCAAAACTTAACCAACTGAGTACAATAAAGAATGGAATAACAAAAGAAATCACCATGCATGCAATAGACCGCACAGACAGGTTATTCCAACAGAATAATAAATAATGGAACCAGGTCCGGCGTAAACGCACAGACAGGATATTCCGACAGAATAATAAATAATGGAACCAGGTCCGGTGTAAAAACACACAGACAGGATGTTCCAACAGAATAATAACAAAGACGGAACCAGGTCAGGTGTAAAACACACAGACAGGATGTTCCAACAGAATAATAATAAAAACGGAACCAGGTCCGGTGTAAAACACACAGACAGGATGTTCCAACAGAATAATAATAAAAACGGAACCAGGTCCGGTGTAAAACACACAGACAGGATGTTCCAACAGAATAATAGAAGAATGTCACCAAGTATAGGGTAGACCGCGTATACAGGTTATTCCAACAGAATAATAAGAAATGGAATAACAACAGTTCTCTTCATGAATAAGAAAGAATAACACCCCTTACCGTTTTAAAGAAAAGCTGAAATCAGGAAGTAGTTAAGTAGCAGAATACTCTTCTTCTTTCTCTCTATAGTTTCTCTCTATAGTTTCTCTATCTAGAGTTCAGTGAATTCGTAAAAAATAATGAAGGAATGAGCTGCTATTTATAGAAAAATGGAATGCATAGTAACTAATCCATGAACGGTCCAGATTGATTACTTTAATCTGGCAGTCCATATTTAAAGAAAAATCTTTTAAATAAAATATAATATATTCTATTTATAGAATAACTTTAATAAAGTATTCTGTTTTATATAAAAAGATGTTTCTGTTTTATTACGTTAATAATACGAATAAAACAAAACGTCATTATCGCTAAATAATTCATATTATTAACTGACAATAATTGAATCAAACTGAGTGACTTCTCACATAAACATTAATAATCAATATCGTGTGCTACTATGCAACCACACGTATTACTGTACTTTTACTACCGAGTAGTTCAACGGTAACAATGGTAAAACTTCCGCCGTTATTTTTAATAAAATATTTTTGTCGTTTTCTCAATCCGACAATAATTCTGTTGTGGGGTCCACCAATGATTGTGTCGTTGTACGAATATTCCCTGTTAAAACAAATATTCCCCGACAAATCGAATATTATATAACAACTTGCGTACTTTATAAAATTTATAAATATTACCCACAACTATAACATTATATCAAATTAACTCCATAATATTCAAAAATGATATTTATAGAAAATTCATATTTATTTATAAAAGTTGGGGTCTTACAATATTAGATTAGTGATTTCTAGAGTTGATTAGATTGAAGACTTAAAGCATTTGGAAGGCATTAGAGATTCAATATTGGAGCAGGAGAACAAATTTGCACTTCATTTCTCTACTCTTAACCTCTCTTTGATTCCTATTTGTAATTTTATGATGTTTGTTCAACATGTGGATGGTAGATTTGATTCAGCTATGATTTAAACTCTATTCTAAGATTGCAATGGATTCTATAGATTAGTTTATTCTGATGTACTTCATTGTTAGCCTTATTGATTAATTGCTATGAGATTGTCTATTTAGATTCATGTTATTTGCTTAGTTGATTGGCCATCAATTATTGTGATAATCCATAAGGACTTGAGAGACGAAGTATGGGTTTAGATCTGATCTTTATAGTTTTTGGTTGTATATTCTACATTGTGATATGATGTATGATTTGTGCTCAGGATAGACATATACTGAAACACCATTCGTAGTCAATTGAGAACTTGGGCTTAAACCCTAATTATTTCTAAATCACATAGACATATAGTGATTTAGGTAATGTGGGTGTTCATGTGTATTCTATCAATTATGGATTATATGTGATATGGGTATGGTACATTGAGAGATAACTATACTTTACTTTCTTGTTCTTGACTAACAATCTGGTAAAATTAGTTTGGCTTAACAGCGAGTGTGTTGATTTAAATGAGTTAATAGATGAAATTGTGATATCAAGTCTTCATTATCTAGTCTTATTCTAGGGATAATTAGGTTTATTTAATTTAGCAATTAATATTTATAAATAGTAAATCATTCGTTTAAATAAGACTGAAACGGTTACGGGTTAGTGCTTGGTGAACTTTATTAGTTAATTCTCCGTGGGAACGATACTTTACTTACTCTTTATTACTTGTTGACCGTGTATACTTGCACGCATATATTGATCGGTAAAACGACCAACAATTACCCAGATGCTTATCGGAATCAAAGTTACACAAGGTCAAACTTGGGTTGAGCACTACCTATAAACATTTCTGGGTTTTCCAGAAATATTCAAGAATAGTTTTTCTGGCCTACTTTGATCTGTCCAGATCTTACGCTGGTGATGTTGTTAAGTTGATATTATGTTATATAATTGTTCCTTGTTATGTAGTCTACATGATTAAACCTTGCAATCACACAAACGAGACCCAAGAGGTAAAATAGGAGGATTCAAAGTAGCAACCTTGACCTGTTCTTCATTTCTGGGTAACCCAGAAATGAAGAACAACTTTTGACAACATGTTTGGTGCTTTATATCTTCTAGATCTATTGCAATTTAGCTGTGAAATGAATTTGTGGTTGTAGTATTACATAAATACTACAACCTTAACACTTTAGACAAACCAGAAACTTTAAGATCTATGATCTGTGAGTGGTCAAACCTAGCATCCAGATAACAAGCAATGAAGATCTGGGTTTGGCCAAGAACTCTCAAGAACACCTTTAGCGACAGTTTAATTATAAAATCAATTATTTTATTTAATAAATAGAGAAAAATAGTTTTTAATTATTAAAAATTCAAAATAAATTCCTAAAAATTATTTTAAAGTCCAAAAATAGGTTTTTAATTGTTTTGAATATATTTCATTAATATTTAATATTTTTAGAATATTAATGGTATTTAATTTATTTAATTATATTATTAAATAAATTATTTAAAAATAATTTTAATACTTGAAAAATCATGAAAAATTATATTATGGTATAAGAAAATATTTTAAGTTATTTTTAATGACTTTTAATATTTTGTGATGAATTTCATTAATAATTAATATTAATGATAATTAGTTTATTTAATAAATGTATTAAATAAATTATGAAAAATTGAATTAATGACTTAAAAATTATATAAAGTTAATTTAAATGTTATAAAAATATTTTAAGTTATAAAATATAACTTTTGATATTTTGTCATAAAATATATTAATATTTAACATTAATAGCAGTTATTTAATAATGATTTTTATTACCTTAAAATCATTTAAAGGCAATAATAAAAGTATTAAAAATACTTTGAGATATTATAAATATATTATAATATTATGACATGTATTTCATTAATATTTAATATTAAATAAATATTAATGATAATGGAATATTGTGGTATTTAAATTAGATAAATACGACATTAATGATTGAAAAATTATGATAAATGATAATAATTATTTAAAATTTATTATGAGCTTATGAAAAATATTTTGACTGATAATAAAATTATCTAAGATAATTGTGAACCAGTTTAGGCAAAGTCTTAAGGGAAATAGACTCGATAATTATCCGACTAGGCCGTCAGGATGTCAGAATTGTGTCGGATTCAACTCAAACTATAATAGTTTGACTTGAAACTAGGTATTATGTGATGTATAGAGTGATAAGATTATGTGATAATGTGTTTAGGTTATTTTAAAATTTGTGATGATATAATTCTAATTTGTATATTGATATTATATATATATTAGGTCTTCAAACAAAGCTTAATAAACTGCGTAACAGTAATCGATCGAACAATCAAGTTTTTCTTAACTTGAACTCGATTTGTTTATTCGAATATGCTTATGGTTAATCATTACTGATTACCATGTCTATGAATTATTGATTCACACTCTGTGCATATTGTATGTGTTGATCAGTTATGAAAGGTTGATCATCTTGATTACAATTCGGTCCAGATATATTTGTTTATGTTCAATGTTCGTTCAGCTATGAAATTAGTTCATGCTAGTTCATAATTATATTATAGAACTTTAGCCAACTTATTGTTCAATTCTTTCTATCATGATATATCATTAATTTATTAAACTTTTACTTGCTGGGTAAACTTGTTGCTCACCCTTGCTATATTATGATAAACATTACAGATTAGAATGAATACGTCGTATATAGGAAAAGAAAAAGACAAGTTCAACTTGGGATAACAAGTGTAGCTAGAAATATAACAGTATTGTATGATAATAACATTGTATGTTAGATAGGTTATGAATTGTGTATAAGTTAAGGTTACTCGACATTGGAGAATAGTGTGTAAAGTTTATTGTATAAACAATTTATATTTATATCTTCTGCAATAGTTATAGAATGATTGTACTAGATCCGCGATAATTTGGGACCCGGATCTGAGGCCCTCACATTTGGTATCAAAGTTATAGGTTATAAACCTTAGGTAGGGTTATCTGAGACTAATAACCGCAGTGATTAGGTTAAGTACTAACTCAAATAGAGTTAGTGTGTCAGTACGATTCAAAGACGAATCTCGGCAAGTTATAAAGACATGGAGTTCCCTAACTCTGATAATCAAGGTGAACAATAGTGATAAATAGATAGAGTCTAAAAGACTAAAAGTACAGGGGCAGGAGATCATAAAACAAAATGATCATAGCATAGAAATGAATCGTAATATATACGATGAGATCACCCCGTGTTCTGATAAGGTGATAGTAAGGAGATGAACCAATCTAATGATTGAAAAGTTTACAGCAAGATTGATGTGTATCAGTTGTACTATAAATTGGTACAGATTCAGGAAAGGATTACGAATATGGATAAAACAAAATTCGTATTGAGAATGGAGTCAAGATTAGGTGGGGATTTCAATTAAGGACTCATGTCAGTAGCTGAGTTGTATGATTCCTTGTTATGGGCGAGGAATTGTACTTTGTGTAAAAACCACTTAGTTTCTTGTACTGATAATCATTGAAATGTATGTGTCGCGCTATTTTCTATAAACCTGTTAAGAAGGTGATTCTTTTCTCAAGTGTATAACAGATAGGTAGGGTGTAGTTAGAGAATATAAGGTTAAGTATGAGTTCTTAAAACTCATACTTATGGTACGTTCGTAACTCATAATTATATGAAATGTTTATGAACCCCTCAACGAATGGACGCTGTGACACCCCCAAATTTGGGTACTTCGATTTCACGGGATTTCGTGTTCACTGTACAAATATCATCTATCTATCTACCCATAATAAATACAAACCATGCAATAGATAGAAATAAGATCTTCCCCTTAAGGGTTACAACATCTGAATCATAAAATAAAATCCCAAGTTAAACTAACCTTAAACATCTTAGCGGAATCATAAACAAATAAGTCTTAACAATAACATTAACTCAAGTCTTAAACATAAATACATCATCTAATAAAAAAATAACAAGTCTTCATCACTTGTTAACCTTGCCCTTGCCTTTACTAGTGGAAGGTTCGTCAGCTCTTTCGTTCTTAACTGCAATGTTATTATTAAGCAAGAGTGAGCACTATTGCCCACAAGTATAATAATGAAACAACAGTATAATAATATGCGAATAATCAAAGACATCTGAATAAAAGCTCAACTTTTGAATCAAGAATAAATAGCAAGAATCAAAAGAATTCTGAGGGTCAAAAGACCTTTAACTATGTCCTAGGTTATCAAGGGTTATACTTGAACCTTTAACAGTCATAAGACTATGGACCTTTCTTCTTGTACTTAGGGGGATCAGCCCTTAGTACCATACTGTGCACAATATCTTAACGCTAAAGCGTAAATAATCCCCTATACAGGGTTGTTCATCTCAGTTTGACATTCGAGTCCGCACAAAAGGAAGTTTGGTTTGGATAATTCATCAAGGGTTCTGAAATTTAGAACGCTCATCAACTATGGACTAGTTGAATCATTAAGGTTTCACTAGTCTAATAAGGTTCAACAATAATGATATTCAATTTGAATAATAATCTCAAGAAGTATACAATAGAACAATTATTGTATAACTAAATCATACTTTGAAAAAATAATCAATCTTTAATATAACATTTGAACTTGAATAATAGTAACAATAACTTATTCAAGGTAAATAATGAACTTGAACAATACTGACAAGTAGGGTTAGGGAACTTGCTCAAATTTAAGAGTTTAAGTTTAGGAAACTTGCCTCGTGCGTAGATTACACTTTAACTAAGCACGTTCTTTGATTTAAATCCTACATACCATTCACATAGACAATACCAGTTAATTATAACTTAACTAATCATCATAAACTCATTCTCTTTGTCTACTTTAATATTTGATTATACTTAATCAAATTATCACATTTACTGTCACATAATATCACTTCATGAATAATAATCTAATTATGTGTTCAATAATTTAATCCACATGTAATTATGTTATTTACATGTTAAACATCTATTTTATCATCACATTATTCTTCTAACATGTTTACATGTTCATCACATCAATCCACTAACACTTGTTAGACTTTAATATTTTAAAAAAAATCTCATTTCTGAATTTTCTGGAGAGTGGCGCTGCGGCCGTGGTCTTCGCGCTGCGGCGCGGTGGCGCTGCGGCCGGAAACTTGGCGCTGCGGCGCGGGAATTACACAAGTAGCCGGCGCTGCAGCGCGGCGTACCAGACACAGAAATGGCAGTTTCGCGAAAAATTGCAGAACATGCCAATTTCTCCTAATTTCTTATTTTTTACTCGAAATTAGACATACCCATATGTTATAATTTATACATAAACATAACCCAACCTTTGTAAAGTGATTTTAACCATTTAAACACTTAATAACAGACTTAAATCATGAGAATTTTACTGACTTTGATGTTCTTGAGGATTTTGAACAAAAACATATAATTTAACACTACAGATTCGTTATAGCACCGAATCCGTTTGTTTAAGGCTTGGTCTCTTCGTATTAACTTGCTCAATAATATAAGGGTGTAAATTTTATGAAAACATTTATGTTTGACATACTAAAATCACGTATAAGGCCTTAAGGCCAAACCCAAACCCTATAATTTATTTTGGAATAGCAAGTCATCAGATTACGAAACTTAAGATATGGAATCATGCAATATATATATATATATATATATATATATATATATATATATATATATATACAGGTTATGCTACTCGTATTATTACATATATCCATATAACAACATAATTTCTCAATTACAGAGACATAACAGAGGTTTTGAAAGCCATATTTCTATGAAAACTAAAAGACGTAAATTATTAATTTGGGAAGGAGGAGATTACCCTGATTGTAGAGTATAAAGATAACAACTTCCTCCTTATCTCAATCACAGTGTTTCTCCCACACTTTACTCTAATTTCCTCAACTCTCTCTCTATATCTTTCTCTGCTTAATAGTAGACTTAGAAGAAAATAATGAAAGAAAAGAAAGCGTCGTATATAATAATCAGATAACTGAGTGCATCATGGTCAGTTGCCCATCATGGGTTAACTGGCCATAACTTCCTCTAAGGTCGTGTTTGTTTAGTAACTAAGTTCAAAACTCTTTATTTTAATAAAACATTTTATTATATAGTTTAATTGATGTCACACTCTTTATAAAATAAATCCAATATTTTATTTAATTTATTTAAATAAAATATAATAATTTCTCATAATTTTACACAGTCACATAACTAAATATCTCATTAATAAATAATGACAATTTATTAAATCTCTAATTAATAATTACATTAATTAAATAACATCATGCTTAATTAAATATTTCATTTAATTCAATAAGCTCACATAATCACATACTTGAATAATAAAATTTCTGTACATTAATTTAATAAATGTAACACATATAATTAAATTAATTTAACACAATTACATCAATTAATTATTTAATCCAATAATTAAATCATCGAAAAATATTTATTTAATTCAATAAATATTTAAAATTAATTTACAAAATTTTCGTTCGTCACATCTTTCCCCCCTTAGAAGAATTCTATCCCCAGAATCACGACTCAATAAATTCGACTCGTTACATTCTCCCTCCCTTACAAAGATTCTGTCCCAAAATCGCATACACATAATTAAGTAAAATAAATGAGGGTAATTCTTCATCATATTCTCTTCGAGTTTCCACGTAGCTTCTTCAGTGTTGTGGTTCCTCCAAATTACCTTAACAGAAGGTATAACTTTATTTCTGAGAATTTGTTCTTTTCGGTCGACAATTTGGACAGGAATTTCTTCATAAGATAAGTCTTTCTCAAAATGTAGGGGTTCATATTCAATTACATGTTTGTAATTGGCTTTGTAGGGTCATAACACAGAAACATGGAAGACGTTGTGGACATTCTCGAGTGCTGGAGGTAAGGCTACTTCATACGTGACTTCTCCGATTCTTCTCAGTACTTCAAAGTGTCCAATGAATCTTGGGCTCAATTTCCCTTTCTTTCTGAATCTGATCTTTCCCCTCCAGGGAGAGACCTTCAAGAAAATATAACTACCTGATTCAAACTCGATATTTTTACGATGTGGATCAGCGTATTTCTTCTGTCGATCTTGAGCCGCTACCAGTCGTGCTCGGATCACTTTGACTATTTCTCTCGTTTGTTGTACCAATTTTGGCCCTAGCAATTGTCTTTCTCCAACTTCATCCCAATAAAGCGGAGTTCTGCACTTTCTGCCGTATAACTCTTCGTAAGACGGCATCCCAATACTAGCATGGTAACTGTTGTTGTAGCCAAACTCTACTAACGGTAGATGATCATCCTAATTTCTTTTAAAGTCCATCACACATGCTCTTAGCATATCCTCTAATGTTTGAATCGTTCTCTCGCTCTGTCCGTCTGTTTGAGGGTGATAAGCTGTACTCATTCGCAATTGCGTACCCATGCATTCCTGAAGACGTTTCCAAAAATTTGATGTGAAGCGCGAATCTCTATCAGAAACAATTGACACCAGAACTCCGTGCCTTAAAACAATCTCTTTCACATATAACCTTGCCAACTAATCTAAGTTGAATCTGATTTTGATCGGAAGAAAGTGTGCGGATTTTGTCAGTCGGTCAACGATAACCCATAATGCATCGTAGCCTTTCTGAGTCGTCGGAAGGCCAACCACGAAATTCATTGTAATATGTTCCCATTTCCATTCAGGGATTTCCAACGGTTGAAGCAATCCACTTGGTCTCTGATGTTCTGCTTTAACTTTCTGACATGTCAAGCACTTGGCAACACATTCTGTAACATCACGTTTCAAATTCGGCCACCATAAATGTTGACGAAGATCTTGGTACATTTTGGTACTACCAGGGTGAATCGAATATCGTGAACTATGAGCTTCGCTTAAAATTTCCTCCTTAATTTCTTGTACTGGCGGTACCCAAATTCTACTCTCAAATCTCAATATTCCTTCCTTATCCATCTTAAATCTCGATTCGGTTCCTTCAGATATCTTCTTTGTCACCTTTTTGCATTCATCATCCTGAAGCTGAGCCTCCTTCACTTTATCTAGTAGAGTTGTACCAGATTGCATCTGAAATAGCTTCTCATCAATCTCCATTGGATACTTCACTTCCAATTCCAGTTTCTCTATTTCCACAATTAGCTCCTCCTGAGCAGTTAACATCATCAATTTCTCACGACCCTTTCTACTTAAGGCGTCGACAACTACATTCGCCTTACCCGGATGGTATAAAATCTCACAGTCGTAATCCTTGATTAATTCCAACCATCTTCTTTGACGCATATTTAAGTCCTTCTGTGTGAAAATATATTTCAGGCTCTTGTGGTCTGTATATATTTCACACTTCTCCCCGTAAAAATAGTGTCTCCAAATTTTTAAAGCAAAAACAACTGCAGCTAACTCCAAATCATGGGTCGGGTATCCCTTCTCGTAATCCTTCAACTGTCGTGATGCATACGCGATGACTTTACCGTTTTGCATTAGCACACAGCCAAGTCCTTTATGCAACGCATCACTAAAAATAACAAAATTGCCTGTATCATCCAGAAGAGATAACACAGGTGCCGTACTCAACCTCTTCTTTAATTCTTGAAAGCTCTCCCCACACTTCTCTGTCCAAACAAATTTCACAGCTTTTCGAGTTAAATTCGTTAACGGAGTTGCGATCTTGGAAAAATCTTGAATGAATCTTCTATAATATCCCGTCAATCCAAGAAAACTTCTTACTTCTGACAGCATTCTCGACTGATCCTAGTTAATCACGTCTTCAACTTTAGATGGATCTACCAAAATTCCGTTTTTATCGATCACGTGACCAAGAAATTTTACTCGCTCGATCCAGAATTCGTATTTCAAAAATTTAGCGTACAACTTCTCCCTTCTCAATACTTTCAACGTTAACCTCAAATGTTCTTCGTGTTCTTCTTTGGTTTTGGAATATACCAGAATGTCGTCTATAAATACCACCACGAATTTTCCCAAAAACGGTTTGAACACACCATTCATTAGTCCCATAAATGCTACAGGAGCATTCGTTAGACCAAACGACATTACTAAAAATTCGTAGTGACCATATCGCGTTCTGAACGCTGTCTTCGGTACATCCTCTGACCTCACCTTCAGTTGGTGATAACCACTCCTCAAGTCTATCTTGGAAAGGTATCTTGCTCCCTTTAATTGATCAAACAGATCGTCGATTCTTGGTAATTGATATCTATTCTTAATCGTGACCTTGTTCAGTTCACTGTAGTTAATGCAGAGTCGCATCGATCCGTCCTTCTTTTTCACGAATAACACCGGCGCTCCCCACGGCGATACGCTCGGTTGAATGTACTTCTTGTCCAACAATTCTTGTAGTTGTACCATTAATTCCTTCATCTCTACTGGTGCCATTCGGTATGGTGCCTTTGATATTGGAACAGTTCCTGGCGCAAAATCAATCACGAAATCTACCTCTCTATCTGGTGGAAGTCCTGGCAAATCGTCTGGAAATACGTCGACGAAGTCCCTCACAATCGATATTTCTTCTACCTTCGGATTCTCTTTTCGACTGTCAACTATGTAAGCAAAGTATCCTACATAGCCTTGTCTTAACAACCTCCTGGCCTGCATCATCGTCAGACAACTCGCTTGTCTAGGCGACTTGCTACCATAAAACACAACCTTTGACAGAGTCATAAGGTTAATACGCTTCTTCTGGCAGTCAATTACCGCCCCATAATTGGATAACCAATCCATACCCAAAATAACGTCAAATTCCCCAAGCCGAATAGGGATAAGATCTACGTTCATGATATTACCGTTAATATCCACCCTACAGTTTTTAAACACGTACTTAACAGGAATTATCTCTCTATTCGCAATTTCTATATTCATGGGATATTCCAACTCATCCATAAGCAAATCTAAACTATTAGCAAAGTCTTCAGATATAAAGGAACAAGTAGCACCCGAATCAAATAAAATGTAAGCATTAATTTTATTGATCGGAATGATACCTGACACCACATCACGAGACTGAATTGCATCCTGCACCGTCATATTGAAAGTCCTGGCAGTCGGTCGGTTTGTTGCTGGTGGTCCGGTGATGGCTAAGGTATTTCCATTGTTATTTCCCAAGTTTCCTCCTGATACTGTTCCTCCTTATACCTTTTTAGGGCAGTCTCTTACTAGATGATCCTTCGAACCACAGTTAAAACAAGCACCCTTCTTTGGGTTTGGACAATTCGGTGCTATGTGGCCTTCCTGACCACAATTGTAGCACACTCTTTTTCCTTTCATACAAACTCCCAGATAGGCTTTCCCTCAAGTCGGGCATGCTTCGATTCTTTTCTTCTGCCCTCCTTGTTGACTTCCAGCTGATGAGTTATCCGTCCACTTCCTCTTCTGATTATGACTACCCCCAGTGTTACTCCCACTAGTCTTTTTATTTCCTTCACCTTCACTCTTCTTCTTCTTCTGCTCTTGATTAAACTTGGTCACCGCATCGCTCCCACCTTCAGCGAGGATGGCCTTTTCCAGTACTCCGTCAAATGTGTTTATCTGAAACATTGACACCTTACTATAAACCCAAGGCTTTAGTCCTTGTTCAAATCTTCTGGCCTTTCTTTCGTCAGTGTGTACTTGGTACGGGGCAAACCGTGCCAACTCATCGAATTTAGTCGCGTAATCAGGTACGCTCATGTTTCCCTGCTTCAGTTCCAGAAATTGAATCCCCATCTGATTCTGCGAACTAGTTGGGAAGTACATTTCGAAAAACATTTCTTTAAATCTCTCCCACGTAATTACAGCTTCACCTCCTCACACTTTGTTTGCTTTCCACCAGTAGCCAGCCTCATACTTCAACATAAACGTTGCGAAAGCGGTCTTCTGGTCTTCTCTAACCCTAGCAACGTCGAATACTTTCTCCATTTCCATGACCCACGTTTGAGCCTCGATTGGGTTCCTGGAACCTTTGAACTCTGGCGGTCCCACCGCCTTGAAGTCTTTAAACGTTGTGTTTGGTGGAACTTGAGGTTGATTGTTCATTGCTCTCGTCAGTAAGTTCACTAACTGCTGAACAGGATTAGCGTTGACGTTATTGTTATTATTGGTTGACTCTTCCTAAGCCGTTTGACGTTGTTTTCTTCTCCTTGGCAGCATATTTCTGATAAAATAAACGCTTATTAGAACTTTATTTATTTCTCTAAATAGTTAAGGCCTTACTCAATAATTTAACACATCATCTCAAGCAACTTAATATATTTAATTCAACTCAAAGTTTTAACATCAAACTATAGCATAACTGCTATTTACATCAATTATCCTGGAATAAAGAATCCACAGGATTTAAAATATTAACATATTCCTTCGTTCATAAACACATCGGAATTTACATATAAAAACTAATTAAGTCTTTCACATAATTAAACGGATTCTAATCTTGTCTATTAAGGTGTTGAATAGCCTTGCCACGCTCCTCATCCATGATACGAGACATCGTCCTGCGATCCAGCATATACGACGAAAGTCCTTCAAACTGGATGGGGTATCTCAAAAGTTGTTCCTGAGCCTCATCTATTGCATGATTAAGTGTCGAGTATGTCTCTTCAAGCTTTGCCTTCTTTTCACGACTATCATCTTCTGCACGATCAGCTCGACGTGATTCTCTTACCCATCCTTCCTCTGCTATTTTCAGTCTTCCGAAGGTTTCTTTCAGTTCCTTTTTCAGCTTCTCTATCTCCTCGGTCTTATCTTCGGTTTGACCCTTCTCATGGACCAAATCCCATTCTACATTTCCCAATCATGTGTGAAGAGTTGAAATCTCCCTCTCCTTCTCCTCTAAAGTAGACTGCTGAATAGTCGCTCGCTCAGTCAATTCCTGAACCTCGTCCTGTAACTCAACGTTACGGTCGTATAACGTGTCATACATCTCAGCATCAACGGTGTACCGTGGTAACTGCTCTTCTTCCTCTTCCTCAACAAACTCCTCCTCAAGATCCTCCTCAAGATCAGTCTCGGGCTCATGCTCCTGACCAACAACGGTGATCAATGGAGATGACTCCCTCTGAACTAACTGTTCCCTAATAACATGCATGTCTCGGGGTTCCTCCTCTGTAGGTACTATAGGTAATCGGGGTTCTTCCTCCCCAGTTTGACTAGCTTCTCCAACATTCGTCATCCTGACAACAAAATTTTTAAGTTTTAGTTACTAAGTTGTACTAACGAGCACATAAATTAACACATAAACACATAATGTATTTTATTATCTTTAATGAATTACAAAAAAATTTATTTCTTAAAACTCGATAAAAGTTTTCCTTTACTATCTTCTTTCTATAAGGCTACTACCTAAGGTTGTTCCCCCACCTAAGGTTCATAACCTACAGCTTTGATACCAACCTGTGACACCCCCAAATCCGGGTACTTTGATTCCACAGGATTTGGTGTTCACTGTACAAATATCATCTATCTATCTACCCATAATAAATGCAAACCATGCAATAGATAGAAATAAGATCTTCCCCTTAAGGGTTACAACATCTGAATCATAAAATAAAATCCCAGGTTAAACTAACCTTAAACATCTGTGCGAAATCATAAACAAATAAGTCTTAACAACAACATTAACTCAAGTCTTAAACATAAATACATCATCTAATAAAAAAATAAAAAGTCTTCATCACTTGTTAACCTTGCCCTTGCCTTTACTAGTGGAAGGTTCGTCAGCTCTTTCGTTCTTAACTGCAATGTTATTATTAAGCAAGAGTGAGCACTATTGCCCACAAGTATAATAATGAAACAGCAGTATAATAACATGCGAATAATCAAAGACATCTGAATAAAAGCTCAACTTTTGAATCAAGAATAAATAGCAAGAATCAAAAGAATTCTGAGGGTCAAAAGACCTTTAACTATGTCCTAGGTTATCAAGGGTTATACTTGAACCTTTAACAGTCATAAGACTATGGACCTTTCTTCTTGTACTTAGGGGGATCAGCCCTTAGTACCATACTGTGCACAATATCTTAACGCTAAAGCGTAAATAATCCCCTATACAGGGTTGTTCATCTCAGTTTGACATTCGAGTCCGCACAAAAGGAAGTTTGGTTTGGATAATTCATCAAGGGTTCTGAAATTTAGAACGCTCATCAACTATGGACTAGTTGAATCATTAAGGTTTCACTAGTCTAATAAGGTTCAACAATAATGATATTCAATTTGAATAATAATCTCAAGAAGTATACAATAGAACAATTATTGTATAACTAAATCATACTTTGAAAAGATAATCAATCTTTAATATAACATTTGAACTTGAATAAGAGTAACAATAACTTATTCAAGGTAAATAATGAACTTGAACAATAATGACAAGTAGGGTTAGGGAACTTGCTCAAATTTAAGAGTTTAAGTTTAGGAAACTTGCCTCGTGCGTAGATTACACTTTATCTAAGCACGTTCTTTGATTTAAATCCTACATACCATTCACATAGACAATACCAGTTAATTATAACTTAACTAATCATCATAAACCATTCTCTTTGTCTACTTTAATTATTGATTATACTTAGTCAAATTATCACATTTACTGTCACATAATATCACTTCATGAATAATAATCTAATTATGTGTTCAACAATTTAATCCACGTGTAATTATGTTATTTACATGTTAAACATCTATTTTATCATCACATTATTCTACTAACAAGTTTACATGTTCATCACATCAATCCACTAACACTTGTTAGACTTTAATATTTAAAAAAAATCTCATTTCTGAATTTTCTGGAGAGTGGCGCTGTGGCGCCACTGATACACGTGGTCTTCGCGTTGCGGCGCGGTGGCGCTGCGGCCGGAAACTTGGCGCTGCGGCGCGAGAAATACACAGGTAGCCGGCGCTGCGGCGCGGCGTACCAGACACAGAAATGGCAGTTTCGCGAAAACTCGAAGAACATGCCAATTTCTCCCAATTTCTTATTTTCTACTCGAAATTAGACATACCCACATGTTATAATTTATACATAAACATAACCCAACCTTTGTAAAGTGATTTTAACCATTTAAACACTTAATAACAGACTTAAATCATGAGAATTTTACTGACTTTGATGTTCTTGAGGATTTTGAACAAAAACATATAATTTAACACTACGAATTCGTTATAGCACCGAATCCGTTTGTTTAAGGCTTGGTCTCTTCGTATTAACTTGCTCAATAATATAAGGGTGTAAATTTTATGAAAACATTTATGTTTGACATACTAAAATTACGTATAAGGCCTTAAGGCCAAACCCAAACCCTGTAATTTATTTTGGAATATCAAGTCATCAGATTACGAAACATAGGATATGGAATCATGCAATATATATATATAACATGTTATGCTACTCGTATTATTACATATATCCATATAACAACATAATTTCTCAATTACAGAGACATAACAGAGGTTTTGAAAGCCATATTTCTATGAAAACTAAAAGACGTAAATTATTAATTTGGGAAGGAGGAGATTACCCTGATTGTAGAGTATAAAGATAACAACTTCCTCCCTATCTCAATCACAGTGTTTCTCCCACACTTTACTCTAATTTCCTCAACACTCTCTCTGTATCTTTCTCTGCTTAATATTAGACTTAGAAGAAAATAATGAAAGAAAAGAAAGCGTCGTATATAATAATCAGATAACTGAGCGCATCATGGTCAGTTGCCCATCATGGGTTAACTGGCCATAACTTCCTCTAAGGCCGTGTTTGTTTAGTAACTAAGTTCAAAACTCTTTATTTTAGTAAAACCTTTTATTATATAGTTTAATTGATGTCACACTCTTTATAAAATAAATCCAATATTTTATTTAATTTACTTTAAATAAAATATAATAATTTCTCATAATTTCACACAGTCACATAACTAAATATCTCATTAATAAATAATGACAATTTATTAAATCTCTAATTAATAATTACATTAATTAAATAACATCATGCTTAATTAAATATTTCATTTAATTCAATAAGCTCACATAATCACATACTTGAATAATAAAATTTCTCTACATTAATTTAATAAATGTAACACATATAATTAAATTAATCTACCATAATTGCATCAATTAATTATTTAATCCAATAATTAAATCATCGAAAAATATTTATTTAATTCAATAAATATTTAAAATTAATTTACAAAATTTTCGTTCGTCACAGACGCCAAAGGTCTGACTAGGACAAGTTCTTAAACTCATAAGATTGTGGTAAGTTCCTAAACTTATAACGTCTGGTAATTTTGATGAACTGGGTAGAACTAAGTGTGAATGGAGTATTGAGGATAATAAGAATAGATAGCAATATTAGGAAATGGATTATTAGTGGAGACATAGCTTTTCCAAATCTTCTATCAATGCTAGACTTCAAAATTTTTTACGTCTAGCTAAATACACACTATGTGCTTTTGGAAATGAATTTTTATTCTCAACTTCTAGTGACCATTGTATATGTGTGGACTTCGGGCCACCAACACATCGTTACCTATTGAGATGATAAACTTGAATTGCAACGGTTTTTGAACGGTTTAAAGTATAGTCTATGCTACTTGTTTCAGCTAAACGATAATAATTTGAAATATAAAAATATATTTTTATTTATCACTTATATGCCATGTAACCTGGTGCAGAGATGATAAAAAGTTGATGGAGTTGTAAATATAGGAATATTTAATGTTGAATTTGATCTAAAATCGTTGTTCCACTATGGTATGATGTGTTATGATAAAGTCACTCGATGACGGCATCCTCAAATGGGCTGTTAATACAATACGACATCATGACGTCATTTTCAAACTAATTTTAAAATTTTAATTTACCAACGGGGTTTGGCTATAACTAAATATTTCGATTGAATTGAATTATTGATATGAGTCTATGCTATTTGATTTGGCTAGACCAACGTTTATAAAATTCTAAGCGCTCTCTCAAAATTTTCTCGAACCGAATTGTTTTAATGCGAAATCCGATAAGACTGAGGTATAATTTTTATGCCTATGACAGTGACGAGAAACAGATCCGATCAGCAGTACATGGCCAGTACAGGGCATACCGGGCTGATCACTATGGCGCCCCCAAATCCAGGTATCTTTCAACCCGACATATGGTGCTACACGGTGCTACCGTTCATACATACATTCAATTAAAAAGCCTCAAAAGAACGAATATGTCTTATTTATATTCCAAACAATATTACCATTACCCAGGTTCTTTATAACCATTACATTTGTTCATTGTTATAATATCAAATACATTACAATATTAAACCTACACTATTACATATACAATTCAACGGTCTGCCTTAGCCTTCCCTTTATCCTTACTAGGTCCTTTAGTCCGTTCGGTCTTAGCTGCATTCATATAGTTCAAGCAAGAATGAGCATAACTAGCTTAACAAGTATGGCAATTTCATTTAAATAGCATGCTTGAAACATAGGAATTTTATATCTTCAATAACTGAACAATAGTTACGAAGTACTATTGATAATTCAAAATAGCACTTCTTTTCCTTCAAAATATTTCACAATGAACCACGTTCATTAAACGTATATTTTGGTCCAAGACCTTAAACATTTCATACTTTCTTTGAAAGGACAACCCGGCACCTAGTTCGTAATTCTGATATTACTTACGAGCACATCTAGGTGATCAACCTATAGTACTCTATGTTGTACAACACTACTTTCTTTAAACGTATGTACGTTTAAGGTTTGGCAACTTCACGTGCCTGTCGTTTGACGACAAAACATTTGTTTAGCATACTCAGTCTTCATTTGAAAACCATACCAACATAGTTTGGCAAAACTTGATAGCAGTTCAATAGATTATAAGAAATCCAAAGAAACATCTTAAGTCTAGCTGAAGGAATTAGCTTCGACTTCATCATACTTCAATTCATGCGTAAGAACCATGAATTACAAAACTTGTCCAAAGAATTAAGACAAGGGTCAAAATACTTGCCTTTAGCGTCTGCTACTATTTTAATATTTTCCCTTTGAGTCTTTAAGGTTTCTACAATACATGATCACATAGCATACCACATTAGGTCGTATATAATTAAGTAAGTTTACAACTATATCTTACCCTTCTTCTCAATCTAATCATGCCTTAGATTGTTTATAATTGGTTCCGGATTATTGCATTATCTTGTTCTTACGTTCACGTTCGAGTAAATTATCTTCAACCTTTAGTATCTTACTTAAGGTTTAAACATTTTAATCAAAGTTACTTTAGGTTTTAGTTCATTGTTAATTAACCAAACCCTTTAAATCTTTATAATCTTTCTTTACTGTGCAAAACCTAGTGCTAGCGCTGCGGCGCCAACTTTCCTTCTATGACTCGCACTACGGCACGGGTTTTCAGTGCACAAGCCCTGGTCTCAGCGCTACAAAGGCACTCTTTCCTCTATATGTCGCGCTGCGGTGCCTATTAACAGTGTACTATGGTTCGGCCTCACGTTGCGGCTGTAACGCCTTGGAAAATTGAATCTTTTGTAAATACAATTATAATGAATAAAATAATATTATTTGTTATTATTATGTGTCAGTAAGATTAATGTTGTTCTATAACCTAGAAACGTCAGAACGTCGTAGTATTTTAACGACGTGAAGGAATTAAAGTGTTTAAATTTTCAAGACGAAAATAAAAGCTTTCCGAAAAAATACTATTCATCATTTTCTGCTCGAGAAGTATTTTTGAACTTTCGAGAAATACGTAATGTTATAATATCAAGGTGAGATAGATTATGTAATAATAATATAAGTATGGAAAATGAAATATTTCGCATGCAGATTTAATTTGAAAACGTTAAGAAATTAAAGTCAAATGAAATGAATTTGGGGATTTTGTAAGAAGTGCAAGTCCAATAAGCTTTAAGGGGCAAGCCCAAGTTGTAGGAATGTTTAGCTCAAGTAGTTGTTAATGGAAAGCCCAAATTAATTTAAAGCAAGCCCAAAAGATAAGTTAATTAATTTAAGACCAAAGTCCATGTAATGATCCGATGGGCAAAGTTAGATCCATGGGGTAACCTATGGGTGAATTAGTGACCAAGAACTTTATGTGGTGGGCAAGGAATAAGTGTGATAGCCAAGTTTACTTAGGCATTAAGAATGATATAGTAAGGAGGTTAGTAAGGAGGTGGGAAGTCCTAATGACCCTTTTGCCCTAAACATTAGAAGTCCTATAAATAGCAAGCATATGAAGTCATTAGTTGTTTGTTATTTCATCCAAGTTAAATAACTTATTGGTTAAAGAGAATAAGCACTTTTAAGCTAACTTCCATTGATTAGATTTTTCCAAGAAGAAGAAGAAGAACTAGTTCATCAAGGGTAAGACTTTTGTTCTATATTCTTCTATCTCTACCATGATAGTTTGATAGAGAAGTAATGATCATGTATGTTAAGAACTCATAAAGATGGATAATCAATGGACTTAAGCCGAATAAGTAAGGAATACGCAATTCAAACCTAAATAAGTTATGAACATGAAGAACATGGGTAAACTCGTCATATGATTACTTTAAGAAGTTAGTATGATTCATAAGATGTAATTGCTTAAAGAACTTAAATGAACAATAAGTCATAAGGAAATGAAAGCTTGTAATGTATAAATCGGTTAAGTTATGAACTTATGAGGAATAAGCCATAACCTAATTTAAAGATAAGTTGTTGTAATATGTAGTTTGAGATGTTTAATTAATGGATTGAATCTATTTTGAATGATGAACAAATCACTAGTAATAACGTTTTGCCAGAATTCACACGATTGGATGATAATCGTCGAATTCGTGAAATTCTCAGAATGGAAGTCGTATTTTGTGTTTGAACTCAGAAACTTTAGTTTTTGATGGAGATAAGTCTTATTTAGCATTATAGAGTTGTGGACTCAAAAATGACCGAATTCCGACTTGGAATGAATAAACGAGCGTTGAACGTTCACGAACGTTTATCGTTTTCGTTAAAAGTGGACTAATAGGTGAATTTTTAGTTAACGAAGTCAAATAGATAAAATTCTTGGATGAACACGTAGAGCATGTAATTTGTGAACCGTAGGCTCTTGAACGAGTCAATTCGGACTTATTACAAAGAAGTTACGAGCCCGGTAGTTTCACAAAATTTTAAAACTGTAAAATTTTCTGGTGCACAGAGCTGGCGCTGCGGCGCCAGCCCAAGGCCAAATAGCCCACGAGGCAGCTTCGAGCTTGGCCGAGTAAAGCCTTGACTCATTGTTAGTTCGTGCCGCAACGCGGCCATAACAAAGAAGACTCGAGCCGCAGTGCCGAGTCCGGGTTCTCTAGCATTAGTACAGGGCGCCGCAGTGCCGAGTCCGGGTTCTCTAGCATTAGTACAGGGCGCCGCAGCGCGACATAACGAAGGAACACTGGCGCCGCAGCGCCAGCCTTAGGATCCAGACCATAAAGAAAGTTTCTATGTGGAGCATGAATAGTAATTGATGAACAATTAAATAAGGATCTTAATGTAACATTGTTAAGACATATTTAAGCCTTAAGTATGATCACTTAGGGTTAAAGGAAGTCAATTGCATGTGAACGTAAGAATGGCGTAATGGAAAGCCGGAACCAATAAATAAAAAATCTAATACGTAATTTGATTGAGAAGAAGGGTAAGATTCTTTAGGAATCATGCATGTTATTCATGACCTAATGTGCTATGTGATGTGATCATCTATTGTAGAGACCTTAAAGACCTAAAGTGCACGTGTTATAACAATAGCAGACGCTAAAGACAAGTGTTCTAACCCTTGTTTCAGTTCAATCTGGACAAGCTTTGTAATTCCTGTATTCATACACGTGAGTTAATGAAGTCAAAGCCAATTCTTTCGGCTAGACTTATGATATGTTAGATTTCTTATAATCTATCAAAGTATTGTCAATGATTTACCAAACTAATATTTGTGTGGTTTTTCAAAAGGAGACTGAGTATGCTAAAATGTTTTGTTGTCAAACGACAGGCATGTGAGGTTGCCACAACTTAAACGTATACACGTTTAATGAATATAGTGTTGATCAAAATAGAGTACTATAGGCTGCTCACCTAGACATGCTCGTAAGCTATGCCAGACTTACGAACTTCGTGCCGGAATGTCCTTTTCAAAGAACTTATGAAATGCTCATGGTCTTTGACCGAAATTGATGTTTTACTGAATATTGTCATTGTAAAACGTTTTGAAGAAAAAGAAGTGTTATTTTAAATTATTAGAAGTACTTCGTAACTATTGTTCAGTTATCAAAGTTAAAAGATTCCTATGTTTCAAGCATTCTAGTTTTATTAGAATTATTGTACTTGCTGAGCTAGTTAGGCTCACTCTTGCTTGATCCATATGAATGCAGCTAAGGTCGAACGGACCAATGGATCCGGGATGGATAAAGGGAAGGCTAAAGCGAACCCGTAGATTACTTATGTAATAGTATAGTTTTGTAATGATAATATTTGATATTATGACAAGGACAAATGTAACGGTTATAAAGAACCTGGGAAATGTTAATACTATTTTGAACATATATAAGACATATTCATTCTTTTAAGGCATTTCAATTGAATGTTTATGTGAACTGTAGCACCGTGTAGCACCATCTGTCGGGTTGGAAGATACCTGGATTTGGGGGTGTCACAGGTTGGTATCAAAGCTATAAGAGCAATGCATTAAGAACCCCGAGCCTTTTGCTGGTGACGTCCCTAAATGGGAATGCACCGCAGCCAGACTTTCCATAGGGCGCACCGAGCAAGTCGGTGGCAAATTGATAGGTACCCTTGTGAGGTGCTATGGTTGAAAGTATCATTAACGTCACAGGTTGGTATCAAAGCATTAGGTTATAAAACTTAAGGGGGGATTTAAACCTTAAGTCATAACCTTATGAAAAGTCAAAGAAATAAAAGATGGAAATTAACCATATAAAAATGCATTATATGTGTTATGTATTTTAATTATTCTACTGACGTTTACTAATTAAACTTATTGTGTTGTTGTAGATGTCAGGAGAAAATAGAAATGAACAGGTAGTCAGCGAAGGGTCGGTTAACCAAGTAGAGATCATGCCGAACCCCATAACAGCAGAGCCCAAAGTAGTGGTGGTTGAGTCTGGAGAATCAGAGAGCCTAAACTATATGTCTGTGTTTGACGGCATGTTGAAGGAAGAGGTCGAGGCAGTATCCTTCAACCCAGTAGCAATAGCAGCAGAAATGGCTCCGGGGGAGTCAATGATGTCACTTTTTATGTTAGTGTTAGATAGAAACATCCATTACTGTTAGGAGGTTAAGGAGCTGAAAGCAGAGCTCCAGGCGGTCATAGACGATAAGATGGATGTGGAGTTCATGTGGGAACAGGAGCATGATGAAAGAGTTTTGGCCAAGGACAAGGTCCATGAGCTAAAACAAGAGGTCTTTTAGCTCAGGGGGGAGCTAAAGACCAAAAAGCTGAAGATAGGGAGAATGTCCTATATTCATAGGAGTTCTCATACAGACTTGCAGCAGCAGGTAGCTGGTTATCCCATAGAGGCAAGGCAGACGCGGCATACAATTAGTCATGATATTATTACCGGTCTCGCCCAAGCAGATTTTGAGAATGCCTTAAGGCAGATGTGATCTATTAGTAAATAGAGTAGATTAGATATGTAAATATTGTGTATCTAGTAGTGACGTAAACCCCTCTTTTGTATAAAAAAGTGTAGTCTTTTGTAAATCCCAATTTTTGAACAGTAATTGTGAGAAAGAAATGTAATCAGCTTAGGTTATGTAATGTAACTGATGTAGTGTTATACTACAATGAATCAATATAAGTTTTCTTTTTCAGAACATGTTGAGTAATGAATGTTGAGTTATTGTTTAAAATGGAATAATAACTAACTAACAGGAAATGAGTAATAATGAAATGTGTTGTTTATTGTAATAGTAAAATGCCGCCAAAAAGAGTACCATGTAATCAAGGCACTAATGCAAATCAACCGGAGGGAGGTTCGGTTAACCCCATTCAAGAGTTTGTAATTCTTTTAACTGCATCGTTTAATAGAACTGGGGCTAACATCCCCGTAAATCCTGGTGTAGTACGAGGTACTACATTCAAGGATTTCAAAAGTGTGGGTCCGCCGAAGTTCAAAGGAACTATGGACCCTATCGAAGCCCAAACTTGGGTGAAGGAAATTGGGAAGGCATTTTTCATAGCAAATGTCGACGAGGCCCAGAAGGTTGCCTTTGCAACATACACGATGAAAGGAGAGGCCAACTTTTGGTGGGAGGCCAATCAGACTAGGGCCGGGATAGAGAATCTAACGTGGGTGAGGTTCAAGGAGATATTCTTCAAGAACTACTTTCCCACGAGCATGCAGGGAAGGATGGAGATGCGGTTTATTGAATTGAAGCAAGGGGATATGACGGTTCCCCAATACGCTGCCAAGTTTAATGAACTGACGAGATTCACTCCACACCAAGTGGACACCGAGGCTAGGAAGGAACGACGGTTCGAGCAGGGCTTGAAACCCTGGTTCTATAACCGCATATCCATGTTACAAAGTACTTCCTTTGGAACTGTTGATTGATTTCACAATCAATGGATACGTGCAAGTATACACGGTCAACAAGTAATATAATGATAAATTAGAGTGTCGATTCCTCAGAGAATTCCAATTAATAAACTCCAACTACTAGTACTGTATCAATTCAATTTTTATTTAAACAACCGAAAATTCTGATTCTCTAAAACTAAAAGAAAAATTAATTTTAATAAAACAAGAAATTATTCTAAAAGAAAATAAAGACCAAATCAATAATTATATAAATGCAAATAAATAATAATTAAGACTCCAATTTCCCCAATTATGATTATTAAATCAATTATCTAATTATCCCAACTATTTCATCTACTGAATTGTTAATAGGAATTCTCAAATGCCAAAAGCCCTCTCTCGAGTGATCAATTGCCTTCTATTTAACCCAGACTAATTTTTCTATATCTCTATGCAAAACAATTGAATTAAACTCACTACAAACTCAATTCCTCTTATGTTACATGCGGCAAATAGATATTCTCATTCTATTCACAAACCTAATTATTCACTGTGCAAATAACTAAGTCACATGTCACCCTGCCCAGTTCTAACTCTAGAATTCCTTTCCCAATTCCTTCTAGGGTAACAAGGTAATTATTGGCCAGATAATAAATCAATAAATACAAAGCAAGATGAACAATTCACTTCAACACAAATAATTGGAATAAATCAAATAACTAATTTATAGCCATAAAAAGTTCCATTGGAATCTTAATAAAAGAAATTAGTTCATGATGAAAATAAAAGCTATAAATAATTGATAAATCATCCTCAATGAATTAACAATTTGAAAGAATAAAGAAGAAGAAGAACTCCAATTTTTCAGCGTTCAGATCTGCTCCTCTTTCTCCGTTAATCTCCTCCCGTCCCCCTTAAAAAGAATCACTTTATAAATATATATTTATTTTTTACGTCCCTCAACTCCCCTACTCCTAATCCAAATAGACTCCTCATAAATTCTTCCAACAAGGTCCAACTAATAATCAAAGCGTTGTCCAACCTGCCTCACGTGCGCATTTCGCGTCAGCCCCATCCACAGTATAGCGCCCCGGCGCTATTTTCTATGTATAATACAGCGCCCCGGCGCTATCTTCTAAAAAATTACGAATTTGCCATTTCTTAGCTTAAATCCCCAATTTGTCTCCTCAGCTTCCGTATCTGCAATACAACACATAAACACAGTAAAAACATTCCTAAATGACTCGAAAATACAATAATTTAAACCCAAGTATATCCGATTCATGGGTATATTACCCAATCATCAAATACCCCCAAACTTAAACCGTTGCATGTCCTCAAGCAACAAACACAAAACAATACTAAACATATAAAAACACAACTCATGCAATTGCAACTAACTGAATGAACATAATTCCAGCATCCAATAACTTACGTATATCCATAGCCCTCAGAAAAATCACAAAAACATGCTAATACATCTTGTGAACACAGATCAATGATATCCCAACAATCAACCAATCCAAATCTGTTATTACTGATATTGTGAGTGTGTGTTCAACAACCATGCTGACTAATGAAAAGCAAAACACTGAAAAATAATAGAGTTTATAAAAAACTTCATACAGCTCTACTCAAGAGTTTATCAAATAAACTAGATTCGACTGAAATTAAACGATCACCACAAATTCAGGGGTCAACATGAAATACTTATGCTTAATATTTTTTTTCAGATGGGGGCATTTTGCACTTTTCCCGCTTTATTATTATTATTATTATTATTAACCATAACTATGCATTATCTTATTCCCTTAGGCTTTTCAATGCTACCTTAACGAGCTTTCGACCAACGACTCCCAAGTCATTAAGACCTTAGGGCGCTAGGTGTAAAGACAGTCCCCTCGGGCTTACTTGCTCAAGTAACAAAGGCCACAAAACTAGACAAGCACGCCACAGTTTTTTTTTTATATTTTTTTTATAAAGCGTATATATTCCAAATATTTTTCCCCCACACTCGAGTTTATGTATAAATTCAGTCTTCACTAGCTATTCAACTTGTCTTTTCATTTCACTAGCAATCATCCTTTAGAACTCTATTATCTAACCATTTAAACTATCATAGCCAACATGGTCGTTTTTCAAAGTGCATACCTATAATATCAGTGTCAAACAGATAGAGATTCAAATCATGTCCAGACTATCATATCAACTGACTCAACAATCCTTACTAGACTTGTTCATGCAATTCTAATTTCCTCATTGGCCCCCGAATAAACGCACTAGCAAACGCCAGAATTATCAATAACAATCCAACTCCACAAACTAATAACAAACTAGAAATTTAAAAATAAAACTTAACTACCCCCAAACTAATCTAAAGCAATGTCCTCATTCGAAAAATATAACAAAATAAAACAGAGAACTTCCCTGACGAGCTTATTCTTCGGGTGGTGCATCATCATCCTCGCTCATCTCTTGATCGGAAGGGGGAAATACAGGAAGAATAGGAGCAGTTGGGAAATGGCTAAGTTGCACGCCCGGATTTGATTGGACGATCAGTGCATTCTGTGCAGCAAACTGGTCAACTATAAATTTGAAAATCACGTCCTGACGTTCCGACAAGCGCACATTCTGGGACTCCATGTTGTAAAACCAGCCATCTATCTCCCGCTGGATAGCTTCGGGGACCACACCACGATGAGCTGCTGTAGATGGGCTATAAGTAGGTGGAGCCTGAGGTGGGGGGTCTTGTGCAGGTGCAACTTGGGGAATTATGAAACCCAATCCCCTAGGGTGATTTGCCCCACCTATCCACACTTTGTATCTACTTATCAACTTGTGGTCCAGCACTGGCATGGCCTTTTGAATCATCTCGTCGGACTTCCATTTGACACCAAACTTGGCACACAAAACGCAGATGAGAGAAGGATGTGGTAACCCTCCAGTGGTACTTCCACGAGATGCTCGAAGGACAGATTGCAAAATGAGATGTCCCACATTAATTTTATATCCTTTGATGATTGAGTAAAGAAGGACTGCACGTTCCCGAATAACATGACTCACATGTGTACATGGCATGAATTTTGCGCAAATGAATGCATACCATGCCTTCCCATATAAGCTAAGATTCGATAGTGGGAAAGTCATGTTTCCGCGTTCATGCACGGTCCATGTGGTGCCCGGCTGACAACGTTCACGTATTATCTGCTCATAGTCCGGTCCATCACTAATAAAACCAGCATACTCATCATGGATATCCTCAACTGGCAATTGATAACACTCATTGAAGTCCTCTTCGCCAATTTCCACTGTTTTGCCCCTTACAAATACCGTATAGTGATCATGTTCGGGCACGTTGGCATAAAATTCTTTCACCACTGTTATTACGGCTGGTTCGGGCTGCTCGGTAAGTGTGAACCAATTCCTCTCAGCTATCATGACTGCCATGTCGCCATCCTTTGATTGATCCGGTCTTAACCCACGCTCCGGAACCAATGACCGAGTAGCCATTCGATTATATCTTTCCTGAGCCGCATGACTGACAAAACGGCGGCTGTCAAATCGCGGAGGTGGAGTTGAGGCTGTTCCTGACCCTTCACCACGTTGGCGTTTGGATGCCATGCCAAAAATTCTGCAATTACAAGCATATTTATGTATTAGCGTCGAATAAAATTGGAAATTGGATAATCTTAGGTTTGACTTTACCCACAAACTTGAACATATATGTCGAATTTGACTACATTAGTGGGGGATGATAATGGACACAAAAATGCAACAACATGCACACTAGTATCAATCAGAGTCAGGGATTATTCAGTTTCGAGAATGAACGCAAGCCACACAGGAAATGTCCGCAAGAGTTGCCATGTAGTGCAATAAGAGACATGCACGTATCAAAATAGTGTAATTTCCCCCCCCCCCACTCTAAATGACTATGTGTAATGATATATATGTGCTACAGTAGATTGAAATCATTGCGGCAGCATGAAGGTCCAAAATGATAGTGCAAAACATGGTGATGTGTGTGCATGTAGACAAGATTACTGATTCGGGCAATTTATCAAACACCTTGTGAGTGTGCCATGCATCCCTGTCAGTCAAACAATTAGAATAACATATGCTCCCAATCTAAGAATCAACACGTGTCGTAAAAATATAATCAAGATCAGGAGAATGACATTCTTTGATGTACATACCAATCATATCTGTAGATAGTTTTTGCCCCAAAAATCAAATATAATTCAAGACATACCTAGTTTGATCGTGTAGCAATTGATTGAGATAGATGAAATTTATGGAACAAATGAGAGCAAAGGATCGTATCTACCTGATCTTAGTTATGAAATCCCAAAAAAAAATGAAGGTAAGGAAGGCTTTTGGTATGGACTTAATAGAGAAGAGAAATTGAAATAGAAGAGGAATGTAACCGTCTGGTATTTGAGTGCAAGTAGGAGTCTGGGACGCAGCCATAGCGCCGGGGCGCTCCAAATAAACTAGGAAGCAGCGCCGGGGCGCTATAGGTCAGAAGATTTATGAAGTACATAGCGCCGGGGCGCTGTGTTGTAGCACAAATTGAGAGCCGGGGCGCTATAGGTCAGAAGCTCTTGCATGGGGATAGCGCCGGGGCTCTATATTTGCCCTTAGAAATAGCGCCGGGGCGCTATTAGTCTGGAGCTTCTGGATTTCGCTTAGGCCGGGGCTCTTGTTACCTACAACATATAAGTTCAAGAATCTAAATAAAAATAAAAATAAAATTAAAATTAAAAAGAAAAATGATTGGGTTACCTCCCAATAAGCGCTTGGTTTACTGTCGTCGGCCCGACTTTGCTTGTGTGTTCAATTTTTCACTGAGTCGGAGAGGTTTATGACCGTAATTTGACGTTCAATGGGCCCACTCCAATAATGTTTGAGTCTTTGACCGTTGACCTTGAATGGGCAATTTGAATTTGGTTTTTCGATCTCGATGTTACCGTGTGGTGCAACAGACACGACTGTAAAAGGACCTGACCAACGTGATTTCAGTTTCCCAGGAAATAAACGCAATCTCGAGTTGAAAAGCAAGACTTGTTGGCCCGGTTCAAATGTTTTAGTGAGAATTTTCTTATCATGCCATGCTTTGACCTTCTCCTTATATAGTTTTGCGTTTTTATAAGCGTTGAAACGAAGTTCATCCATCTCATTTAACTGCAGTAACTTTTTCTCACCTGCTGCTTGTTCATCAAAATTTAGCTTCCTAATGGCCCAGTGTGCACTATGCTCTAACTCGACTGGGAGGTGGCACGCCTTTCTGTAAACCATTCGATAAGGTGACATACCGATCGGATTCTTATATGCTGTACGATATGCACATAGAGCATCGTCAAGACGTAAAGACCAATCTTTTCGTGATGGATTGACCACCTTTTCCAGAATCCTCTTAACCTCCCTATTGGAGACCTCAGCTTGGCCATTAGTTTGGGGATGATACGCAGCTGCTATTTTATGATGAACCCCATATTTCTCCAATAATTTTGTGAACTGCTTGTTACAGAAATGCGTTCCCTCATCACTTATTATCGCCCGCGGAGTTCCAAATCGCGTGAAGATATTTTTCTTCAAGAATCGAAGAACGACGTTGGCATCATTTGTGGGCAAAGCTGCAGCTTCTACCCATTTGGACACATAATCCACCGCCAACAGAATATACTGATTATTAAAAGATGAGGGAAACGGTCCCATGAAATCAATTCCCCAGACGTCGAACAGCTCTACCTCCAATATAGAGTTGAGTGGCATTTCATTTCGCTTGGAGATATTACCTATGCGTTTACATCGATCACACTTTAGTACATAGAGATATGCATCCTTGAATAACGAAGGCCAGTAGAATCCTGATTGTAACACCTTCGCCGCAGTTCGATCACCGGAATAATGACCTCCATAATCGGATGAGTGGCAATGATCCAAGATACTGTCCATCTCTTCATGTGGCACACAACGTCTAATCATTTGATCCGCGCAGGCTTTAAACAAGAATGGTTCATCCCAATAGTACTGCTTCACGTCATGGAGGAATTTCTTTCGTTGTTGTGAGTTCAACTTCTGTGGTAACACCTTAGCAACCACGTAGTTCACATAATCAGCATACCAAGGCAGTGTTGTGGTTACTCGGAGAAGTTGTTCGTCCGGAAATTTCTCGTTAATCAATGCATTGTCTTTTCTCTGCACCTCATCATTTTCCAATCGCGAAAGATGATCTGCTACTTGATTTTCTGTACCCTTTCTATCCCGAATCTCCAAATCAAACTCTTGAAGCAATAACACCCACCGTATCAATCTTGGTTTGGCATCCTTCTTCTCGATCAAATATTTGATTGCAGAATGATCAGTATAGACAATGACCTTGGTTCCGATAAGGTATGCTCTGAATTTGTCAAAGGTAAATACAACTGCAAGTAGTTCTTTTTCGGTGGTTGTGTAGTTCAACTGAGCATTTGTCAACGTCTTGCTTGAGTAATAGATTGTATGGAAAATTTTGTTGTGTCGTTGACCCAAAACTGCTCCCACTGCATAGTCGCTGGCGTCGCACATCAATTCGAATGGTATAGACCAATCGGGTGCGACAATGATTGGGGCAGATACTAACTTCTTTTTTAAAATTTCGAATGCCTCGATACATGACTTATCTATTTTGAAGGGCACATCTTTCTCTAACAGGGAACACAAAGGTTTTGAAATTTTTGAAAAATCTTTGATGAAACGTCTGTAGAAACCCGCATGTCCCAAGAAGCTCCGAATTCCTTTCACAGATGATGGAGGTGGTAATTTCTCAATGGTTTCAATCTTCGCTTTATCCACCTCTAATCCTGCTGCAGAAACCCTATGCCCTAGAATAATCCCTTCCTTCACCATAAAGTGGCATTTTTCCCAATTAAGAACTAGATTCGTCTCCACGCACCGTTTCAACACTAAATTCAGATTTTTCAGGCACAAATCAAAGCTATCACCGAACACAGAAAAATCGTCCATAAACACCTCTAAATTTTTCTCGACCATATCAGAGAAGATTGCCATCATGCATCGCTGAAAGGTTGCTGGTGCATTGCATAAACCAAAAGACATTCGCCGAAATGCAAACGTACCATATGGGCATGTGAAGGTCGTTTTCTCTTGATCCTCCGGTGCTATAGCAATTTGATTATATCCGGAATAACCATCCAAGAGACAATAGAACTGATGCCCCGCTAACCTATTCAACATTTGATCAATGAATGGCAAAGGGAAGTGATCCTTGCGTGTGGCTTTATTTAGCTTGCGGTAGTCCATGCATACTCTCCATCCTGTAACTGTTCGAGTAGGTATGAGCTCATTCGCCTCATTCTTCACCACTGTCATACCCCCTTTCTTTGGTACGCATTGTACAGGACTCACCCATGCACTATCTGAGATCGAGTAAATAATGCCAGCATCCAACCACTTTATAATCTCCTTTTTCACCACCTCCTTCATGATGGGGTTTAGCCTTCTTTGCATCTCTATGGTTGGTTTTGCCCCTTCTTCCATTAAGATTTTATGCATACAGAATGATGGGCTAATACCTCGAATGTCTGCTATAGTCCACCCAATTGCTGTTTTGAATTTTCGCAAGACACGCAGCAGTTTCTCCTTTTGCGTATCATTCAATTCTGTTGAAACAATGACTGGTAAGGTATCGTCTTTGCCCAGGTAAGCATATTGCAGATGGGATGGTAATGGCTTTAACTCTAGCACCGGTGGCTCTTCTATTGATGGTTTGAACTTTTTACCTTCTGCTTCGGGCCTCTCTATGGTGTCGAAGGATTGATTACCTTTCCAAAACACTAATGGTGTATCTAGCCATTTGACATATTTGATATCCTCTTCAATACCATAATCATCTGCCCCGAGCAAAATTGTTTCAAGTGGGTCCTCCGAAAAAGTTATGTTGAATTTATGATTCACCAATTCCTCCATAATATCAACCCGCATACATTCACCTTTTTCTTTTGGGTACGATATTGACTTGAAAACGTTAAAGGTGACCTGTTGATCTTCAACTCGCATTGTCAATTCACCTTTTTGAACATCAATTAATGTTCTTCCTGTCGCCAAAAATGGACGCCCAAGAATGATCGGGATTTCACTGTCCACTTCACAATCCAGAATAAAGAAGTCCGCAGGGAAGATGAATTTATCCACTTTTACTAACACATCTTCAACTATACCTCGTGGATATGTAACCGACCTATCTGCTAACTGTAAACTGATATTTGTTGGGCGTGGAGCCTGAAGTCCGAACTGGCTGTAGACGGATAATGGCATTAGATTTATACTGGCCCCTAAATCGCACAAAGCTCGTCCCGAAAACTGATTTCCAATCTCGCACGGAATATTAAAACTACCTGGATCCTTGAGCTTTGGCGGTAATTTATTCTGAATGATAGCACTACATTCCTCTGTCAATGCTACTATTTCAAATTCACCGAATTTCTTCTTCTTTGACAAAACCTCCTTCATAAACTTTGCGTAACTCGGCATTTGTTCCAAGGCTTCGGCGAAGGGGATGTTGATATGCAATTTCTTGAAGATATCTAAAAATCGTGAGAACTGCTTATCTAACTTGGATTTCTGAAATCTCTGCGGATACGGTATGGGAGGCATTGTATTGGTTGGTCCCGAATTTTTCTGCTGTACGGTCTCATCTTTACGCTTTTCGGTCTCCACCACTTCATCGGTTTCAATTGATACCCTGTCCTCTTTTTCCTTATATGTGATGGGCTCTGGTAGTTCTTTTCCACTTCGTAGGGTTACCGCCTTACAATGCTCATCTCTGCCCGGATTTTTCTCAGTGTCGCTCGGAAGTGTTCCCAGTGGTCGGTTATTCAATGCCTGTGCCATTTGTCCCATTTGATTTTCTAGATTTTTGATTGAGGCATGCTGATTTTGTATACTTAGCTCCAATTGATTAAATCTCTTATCACTCTCTTCGCTCCTTTTCTCAGTTGCTTTCACAAACCTTTCCAAGGCATCTTCCCAACTTGCTTTCCTCACAGTTTGTTGTGTCTGGTTTTGAAACCCGGAAGTGTTTTGTTGTTTTGGCACTTGTTCTGCAGCTTGGTTGTTACTCCATGAAAAACCCGGATGATTCCTCCACCCCGGATTATATGCATTTTGATTCTGATAAGGCTGCGTAGATCGATTATAACTTCCCACATATTGCGCTGCTTCAGCATTTATGGCACATTGATCCGTAGTATGACCCCCAACACATATATCACAAACCATCGCTACCTGCTGAGTGGATTGTGGTCGCAAAAATTCTATCTGCTTAGCCATTGCGGTCATTTGCACTTGTAATGATGTTATCGCATCCACATCATACTTTCCCGATGTTTTCGGGGGGTTATTTCTTGTCATGGGCCACTGATAGTTGTTGGTGGCCATCGTTTCTAACAACTTATATGCCTCGTCCAAATTTTTTGACATAATCGCTCCTCCTGCTGCTGCATCAATACTTGCTCTCGTGGATGCTTGTAAACCATCACAAAATATCCCCAATTGCATCCACTGTGGAATTCCATGGTGTGGGCACTTGCGGAGCATATCCTTAAACCTTTCCCACGCCTCATACAACGATTCTGAATCAAACTGTGCGAAGGTATGAATATCGTTCCGTAGTTTTGCTGACTTTGCTGGTGGGAAAAACTTAGCTAGAAATTTTTGAGCTAAATCGTCCCAAGTAAGGATTGAGTCCGAAGGTTGAAAGTGTAACCAACTTCGTGCTTTATCTTTCAGGGTAAATGGGAACATCCTCAACCTTATAGCATCTTCTGACACGTTATTGAATTTGAAGGTGTCACAAACCTCCAAGAAACTTAAGATGTGCTCATTCAGATCATCCAATGAACTACCCCCAAACAGACATTGATTCTGAAGCATCTGAATGGTTGCCGGTTTGATCTCAAAGGTGTTAGCATTGATTGTCGGCCTCCTTATACTCGACTGAATATCCGTGACATTCGGCATGGCATAGTCCCGAAGTGGTTTCTGATCGTTCCCTGCCATGTTCACTAGAATTTCTTGTTCTGCCAGTTTTTCTTCCTCGGGTGGTGCCACACTAGTCGATTGCGCTTTCCGGAACTCCCTTTCAATCTCGTCTGTATAAGGAAAAAGTTCCTTTCTCGCCTTTGATCTAGTGAGCATACACTTTCAAAGAATTCCTGCAAAGACAAGAAGAAAAATAAGTAACGTTTAAATTAAAAACGAATTGATTATAACTAATATGGAATTAATATTAACAAAGAATTCCCCGGCAGCGGCGCCAAAAACTTGTTGATTGATTTCACAATCAATGGATACGTGCAAGTATACACGGTCAACAAGTAATAAAATGATAAATTAGAGTGTCGATTCCTCAGAGAATTCCAATTAATAAACTCCAACTACTAGTACTGTATCAATTCAATTTTTATTTAAACAACCGAAAATTCTGATTCTCTAAAACTAAAAGAAAAATTAATTTTAATAAAACAAGAAATTATTCTAAAAGAAAATAAAGACTAAATCAATAATTATATAAATGCAAATAAATAATAATTAAGACTCCAATTTCCCCAATTATGATTATTAAATCAATTATCTAATTATCCCAATTATTTCATCTACTGAATTGTTAACAGGAATTCTCAAATGCCAAAAGCCCTCTCTCGAGTGATCAATTGCCTTCTATTTAACCCAGATTAATTTTTCTATATCTCTATGCAAAACAATTGAATTAAACTCACTACAAACTCAATTCCTCTTATGTTACATGCGGCAAATAGATATTCTCATTCTATTCACAAACCTAATTATTCACTGTGCAAATAACTAAGTCACATGTCACCCTGCCCAGTTCTAACTCTAGAATTCCTTCCCCAATTCCTTCTAGGGTAACAAGGTAATTATTGGCCAGATAATTAATCAATAAATACAAAGCAAGATGAACAATTCACTTCAACACAAATAATTGGAATAAATCAAATAACTAATTTATAGCCATAAAAAGTTCCATTGGAATCTTAATAAAAGAAATTAGTTCATGATGAAAATAAAAGCTATAAATAATTGATAAATCATCCTCAATGAATTAACAATTTGAAAGAATAAAGAAGAAGAAGAACTCCAATTTTTCAGCGTTCAGATCTGCTCCTCTTTCTCCGTTAATCTCCTCCCGTCCCCCTTAAAAAGAATCACTTTATAAATATATATTTATTTTTTACTTCCCTCAACTCCCCTACTCCTAATCCAAATAGACTCCTCATAAATTCTTCCAACAAGGTCCAACTAATAGTCAAAGCGTTGTCCAACCTGCCTCACGTGCGCGCTCCGCGTCAGCCCCATCCACAGTATAGCGCCCCGGCGCTATTTTCTATGTATAATACAGCGCCCCGGCGCTATCTTCTAGAAAATTACGAATTTGCCATTTCTTAGCTTAAATCCCCAATTTGTCTCCTCAGCTTCCGTATCTGCAATACAACACATAAACACAGTAAAAACATTCCTAAATGACTCGAAAATACAATAATTTAAACCCAAGTATATCCGATTCATGGGTATATTACCCAATCATCAGGAACCATTTTAGAGAAGGTGATAATCGCCAAAGGTGGTAGCAAGGTGTTGAGCCAGTACCACAAAGATAAGAAAAGTAAGGGGAAGGTGGACGGGGGAGTAAAGATTGAAGGAGCCAGTGGAAGTGGCAAGGGATATAAACGGAAGGTGGTTAGCTTTGGGAATACCGGAGTGAAACAAGGAGACCCAAAGAGGAGGATGGAGGCCTGCAAAACCTATGGGAAGACTCATTTAGGAGTCTGTCTCAAAGGTAAGGCCGTGTGTTACAATTGTGGACAGGAGGGGCACATTGTGCCTAATTGTCCAACACCGAAGAAGAACCATGGATGCTTTGTGTGTGGGTCAACGGACCACATGGCAAAGAACTACGTGAATAAGGGGACAGACGAGAATAATGGCGCCAATAGTGGTAAGTTAACTATTGGGGGTCCAGCGTAGCCGGGTAGGCCGATGGCCCGTACCTTTAATATGACCGTCCAAGATACGATGGCTTCAGGGGACGTAGTCGCAGGTATTATTTCGATCAACGACCTAAATGCATACGTGCAGTTTGACTCGGGTGCAACTTGTTCATTTATCACATGTGATTTTGCTAGACGATTAGGATTACTTCCCGAAAAGTTTCCTATACCTTTAAATATTAAGGTAGCAAACGAAGTGATAATTTCTGTAGAAGATATTCATAAGAGTTATTGCGTAAACATTCGGGGTCGTAAATTATCGGTAGATTTGATACCGATAAAGTTAGGAGAATTGGACATAATTCTCGAAATGGATTGGTTATTTAACCATGGGGCAATTATAGATTGTCAAAAGAAAAGCGTAAATATTAAAATGTTAAGACAACCTTATGTAATATTTTACGGTAATAAATCGCCGGGGCGTTCGTGTTGTCTTACCATGACACAAACTAGGAAATTATTAAGGAAGGGGTGTGTAGGTTATTTGTGCCATGTTGTTGATACCTAGAGAATGGGAGCGACCATAGAACAAATACCTATAGTGAGTGAATTCATGGATGTATTTCCAAGTGAGTTGTTGGGTCTTCTGCCGGATAGGGAGACCGAGTTTGTAATAGACATTGTGTCAGGAGTGTCACTAGTTTTCAGGGCACCGTATCGTATGGCACCAGCAGAGATGAAGGAGTTGACGGTGCAGTTGCAAGAATTATTGGACAGGAAGTATATTCAACAGAGTGTTTCACCGTGGGGAGTACCGGCACTATTTGTCAAAAGAAGAACGGTTTGTTAAGACTTTGTATCGACTACAGGGAGTTGAACAAGTTAACGATAAAAAATAAGTACCCATTGCCCAGGATCGATGATCTTTTTGATCAGTTGAAAGGGGCAAAGTATTTTTCTAAAATAGATTTAAGGATGGGGTATCATCAACTAAAGGTTAGGAATGAAGACGTACCAAAGACGGCATTCAGGACTCGTTATGGTCATTACGAGTTTCTGGTGATGTCATTTGGGTTGACTAATGCACCAGCTGCATTTATGGATATGATGAACAGAGTGTTCGAACAATATTTGGACAAGTTCGTCATGGTATTTATCGATGATATTCTAGTCTATTCTAAGACTCCAGAAGATCATGCAGAACACCTAAGAATAGTGTTGGAGACACTAAGAAAGGAGAAGTTATATGCAAAATTCACGAAGTGCGAATTTTGGCTAAAGAGGGTACAATTTTTAGGACATGTCATTGATCATGAGGGGATTTCAGTAGATCAAGCGAAGGTGGAAGCTGTGATGAATTGGGAACAACCGAAAACGTTGACTAAGGTGCGATGTTTCCTAGGGTTAGTGGGATACTATCAGAGATTCATTTAAGATTTTTCGAAGATAGTTAATCCGTTGACTAACTTGACAAGGAAGATGGTGAAATACGCGTGGACTGAGAAATACGAGGAAAGTTTTCAAAAACTAAAGAAGAGGTTAATTGAAGCGCCTGTTTTGTCATTACCCGATGACACAGAAAATTTTGTAGTTTATAGCGATGCTTCGCATAGAGGACTGGATTACGTGCTCATGCAGCATGGCAAGGTCATTGCATATGTATCAAGGCAGTTGAAGGATTATAAGAAAGTTTACCCTACTCATGATCTGAAAATGGTCGCTGTAGTTTTTGCCTTAAAGATTTGGTGACATTATCTTTTCGGGGAAAAGTGTGAGATATACACGGACCATAAGAGTCTAAAATATATCTTCACATAGAATGAGTTGAATATGAGGCAGAGGAGATGGTTGGAGTTGATAAAGGATTATGACTGTGAAATCATGTATCACCCTGGAAAAGCCAATGTCGTGGCTGACGCCTTAAGTAAAAAGGGTCTGGAAAAGTTGTCTATGTTAATGACTCAAACTGAGTTAATAACAGGGATGACTAGGATGGAGATAGAGGTGAAGTTGCCAAGCGAATCGGGACAGAGGCTGTTTGCGACGGAGATGCAATCTACCATCGTAGAGAGAGTTAAGGAGGTGCAACTCAAAACTAATAAGTGTGACTAGATGAAGAAACAGTTGACCAATGAAAAAGATATTAAGTACAGTCTTGATAATGAGGGATTATTAAGATTTGAGAGAAGAATTTGGGTTCCAAATGAGATGGAATTAAAGGAGCAAGTTTTACAAGAAGCTTACAGTTCGAGGTACTCGATTCATCCTGGTAGCACTAAGATGTATCAATACCTTCGACAAAGTTTTTGGTGGCTTAACATGAAGAGAGAGATAGCAGAGTATGTGAGTAGGTGCATAACTTGTCAAAAAGTTAAGGTCGAACAACAACAACCAAGTGGCTTGTTAAAGTCATTGGATATTCCAGACTGAAAGTGGGAGCATATCATGATGGACTTTGTGGTGGGACTTCCGACTACTCATAAGGGGTATGATGCGATTTGGGTAATAGTGGACCGGTTGACGAAGTCGGCTCACTTTTTGCCAATTTGGGTTAAGTATAACTTAGACCAATTAGCTAAACTTTATGTTGAGGAAATTATTTCCAGACATGGAGTACCAGTTTTGATTGTGTCAGATCGTGACCCACGATTCACGTCGAACTTTTGGAGGAGTCTGCAAGAGCAGTTGGGGACGCAGCTAAATTTGAGTACGACATATCATCCACAAACTGATGGATAAAGCGAGAGAACAATTCAGATATTAGAAGATATATTAAGATCTTGCGTCATGGATTTCAAGGGTAGTTGGGATGATCATCTACCATAGTAGAGTTTGCGTGTAACAACAGTTATCATGCAAGCATAGGTATGCCGCCCTACAAAGCCTTATATGGGAGAAAATGCATAACACCATTGTATTGGGATGAAGTGGGAGAACGCCGAATGCTAGGACCAAAATTGGTGCAGCAAACAGCGGATATAGTGAAGCTAATACGAATGTGATTGGTAGCAGCTCAAGACAGACAGGGAAAGTTTACAAATTTGCATAAAGTAAATACAGAGTTTGAAGTAGGCTCGCATGTATTTCTAAAGGTATCTCCCTGGAAAGGAAAGATACGCTTTGGAAAGAAGGGTAAGTTAAGTCCAAGGTTTATTGGACCTTTTGAGATATTAGAAATGGTGGGAGGGATAGCTTACATGGTAGCATTACCTCCAGACCTAGAACGAATACATAACGTATTTCACGTATCGGCATTACGTCATTATAAACCAGATTATAAGCACGTAATAGAGTATGAGCCAATTTATATCGAGAAGGATTTAACATATGAGGAGATGCCAATTCAAATCATCGATAGAAAAGAGCAAGTTTTGCGGAACAAAGTTACATTTTTAATAAAGGTTTTATGGAAGAACCACGATGCTGAAGAAGCAACGTGAGAACTTGAAGAAAAGATGAAGAAAAATTACCCTGAGTTGTTTGTATATTTTTTTTACGAGATTCTGGAGACAGAATCCTTATAAGGGATAGAGAATGTAACACCCCGAAAAATCGAATCTTTTGTAAATACAATTATAATAAATAAAATAATATTATTTGTTATTATTATGTGTTAGTAAGATGAATGCCGTTCTATAACCTAGAAACGTCGGAACGTCGTAGTATTTTAACGACGTGAAGGAGTTAAAGTGTTTGAATTTCCAAGACAAAAATAAAATCTTTCCGAGAAATTTTTTGAAAAATACTATTCATCGTTTTCCGCTCGGGAATTATTTTTGAACTTCTAAAAATTACGTAATATTATAATATCAAGGTGAGATAGATTGTGTTATAATAATATAAGTATGGAAAACGAAATATTTCGCATGCAGACTTAATTTGAGAACATTAACAAATTAAAGTCTAATGAAATGAATTTGTGGATTTTGTAAGAAGTGCAAGTCCAATAAACTTTAAGGGGCAAGCCCAAGTTGTAGAAATGTTTAGCTCAAGTAGTTGTTAATGGAAAGTCCAAATTAATTTAAAGCAAGCCCAAAGATAAGTTAATTAATTTAAGACCAAAGCCCATGTAATGATCCAATGGGTAAAGTTAGATCCATTGGGCAACCCATTAGTGAATTAGTGACCAAGAACTTTATGTAGTGGGCAAGGAATAAGTGTGATAGCCAAGTTTACTTAGGCATTAAGAATGAAATAGTAAGGAGGTTAGTAAGGAGGTGGGAGGTCCTAATGACCTTTTTCCCTAAACATTAGAAATCCTATAAATAGCAAGCATATGAAATCATTAGTTGTTTGTTATTTCATCCAAGTTAAACAACTTATTGGTTAGAGAGAATAAGCACTTTTAAGCTAACTTCCATTGATTAGATTTTTCCAAGAAGAAGAAGAACTAGTTCATCAAGGGTAAGACTCTTGTTCTATATTCTTCTATCTCTACCATGATAGTTTGATAAAGAAGTAATGATCATGTATATTAAGAACTCATAAAGATGGATAATCAATGGACTTAAGCCGAATAACTAAGGAATAAGCAATTCAAACCTAAATAAGTTATGAACATGAAGAAAATGGTTGAACTTGTCATATGATTACTTTAAGAAGTTAGTATGATTCATAAGATGTAATTGCTTAAAGAACTTAAATGAACAATAAGTCATAAGGAAATGAAAGCTTGTAATGTATAAATTGGTTAAGTTATGGACTTATGAGGAATAAGCCATAACCTAATTTAAAGATAAGTTGTTATAATATGTAGGTTGAGATGTTTAATTAATGGATTGAATTTATTTGGAATGATGAACAAATCACTAGCAATAATGTTTTGTCGGAATTCACACGATTGGACGATAATCGTCGAATTCGTGAAATTCTCAGAATGAAAGTCGTATTTTGTGTTTGAACTCAGAAACATTGGTTTTCGATGGAGATAAGTCTTATTTGGCATTATAGAGTTGTGGACTCGAAAATGACCGAATTCTGACTTGGAACGAAGAAACGAGCGTTGAACATTCATGAACGTTTATCATTTTTGTTAAAAGTGGACTAATAGGTGAATTTTTAGTTAACAAAGTAAAATAGATAAAATTCTTGCATGAACACGTAGAGAATGTAATTTATGAACCGTAGGCTTTTGAACGAGCCAATTCGGACTTATAACGAAGAAGTTACGAGCCCAGGAGTTTCACAAAATTTTAAAACTATAAAATTTTCTGGGGCACAGAGATGGCCCCGTGGCTCCAGCCCAAGGCCAAATAGCCCGCGCCGCAGTGCCAAGCTTGGCCGAGCAAAGCCTTAACTCACTGTTAGTTCGCGCCACAGTGCAACCATAACAAAGAAGACTCGCGTCGCAGCGCTGAGTCTGGGTTCTCTAGCATTAATACAGGGCGCCTAAGTGCGGCATAACGAAGGAACACTGGAGCCGTAACGTCAGCCTTAGGATCTAGACCATAAAGAAAGTTTCTGAGCATGAATAGTAATTAATAAACAATTAAATAAGAATCTTAATGTAACATTGTTAAGACATATTTAAGCCTTAAGTATGATCACTTAGGGTTAAAGGAAGTCAATTGCATGTGAATGTAAGAATGACGTAACGGAAAGCCGGTACCAATAAATAACAAATCTAATACGTAATTTGATTGAGAAGAAGGGTAAGATTCTTTAGGAATCATGCATGTTATTCATGACCTAAAGTGCTATGTGATGTGATCATCTACTGTAGAGACCTTAAAGACGTAAAGTGTGTAAGAACCCAAATTATTAATAAATAAAATTTAATTTTCTCTATTTATTATTTGAAATAGTAAGGGTTAAATTGATTAATGAGGTTAGTTATGGGTAAAATGCGCAAATATTTCAAATAAGCAGGTGGTTATAAAATATTCATTGTTGTCGGGGAATATTCGTTTGGTCGTGGAATATTCTTCCTGTCGATGAATATTCGTACGACGGTGCAGTCTTTTGTGGGCCCCATAACGGAAAGCGATTAGATGAAAAAAACGACAAGTATAAGTTGTTTATAAATAACGGCGTAGTTGTTACCGTTAATACTGTTGGAATACCCGGTGGTTAAAACACAGTAATACGCGTTGTTGCACAGTAACGCACTGTATTGCACCAATTATTGATTCTTATGTAAGAAGGCACTACTCAATAATGGTTACAGTAATTACTATTCAGTATTTTATTTTATTGATTCAATAATTGCTGCGTTGATATTTTATATTACTGTTGTTTTAATAATTGTCACTACACAGTATTTTCTATTATCGGAGCAATAATTCATATTATCTGAATAATATTATTAGATAACATTATTGGCAATGTCTAGAAAGTTCTGTCTAAGGAGAGGTTTGGTCACCTAATTACGCGCCAGTAAGGAGAAATCTTTATTGGAAAGCCCCCTCTTTTCTAGGAACGGCCTGGTTGCCAGTACTGTGTTTCTTTAATATTATTTATGAATAATTAATTATTGATTTATATGACGAGGAAAATATTCATTTTATGTGGATATAGATGGAAAAAATTTTAAAGTGACAATTGTTAAAAATCGATATTTTATCTTTTCTGATAAAATAATATTTTATTTTATTATTATAATATAATAATGATGATATTTTTACAATGAATGTGGGATATATTAGTATATGAGGATAAAGAGTATTTCTGTTGCAACAGTTGTTTAAAACATGTTAAACATGTGTGTGGGCTCATTTCTTGATTGAAATTTGATTATAGCCTGTAAAATCGCCCGTTTATGAATTTCGGTCAATTTCTGTTTGGAATTTTGAAAAACTTTCTTCTGTAAAGTTGTAGAGAATTGAATTTCCTAAAAAAAGACGCAAGATTTGAATTTTCTGATAAAAGGGCTATTTATTATGAATTATTAAAGTTCTGAAATTCCTAAATAATTGATTTTTAGAAGTTTTAATTAAGAAAAACAATTTTTTTTAATTTTTGTGAGTTGGTGGCTGATGCTTGGGTCTGGTGTAGTGTGCGTAGAAAATTTAATATATATATTAATATTTTATTAAATTTTTTTGCTTTGGTGTTCTAAGCATTTTTCTATAAATAGTGTGCTTAGGTTAGAATTGAAAAACACACCATAAACTAAAGATTTCTCTCTCTTTCTCTCTCTATAATATCGAGCGTATTTTGTGAATATTTTTATACTTTGAGTGTTGCTATGCGGTGCAAGTTCCTTCAGCACTATATCTGATATTCCAACTAGAAGTATTATTTTGTTGAGGTAATGGATGTTATTTTCTTCGTAAATGATATTATTTCTTCAATATCATTATGCCGAAATATTGGTTGGAACTTTTTATCAAATTTGGAACTTTTTCATGTCGGGGTTACTATTCATGAGTTACTATTCACGAGTTACTATTCACCAAAAAATAAAATTTTCTTTTTTTCGTCTAAACTATCTATTATGGATACTAGCTTTGATTATATCCATGTTTTGATCATTCTTGAATTTTACTCCACTATGATTATTTATGTGGTATTTTTGGACATGAAATAACTGAAATACGAATCCTTAATATTTATTCTTTTGTTTCACTGGATTCGTTTTCTTTAAAATATTTTTCATCATCCTCAGTCCTAAATGATTTCTGATGAATATATTTGGCCTGTAGTACAAAGATGAATGATTTTTTATGAATATCTTTGGCTCGTAGTGTAAAGATGAACAGGTGTTTAGATGAACATGACCAACTGATGAATATCTTTGGCTTGTAGTGCAAAGATGAATATTGATTGATGTTATAGGGATAAAATATTAATGATGGACTTTAAAATTCATATATAATAGTAGATTTCATTCTCTACGTAACTCTTCTATGAATTATTATTTTTCGCTGTGAATATTGATTTAAAACTTGTTGTCTATTGTATTCTATTAGATTTTTCACTGTTGAAGACTAACGATAATTTGTTATGCATTATCTTAGTCATAATGTTCTTTGATGGGCTAGTTGAGCTCACCCTTTTCCTTTTTGTTCTATTTTTCTCAGGAGGCGAGAATGTAGCGAGTACTAGTCGGGGTATGGAATGATGGTTCTAGAAGTTATTTTAGTAGTCCTCACCATTTTTGTGAAATAATGTATCAATAATTATAATGAGGACTTATTTGAGTGTGGATATTGTCTAGATGACAATATTTGTATTTAAACTCACAGTTCTTATGTTGTAATAGTAAAGATGTAGTTGTTTCTGTACCATGTATTTTGGCGACTCAGAATGGGTGTTGTATACCTATTTTGGGGTCGTCACAGTTGGTATCAGAGCTTAGGGATATGATCTTTAGCGGAGATCGGGGAATAGAACTAGGAGGGGAGAGACGAGTAAATCATTCGCTAGTGTGTCCTACCTAAGCTTATTTGTTCGTCGATCATAATATAGAGGTATTATGTGATTTGTTAATTTATTTAATTAACCCTTATTTTATGGCAGTATTTGAGAATGTCGACTAAGAATGTTAACAGTGGAGTAAATGAGACCGTGGAGACACCTGTGCTAACCAACGAGGAGAACGTGCAACAGGCTAGCAATGTTCCTCCTGTGAACAACACCAATGAGCAGATGATGAACGATGGGATGTTTAGAAGCTTTTTGCAATTCATGCAAAACCAGACGAGGGAGACTCGTGTTTAAAATACAGGAGGAAATGATAGCAATTCGCGGTTTGTCACAGCCAAGCAGTTCAAAGAATTGGGACCACCATAATTTAAGGGAAAGCCGGATCAGATCATGACGGAAACGTGGGTCAAGCAAATTACCAAGATATTCGATGTCTTGGGAGGCACGGAGGAACAGAAGGTTCCATTCGCCACATTTATGTTTCGTGGCGAGGCATACTACTGGTGAGAGTCTGTGAAGCGTACCCATCCAGCCGCACTCAGAATGTCTTGGGAGACATTTCAGAAACTGTTCAATGACAAGTACTTTCTTGAAAGTATTCGTCATATGAAGGAGGTAGAGTTTATTAGACTGGAGCAGAATAACATGACGGTGTCCTAGTACAAGGCGAAGTTTGCAGAGTTGTCCAGGTTTGCACCTCATTTGGTAGAGAATGAGGAATGTATGACGCGGATGTTTCTGAGAGGTTTGAAACCCGACATACGTCAATATCTTATTTCTCATAAATTTTCTCTTTATTCAGATGTTGTCAACAGGGCTCAATTATTAGAGCGAGATAACGAGTACGGTCAACCGAAGGACCACAACCAGGATCATATCGGTGACAGCAGTCATCAGAACAATGATAACCAGCGGAGAAAGAAAAATACAGACAAGAACGGCAACCACTCTGGTGGTAATCGTGGCTATGAAAATAGAATAAGTGAGTCGGGAGGAGATTTTAAAAAGAGGAGTTTCAACAATGACAATACGAAGACGTCAGTACCAGCAGCAACTGATTCCAAGGGAGGAGAACGACCACCGGTTATATGCTATAAGTGCGGAAAAGAAGGACATATCAGCCCAAACTGCCCACAACAGTTTAAGGTATGTTATAATCATGGAAAGGAAGGACATATCGCTCGAGATTGCACTGTAGTGAAACCAAGTCCAGCGGGGATGGTGACTCAAAAAGCTGTCCCAGAAAAGACAAAGTCAACGGTTCCTAGAAGAACGTTTGTCGTGACTGGTCAACATGCGAGGAACCCGAACGAGGTGATCACGGGTAAGCTAATCATAAATTCATGCGAAGTTTATACCTTGCTAGATACAGGTAATACCCATTCATTTATTTCTCCTGCTTGTGCTCAACGTTTAAACTTGACTCCAAAGAAGTTAGACTTTGATTTATCTGTGGAGACTCCGTTAGGAGAAACTTTCATCACATCCACTATTTATAAATCTTGTTTGATCCAAGTTGGCACCATCACCTTACCTGTTGACCTTATCTCTTTAAAGATACTTGCTTTTGATGTGATTTTAGGGATTGATTGGTTAACTACTCATTATGCCAAAATTGATTATTTTAGTAAGGTTGTTAGTTTTCATATTCCTAACCAACCTGTTGTGCGAATTCAAACAACTAAGCCATTAAAATCAATCACTGTTATATCAAGTCATAAAGCTATTCGTTTATTAAAAAATGGATGTCAAGCTTTCTTAGCACATGTTATGGATTTGAATAAAGACACGTCATATTTGAGTAATATTCCTGTTGTTATTGACTTTCCTGAAGAACTTCCCGGTCTACCCCGAGAACGTGAAGTTGAATTCTTTATTGATCTTGAACCTGGTACAAAGCCCATTTCTAAAACCCCATATCGAATGGCTCCTATTGAACTTCAGGAGTTAAAGGTCCAACTACAGGAGTTGTTGGACATCGGTTTCATTCATCCTAGTACATCTCCTTGGGGTGCTCCTGTTTTATTTGTAAAGAAGAAAGACGGGAGTATGCGACTTTGTATTGATTACCGGGAATTAAACCATGTCACTATCAAGAATAGGTATCCGCTACCTCGTATTGATGACCTGTTTGACCAGTTACAAGGAGCACAATTCTTTTTAAAGATAGATCTTCGTTCTGGATATCATCAGCTGAAGGCTAAAACTGAGGATATTCCGAAGACTGCCTTCAGAACTCGGTACGGGCATTATGAATTCCTAGTCATGTCTTTTGGATTGACTAATGCTCCTGCGGCTTTCATGGATATGATGAACCGAGTATTCAAGGATTATTTGGATCAGTTCGTTGTTGTCTTTATTGATGACATCCTCATATATTCCAAAATCCGTGAGCACAATTTAAAGCTGGTACTCCAAAGGCCGCGTGAAAACAAGTTATATGCTAAGTTGAAGAAATGTGAGTTCTGGCTTGAGGAAGTAGCATTCCTAGGGCACGTGGTGTCAAAACATGGAGTATCTGTTGACCCGGCGAAGATTGAAGCAATACAAAGTTGGGAGCAACCAAAGACGGTGACCGAAGTACGTAGCTTTCTGGACTTAGCTGGTTATTATCGGAGATTCGTGGAAGGGTTTTCTCGAATCGCTACCCCGTTAACTCAACTGACTCGGAAAGATATCAAATTCGTATGGAGCGAGGAATGCGATAAGAGTTTTCAAGAGCTTAAGAGGAGACTCATTTCGGCACCTGTTTTGACCATACCATATGGTTCGGATGGATTTATTATCTACAGCGATGCTTCAGGCAAAGGGCTAGGATGTGTTCTCATGCAACTTGGGAAAGTTATAGCCTATGCCTCGCGACAACTTAAAATATGGGAGGAATTATCCTACTCATGATCTTGAGTTGGCAGCAGTTGTTTTCGCGCTAAAGATCTGAAGGCACTATCTATATGGAGAGAAAGTGGAGATATATTCAGACCATAAAAGCCTCAAATATTTCTTCACTCAAAAAGAACTCAACATGCGGCAACGACATTGGCTCGAGCTGTTGAAAGATTACGACCACACTATTCAATACCATCCTGGAAAAGCAAACGTGGTAGCTAATGCATTGAGTAGAAGATCATATGCAGGAACAAGTGCAATGATGTCAAGTATACGCATAGAACCAACTTTAATCGATAAAGTTAAAGTTGCTCAAGCCACAAACCCGGAGCTGATGCGTATGAAGAAGAAAGTGCAAGAAGGTGCTATTCCAGAAGCAAGAATCGATGAAGAAGGAATACTTCGAGTCCACTCCAGACTTTGTGTTCCTAACAATTCTAATTTGAAGTGCAAGATCATGATGGAAGCACACAATACACCATTTGCAATCCATCCTGGAAGTACCAAAATGTATCGTGATCTTCGACATACATTTTGGTGGAACAACATGAAGAGAGAGATTGCAAAGTTTATCTCGAGGTGTTTAACTTGTCAACGTGTAAAGGCGGAGCATCATGTGCCAAAGGGACCATTGCAACCACTTGAGATTCCGAAATGGAAGTGGGAACACATTACTATGGATTTCGTTACGGGTCTTCCCACGGTTTCTCAAGGCATAAATGTTATTTGGGTTATTGTTGATAGATTAACCAATTCTGCTTATTTCTTGCCGATACGGGAGACTTATTCCCTTGAACGTCTTGCTCGTATGTACGTAGATGAGATTGTGAGACTGCATGGCATGCCAGTATCCATAGTTTTGGATCATGACCCAAGATTCACTTCAAGATTTTGGGTTAGCTTGCAAAAAGCTATGGGCACAAATTTACGATTTAGTTCGGCATACCATCCTCAAACGGACGGACAATCAGAGAGGACTATTCAAACTCTTGAAGATCTATTAAGACTTTGTGTCCTATATTTCAAAGGGAGTTGGGATAAGTACCTACCATTGGTGGAATTCTCCTACAATAACAATTATCAGGCAATTATAGGTGTGGCTCCATTTGAAGCATTGTATGGACGAAAGTGCCGCTCTCCAGTATGTTAGGATGAGGTGGGAGAAGCAACGTTGTTAGGACCAGAGTTGGTACGAATGACTACAGAGAAGATCCAAACGATTGGACAACGTATACAAACGGAACAGAATCGACAAAAGAGTTATACGGATCTTCATCGAAAGGACGTGGAATTTGACATTGGGGATCATGTATTGTTACATGTGGCTCCATGGAAAGGAGTTACAAGATTTGGGAAGAGAGGAAAGCTCAATCCACGATTTATTGGTCTATTTTAGATTCTTGACCTAGTAGGAAATGTGGCCTATAGACTCGCGTTACCTCCAAGTATGTCTCGTGTTCATAATGTTTTTCATATATCTGTGTTACGTAAATATGTGAAAGACCCAAACCACATTATTGAGATAGAATCAGACGAGATAGCTGAAGACTTAACGTACGAAGAGGTACCTGTCAAGATCTTGGATAGGAAGGAGCATGTCCTACGCACGAAGGTCATACCACAAGTTAAAGTTTTGTGGAGAAACCATGCTATTGAGGAAATGACCTGGGAGTTGAAAACAGAAATGAAAGCGAGGTATCCTCATCTTTTTGAAAGACTAGGTACGTACGTCAATTTCGAGGACGAAATTTCATATGGAGGAGAGGTTGTAAGATCCCAAATTATTAATAAATGAAATTTAATTTCCTCTATTTATTATTTGAATAAGTAAGGGTTAAATTGATTAATGAGGTTAGTTATGGGTAAAATACGAAAATATTTTAAATAAGCATGTGGTTATAAAATATTCATTGTTGTCGGGGAATATTTGTTTGGTCGTGGAATATTCTTCTTGTCGGGGAATATTCGTACGACGGCGCAGTCTTTTATGGGCCCCATAACGGAAAGCGATTGGATGAAGAAAACGAGAAGTATAAGTTGTTTATAAATAACAGCGTAGTTGTTACCGTTAATACTTTGGAATACCGGTGGTTAAAACACAGTAATACGCGTTGTTGTACAGTAGCCCACTGTATTGCACCAATTATTGATTCTTACATAAGAAGGCACTACTCAATAATGGTTACAGTAATTACTGTTCAGTATTTTATTTTATTGATTCAATAATTGCTGCGTTGATATTTTATATTACTGTTGTTTCAATAATTGTTACTACACAGTATTTTCTATTATCGGAGTAATAATTCATATTATCTGAATGATATTATTAAATAATATTATTGGCAATGTCTAGAAAGTTCTGTCTAAGGAGAGGTTTGGTCACCTAATTACGCGCCAGTTAGGAGAAATCCTTATTGGAAAGCCCCCTCTTTCCTGGGAACGGCCTGGTTGCCAGTACTGTGATTCTGTAATATTATTTATGAATAATTAATTATTGATTTATATGATGAGTAAAATATTCATTTTATGTGGATATAGATGGAGAAAATTTTTAAAGTGACAATTGTTAAAAATCGATATTTTATCTTTTCTGATAAAATAATATTTTATTTTATTATTATAATATAATAATGATGATATTTTTACAATGAATGTGGGATATATGAGTATATGAGGAGAAAGAGTATTTTTGTTGTAAAAGTTATTTAAAACATGTTAAACATGTCTGTGGGCCCATTTCTTGACTGAAATTTGATTATAGCTTGTAAAATCGCCCGTTTATGGATTTCGGTCAATTTCTGTTTGGAATTTGAAAAATCTTTCTTCTATAAAATTGTAGAGAATTGAATTTCCTATAAACAATCGTGAGATTCGAATTTTCTGATAAAAGCGCTATTTATTATGAATTATTGAAGTTCTGAAATTACGAAATAATTGATTTTTAGAAGTTTTAATTATTTTAATTAAGAAAAACGTTTTTTTTTATTTTTTGTGAGTTGGTGGCTGATGCTTGGGTCTGGTGTAGTGTGCGTAGGAAAATTTAATATATATATTAATATTTTATTAAATTTTCTACTTTGGTGTTCTAATCATTTTCCTATAAATAGGGTGCTTAGGTTAGAATTGAAAAACACACCAAAAACAAAAGATTTCTCTCTCTTTCTCTCTCTATAATATCGAGCGTATTTTATGAGTATTTTTATACTTTGAGTGTTGCTATGTGATGCAAGTTTCTTCAGTACTATATCTGATATTCCAACTAGAAGTACTATTTTGCTGAGGTAATGGATGTTATTTTTTTCGTAAATGATATTATTTCTTCAATATTATTATGCCGAAATATTGGTTGAAACTTTTTATCAAATTTGGAATTTTTTCATGTCGGGTTTACTATTCATGAGTTACTATTCACGAGTTACTATTCACCGAAAAATAAAATTTTCTTCTTTTCGTCCAAAATATCTATTATGGATACTAGCTTTGATTATATCCATGTTTTGATCATTCTTGAATTTTACTCCACTATGATTATTTATGAGGTATTTTTGGACATGAAATAGCTGAAATACGAATCCTTAATATTTATTCTTTTGTTTCACTGGATTCGTTTTCTTTAAAATATTTTTCATCATCCTCGGTCCTAAATGATTTCTGATGAATATCTTTGGCCTGTAGTGCAAAGATGAATGATTTCTGATGAATATCTTTGGCCCGTAGTGCAAAGATGAACAGGTGTTTAGATGAACATGACTAACTGATGAATATTTTTGGCTTGTAGTGCAAAGATGAATATTGATTGATGTTATAGGGATAAAATATTGATGATGGACTTTTAAATTCATAGATAATAGTAGATTTCATTCTCTATGTAACTCTTCTATGAATTATTATTTTTCGATGCAAATATTAATTTAAAACTTGTTGTCTATTGTATTCTATTAGATTTTTCCATGTTGGACACTAACGATAATTTGTTATGTATTATCTTAGTCATAATGTTCTTTACTGAGCTAGTTGAGCTCACCCTTTTCCTTTTTGTTCCATTTTTCTCAGGAGGCGAGAATGTAGCGAGTACTAGTCGGGGTATGGAATGATGGTTCTAGAAGTTATTTTAGTAGTCCTCACCATTTTTGTGAAATAATGTATCAATAATTGTAATGAGGACTTATTTGAGTGTGGATATTGTCTAGATGACAATATTTGCATTTAAACTCACAGTTCTTATATTGTAATAGTAAAGATGTAGTTGTTTCTGTACCATGTATTTTGGCGACTCAGAATGGGTGTTGTATACCTATTTTGGGGGCGTCACAAAGTGCACGTGTTATAACAGTAGCAGATGCAAAAGGCAAGTGTTCTAACCCTTATTTCAGTTCAATATGGACAAGCTTTGTAATTCACGTATTCGTACACGTGAGTTAATGAAGTTAAACCCAATTCTTTCGGCTAGACTTACGATATGTTGGATTTCTTATAATCTATCAAAGTATTGTCAATGATTTACCAAACTAATATTTGTGTGGTTTTTCAAAAGGAGACTGAGTATGCTAAAATGTTTTGTCGTCAAACGATAGGCACGTGAGGTTGTCACAACTTAAATTTAAACGTATACACGTTTAATGAATGTAGTGTTGATCAACATAGAGTACTATAGGCTGTTTACCTAGGCGTGCACGTAAGCTATGTCGGACTTATGGACTTCATGCCGGGATGAACTTTTCAAAGAACTTATGAAATGCTCATGGTCTTGGACCGAAATTGATGTTTTAATGAATATTGTCATTGTAAAACGTTTTGAAGGAAAAGAAGTGTTATTTTGAATTATCAAAAGTACTTTGTAACTATTGTTCAATTATTGAAGATATAAGATTCCTATGTTTCAAGCATTCTAGTTTTATTATAATTGTTGTACTTGCTGAGTTAGTTAGGCTCACTCTTGCATGAACCATATGAATGCAGCTAAGGTCGAACGGACCGATGGATCTGGCAAGGATAAAGGGAAGGCTAAAGCGAACCCGTAGATTACTTATGTAATAGTATAGTTTTGTAATGATAATATTTGATATTATGACAAGGACAAATGTAACAGTTATAAAGAACCTGGGGAAATTTTAATACTATTTTGAACATATATAAGACATATTAGTTCTTTTAAGGCATTTCAATTGAATGTTTGTGTGAACTGTAGCACCTTGTAGTACCATCTGTCGGGTTGGAAGATACCCGGATTTGGGGACATCACAGTGGCGCCGACCTTACTTCTCTGGGTCACGCTACGACGCGGACCCTGAACCTCAAAAAATTTTGACAGTTTTTTCTATTTAGTGAACTTCCCGTACTAACAAATTGTTCATTTCAAGTCCGAATTGGCTCATTCAAAAACCATTAGCTCACAAATCATATGCTCTAAGTGTTAATGTAAGAATTTTACATTTTTAAATCTGTTAACTCAAAATTCACCTTTGAGTTAATTTTTAACGAAAACGATAAACGTTCGTGAACGTTCAACGCTTGCTTATTCGTTTTAAGTCGGAATTTGGTCATTTTTGAGTCCGCAACTCTAGATTGTCAATTGAGACTATTCTCCATAGAAAACAAATGTTTTTGAGTTCAATGACAAAATTTGACTTCCATTCCGAGAATTTCACGATTTCGACGATTATCGTCTAAACTCATGAATTCTGTCATAACTTCGTTACTTAAGATTTGTTCATCATTTCAAATGGATTCATTCCATTATGCCAACATCTTAACCATGTATATTTTATTACATCATATACATGATAATTTCTTACATGTTCTTCATGAGTTTATATCGTATAAAAGTATAAACTATTTATTCATGACTTATTAAGATTTAAGTACTTTGATTAGCCATTCTTATTACTTCTTAGCATACATGTTCTACCCATCCATACTTCTACATCAAATTAGAATCGAAGAGATGGAAGATTAAGGTATAGGATCTTACCCTTGAAGTTCAAACTTTGCTCTTGGTTGATCTTCCTTGAATTATGAAAGGTTAACTTTTTCTAACTTATTCTCTCTAACAAATAAGCACTTAAATGTTTGTTGGATGAAATTAATAAGTAAGAAATGAACCAACTCCTCTTCTATATATAGAGATTACAAGGTGAGGGCATATAAGTCATTTAGGCCCCTCCACCTCCTTAATCCACCTCCTTAACCACCTCCTTACTATTCATCTCTTGGTCATCAAGTAAATCACTTTATTTGGTCACCAAGATGTTCCATGTGCTCATGGGGCCCACATGGGTTGCCCCATGGGTCATCCTCACCCATTGGATCACTCCACGGATCCGATTCTTAAGTTGAGCTTTAAGTTCAATTACTTTAACTTGTACTTTAGGCTTGCATTTAACAAACATTGGGCCTTAACCTTAACTCACTTGGGCTTGTATAATTTCTACACAAAAATCCTACAAGTCCAATCCAATTGGCTTAAAGCCTTATAACGTATTGTATACATATTATTCTCGTATTCTAACTTGTATACTCATTCATAATATATGACACACCCTTATTCATACATACTCGTATAATGCCTCGTATTATACTTGTATTCATTACCTTGTATAATACTCACGTATCATATGATATCATCGCTTAACTTCTTAACGCTTTACTTTTCTTAATTTTCTCAAATTAAGTCCGCAGGTGAAAAATTGAGTTTTCCATAACGGAAATATTATTACATAAACCATCTTCCCTTGATATTCTATAATTACGTATTTCTCGGAAGTTCAAAAATAATTCTCAAGCAGAAAATCGTGAATAGTGTTTTTCGAAAAATTTCTCAGAAAGCTTTTATTTTCATCTTGAAAATTCAAATACTTTAATTCTTTCACGTAGCCAAAATACTACGACGTTTTGACATATATAGGTTATAGAATGACATTCATCTTACTAACACATATTAATAACATATAATATAATTTTATTCATTATTTAATTAAATAAAATTATTTTACAATAAATTTGAATTTCTCAATCGTTACAATCACCCTCTGTCTAAAAGATATGACGGTTTGCAGATGATTTCCATAAAATCCGTTCGAAAATGAAAGTTCATGGTCTATATGACTCCTTAGTACGATTTGAATAATTTAACTCTTGTGAGTGATGTTTTGTGTAGCATGTGATGATGAGTGTGAAAGGTGTAAGGTGTAAGATAAATTTTATGGACGAAATTTTTAGAAGAAGGGGTGAATGTGGCAACCCGAGAATTTAGATATTTATTAAAAATCTTAAAAGATTGAATTAAGGTTAAATAATAAACCTAGACAGAAAATAAGTGAATGGATTTGACATTTTTGGGAAGAAATTTAAAGGATTTTAAATTTTTTTGGTGAATTATTCAGGATTAAGGGTATAAGTTTATATGTTCTATGTATATGGTTGTACGGGGAGGATCTAAAGCGGACCAAAGAACGGACCAAGACAAAAACACGCGGGTTTCAGGGTCAACCCGCGGGTTGGTCCGACCCGGACCCTGAAACCCGCTTGTTTTTGCCTTGGTCCGTTCTTTGGTCCGCTTTAGATCATCTCCGTATGGTTGTATATGTGTAAAATATATGAATAAGGGTCAAGGGTTGACCAGATAACCTATATTAGTGGCAAACCCTAATATTATATTAAGAACGTCAACGTTCAGTTAGAAAATTCTTGCGATTGATAAGAAACCCTAATACCGACTCTGGAAATCATAATTTTAGTTTCGGGAATCTGAAACCCTAACTCGAATTGTTAAAACCCTAATCTGGGAACTTAAATGATAATTATAATGCTTAAGTGCTATTAATTATAACCTAATTAGGGAAAACCCTAATGATTTATTTGAAACCCTAATAATTAGAGACTCTAATTATTAGAAACCTTAATTTCTAATTGAAAACCCTAATTACTAAATTAGGAAACCTTAATCCTAAGTTGTAAGTCTAAGTTATTAGAAAACCTAAGGTGATTAAGAAACCCTAATTTTTATTTTTGGGAAACTAAAATTTCCATTTTTAACCTAATTGCAAAAATCTTAGAAAACTATTTTTTGTAAAACCTTAAGGTTAAATCCTAAGGCTTAAACCCTAAGGGTTAGCCAAACGATAACATTGCCATTAAAGTTACAAGCATAAAGACTAAAGTTCCCTTGTAGCATTATTGAAGGTAGCTTGCAAATATTGCCATATTTGTCGTTGGTGACTAGCTAAGATATACCCATGTGCCTTAAAATCCAGAGATTAGTCATTTCATCTCAACCATATACATGCACTTATAAGATTTATAGATTAGAGAGAGAGAAAAGTCAAAAAGTGGGCTAATTTATTCACCAATACTCAACCAACACTTTCTCTCTCTAGACTCACGAAAATATTAAGTGAATCAGTCACTAGTATGATCATTAGCAAGCGTTGAACAGATCATGATGATCAGATTCAAGGATCAAAGCCTAAAGAGGTATAAACCCTAAATTTACTAAATCTTGTTAGATAATATGATTTGTTATTTTAAGTTGTGTATTAGGGTATTATTTAGTGACATGGGTTATTACATCCTAGATTCATAACATTTAGATGCACGAAATTAGAAGTTTTCAAAAATCTGGAAAATTTTGTAATGTTGTCTGACAACTGAATGTTAGACCTCATAGATCTTTACATGTTTATAGTTTTGATTGTATAAATGTTTGTACTTGTAGTATGTTGCAAGGGCTTTGATCTGGAACTTGAATCAAGCCTAGATCATGTGTAGATTGAAAGTTATAAACAGTCAAAGTGCGTTGACCGATATTGACCAACTGGCTTTTGGGCATCCCAAAAATCCAAAATGGTCTGACAGTGACTTTTGAGACCCTAGATCTTGCTGTGGTTTAATAGTTTGGCCAAGTTGTTATATTGATGTTATAGTCTGACATATGGACTATATATCTAAGCCTTTAGATCACCCTGATGCTTATCGGAATCAAAGTTATACAAAGTCAAACTTGGGTTGACCGTCTGCTTATGAACATTTTTGGGTTCTCCAGAAATGTTCAAGAATAGTTTTTCTGGCCTACTTTGACCGGTCCAGATCTTACATTGGTGATGGTGTTAAGTTGATATTATGTTATATAATTGTTCCTTGACATATAGTCTGTGAGATCCCTAAATTCGGGTCTCGAATCACCGCGGATCTGGTATAATCATTCTGCAACTATTGCGGAAGATATAAACATAAATTGTTTATACAATACATTTACACACTAACCCAAGGTCGAGTAACCTTAACTTATACACAATTCATAACCTATCTAACATATAATCTTCTTATCATACTATACTATTACAATTTAGCTGCACATATTATCCCAAGCTGGACTTGGCTTTATCCTTTCCTGTATCCGACGTATTCATCTTAATCTGCAATGTTAATCATGATATAGCAAGGGTGAGCAACAAGTTTGCCCAACAAGTTTAAGTTCAATAAATTAATGATATATCATGATAGAAAGAATTAAACAATAAGCTGGCTAAAGTTCTACAATATAATTGTGAACTAGCATGAACAAGTTTTCATAATTGAACGAACATTGATCATGAATATATCAATTATATCTGGACCAAAATGTAAGACCCCGAATTTTATGAAATAAAAAAGTATTCAATTTTTCTTATAATTACAATTCAGTAAATGGTTAAATTGATAAAAAGTTTAAGTTATGGGTGAAATGTGAAAATTTTTCAAAATAAACAAGTGGTTATAAAATAATCATTGTTGTCGGGGAATATTCGTTGGTCGTGGAATATTCTTTCTGTCGGGGAATATTCGTACGACGGCGCAGCTATTTGTGGGCCCCATAACGGAAAATGGTCGGATGAAGATAACAACAAAAATTGAGTTTTTACAATTAACGGCGTAGTTATTACCGTTAACACTGTTGGAATACCCGGTGGTTAAAATACAGTAATACGCGTTATTGCACAGTAGCACACGGTATTGCACAGTATTTTTGAAATTATTGATTCTTACGTAAGAAGGCACTACTGAATAATTGGCACAGTAATTACTGTTCAATATTTTATTTTATTGATTCAATAATTGCTGCATTGATATTTTATATTATTGTTGTTTCAATAATTGTTGTTGCACATCATCTCCATTATCAGATCAATAATTCATATTATTTGAATAATATTATTGGATAGCATTATTGGCAATGTCTAGAAAGTTCTGTCTAAGGAGAGGTTTGGTTATCTAATTGCGCGCCAATAAGGAGAAATCCTTATTGGAAAGCCCCATCTTTCCTGGGAACGGCCTGATTGTCATAATTGTGATTCTGTAATATTATTTGTGAATAATTAATTATTGATTTATATGATAAGAAAATATTTATTTGATGTGGACATAAATGATGAATTTATTTATGTGGTTATAAATGAAAGAATTAATGTTGAGGTGTTTTATCAGTATTTTGTCGGATTGAAAGTATTAAAAGATCAATTCGGTGTTCTTAAAGCCCTATTGCGCGAGTTATAATTTTGATCCGACCGTTAGATCGTTGTAATTTTTAAATATGTTATACATATATAAGTTGAGTATATATCCACAAATTTTGAACCGTTAAAAATTAACGTATGATTTATTATGAATTTTAAAAGATGTCGAAACGATGTTTAAAATCATCCGTTGGTGGATTACGGATATTTTCGGTTTGGAATTTGGAAAAACTTTCTTCTAAAAAGTTGTAGAGAATTAAATTTCTATGAAAATACGTGAGTTTCGTATTTTTTTGATAAACGGGCTATTTTCTATAAATTATTGAAGTTTCAAAAATAAAATAATTTTTATTAATTTAGTGGGTGGGACCCACTTTGGTTGTTAAACACATGTGGGCTGCAAATATTGATTTTCAGAATTGGCATGCTGGTCTTGGATGGATGGCATGCGTAGAGAAAAAGAAAATATTATAATATTTAATTATTTTAGTCACCTTTGGCGTTTTAGCATTTTCATATAAATAGGTGCTTAAGTTAAATTGAAAAACACACCAGAAACAAGTTTTCTTTCTCTCTATATTACCAAGCATATTTTTGAGAGTATTTAGATACTTTGAGAGTTGTTATTCAGTAGAAGTTTCCTTCGACTTTTCATCCGATATTCTAGTCCGAAGTATTACTCTTTTGAGGTAAAAGATTTTAAGGGTTATTATATTTTTCAGTTCGTAATTTTTCTGACCTTCAAAAAATTCTGTAAAAATTTGAAGTAATATTTTGATGAGTTTTATTGATTGTGTTCAAAAATAGTGATTTTTGGATGTATATATTAAGAGTTATGAATTTTACGGGAAAGACTATTTTAAAAGTAACCGCTTATAACTCCTTGTGGTTAACTCCAAAATTGATGAAAGTTTTATGGGAAGTATATCTATATAATATCAGTATACTCTGTGAATTTTGGAATTTTTGGATAAAGGTACAATTTATGATAAATGTCTAAATATTCGGTGGTTTTGGCCATATGAAAAATAGTAAATGAGTTTTAAAAATTCTAAGAAAAATATATGTTCAATATGGGACTATATTCTGCTAAATCCCAGAAATGAAATATTTTTGGAACTGATTTGGTATTTTTCATGAAAATAGACTAGTTATGAGTAAATGAATTAAATATGTTATGTGGAGTAAAAAAATTGAAAATAGGATTTTATAGCTTGAGAATCCTATATGAGGTATATACAGATTTTTGATGAGGGTTTTGGTTATTGGTAATAAAATCTTATGAGTTTGGCATTTTAGGATGATTAAATACATTATTTAGTAAAGTGTAAACAATTAAAATAAATTGTTTATAAGCTTAAAAAATATTATTCATTCAATATCATTATACCGAAATATTGGTATGTATTTTGTTGTGAAATTTCTACCTTTTTGTGTCGGGGTTACTATTCATGAGTTACTATTCACGAGTTACTATTCATGAGTTACTATTCACGAGTTACTATTCACGATAAAATTGGTTTCTTTTTCTAACCAAATTATGGTTGATTTATGAATATTACTCTTGAGATTAAATCTATATGTTGATCATATTATTTTTATTATCATATATAACATTTTTATAACCCTGATGTTAAAATTCTCTTTCACTTGAGTGTAAAGATTGGTAAATTATTGGTATGATCATGACTTTGGGTTCTCTTTGGTCAGTAGTGCAAAGTTAAATTGTTGACTGGTATGATCATGACCATTGAATTTATAATTGAATATCTTTAGCTAAGTGCAAAGGTGAATTGAGCAACATGGTTATAATTATTGTTTATATAAATTCTGAAATGATTATATATTTCTTTGAGATATTAATATATTTGGCCTATAGTGTAAATATGAACTGTTGATGAATATATTTGGCCTATAGTGCAAATATGAACTGTTGTTGAATATCTTTGGCCTGTAGTGCAAAGATAAATTGTTGATGAATATCTTTGGCCCGTAGTGCAAAGATGACATGTGGTTGAATATCTTTGGCCAGTAGTGCAAAGATGAACAGGTGTTGAGATGAACATGATCAACTGGTGATACAAATGAATATCTTTGGTCGTAGTGCAAAGATGAAGTTATTAGTATGATTATGAACAGAAAATGTGATTTGGTGTAACCATGATCTTTGATGTTTCAGGTAAAGATAGGTGATGAAAATTATCTTCGTCCTGGATGAGAAAAGGAATTTAGAATTACAATTATGATTATGAGTTATTCATATAATTGTGGACCAGAATTGTTGATTGATGTTACAGGGATAAAACATTGTTGGTGGATTTTTAACATAGAGAAGATAATAGACTTTGTAGTCTATTTGACTCTTCTAATGAATTGCTCGTTCCGCTGCAACTATGGTTAAAATTTTTATCATCTACCATATGTTCTAAATCTCTGATTTAATTCTGTTGAAGGCAATTGATAACTTATTTATCTTTAGTCATGATATTCTTTACTGAGCTAGTTGTGCTCACCCTTTTGCTTCACAATTCCTTTCAGGTAATAAGAGTGTAGCTGGGTCGAGCGGGGGTAATAGGGAAATAGAACGGTGGTCATCATTTAGTAGTTATATTTGGTGAATCAACTAGGGTGAGGTGAACCCAACGTTGGAAGGGTGTTTTGCCACTATCATACAAGATGTCTAAAGACATACAACCTCGTGTCATCATAAGACAGGATTGTGCTCATCCACTTGCTGAGTATATCTACGAGCACTACCTATATAATCTTGGTGTTTGTTTGAAGTATAATTCACGATTAAAGACAGAGGAGATAATGATAAGTCAAGAGAAGACTCACCATTGGGAAGAATATGATAGTAATCTTCTCGTTTTTCTTTGGGGTCAATTGGGTCAACTAAGGATAATTCTGTGGCCATATGATATCTATCATAACCTAGACGCATGGCCTCCTATGTACTAAGGTTTCCTTGAGCACTTCCCAAAGATTCTAATTTCTAAAACAGTTTTTTTGACTATACCTTTATGTAAGGTGTCATTGTGAGGTGCTGTCCACGGTTGGGACATGAGTCACATTTGGTAAATATTTGTATCCAAACTCACAACATATATGTTGTTGTATTTTGCACGACAATTATTGTAATAAAGTTGTAGTTATTTTATGTACCATGTATTTGGCGACTCAGAATAGGTTGGATGGAATGGACCTATTTTGGGGTTGTCACGCGAAAGGTAATAAAGGTGATCAGCCTTTCATACCTGATGAATACGTGCAATATGCATCGAGTAGGATTCAACAATTCATAGACATGGCAATCAGCAATGATTAACCACAAGTATATTTGAATAAAACAACTCGAGGTCGAGTTAAGAAAAACTTGAATGTTCCGATGTTTACCGTTACACATTTTATTTAGCTTTGTCTGAATACTTAATATTAATAATATTTATTTCTAAGTTAGAATAATATCATTACAGTAGTTAAAATAACCTAAACACATTATCACATAATTCTATCAGTCAATGAAACACATAAAATCTAACCTCAAGTCAAACTTTTACAGTCTAATTCGAGTTCGGTACAATTCTGACATTCCGACGGCATAGTCGGACAAATATCGAGTTTAAATTCAATTAAACTCTGCCTAAACACTTAATAATTATATTAGATAATTATATTATCAATCAAAATAATTTTCCAAGTCTCGTAATAATTTTCAGATAATTATTACCATTTGTCATAATTTTTCAATCATTAATATCGTATTTATCTAATTTAAATACCACATTATTCCCTTATCGTTAATATTTATTTAATATTAAATATTAACAAAAATCATACCATAATATTATAATATATTTATAATATCACAAGGTATTTTTAATACTTTAAAATCATATTTATATGATTTTTAAACAGTTAAATCCATTATCCGATAATTGCTATTAATATTAACATATTAATATTTTAATGACAAAATATCAAAAGTTTTATTTTATAACTTAAAATATTTTTATAACACTTAAATCATTTTTATATGTTTTTTAAATCATTAATTCTATTTTTCCATAATTTATTTAATACATTTATTAAATAAACTAATTATCATTAATATTAATTAATTAATGAAATTCATCACAAAATATCAAAAGTCATTAAAAATAACTTAAAATATTTTCTTATACCATAATATAATTTTTCATGATTTTTCAAGTACTAAAATTATTTTTAAATAATTTATTTAATATTATAATTAAATACCATTAATATTCCAAAAATATTAAATATTAATGAAATATTTTTAAAATAATAAAAAACTAATTTTCAGGCTTTAAATAATTTTTAGGAATTTATTAAGTATTTTTAATAATTAAAAACTATTTATTTCAATTTATTTATTAAAATAATTAATTTCTGAAATTAAATATCACTAAAGGGCCCTATAGCGACGAAACTGTTGCTATAGGTGTTCTTGAGTGTTCTTGGGCCAAACACAAAAATTCATGTCAGTTTACAAGTGGGTAAGTTTGATCGGTTATAACTCTTTGATCCTTACGGTTCTAGGTTTGAAATGAAGTTCATGTTATAGTATTTATGTAATACTATAACCCCAAACAATTTTCATGGCTAGAATGCATCATATCAAGAAGATATAAGGCATCAAACAAGTTGTCAGACACTGTTCTTCATTTCTGGGTTTTCTAGAAATGAAGAACAGCTAATAGTGCCTATTTTAGATCTTAATCACTTGCACTCCAGGTCTGCTTTGTGAGGTTTAATGGTCCAATATTATGGAACAAATAACAATCGACTAGAACACTACTAGAAAATCGACATATAGCGACGGTCGCCGACCGTTGCTATAGACATAAAGACCGTCGCTATAGGCTTTAGCGACGGTCGCTGACCGTCGCCATAGAAGCCGTCGGTAAACTCTATAACGACGGTCTTTAGGCCTATAGCGACGGTCGGCGACCGTTGCTATAGACGTTTTAGATTTTAAAAAATAATAATAATTGATAATACACATTTATTCAACAAACACAAGTACAATATAAAATAAAATATAATAAATATTATATACATCATTTAAAATTATTCACATTACAACATTACAATATAATAGTTGGGATATATGAGAAACTCCCTCCATCTAAAGACTTGGTCTAGAATATATGACAAAGTAATAATATTGTCCTTGGTAAATCTGTTGTTTCATACATCTTAGTTTTATGTGCATATGTATATTTTGACATCTAATAGCACCGACATTCTTTCCATGTTCGGCCTTTAGCATGGTATTTAAGTCATACTTGATAGATTCGCTACATTTGGGAATTACATCAGTTTTCTTGTATTGCCAATTCTCCATAATAACTCTGTTTCAAACCAAAATTAGATAATAATGAATACATTTTTCCTAGTTTAATATTCTGTGTTCTGAACTCCTATTTCTTTAATAAAAGATACATATATATGCCATAAGGTGCAAACTAGCTGTATAATCATATGCATGAAGCAAGTTGGGTAAATATGTGTGTATAATCTATGCGCATGTGCCTACATACATATGCACATAGTTTTTACCTCCCAGCATGAAAATTAGAAACTCCAAGGTCTTCATCCCAAAGAAAAATGTAAGCATAGACCGCTACAACATCTGGATGTAGGAACCTCTTGGTGAACCAACTAATTATCCACACAATGTGACAATCAATAAGACTAGCTTGGCAATTTTAGACACTGAATTCATCTAAAACCTTGTAAAAGTAGCAAGGGAGTACTGTATTACCACTTTGTTTGATTAATAGCAGAAACAAGTATGACACGACTACTCCATTCAAAATCATTCCAATCATCCACAATGCCATCATAGTGAAAAAGCATAACGACAAAATCATTTGATGGGAACTGCAATGCAAATACCAATAACTGAGGACGAAGGAATGTTTTAGGACATGAAGGGCATCGACAAACCTTGCATATTTTGGATTCTATATCTTCTTTCAGAGCATCAATTATTCGCAATCTTGAGAAAGACAGTATCAAGAAGGCCCCATTAATCTTTGGAATAATCAGGATTCTTTAGGTAAATATAAAGTTTTTTTTCCCTATTAGTAGGGTGATAAGTTTTTGCCTCCACAAGCACAAGCTCAAGCACAGAGAAAGAAGAAATTATGTATAGAAAAATTAAGGTTTCAATTGAAAAGGGTAACGTCAATTCCTTTTAAGAAGAAACTCAAAATTAATTAGCGACTACTATACCATTATTTATGGTATAAGAAAAACATGTAATTGTAATTTACCTGTTTATAATCTATAACTAAGAAGGCACTCCCTATAACGAAAGCTGTAGAAAGAAAAATTGCCATGGGAAGGAGACCGAAAAGCAATGATCTTTGCCTTTTAACCTGCAAAGGCATCTGTGACAAAAAATGAGAGAATAATTTTTTGAGTTGATCAAATATAAATTTCAAATTTGTAGAAAAGAATGTTTGATTGTATCATGTCATATTAACTAAAACTCAATAAGTTATGGATGTGGATTTAAGATTTTGCAGAATAAGAAGAAAACTTATTCAGTATATAAACTTCAAATCAAATCAAAGATGAATTTCTTAAGCAAGTCAAACCACTATCACTACAATAACCAAAAACAAAAATTCATACTTTTTTTTAATATATAAAAAAATATTATGTTATTCAATCTCAGAACAACATGTAAAAATATAACCTAGGAATTAAACTAGCTTTCAATTATCATTCTTATTAAAACTAATTAATTACTAACTGACGGAACGAAAATCTTACAAGTATTATAATTTAAGAAAGCAGCCAGCAAACAGAAAATTGTAATCTTGACACAAAAACACAAGCAAGAAGTTAAATTGAGTCCACCATATTTATATAATAATAATAATAATTGATATGATGAGGTATCCAGATAAAATAATAACAGAGCATGAGATGAGATGAAATGAGAGTTAGTTACAGGATTTGGCATTGAGATTTTTGGTCAATCTCAAACTGGGGGCTCAAGAAGTAGTAAGCAGCAAAATACTTTTACTGATATAGTTTCAACAATTATATATAGGTATATTTGTTATATCTATATCTATATCTTTGAGTTTGTCTTTGCTTAATTACAAACACTTTTTAAGGTGAGAGAGAGAGAAGAGAGACGAAAGATGATACAATTACTTAGGATTATGTTATATATACTGTAAGACCCTAAATTTTATGAATAAAGATTTAATTTTTTTGAAATATTTTTTTGAATATTATGGTGTGGATTTAAGATAGTGTTATGGTTGTGGGTAGTATTTATAAATTTTGCAAAGTATGCAAGTTGTTATATAATATTCGATTGGTTGGGAAATATTCGTTTTAACAGAGAATATTCGTACGACGACACAATCATTGGTGGACCCCACAACGGAAGTAATGTCGTAGTTAGAAAACGACAGAATTATCATTTTATAAAAATAACGGCGAAAGTGTTACCGTTAAAACTGTTGAACTACTCGGTAGTAAAAGTACAGTAATATGCGTGGTTGCATAGTAGCACATAGTATTGATTATTGATGCTTACGTGATAAGTCACTCAGTTATACTCAATTATTGCTACAGTAATTGCTGTATCATATCTCTCATATTATTGATTCAATTATTGTCACAGTATCATCTGTATATTATGTTATATTATTAAATCAATAATTGAGTCGACAAAGTTATTCATATTATTATTTGTAATATTGACAATGTCTAGAAGTTCTGTCAAGGAGAGGTTAGATAATCTAATTGCGCGCCAATAGGGAGAAATCCTTATCAGAAAGCACCCTCTTTCTTGGGAACGACTTGGTTGTTTAATATTGAGAGTTATAATATTAATGATGAATAAGTTCGTGTTGATTAAAGATAAAATTAAGAGTTCCATTGTGTTGGAATTATTAGTGTTAGTGAAAATCGACATTTATTTTGATAATAATTGGTGTCTGGAGGTTATATTGAATGATCGGGTAATTAACCGGATAAATGAGCAATTAATTACTATTAATTCACATGATTATAACTATTTGTTCACATGTGTGTTCTACTGATTCACATTCTTGTACTTTTATAGGTGGTGGTGCAAGATTGATAATACTTGCATGACTAAATTAGAAATAGAGGTATAGTTGAAGGTACTATACTATAATTAATTTTTTCACATGTTTAGAACTATTGAGTTACATGATTTACTACAGATTCACATGATTTACTATTAGGGGAGGTGGTGCAAGTTTGATAATACTTGCAAGACTAAATTAAAAATAAAGGAAAAGAAGAAGGTATTATACTGTAATATTTCGAGCCCCAAAACGTGTAATTATTGAAACTATATTTTCCTATAAATAGAAGCTCATTCTTCCTTCATTTCTCACCAATTCACTAAGTCTCACAAGAGCAATTATTATAGAGAGAAATTATAGAGAGAAAGAAGAAGAGAAGTCTGCTACCTCACTGTTCCAGTATCTAGTCTTCTTTTGAGGAAATCAGAACGTAGCCGGGACTAGTCGGGGAATGGAGTGACGGTCCAGATGATGGCATCAATAGTCCTCACTATTATGTTAAATAGTATGACAATACATGTAATGAGGACACCATTGAATGTAGATATTGTCTAGATGACAATATTCTTATTAAAACTCTTAGATTATGTTTTGTCGTATTTTACACGACTGTTTTATAATTAAGTTGTATTTGAATTCTAAACCATGTATCTGGCGACCCAAGATGGGTGATGTATACCTGTTTTGGGGGCGTCACAGTTGGTATCAAAGTTTAGGGATATGATCTCCGGTTGAGATGTGAGACAAGAACTAGGAGGGGAGAGACGGGGAATTCCTTCACTAGTATGACCTACCTAAGTTTATTTGGTATTTAATTGGTCGATCAGAGTATATGGATAATATGTGATATGTCAATTAACCCTTATTTTGTGACAGCGTTTGAAAATGGCATCTGAAAATGTTAAGATCAGCAAGGAAGCACATGAGACCGTTGAGTCACCAACGATCAATACCTAGGATAATGTGCAACAGAAAGACAATAATCCTTAGGTAAATAACAACACCGATCAGATGATGAAAGATGAGGTGTTCAGATGCTTTATGCAATTCATGCAACATCAGGCGAGAGAGACTCCTGTTCAAAATGCAGGTGGAAATAATGGTAACCCACGGTTGGTCACTGCTAAGCAGTTCAAGGAACTGGAACTGCCGGAGTTTTTGGGAAAGCCAAAACCACTTAAGGCGGAGACGTGGTTAAAGTAGATCACCAAGATATTTGATGTCTTGGGATGCTCTGAGGAGCAAAAGGTTCCTTTTGCCACCTTTATGTTGCGTGAAGAGGCATATTACTGGTGGGAATCTGTAAAACGACCCAGCCTAACGCACTCAAGATGTCTTGGGAGAAGCTCCAAGAGCTGTTCAACGACAAGTACTTTCCCAAAAGTATTCGTCGCATGAAGGAGGAGAAATTTATCAAGTTGGAGCAAAACAATATGACTGTGTCGCAATACGAGGTTAAATTTGCGGAGTTATCTCGGTTTGCATCCCATTTGGTCGATAATGAAGAGCGAATGACACAAATATTTCTAAGAGGTTTGAAATCCGATATACGTTAATACCTCATTTCTCACAAACTTTGTTTATATTCAGATGTTGTGAATAGGGCTCAATTATTGGAGAGTGATAATGAGTCAGCACAACCAAAAGGTAATGACCAACAACACGATAATAATCATATCGGTGGCAACGGCCATCGGAACAATGATAACCATCGGGGGGAAATAATCATGCCAAGAATGGTAACCATTTCGGTGGTAATCATGACCAAGATTATAGGAGTGGAAATTTTAAGAAGAGAAGGTTCAATAACAATGGAAAGACAGCATCACCAACGTCCATTTTCAAGGAAGGAGAACGACCACCAATTGTATGCTTCAAATGCGGAGGGGAGGGACATATCAGTCCAAACTGCGTGATGCAGTCCAAAGCATGTTACAATTGTGGAACAGAAGGTCACCTAGCCTGATTTTGTCATACACCAAAGTCAAGTCCTACTGGGACGGTAGCACCAAAGGCGGATACGGACAAAATAAAGTCAGTGGTTTTAATAAGAGCATTTTTTATGACTTCTCAAAAAGCGAGTGACCCGAACGAAGTTAGCACGGGTTAGTTAATTATAAATTCTTACAAAGTCTATATCTTATTAGATACCGGTTCTACCCATTCATTTATCTCTCTTGCTTGTGCTCAACGTTTAAATTTGACTATGGAGAAATTAGACTTTGACTTATCGGTTGAAACTCTATTAGGAGAAACCTTCATTACATGTGTTATCCATGTCTTGGATAAGAGTCACAGTTTTGAATGATATTTCTATTGTCAAAAAATTTCCTAACGTATTCTTCAAGACTTCCTAGCCTACCCTAGAGCGTGAAATCAAATTTTGTATTGACCTCAATACAAAATCCATTTCTAAAACCCTCAAATATTTTTCTTCACCCAAAACGAACGTATAATGCGCCAAAGACGTTGGCTCGAACTGTTGAAGAGTACGATCGTACCATTCAATACCATCGTGGGAAAGCGAATGTGGTAGCTGACGCGTTGAGTAGAAGATCGTATACGTTTACGAGTGCGATGTTGTTAACACAAAAATCCATTTCTTATAACTTACAAATGATGAAGATAGAGTTAAAGACTTTAGGGACCCATTTGAAGATAACAATATATACGAGTAGAATCGACTTTAATCGATAAAGTTAAAGCCGCTCAAGCTACACACCCGAATCTGATGAATGTGAAGAAGAAGGTTCAAGAGGGCGTTATTCTAGAAGCAAGAATCGACGAAGAGAATAAATCTTAACTCTCGATTTAATTGGCCCATTTGAAATACTTGATCGAGTAGGAACTGTGGCCTATAGACTAGTTGTACCACCAAGTATGTCGCGTGTTCATAACATTTTTTTTTCACGTATCGATATTATGTAAATATGTGGACGACCCTAACCACATTATTTAATTGGAATTAGACGAGATAGCAGAAGATTTAACGTATGAGGAGATACGTGTTAAAATCTTGGATAAGAAGGATTATATTCGATACTCAAAGGTTATACCTCAAGAGTTAGAATTTGAAGTGAAGTCAAGGTATCCTCACCTATTCGGCATACCAGGTACGTACGTAAATTTCGAGGATGAAATTTCATAAGGAGAGGAGATTGTAAGACCCCAAAATTTATGAATAAAGATTTAATTTTCTCGAAATATTTTTTTGAATATTATGGTGTGAATTTGAGATAGTGTTATAGTTGTGGGTAGTATTTATAAATTTTACAAAGTATGCAAGTTGTTATATAATATTCAATTAGTCGTAGAATATTCATTTTAACAGAGAATATTCGTACGACGGCACAATCATTAGTGGACCCCACAACAAAAGTATTGTCGCAGTTAGAAAACGACAGAATTATCATTTTATAAAAATAATGACAAAAGTGTTACCGTTAAAACTGTTGAACTACTCAGTAGTAAAAGTACAGTAATAAGCGTGGTTGCATAGTAGCACACAGTATTGATTATTGATGCTTACGTGATAAGTCACTCAGTTATACTCAATTATTGCTACAGTAATTACTGCATCATATCTCTCATGTTATTGATTCAATTATTGTCACAGTATCATCTGTATAATATATTATATTATTAAATCAATATTTGAGATGACAAAGTTATTCATATTATTATTTGCAATATTGACAATGTCTAGAAGTTCTGTCAAGGAGAGGTTAGATAATCTAATTGCGCGCCAATAGGGAGAAATCTTTATCAGAAAGCCCCCTCTTTCATGGGAACGACCTGGTTGTTAAATATTGAGAGTTATAATATTAATGATGAATAAGTTCGTGTTGATTAAAGATGAAATTGAGAGTTCCATTGTGTTGGAATTATTAGTGGTAGTGGAAATCGATATTTATTTCGATAATAATTGGTGTCTGGAGGTTATGTTGACCAGTCGGATAATTAACCAGATAAATGAGCAATTAATTACTATTAATTCACATGATTATAACTATTTGTTCACATGTGTGTACTATTGATTCACGTTCTTGTACTATTAGGGATGGTGGTGCGAGATTGATAATACTTGCATGACTAAATTAGAAATGGAGGTATAGTTGAAGGTACTATGCTTTAATTAATTTTTTCACATGTTTAGAACTATTGAGTCACATAATTTACTATTAATTCACATGATTTACTATCAGGGGAGGTGGTGCAAGTTTGATAATACTTGTAGGACTAAATTAAAAATGAAGGAAAAGAGGAAGGTATTATACTGTAATATTTCGAGCCCCAAAACGTGCAATTATCAAAATTATATTTTCCTATAAAAAGAAGCTTATTCTTCCTTCATTTCTCACCAATTCACTAAGTCTCACAAGAACAATTATTATAGAGAGAAATTATAAAGAGAAAGAAGAATAGAAGTCTGCTACCTCACTATTCCAGTAACTAGTCTTCTTTTGAGAAAATGAGAACGTAGCCGGGACTAGTCGGGGAACGGAGTGACGGTCCAGATGATGGCATTAGTAGTCCTCACTATTCTGTTAAATAGTGTGACAATAAATGTAATAAGGACTCCATTAAATATGGATATTGTCTAGATGACAATATTCTTATTAAAACTCTTAGATTATGTTTTGTCGTATTTTACATGACTATTGTATAGTTAAGTTGTATTTGAATTCTGAACCATGTATCTGGCAGCCCAAGATGGGTGATGTATACCTGTTTTGGGGGCGTCACATATACTATACTGGAAATCAAGTTTAAATATTGTTCAGGGAATCAAGCTTACAGATAGGAAGGAAGATTAATTAAACATCTTAATATGTCTGCTGATAGAGACCATCAAACAGGTAAATAGAGAGATATTATCTTAATATCCATCCGGCCATCAAACCTCTCTCACACAGACATCATTTTTCAAAATATATGAACATCTCTCATACATTTTACTGACACTTCAATAAAAGTTCTGACAACTAATTTATTAGTATTATGCAGATTAATTCAATAAAAGTTCTGAAACAATTTGTTACTGTTATGTAGATTAATTCATGGTGATTATATAAACGTATTGTACAATCCACAATCAGACCTTTGTTAATGAATACACCCAATGCCCAATAATCAAAACAAATGTTTCTATACAAAATTTACCAATTTGATTTATATGACAACAAATATATATACATAAATACTTAAATTGACCACGGAAATCTCAAACAAATTACGAAAATCTGATCAGAAAACACATAAATTTCACAAATATGAATTACACAACAGATTTCAAATAACAGTATACATATATAATGATATGATATATGATGACGATGAATAATAATAATACTCCATAAATTACACAAGCATCTTAAGCACACGCACAAGGATTATCAACCACCACCACTTGATCATCGTCGCCACTCTTAAACAACAAATATCCAATAGCTAGACCTAGCACCACCGCAATGAAAACGTCGCCGTTGAACGACATGATCACTATAATCAGCATGTATCCAATGGCGGAGTTAACTCCGAATAGGATAGCTCCCGCGAATCTCCCCGGACTCCACCGGCCACCGCCGACGATCTTGGGATAACGCAGGGGAACATTAGCAGCAGATCGAGGACGAGAAGAAGAGAATAGCTGTTAGAGAGGAGGGAGAGGACTTGAGAGGAGGAAGATGATTTGGGGGAAAACTGAAATGGTTTAGGGGAAAATGGGAGGGTTTTTTCTTAAAAAAACATCTATACCGACGGCCAGACGATGACCGTCGTTCTATATACTCTATAGCGAGGGTTCTGTGCTGACCGTCGCTACAGCTCGTCGATATATGTCGAATTTCTAGTATTGGAAAGGTCTAAAGACTCTTACATATGACTGTCAAGCCACTTTTCTAATTTTTTCCAGATTTCTAAAAACTTCAAAATCGTGTATCTAGATGTTATAGATCCTTGATCTAACAACCCAGATCACTAATTAACACCTTATAACACAACTATAAATAACAAATCATAACATTAACTAAAATCTTTAAGGATTTCTAGAATTTAGGGTTTATACCTCTTTTGCACTTTGATCTTAGATTATGATCTTTGGATCTGATTATGGAAATCTATGAACTGATCATGGCTCATCTTCTCTCTCACACACTCGAAATTTCGAAAAGCTAGAGAGAGAATGGGTTGGCATGTATGAAAAGTAAAGTGAGATATTATCTTACTTTAATCTTTTTAATTCTTTATTCATTGCATCAAGTGTTGCTAGGTGGCAAGGATTGCTGATATAAAATAGATATAGAGCACATGGGAAATATGGAGTTGGTCACCAACTCAAGATCATGGCAAGATCTACAAGCCACCTATTAAAAATGTGACAAAAGGGCATTCTAGTCATTTTTCTTTTAATTTTAGTGGCATACTAGTCATTTGCCCTAACCCTTAGGGTTTAGGGTTTAACCCTTAATGTTTTGCAAATTAAATTTTCAGGATTTCCAATTTAGGTTTTCAAAATAGAAAATTAATATTTCTAAATTATAATTAGGATTCTCTAATTATACTAAGATTTCCTAATCATAATTCAAGCTTGTTAATTAGGATTAGTATTTCCTAATTAAAACTACTAATTTATGTGACACCCCCAAATCCGGGTACTTCATTCCCATAGAATTTGGTGTTCACTATCAAAATAATTACCTCTAGCTACCCATAATAAAGGATAAATAACTTAAATAATAATCTTTCCCATTAAAAGGTTACATCATCTCATAAACAATCTCAGATAATCTAACCTTAATTTATTACATCAGTTTGCAGAATACATCATAAAATAAAACAAGTCTTATAGCATAATTATTTAAATAAATTCTCAGAAATCTTCATCACTTGGACATCTTGCCCTTTCCTTTGCTAGTAGATGGCTCATCGACTCTTTCAATTTTAGCTGTAGTGTTAATTGCAAGAGTGAGCAAACAATTGCTCACTAATATAAAGAGTAGTAATGATAACAACATCAGAATGAACAACGAATGCTGAACAACAATGAACTTGTTTTACAAATCAAAAATAGAAAACAAGTTTGAACTTTAATATTTGAGGGTCTTAAGACCACGAACTATGTCCACGATGATTAGGTATTACTACCCCAACCTTATCAGTCATTTAGACTATACAGACCCTGCATAACATACTTAGGGGGATCAACCCTTTGTAGTCATGCTTATATGGTCTTAACACCGAGACATGGAAAATATTACGAACATGCACCAATTCTGGAGCTACAGCTACCTCGTATGTGGGAGCTGTCGTTGACACTCCTAAATTAACCTCACTTTCACTTCACAATTTATAATAATTAGCATAATAGCAAGTAAGGATCCATCCCACAGAGAGTAAAGTTATTTTAGAATTATTCTATTTTTTCAACAGAAAATAAAGATGGGGGGTTTTTGAAAATTATTTTTAAACTAAGAGAACAAGAATTAATGATGAAATTAACCAAATATATAAAAACTTCAGTTCTGCAGTTCAGTTTCACCGAGTACAAAAATAATTAATCAAGTTATTATTATTTTTTCTTCAATGAAACTATTAGCCCTAGATAACAATATGCTCTGCTATCCGAAATTCTCCTTACATTATCATTGTATGAAACAAGCTCTCCACCAGATTCTAACTAGCATACAACCTAGAACAAGCTCTCTAGATTTAATATGATAGAAGCATTAAGAAATAGAGAATTAGGCTAATCCAAGCAACAAACACATAAGCTCGATTTGTTTAACTTGTTTTCTGATAATCTTAGCAATAACCAAAAGCTTGTCCACAATTATTATTACCAAGTTACTACTTATGATGAAGACATATATCAATTACACGTAATACCAATCTTAATCTAGAAAATGATAATGATCAAACTAATTCAATTGGCCATATTAAATTAATTAGATCAATTAGCATGCAATCAATGAAAACAGATTATCAGAAGAAATTTCACACAAGAAGGAATAGATAACAATAATACGCAATTAATTAATTACTTGTAACAAGGATTCACCTCCCTTTAGAACTGAATACAAAGAACTAGCCTGACATGCTCTTGAGTCTGCACTCTAATAGATGGTAGTTGATAATTGAATGAATAAAATCCTGACTCTCATCCTCTATTTATAGTGCTAGACAAAGTCCTAAATCCTATAGGAAGTAGAAATTCAAATCCTAAAAGGAATTACAGATTACACTAATTTTCATAAAGAAATAGAATTCAATTTGCAATTAAATCTTAGTCTAAAAGAAGTCCTAATTATAATAGAATTGTAAAAACTAATCTTCTAGAATCCAAAATTCAGAATTGAAATTGGAATTAAATCCCACAATTGCCATGTGCTTAAACTCATTGCCGCGTGAATCCAAATCCATTTATGATACTAATTGTTGAATCCTTAATTTGCTAGAAATCCCGTAAACCTCCTCCAATTTATTTTCAAAATTATGAAACCCCTTCAATTGTACCTAAAATAAAAATATAAGAATAATAAGTTTATTTAGGCACAAAATAAATACAAAAGATTAAGTATTAAGGAATAAAAATATAACATATTTCATACTCATCAGTATGCCACTTCACCAATGCGTCGAAGCACTTCAAAAGGTCCTATAAACCTTGGGCTTAATTTTCCCTTCTTGTCAAACAGAATTTTCCCCTTTTAGGGAGATACTTTTAAGAAAACATAACTACCAACATCGAATTCCCGATTTTTTCGATGTTGATCGGCATATTTCTTCTGTCTATCTTGCGCAGCTATCAATCTGGCTCGAATCACCTTGATGATCTCGACGGTTTGTTGTATCAACTCTGGACCCAATAGCTGACGTTCGCTTACCTCATTCCAGCATAACAGAGTTCTGCATTTCCTGCCGTATAACGCTTCGTAAGGCGGCATGCCAATACTCGCGTGATAACTATTATTATAGGCAAATTCCACCAATGGTAGATGGTCATCCCAACTTCCTTTAAAATCTATGATACATGCTCTGAGCATATTTTCTAATGTTTGGACGGTCCTCTCACTCTGTCCGTCGATTTGAGGATGGTACGTTGTACTCATTCTCAGCTGTACTCCCAAACATTCTTCTAATCGTTTCCAGAAATTAGATGTGAAACGTGGATCTCTGTCTGATACAATGGACATAAGTACACCGTGTCTTGAAACAATTTCCTTCACGTAAAGTTTTTCCAACCGATTTAGGTTAAATCTAATCTTGATTAGTAAAAAGTGTGCCGACTTCGTCAATCGATCAACAATCACCCAGATGGCATCATAACCTTATTGAGTCGTAGGAAGACCTACCACAAAATCTATTGTGATATGCTCCCATTTCCATTCTGGTATTTCCAACGGTTGCAATAACCTGCTTGGCCTTTATTGTTCAGCTTTAACTTTCTGACACGTTAAGCATTTCGCCACACACTCAGCCACATCCTTTTTCATATTCGGCCACCAAAAATGATGTCTAAGATCCTGGTACATTTTCGTACTTCCAGGGTGAATTGAATATCTTGAGTTGTGAGCTTCAATCATAATTTCTATTTAATTATTAGTACTTGCGGAACCCAAATTCTCCCTTCGAATCGAAGTAACCCTTCCGAATCGATTTTGAATTTGCTTTCCCCCCTTCAAATACTTTCTATTTTATCTTTTCGCAGTCTTCATTCTGAAGTTGTGCATTCTTCACTTTATCTACCAACGTTGAACCGTTTCCTAACTGGAACAACTTTTCATCAAATTCTGTCGGATATTTAATTTCTAATTCCATTTTTGCCATTTCTAATACTAACTTCTCTTGAGCTGTCAGCATCATTAACTTCTACCGTCCCTTTCTACTTAAAGCATTAGCAACAACATTCGCCTTTCCGGGATGATAGAAAATCTCGCAGTCATAGTCCTTGATCAGCTCCAACCATCTTCTATTCCTCATATTCAAGTCTTTTTGTGTAAAGATATACTTCAAACTTTTATGGTCAGTATATAGCTCACACCTCTCTCCATAAAGATAATGTCTCCAAATCTTCAGGGCAAACACCACCGCAACCAACTCTAAGTAATGAGTCGGATACCCTTTCTCGTAATCTTTTAATTGATGTGATGCGTACACAATAACTCTACCATTTTGCATAAGCACACAACCTAGTCCTTTATGTGATGCGTCACTATACATCACAAAATTTCATGTATCATCCGGCAATGACAACACATGTGCCGTACTCAACCTCTTCTTTAATTCGTGAAAACTTTCCTCAAACTTCTCCGTCCAAACAAACTTAACCGCCTTCCTAGTTAAATTCGTCAAAGGAGTCGCGATCTTGGAAAAATCTTGAATAAAACGCCTGTAGTAACCTGCCAATCCTAAGAAACTCCTTACTTCTGATGGTGTCTTCGGTTGATCCCAGTTTACTACAACTTCAATTTTTGATGGATCTACCGAAATTCCATCTTTATCAATAATGTGTCCGAGAAATTGTACACGTTCCAACCAAAATTCACATTTTAAAAATTTTGCATACAACTTCTCTTTTCTCAATGTCTCCAATGTCACTCTTAAGTGTGCAACATGTTCCTATCTGGTTTTGGAATACACCAAAATATCATCGATAAACACCACTATAAATTTGTTTAAGAATGGTTTAAACACCCTGTTTATCAAATCCATGAACGCTGCTGGTGCATTGGTTAAACCAAATGACATAACCAGAAACTTGTAATGACCATACCGAGTTCTGAATGCTGTCTTCGGTACATCTTCTGGCCTCACCTTCAGTTAGTGATAACCACTCCTTAAGTCTATCTTTGAGAAATATTTTTCTCCCTTTAGTTGATCGAACAAGTTGTCGATTCTCGGTAACAGATACTTATTTTTAATCGTGACCTTATTCAATTCTCGATAGTCAATGCAGAGCCGCATCGACCCATCCTTCTTTTTAACAAATAACACTTGCGCTCCCCGTGGCAATACGCTCGGCTGAATATACTTCTTGTCGAGCAATTCTTGCAACTACACAATTAACTCTTTCATCTCTACTAGAGCCATTCTGTATGGGGCTTTAGATATTGGGGCTGTTCCTGGTACTAAATCAATCACGAACTCAATTTGTCGATCAGGCAGAAGACCCGGCTAATCGTCTGAAAATATGTTTGCAAAATCTCTTATGATCGGTATCTCTTCTAACTTCGCACTCTTCTTCTGTGTATCGACTTTGTAGGCTAAGTATCCCACACATCTTTGTCTTAACAACTTCTTGGCTTGCATCATCGTCAGACAACTTGCTTGTCATGGTGATTTGCTTCCAAAGAACACAACTTTTGACGGAGTCATAAGGTTAACACATTTCCTTTGGCAATCAATTACTGCTCCATCATTGAATAACCAATCCATTCCCAGTATAACATTGAATTCCCCAAGTTTAATTGGTATCAAATCTACCATCATCTCGTATCCTTTTATAACCACTCTACAATTCTTATATATGAATCTAACAGGAATCACTTCCCTATTCGTAATCTCTATGCTCAAAGGATAATCTAGTTTTTCTTGAGGCAAATCTAAGTTATGAGCAAATTCATCGGATATAAATGAACAAGTAGCACCCGAATCAAATAGTATATAAGCATGAATACCATTAATCGGAATGATACATGACACCACATCCTTAGACTATACAGCATCCTGCACGGTCATATTGAAAGTCCTCGCAATAAGTCGGCTTGACTGTGCTGGTCCAGTGATAGTCAATGCACCACCACCATTGTTGTTTCCTTTTTCTCCACTTACACGTCCCGTTGACTTCTTAGGGCAATCACGAGCCGTGTGATCCTTCGAACCGCATGTAAAACATGCTCCTTTCTTTGGGCTAAAACAGTTCGGTGCAATGTGTCCCTCCTGACCACAATTGAAACACACTCGCTTTCCCTTCAAACATACCCCAGTATGGTTCTTCCCGCACGTCGCACAAGCTTCAAACTTTTTCTTCTACTGACTTCCTTGATGTCTTCCCGTAGTCGAATTCTCGCTCCACTTCCTCTTCTGATTGTTACTTCCAGCGTTACTTCCACCAGCCTTATTTTTATTCTCATTCTTCCTCTTCTTATGTTCTTAATTGTACTTGGTCAAGGCATCGCTTCCACCTTCCGTGATAATTTCCTTTTTCAATACAGCCTCAAATGTATTTAATTGGAACATTAAAACCTTGCTATACAGCCAGGGTTTCAATCCTTGTTCGAACCTTCTCGCCTTACGCTCATCAGTATTGACTTGATAAGTGGCAAACCTTACCAACTCGTTAAACTTCACAGCATATTCTGGCACCGTCATGATTCCTTGTTTCAGCTCCAGAAATTGCACCTCCATCTGATTACGAGAACTCGTTGGAAAGTACATTTCAAAAAAAATCTCCTTAAATCTTTCTCATGCTATCACTCCTTGTCCCCCACGAACTTTATTTTCTTGCCACCAGTAGCTAGCTTCAAACTTCAGTATGAACATCACGAACACAGTCACTACAAAAAAATGGGCTTTTGGCAACAATTTTTCGGGCAACGACTTTATAAGTCATTGCTAAAAGTATATGTTTAGCAACAAAATTTGTCCTTCGTTACAGATTGTGTCAGGCTTTCACTTTTTGTAACGAAATTCATATGTCGTTGCAAAATTTCGTTGCTAATTCAATGGCGGGAAAAAATTTCGTTAGAAATTCGTTGCAAAATTTTTGGCCACTTGATTTCCCGTCATCGCGGGCAACGAAAGTTTTTTTGTTGCTAAAAATAGGGCTTTAGCAACGATTTTTTAGGCAACGACTTTATAAGTCGTTTCTAAAAGTGTATGTTTAGCAACAAAATTTTTCCTTCGTTGCAGATTGTGTTAGACTTTCACTTTTTGCAACGAAATTCATAAGTAGTTGCAAAATTTGGAAACAAAATTCGTTAGAAATTCGTTGCAAAATTTCTAACCACTTGATTTTTCCTCATCGTGGGCAACGACAGTTTTTTTGTAGTTATATTTCGTTGCCTAATATGGACCACATTCATTGACAACAATTTTTATTTTCGTTGCATATTTTATACAATTTTTTGCAACGACTATTAACTTGTTGCCTTAACAACATACGTTTTAACCATTCATCTTACATCAGACATTATAGAAAAGCCAACGGTGTTTCATAATTACGAAGGCAATTATGAGGACTTATTAAATTTATGTTTCATAAATATATTAAATTTTTTATAGTAGTAATAAATTTACTTATAATAATTACATTTTTTTAACTAACTTACAATAGTTTTTTTAAAAAAATGTTATCTACCTTTTATGTTTGGAACACGAAAATACATTTACCCCTATTCCCCAATTTTGTTTCCAACTCTTTATTCCCCTATTTCACAACCTTGAAGGCAGTCTCTCTCCTCGTTTCCCTAGATTTACTTTTTCTTGCATCCAAACTCGCACTAGATCTCAAGGTACGTTCTATTTTCAATTCAACTGTTCTCTATTCCAAGGGTTTTTTGATTGGTTTTGAATTTGATTTTGGTTGTTTCTATGAATTAGATTGTGTCCGACGCGAGCAAGAAGAAGGTGGCTCAGAAGAAAGCAGCTGCGGCGGTAAAGAAGGGAGGAAAAGCGGCAGCTGTGGCTTCGGCGAAGGCTGCTGTGACAGAGAATGGAAGCAGTAGTAGTAGTGTTACAGCTTCCTCACTTCAAATTGTCTCTACCTATTTTATTTACCTACAAAAGTAAGTTCTAATTTTCATTGGATTATACGACTCCCCATAACTGTCTTCAATTATCAAAATTTTAATTTTCAAAAAGAAATCAATTGCCAGTTTTCAGTCTAATCTAACAAAAAATAAACAGAAGTTAACTGACGAGAATCTTGTCTTGCGTTCTAATTTTGATAGCAAAATGTTTTAGTGATAAAATGTTAATAATTCTGGCTTATTACACCCTTTAAAATTGGAGTGAATCTTGTCCAAGTAATTTTGTGTGCTGTAGGACCATGAGGTGATAAAAACCTAGATTCTATATCCTACTATATGCTTCAAGTTTGAAGCCACTGCACATTCCCACTAATGAATCAACAAGTTAAAATTATAGAGTACTACATAGAAATCTATGACTGTATTTTAAGTTTTAGGTATGTCCTTGTTGTATAAATTCTGTTAATTATGGTTCACTTCCATACCAATGCTTAAATGCTGATTTACTAACTTTTGTAACCTTTAGAGTCGAAATTAATTACTTTTTTCTTAACTATCCCCCCCCCCCACATCCTTTAACATGACTCTTTCTTGTAGGCAAGGGTAACAATCCAAAACTTCTACCAATATCGTGTTGTGGGCAAACCTGGTTGGAACCTAGGGTGTACATGGGCTAAAAATGAGGTCATCTGGTCAATGTCTGGTGCTTTCGCAACCCAATTCATATTCATCTTTTGAGTTCAGGGTTGGAAACTTAGAGAGAAACACTACTGGATACAGGCCTTTGAATCTCACTTTGTTGGCGCCAGGACCAGGTTATACCTGTTCCCCGGTTGCGGAAGCTGATCGCACAGTTTCCTCAGTTATTGGGGGAAGGAGAGAAGAACAAGTTTATTCTCCAAGATATAGCCTGTTATATCTAAGTTTTTTAAATGTTTGTCTATTCATTTTATCATTTATCATGAGTAGATAAACATGTAGTTATAGCCAAATAGTCTTGCTTTAGTAGTTGTACTACCAAGCTTCTTTCCTAGATGTAGCTCTTATAATTGGTATCATCCAACTATATTTGTCTATTTTCTCAGCAGTCAGCAGTAATTACTTAAAATCTCTTTGACTACTTTAAGCTCCCGGATTGATTTGTGCTTCCCTATGACATTGAAATATATTATTATTGCAAGTAAAATTGAGAGAACCTAGGGGTAGTTACTTATGAAGCTTAATGATACATAATTTCCAGTTATTTCATTATTTTTCAATTTTCACTAATTCATCATCTCCAGATTGCTGTCCTGCGTTGTATTGTTTCTCCTATGACTTGACGTATGAGCTCAAACTTGTATCTGTGTTTCAGGATGACCAACCATTTGTTTGGAATAGATATGTTTTGGAGGAGCTTGTTGATAATAAGGTTAGATGTTTCTTCCATTTAGAGGAGAGTATCATGCAATGGTATAATGAATATATTTTTTCCCTTCTTTTCTAAACAACTATAACAAACATTGCATGGATGAAGTATAAAAATATAAGTTTTATCATCAAAAGATTCAAAACATCCCCTTTGTCTGATGTGTAATGCCTTTTTTTCTTACAACTTGATGGGTTCATCATGCCTCTACTATAATAAGGGAATATCCTTCAATATTTTTCCTTTTGTGTGCATGGTAATCAAATGGTAAAATTTTAAAAGCATGAATAGATTCAGTTTTCAAACCAACTTTTGGTGTTTCACTTGACCAAGGATCAAGCTTTCAGACCAGAAAGCTCAAGCTAAAAAATTTACCTGCAACAATTACATTAATTTCGAGGTCTACTTGCCATCAAGGTACATCAATATGGAGAGTTATCTACATTTTTTTACTAATGGCATGGCTACTTGCAAATAGATTTGAAAGTAACTGCTTATGTTATTTAATGTAGGTACAAGAATGTGGAGAAGAGGATCTAATTTAGAAGGAGATACTGCTAATTTCATTGAAACTGAGCAAACGATGGAGTTTGATGGTTTCAGGTCTTTGTTTTCGTAGGTATTATTTTGGAAATAGATGGTTCTTCAAATGTTTAGAAACACGTGTCTTTCTATGTTGTACAATATTGTGGTGGATTTTTAGAGCCTCGTCTCTTTCACAACAGTTGAGGTACTAAATTGTTTTCAGAAATAATGTGAATCATTGGCATTGTAACCCTATTCCTAGTTAATGAATGCTTTTTAAAGCAGAGTAGTATTTCAAGTTGATATTCAGAAATAAATGATGGTGCACATTTGAACACAGCTGGGGGCTTGGAAATGTTCATTTTATGCACTCCCGCGGTCCCATTTTCTGTTAAAAGATAAAATTTTCAATGGCACAAAGTTTAATATATAATTGGGCCATGAGAGACTTTTTAAGTATAGCCAATATAATACAAAAGAAAATGGGTAAACTCTTGCTAGGAAGATTTTGAGTTTTACACTATCTACCATGGGTACTATTTGAAGAATAACCAAATAGGTAAACTCTTGTCATAGTTTGGATATGTCACTTCCTGATTGATCTCTGTGAAACTATTTGAAATTCAGTAAGGTTACATTCCATTACCTGAACTATAAAATTTTATGCTTCTTTATTTATAATTTACCCATTATAAGTGAGTGTTATTCAAGAGGAGCTGTTGATGATATCATCCACCCCTCTGTTGATGATATTATGTCTTTGAACTGATTACTTTTTTGAATTAGTGATAATGTGATATCTGAATATGTTTACCACTATATTTACTTTTTTGGACCATCTAAATGGCTCAAAAGACAAAGTGGTTGTTACTCTTAAGTCAATCCACTTGCTGATGGATGAGATGAAAGAAGATGGTTCAACTTTACCCTCACCTCACAAGTCCCATAAACGTCTCTTTCGCTCATCGTTTGCTATGTTGCTGGTATGTAGTACAGTTATGAAAAAGTAACCTACTTAACCACTGGTGAACTTCTGAGTTTTGAAAGTTGACATCTTATAATTCTTGGGGTCGAAGTATGTGAATAAGAAAGTGACGATGTTAGAAACTTTCCTATAATAAAGGAGTGAAAGGAACTGTTGTGAGTCTTTTAGTAACTATAGCTGCATTTTACTTTGGAGTTGATAGGATAGTAGAAACTTGTTTTCTGAATATTTTAAGTTGATCTTAATTATGTCACTTAATATAGTAGTTTTTATCAGAATTTAAAAAATTGTATATCATTCTGTGATTTAGGCAGAAAGACCTCAAGGTCAAGGAACTGGTTACCTATATCATAAATTAGAGCATGTTAGGATACATGTTGAAAATTCAAAGCAGGAAGCGTTCAAAGAGTCGGTGAGACGTTGGAAAGCTGAAGAGGATGCCATGGAGGCCTTACACAAGGTGAGCTTTATCTTTGAAGATTCTCTTTCTTTTCTTCTTTTTTTTTTCTTTTCTCTATTTTTAATATCTTTGTACTCTTTTTTTCCTTTTCCTTTTGCTGCTGCTATGTTTTGTGGGAATTCTGTTGTACCTAGATAACATATATTTTTCAATAAATATTCTTCTCAGGATTGACATGGCTGCAGATAATGAACAGATGCTCGATATATTTTTGTGGTGGAGTAGGTATGCTTGTTCATTTTTGTTTGTGATGGCTTTGCTACTGATGCTTCAATATAATTTTGGACAACTGTCTCTTGTAGCTTGTTCATGTTGAATTCTTGGTAAATAAATCTATGATGTCTGTGATTATAGCTAACATCTTTGGGGCATATACTGTATGGAAATTTGTCGTCTCAAGAAAAGTTTTTTCACATTGACTAATAGCCACTTTTCCATAATTATTGTCCTTTCTATATAGAAATCTAAACATTGTTATTTAAGATTGTGTGATGCTTGTGGTTGTTGAATGTGACTGAATTCTGACTTGAGGTCAACATATAATAATAATCTACAAGTCTTGTAACAGAAAATATGTTTATCATTATGCTTACTGAAATTAATTCATGAAATGGGCGATTAAGATTCCAATTTTTTCTTGTAATAGAGCAATCATATAGTCGCACTGAAGGTTATTTTTCTATTTGGATTTATAGTAAATGATATTGTAATTGTCTATTTGTCTTTTTTTTGCTTATGAGCAATACAGTGTACAATAGTACCACGTAGTAACTTTATTGTCTCTGTATATTGATTTTGGCACTAAGTGCCTCTGGTGACCTATTTGCTTCATTTTCTTGACTTACTATTATTTTTAAATATGTGCAGGAAGACTGCTTCTACGACCTGCCTTACAATACTGGGTATCAAATTTTCGTGCTACGTTTACGGAAGACAAGGGACGAAATTATGAAGTGTACTCTCTCTATATATGTAGATATATACTTTGATTAAAGAACTGTGGTAGCTTTAGATGGTTAATTGTAAAGATAATGAATGATTATGTAGTGGATGATTTTATTAAGTTAATAATATTTTAGTTTTTTGCATTTTTGCCATTATTTGCTATGGGGACATTGAGTCAGCCAGGTACACAAAAAGAATATCAAATTTTGATTTGGCAACAATATAATTCGTTACCAAAGCATTGAACAAGTTTTAATATAGCAACAATTTTTTATACATTTAGCAACGAATTTTCGTTGCTAATGGCATTAAAAACTTTATATTTGGCAATGAAAAATTAACCAAATAACAAGGAGAGGATATTGTTGCTAATACTAAAATAAAAGGCAACATTTTTTATCATTGCAAATCATATCAATTTCGTTGCACATATAAAGAAACGACAACATATAATGTCATTACTAATTGACGACTTTCATTGCTATTGAAAAATAACCAGCAACAAACATTTTCGTTGCTGATTCAGCATAATGTCGTAGTCAAATAATATAATCAGCAACGAAAATCGTTGCTAAAAGGTTTACATTCCACAACGAAAGCAAACTTAGGCAACAATTTTTATAATTTACTGCAACGAAAAATGTTGTTGCAAAATGGTGTCAATTGCAACGAAAATACATGGTCGTTGCAAAAAAAAAAAAGAAGAGTTCATTTCGTTGCCAATTAGCAGGCTTTTGTAACGAAATGGGCTTTTTAGGAACGAAATTTTAATTATTCTACAATAATATATTTTGTTACTAAAGGATCGATGTCTCTGTACGAAGCCAAATTTTGTTGTAAAATGTATTACTTTTGGTAACAAAAAAAATACGTTCGTTGCGGAACAATTAGCAACGCTCATTGCACAACGAAAGACGCAATGACAGCAAAATCCTTACCAAAACCCTTTCGTAACAAAATTTGGCACCTTTAGCAACGAAAATCGGTTGTTGCTGAAGCCCCATTTTTTTGTAGTGAGTCTTCTGATCTTCGTTAACTCTAGCAACATCAAACACTTTCTCCATTTCCATGATCCAGGTTTGGGCTTCCACTGGATTTATAAACCCTTGAAACTCTGGCGGTCCAACCGCTTTGAATTCCTTGAAGGTCGTGACTTGAGCTTACGGTTGATTTGCAAGTGCTCCCGTTAACAAGGTTACCAAGTGCTAAACTGGGTTAGCGTTGGCCTCGTTATTATTGTTTGTAGACCCCTCAGGAGGTGATTGTTGAAGTGGTTGTCTTCTTCTAGGAGGCATTTTCAGTTAAAATATACGCTTATTAGTTCATTACTCATCTTCTTAAGTATCTGAAGCTTAACTTAAACATTCTAAAATTAAAGCTATAACACATAACATTTCAAATAAACTTTGATATTTTTTTCATTCATAATGCTTTAAAACATATAAAAGATAGCATATCTGCTATTAAAATCCACTTTCCTAAACTGAACAAGTTTCAGGATTACATACTCATACTACACCTTTATTCATCTTAAATTAAGGGATTTAAAATTTATTTATTCACATCCTTAACCACATATTATTAGTATTCCTATTTTCTCTATCTAGGCATATTAAGACGTCGAGAGGCTTCTCTACGCTCTTCCTCCATAATACGATACGACGTCATACGATCCATCACGAACCACGACGAGTCTTCAAATTGAGGTGGGTAATAAAAGACTCGATCTTGGGCCCTATCAATTGCAGAATTAAAGGCGTGATACATCTCATTCATTTTGGCCTTCTTCACTTAGACCTTAGCTTCAGCACGGTCTGCACGATGAGTCGCCTTCATCCAAGCGTCCTCTGCTCTTGCACGCTTGGCTGATTCCTCTTTGAAGTCATCTTTGAATTTCTCCATGTCAGTTTTCATCTTCTCGTTCACTGCCAACAGATCCTCATGCTGACCTTCCATTTGCACTAAGTCCCACTCCGTGTTTCCAAGGCGTGAGTCGAGTTCCTGAATCTCCGCATCTTTCTGTTCTACAGTAGCGTGATGCATCTCAATCAACTCCTTCAGCTCCTCAACCTTGTCCTATAATTCTATGTTCCGATCATACAAAGCATCATACATCTTAGCTGATATGGTGTTTGGTGGAAATTGCACAGAATCCTCTTCCTCCTCATCCTCTGAACTATCCTCCTTGGAATCAGTTATAGGCTCATTCTCCTGGATCAACTGCTCCCGCACTACGCGAATATCTCGGGTTCGTCATCTCTAGGTATCTGAGGTATCACTTCCCTAGCTGGACTAGATCCTCCTTCGTTAGAAATCTTGACAACAAAATATTTTAAGTTTTACTTAACATTTTCGATACTCGCGAACACATAAGTTATTAATACATAGCATATAATGTCTTTTATTGTTTAGCTTCAATGGATGCCTTAATCCATTCCTTAAAACTCGATAAGAGTTAGACACCTCTATGTTTTCTGACTCCTTAAAGGTTACTTCCTAATGTTTCCCCAACCTAAGGTTTATAACCTAAAGCTCTGATACTAACTGTAACATTTCAAAATTTTAAATGTAATATTAAATATTTATTGAATTATATAAATATTTAGTGGATGTGTTTATCGTTAAATAAATATTTGTTTAATTGATTTAATTTTATTTGGTGAATTATTCGCTAAATAAATAATTGATGAATTAAGGAAATGATTATTATATTGATATTTCAAATTAATGTTAATTATTGGTATTATGTTATGTGATTAAAGGATTTATTTAATTCCCTATGGCTTTTGAAATTCTTTTTAATTTTAAATTATATAAATAAAATAAAATAAATAAAATAAATTTATAACATATACGTTATATTTTATTTGTAACTGATATTATAATAAGAATATGTATTATTATGTCTATCAGTTAAGTTTTACGCGTTATAGCTATCAGGTTATTTTCTTTTTACGCATTCTAGTTACTGAGAAAAGAGAGAAGAACATACAGAGAGAATTGAGAGAGACTTGAGAAGAAACCTGAGGATTTCGTAGCATTTCTAGTGGTGTTAGTAGAGATTATCAAGCTAATTGAAGGTATGTTCATAATCTTAGTATTTCATATATATATATATATATATATATATATATATATATATATATATATGTGTGTATATGTGTGTGTATGTGTCCTAATATGTTGTACGGCATGAAGTTTCATACTATGTGAATTTCATAGGTCTAGAATTGTTGCTATATAATCCAATTATGATGATTACATGTGTTTTGATGATTAGAAATTATGTTTAAACAAGAATTGCATGCTAATTTCGATTTACAGTAGAAGAAAATTGACGCTTGTATATGTTAGTTCATTGAGATACGAACATAATATAATTTGAATGAGATGATTTGGTCAAGTATTGAATTCACAGTGATGATTTTTAGAATGAATATCAAGAAAATTGAGTTTTTATAAAAAACATGAAAATTGAGAAATTAAAATAGTTTTAGTTGTTGATAAATTGTACTAATTGGTTGTAAATGTTAGCAAACATGTTTTTGATACTGTTATATTTATCTTACGTGTTATTACAACTGTTTGGTGGGTAAAATTCGAGTTAGTTGGATTAAGAAAAGCGTCGAAGCTCTGTTCTGCAAAAACTGAGATCTGTGTGTCGCGCGGGCGCGCAGTCCTTTGGCGCGGGCACGCGGCCTCCCAGTACAAAACTCGCGCGGCCACGCGAGTGCCCATTTTTAGACACTGAAGTCTGCTAATTCTGCAGACTTTGGTCGTTCTTTGTAGCTTAGCTAAATGTTATGGTAATGTGTCCAACATGTAACAACAAGGCTAAAACAAAGTTGTGTTATAGGGTTAGTGAATTCAAAGTGTTAAAAATGATTAGTAAATTTCGAACGTGTTATGTGATAACTTAGTGTACACAATGAATGTTAGACAAGTGTTGCGAAGTAAACACTTAGAATTTGTGAAATGTAAATGGTAAAGAAAGATTTGTGCTAAAATAGTAAGTTTAGCTAGAAATGTACATGTTATGGTATGTTAGCATATCTAATAGATAATGTGATTCCTAGTTGTTTTCAACAAGTGTAATACATCTAATATGGGGTAATAGAATATATGACGACCTTAATGAACGTTAAGTGTTGGTTTCGAAAGAATTTAAAGAAACACAAAATGAGATTATGTAATGATAAGTGTCATACAAAGGGGAGTAAACACCTGAAGATATGTGTTAAGTTTCAAAGAGATGCAAGTTATAAAAGATTAAGACTAAAAGTCATTGTGGTTTCGTTATATGTGCAACAAATGCATGTGAATATGAACCTTTGAACTGTTGTAGGATGTGCGCAAAGCATTTTAGCTATTTTTCGGTAATTGGTAATCTACGAACCAGACAAGTCTTTCAGTTCCTATTTGCTATGTGAACTTGATGATTAATTGTTTTAAGTCTTTCTTGCAAATAACATGATATGTGTTATATTTATGTGAAAGCATGAAACGTCAAAGTCAACTTATGACTACATTAATTGAGTAAAGCATGCCAATTGAGTAAGGAACTCAATCTTTATATATGTTATGATAGTTCAATGTTTAAGAGATATATGTTGAGCATGATATTATATGTTACATGTTGCATGAAAACTGTTAGATTTTGCTGGGTTGTCGAGCTCAACCTTGCAAATAACCATTTTTACAGGTTAAGATTTCAGGGTAAAGTTATGTGTTACCTGAAAGTTATGAATCCGGCGTGATACTTGAAGATTCCTTATATTTTATGAGAAATGTATTTAATATTTTGAATGTAACATGTTGTTAAATTGTAACTTGAGCTATCTGGTATATATGGATATCCATTGATGATCTAAGACTTTGTATAGTCATTTTATTGTAATGATTCATGATATAAATTTGAATTGAAGAGATGTAATATAAAGGTTAAAAGTTCTAGGAACGAGAATAGTTTATAAATAGAAAATTTTAATTGTAATAGAACATTTTAATTATTCCACAAATTTCAATAGTTGTATTATCGTTTAATGATATAAAATTAGAGGTTGAATGTATTATTAACGACCGAAGTCAAGAATTAAATTGTATGAATTTTGGAGTCGTTACATTAACTTGTGACACCCTAAAATCCGGGTACTTCATTCCCATAGAATTTGGTGTTCACTATCAAAATAATTACATCTAACTACCCATAATAAAGGATAAATACCTTAAATAACTTAAACAATAATCTTTCCCATTAAAGGGTTACATCATCTCATAAACAATCCCAAGTAATCTAACCTTAATTTATTACATCAGTGTGCGGAATACATTAAAAAATAAAACAAGTCTTATAGCATAATTCATTTAAATAAATTCTTATAAATCTTCATCACTTGGACATTTCGCCCTTTCCTTTACTAGTAGATGGCTCATCTACTCTTTCAACTTTAGCTGCAGTGTTAATTTCAAGAGTGAGCAAACAATTGCTCACTGTTATAAAGAGTAGTAAAGATAACAACATGAGAATGAACAACGAATGCTGAACAACAATGAACTTGTTCTACGAATCAAAAATAGAAAACAAGTTCGAACTTTAATATCTGAGGGTCTTAAGACCACGGACTATGTCCATGGTGATTCGGTATTACTACCCCAACCTTAATAGTCATTTAGACTATACAGACCCTGCTTAACGTACTTAGGGGGATCAGCCCTTTATACTATGTATTGTGCACAAACATCTAAACGTTACATGTACAAAATTCCCTATGTTAGGGTCGTTCGTCTCAGTTTGAATTTAGAATTTCTGCACTAAAGAGAGGTTAGCTCGGAACTAACTTATTAGTGGTTCTAGAATTTTAGAACACTATTCCATAATAGACTAATTCAATCAATAAGAGTTTGCTTACTACTCGAAGGTTTAATATAACAATATAGAATTGAGCAAGGTTATCAAAGTCAAAGACCGAATAACAACAATGTATAATTGAATAACCATGATATACATGCAAAGTCCTATATTCAAAAGAGTTAGAAGAATCTCGTTTAAATCGATGTATCAGAACAATATATGCTTCGAATAATATTAAGGAAAGCGAAACTTGCTCGATAAAAGTTTAGGATAAGAAACTTGCTCAATAAAAGTTTAGGATACGAAACTTGCCTTGTATATAAGCTATAAAAGTATAATGATGTTCGCCAATTACCCTACACATATCATTGAAATCGCAATAACAATTAGTTATGTTAATATTAGTTTTAGGGGTTTAACCCACTATTTAATCCACAACCTTATCTTAATGTCAATGACATGTTGGTTAACATCCTTAACGAATCTAAAATCTCACTATAAACTAACATAAACCTTATCATTTATCTTTTACTTTTGAAAACAACACATTTGGTTCATTACAAAACTTACTAATTCATAATCTATAGTTTCAACGTTGTGATTACAACACATTACTACGTCTTGTAACATTTTTTAGGTCCTTTATAAATCATTACAATACGTTAAGTTGACAATTTCCTAGCTATGATGTTAACAACTCAACTCTGGGTCTGACTGGCCACTAGTGCTAGACACCAAAATCAGTTTTGAAGAAACTCAAAATCAGACTCTGCTTGTGACAACCCCAAAATAAGTCCATTCCATCCAACCTATTCTGAGTCGCCAAATACATGGTACAGAAAACAACTACAACTTTATTACAACAATTGTCGTGCAAAATACAACAACACATATGTTGTGAGTTTGGATACAAATATATACCAAATGTGACTCATGTTCCAACCGTAGACATCACCTCACAATGATACCTTACATAAATGTATAGTCAAAAACTGTTTTAGAAATGAGAATCTTTGGAAAGTGCTCAAGGAAACCTTCGTACATGGGAGGCCATGCGTCTAGGTTATGATAGATATCATATGGCCACAGAATTATCATTGGTTGACCCAATAGACTCCAAAGAAAAACGAGAAGATTACTATCATATTCTTCCCAATGGTGAGTCTTCTCTTGACTTATCATTATCTCCACTGTCTCTAATTGAGAATTATACTTCAAACAAACACCAAGATTATATAGGCAGTGCTCGTAGATATACTCAGCAAGTGGATGAGCACATCATTGTCTTATGATGACACGAGGTTGTATGTCGTTAGACATCTTGTATGATAGTGGCAAACCACCCTTCCAACGTTGGGTACATCTTAACCTATTGGATTCACCAAATAAAACTACTAAATGAACTTTTCTATACTGCTTCGGGAGAACATCCACAGCTAGAGACCACCGTTTTATTTTTCCGTTACCCTCGCTCGACCCAGCTACACTCTTATTACCTGAAAGGAATTGTGAAGCAAAAGGGTGAGCACAACTAGCTCAGTAAAGAATATCATGACTAAAGATAATTAAATTATCAATAGCCTTCATCAATAATAAATCAGAGATTTAGAACATATGGTAAATGATAAAAATTTCAACCATAGTTGCAGCGAAACGAGCAATCCATTAGAAGAGTCAAATAGACTATAAAGTCTATTATCTTCTCCATGTTAAAAATCCACCAACAATGTTTTATCCCTGTAACATCAATCAACAATTCTGGTCCACAATCATATGAATAACTCATAATCATAACTGTAGTTCTAAATTCCTCTTCTCATCCAGGACGAAGATAATTTTCATCACCTGAAACATCAAAGATCATGGTTACACCAAATCACATTTCATGTTCGTAATCATACTAATAACTTCATCTTTGCACTACGGCCAAAGATATTCATTTGTATCACCAGTTGGTCATGTTTATCTCAACATCTGTTCATCTTTGCACTACTGGCCAAAGATATTCAACAACATGTCATCTTTGCACTACGGGCCAAAGATATTCATCAACAATTCATCTTTGCACTACAGGCCAAAGATATTCATCAATATTTCATCTTTGCACTACAGGCCAAAGATATTCCTCAACAGTTCATATTTGCACTACGGCCAAATATATTCATCAACAGTTCATATTTGCACTACAGGCCAAATATATTAATATCTCAAAGAAATATATAATCATTTATATAAACAATAATTATAACCATGTTGATCATTTCACCTTTGCACTAAAGCTGAAGATATTCAATTATAAATTCAATGGTCATGATCATACTAGTCAATAATTCAACTTTGCACTACTGGCCAAAGATATTCCTCAGTCACGATCATACCAATAATTTACCCATCTTTACACTCAAGTGAAAGAGAATTTCAACATTAGGGTTATAAAAATGATATATATGATAATAAAAACAATATGATCAACATATAGATTTAATCTCAAGAGTAATATTCATAAATCAACTATAATTTGGTTAGAAAAAGGAAACCAATTTTATCGTAAATAGTAACTCGTGAATAGTAGCTCATGAATAGTAACTCGTGAATAGTAACTCATGAATAGTAACTCGTGAATAGTAACTCATGAATAGTAACCCCAACACAAAAAGGTAGAAATTCTACAATAAAATATATACCAATATTTCGGTATAACGATATTGAAAGAATAATATTTCTTAAGCTTATAAACAATTTATTTTAATTGTTTACACTTTACTAAATAATGCATTTAATCATTCTAAAATGCCATACTCATAAGATTTCATCACCAATAATCAAAACCCTCATCAAAAATCTGCATATACCTCATATAGGATTCTCAAGTCATAAAATCCTATTTTCCAATTTTCTTACTTCACAAAACATATTTAATTCATTTTCTCATAACTAGACCATTTTCATGAAAAATACCAAATCAGTTCCGAAAATATTTTTTTTCGGGGATTTAGCATAATATAGTCCCATAGTGAACATATATTTTTCTCAGAATTTTTAAAAGTCATTTACTATTTTTCATATGGCCAAAACAGCCGATTAATTAGACATTTATCAAAAATTATACTTTTGTCCAAAAATTCTGAAATTTACAGAGTATACTTCTATCATATATATGTACTCCCAATAAAAATTTCATCAATTTTGGAGTTAACCACAAGGAATTATAAGCGGTTACTTTTAAAATAGTCTTTTCTCATAAAATTCATAACTCTCAATCTATACATCCAAAAATCACCATTTTTGGACACAATCAAGAAAACTCATCAAAATATCATTTCAAATTTTTCCAAAATTTTTGAAGGTCAGAAAAAATTACGAAACTGGAAAATATAACAACCCTTAAATTCTCTTACTATCCCTTACCTCAAAAGTGCAGTATTTCTGACTGGAATGCAAAGCCGAAGGAAACTTGCACTGAATAGCAACTCTCAAAGTATCTAAATACTCACAAAATATGATTCATAATATAGAGAGAGAAAGAGAGAAAGCTTATGTTTCTGGTGTGATTTTCAATTCTAACTTAGCCCTTTATTTATAGGAAAATGTTAGCACGCCGAAGCAGACTTAACCTGTAACCTGATGGCTTTACCTGCTACTATTCCCACCCACCACATTTGGATAAAAATCTCAGCACATTTCTTCACCAACCAAGAGTGGGGCCCACCAATTCTAGAATTTTCCACCAAAATGATTAACTCTGAAAATTCAACAATTTCTGAACCAGTCATCTCGTAAAATTCATAACAAATCATACGTTCATTTTTAACGGTTCAAAATTTGTAGACATATACTCAACTTGTATATGTATAACATATCCAAATATTACCACGATCCAACGGTCGGATTAAAAATTATAACCCTCGCAAAATATCTCAAAAATCCTAATTTTTAATACCTCCATTCCGACAAAAATACAGATAAAACACCTCAACATTAACTCCTTCATTTTTAACCACAAAAATATATCCAACATTTATATCCACATAGAATAAATATTTCCTTATTATATGAATCAATAATTAATTATTCACAAATAATATTACAGAATCACATTTATGACAACCAGGCCGTTCCTAGGAAAGAGGGGGCTTTCCAATAAGGATTTCTCCTTACTGGCGCGCAATTAGATGACCAAACCTCTCCTTAGACAGAACTTTCTAGACATTGCCAATAATGCTATCTAATAATATTATTCAAATAATATGAATTATTGATCTGATAATGAGAAATACTGTGCAGTAACAGTTATTGAATCAACAATAATATAACCTATCAACGTAGCAATTATTGAATCAATAAAATAAAATATTGAACAGTAATTACTGTAACAATTATTGAGTAGTGCCTTCTTATGTAAGGATCAATAATTCAAAAATATTGTGTAAAACCGTGTGCTACTGTATTTTAACCACCGGGTATTCTAACAGTATTAACGGTAAAAACTACGCCGTTATTTATAAAAACTCAATTTTATCGTTTTCTTTATCCAATCGCTTTCCGTTATGGGGCCCACAAAGGCTGCGCCGTCGTACGAATATTCCCCGACAGCAAGAATATTCCACGACCAAACGAATATTCTCCGACAAAATGATTATTTTATAACCACTTGTTTATTTTGAAAAAAATTTCACATTTCACCCATAACTTTAACTTTTTATCAATTTAACCATTTACTGAATTGTAATTATAAGAAAAATTGAATATTTTTATTTCATAAAATTTGGGGTCTTACAATCTCCCCTCCTTATGAAATTTCGTCCCCGAAATTTACGTACCTGGTATTTCGAAAAGTTGAGAATAGCTTGCTTTCGTTTCAGATTCCATCTTCCATGTCATCATAATTTCTTCATTGCTCATCTCCTGTATTTCAGATATCATTCTAGAATACAGCTTCAAAGCAAGGGTTAATTTAACAAATTAACATATCACATAATATCCCGATATTATGACTGACCAACAAATAAGCTTAGGTATGACACACTAGCGAAGGATTTACTCATATCTCCCCTCCTAGTTCTATTTCCCGATCTCCTCCAAAGATCATATCCCTAAGCTCTGATACCAAATGTGACAACCCCAAAATAAGTCCATTCCATCCAACCTATTCTGAGTCGCCAAATACATGGTACAGAAAACAACTACAACTTTATTACAACAATTGTCGTGCAAAATACAACAACACATATATTGTGAGTTTGGATACAAATATATACCAAATGTGACTCATGTTCCAACCGTAGACATCACCTCACAATGACACCTTACATAAAGGTATAGTCAAAAACTATTTTAGAAATGAGAATCTTTGGAAAGTGCTCAAGGAAACCTTCGTACATGGGAGGTCATGCGTCTAGGTTATGATAGATATCATATGGCCACAGAATTATCATTGGTTGACCCAATAGACTCCAAAGAAAAACGAGAAGATTACTATCATATTCTTCCCAATGGTGAGTTTTCTCTTGACTTATCATTATCTCCACTGTCTCTAATTGAGAATTATACTTCAAACAAACACCAAGATTATATAGGCAGTGCTCGTAGATATATTCAGCAAGTGGATGAGCACATCATTGTCTTATGATGACACGAGGTTGTATGTCGTTAGACATCTTGTATGATAGTGGCAAACCACCCTTCCAACGTTGGGTACATCTTAACCTATTGGATTCACCAAATAAAACTACTAAATGAACTTTCTATACTGCTTCGGGAGAACATCCACAGCTAGAGACCACCGTTTTATTTTCCCGTTACCCTCGCTCGACCCAGCTACACTCTTATTACCTGAAAGGAATTGTGAAACAAAAGGGTGAGCACAACTAGCTCAGTAAAGAATATCATGACTAAAGATAATTAAATTATCAATAGCCTTCATCAATAATAAATCAGAGATTTAGAACATATGGTAAATGATAAAAATTTCAACCATAGTTGCAGCGAAACGAGCAATCCATTAGAAGAGTCAAATAGACTATAAAGTCTATTATCTTCTCCATGTTAAAAATCCACCAACAATATTTTATCCCTGTAACATCAATCAACAATTCTGGTCCACAATCATATGAATAACTCATAATCATAACTGTAGTTCTAAATTCCTCTTCTCATCCAGGACGAAGATAATTTTAATCACTTGAAACATCAAAGATCATGGTTACACCAAATCACATTTCATGTTCGTAATCATACTAATAACTTCATCTTTGCACTACGGCCAAAGATATTCATTTGTATCACCAGTTGGTCATGTTTATCTCAATATCTGTTCATCTTTGCACTACTGGCCAAAGATATTCAACAACATGTCATCTTTGCACTACGGGCCAAAGATATTCATCAACAATTCATCTTTGCACTACAGGCCAAAGATATTCATCAATATTTCATCTTTGCACTACAGGCCAAAGATATTCCTTAACAGTTCATATTTGCACTACGGCCAAATATATTCATCAACAGTTCATATTTGCACTACAGGCCAAATATATTAATATCTCAAAGAAATATATAATCATTTATATAAACAATAATTATAACCATGTTGATCATTTCACCTTTGCACTAAAGCTGAAGATATTCAATTATAAATTCAATGGTCATGATCATACTAGTCAATAATTCAACTTTGCACTACTGGCCAAAGATATTCCTCAGTCACGATCATACCAATAATTTACCCATCTTTACACTCAAGTGAAAGAGAATTTCAACATTAGGGTTATAAAAATGATATATATGATAATAAAAACAATATGATCAACATATAGATTTAATCTCAAGAGTAATATTCATAAATCAACTATAATTTGGTTAGAAAAAGGAAACCAATTTTAGCGTGAATAGTAACTCGTGAATAGTAACTCATGAATAGTAACTCGTGAATAGTAACTCATGAATAGTAACTCGTGAATAGTAACTCATGAATAGTAACCCCAACACAAAAAGGTAGAAATTCTACAATAAAATACATACCAATATTTCGGTATAACGATATTGAAAGAATAATATTTCTTAAGCTTATAAACAATTTATTTTAATTGTTTACACTTTACTAAATAATGCATTTAATCATTCTAAAATGCCATACTCATAAGATTTCATCACCAATAATCAAAACCCTCATCAAAAATCTGCATATACCTCATATAGGATTCTCAAGTCATAAAATCCTATTTTCCAATTTTCTTACTTCACAAAACATATTTAATTCATTTACTCATAACTAGACCATTTTCATGAAAAATACCAAATCAGTTCCGAAAATATTTTTTTTCGGGGATTTAGCATAATATAGTCCCATAGTGAACATATATTTTTCTCAGAATTTTTAAAAGTCATTTACTATTTTTCATATGGCCAAAACAGCCGATTAATTAGACATTTATCAAAAATTATACTTTTGTCCAAAAATTTTGAAATTTACAGAGTATACTTCTATCATATATATGTACTACCAATAAAAATTTCATCAATTTTTGAGTTAACCACAAGGAATTATAAGCGGTTACTTTTAAAATAGTTTTTTCTCATAAAATTCATAACTCTCAATCTATACATCCAAAAATCACCATTTTTGGACACAATCAAGAAAACTCATCAAAATATCATTTCAAATTTTTCCAGAATTTTTGAAGGTTAGAAAAAATTACGAAACTGGAAAATATAACAACCCTTAAAATCTCTTACTATCCCTTACCTCAAAAGTGCAGTATTTCTGACTGGAATGCAAAGCCGAAGGAAACTTGCACTGAATAGCAACTCTCAAAGTATCTAAATACTCACAAAATATGCTTCATAATATAGAGAGAGAAAGAGAGAAAGCTTATGTTTCTGGTGTGATTTTTAATTCTAACTTAGCCCTCTATTTATAGGAAAATGTTAGCACGCCGAAGCAGACTTAACCTGTAACCTGATGGCTTTACCTGCTACTATTCCCACCCACCACATTTGGATAAAAATCTCAGCACATTTCTTCACCAACCAAGAGTGGGGCCCACCAATTCTAGAATTTTCCACCAAAATGATTAACTCTGAAAATTCAACAATTTCTGAACCAGTCATCTCGTAAAATTCATAACAAATCATACGTTAATTTTTAACGGTTCAAAATTTGTAGACATATACTCAACTTGTATATGTATAACATATCCAAATATTACCACGATCCAACGGTCGGATTAAAAATTATAACCCTCGCAAAATATCTCAAAAATCCTAATTTTTAATACCTCCATTCCGACAAAAATACAGATAAAACACCTCAACATTAACTCCTTCATTTTTAACCACAAAAATATATCCAACATTTATATCCACATAGAATAAATATTTCCTTATTATATGAATCAATAATTAATTATTCACAAATAATATTACAGAATCACATTTATGACAACCAGGCCGTTCCTAGGAAAGAGGGGGCTTTCCAATAAGGATTTCTCCTTACTGGCGCGCAATTAGATGACCAAACCTCTCCTTAGACAGAACTTTCTAGACATTGCCAATAATGCTATCTAATAATATTATTCAAATAATATGAATTATTGATCTGATAATGAGAAATACTGTGTAGTAACAGTTATTGAATCAACAATAATATAACCTATCAACGTAGCAATTATTGAATCAATAAAATAAAATATTGAACAGTAATTACTGTAACAATTATTGAGTAGTGCCTTCTTATGTAAGGATCAATAATTCAAAAATATTGTGTAAAACCGTGTGCTACTGTATTTTAACCACCGGGTATTCCAACAGTATTAACGGTAAAAACTACGCCGTTATTTATAAAAACTCAATTTTATCGTTTTCTTTATCCAATCGCTTTCCGTTATGGGGCCCACAAAGGCTGCGCCGTCGTACGAATATTCCCCGACAGCAAGAATATTCCACGACCAAACGAATATTCTCCGACAAAATGATTATTTTATAACCACTTGTTTATTTTGAAAAAAATTTCATATTTCACCCATAACTTTAACTTTTTATCAATTTAACCATTTACTGAATTGTAATTGTGACGCCCCCAAAATTAGGTATACATCACCCATCTTGGGTCGTCAGATACATAGTACAGAATACAAATACAACTGATTAATACATCTGTCGTGTACAATACGACAAAACATAAACTGTGAGTTTGAATACAAATATTATCTTCTAGAGAGTATTCATACTCAAAATGAGTCCTCATTACATTTATTAACACACCATTACATAGAATAGTGAGGACTACTAACTAATACTATCATTCGGACCATCACTCCGTACCCCGACTTGTCCCAGCTACGTTCTCATTTCCTGAAGAGAACAGTGAAAGAAAGGGTGAGCTCAACTAGCCCAGTAAGAAATATTATGACTAAGATAATGCAGAATAAATTATCATTAGCCTTCAACAATGTTAAACTGATAAAATATAATAGACATCAAGTTTAACTGTAGCGGAACAAGCAATCCATTAAAAGAGTCAAGTAGAAAATAAACTCTACTATCTTTTATGATTTAAAAGATTTTCCAACACTGTGATCGCTGAGACTCAGCTTAATAAAATAATCCACATCATCGAATCACCCCTGCACTACGGCCAAGGATATTCGTATATTCATTAATGGTCATGATCATGCCAACAACTGTCCATCAATGCACTACGGGCCAATGAGGACTTTTACCACATCATTTGTAACATTACGGTCATGATTATACCGAATAATCCCTGGTCATAATCATACCAAGTCCATCTATGCACTACAGGCCACAGATGACTTTCAACATTTTATAAACATGAGGATGATGACAATGATATAAGAATTCAATAAAACAAGTTCAAGAATTAATTTATCCAGGAATTAACAACGTCCAAATTGTCAACATGATACTGCATTGTGGAGTAAAATTCAAGAATGCTTAGAAGAATATTTTCTTAAAAGATACTGGATGAAACGCAACTATCAAGGATATTCCACAAATTTCATGGAGTATAGAAGTCAAAACTTAACCAACTGAGTATAATAAAGAATGGAATAACAAAAGAAATCACCATGCATGCGATAGACCGCACAGACAGGTTATTCCAATAGAATAATAAATAATGGAACCAGGTCCGGCGTAAACGCACAGACAGGATATTCCGACAGAATAATAAATAATGGAACCAGGTCCGGTGTAAAACACACAGACAGGATATTCCAACAGAATAATAATAAAACGGAACCAGGTCCGGTGTAAAACACACAGACAGGATGTTCCAACAGAATAATAAACGGAACCAGGTCCGGTGTAAAACACACAGACAGGATGTTCCAACAGAATAATAGAAGAATGTCACCAAGTATAGGGTAGACCGCGTATACTGGTTATTCCAACAGAATAATAACAAATGGAATAACAGAAGTTCTCTTCATGAATATAAAAGAAATAATATTCCCTACCTTAAAAGAACTGGATATTGGAAAAGTGATGTAGCAGAATACTTTTATTCTCTCTCTCTTATTCTCTCTATACTTTCTCTCTCTATAGCTTGAATGAATTCGTGAAAAATAATGAAGCCCTAGGCCTCTATTTATAGAAAAACTGAGGGTGGCTCTTGGTCTTAACGAAGGGTCAAATGACTCTTGGTCTTAACGAAGGGTCAAATGACTCTTGGTAATATTGAAGGGACAACTACTATTGACGAAAGTAATTACTATTGACCAAGGTAAATACTATTGACGAAGGTAATTACTATTGACCAAGGTAAATACTATTGACCAAGGTAAATAATATTGACGAAGGTAATTACTATTGACCAAGGTAAATACTATTGACGACGGTAATTACTATTGACGACGGTAATTACTATTGACGACGGTAATTACTATTGACGACGGTAATTACTATTGACGAATAGACTCTTAGATGATGACATATGGCCCCCCATAAAATAACCAAACTTACCACAACGTCTCAATTATTGATTTAATAATATAACATATTATACAGATGATACTATGACAATAATTTAAGAGATATGATGCAGCAATTACTGTAGCAATAATTGAGTATAGCTGAGTGACTTCTCACGTAAGCATCAATAATCAATACCGTGTGCTACTATGCAACCACGCGTATTACTGTACTTTTACTACCGAGTAGTTCAACAGTTTTAACGGTTTTAACGTAATACCTCAGCTGTTATTTTTATAGAAAGATAATTTTGTCGTTTTCTCAATCCGACAATAATTCCGTTGTGGGGTCCACCAATGATTGTGCCGTCGTACGAATATTCCCCGACAAAAAGAATATTCTCCGACCAAACGAATATTTTATAACAACTTGCTTACTTTGCAAAATTTATAAATATTACCCACAACTATAACATTATATCAAATTAACTCCATAATATTCAAAAATGATATTTATAGAAAATTCATCTTTATTTATAAAAATTGGGGTCTTACAACCTCCCCTTCTTATGAAATTTCGCCCTCGAAATTAGGGTACGTACCTGGTATGTCGAAGAGGTAAGGATACCTTGATTTCATTTCTGATTCTAACTCCCAAGTCATTTCCTCAACATCGTGGTTTCTCCACAAAACTTTGACTTGAGGTATAACCTTGGAGCGTAGAATATGTTCCTTCTTATCCAAGATTTGAACAGGAACTTCTTCATACGTCAAATCCTCCGCTATTTCGTCCGGTTCTAACTCAATAATGTGGTTCGGGTCTTCCACATATTTGCGTAACATGGATATGTGAAAAACGTTATGAACACGAGACATACTTGGCGGTAAAGCGAGTCTATAAGCCACAGTTCCTACTCGATCGAGGATTAAAAATGGACCGATGAATCGAGGATTTAGCTTTCCTCTCTTTCCAAATCTCGTAACTCCTTTCCATGGAGCAACACGTAAGAACACATGATCTCCTACATCAAATTCCACGTCCTTTCGATGAAGATCAGCATAACTCTTTTGTCGATCTTGTGAGGTTTTTATACGTTGTCGGATCGTTTGAATCTTTTCTGTAGTCATACGTACCAACTCCGGTCCCAACAACGTTGCTTCGCCCACCTCATCCCAGCATACTGGAGAACGACATTTTCTTCCATACAATGCTTCGAATGGAGCCATGCCAATACTTGCTTGATAACTGTTGTTGTAGGAAAACTCCACCAATGGTAAGAACTTGTCCCAACTTCCCTTGAAGTCAAAGACACAGAGTCTTAATAGATCTTCAAGAGTTTGAATAGTCCTCTCTGATTGTCCGTCCGTCTGAGGATGATATGCTGAACTAAATCGTAACTCCGTGCCCATAGCTTTTTGTAAACTAACCCAAAATCGTGAAGTGAATCTTGGGTCTCGATCAGAAATTATGGATACTGGCATACCATGCAGTCTTACAATCTCGTTTATGTACATACGAGCAAGACGTTCAAGTGTATAAGTTTCTCGTATCGGTAAGAAATGAGCAGACTTGGTCAATCTATCAACAATGACCCAAATCGCATCAATACCTTGAGAAACCCTAGGAAGACCGGTAACGAAATCCATGGTAATGTGCTCCCACTTCCATTCTGGAATTTCAAGTGGTTGCAATGGACCTTTTGGTACTTGATGCTCCGCTTTGACTCGTTGACAAGTTAGACACCTTGAGATAAACAACGCTATCTCTCTCTTCATATTGCTCCACCAAAATGTATGACGAAGATCATGATACATTTTGGTACTTCCAGGATGGATTGCAAACGGTGTGTTGTGCGCCTCCATCATGATTTCATACTTTAAATCAGGGTTGTTAGGAACACAAAGTCTGGAGTTGACTCGAAGTATTCCTTCTTCATCGATTCTTGCTTCCGGCATAACACCTTCTTGCACTTTCTTCCTCATACGCATCAGCTCCAGGTCTGTAGCTTGAGCAGCTTTAACTTTATCGATTAAAGTCGGTTCTACTCGTATATTCGCCATCATCACATGGGTCCCTGGAGTCTTCAACTCTATCTCCATCCTTTGCAAGTCACACAAAATGGGCCTTTGCGTTGTTAATATTGCACTTGTACCCGCATATGATCTTCTACTCAATGCGTCAGCTACCACGTTCGCTTTTCCAGGATGGTATTGAATGGTATGATCATAATCTTTCAACAGTTCAAGCCAACGTCGTTGTCGCATGTTGAGTTCCTTTTGAGTGAAGAAATATTTGAGGCTTTTATGATCCGTAAAGATCTCCACTTTCTCCCCATACAAGTAATGCCTCCAAATTTTAAGTGCAAAGACAACAGCTGCCAACTCTAGATCATGAGTAGGATAATTCCTCTCATATTCCTTGAGTTGTCTTGATGCATAGGCTATGACTTTTCCATGTTGCATGAGAACGCATCCCAACCCTTTGCTCGAAGCATCACTGTAGATGACAAATCCCTCCGAGCCAGATGGTATTGTTAGAACAGGTGCTGAAATGAGTCTCCTCTTGAGTTCTTGAAAACTCTGCTCACATTCTTCGCTCCAACCAAACTTTGTATCTTTCCGAGTCAGCTGAGTTAATGGAGTAGCGATTCGAGAAAATCCTTCCACGAATCTCCGATAATAACCAGCTAAACCAAGAAAGCTACGTACTTCGGTCACTGATTTAGGTTGCTCCCAGCTTTGAATAGCTTCAATCTTTGCCGGGTCAACAGATATTCCACGACTTGATACTACGTGCCCAAGGAATGCTACCTCTTCCAGCCAGAACTCGCATTTCTTCAACTTGGCATAAAGTTTGTATTCACGAAGCTTTTGGAGTACCAGCCTCAAGTGTTGCTCATGATCTTCACGGCTTTTGGAATAAACAAGGATGTCATCGATAAAGACGACCACAAAGTGATCCAAATATTCCTTAAATACCCTGTTCATCATATCCATGAAGGCAGCAGGAGCATTAGTCAATCCAAAAGACATAACTAAGAATTCATAATGCCCGTACCGAGTTCTGAAAGCAGTCTTTGGAATATCCTCAGTTCTAACCTTCAGCTGATGATATCCAGAACGAAGATCGATCTTTGAAAAGAATTGTGCTCCTTGCAACTGGTCAAACAGGTCATCAATACGTGGCAATGGGTACCTATTTTTGATGGTGACATGATTCAACTCCCGATAATCAATACAAAGTCGCATACTCCCATCTTTCTTCTTCACGAACAGAACAGGAGCACCCCAAGGAGAAGTACTAGGACGAATAAAACCAATGTCTAACAATTCCTGCAGTTGGGTCTTTAACTCCTGAAGTTCAATAGGAGCCATTCGATATGGGGCTTTGGAAATGGGTTTTGTACCGGGTTCAAGATCGATACAAAATTCAATTTCACGCTCTGGGGGTAGGCCAGGAAGTTCTTCAGGGAATACGTCAGGGAATTTATTAACAACAGAAATATCATTCAAAGCTGACGTATTTTTGTTTAGATCTGTGACATGAGCTAAGAAAGCTTGACATCCGTTTTTCAATAAACGAATAGCTTTATGGCTTGAGATGACAGCGATTGATTTTAATGGTTTGGTTGCTTGAATTCGCATAATAGGTCGATTAGGAATATGAAAGCTAACAACCTTACGAAAACAATCAATTTTTGCATAATGAGTAGTTAACCAATCAATCCCTAGAATCACGTCAAATGCAAGTATTTTTAATGAAATCAGATCGATAGGTAATGTGTGGGTACCAACTTGAACCAAACAAGACTTATAAACAGTGGAGGTAATGAAGGTTTCTCCCAACGGAGTTTCCACAGATAAGTCAAAGTCTAATTTCTCCGGAATCAAATTTAATCGATGAGCGCAAGTAGGAGAAATAAAAGAATGGGTTGAACCGGTATCAAATAAAGTATAAACTTCTTTAGAGTTTATAATAAGCTTACCCGTGATGACCTCATTCGGGTTCCTTGCTTCTGGGAGTTCACAACAAACGCTCTCCCTTGCACAACCGGTTTTGACTTTTCTGGGACGGCCTTTGGTGCCTCCATCCTAGCTGAATTTGTCTTCGGTAAACGACAAAATCGGGCTAAATGACCTTCTCTTCCACAATTATAACATGCTTTGGACGGCATCGCGCAGTTTGGACTGATGTGCCCCTCCCCTCCGCATTTGAAACATATGATAGGTGGTCGTTCTCCTTCCTTAACGACAGGTGCTGGTGCTGACGTCTTTCCATCATTGTTGAATCTCCTCTTCTTGAAATGTCCATTCTTATTGTTTTGGCCCTGATTACCACCGAAGTGGTTACCATTTCTGGCCTGTTGATTCCCTCCACGCTTGTTGTCACCGCTTCGATGACTGCTCTCACTGGTATTATCATTTTGCCGGCTGCTCTCTTTTGGTTGCGTTGTCTCGTTATCGCGCTCCACCAACTGAGCCCTATTTACAACATCTGAATACAAACACAGTTTATGAGAAACAAGATGTTGACGTATCTCCGGCTTCAAACCTCTTAAAAACATCCGCGTCATTCTTTCTTCATTATCCACCAGGTGGGACGCAAACCGGGATAACTCCGCAAATTTTGCCTCGTACTGCGACACGGTCATATTATTCTGCTCCAATTTGATGAACTCCACCTCCTTCATGTGACGAATACTCTCGGGAAAGTATTTGTCGTTAAACAGATCTTGAAACTTCTCCCAAGACATCTTCAGTGCGGCAGGTTGAGTACGCTTTATCGATTCCCACCAGTAATCTGCCTCTCCTCGCAACATAAAGGCGGCAAAGGGAACCTTTTGCTCCTCGGAGCAACCCAAGACATCAAATATCTTGGTGATCTGCTTTATCCATGTTTCAGCTACAAGTGGTTTGGGTTCTCCCTTAAACTCCGGTGGTCCCAGCTCCTTAAACTGTTTAGCGGTGACCGCCTGAGAGTTTCCAGTATTTCCACCTACGTTGTGGACAGGAGCCGCTTTCACCTGTTGTTGCATGAATTGCATAAAGCCTCTGAACATTTGATCATTCATCATTTGGTCAGTGTTGTTGTTTGCATGAGGATTGACACCTTCCTGATGCACATTATCCTGATTATTGATATGTGGTGAATCAACAGTCGTCTGTGCTCCATTGCTATTCTCAACATTCTCAGATGCCATTTTCAGATACTGCCACAAAATAAAAATTAATTGATATGTCATATATTATCCTTATATTATGACCGACCAATTAAATACCATGCAAATAAACTTAGGTATGTCATACTAGCGAAGGAATTCCCCGTCTCTCCCCTCCTAGTTCTATTCTCACATCTTAGCCAGGGATCATATCCCTAAGCTCTGATACCAACTGTGACGCCCCCAAAATTAGGTATACATCACCCATCTTGGGTCGTCAGATACATAGTACAGAATACAAATACAACTGATTAATACATCTGTCGTGTACAATACGACAAAACATAAACTGTGAGTTTGAATACAAATATTATCTTCTAGAGAGTATTCATACTCAAAAGGAGTCCTCATTACATTTATTAACACACCATTACATAGAATAGTGAGGACTACTAACTAATACTATCATTCGGACCATCACTCCGTACCCCGACTTGTCCCAGCTACGTTCTCATTTCCTGAAGAGAACAGTGAAAGAAAGGGTGAGCTCAACTAGCCCAGTAAGAAATATTATGACTAAGATAATGCAGAATAAATTATCATTAGCCTTCAACAATGTTAAACTGATAAAATATAATAGACATCAAGTTTAACTGTAGCGGAACAAGCAATCCATTAAAAGAGTCAAGTAGAAAATAAACTCTACTATCTTTTATGATTTAAAAGATTTTCCAACACTGTGATCGCTGAGACTCAGCTTAATAAAATAATCCACATCATCGAATCACCCCTGCACTACGGCCAAGGATATTCGTATATTCATTAATGGTCATGATCATGCCAACAACTGTCCATCAATGCACTACGGGCCAATGAGGACTTTTACCACATCATTTGTAACATTACGGTCATGATTATACCGAATAATCCCTGGTCATAATCATACCAAGTCCATCTATGCACTACAGGCCACAGATGACTTTCAACATTTTATAAACATGAGGATGATGACAATGATATAAGAATTCAATAAAACAAGTTCAAGAATTAATTTATCCAGGAATTAACAACGTCCAAATTGTCAACATGATACTGCATTGTGGAGTAAAATTCAAGAATGCTTAGAAGAATATTTTCTTAAAGAGATACTGGATGAAACGCAACTATCAAGGATATTCCACAAATTTCATGGAGTATAGAAGTCAAAACTTAACCAACTGAGTATAATAAAGAATGGAATAACAAAAGAAATCACCATGCATGCGATAGACCGCACAGACAGGTTATTCCAATAGAATAATAAATAATGGAACCAGGTCCGGCGTAAAACGCACAGACAGGATATTCCGACAGAATAATAAATAATGGAACCAGGTCCGGTGTAAAACACACAGACAGGATATTCTAACAGAATAATAATAAAACGGAACCAGGTCCGGTGTAAAACACACAGACAGGATGTTCCAACAGAATAATAAACGGAACCAGGTCCGGTGTAAAACACACAGACAGGATGTTCCAACAGAATAATAGAAGAATGTCACCAAGTATAGGGTAGACCGCGTATACTGGTTATTCCAACAGAATAATAACAAATGGAATAACAGAAGTTCTCTTCATGAATATAAAAGAAATAATATTCCCTACCTTAAAAGAACTGGATATTGGAAAAGTGATGTAGCAGAATACTTTTATTCTCTCTCTCTTATTCTCTCTATACTTTCTCTCTCTATAGCTTGAATGAATTCGTGAAAAATAATGAAGCCCTAGGCCTCTATTTATAGAAAAACTGAGGGTGGCTCTTGGTCTTAACGAAGGGTCAAATGACTCTTGGTCTTAACGAAGGGTCAAATGACTCTTGGTAATATTGAAGGGACAACTACTATTGACGAAAGTAATTACTATTGACCAAGGTAAATACTATTGACGAAGGTAATTACTATTGACCAAGGTAAATACTATTGACCAAGGTAAATAATATTGACGAAGGTAATTACTATTGACCAAGGTAAATACTATTGACGACGGTAATTACTATTGACGACGGTAATTACTATTGACGACGGTAATTACTATTGACGACGGTAATTACTATTGACGAATAGACTCTTAGATGATGACATATGGCCCCCCATAAAATAACCAAACTTACCACAACGTCTCAATTATTGATTTAATAATATAACATATTATACAGATGATACTATGACAATAATTTAAGAGATATGATGCAGCAATTACTGTAGCAATAATTGAGTATAGCTGAGTGACTTCTCACGTAAGCATCAATAATCAATACCGTGTGCTACTATGCAACCACGTGTATTACTGTACTTTTACTACCGAGTAGTTCAACAGTTTTAACGGTTTTAACGTAATACCTCAGCTGTTATTTTTATAGAAAGATAATTTTATCGTTTTCTCAATCCGACAATAATTCCGTTGTGGGGTCCACCAATGATTGTGCCGTCGTACGAATATTCCCCGACAAAAAGAATATTCTCCGACCAAACGAATATTTTATAACAACTTGCTTACTTTGCAAAATTTATAAATATTACCCACAACTATAACATTATATCAAATTAACTTCATAATATTCAAAAATGATATTTATAGAAAATTCATCTTTATTTATAAAAATTGGGGTCTTACAGTAATTATAAGAAAAATTGAATATTTTTATTTCATAAAATTTGGGGTCTTACAATCTCCCCTCCTTATGAAATTTTGTCCCCGAAATTTACGTACCTGTTATTTCGAAAAGTTGAGAATAGCTTGCTTTCATTTCAGATTCCATCTTCCATGTCATCATAATTTCTTCATTGCTCATCTCCTGTATTTCAGATATCATTCTAGAATACAGCTTCAAAGCAAGGGTTAATTTAACAAATTAACATATCACATAATATCCCGATATTATGACTGACCAACAAATAAGCTTAGGTATGACACACTAGCGAAGGATTTACTCATATCTCCCCTCCTAGTTCTATTTCCCGATCTCCGCCAAAGATCATATCCCTAAGCTCTGATACCAAATGTGACAATCCCAAAATAAGTCCATTCCATCCAACCTATTCTGAGTCGCCAAATACATGGTACAGAAAACAACTACAACTTTATTACAACAATTGTCGTGCAAAATACAACAACGCATATGTTGTGAGTTTGGATACAAATATATACCAAATGTGACTCATGTTCCAACCGTAGACATCACCTCACAATGACACCTTACATAAAGGTATAGTCAAAAACTGTTTTAGAAATGAGAATCTTTGGAAAGTGCTCAAGGAAACCTTCGTACATGGGAGGCCATGCGTCTAGGTTATGATAGATATCATATGGCCACAGAATTATCATTGGTTGACCCAATAGACTCCAAAGAAAAACGAGAAGATTACTATCATATTCTTCCCAATGGTGAGTCTTCTCTTGACTTATCATTATCTCCACTGTCTCTAATTGAGAATTATACTTCAAACAAACACCAAGATTATATAGGCAGTGCTCGTAGATATACTCAGCAAGTGGATGAGCACATCATTGCCTTATGATGACACGAGGTTGTATGTCGTTAGACATCTTGTATGATAGTGGCAAACCACCCTTCCAACGTTGGGTACATCTTAACCTATTGGATTCACCAAATAAAACTACTAAATGAACTTTTCTATACTGCTTCGGGAGAACATCCACAGCTAGAGACCACCGTTTTATTTTTCCGTTACCCTCGCTCGACCCAGCTACACTCTTATTACCTGAAAGGAATTGTGAAGCAAAAGGGTGAGCACAACTAGCTCAGTAAAGAATATCATGACTAAAGATAATTAAATTATCAATAGCCTTCATCAATAATAAATCAGAGATTTAGAACATATGGTAAATGATAAAAATTTCAACCATAGTTGCAGCGAAACGAGCAATCCATTAGAAGAGTCAAATAGACTATAAAGTCTATTATCTTCTCCATGTTAAAAATCCACCAACAATGTTTTATCCCTGTAACATCAATCAACAATTCTGGTCCACAATCATATGAATAACTCATAATCATAACTGTAGTTCTAAATTCCTCTTCTCATCCAGGACGAAGATAATTTTCATCACCTGAAACATCAAAGATCATGGCCACACCAAATCACATTTCATGTTCGTAATCATACTAATAACTTCATCTTTGCACTACGGCCAAAGATATTCATTTGTATCACCAGTTGGTCATGTTTATCTCAACATCTGTTTATCTTAGCACTACTGGCCAAAGATATTCAACAACATGTCATCTTTGCACTACGGGCTAAAGATATTCATCAACAATTCATCTTTGCACTACAGGCCAAAGATATTCATCAATATTTTATCTTTGCACTACAGGCCAAAGATATTCCTCAACAGTTCATATTTGCACTACGGCCAAACATATTCATCAACAGTTCATATTTGCACTACAGGCCAAATATATTAATATCTCAAAGAAATATATAATCATTTATATAAACAATAATTATAACCATGTTGATCATTTCACCTTTGCACTTAAGCTGAAGATATTCAATTATAAATTCAATGGTCATGATCATACTAGTCAATAATTCAACTTTGCACTACTGGCCAAAGATATTCCTCAGTCACGATCATACCAATAATTTACCCATCTTTACACTCAAGTGAAAGAGAATTTCAACATTAGGGTTATAAAAATGATATATATGATAATAAAAACAATAGGATCAACATATAGATTTAATCTCAAGAGTAATATTCATAAATAAAGTATAATTTGGTTAGAAAAAGGAAACCAATTTTATCGTGAATAGTAACTCATGAATAGTAACTCGTGAATAGTAACCCCAACACAAAAAGGTAAAAATTGCACAATAAAATACATACCAATATTTCGGTATAATGATATTGAAAGAATAATATTTCTTAAGCTTATAAACAATTTATTTTAATTGTTTACACTTTACTAAATAATGCATTTAATCATTCTAAAATGTCATACTCATAAGATTTCATCACCAATAATCAAAACCCTCATCAAAAATCTTCATATACCTCATATAGGATTCTCAAGTCATAAAATTCTATTTTTCAATTTTCTTACTTCACAAAACATATTTAATTCATTTACTCATAACTAGACCATTTTTATGAAAAATACCAAATCAGTTCCGAAAATAATTCTTTTCAGAGATTTAGCATAATATAGTCTCATAGTGAACATATATTTTTCTCAGAATTTTTAAAAGTCATTTACTATTTTTCATATGGCCAAAACAGCTGAATATTTAGACATTTATTAAAAATTGTACTTTTGTCCAAAAATTCTGAAATTTACAGAGTATACTTCTATCATAAATATGTACTCCCAATAAAAATTTCAACAATTTTGGAGTTAACCACAAGGAATTATAAGCGGTTACTTTTAAAATAGTCTTTTCTCATAAAATTCATAACTCTCAATCTATACATCCAAAAATCACCATTTTTGGACACGATAAAGAAAACTCATCAAAATATCATTTCAAATTTTTCCAGAATTTTTGAAGGTAAGAAAAATTACGAAACTGGAAAATATAACAACCCTTAAAATTCCTTACTATCCCTTACCTCAAAAGTGCAATATTTCTAACTGGAATGCAAAGCCGAAGGAAACTTGCACTGAATAGCAACTCTCAAAGTATCTAAATACTCACAAAATATGCTTCATAATATAGAGAGATAAAGAGAGAAAGCTTATGTTTCTGGTGTGATTTTCAATTCTAACTTAGCCCTCTATTTATAGAAAAATGTTAGCACGCCGAAGCAGACTTAACCTGTAACCTGATGGCTTTACCTGCTACTATTCCCACCCACCACATTTGGATAAAAATCTCAGTACATTTCTTCACCAACCAAGAGTGGGGCCCACCAATTCTAGAATTTTCCACCAAAATGATTAACTCTGAAAATTCAACAATTTCTGAACCAGTCATCTCGTAAAATTCATAACAAATCATACGTTCATTTTTAACGGTTCAAAATTTGTAGACATATACTCAACTTGTATATGTATAACATATCCAAATATTACCACGATCCAACGGTCGGATTAAAAATTATAACCCTCGCAAAATATCTCAAAAATCCTAATTTTTAATACATCCATTCCGACAAAAATACAGATAAAACACCTCAACATTAACTCCTTCATTTTTAACCACAAAAATATATCCAACATTTATATCCACATAGAATAAATATTTCCTTATTATATGAATCAATAATTAATTATTCACAAATAATATTACAGAATCACATTTATGACAACCAGGCCGTTCCTAGGAAAGAGGGGGCTTTCCAATAAGGATTTCTCCTTACTGGCGCGCAATTAGATGACCAAATCTCTCCTTAGACAGAACTTTCTAGACATTGCCAATAATGCTATCTAATAATATTATTCAAATAATATGAATTATTGATCTGATAATGAGAAATACTGTGCAGTAACAATTATTGAATCAACAATAATATAACCTATCAACGTAGCAATTATTGAATCAATAAAATAAAATATTGAACAGTAATTACTGTAACAATTATTGAGTAGTGCCTTCTTACGTAAGGATCAATAATTCAAAAATATTGTGTAAAACCGTGTGCTACTACATTTTAACCACCGGGTATTCCAACAATATTAACGATAAAAACTACGCCGTTATTTATAAAAACTCAATTTTGTCGTTTTCTTCATCCAATCGCTTTCCGTTATGGGGCCCACACAAGGCTGCGCCGTCGTACGAATATTCCCCGACAGCAAGAATATTCCACGACCAAACGAATATTCTCCGACAAAATGATTATTTTATAACCACTTGTTTATTTTGAAAAAAATTTCACATTTTACCCATAACTTTAACTTTTTATCAATTTAACCATTTACTGAATTGTAATTATAAGAAAAATTGAATATTTTTATTTCATAAAATTCGGGGTCTTACACTGCTCTAGGCCAAAAATCCCAATTCCACATAAATTCACGAAACCTAACAACTAAAACTTTGTAATAACATAGTTAAGCATACTATACACCATTCTAACTACATAAACATCACATATACACAATTTTGAAGAATAAAAACCATAATTTTCCAAATATTAAACATTGTTTCTTAACATACTGACATACTGACATAATCCGTTTCTTAATCAATTGACACGATTCGAACTACGCCGCTTTCGTTTCTTAACATACTGACATAATCTAACATCAATTTATAGATTATCATACATATAAACATGAAATTTGGTACTTTCTAAAGCCATTTTTCATGCATAAGCACTATTTTTGAAATCTTCTACTTAAAACCCAATTTCATGTATTCTAATCATCAAATAACACTCACATACAATGATTAACAGATTCTAACACCTTACTTATATATATATATATATATATATATATATATATATATATATATATATATATATATATATATATATATATATTCAACGTGATTTCCAAATCCTATAGAATATATAGTACCAAAATTAAAAGTTAAAATCAAGAATAGTTTATACCTTGATTTAGCAATCCCTTCTCTTCCACTTGACAATCACAGAAAATTCTCTCAAGCTCTCACTCTCAATCTCTTCTATTTTTTTTCTCTCTTGTTTCCTTCAACCATCTGTTCTTAGTTTAGCCTTAGATAAAATAAAATGCATAAACATATACTAACTCCCACTAACCCACGTATACTTCAGTTATAAAATCCAACAGGCGTCAGTTCAAATAAGCCAAAGGCCACAAGGCCTTGTTTGGCTACCACTTATTCCACCAAACTAGATTATTTTAATACTATTATATTATATGAATTCATGTGTTGTGACACCCCCAAATTCGGTTCATCATGTGCTCAAAGTATTGCCACAATAATTAAAATCATACATCCACAACGGAAAAATCTAATTTAAAATAATACACAATAAGTTATTATAATTATTCCCCCAAGTCTCGCAACCTACAATGCATAATAGAATACATAATAGTATCAAATAAAGACCTATTACATAATCCTACTTAAGTTCGAACATAGTCTTAATACAACATGATGTTCTTAAACATAAAAGGGACAAGCTAGTCGGTAGCATTGCCCTTGTATGTTCCAAAGACACCTCCCTGTTCCTCCTTAACTGAAAGGTTTTAAATAAGCAAGGATGAGCACAAATTGCCCAGCAAGTACAATGCAACAAGGGTGTAGGATATAATATCACAAGGTTTGAAATATCGAAGTGACATTTCTAGGATAGTTCAAAGTTTCAGGATAATATCATGAGTAATGATTATCAATAATTCTTGTAATAAAAGTGATAATTCAATATAAATCAATAGAGATATATGAATTCAACGACTATCAATGTATCCAACTGAATAAATAATTTATACTAAGTAGTCACCAAGGAGTATTGAACTTCCACTAGAGTTACCAATATTAAATTGATAACCCCAAAAATATCAAGTACTATAGATGATCAGACTACAATACTTTACGTTATGCATAACACCACAATAATATTCATTCACTTGTTGGGGTTTCCAACGTCAAATACTCCCCTTACCAAAAGGGTTGTCCAACTCAGTTTTCAAGATTTTTACACCAATCAATTGGTTTGGACAACTTTTATAAGCATGCATATAGTCTAGCCGAATCAAATGGCATCGACTCTTTCACAATATTCAAGAACATTACTAAGTCCAACACAAATAATATCTTTCACAAGGGTTTAAGCATATTAGCTTATTTGAACGAAAAAGTAATATAGCTTGCATTCAAAGAGATAAGCTTACGGTATTCGTCGAATAAAGAATGCAATTATACTTGCACAATAAGAGTAGGGTTCAGATACTTACCTCAAGCGTAGTTTACCAAAGTATCGCTTAACAATATTCTTTCAAATCCTAACATAATGTGATACGCGTATCGGACATTCATTAGTTAAAAATATTTGATAAACAATCTTGATAAATATAGTCCAAGTATACACACACGACTCAATCAAGAAACCATATACATAGGTTATTATGTAGCTCGGATCTATCGTTAGACTTCATCATTTTAAAACACTTTGTTAATTCAAGCTAAGATAGGTGTTAACATGTAAAGCTACCTTTATCAGTGTATCATGAACAGAAATAAACATAATGAAGTTACACTAGCATGCTACATACATCAGAAATCACAGAAGTCACTTTCCAACTCTGCAGAATGGCGCGGCCGCGCCTAATTTGTACTAAGGGGACGCGCGGCCGCGCGGCTCCCAGTTCAAATCAGGACTGAGCAATTATTTGCTTGGCCTAGCTCGTCCATCCTTACATACATAACATATATTGACATGTTAAGGGTCCTATCGCATCTTTATAGTTTTAATCTAGGTTCCGTCTTGCACAATATGGTTCTAAGTTGGACATCTCAATAATTTAAGACCATTTAAGGTTATGAAACCACAAAGTTCAACATGCTTGGTTCTTTAAATATACAAAGTGGTCATATAACTCATATTAGACATACTTGTGAGTATTCATATCACATACGTGTTATTAACATTGCTTTATTTTGAAATATACTTCCTTTATGCTTTCTTTAAATTACGATACCTAAGTATAATGATATACATATTTATGATACATGAGTGAGCCTAAGAGTATCATCCCGCATGTTCACAATTATCAGATACTAACTCTCAAAGTAGTATATAAACATTCACGTTTAAAGTTCATATTTTCATTTAGTAAAACTTACTAATAATTCTAACATGCTCATGCTTCAATATGAAATCCATGTACTGAAGTTAGTATGACCGACATGCATTTCAAACCCATACTAACATGCTTGCAAGGTCAGAATATGCATTACTTCTAGTTCACAATTTCTAGCTTTCCAAATCTTAAAGTTTTCTTTTAATGTTTATACTAAATAGACTAACATGGCTTACTATATACATAACATCCTCATTCCATGTGTTAAGGTGGTTTATATGCATATACTAGCTAACATAGCATGCTCAGATAAACCAGATATTATAAAACAATCAACAGAATCTGCAGAGGGGAGCGGGCGCACACCATTTATACTAGGGATACGCGCGGCTCCCGTTCTAGTCCAGAGACTTCCCAGCCTCGGCAGATAACAAGCCAAATACCAATTTTCTTCACCAATTCGACTGTAACCAAGCCACATTGCATACTAAACATGTTCATAAGCCAATATAACAACTATATAAGTGTTCTACAACCCAATCACACTTCAACTTGGCATAATCAAGAAATTGATATTTCAATAACTCAAGCTCATTTGACAGAGAATGAAATGGAAAATAAGGAAATGGGGTTATACCTTTGCAATATGAAATGAACTTGCGGCTAAATGGAGTCCTAATTCCTTAGAATACTTATATGCTCTCAATCTCACACTCAGTGAAATTCTCATCAATAGAAAAATGGAAGGAGAGTTCATATTTATAGAAAATCCAATACACAGACAATGAGATTTTCCACTAAATTAAACTCATGGATGAATGGATTTCATAAGGAGTTGGTAATTAGTTGTTGATTTGCATCATGAAGCCCATTCCCTCCATAATCATTATCTAGCAAAGCTTGGAAGAAAAGAAAAACATAGGCCTTAGCCTTTATCTTCTACACGTGAAGGAGAAATAAGAGCAAATGGGACAATAGTTTTGGGACAACTCAATTACTCAGCATTCTTGCACACTTAAGCTATACACTCTTATGTTATATTCATATACATATCATCCATACATGGGTTATATCTTAATGTTACAATATAATTTACATAATTAATATTTCAAGGTAGTAGATATGATATGTCAATGTAACATACATATAATCCATGTACATTTTATTTTAATGTCTAATTATTATTTATAATATGTATGGACTCCATTTAATTACCCACTAGTAACTAATATCCCCTTAAAACTTTATTATTCCAGTTATATTAACTTATTGGAATAGTTTATAATTCTTTGACAGAGTACCTCTTTTAATGCTTCCACATATACTTAATGTCACATAAATGATTATTTATGTAACTTATAATTCCCAAATCCTTTATTATATAGTTTTTTATATAACACATAGTCATTTTAATGTGTCACACCCCATCTTCTTTTTAATGTAAGAACTATATAACATCACATGTCTTGCACACATAATATAAGCGAATAATACCATTCTAATTATGCAACTCACAAGAACAATTAATAATCACATATCATTAATTAATCACTATTAATATTCTATAATATAAATTAACAATTAATATTAATTAATCATTTACTTGATAATTCCTCCGTCGATTAATATTACTATTAATATTTAACCGAAATTCTTTAATAACAAATAACAATTAATATAGATTAATTGTTTGCTTAACAATTCTTTTGTTAATTAATATATTCATTAATATCTCACATCACCGTGCCACACAAGGCTTTCAACGAGTTCATCGCAACTCCATGCACTTCCAATTATTCAATTATTTAATATAATTAGGTTAACTCATCTCGTAACACAAAATCATTTATATCCAAATAAATATTCGTTTTCATTAATATATTAATTTAATAAGACGTGAAAATTCTCGGGTATTACATCCTCCCCCCTTATAAAAATTTCGTCCCAAAATTGCTACAAGGTTACATAAACAGTTGGGGATAATCCCTCACCATCCTATCTTCTAACTCCCACGTTGCCTCCTCGACATCGTGGTTATGCCAAAGCACTTTTACAGAGGAAATAACTTTATTTCTCAAAGTTTGCTATTTCCTATCTAGAATTTGGACAAGAATTTCTTCATACGCTAAGTTCTTCTCCACTTGAATGGGTTCATAAGAAATCACGTGCTTGTAGTCAGGCTTGTACGGACACAACACGGATATGTGAAACACGTTATGGATGTGCTCCAACTCAGGTGGTAGTGCAACTTTGTATGCTACTTCGTCCACTCGCTTGAGTATCTCGAACGGTCCTATGAATCTTGGACTCAGTTTCCCTTTCTTGCCGAAATGGATCTTTCCCTTCCATGGAGATACCTTCAGGAATACAAAACTGCCGACTTCAAAATCTCAGTCTTGCCGAGTATTCGTCGTTCTCCGACTTCGTCCCAACATAATGGCGTTCTGCACTTCCTTCCCTGAAGAGCTTCGTACGGTGGCATGCCGATACTCGCATGGTAACTATTATTATATGTAAGACCCCAACTTTTATAAATAAAGATGAATTTTCTATAAATATCATTTTTGAATATTATGGAATTAATTTGATATAATGTTATAGTTGTGGGTAATATTTATAAATTTTACAAAGTACGCAAGTTGTTATATAATATTCGTTTGGTCGGGGAATATTCGTTTTAACAGGGAATATTCGTACAATGACACAATCATTGGTGGACCCCACAACGGAATTATTGTCTGATTGAGAAAACGACAAAAATATTTTATTAAAAATAACGACGGAAGTTTTACCATTGTTACTGTTGAACTACTCGGTAGTAAAAGTACAGTAATATGTGTGGTTGCATAGTAGCACACGGTATTGATTATTAATGTATATGTGAGAAGTCACTCAGTTTGATTCAATTATTGTCAGTTAATAATATGAATTATTTAGCGATAATGACGTTTTGTTTTATTCGTATTATTAACGTAATAAAACAGAGACATCTTTTTATATAAAACAGAATACTTTATTAAAGTTATTCTATAAATAGAATATATTATATTTTATTTAAAAGATTTTTCTTTAAATATGGACCGCCAGATTAAAGTAATCAATCTGGACCGTTCATGGATTAGTTACTATGCATTCTATTTTTCTATAAATAGCAGCTCATTCCTTCATTATTTCTTACGAATTCACTGAACTCTAGAGAGAGAAACTATAGAGAGAAACTATAGAGAGAAAGAAGAAGAGTATTCTGCTACTTAACTACTTCCTTATTTCAGCTCTTTTTTAAAACGGTAAGGGGTGTTATTCTTTCTTATTCATGAAGAGAACTGTTGTTATTCCATTTCTTATTATTTTGTTGGAATAACCTGTATACGCGGTCTACCCTATACTTGGTGACATTCTTCTATTATTCTGTTGGAACATCCTGTCTGTGTGTTTTACACCGGACCTGGTTCTGTTTTTATTATTATTCTGTTGGAACATCCTGTCTGTGTGTTTTACACTGGACCTGGTTCCATCTTTGTTATTATTCTGTTGGAACATCCTGTCTGTGTGTTTTACACCGGACCTGGTTCCATTATTTATTATTCTGTCGGAATATCCTGTCTGTGCGTTTACGCCGGACCTGGTTCCATTATTTATTATTCTGTTGGAATAATCTGTCTGTGCGGTCTATCACATGCATGGTGATTTCTTTTATTATTCCATTCTTTATTGTACTCAGTTGGTTAAGTTTTGACTTCTATACTCCATGAAATTTGTGGAATATCCTTGATAATTGCGTTTGATAATACACGAATATCCTTGGTCGTAGTGCAGGGGTGATTCGATGATGTGGATTATTTTATTAAGCTGAGTCCCAGCGATCACAATGTTGAAAAACCTTTTAAATCATAAAAGATAGTTGAGTTTATTTTCTACTTGACTCTTTTAATGGATTCCTTGTTCCGCTGCAGTTAAACTTGATGTCTATTATATTTTATCAGTTTAACATTGTTGAAGGCTAATGATAATTTATTCTGCATTATCTTAGTCATAATATTTCTTACTGGGCTAGTTGAGCTCACCCTTTCTTTCACTGTTCTCTTCAGGAAATGAGAACGTAGCTGGGGCAAGTCGGGGAACGGAGTGATGGTTTGAATGATAGTATTAGTTAGTAGTCCTCACTATTCTATGTAATAGTGTATTAATAATTATAATGAGGACTCCTTTTGAGTATGAATACTCTCTAGAAGATAATATTTGTATTCAAACTCGCAGTTTATATTTTTTCGTATTGTACACGACAGTTGTATTAGTAAGTTGTATTTGTATTCTATACTTTGTATCTGACGACCCAAGATGGGTGATGTATACCAAATTTTGGGGGCGTCACATTATACGTAAATTCGACTAAGGGTAGGTGGTCGTCCCAATTCCCCTGGAAGTCCATCATGCAAGTTTTAAGCATGTCCTCTAGCATTTGTATTGTTCACTCACTTTGTCCGTCTATCTGAGGATGATAAGCAGTACTTAACCTTAACTGCGTTCCCATCCTCTCTTGCAAGCTTTTCCAAAATTTTAACGTGAAACACGGGTCTCGGTCAGAAACAATCCACACCGGCACTCCATGTCGTGAAACAATCTCCTTTACGTACAGGCTTGCTAACTGATTCAGATTGTAGCGGATCTTGATTGGCAGAAAATGTGTTGTCTTTGTAAGTCAATCCACGATAACCCAAATGGCATTCAAACCTTTATATGTTACTGGAAGTCCTACCACGAAATCCATCATGATATGCTCCCATTTCCACTTCAATATTTCCAACGGTTGTAGCAAACCACTCGGCCGCTGATGCTCTGCTTTTACACGTTGACACGTAAGACATCTACTAACGTACTCCGCGATTTCTCGTTTCAAATTTGGCCACCAAAAATGTTGCTTCAAGTCCTGGTACATCTTTGTGCCTCCCGGATGAACGGAATATGTCGTATTGTGTGCCTCGTACAAAATCTCCTCTCTCAACTCGGTTACCGCCGGTACCCACACTATAACAACCCGATATTTTCTATATAAATAAATCAGAAATTTTGCGTATAATTTTTTTTATATATTTTAAGGATGAGGATTTGTACAAGATAAGGTGTATATGTATTTATGTGATAAATAAAAATATATTTATTGCATGAATATTTACAAATAATTTTATTTTAAAATTATTGATTATTACAAAGTATATTCTTATAACAATTAATTTATAGTAGAAATATTTTTATTAATGAAAATATAATCATATATTATTTAAATAATATATGGAGTGATTTTCTTATAATAATTATTTTATTATATGAATTTTAGTACAGATTATTAAGTTAATTATTTTACCTTAATTATTAAGGTTAAATATGAAAAAATAAATCAGATATGGAATCAAAACCCTAATTTTGGATTTTTATTAAGGAATGAGAATAATAATATAATATTAATTATCTTTTGATTTTTCAGTGCTATAAATATGTACTGTATATACGTATTGAAGATGGTTGGTCAATTATGGTGTTTAATGTCAAAACCCTAGTTTTACTATGGAAAAACCCTAATTTGAAAATCAATTGCAGGTTGAAGACTGTTACATAACTGTGTTACATGTTTTATGTTGTGTACTAATTGATTAATTAGGTAAACCCTAATTAAAATCTTGAAAACCCTAATTGATCTTTAGAAAAACCCTAATTGTAAAACCCTAATTTTTGAAATGAGAAACCCTAATTTGAAATCTAAACTGGAGTTTGTGATTAGTTAGAAATTGTGTTACTAAAATTAATATTATGTACAGTAGATTTTATTGTTAATTATGGAAAACATAATTAGTAATTTAAAACCCTAATATCTAGAACCCTAATTTGGTAATTAGAAACCCTAATTATAAATTAGTGACCCTACTTACAATAATCGTAAACCCTAATTGCTAAATTAGCAAGGTCAACGATAATTATTATATTTTTAACCCTAATGTTCCTATATAAAGTGATTAGAAAATTTATCATAATTAGGAAACCCTAATTTCAAAATTTTAGAAACTAAAATTTATTTAATTTTATTTTTTATGCAAACACTAAATTAAAAATCCTACAATTGATTTGTGCTAAACCTTAGGGTTAAACCCTAAGGGTCAAACCCTAAGGGTTTGCCAAATGACAAAATTGCCATTAAAATTCCATGCGAAAAAACCAAAATACCCCTCTTGCATTATTGAATTTTTGCCAAGTGTTAGAGTGGTTGGAGTTGGTGACCAACTATGTTGACAATTGTGACTTAGAAACATTGAATTCAGCCTCTAGAGATCAGTCATACATGCATCATACACTTCTATAAATTGATTGGAGAGAGAAAGAATTCATTTATTAGCCATTTTGTGCACAACACTCAAGCAAATTCTCTCAACCTCCATACCTACGAAATTTATAAGCTAGATCAGTCCCAAATATTAGTCCCACGATCACCCAAATCAAATCAGAGGCCAGAAATCAGAAATTAATCGTAGAAGGTATAAAATCCTAGCTTGATTTCTGTCCAATTTTCTGTTGTTTGATATTTGAAATTTTTGTTAAAACATGTTGGTTATAGTGTCTAATGATGATCTGGGTTTCTAGATGTTAGATCCATAACATCTAGAGGCTCGGATTTGAAGTTTTATAAAATCTGGAAATTTATATTTTTGTTGTCTGACAGTGAATGTCAGGCCTTATAGATCTGTGCTCGATTATTGTTTTGGTGATTTAAAGGTTTGAAGTTGTAGTCTGTAATGTTGTTAGTAATCTGAAAGTGGGTTCATGATCATTGCATCTGTAGATTGAAAGTTATTCACGGTCAAAGTTCATTGACCGAACACAAAATCAGTTTTCTGGGTAACCTAGAAAACTGAAGAACGTGTTCTGGCCGTGACTTTGACCGGCCTTGATTTGTTTCTGGAACGTTGTTAGGATGAATATTTGTATCCAGATTATAGTATGTCATGTGTATTACAATTTCAAAACACTTTATAACCTTATAAAGCCTCAGATCGATCGTAGTAATTGGTTAAACCTCGTTGACCGTTAAGCTTAACTTTCTGGGTATCCCAGAAAGTTTAGGCAGTGGTCTGAAAAGTTTTTATTTTACTTAGATCTTGCATCTAAATTATGTTTAGACATTATACATGATCACAACTTGTACTTTGTTGGGTTGTCTACAAATCCTGACGTCTAGAACACCTGTGACATAAACCTATTAACCGGAATAAGTCCACCAAGATCGTTGACCGGCATTGACCAGATTTTTCTGGGCAACCCAGAACGTGATGAACAACCTCTGACAGCTTATTTAGGCCCTTAGATCTCTTTGGTTGTGCATTATTTGATGATGTTTAGTGTTGGGTCGTGTAGTCTTGTATTTATACTACAAGATCTGATCAACAACATGTCCAAAAACACATTACACTGTGCACGATTCTTGGCCAAACAAGGCAACTCGTACACTGCCTATGAATGTTCTTGAGCCTCAAGAACACCTAAGGCGACGGTTTTTGTCGCCAAAGGGCTTTAGCGACAGACTTAATTAAAATTAATTAAATTAATTTCTGAAAATTATTTAAAAATAGTATTTAATTTCTGAAAAATACAAAAATTAATTTAAGTTATAAAAAGTAATTTTTAATAATTTGAAATATTTTTCATAAATATTAGTATTTATTTAAATATTATTGATAATTAATTTATTTATTAAATACATTAAATAAATTAATTAAAAGATTTTATTATATTAAAAATCATTTTAAATGATAATAAGATATTTAAAAATATTTTAAGTTATAAAATATAACTTTTAATATTTTAAAGCAAATTTTATTAATTATTTATTATTAATGATATTAAAGTTATTTAATAATTATATTAAATAATTTAGTTTAAAAATGATTTTAATATTATAAAAAAAATCATTTTAAATGAAAATAAAGTGTTTAAAGATATTTTAAGCTATAAAATATAACTTTTAATATTTAAAGTATAATTTCATTAATAATTTAATATTAATGATTATTAATTTACTATTAATGATATTAAATAAGTAGTTTAAAATAGTTTTATTGATTTAAAAATTATTTAAAAAGAATATAAATGAATTAAAAATATTTTAAGTTATAATTAATGACTTTTAATATTTTGATAATTAGTACATTAATATTTAAATACTAATGGTAATTAATTAAAAATAATTTTAATTGTGTTAAAAATTATTTAAGGGTAATATTAATACTTTAAAAATATTTTGAGTTATTATAAATAACTTTAATATTTTGACAATAGTTTCATTAATAGTTTAATGTTAATTAAATATTAATGATAATAGAATTGTTTAATATTTAAATCATTTAAAAATGATTCCAGTGTTTGAAAATTCATGATAAATTATAATAAATGTTTAAAAATTATTATAAGTCATTTAAAAATAATATGACTGATAATTACAGATATTGACCTACAGGATAGAGTCTTAGACTTGATAATTACCCGATAAAGTTGTCGGTACACCGACATGTTTCAAAAATTGATCTGAACCTAGATAATTTGATTAGATATGTGTTTATTTGTGATTCAATGGTTGTGGAACATGTGTGATAATGTGATTAGGTTATGTGCTGACTGTGAAATGCAGTACTATGTGTTATAGTATATTGTTCTAATCAGTAAAATGATCTTATTACTGATAGGTGGTTATATAAAAGATAAAACTAAGTTGCAAATTGTAAGTAGCGCATCAAGCAAGTATCTTACCTTTGCATTTTCTTTATGCAATGGACATGAGTAAGAATATTTATGAATTATATTATTACTGTATAGATTATTAACCTTATATTATATACGCTCATTGATTATCAACATGTTAGTATATGGTAATTCAGATATATATATATATATATATATATATATATATATATATATATATATATATATATATATATATATATTCTGTTCGTTAATTTCTATAAATGGTTATACAAGTGTCCCCACTTGGATAATCATTGTATGTAATCACATGTTGATACACCTTTGTCAATTACCAGTATATATATATGTTGAATTATAGATTATTGTTGAACAAGATAAAACCTTTGATTTGGAACCCATACAAGTATGAACATATTCCTACACCAGAAAACTTTTATGCGCCCAAGGCGGACAGAGTGAACGATACCCTCGTTCTTGCATGTAGTGTTGATCAATACAGGGTACAACGGGCTAATCACCCCCGTGCCCATAAGTTATGTCGGTTTGCAGATGAATTTCTGTTTATCCTTTTCAAAAATGAAAACAATGTTCATAGTATGTCACCTTAACCCTATTTATAGTCATTACGTAGTTTCAAAAATTTGAAAGAGGGTTGTTATGTTATTATTATCGGTATAGATACTTCACAACTATTGATCTATTGTAGAAGGGTAGTATAAAGAAAACATTTGAATTCTTTCAGCTTATATATACATATAATTTCTATTACTTGCAGGGCACTCAAATGCTCGTCCTTGCTTAATTTAAATGTTTTCAACGAAGTGTGAAGAACTAGAAAGCTCATTCAGAAACAAAGAAAAAGGAAAGCTAACCAAATAAGATTTGTGGTAGTTATGTAATAGTTTGATATTATTATTAAGACAATGATATATATTATCTATTATGGGTTGTAAGGAATGTATTAAAGGTTACGTACTTGGGAGCTAGACTCTGATAATCATGTAAATTAAGTTGATCTTTATATTATTGTTATTATTATTAGTATTATTCCGCTCATTGAAATGGAATCGTGAAGCACCGAGTTCAGATTTTAAGTACCTGGATTTGGGGGCTTTACAGGTTGGTATCAGAGCTATAAGCATGAATTTGCAAAGAGCCCCGAACCTTTCGCTGGTGACTTCCTTATGTGGAATGCACCGAAGCCAGACTCTCCGTAGGGGACGCCGATTCAGTCGGTGGCAAGCTGATAGGTACCCTTGTAAGGTGCTATGGTTGGAAGCACCATGAAAGTTACAGGTTGGTATCAGAGCTTAGGGTTAAAAACCTTAAGTGGGCTAGACCTTAGGCTATAACCTTAGAACAGAGGGAAACGTTGAAAATATAAATAACTCATTTAGAGTTTAAAAAGTGATGAATTGAATAAATTCATCGCCAAACAAAATAAAAGATAACTTATATAAAACTCTTTTTTGCTATGTGTATATACTATATGCTAATCAGGATAATTTATGAGTGTAGATGTCTCTTGGAAAAGGTTTGTTATATACTTATAGCATGAAAAAAGGATCAAATCCATACACCAGAGCTTATATCAAAGCCAATAGCTGAAATAGAGGCTCACAATGAAAATAACTCAGACGAGCTGGTTATCGTGGAAAACATAGTACCAGATCCGGAAATGGTGGAGCTGACAGATAGTGATTCGGACACTAAAGTTGAATCTGATCAAGCATCAGCGGAGGTGAAGGAACTGAGGAAAAAGGTTTCTTCTCTGGAAAGGCTGTGGGAGATAGAGAAGCTGCTAAATAATCAATTGCATCAGGCGTTAATAGAAATAATGGAAGAACAAGATAAGCTTAAAATCCAAATTGATCAGATGGGAGCCACCAGCAACACATCTTGTGTAGCTCCGAGCAAGAAAGGGAAAAAGAAAGATAGAAGACCAGGACTTAGGAAAATTCAACAAGAAGACAGGGAAAAGAATATGGTATCTTTGCGGTTATGAAGGACATACTACTCTGTATTGTCCCGACTATAAATCATGTGCATGTTTTGTTTGTGGAATAGAAGGTCATCAGGCGAAAGGTTGTCCAAGGAAAAGGGCGTAGCGAATAGGTAGTATAGGTTATGTGGTGTAGGTGTGTTTAATGTAATATATAGGATAAGTATGTCTGTGTAATGTAATTTTATAAAACTTTTGTAATGATCAAGTTTGTAAATCTCGACTTTTGTAGTCACAAAGGGATGAATGATGTTTAATGCATTATGTGCTATTCTATGTAAAATATTCGTTAAATGAATATGAATCTAAGTTTAAGTAATGAAACAAATTTAAAATATTAAACTTGTGCGATAAGGTTTAGAATGTAAGTTAAATTTATGATTTTATTTAATCAGATTATGCCGCCTAGACGTCGAACTCAAAATCAAAGGGCAGAAGAATCTGTTAACAACGCTGAGGGACAACAACAAGCAGACCCGATACAAAATTTCGCGAACATGATAGCTCAGGCTCTGCAACAGGGAATACCAGCTGCAGGGAACCAGCCGGACAACCGCTTAGCTAACTTTAAAGACTTTAAGGCTGTAGGACCGCCGGAATTTAAAGGTACAACTGACCCTGTTGAAGCCTAAACTTAGGTCAAAGAGATTGAAAAAACATTCGTGATAGCTAGGGTAACTGAAGGGCAGAAGACCGCTTTTGCCACCTACATGATGAAGGGTGAGGCAAACTTTTGGTGGGAAGCGAATCAGGCAAGGGCAGAAGAAGGTGTGATAACTTGGGATAGGTTCAAAACTTTGTTTTTCAAAAACTATTCTTCACCCAGTATGCAGGCTAGGATGGAGGTGAAATTTTTAGAATTGAAGCAGGAGAATATGACGGTGTCCGAATATGCCGCCAAATTTAATGAGTTAGCTAGGTTTGCCCCGCATCAAGTTGATACCGAGGCTAGAAAGGCGAGAAGGTTTGAGCTGGGATTGAAACCCTGGCTCTACAACAAGGTGGCAGTGTTGCAGATCCCTACATTTGTAGCACTCACGGAGAAGGCGATTATTGCTGAGGAGGGAAGTGAGGCCATGAGCCTCTACAACAAGGAGAGAAAGAATAAGGGTAAGGTACAAGGAGCTGGGAAGGTAGGAACTAATAGTGGGAGCAGGAGTGGAGATGGCAAGAGGAAGGTGAACAACTTTGGGAATGTGCAGGTGAAGCAAGAATGTGTGAAGAAACAGACTGTGTCATGTAAGACTTGTGGAAAGAACCACTCTGGGGAATGTCTGAAAGGAAAATTTGTTTGCTATAAGTGTGGGCAGGAGGGCCATATCTCTCCCAACTACCCCAATCCTAGGATGAACAGTGTGTGTTTTCTATGCTGGTCGACTGAACACAAGGTGATGGATTGTCCGAAGAGGAGGGCGGAGGCAGGAAATGTGATTACTGGCACTGGCAGCGGGACTTTAGCAATCAGTCAACAAAATCAACAACAAAGGTCTACAATATGACTGTCCAAGACGCGATGGCAACTGGCAATGGGATTTCAGGTATTATTCGTATAACTTTAATTTTCTTATATACATAATTTTCCTATATATAGTATATTAATTCTAAAGAAATTTTGAGGGAAGAATTTGAGTTCTTTTAGAAATCAAATTTTCGTTTAATCAGAAAGACAAGCTTTATGTGAATAGTTAAAGATTAGTTCGATCAAAGTTGGTCGAGATCTACTTGCAAAGATTGTGTGTGTTATGTGCCCATATATGTATAGGTTTTAAAACGGTGATTCCGGGGACGGAATCTTTATAAGGGAGGGTGAATGTAACAACCCGATATTTTCTATATAAATAAATCATAAATTTTGCGTATAATTTTTTTTTATATTTTAAGGATGAGGATTTGTACAAGTTAAGGTGTATATGTATTTATGTGATAAATAAAAATATATTTATTACATGAATATTTACAAATAATTTTATTTTAGAATTATTGATTATTATAAAGTATATTCTTATAATAATTAATTTATAGCAGAAATATTTTTATTAATGAAAATATAATCAAATATTATTTAAATAATATATGGAGTGATTTTCTTAGAATAATTATAATAATTATATTATTATATGAATTTTAGTACATATTATTAAGTTAATTATTTTACCTTAATTATTAAGGTTAAATATGGAAGAATAAATCAGATATGAAATCCAAACCATAATTTTGATTTTTATCAAGAAATGAGAATAATAATATAATATTAATTATATTTTGATTTTTTAGTGCTATAAATATGTATTGTATGTACGTATTGAAGATGGTTGGTCAATTATGATGTTTAATGTCAAAACCTAGTTTTACTATGGGAAACCCCAATTTGAAAATCATTTGCGGGTTTAAGATTGTTACATAACTGTGTTACATGTTTTATGTCGTGTACTAATTAATTAATTAGGTAAACCCTAATTAAAATCTAGAAAACCCTAATTAATCTTTAGAAAAATCCTAATTGTAAAACCCTAATTTTTGAAATGAGAAACCCTAATTTGAAACCTAAGCTGGAGTTTGTGATTAGTTAGAAATTGTGTTAATGTGATTAATATCATGTACAATAGATTTTATTTTTAATTATGGAATTGTAAATCCTAATTATAATTTAGTAACCCTAATTATAATAATCGTAAACCCTAATTGCTAAATTAGCAAGGTCAACGATAATTATTATATTTTAACCCTAATTTTCTTGTATAAAGTAATTAGAAAATTTATCATGATTAGGAAACCCTAATTTCAAAATTTTAGAAACTAAAATTTATTTAATTTTATTTTTTGTGCAAACCCTAAATTGGAAATTCTACAATTGATTTGTGCTAAACCTTAGGGTCAAACCCTAAGGGTTTGCCAAATGACAAGATTGTCATTAAAATTCCATGCGAAAAGACCAAAATACCCCTCTTGCATTATTGAATTTTTGCCAAGTGTTAGAGTGGTTGGAGTTGGTGACCAACTATGTTGACAAGTGTGACTTAGAAACATTGAATTCAGCCTCTAGAGATCAGTCATACATGCATCATACACTTCTATAATTAGATTGGAGAGAGAAATAATTCATTTGTTAGCCATTTTGTGCACAACACTCAAGCAAACTCTCTCAAGCTCCACACCCACGAAATTTATAAGCTAGATCAGTCCCAAATATCAGCCCCATGATCACCCAAAATAAATCAGAGGCCAGAAATCAAAAATTAATCATAGAAGGTATAAAACCCTAGCTTAATTTCTGTCCAATTTTCTGTTGTTTGATGTTTGAATTTTTTGTTAAAACATGTTGGTTATAGTGTCTAATGATGATCTAGGTTGCTAGATGTTAGATCCATAACATCTAGAGGCTCAGATTTGAAGTTTTATAAAATTTGGAAATTTGTGTTTTTGTTATCTGACAGTAAATGTCAAGCCTTGTAGATCTGTGCTCGTTTATTATTTTGGTGATTTAAAGGTTTGAAGTTGTAGTTTGTAATGTTGTTAGTAATCTAAAAGTGGGTTCATGATCATCGCATCTGTAGATCGAAAGTTATTCACGGTCAAAGTTCGTTGATCGAACACAAAATCAGTTTTCTGGGTAACCAAGAAAACTGAAGAACGTGTTATGGCCGTGACTTTGACCGGCCTTTATTTGTTTCTGGAACGTTGTTAGGATGAATATTTATATCCAGATTATAGTATGTCATGTGTATTACAAGTTCAAAACACTTTATAACCTTATAAAGCCTCAGATCGATTGTAGTAATTGGTCAAACCTCGTTGATCGTTAAGCTTAACTTTCTGGGTAACCCAGAAACTTTAGGCAGTGGTCTGACAAGTTTTTATTTTACTTAGATCTTGCATCTAAATTATGTTTAGACATTATACATGATCACAACTTGTACTTTGTTGGGTTGTCTACAAATCCCGACGTCTAGAACATCTGTGACATAAACCGATTAACCGGAATAAGTCCACCAAGATCGTTGACTGGCATTGACCAGATTTTTCTGGGCAGCCCAGAACGTGATGAACAGCCTCTGACAGCTTATTTAGGCCCTTAGATCTCTTTGGTTGTGCATTATTTGATGATGTTTAGTGTTGGATCGTGTAGTTTTGTATTTATACTACATAATCTGATCAACAACATGTCCAGAAACACATTACACCGTGCACGATTCTTGGTCAAACAAGACAACTCGTACACTGCGTATGAATGTTCTTGAGCCTCAAGAACACCTAAGGCGACGGTTTCTGTCGCCAAAGGGCTTTAGCGACAGACTTAATTAAAATTAATTTCTAAAAATTATTTAAAAATAGTATTTAATTTCTGAAAAATACAAAAATAATTTTAAAAATTATTTTAAGTTATAAAAATTAATTTTTGATAATTTGAAATATTTTTCATAAATATTAGTATTTATTTAAATATTATTGATAATTAATTTATTTATTAAATGCATTAAACAAATTAATTAAAAGTGATTTTATTATATTAAAAATCATTTTAAATGATAATAAGATATTTAAAAATATTTTAAGTTATAAAATATAACTTTTAATATTTTAAAGAAAATTTCATTAATTATTTACTATTAATGATATTAAAGTTATTTAATAATTATATTAAATATTTTAGTTTAAAAATAATTTTATTATTATAAAAAAATTATTTTAAATAAAAATAAAGTGTTTAAAGATATTTTAAGTTATAAAATATAACTTTTAATATTTAAAGGATAATTTCATTAATAATTTAATATTAATGATTATTAATTTATTATTAATGATATTAAATTTATTTAATAATGATATTTAATAAATAGTTTAAAAATGGTTTTATTAATTTAAATATCATTTAAAAAGGATATAAATGAATTAAAAATATTTTAAGTTATAATTAATGACTTTTAATATTTTGATAATTAGTACATTAATATTTAAATATTAATGGTAATTAATTAAAAATGAGTTTAATTGTTTTAAAAATTATTTAAGGGTAATATTAATACTTTAAAAATATTTTGAGTTATTATAAATAACTTTAATATTTTGGCAATAATTTCATTAATAGTTTAATGTTAATTAAATATTAATGATAACATAATTGTTTAATATTTAAATCATTTAAAAATGATTCTAGTGTTTGAAAATTCATGATAAATTATAATAAATGTTTAAAAATTATTATAAGTCATTTAAAAATAATATGACTGATAATTACAGATATTGAGCTACAGGATAGAGTCCTAGACTCGATAATTACCCGATAAAATTGTCGATATACCGACATGTTTCAGAAATTGGTCTGAACTTAGATAATTTGATTATATATGTGTCTATTTGCGATTCAATGGTTGTGGAACATGTGTGATAATGTGATTAGGTTATGTGCTGACTGCGAAATGCAGTACTATGTGTTATAGTATATTGTTCTAATCAGTAAAATGATCTTATTACTGATAGGTGGTTGTATAAAAGATAAAACTAAGTTGCAAATTGTAAGCAGCGCATCAGGCAAGTATCTTACCTTTGCATTTTCTTTATGCAATGGACATGAGTAAGAATATTTATGAATTATATTATTACTGTACAGATTATTAACCTTATATTATATACGCTCATTGATTATCAACATGTTAGTATATGGTAATTCAGATATATATATATATATATATATATATATATATATATATATATATATATATATATATATTATGTTCGTTAATTTCTATAAATGGTTATACAAGTGTCCCTACTTGGATAATCATTGTAATTAATCACATGTTGATACACCGTTGTCAATTACCCGTATATATATGTTGAATTATAGATTATTGTTGAACAAGATAAAACCTTTGATTTGGAACCCAGACAAGTATGAACATATCCCTACACGGGAAAATTTTTATGCGCCCAAGGCGGCCAGAGTGAACGATACCCTCGTTCTTGCATGTAGTGTTGATCAATACAGGGTACAATGGGCTGATCACCCCTGTGCCCGTAAGTTATGTCGGTTTGCAGATGAATTTCTGTTTATCCTTTTCGAAAATAAAAACAATGTTCATAGTATGTCACCTTAACCCTATTTATAGTCATTACGTAGTTTTAAAAATTTAAAAGAGGGTTGTTATGTTATTGTTATCGATATAGATACTTCACAACTATTGATCTATTGTAGAAGGGTAGTATAAAAAACATTTGAATTCTTTCAGCTTATATATACATATAATTGCTATTACTTGTTGGGCACTCAAATGCTCATCCTTGCTTAATTTCAATGTTTTTAGCCAAGTGTGAAGAACTAGAAAGCTCATGCAGAAACAAAGAAAAAGGAAAGCTAACCAAATAAGATTTGTGGTAGTTATGTAATAGTTTGATATTATTATTAAGATAATGATATATATTATCTATTATGGGTTGTAAGGAATGTATTAAAGGTTACGTACTTGGGAGCTAGACTCTGATAATCATGTAAATTAAGTTGATCTTTATATTATTATTATTATTAGTATTATTCCGCTCATAGAAATGGTATCGTGAAGCACCGAGTTCAAGTTTCAAGTACCTGGATTTGGGGGCTTTACACACACTATCCTTTCGGATCTTGAAATACCGTCTTTATCTATTCGAAATTTTTCTACCTCATTTTCTATAATCCTTATCCTGATTTTCTCACATTCTCCATCTTTCTGCTGTGCTTCCTTTACTCTATCCAACAATGTCGGACAAGCTTCCATTACAAATAACTTATCTTCAGACCTCTCGGGTCCCTTCACTTCTATTTCCAACTTCTCCATATCTCTTATTAACTCCTCCTGAGTTGTTAGTTGACATAATTTTTCCCTTCCTTTTCTGCTCAGAGTGTCGGCAACTACATTTGCCTTCCCCGAGTGATAAAGAATATCACATTCATAATTTTTGATTAATTCTAACCACCTTCTCTAACGCATATTCAGCTCCTTCTGTGTGAAGATATATTTCAGACTTTTGTGGTCCGTGTATATCTCACATTTCTCTTCGTACAAATAATGTCTCCATATCTTTAACGCAAAAACTACTGCCGCTAACTCTAAGTCATGAGTAGGGTATCGTTTTTCGTAATCCTTTAATTGTCGTGGCGCATACGCAATGACTTTGCCATGCTGCATCAGCACACAGTCCAGTCCTCTATGCAATGCATCACTATACACCACAAATCCTCCCGTATCATCTTATAATGATAATACAGGCGCCACACTTAATCTCCTCTTCAATTCTTGAAAACTCTCTTCGTATTTGTCAGTCCATACAAATTTCACTGTCTTCCTCGTCAGATTAGTCAACGGGGTCGCTATCTTAGAAAAATCCGAGATAAATCTTCCATAGTACCCAACTAACCCTAAGAAACTTCTCACCTCCGTCGGTGTTCTCGTTTGTTCCCAACTACTTACTGCTTCGACCTTCTCGGGGTCTACTGAGATTCCATTCTCATCCACCACGAGGCCTAAGAATTGAACCTTCTTCATCCAAAATTCGCATTTTGAAAATTTTGCATACATCTCCTCCTTTCATAGTGCCTCCAAAACAATCTTCAGATGTTCGACATGTTCTTTCTCTATCTTTGAGTAGATCAAAATGTCGTCGATGAAAACTACTACGAATTTATCCAAGTATGGCTTGAAAACTCGATTCATCAAGTCCATGAATGCTGCCGGAGCATTAGTTAAACCGAATGACATTACCAAAAACTTGTAATGTCCATAACGGGTTTGAAACGTAGTCTTCGGTATATCCTCATCACGCATTTTCAGTTGATAATATCATGTCTGTAAGTCGATCTTTGAGAAACATTTCGCTCCCTTTAGTTGATTAAACAAGTCATCTATCCTCGATAATGGATATTGGTTCTTGATCGTTACTCTGTTTAATTCTCGATAATAGATACAGAGCCTCATCGATCCTCCTTTTTCTTCACGAATAGCACTGGTGCTCCCCAAGGAGACATACTCAATCGAATGTAACCCTTATCTAATAATTCTTGAAGTTGTATCATCAATTCCTTTATTTCTACTGGCGCCATACGATATGGAGCTTTCGAAATTGGTGCCATTTCCAGTGCTAAGTCTATTACGAATTCGATTTCTCTGTCTGGTGGAAGACCAGGCAGATCGTTCGAAAACACATCTTGAAATTCATTTACTACGAGTAATCTTTAATTTCTACTCCCTTTTTTAGAGTATCTACGATGTAAGCTAAATAACCTACACATCCTTTCCGGAACAATTTCTTGGCCTGCATCATCGTAATGCAACACGATTGCTTAAGCGATGAGCTACCATGAAACACTACCTTAGACTTACTCGGAGTCTGAAGGTTCACACACTTGTTCTGACAGTCAATTATCGCGACATAGTTATATAACCAATCCATTCCCAGTATTACGTCAAATTCTCCTAGTCTAATAGGAATCAAGTCTACGCTCAGTTCATGTTCCCTAATGTTTATGCGATAATTTTGATAAATGTATTCTACGGGGATTATTTTCTTATTCGCAACTTCTACGCTTAAGGAATCTTCCAAACGTTATCGGGGTATAGTAAGTTTACTAGCAAATTCTTCAGATACAAAAGAACAGTTCGCACCCGAATCAAATAGTACATAAGCATTTATATTATTGAGTGGGATTATACCTGACACCACGTCCTTCGCAGCCACTGCGTCCTGGACGGTCATGTTAAAGGTTCGAGCAGTCGATCGGTTCGGTTGTGCAGGTCCACCAATCATTAACTTGCTTCCTCCTCCCTGGCTTCCGCCAGCTCCACCGCTTCCTTTCTTTGTGTAATCCTTTATTTGGTGCTCTGTCGATCCACAAGCGAAACATCCTCTGATCTTCTTTGGCTTTGGGAAATTTGGTGATATGTGCCCCTCTTGGCCGTAATTATAGCAGGTGTTCTTTCTCTTCTAACACTCTCCCTAATGACTTCTTCCACATTTATTGTAAGCTTCAGTTCTCTTCTTGAAGTTTCCCTGGTGACTCCCACCTTGGTTATTATTTCTGTTGTTATTGTTTTCCCATTTTCTCTTTCCGGAGTTACTTCCTCTGCTGCTGCTCCCTCCACGATGCTCACTACCAGCGTTCTTATTCTTCTCCTCCTTATGATATAGACTTAAGGCGTCACTTCCACCTTCCGCAATGATTGCCTTCTCCAACAATATTGTAAAGGAATCAATCTGGAAGACAGATACCTTATTATACAACCACGGCTTTAACCCTTGCTCAAAACATCTCGCTTTCCTCTCCACATCCACAACTTGGTGTTCTGTAAATTGCGCTAGTTCATTAAACTTAGAAGCGTATTGCGCCACCGTCATATCTCCTTATTTTAACTTTAGGAACCTCGCCTCCATCCTACTCTTCATACTTTTCAAAAAATAATTCTCGAAAAACAGCGTTGTAAACCTCTCCCAAGTTATCGTTCCTTCTCCCGCTCTCTGCTGGTTAGTTTCCCACCAATAGTTTGCTTCGCCTCTCATCATGTATGTGGCAAATACCGTCTTCCGTTCTTCACCCACGTGTGCTATAGTGAAGGCCTTCTCGATCTCTTTGATCCAGGTTTGCGCAACTATCGGGTCAGTGGTTCCCGTGAACTCTGGGGGTCCTACACTCTTAAAATCTTTAAAGGTTGTTACTGGGACAACTTGGGGAACGGGTGGTACGGGTTCGTTTCTTCCCCTCAGAGCTTCTCCCAATAAATCTACCAGTCACTGTATCGGGTCTACAGGTCCTCTCTCATCATTAACTGACTCTTCTTGGACAGTTATTCTACGTCTGGGCGGTATTTTCTGCATCACAAAACTTTCATTTAATTATCTAATTACAACACTTAGACATTTCTCAATTGAAAGGAACTAAAGGTTTATAACACGTTTCTGAAATAAGATCATTTATATTCATATGCTAAATGGTTACAATACACGTTCTTTTCTAGCATACTGCTACAAATGATAACACATATCCCCTAATATTACAAAAGACGGGGACAACACTAGCTTACTACCCCTCCAACATTTCAAAAGTTGGGGTTACTACCATCTCACATCTTACACAAAAGATTGAGATTACAACAACATATTAACAACACATAAATAAAACTACTACACTACTGAGTTTTTCCATCTAGACTCAATCAAACATCCCATGCTCCACGGTGCTCTGATACTCTTTCTGCATAATGTGTGCCACCATATCTCGACTTATGGTATGCCGGGTCTGTCCTTGCTCAGTTGGGTAGTGATTTACCCCATCGATCAATCTCGATCTCCATGGCCGTGCATAGAGCATAGCCCATCTTGTTCATTTTCCTCCTCTTGTACTGCACCTCATCCTCTAGATCATTCACCATATCATTGGAATTCTCCCACTTCTCCTCGAAGTGAATCCTATCCATCACCTCCATCTCTAACTGAGTTCGAAGAGCCTCCTTCTCCGTCCTCTCACTCAAAATCCTCTGCTCCATTTCTTCTAGCTTTCCAGCTAACTCGACGCTCCTCGCCACCGATCGGTGAAACAAGGCCCCCGTCTGGATCCCTGCCTCCTTATGGTGAGCAATTTCCACCTCTATCTCATGCATCACTAGTTGCCTCTCAAGGGTCTTAGTCTCTAGCTCCTCGACTCTATATCCTAATTCCAAAATCTGTTCTTCATATTCTCCTAACATCTGATCCTCGAAAGTAGTCCCGTCAGAGCCCTCCATGGGTTCAGGTTCCTCCTCTATGGGCTCCTCTTCCATAGGCTCCTCATCCGGATCAGATTCCTCAGGTAGAGGCTCTATCTCCTCCTCCTCGTCATCATCGTCAATAGAGGCAACTATCGATATAGGCTCTGCTATCAAGGGTGTCTCATAGACTACGTGGATATCACGCAGCTCCTCCTCTACTACTCGGCTAGGTCCTCCCATGTCAGTCATCCTACAAACACCAACATAAGACAAGACAAACAACAACTCTATCAAAATGTTAAATAACATAAGTTCATTGTATAGACTGAAGTTACATTTCATAACACACTAAATCTCTCAAGGAAAACTCTACATGAGTTTTATCCCCTTCCTAACTTCTAAGTTTTCTTAAGTTATAATCTAAGGACTCTCATTCCTAAGGTTTATAACTATAGCTTTGATATCAACCTGTGACGTCCCCAAATTCGGACCTCCAGTTGGTCACTCAAATTTGGTTCATCACGTGCTCAAAGTATTACCACAATAATTTAAATCATACATCCACAACGGAAAAATTTAATTTAGAATAATATACAATAAGTTATTATAATTATTCCCCCATGTCTCGCAACCTACAGTACATAATAGAATACATAATAGTATCGAATAAAGACCTATTACATAATCCTACTTAAGTTCGAACATAGTCTTAATACAACATGATGATCTTAAACATAAAAGGGATAAGCTAGTCAGTAGCCTTGCCCTTTCCCTTGTCTGTTCCAGAGACACCTCCCTGTTCCTCCTTAACTGAAAGGTTTTAAATAAGAAATGATAAGCACAAATTGCCTAGCAAGTACAATGCAACAAGGGTGTAGGATATAATATCACAAGGTTTGAAATATCGAAGTGACATTTCTAGGATAGTTCAAAGTTTCAGGATAATATCATGAGTAATGAATATCAATAATTCTTATAATAAGAGCGATAATTCAATATAAATCAATAGTGATGTATGAATTCAACGACTATCAATGTATCCAACTGAATAAATAATTTATACCGAGTAGTCACCAAGGACTATTGAACTTCCACTAGAGTTACCAATATTAAATTGATAACCCCAAAAATATCAAGTACTATAGATGATCAGACTACAATACTTTACGTTATGCATAACACCACAATAATATTCATTCACGTGTTGGGGTTTCCAACGTCAAATACTCCCCTTACCAAAAGGGTTGTCCAACTCAGTTTTCAAGATTTTCGCACCAATCAATTGGTTTGGACAACTTTTATAAGCATGCATATAGTCTAGCCGTATCAAATGGCACCGACTCTTTCACAATATTCAAGAACATTACTAAGTTCAACATAAATAATATCTTTCACAAGGGTTTAAGCATATTAGCTCATTTGAACGAAAAAGTAATATAGCATGAATTCAAAGAGATAAGCTTACGGTATTCGTCGAATAAAGAATGCAATTATACTTGCACAATAAGAGTAGATTTCGGATACTTGCCTCAAGCACAGTTTACCAAAGTATCGCTTAACAATATTCTTTCAAATCCTAACATAATGTGATACGCGTATCGGATATTCATTAGTTAAACATATTCTATAAACAACCTTGATAAATATAGTCCAAGTATACACACATGACTCAATCAAGAAACCTTATACGTAGGTTATTACGTAGCTCGGATCTATCGTTAGACTTCATCATTCTAAAACACTTTATCAATTCAAGCTAAGATAGGTGTTAACATGTAAAGCTATCTTTATCAGTGTATCATGAACAAAAATAAACATAATGAAGTTACACTAGCATGCTACATACTTCAGAAATCACAGAAGTCACTTTCCAACTCTGCAGAATGGCGCGGCCGCGCCTGATTTGTACTAAGGAGACGCGCGGCCGCGCGGCTCCCAGTTCAAATCAGGACTGAGCAATTATTTGCTTGGCCTAGCTCATACATCTTTACATACATAACATATATTAACATGTTAAGGGTCCTATCACATCTTTATAGTTTTAATCTAGGTTCCGTCTTGCACAATATGGTGCTAAGTTGGACATCTCAATAATTTAAGACCATTTAAGATTATGAAATCACAAAGTTCAACATGCTTGGTTCTTTAAACATACAAAGTGGTCATATAACTCGTATTAGATATGCTTGTGAGTATTCATATCACATATGTGTTATTAACATTGCTTTGTTTTGAAATATGCTTCCTTTATGCTTTCTTTGAATTACGATACCTAAGTATAATGATATACGTATTTATGATACATAAGTGAGTCTAAGAATATCATCCCGCATGTTCACAATTACAGATACTAACTCTCAAAGTAGTATATAAACATTCACGTTTAAAGTTCATATTTTCATTTGGTAAAACTTACTAATAATTCTAACATGCTCATGCTTCAATATGAAATCCATGTACTGAAGTTAGTATGATCGACATGCATTTCAAAACCATACTAACATTCTTGCAAGGTCAGAATATGCATTACTTCTAGTTCACAATTTTTAGCTTTCCAAATCTTAAAGTTTTCTTTTAATGTTTATACTAAATAGACTAACATGGTTTATTATATACAAAACATCCTCATTCCATGTGTTAAGGTAGTTTATATGCATATACTAGCTAACATAGCATGCTCAGATAAACCAGATATTATAAAACAATCAACAGAATTTGCAGAGGGGAGCGGGCGCACGCCATTTGTACTAGGGATACGCGCGGCCGTGCGGGCTCCCGTTCCAGTCCAGAGACTTCCCAGCCTCGGTAGATAACAAGCCAAATACCAATTTTCTTCACCAATTCGACTGTAACCAAGCCACATTGCATACTAAACATGTTCATAAGCCTATATAACAACTATATAAGTGTTCTACAACCCAATCACACTTCAACTTGGCATAATCCAGAAAATGATATTTCAAGAACTCAAGCTCATTTGACAGATAATGAAATGGAAAATAAGGAAACGGGGTTATACCTTTGCAATATGAAATGAACTTGCTGCTAAATGGAGTCCCAATTCCTTAGAATACTTGTATGCTCTCAATCTCACACTCAATTAAATTCTCAGCAATGGAAAAATGGAAGGAGAGTTCATATTTATAGAAAATCCAATACACAGAAAATGAGATTTTCCACTAAATCAAACTCATGGATGAATGGATTGCATGAGGGGTAACAAGGAGTTGGTAATTGGTTGTTGATTTGCATCATGAAGCCCATTCCCTTCATAATCATTATCTAGCAAAGCTTGGAAGAAAAGAATAACATAGGCCTTAGCCTTTATGTTCTACACGTGAAGTAGAAATAAGAGCAAATGGGACAATAGTTTTGGGACAACTCAATTACTCAGCATTCTTGCACACTTAAGCTATACACTCTTATGTTATATTTATATACAAATCATCCATACATGAGTTATATCTTAATGTTACAATATAATTTACATAATTAATATTTCAAGGTAGTAGATGTGATATGGCAATGTAACATACATGTAATCCATGTATATTTTATTTTAATGTCTAATTATTATTTATAATATGTATGTACTCCATTTAATTACCCACTAGTAACTAATATCCCCTTAAAACTTTATTATTCCAGTTATATTAACTTATTGGAATAGTTTATAATTCTTTGACAGAGTACCTCTTTTAATGCTTCCACACACACACTTAATGTCACATACATGATTATTTATGTAACTTATAATTGCCAAATGTTTTATTATATAGTTTTCTATATAACACATAGTCATTTTAATGTGTCACACCCCATCTTCTTTTTAATGTAAGAACTATATAACATCACATGTCTTGCACACATAATATAAGCGAATAATACCATTCTAATTATGCAACTCACAAGAGCAATTAATAATCACATATCATTAATTAATCACTATTAATATTCTATAATATAAATTAACAATTAATATTAATTAATCATTTTCTTGATAATTCCTCCGTCAATTAATATTACTATTAATATTTAACCGAAATTCTTTAATAACAAATAACAATTAATATAGATTAATTGTTTGCTTAACAATTCTTTCGTTAATTAATTTATTCATTAACATCTCACATCACCGTGCCACACAAGGCTTTCAACGAGTTCATCGCAACTCCATACACTTCCAATTATTCAATTATTTAATATAATTGGGTTAACTCATCTCGTAACACAAAATCATTTATATCCAAATAAATATTCATTTTTATTAATATATTCATTTAATAAGACGTGAAAATTCTCGGGTATTACATCCTCCCCCCCTTATAAAAATTTCGTCCTAGAATTGCTATAAGGTTACAAAAACAGTTGGGGATAATCCCTCACCATCCTATCTTCTAACTCCCACATTGCCTCCTCGACATCGTGGTTATGCCAAAGCACTTTTACAGAGGAAATAACTTTATTTCTTAAAGTTTGCTCTTTCCTATCTAGAATTTGGATAGAAATTTCTTCATACGCTAAGTTCTTCTCCACTTGAATGGGTTCATAAGAAATCACGTGCTTGTAGTCAGGCTTGTACAGACGCAACACAGATATGTGAAACACATTATGGATGTGCTCCAACTCAGGTGGTAATGCAACTTTGTACGCTACCTCACCTACTCGCTTCAGTATCTCGAACGGTCCTATGAATCTTGGACTCAGTTTCCCTTTCTTGCCGAAACGGATCTTTCCCTTCCATGGAGATACCTTAAGGATTACAAAACTGTCGACTTCAAAATCTCGGTCTTGCCGATGCAAGTCTGCATAATTTTTCTGGCAATCTTGAGCTGCCACTAGTCTAGCCCTTATTACTGTCACCACGTCCACAATTTGTTGTACTATGAAAATTTGTTCATGCTAGTTCACAATTATATTATAGAACTTTGGCCAACTTATTGTTCAATTCTTTCTATCATGATATATCATTAATTTATTAAACTTTTACTTGTTGGGTAAACTTGTTGCTCACCCTTGCTATATCATGATAAACATTGCAGATTAGAACGAATACGTCAGATATAGGAAAAGATAAAGACAAGTTCAGCTTGGGATAATAAGTGCAGCTAGAAATGTAATAGTATTGTATGATAATAACATTGTATGTTAGATAGGTTATGAATTATGTATAAGTTAAGATTACTCGACCTTGGGGAATAGTGTATAATGTTTACTGTATAAACAATTTATGTTTATATCTTTCGCAATAGTTATAGAATGATTGTATAAGATCCGTGGTGATTTGGGACCCGGATCTGGGGCCCTCACATCAACTCCCGACTGTAATAGTTTCCCGAGAAATTAAAGACTCAATGGTCGGGGCCTTTCAAAATAGCAAAGGTATATCCACATGGTGCGATTAAGGTTGAGGACCTAAACTCTAACAGAACTTTCAAAGTAAATGGTCAACGCCTTAAGCATTCCTGGGGTAGCGACGTCGACCGTCAAATGACTTCCATTACACTTGGTGACCCGGTACGAGCCGAGTGAATAATCAAGCCGACGACTTTAAAACAAGCACTCGGTGGGGAGGCAACCCCATCTCAGGTATCATTTTTCTACCCTTTTACTTTTCTGTCTAATGTTAATAGTATATTTTGCCTATGAATGATTGGTTAGTAGTGTTAGTAGCTTTTGTTGGTTCTGTTAACATTTTTTACATTAGCTTGTGTTTTGTTGCTTATATAGTTCATTTTTGGTATAACATAAGTTTTTGACCAAAGTGATAGTTTTGATATAGTACAATACTAGTAATAGGGTATATCTTTTGTTAAATGCTTTAGTATAGTATAAATGCTTTTGTTAATGTTTTTTAACAAGTTCTAGTATAGTATAAATTCTTTTGGTATAGTATAACATATATGTTTTGTGTTAGTACATGTTTTGCAATTAGAGTATAGCCTCATTAAGTTTGATTAGTGTATGTATATACATTTTGGAGAAAATTTTATTGGGCTAAGTTTTGGCCAAGTGATTTTATATGGTCTGCTGAAAGATTTAAAATTTTTACCTGGTGCAGGGCCTGTGCCACGGCACCACCATTTTATACATAAAGTCGCGCCGCAAAGCCTGCATCAAATCCCATATTTAAGGTCCCACGCTGCTGATTAGTGGGATTTATACCCACGAATTGAGCACTCTAAACCTTGTGAAGTTACTTGTTTATCATAGTTTATACTACTTTATTATATTTGTTGCTATATTTTGGCTTAAAAGTGTTTTGCAGGGATTATTAGGTCATTTCTAGTTGATTAAGGGAAAAATTATTATTTTCATGTAACCAGCGCCGCAGCACTTGGTTTCCTTTGAAAAGCGGTGCCACAACACCACATGCATGCAACACCATATCACTTCCGGCGCCCAAGCGTGGCTGTTCTATGTAAACATGGCACTGCAACATAATTTATTGATCAGACGGCCTTGACTTGCACCGCAACATCGGTCCAAGGCATAAAGGGTGGCACCGCAGCGCCATCTTTGGTCTCCAGACAGAAAGCAATGTTTAATGACCTAGGGCTTAAGACTTATTATTATGTAGGAGCAACCTCCCAAATTAGATTAGGGAGAATAGAGAGAGTAGAGTTAACTAGTTATAGGAAGAGAGAAAGTTGGATCTTCAAGTACTCCAAGTTCATTGCTTCTTTCACTGCTCGGATTCTACACGGAGAAGAGAAGATGAGTTTTCTTTATCCAGATCTTTCATTAATTTGTGTATTTGAGCATGTTGAATACTTTGATAAAGTTTATTAGTTCTATAATTATAAACTAATCACATTTCTAGGATTGCAATGTAACCTAATGATTAGCTTAATTGAATTTCTCTCCTATTTATTATAATGAATCATGTTTGAATGGGTTATTGTATTTCATGCTTATTTATTGATTGCTTGGCTAAGGAATTGATATAGGTATTAATTGATATTGGAAAATGGATGTTAATGCCTAACCCTAAAATACAATAACACTTGTTGTGACGCCCCCATAATAGATACACATCACCCATTCTGAGTCGCCAAATACATGGTACAGAATTCAAATACAAATTTAATTATACAACTGTCGTGTAAAATAAGACAAAACGTAGCTGAAAGTTTTAACACGGATTTTGTCTTCTAAATAATATCCAAACTCAAATGGAGTCCTCATTACAATTATTATCACACTATTTTATAAAATAGTGAGGACTACTATAGCCACCAACTCGAACCATCACTCTGTTCCCCGACAAGTTCCAGTTACGTTCTCATTTTTAGAAGAGAACAATGAAAGCAAAAGGGTGAGCTCAACTAGCCCAGTAAAAAATATTATGACTAAGATAATGCAGAATAAATTATCGTTAGCCTTCAACAGTGTTAAACTAATAAACAACAAGTTTAACTGCAGCAGAACAAGCAATCCATTAGAAGAGTCAAGTAAAGCATGATATCTACTATCTTCTATGATTTAAAAATGTTATCATCAATTTTATCACTAAGACTCAACTCAATAAATATTTCACATCACTGAATTATCCATGCACTACGAGCCAAGGATATTCATTAGTATCACGTCAACGAATTATCCATGCACTACGGGCCAAGGATATTCGTGTTATCACCAATGGTCATGATCATGCCAACAACTGTCCATCAATGCACTACGGGCCAATGAGGACATTTACCACATCATTTGTAACATTACATGTCATAATTATACCGAATAATCTCTAGTCATAATCTTACCAATTAATAGTTCATCTATGCACTACGGGCCAAAGATGACTTTCATAATAATATAAGCATGAGGATGATGACAATGATATAAGAATTCAATTAAATGAAAGCAAAAAATAAATTTTAAAGATTTATAATTTAATTTACCTAGAATTCAATAATGTCCAAATTTTCAACATGATACTATTTTGTGGAGTAAAATTCAAGAATAATATTGTTTCAAAAATGATTTGGACCGAAAAGAAATCAATTTTTATCATGAATAGTACCCCGGGTGAATAGTACCTTAGTGAATAGTACACTATGAATAGTACTTTGAGAATAGTAACCCGTGAATAGTACCCCGGCATAAAAAAAATTTAAAATCATCAAGAATACTCAAAATAATATTTCTATGAAAAGATACTGGATGAAGCGCAAATTTTTAGGACATTCTACTAATTTCATGGAGTATAGAAGCAATACTTTAACAAAATAAGTGTAGAATTCAGAATCTGAAATAAAATAATATTACTTACATACTACAGATTATGGAAGAAAATATTATTTCATACGATTATTGAACAAAACTAATATCCCTTACCTTAAAAAGAGAGTACTTCTGACTGGTAGGGAGTGGATATTCTTAAAGAAAACTTGTACTATTTTCTACACTCAAAGGTTCCTAAAACTCAAAAGAAATACGCTCAATATTATAGAAGAAGAATTTTTTGATTCTTGTGTGATTTTCAATTCTCAACTAAGCATTCTATTTATAGGAGAATGGAAGGATACTGTTTAAATTTAGAAAATCACGGGCTGCACATGAAAAGTTTCACAGGTGCAGATGACTGAATTCGAAATTCACATGATTTACTATGCAAACATTATGCATAATAAAATATAATATATTCTATTTTTCATAGAAAAAACAAAACTTATAATATATATATATATATATATATATATATATATATATATATATATATACAGTTCGGATCTTAAGCTCACTCTTTATTCAACTCACCCGAGCTCACCCCCCTTTAGCGACGGACCCGGCGATGGTTCGGTCATACAGTCGTCGTCTATACTTTTAGCGACGCTATATGTTGTCCATCGCTAAAAGTATAGACGACGGTTGTATGACCGAACTGTCGCTGGGTCCGTCGCTAAAGGTGGGGTGAGCTCGGGTGAGTTGGATAAGGGATGAGCTTAAGATCCGGACTATATATATATAAAACAAAACTGAGATAACTTTTACCTACAGTTTTGAAAAATGGGTAAGTGGGGTCCAAATAATAAGCAAAATTTACAATAAAAACTTCATAAAAATCCCGCAATCTTTTTAACAACATTTATTCATCAATAATATAACTTGCAATATTAACAACCAGATCATTCTCAGGAAAGAGGGGGCTTTTCGATTAGGATATCTCCCTATTGGAACGCAATTAGGTGACCAAACCCCTTTTCTCGATAGAATTTTTTAGACATTGTCAATAATGCAAATAATAATATGAAAACTTATCATCTTAATTATTGATTTAATAATATAAAATATTGAGCATATGATACTGTGACAATAATAGAATCAATAATGTGAAAAACTATGTAACGCCCCGAAATCTGTTCTATCTTCACACCTGGTGTGAGACCCCAGATTTTATGAATAAATATTGAATTTTCTCGACATAATTTTTTAATATTATGGTGTGAATTTGAGATAATGTTATAGTTGTGGGTAGTATTTATAAATTTTGCAAAGTATGCAAGTTGTTGTATTATATTCGATTGGTCGGGGAATATTATTTTTGTCAGGGAATATTCGTACGACGGCACAATTATTGGTGGACCCCACAACGAAATTATTGTCGGATTGAGAAAACGACAAAAATATTTTATTAAAAATAACGGTAAAAGTTTTACCGTTGATACTGTTGAACTACTCGGTAGTAAAAGTACAATAATATGTGTGGTTGCATAGCAGCATACGGTATTGATTATTGAGGCTTACATGATTAGTCACTCAGTTTGATTCAATTATTGTCAATTAATAATATGAATTATTTAGCGATAATGAAGTTTTTTTTATTCGTATTATTAACGTAATAAAACAGAAACATCTTTTTATATAAAACAAAATACTTTATTAAAGTTATTCTATAAATATAATATATTATATTTTATTTAAAAGATTTTTCTTTAAATATGAACCGTCAGATTAAAGTAAATCAATCTGGACCATTCATGGATCAGTTACTATGCAGTCCATTCTCATATAAATAGAAGCTCATTCCTTCATTATTTCTTACGAATTCACTAAAACTCTAGAGAGAGAAACTATAGAGAGAGTTCTTCTTCTATAATCTTGAGCGTATTTCTTTAGAGTTTAAGAAAGCTTTGAGCGTAGTGCAAGTTTTCTTCGAGTATATCCTCGACCTACTAGTCGGAGTACTCTTCTTTCAAAGGTAAGGGATATTATTTGTTGTACTCACAAGGGGTATTCTTTCTTTCTTATTCATGAAGAGAACTTTTGTTATTCCATTCTTTATTAGTTTGCTGGAATAACCAGTATACGCGGACTACCCTATACTTGGTGACATTCTTATATTATTTCATTCTTTATTATTATGTTGGAATAACCTGCCTATGCGAAGTACCGCATACATAGTGAAATTCTTCTATTATTTCATTCTTTATTATTATGTTGGAATAACCTTTTTATGCGAAGTACCGCATACATGATGAAATTCTTCTATTATTCCGTTCTTTATTATTCTGTCGGAATATCCTGTCGGTGCATATTACGCCTGACCTGGTTCCATTATTTATTATTCCGTTCTTTATTATTCTGTCGGAATATCTTGTCTGTGCGTTTACGCCGGACCTGGTTCCATTATTTATTATTCTGTCGAATTATCCTATCTGTGCGTTTACGCCGGACCTGGTTCTATTCTTTATTATTCTGTTGGAACATCCTGTCGGTGCGAATTTCACCTGACCTAGTTCCGTTATTATTATTCTGTTGGAATTGTAACAACCCGATATTTTCTATATAATTAAATCAGAAATTTTGCGTATAATTTTTTATTATTTTAAGGATGAGGATTTGTACAAGATAAAGCTTACGTAATTATGTAATAAATAATATATATATATATATATATATATATATATATATATATATATATATATATATATGTACGTATATATTACATAAATGTTTACAAATAATTTTATTTTAAAGTTATTGATTATTATAAATTATATTCTTATAATAATTAATTTTAGAGCAAACATGTTTTTATTAATTATTTTCCATGAAAATATAATTATATATTATTTGAATAATATATGAAATGATTTTTAGAATAATTATAATAATTATTTATTTTATTATATGAATTTATGCAAGATTAATTAGGTTAATTATTTTAATTTAAATAATAATGTTATATATGACAGTTAAAAATCAGATATGGAATCTAAAACCCTAATTTTGGATTTTGATCAAGGAATGAGAATAATAATATTATATTATTATTTGTCAGTATTATAATTAGGTATGCTATGTGTGTAAGGTTAATGTGAGGATCAGTTTTGATGGAACAATTTTAATGTTACTGTTAAACCCTAATTCAAAAGTCGGATGTCAGCTTAAGGCTGTTATGTAATCATGTTGATGTGGGTAACGACTGTTGTTATAGATATTAACCCTAATTAGGGAGAACCCTAATTTATAACCCTAATTAATATTTTGGAAACCCTAAATTAAAACTCAATTTGAGTACTGGTTAATGCAGAAAACCAAAATTTCAAAATATATAATGTTTTGAGTACATGATAATCAGAATATAGAATTTCGTGTTATATGATTATATGAATACGATAAGGTTTAGAATGTAAGTTAATAAGAATAATTTATGATAATGCCGCTAAGACGAAAACGAAACCCAAGGATAGAAGAACCTGTCAACAAAGCAGGAAGATAACCAGACCCGATGCAGAATTTTGCGAATATGGACGATCAAGCTATGCAAAACGGAGTACCAGCCGCGGAAAGATCAGCCAAATAATCGAACAACAAACGTCAAATACTTCAAGGCAATCTTACTGCTAGGATTTAGAGGATCAACTGACCATGTAACAACGTTTGTGATAGCTAGGATAACGAAGGGGCAAAAGACAGTTTCGTCACTTATACGATAAAAGAAAATGAGATAAAGGACAAGTCTGTGTGTTTTAAGTGTGAATCAATGGAGTATAAGGTGGAAGACCGTACCAGAATGAGAAGGAAGGCAAGGAATGCGCAAACAAGGAAAGGCAACAGGACATTGGCGACAACGGGACCAACATCAACAAACGAACTAACAGAATCAACCGCAAGCGTCTTCAACATGACCGTTCGAGAAACTGTAGCAGCCGGGAATGCAACTCCAGGTATTATTCGAGCAAATTTTATTTTCTTACATATTATTTTCTTATATATAATAACTTATTTTATAAAGATATTTTGAAAGAGGAATTTGAGTTCTCTTAGAAATCAAATTTCCATTTAATCAGAAAGACAAGCTTTATGTGAATAGTTAAAGATTGGCTCGATCAGTTATGATCGAGATTTACGTACAATGATTGTGTATGCTATGTACCCTGGTATGTATAGGTTTTAAAACGGTGATTCCGGGGACGAAATCTTTATAAGGGAGGGTGAATGTAACAACCCGATATTTTCTATATAATTAAATCAGAAATTTTGCGTATAATTTTTTATTATTTTAAGGATGAGGATTTGTACAAGATAAAGCATACGTAATTATGTAATATATATATATATATATATATATATATATATATATATATATATATATATATATATATTTATATTTATTACATAAATGTTTACAAATAATTTTATTTTAAAGTTATTGATTATTATAAATTATATTCTTATAATAATTAATTTTAGAGCAAACATGTTTTTATTAATTATTTTCCACGAAAATATAATTATATATTATTTAAATAATATATGAAATGATTTTTAGAATAATTATAATAATAATTTATTTTATTATATGAATTTATGCAAGATTAATTAGGTTAATTATTTTAATTTAAATAATAATGTTATATATGACACTTAAAAATCAGATATGGAATCCAAAACCCTAATTTTGGATTTTGAACAAGGAATGAGAATAATAATATTATATTATTATTTGTCAGTATTATAATTAGGTATGCTATGTGTGTAAGGTTAATGTGAGGATCAGTTTTGATGGAACAATTTTAATGTTACTGTTAAACCCTAATTCAAAAGTCGGATGTCAGCTTAAGGCTGTTATGTAATCTTGTTGATGTGGGTAACGACTGTTGTTATAGATATTAACCCTAATTTATAACCCTAATTAATATTTTGGAAACCCTAAATTAAAACTCAATTTGAGTTCGAGACTGCTATGTAACGGTGTGATTACGATTAAGGTTAAGTATTATATGATTTTATGATTAATTAGGTAAACCCTAATTAATATTTAAAAATATTAATTTCTAGAAACCCTAATATTTATTTTATAAACCCTAATTTATTTAAATTGTAAACCCTAATTGTTGATTGGAAAGCTTAATGCTAATTATTGGGTCTTAAACCTAATTAGCAAGTGCCAAATAATTAGAAAACTAATCTAATTTAGAAAACCCTAATTACAAATTTTATAAACTAAAATTTTGTTTTTAATTTTATTTATTTATTTATTTTTATTTTTTGTACAAACCTTAGTTGGAAAATCCTATAATTTGTGCTAAACCTTAAGGTTAAACCCTGAGGGTTTGACAAGTCTCAATTTTGCCATTAAAATAATTTACCAAATGACCTTTTTGCCTCTCATGTATAATTGAAGGTAGCAATAGGTTTTGACCTTAGAGGGAGTTGGTGACCAAATCCAACCACCTCATGTGCCTTAAATCTCAGTAGATCAGCCCAATAGCCAGCCAAATACATAGCATACAAGTTGTATAAATAGATTTGAAGAGAGAGAAATGTCATTAGTTACTTACATTTTTCACAAACACTCAACTAGACTCTCTCAAGCTCTCACCTCCGAAAATATCAAGATATAGCAGTCACAAATCAAGCCCCACGATCACCCATAACCAAATCAGTGGCTAGAATCAAGAATTTGAGCATGAAGGTATAAAACCCTAACAAAAATTTCAACCCTTGATCTTCTGTTAAAAGTTGTGATTATGTGTTGTAATTTGTTCTATGTAGTGTCTATAAGTGATATGGGTTGCTAGATGTTAGATCCATAACATCAAGAAGCTCGGATTTGATGATTGTAAAAATATGAATTTTTTTTCAAATGAGTCTGACGACCAAATGTCAGACCCTTTAAATCTTTGGTTGTTATCTGTTCTTGTTGTCTAAATGCTTCATCGTGTTGTATGATGTGAGATGTGTGTTCTTAAACTTTTGGTAGGACTAGATCATGCACAGGTTGTAAGATAATCGTGGTCAAAGTCAGTTGACCGACCACGAAAATTGGAAATCTGGGCAGCCCAGATTTCCCAGGTGGTTCTGACAAGATTTTTAAAGCTTCTGATCTCGTCGGTTTTTGATGTTTTGGGCCAGTTGCTGATTTATTGTTGTAGCTTGATATGAAGACTACATATTAGAGTCTTAGGACAACCTAAATACTTAATGGGATCCAAGTTATGCAAGGTCAAACATGAGTTGACCGTCTGCTTATGAACATTTCTGGGTTTTCCAGAAATGTTCAAGAGCAGTTTCTGGAGACCACTTTGACCGGCTTTAATTTCTTTACTGTGTTGATGTTATATCTATATTATGTTATGCAATTGGTCATTGACATGTATTCTACATTATGTAATCTTTATATTACACAGAGTAAGCCCACAATGCTAGATTCAAAGCCTCCAAAATAGGTACCTTGGCTGTTCTTCATTTCTGGGTAACCCAGAAAATGAAGAACAGGCCTGACAACGTTTTTAAAGCCCCGGATCTCTCTTATGTTATGCTTTTTGGCCATGTTTATTGTTGAATCGTGTAGTATTACACGAGTACTACAAGATCAAAGTCATATCACACCTAGAAGCTTTATGATCTGTTACATATTGTTGGTCAAACCGAGTACATTGGTAGTAGTCGATGAATTTCTGGGCAGGCTCAAGAACACGGAGAACACCTATAGCGACGGTTCTGTCGCTATAGGTGGTCTTTAGCGACAGTTTCTAAATAAAAATTATATTTTTATTAAATAATTAGTATTAATTAGTTTTTAATTATGAAAAATACCAAATAAATTCCTAAAAATTATTTTTAAGTCTGAAAATTAGTTTTTAATTATTTTGAATATATTTCATAAATATTTAATATTTTTGAAATATTAAAAGTATTTAATTTATTTAATTATAATATTAAATAAACTATTTAAAAATAATTTTAATACTTGAAAAATTATTTAAAATTATATTATGTTAAAAGAAAATATTTTAAGTTATTTCGATAACTTTTAATATTTTGTGATGAAATTTTATTAATAAATTAATATTAATGATATTTAAGTTATTTAATAAATGTATTAAATAAATGATGAAAAATAGAATTAATGATTTAAAAATTATATAAAGGTTATAAAAATATTTTAAGTTATAAAATATAACTTTTGATATTTTGTCATGAAAAATATTAATATTTTAATATTAATGATATTAGATTTATTTAATAATTATATTAAATAAATTAGTTTAAAAAATAATTTTAATATTAGAAAAATCATTTTACATGAAAATAAATAGTTTTAAAATATTTTAATTTATAAAATATAACTTTTAATATTTAAAGTTAAATTTCATTAATTATTTACTATTAGTGATGTTAAAGTTATTTAATATTATATTAAATAAATTAGTTTAAAAATGATTTTGATATTATAAAAATCTTTTAAAATGATAATAAATTGCTTAAAGGTATTTTAAGTTGTAAAATATAACTTTTAATATTTAAAGGATAATTTCATTAGTAATTTAATATTAATGATATTAATTTAATAATAAATGATATTAAGTTTATTTAATAATTATATTAAATAAATAGTTTTAAAATAGTTTTATATATTTAAAAATCATTTAAAAATGATATAAATGAATTAAAAATGTTTTAAGTTATAACTAATGACTTTTAATATTTTGATAAATAATACATTAATACTTTAATATTAATAATAATTATTTAAAAATAATTTTTATTCTTTTAAAAATTATTTAAGGGTAATATTAATACTTTAAAAATATTTTGAGTTATTATAAATAACTTTAATATTTTGGTAATGGTTTCATTAATAGTTTAATATTAATTAAATATTAATAATAATAGAATTATTTAATATTTAAATCATTTAATTATGATTCCGGTGTTTGAAAATTCATAATAAATTATAATAAATAATTAAAAATTATTATAAGTCATTTAAAAATAATATGACTGATACTAAGTTACAGGATAGAGTCTTAGACTCGATAATTACTCGATAAAGCTGTCGGTACACCGACATGTTTCAGAAATTGATTTGGACTTATATAATTTAAGTAGATATGTGTTTATTTGTGATTCAATCGTTGTTAAACATATGTGACAATGTGAATAGTTATGTGCTGACTGCAATAAGCAGTGCTATGTGTTATAGTATGTTATTCTAATCGATCAAACGATCTTATTAATGATAGGTCGTGAGATAAACGATAAAACTAAGTTGTGAACTGTAAGCAGCGCATCAGGCAAGTATCTTACCTTTGCATTTTCTTTATGCAATGGACATGAGTAAGAAGTTTTAGAATTATATTATTATTATGCTATATTATTAACCCTATTGTGACATATTCTATATCCGATTATTGTTTATCAACATGTTAGTATATAGTAATTCAGGTATATATATTCTGTTCGTTAATTTCTAAATATGGTTATAAAAGTGTCCCCACTTGGATAATCACATGTGTGTGTATATATATATATATATATATATATATATATATATATATATATATATATATATATATATATATATATATAAGCCGTCTAAGCTATTTGACCAGCTAGACACAGATTTATAAATATCGTTGAATATGATAAAACTTCTTTGTATCCAATCAAATTATTTTGGTTCGAATTCCAGACTAGTATGAACATCCCGAACAAGGAAAAACTTTTATGCGCCCAAGGCGGACAGAGTGAATGATCACATCGTTCTTGCAATGTAGTATTGATCAATACAGGGCCCATAGGATGTACACCCTCGTGCCCGTAAGTTATGACGGTTTGCGGATGAAGTTCTGCTAAACCTATTCAAAAATTGAAAATAATGTTCATAGTATGTCAACTAAACCCCATATATAGTCATTACGTAGTTTCAAAAATTTGAGATAGAATTGTTATGTTAGTATTATCGGTTCAGTTTACTTCACAACTATAAATTCGTTGTAGAAGTGATGTACAAAGAAAATATTTATTTCTTTCAGCTACTTATATTTATTATTATTATTACTTGCTGGGCACCCAAATGCTCATTCTTGCTTTAAATTAAATATTTTCAGCTAGGCATGATCAACCCGAAGGTTCAGACATGAACAAGTGAAAAGGAAAGCAAGCAGATTATGTTTAACGGTATCTTTTGTAATAGTTAGACAATATATAGACAATGATATTTATTATCTATCATGTAATATATTGTAGTAAAGGTTGCGTACTTGGGACTAGACTTTGATAAATATAAATTAAGTTTGATATTTATATTATTGTTATTATTATTAGTATTTTTCCGCTCATAGAAATGGTATCGTGAAGAACCGAGTTCAGGTTTCAAGTACCCGAGTTTGGAGTCTTCACAGGAATAACCTGTTTATGCGAAGTACCGCATGTATGGTGATTTCTTTTGTTATTCCATTTTTCTTATACTCAGTTGGTTAAAACTTTGACTTCTATACTCCATGAAATTAGTAGAATATCCTTGATATTTGCGCTTCATCCAGTATCCTTTCATGGAAATATTCTTCTGAGCATTCTTGAATTTTACTCCACAAAGCAGTATCATGTTGACAATTTGGACGTTATTGGTTCCTGGATAAATTAATTCTTGAACTTCTTTTATTGAATATTATGTCATTGTCATCATCCTCATGTTTATATTTTATTGAAAGTCATCTGTGGCCTGTAGTGCATAGATAGACTTGGTATGATTATGACCAGGGATTATTCGGTGTAATCATGACCGTAATGTTACAAATGATGTGGATAAAGTCATCTGTGGCCCGTAGTGCATAAATAGACTTGGTATGATTATGACCAGGGATTATTCGGTGTAATCATGACCGTAATGTAATGAATGATGTGGTAAAAATCCTCATCTGCCGTAGTGCATTGATGGACAGTTTTTGGTATGATTATGACTATGGATTCTCTTTGGCCGTAGTGCAAAGATGAATTATTTTATGGCATGATCAGGACCGTTGATGAAAACATGATTATCTTTAGCCGTAGTGCATGGATAATTCGTGATCGTGATACTAAAGAATATCCTTGGCCGTAGTGCAGGGGTGATTCGATGATGTGGATTATTTATTAAGCTGAGTCCCAGCGATAAAAGTGATGAAAAACCTTTTAAATCAGAAAAGATAGTAGATTTTATTCTCTACTTAACTCTTTTAATAGATTGCTTGTTCTGCTGCAGTTAAACTTGATGTTTATTATATTTTATCAGTTTAACACTGTTGAAGGCGAATGATAATTTATTCTGCACTATCTTAGTCATAATATTTCTTACTAGGCTAGTTGAGCTCACCCTTTCTTTCACTGTTCTCTTCAGGAAATGAGAACATAGCAGGGACTTGTCGGAGAACGGAGTGACGGTCCATAAGATAGCATTAGTAGTCCTCACTATTATGTAAAATAGTGTATTAATAATTATAATGAGGACTCCTTTTGAGTTTGTATAATCTCTAGTGGACAATAATTGTATTCAAACTCACAGTTATATTTTGTGGTATTGTACACGACAATTATATTAGTAAGTTGTATTTGAATTATGTACCATGTAAGTGGCTACCCAAGATGGGTGATGTATACCTAATTTTGCGGGCGTCACACCCGGATTCCGTACGTCACGAGTACATCATTCATCCAATATACATCATTATATACTGAAATATAACAACATACACTCTCAAATCCTAGGTTCTGGAAACCTTATAACCTTTTTCATTACAAATAATGAGAAATACATTATTCCTTTCATCTTACAAGAGTGACTTTTATTTGCCACCAAGGATACTTAATAGTTCATTAATTAGTCTATAGTTCAGTTTTATCTTTCTATATTACAAGTCTTTATTTGATCTTCTCGCTCATTCACCTTCTGAATGGTCCTTCATCTGGATACCGTCAGCTTGATCTTTACAGGATCCTTAAGTTCTTCTAACCTCGTTTGCTAAAAATGTTTTTCATTTAAAGCAAGTGTGAGCATTCAATTGCCCAACAAGTCAGAACAGTTAAACAAACAACTTCAAGAGTTTAAACATTTCCTCAGAACTTCGATAATCGAACAAAGGTTATGAAGCAACTTAAATAATAAGAATAGTCCCGATTCCTATCATCTTAAAACATCTGTCATTTTCACTTTGAAATACTTTCATTCCTCTACCTTTTTAATACACATTATGTCTGGCTAGAATCATTAGCACATACTTAATCAATAACGGTTCATGTATAAATAGAGCATACTTATATTGAACAGTCAATCATAGAACAGTTCATATCATAAAAACACCGAAGTGTTCAAATTATGGTACAAGGCCTCATACATACTACCACCTCGTACATACATCGCACATATGCACATAGACAAGACTTCTCAATTTTGACATCTGAGAAGTTTAAGAAACTAGAATTCATTTAGAATATGAATGAAGTTAGGAAACTTGCCTTACGCCCAGCTACAGCTTACGCTGAACTGCTCATTCCAACTCTTAAGTAACACACAAGGAAAACATAAGCACCAATTAGTCATATATTTGATTTACGCATTGGTTTAAACTTCACTTTACTTCTTAGGGTTTGCGTTCTTGAAAATTAAGCTTACGCGTCTAACTTCCTTTACCAATTTACGGCTTCATGACATACGGAGATGTCTTACTTAGAACGTTCATCATCTTGGATGATTTATATTCTTATCTAACTCACATTCGGCTTTTATTAATCTTATTACCGTTCATTACGGCTTTCTTGATAATTCATTTAATACTTTCGTTATCTATTACATGAACCCCATGTTAATTACTTATTCTTAGTGTCAAAGCTATACCGATTGTTGTATGCTAAGACCAAGCGTCCATCGTAACAACGTTACGTTCACATCATCTATACGCTTCACACTTAGCTTTCATTATCATGACATAACATTGAAATATTATCCATTACCCTCGTCACTCAACGTCTAAGGAATCACAACCATAGCAATCCCTCACATTCATTTATCACGACTACGATCCCCGAATATCGGTTCCGTAACTCGCACTTACAATCTTTGTCTTTTAATCTTGTTTAATCTTTCCGTTCAACCTTTACTACAGGTTTAATTCACTAGAATAAGTGTTACATTAGTTGCACTATATGTTCATACTTGTTTCTTATACATCCCCTAGTAATTGAGCAATAAAAATCTTATTTCTGGGCATTACCCTGCACCGGCGCTGCGGCGCCGTGCCCCTTCCTGTACCTCGCACTGCAGCGCCCCCTACTTCACCTTCTTCCTTTGGTCTGGCGTTGCGGCGCCAAACCCTTTGTTATCTCTCGCGCTACGGCGCCACTCTCTAGAAGTTTATGGTCGAGCTCGCGCTGTGGTGCCACTTCCCAAAACTCAACCGGCGCTGCGGCGCCGAGCCTAAACCCTAGAAATTTTTCTAAGTGTTAAATCCAATTTGAGACGCTTACTTCCCGATCTCATAACTCCTTCGTTATAACTCGGAACAAGGTTATTTCAAAGCCATTCTCTTTCTTATCTTACGTACTTCAATACCCCTTGGATAGAACTTCGTTCTGAATCCGTTAATGTGCCATTCGATTGGCTTGATCTTCACCCTTCGTTCATTTTTACGCTTTTAGTGTTCTTCCCTCGTTCTTCATTTTAATCGATATTTTGGATTATGATTCCACTTTTTATTGGAATTTGATGTTATAGAACTCCATTCCTTACTTATTTCACCTACTCATTCATATAATCCACTCGAATCACTCAAAATCCTCATGAATCTTATACTTCCTTAAGAAATTTACAAACTAAACTTCTAATTCTTATTTCTTCTTTTCTGAATGATTTCAACCATATGAAATCATTCCTATCATTATTTACTTCTTATTCTCATTAAGCTATGTTTTCAAACATAAAAACTTAAAGAAAATTTAAAAGAGACTAGGTTCCGGATTACCGTTCTTCTTTAATCTTCTCCCGTCGGACAAAGTTTGTACGCGGCCTAGCCTTTCCTCTTCCTTCTCCTTCCCATCCGACCTCTCTCTCTCTCTCTCTCTCTCTCAAGTGTGGAGGATTTTCAAAATCCTAAAATATGAAATCTAGCTTCCTAATTATAAAAAACCAAAGCTTAGGGCAAATCGGTCATTTCGCCCCCCACCTCCTTACTATTCCCACCTCCTCCAACACTTAGCCACCAAGTTTACTTGGCCACCACCCTTACTTGGTGGCCAAGTAGCTGGCCCACATGCCCATGGGTCATCCCATGGGTTATCCTTATGGTTCTTACCCATCCGTTTACCCATCGGTTCGATCCGCGGTTTCTTTTTTTGATTTGGGCCTTAACCCTAATTCTTATTGGGCCTATCTTGGGCTTGTTTTCACAAAGCATTAGGCTTGACATAATCCAAGTCCAATTGGATTCTACAAATTCCACGAACTAAAGTCCATTAAGACTCATCGTATTCTACGCATTCCATTATCGTATTCTCGTATTCTCTTCGTATATCGTTCGTACGATATTCGTATTATACGTCGTAATAATCTTCGTACTATACTCGTATAATAACTAGTATTACACTCGTATTTCTCACGCATAATAACCCTAATTATTATACGAAATTATTAAATTCTCTAAACTTACTTTTCCTAACCCTTAGGTTTTAAGTCCGCAGACGAAAACTTCGTTTTTGCCATAACTGAAATATTATTGAATATTCCATCACGTCTCAAAATTTTACGTAATCTTTAACTTCTCAGAATTTCAAAATAAATCTCCAAGCAGAAATGGATGAATAGTGCCTATTTCGTCTTTTTCCACGAAATTTTTTTTTTCCAGAATTTTTTTTATTTTCGTCTTGAAAATTCCTATTTATTCAATCTAGCTCGTAGCCAGAATCCTCCCGACTTATAACTATCCTAGGTTATAGAACGATTAATAAACACATAGCACATAATGGTATTAATAAAAATTAGTTTTATTAATAGCTAATTCTTTAAACCTAAATTCTTGACGATCCGAATTTTCGGGTCGTCACAAACTATGCAGCAATTACTGTAGCAATAATTGAGTATAACTGAGTGACTTCTCACGTAAGCATCAATAATCAATACAGTGTGCTATTATGCAACCACGCGTATTACTGTATCACCGTGTATTTCAATAGTTAACGGTAAAACTTTCGCCATTATTTTTATAAAAAGATATTTCTGTCGTTTTCTAACTCTGACAATAATTTTGTTATGGGGTCCACCAATGATTAAGCCGTTGTACGAATATTCCCTGTCAAAACGAATATTTCCCGACCAATCAAATATTTTATAACAATTTGCTTACTTTACAAAATTCATAGATATTACATACAACTGTATCATTATATCAAATCCACACCATAATATTCAAAAATATATTTCGAGAAAAATTTATCTTTATTCATGAAAGTTGGGGTCTTACAACCTCCTCTTCTTATGAAATTTCGTCCCCAAAATTAGTGTACGTACCTAGTATGACGAATGGGTGAGGATACCTTGATTTCATTCCAAATTCTAACTCCTCGGTAATTTTCTCAACATCGTGGTTTCTCCACAAAACTTTGACTTGAGGTATAACCTTGGAGCGCATAATATGTTCCTTCTTATCCAAGATTTTAACATGTACATTTTCATACGTTAAATCTTCCGCTATCTCGTTTGGTTCTAACTCAATAATGTGGTGTAATAACCCGATATTTTCAATATAAAATAAATAAGAAATTTTGCATATTTTTTTTATCTTAATGATGAGAATAAGTGTCTAGTAATGTGTATGATAAATACAAATATATTTAGTACCTGAAAAATTATAAATAATTTTAGAATTTTTGATCATTACAAATTATATTCTTATAGTAATTAATTTTTGTAAGCAGAAATGTTTTATTAATTCTTTTCCATAAAAACATTATTTTATATTATTTAAATAATATATGAAATGATTATTAGAATTATAATAATAAATATTTTATTATACGAATTTGTTCAGAATATTTAAGTTAATTATTTTAGCTTAATTATTGATGTTGCATAAGAAAAATAAATCAGATATGGAATTCAAACCCTAAATTTGGATTTGTGTTCAAGGGATGAGAATAATATTATAATATTAATTATATTTTAATTTTTTAGTGCTATAAATATGTGCTGTATATGTGTAGATTAATAATGGTTGGTCAATTATGATAAATTATGTCATAACCCTTATATCATGTTGGTAAACCCTAATTGTTAAACTCAGTTGTGAGTTTGAGACTGTGTAGTAATTGTGTTATATAAATTTTACTGTGTATTATAGAATTTTTATAATTAGGAGAAACCCTAATTATTATTTGAAAACCTAATTTGCTAAAATTAGAAATCCAAATTATTATTTTAGTAAATTATAATGTTAATTAGGAAACTCTAATTGTTAATTTGGAAACTCTATTAGTATTAAGGAACTCTAATTTAAAAACCCTAATTTTCTATTAAAAACCCTAATTTTAAATTAGTGTGTTTTAATTAAAATTTTATTACACTTTAATTTTAATTGTTCAAACCCTAAAAATTATTTGGGAAACTTTAACATGTAAAATCTAGTGAATAAATCATAGATTCAAGCACATTGGACAAGAATGCCCTTAAAATTAAAATAAAATTACCAAAGTGCCCTTTTCGTCCAATTTGGTGAATTATTGTTAGCCAAATCTAGCAATATCTTGCTAGCCACCCGAGTCTACCTAGCTATGAGCCTACAAGTTACAATATCAACCATGTGATCAACCAAGTTCGTTGCATACATGTTATTTGTATAGATCAAGAGAGAGAAAAAGGCACATTTAAGCTCATTTTGCACAAACACTCATCCAAGACTTTCTCTATCTAAAACCCACGAGATTGCCTTGCTAGATCAGTCATAAATCAAGCCTCACTAACACCAACATCGAATCAGAAGCATAGAAATCAGATTTTCTCACTTAAAGGTATGAACCCTAAAAAGAAATAAGATCTTGATCTGCTTGTTAGATGTTATAATTGATTGTTAAAACGTGTTGTTTGTAGTCTATTTAAGTGATCTGGGTTGATATCTTGTAGATCCATATCATCTACGTGATCAAAATTAAAGATTTCTTAAATCTGGAAAAAAATCAAACTGTGGCCAGACAACGAATGTCAGTGGCCACAGATCTTTAGTCAATTATGAGTTTTGTTGTTTTTAACTTGTTATGTGTAGCTTGTAATGTGGTCTTTAATCTTCAAAAAGAATCAGAGTCATTTGATGTATATATTGGTAGTTATTAACGGTCAAAAGTCGTTGACCGACATTGACCTGGCCTTTTTTGGGCAACCCAGAAGGTCATCACCAGCGTCTGACAACTTATTCCAGCGTCTAGATCTGTCAGTTTGTTAATGTTTTGGTTATGTTGTTGTGACTATTTTGTATTATGTTATTTACACTTTCGATCTATGCTTTTAGTACATCTAAATATCAAATACACTAGATTTAGTAGCTGGTCAAATTTGGTAGAATGATCACGGATCCGGTTTTCTGGGCAACCCAGAAAACCTTTGATCATGTCCTCTGACATGGTTTGATCGGCCTTTTTATGTTTGATATGTTGTTGTTCCAGTGATATAATGTGATAGAGCTCTTCCTTGTTATGTTGGGTACACGCTGCAGTTTTTAATTCACAAAAACAACACGAGATTAGCAAGTTGTGGAAGCCCAAAACTAGCCAGTCGAACTATTCTTCATATCTGGGTAACCCAGAAAATGAAGAACAGCTCTGACAGTTTGTTTAAGGCTCCAGATCTAGCTTATGTTATGCTTGTTGGCTATGTTTGTTGATGGGTCTTGTAGTGTTTCAATTGTACTACATAATCAGACCAAAAATAGTTACAGAAACACATTACACAGTTCATAATTGATGGTCAAAGTAGCACCCTCGAAACTGCCTTATGAATGCTCAAGAACACGAATAACACCTATATAGCGACGGTTCTGTCGCTATAGGCAGTCTTTTGTGACATATATTTTCGAAAATTAATTATTTTAATTCAATAAATAGAAAAAAATAGTTTTTAATTATTAAAAATATAAAATAAATTATTAAAATTTATTTGAAAATCTAAAAATTAGTTTTTAATTATTTTTAATATATTTCATAAATATTTAATATTTTTAAAATATTAAAAGTATTTAATTTATTTAATTATTATATTAAATAAATTATTTAAAAATGATATTAATATTTGAAAAATCACTTAAAATTATATAAAGATATAAGAAAATATTTTAAGTTATTTTTAATTACTTTTAATATTTTGTGATGAAATTCATTAATAAATTAATATTAATAATAATTAAGTTATTTGATAAATGAAATAAATAAATAAATTAAAAATGATTTTATTATATTAAAAATCATTTTAAATAATATCAAGGTATTTAAAAATATTTTAAGTTATAAACTATAACTTTCAATATTTAAAGGTAAATGTCATTAATTAATTATTATTAATGATATTAAGGTTATTTAATAATTATATTAAATAAATTAGTTTAAAAATAATTTTAATATTTTAACAATAATTTTAAATGAAATTAAAGTGTTTAAAGATATTTTAAGTTATAAAATATATATTTTAATATTTAAAGGATAATTTCATTAATAATTTAATATTAATGATTATTAATAATATTAAATTTATTTAATAATTATATTAAATAAATAGTTTAAAAATAGTTTTATTAGTTTAAAAATCATTTAAAAAGGATATAAATGAATTAAAAATATTTTAAGTTATACTTAATAACTTTTAATATTTCTATAAATAAAACATTAATACTTTAATATTAATGATAATTATTTAAAAATAATTTTTAATATTTTAAAAATCATTTAAGGGTAATATAAATACTTTAAAAATATTCTAAGTTATTATAAATAACTTTAATATTTTGGCAATGGTTTCATTAATAGTTTAATATTGATTAAATGTTAATGATAATAGAATTAGTTAATATTTAAATCATTTAATAATGATTCCGATGTTTAAAAAATTATGATAAATCATAATAATTGTTTAAAAATTATTATAAGTCATTTAAAAATAATATGACTGATAATTACAGTTATTGAACTAACTAGATAGAGTTTTATACTCGATTATTCCCGATAAAACTGTCGGTACACCGACATATTTCAGAAATTGATCTGGACTTAGATATTTTGACTATATTAATGTTTGTTTGTGATTCTATGACTATTAAACTTAAGTAACAACGTGATTAGGTTATGTGCTGACTGTAATAGGTAGTGTTATGTGTTACGATATGCTATTCTAATCAGTAAAATGATCTTATTACTTATAGGTTGTTATACAAAAGATAAGATCTAAGTTGTGTATTGTAAGCAGCAGGCCAGACAAGTATCTTACCTTTGCATTTTCTTTATGCAATGGACATGAGTAAGAATATTTTAGAATTATATTATTACTGTACAGATTATTAACCCTATTGTTATATATATTATATACTCTCATTGATTATCAACATGTTAGTATATGATAATTCAGATATATATTATGTTCGTTAATTTCTATAAATGGTTATACAAGTGTCCCGACTTGGATATTCATTATATTTAATCACATGTTGATACACCTTTGTTAATTACCCGTATATATATATATATATATATATATATATATATATATATATATATATATATATATATATATATATGTTGAATTATAGATTATTGTTGAACAAGATAAAACCTTTGATTTGGAATCCCGACGAGTATGAACATCCCGTACACGGGAAACCTTTTTATGCACCAAATTGGACAGAGTGAACGATAACATCATTCTTGCATGTAGTTTTGATCAATACAAGGCATTACGGGCTGATCACCCCCGTGCCCGTAAGCTATGACGGTTTGCGGATGAAGTTCTGCTAAACCTATTCGAAAATTAAAAATAATGTTCATAGTATGTCACCTTAACCCTACTTATAGTCATTACATAGTTTCAAAAATTTAATAGAGTTGTTATGTTATTATTATCGGTTCAGATTACTTTACAACTATTGACTTGTTGTAGAAGGGTAGCACAAAGAAAATATTTAATCCTTTCAGCTAATGTTTATAATTGTTATTACTTGCTGGGCACTCAAATGCTCACTCTCGCTTAAATTAAATGTTTCAGCTAAGTATGATCAACCCGAAGGATCAGGCAAGAACAAGGGAAAAGGAAAGCTATTTGAATGAATTTTATATTATTCTATGTAATAGTTAAAGTTTATTAAGACAATGTTATTTATTTTCTATGATGTAATGAATGTTTAAAGGTCTCGTACCTCGGATTTAAACTTTAATATATGTAAATTAAGTTTGATATTTATATTATTATTATTATTATTAGTATTATTCCGCTTATAGAAATGGTATTGTGAAGCACCGAGTTTGGGTTTCAAGTACCCTGATTTGGGGGCGTCACAGGTTGGTATCAAAGCTATAAGCATGAATTGCGAAGAGCCCCGAGCCTTTTGCTGGTGACATCCCTTTAAGGGAAGGCACCGAAGCCAGACTTTCCGTAGGAGACGCCGAGCCAGTCGGTAGCAAGTTGATAGGTATCACTGTGGGGTGCTATGGTTGGAAGTACCATGAGTGTCACAGGTTGGTATCAAAGCTTTAGGGTTAGAAACCTTAGGTGTGATCGACCTTAGGCTATAACCTTAGGACAGAGGGAAACATTGAAAATATAAATAACTCATATAGAGTTTAAAAGGAGATGAATTGAATAAATTCATCGTTAAATAAAATAAAAGATAACTTTTATAAAACTATTATTTGTTATGTATATATACTATATGCTAATCAGGATAATTTATGTGTGTAGATGTCTGGTGGAAAAGGCTTGTTATATGCTTATAGCATGAAGGAGGATCAAATCCATACACCCGAGCTAATATCGAAGCCAATAGCTAAAATAGAGGCTCACAATGAAACCAACTCGGATGAGGTGATGGTATTAGAAAATGTAGTACCAAATCCAGAGATGGTGGAGCTAACAGATAGTGATTCGGACACTAAAGTTAAAGATGATCAAGCATCAACGGATGTGCAGGATCTGAGGAATCAGGTTTCTTCTCTGGAAAAGTTATGGGAAATAGAAAAGCTGCTAAATAGTCAATTGCGTCAGGCATTTAATAGAAATAATGGAAGGACAAGATAAGCTTAAAATCCAAATTGATAAGATGGGAGCCATAAGCAACACATCGTGTGCAGCTCCGAACAAGAAGGGAAAAAGAAAGATAAAATACCATTACTTAGAAAAAATTGATAAGAAGAAAGGGAAAAGAATATGTTACATTTGCGGCTATAAGGGACATACCACTCTGCATTATCCTGACTATAAACTAGGTGCATATTTTATCTATGTGATAGAAGGTCATCAGGCGAAAGGTTATCCAATAAAAAGGCGTAGTGAATAGGTAGTATAGGTTCTATTGTGTAGGTCTGTTTAATGTAATAGATATGCTAAGTATGTCTGTGTAATGTAATGTTCCAAACTTTTGTATTAGTCAAGGCTGTAAATCTCGACTTTTGTGGTCACAAAGGGATAACAGTATGTGCTGCGTTATGTAAAGTACTTGGAATTAATAAATATGAATCTATATTTGATTAATGGAATAAGTTTTGTATAAAACATGGTGTTACATGTTAAACTTATATAATAAGGTTTAGAATGTAAGTTAAATGTATGATTTTATGTAATCAGATAATGCCCCCAAAACGTCGAACATGAAATCAAAGGGTAGAAGAATCTGTCAACAATGCTAAGGGACAACAGCAAGACCTGATGCAAAACTTTGTGAACATGGTAGCTCAGGCTATGCAGCAGGGAATACCAGCCATAGGGAACCAGCTAGACAATCGCTTGGCAAAATTTAAAAATTTCAAGGCAGTAGAACCACCAAAATTCAGGGGATCAGCTGACCCTATAGAAGCCCAGACATGGGTTAACGAGATAGAAAAGGCATTCGTAATTGCTAGGGTAGATGAGGGGCAAAAGACCACTTTTTCCACTTATATGATGAAGGGAGAGGCTAACTTTTGGTGGGAGGCAAATCAAACTAGGGCATGAGAAGGAGTAGTTACTTGGGCTAGGTTTAAGACTTTGTTTTTTGAAAACTACCTCTCAGCTAGCATGCAGGCTAGAATGGAGGTTAAATTTCTGGAATTAAAGCAGGAGAACATGACTGTTGAGGAGTATGCTGCAAAGTTTAATGAATTGGCTAGGTTTGCTTCGCATCAAGTTGATACGGAGGCTAGGAAGGCAAGAAGATTTGAGCTGGGCTTAAAACCCTGGCTCTACAATAAGGTGACGGTGTTGCAGATCAATAATTTTGCAGCACTCATGGAAAAGGCTATCATAGCTGAGGAGGGGAGTGAGGCCATGAGCCTCTACAACAAGGAGAAGAAGAACAAAGGCAAGGCAGGAGGAGCTGATAAGTGGATTTTATATACACGAATCGATTTCTATTTCAAGTTTAAATTCGTAAATATCTTCATGTTTTGTGTTCGTTTTTACTCATTATATGTTATTTTATGTGTAGGGTGGTCATGGATGCAAGTGGTGAGGAAAGGCGGTCTTTGTGGAGCAAAAGTGGAAAAATGTTGAAGACAATAAAAGTTGAAGTCAGTAGCCTAGCCCGCCGGGGCGGGCTTTATTATACTTGTACCCCCCGCCGGGGCGAGGGTCCCGATTTCTGGGGTGTCCTATTCAGTTTCGACTTCTGTTGGTGCTCAATTTTTGGGACTTTAATGATGAGCATGGACTCTATAAAAGGGGATTTTTTTCGGCCAGGAAAGAGGGAGCTGGATATTACTTTGATATAAAACAATCTTACAACACACAGAGCATAATTCAAGAGGATTTCTAGGATTCAAGCGCAACTTTGGAGGAGTAATTTTCAGAGATTGTCACGACGATTGCAAATCGAGTCTACGTGAAGGTGTTTTCAATATTCTTCTTCTCTTTAGTCTTATTTGTAATTGGAAGGATGTTTTCAGTAAATTATTCAGTTTTTAATTCATTCCTTATGAACTAATTCACTTATTAGACTTGTGATGGATCTTTCGGTGAAACGATGATTCTATAGCTTTGATTTCCAATTCAATAATATATCTTCAGTTTATCTATGTTAATTTGAGCGTGAATTTATGAATTGGTTGATCAACAGTTCTTTGTGGATTTGAAAGGAATCGACAGAGGAGATTCGAATCTAGACCTAGTTAATATAGCATGTGTCATGAATTTTGTCAATAGCAGATTTGTGATTATTGTTGAGGTAGAGATACACTTGACATCACATGTAATTGTATAGAGAGCTTAAACTTAAACCTTCTTTAATTGCAGTTCACATAGAGATATAGTGAGTTGGTTAATTTAAGTGTTTAACGGATTTCTATCTTAATTGTGGATTGATGTTAATATGGTATTAGTGCATCGAGAGGTGGCTATTACTACGATCGTGTTCTTGATTAATAAACTGAGATATTAAATTGAGTTGGAATAAAGGTTTGAAAATCAGAGTGAAGCTCAGGGTGAAATCATAAGTCTAATTCTCCATTAATTATTTGAAATTCAAGATTTTGATATTGGTGACTGTTTTGTGATAGTTTACTTATTTATTAATTTAGTTTTTTTATATATAGTTTTAAAACCATTGAATTGAATAGTTTCATAGAATTAGGATTAATAGAAAATTGATAATTGTGAAGTTAAATTTTTTGATAATTTGTCCTCGTTGGAACGATACTCTATTTACTACTATATTACTTGTTGACCACGTACACTTGCGTGTTTTTGCGCGTATCGATTTTACCCAACAAGTTTTTGACGCCGTTATTGGGGACAATTTAGCTGAGATTTTAATATTTTTTTACGATATCAGTTTAATTAGTCCAGTTTTACTTAAGCATTTTTTGTTCTTGTTTCTCCTATTTCAGGTTTTTGATATTGGTTTATGTAAACGCGTTCTAAACATCCAGAATTGCTTCCTTTTGAGGACGACATTAAAAGAAGATTTCAGAGGTTGAGTAAGTGGATTGAGGAAACAAGGAACGAATTCAAAAATTCTGATAAGGAAGAAACGATGGTTGCCGAAGACCAGAAAGCGTTGAGGGATTTTGTAACACCTAAGGTGATTGATCTGCAGTCGAGCATCACTAGGCCTGCAATAGCTGTAAATACTTTTGAAATAAAGCCTGGGACCATTCAGATGATGCAGAACTCATGTCAGTTTGGGGGAATGGCAAACGATGATCCGAATAAGCATTTAATCAGTTTTCTAGAAATGTGCGACACGTTCAAGTACAATGGGGTGTCGGATGACGCAGTGAGACTTCGCTTGTTTCCATTCACTTTACGGGACAAAGCGAAGAGTTGGTTACATTTTCTGCCACCGGGATCGATTACTACGTGGGATGACTTGGCTCAAAAATTCCTTGCCAAATTTTTCCCACCGGCGAAGACTGCGAAAATGAGGAATGACATCACAATGTTTGAGCAGCAGAATGGGGAGTCACTATATGAGGCACGAGAGCGATACAAGGAATTACTCAAAAAGTGCCCACATCATAGATTGCCCAAGTGGTTACAAATGAACACCTTTTATAACGGGCTACATGGAAATGTCAGAACCAACATTGATGCGGCATCGGGCGGTGCATTCATGGCTAAGAGTTATGAGGACACATACAATTTGATCGAAACAATGGCGGCAAATAACTACCAGTGGCCCACATCAAGAATGACACAAGCAAAGGCAGCTGGGATCGTGGAATTAGATGGAGTAACAGCTATACAAGCACAACTTTATTCACTATCCATAAAGTTTGATACTATGAATGATTGGGTTAATACGATGACAGGGGCTCAAGTTCAGCAGGTTATGGTAGTATGTGAATTATGTGCGGGTGATCATCCGACAGATCAGTGCGCAATAAATCCAGCACCCGTTCAGTTCATAGGCAACAATTATAGAATTCTGCAAAATACATACCAAAACACCTACAACCAGGGGAATAGGAACCACCCAAACCTCTCGTGGAGCAATAGCAAGCAAAATCAAGCTCCACGACCATAATATCCCCCTGGTTTTTAGAGTCATCAACAACCGGTTCAACATCAGGAAAGGAAATCCGATTTCAAGGAAATGGTGTCAAAGTTCATAACCAACACTGATGTATTAATAAAAAATCAAGCAATGGTGATGAAAAGTCAAGAGATGTCAATCAAGAATTTAGAAAATCAGATTGGACAGATGGCGTTAGCAATGAATAATAGACCACAAGGAACATTACCTAGCGACACTGAGAGAAATTCGAAGGGTAATCATGAGCAATGTCAAGCAGTTATGTTGAGAAGTGGAAAACATATCGGGGGTAATAGTGCAGAAAATTCAATAACACCGGAGGAAAAAGTTGATGACAGTAACGTGGTGGAGGGTAACAAAAATAAAGAAAACAATGAGCCGATTGTTTATCCTCCACCGTCATTTCAGCAGAGGGTCCAAAAACAGAAATCAGATAAGCAGTTCGGAAAGTTTTTAGACGTGTTCAAGAAACTCCAGATTTACATCCCATTCCCAGAGGCCCTAGGGCAAATGCCGAGTTATGTGAAGTTTATGAAAGGAATTCTATCGAGGAAGAAGAAATGGGAAGATCTTGAAAAAGTGGCACTAACAGAGGAGTGCAGTGCCGTGTTGCAGAAAAAGCTACCACCAAAACTTAAAGACCCGGGGAGCTTTACTATCCCATGCACGATCGGGAAAATATTGTTTAACAAATGTTTATGTGATTTGGGGGCGAGTATAAACCTGATGCCATTGTCAGTATACTCAGAATTGGGTTTGCCCGTGCCAAAGCCTACAAATATTTCACTATAGTTGGCGGATAGGTCAGTCACATATCCGAGAGGCATTGTAGGGGACATTCTGGTTAAAGTGGATAAGTTTATATTCCCTAAGGACTTTATCATTTTGGATTTTGATGAAGATAAGAACATCCCGATCATCCTAAGGAGACCTTTCTTGGCCACGGGAAGGACACTCACAGACGTGCAAAAAGGAGAACTTACTATGAGAGTCCAAGATCAAGAAATAAAATTCAATGTGTTCAAGGCCATGAAATACCCTACGGACGAGGAAGAGTGTTTTCAAATGAATTTAATTGAGCAAATTACTAGCGAAGATATGAGCAAGAGTTTGATCAACGATCCATTAGAAACAACTTTATTGGGGGATGAAGAAAAAGATGACCCAGAATTTGTGGACTTATTACAGATGCTAGACTCGTTGTCACGAGTTAACAGATTCAGAGCACCGTTTGAACCTCTGCACACTGAGGGGATAGTTGCAGAAAAATTGAAACCATCATTGGAGGAACCACCGACATTGGAACTAAAGCCACTCCCTAAACACCTCAAGTATGCGTATTTAGGCAATTCAAATTCTTTACCTGTAATTATTTCTGTTGCACTTAACAAATTGTAGGAAGAAAAGTTGCTGAGGGTGCTTAGGGATCACAAATCAGCAATTGGATGGACGATTGCAGATATAAAAGGCATTAGCCCATCATTTTGCATGCACAAGATTTTGATGGAGGATGATGCAAGACCATCAGTGGAGCATCGACGTCGACTTAACCCAATCATAAAGGAAGTGGTCAGGAAGGAAATTCTAAAATTATTGGATGCCGGTACCATATATCGAATTTTCGACAGTAAATGGGTAAGTCCGGTTCATTATGTGCCAAAGAAAGGGGGAATGACGGTGATACAGAATGAGGACAACGAGTTAGTTCCAACAAGGACAGTGACAGGTTGGAGGGTGTGCATCGATTATAGGAGGTTGAATAAGGCAACCCGAAAGGATCATTTCCCGCTACCTTTTATCGATCAAATGTTAGACAGGTTAGCGGGGCACGAGTTTTACTGTTTATTGGATGGATACTCGGGCTATAATCAGATCTCCATCGCTCCTAAGGATCAAGAAAAGACAACATTTACATGCCCTTATGGCACATTTGCTTTCAGGAGGATTTCATTCGGGCTATGCAACGCACCAACAACTTTCCAACGGTGTATAATGGCTATTTTTTCAGATATGGTGGAGAAGAATGTTGAAGTCTTCATGGACGATTTCTCGATTTATGGAGACAATTTTGATACTTGCCTAGAGAATCTGGTCATAGTTTTGCAGCGATGTAAGGAGACAAACCTCATACTCAATTGGGAAAAATGTCACTTCATGGTTGAAGAAGGAATAATTTTGGGCCATAAGGTGTCGACTCAAGGATTGGAGGTGGACAAAGCAAAGCTGGATACGATCGAGAAACTGCCTCCACCGAACTCAGTTAAGGGTATTAGAAGTTTTCTGGGGCATGCTGGGTTTTACGGGAGGTTCATAAAAGACTTCTCTAAGATTGCAAAACCTCTATGCATTCTTTTAGATAAGGATGCTACTTTCAGCTTTTTTGCAGAATGCAAGTCAGCATTTGACCTATTGAATAAGAAATTAACTACAGCCCCTATGATAGTCGCACCGAACTGGAAAATGCCATTTGAGCTTATGTGTGATGTGAGCGATTATGCGGTTGGGGCTGTTTTGGGACAAAGAAGAGATAAGGTGTTTCACGCCATATACTATGCAAGCAAAACACTCACGGAGACTCAAATGAATTACACTATCACGAAAAAGGAATTTCTCGTAGTAGTGTACGCATTTGATAAATTCCGGGCATACTTAGTCGGAACTAAGGTAATAGTCTACACGGACCATTCGGCGATTCGGTACCTAATAGCAAAAAAAGATGCTAAGCCACGCCTTATCTGATGGATTCTCCTACTTCAAGAGTTTGATTTAGAAATTAAAGATAGAAAAGGGACGAAGAATCAAGTTGCCGACCATTTATCAAGGCTGGAAAATCCGGAGAAAAAGGATGAAGATAAATGTGCAATCAACGAGTCATTCCAGGATGAGCAACTATTTGGGTTAAATGCAGAATTTCCGTGGTATGCAGACTTTGTGAATTATGTGGTGAGCAAAATGCTTCCCCCTGATCTTACACAACAATAGAAAAAGAAGTTTCTTCATGATGTCAAGTGGTACATGTGGGATGAGCCGTATCTATTCAAGCAGTGCGCCGATAAGATGATTCGACGATGTACCCCCTACAGTGAAGTCCACAACATACTGTAAGAATGCCACTCATCAGCATATGGTGGACATTATGGGAGTGAACGCACCGCAGCAAAAGTGCTTCAAGCCGGGTTTTATTGGTAGACATTTTTCAAAGACGCCCACCAATTCGTGAAAACATGTGATAGATGCCAAAGGGTGGGAAACATATCTAAACGGAATGAGATACCCCTACAAACAATTTATGAAGTGGAAATCTTCAATGTATGGGGGATCGATTTCATGGGACCCTTCCCTTCGTCCTTAATCAATCAGTATATTTTACTCGTCATGGATTACGTCTCGAAGTGGGTTGAAGTTGCAACACTACCGTCCAACGATACCAAGGTTGTCCTCAAATTCCTACAGAAAAATATTTTCACGAGGTTTGGCACGCCAAGAGCAATAATCAGTGACGAAGGTAGTCACTTCTGTAATAAGTCTTTTACAGCTCTCTTGGCTAAGTATGGGGTTAACCACAAGGTGGCTATAGCGTATCATCCTCAAACAAATGGACAGGCTGAGGTATCAAACCGAGAAGTTAAGAAGATATTGGAAAAAGTCATAAATCCGAGTAGGAAAGATTGGTCACTTTAGTTGGATGACGCATTATGGGCGTACCGGACTGCATACAAAACACCAATCGGGATGTCACCATATCAACTCTTGTACGGAAAAGCATGTCACTTACCGGTGGAGCTACAACACAAGGCCTACTGGGCCATACAGAAATGGAATTTTGATTAAGCCGCTGTAGGAGAAAAGAGGCTACTCCAACTAAATGAGCTCGACGAATTCCGACTCCAAGCCTACGAGAACGCCAAGCTACACAAAGAAAAGGCTAAAAGATTGTACGACCAGAAAATTGTGCAACGAACATTCGAGCCAGGTCAATCAGTCCTCTTGTTCAACTCACGGCTGCGATTGTTCCCAGGAAAGCTTAAGTCGAGATGGTCGGGACCATCCACTATAAAATGAGTATTTCCTCATGGCGCCGTTAACCCTATAGTCGTAATCCGTTAGAGACGTTCAAGGTTAATGGTCAACGGATAAAGCATTACTGGGGTGGCGAGTCGAATTGGGACGCTGACGACATTACCCTTGCCGATACACAGTAAAACAGGGAGTAGTCAGGCTGAACGACTTAAAATCAAGCACTAATTGGGAGGCAACCCAACTTTTCGTTATTTTTCATAGTTCATGTTTAATTGTTAGGATGTAGTTTTATTAAGCAATAGTTAGGTCTTATCAAGTAAAACTTTTGCTAAAAATCTCAATGAAACTTCAAGTCGCTATTAATCTAATATATTGCATGTTTATGGTTGCAGGATGGGTCCAAAGTGAGTAAGAGCAACAACGGACAAGAAAACAAGCAAAATCAGAGAATTGTGATATGCACTTTCGGAAACAAAAAATTCAATTACAGTGGGTATGCCCGCCGGGGCGAGCCTTTTTGGCCTAGCACCCCCGTCGGGGTGGGGGTCCTGAATCCTGGGCAGACACACTTATTTGAAACGCATGCCCCAACCATATCTCCCTCACATACAAACCTGGTGCCATCTTTGTTTTCTCTCCTAAACACAACCCACGTTTGATATCTTATGTCAACCTCTTCAACCCATTACCTACATCAAACACTCATCCCCACTACCACCACTACCTAAATCCATCACATCCACCACTTCCTCTCCCCCCACATCACTCCTATATAAACCCTACCTCATACTTCCCATATTTAACACCATTAAACTCGACTTCATCCAGAAATTGGGAAACACATAGCCCACTTGAGAGTAAGTTACATTCCCTTTGAGTTTTCATCTTCTCTCCACTTAATTCCATAGAAACAACCTAAGTTTGGGGGAAGAACGGGATGTGCACACCAAGTGTTTGATAAATTGACTGAACGAAGTGTAAGGGAAGGAAGTGTGTGCTAGCAAGTTTCAAACATCTGGAAATCAATGGCTTCACAACTAACATCAAAATGCCAAAGGGGAGAGGGTTCAAGTTTCGCTCCACCGACACGAACATATGACCGCCGAAAATTTAGAAGTGCCGCCGCCACAGACTGGTACGACTATATGGTTACCAAGGCTCTTACACCGGAGCGGGGGTTGGCTCCAGATGCCCATGATGGTGAGATGATGCAACAAGTTTATCAACAAGGGTGGGTAAAATTCATGGAGGATCCTGAGCCCGCTGCTGTGAATGTCGTCAAGGAGTTCTATGCGAATGACGAGGACAAGGCACCATTCAATGCCTTTGTGCGGGGTCGCATGGTACCGTTCAGTGCTGATGCAATCAATATATATTATCAGTTGAGGGTGCCGCACCAGTGCCAGTATGCCTATATGCGGGATTTCGACCCTGACTTTAAGGAGGTTATCCAAAACATGACTAAGCAGAGTACAACATGGATAAAGGGTAGGAAGGGAGATACACGCACACCTCGGACGTGACCAAGGAGAAAGCACTCCTCTTGTATGCCATTGTGCAAGACTTTATCATATACATCAGGGTAATTATCAAATTTTCTATTCGACGATGTCTCCGGGGCAACTTTTTTGGCGGCTTACCACACCCATCTCTCATATGTGGGTTGTGTCGTCAAGCTGGAGTGCGTTGGTCCGATGATGAACCCACTCTGATGCTGCTGTAGCTCTTAGATACTAGAATGATAGCGCGGTATTCAGTGTGGCCTGGCGGCGAATCGCATCCTAGAGGTTTAGGATTTGTTTTTCTATCAGCTTCGGAGGACGAGGCTGAAGCTGAAGATACCTCGGAGGATGAGGATGAAGCTATGAGAGATCAAGGAACCGAGCAGGTACCACATACCGAGGCAATATCTAGTCCTCAGTTCTTTGAGTTCCAAAATCAGATGAATGCACACAATAGGGCAGCACGCCGGGAAATGCGGCGATTGACGATGCGTCAAGATCACATGTTTGATGCCATGAACGCATTTTTCGCCTTACTCAACACATCACTCCAAAGTTTTAACCCGGTGGCTAAATTTCTATATCAACAGCCCGGACCATTACCTCGATTTCCTCCGAGTGATTCCAATGAAGATGAGCACCAACCACCTCCCCAGACTTAGACGATTCCAAGGAAGTCCTCATGCACTTAATTTTTATCCAATGAGGGCATTGTCTTATTTAAGTTTGGGGGGTTTATTTATTTGTTTAGTTGCATGCATGCATTTTGTTAATTTTGTTTTCATATCTAGTTTTGCATTATAGATTAGGTATTTGCATAGTAGTTAAGATTTTGCATAGTTTTTATAAAACTAAAAAAAATAAAAAAATTAGTCAAATAGTGTGTTTGTATATGTCGAACGGTGTCGCATTTTTCATGTTATTTGTGGGCCAATGATGAGATTGTGAACAAGTTAACCAATTTAGTATGGATTATTAGAACTGTGATATAATTTCTGTTATGAATCGATTCTTGGACTTGTTTGAAACTGTTATAAAAAGGGTAGCACTAATAACATCTTTGTTGATCGGTCAGTTCAAATTGATACATAAAAAGTTTCTAAAGGATAATGCTAGGGTGAACCAGAAAATGAATAGGATAGGCAGTGAAGGCTTAAATTAGGTAAAAACCCAAGTTTGGGGGAATATATGTGGGGTATATAAGCTTTGAAAAAAGAACATGTTGAGTATTGTGGTGGGTTGAGGAGAACACTCCCCATAAGCACAAGTGTGAGATGGAGCATAAAACGCACTCACCAACCATCTATTAAAAGAAAAAGAAAAGGGAAATTATCACGGGAAAAGAGCAAAAAGCCCCCGTGTGAAAAAAAAGAGAAAAAGAAGAAAGCATAAGTATCCTGCATGTACCCTTGAATTTGGTTCTGTTTAATTTTAGTTGAGTTGTGCCTATCTTTGAGATTTTTAAGTTTGCACTGTATGATTCCTTCTAAGAAGTTGTTTATGTATTGAATTTGGGTCCGAATTAGTTATCTTAGATGTTGATCACACACGCACGCTATACTAGTGATAATTGTTCAAGATTTGAGAATTAATACGAAATTGTGGATTAGTTTTGGTTATTCGTATTGTAAAGTTGCTTGTTTTCTCTGAGGCTGATGGGATAAGTTAGTTTATGCGACGTTGTTGGATTTTTAGGCATTTGGATTGTTAGTGCATTTCATTGCATTGCATAGCATGTAGTTTATTTTGTGGTCGGGGACTAGCATGGTTTAAGTTTGGGGGATTTTGATAAGTGGATTTTATATACACGATTCGATTTCCATTTCAAGTTTAAATTCGTAATTATCTTCATGTTTTGTGTTCGTTTTTACTCGTTATATGTTATTTTATTTGTAGGGTGGTCATGGATGCAAGTGGTGAGGAAAGGCGGTCTTTGTGGAGCAAAAGTGGAAAAATGTTGAAGACGATAAAAGTTGAAGTCAGTAGCCTAGCCCGCCGGGGCGGGCTTTATTATACTTGTACCCCCCGCCGGGGCGGGTGTCCCAATTTCTGGGGTGTCCTGTTCAGTTTCGACTTCTGTTGGTGCTCGATTTGTGGGACTTTAATGATGCGCATGGACTCTACAAAAGGGGATTTTTTCGGCCAGGAAAGAGGGAGCTGGATATTACTTTGATATACAACAATCTTACAACACACATAGCATAATTGAAGAGGATTTCTAGGATTCAAGCACAACTTTGGAGGAGTAATTTTAAGAGATTATCACGACGATTGAAAATCGAGTCTACGTGAAGGGGTTTTCAATATTCTTCTTCTCTTTAGTCTTATTTGTAATTGGAAGGATGTTTTCAGTAAATTATTCAGTTTTATTTCATTCATTATGAACTAATTCACTTATTATACTTGTGATGGATCTTTGGGTGAAACGATAATTCTATAGCTTTGATTTCCAATTCAATAATATATCTTCAGTTTATCTATCTTAATTTGAGCGTGAATTTATGAATTGCCTGATCAACAGTTCTTTGTGGATTTGAAAGGAATCGAGAGAGGAGATTCGAATTTAGACCTAGTTAATATAGCATGTGTCATGAATTTTGTCAATAACAGATTTGTGATTATTGTTGAGGTAGAGATACACTTAACATCACATGTAATTGTATAGAGAGTTTAAACTTAAACCTTCTTTAATTGCAGTTCACATAGAGATATAGTGAGTTGGTTAATTTAGGTGTTTAACGGATTTCTATCTTAATTGTGGATTGATGTTAATATGGTATTAGTGCATCGAGAGGTGGCTATTACTACGATCGTGTTCTTGATTAATAAACTGGGATATTAAATTGAGTTGGAATAAAGGTTTGATAATCAGAGTGAAGCTCAGGGTGAAATCATAAGTCTAATTCTCCATTAATTGTTTAAAATTCTGAATTTTGATATTGGTGACTGTTTTGTGATAGTTTACTTATTTATTAATTTAGTTTTTTTATATATAGTTTTAAAACCATTGAATTGAATAGTTTAATAGAATTAGGATTAATAGAAAATTGATAATTGTGAAGTTAAAATTTTTGATAATTGGTCCTCGTGGGAACGATACTCTATTTACTACTATATTATTTGTTGACCACGTACACTTGCGTGTTTTTGCGCGTATCGATTTTACCCAACAGGAGCTGTGAAGGTGGAACCTAATAGTGGGAATAGGGTTGAAAAGAGAAAAAGAAATTATTTCGGGAATGTTCAGGTGAAGCAGGAAGGTGTGAAGAAACAGACTGTGCAGTGTAAGAATTGTGGGAAGAATCACTCTGGTGAGTGTCTGAAGGGTAAGTTTGTATGTTACAAGTGCGGGCAGGAGGGCCATATCTCTCCCAACTGACCCAACCCAAGGATGAACAGTGGGTGTTTTCTATGTGGATCGATTGAACATAAGGTGAAGGATTGTCCAAAGAGGAAAATGGAGGCAGGGAGTGTAACCATGGGAAAAGACAACGGGACTCTGGCAATCACAGCACCGACTTCACACACCAAACCAACCGCACGAGTCTTCAATATGACGGTCCAAGATACTGTGGCAGCTAGGAATGGAACTCCAGGTATTATTTGAATAACTTTAATTTTCATATACATATGATATTCCTATATACATCAAATTATGTTATAAAAAAATTTTGAGGGAGGAATTTGAGTTCTTTTAGAAATCAAATTTTCGTATAATCAGACAGACAAGCTTTATGTTGAGTAGATAAAGATTTGTTCAGATCTATTTGCAATGATTGCCTATGCTATGTACCCTTGTATGTATGAGTTTTAAAACGGTGATTTCGGGGACTGAATCCTTATAAGGGACGGTGAATGTAATAACCCGATATTTTCAACATAAAATAAAAAAGAAATTTTGCATATAAATTTTTATTTATTAATCTTAATGATGAGAATAAGTGTCTAGTAATGTGTATGATAAATACAAATATATTTAGTACCTGAAAAATTATAAATAATTTTAGAATTTTTGATCATTACAAATTATATTCTTATAGTAATTAATTTTTGTAAGCAGAAATGTTTTATTAATTATTTTCCATAAAAACATTATTTTATATTATTTAAATAATATATGAAATAATTATTAGAATTATAATAATTAATATTTTATTATATGAATTTGTTCAGAATATTTAAGTTAATTATTTTAGCTTAATTATTGATGTTGCATATGGAAAATAAATCAGATATGGAATCAAAACCCTAAATTTGGATTTGTGTTCAAGGGATGAGAATAATATTATAATATTAATTATATTTTAATTTTTCAGTGCTATAAATATGTACTGTATATGTGTAGACTGATAATAGTTGACCAATTATGATAAATTATGTCATAACCCTTATATCATGTTGGTAAACCCTAATTGTTAAACTCAGTTGTGAGTTTGAGACTGTGTAGTAATTGTGTTATATGAATTTTACCGTGTATTATAGAATTTATGTAATTAGGAGAAACCCTAGTTATTATTTGAACACCCTAATTTGCTAAAATTAGAACCCCTAATTATTATTTTAGTAAATTATAATGTTAATAAGGAAACCCTAATTGTTAATTTTGCAACCCTATTAGTATTAAGGAACCCTAATTTAAAAACCGTATTTTTCTATTAAAAATCCTAATTTTAAATTAGTGTGTTTTAATTAAAATTTTATTACACTTTAATTTTAATTGTTCAAACTCTAGAAATTATTTGGGAAACTTTAAGATGTAAAATCTAGTGAATAAATCCTAAATTCAAGCACCTTGGACAAGAATGTCCTTAAAATTAAAATAAAATTACAAAAGTTCCCTTTTCATCCCATTTGGTGAATTATTGTTAACCGAATCTAGCAATATCTTGCTAGCCACCCTAGTCTACCTAGCTATGAGCCTACAAGCTACAATATCAGCCATGTGATCAACCAAGTTCATTGCATACATGTTATTTGTATAGATTAAGAGAGAAAAAAAAGGCACATTCAAGCTCATTTTGCACAAACACTCACCAAAGACTTTCTCTATCTAAAACCCACGAGATTGCCTTGCTAGATCAGTCATAAATCAAGCCTCACTAACACCAACATCGAATCAGAAGTATAGAAATCAGATTTTCTCACTTAAAGGTATGAACCCTAAAAAGAAATCTGATCTTGATCTGCTTGTTAGATGTTATAATTGATTGTTAAAACATGCTGTTTGTAGTCTACTTAAGTGATCTGGGTTGATATCTTGTAGATCCATATCATCTACGTGCTCAAAATTAAAGATTTCTTAAATATGGAAAAAATCAAAATGTGGCCTGACAACGAATGTCAGTGGCCACAGATCTTTGGTCGATTATGAGTTTTGTTGTTTTTAACTTGTTATGTGTAGCTTGTAATGTGGTCTTTAATCTGCAAAAAGAATCAGAGTCATTTGATGTATATATTGGTAGTTATTAACGGTCAAAAGCCGTTGACCGGCATTGACCTGGCCTTTTCTAGGCAACCCAGAAGGTCATCACCAGCGTCTAACAACTTATTCCAGCATCTAGATCTGTCAGTTTGTTAATGTTTTGGTTATGTTGTTGTGACTATTTTGTATTATGTTATTTACACTTTTGATCTATGCTTGTAGTACATCTAAATATCAAATACACTGGATTTAGTAGCTGGTCAAATTTGGTAGAATGATCACAGATCCGGTTTTCTGGGCAACCCAGAAAACCTTTGATCATGTCTTCTGACATGGTTTGACCGGCCTTGTTATATTTGATCTGTTGGTGTTTCAGTGATATAATGTGATAGAGCTCTTCCCTGTTATATTGGGTACACACTGCAGTTTTTAAATCACAAAAAGAACACGAGAGTAGCAAGTTGTGGAAGCCCAAAACTAGCCAGTCGAACTGTTCTTCATTTCTGGGTAACCCAGAAAATGAAGAACAACTCTGACAGCTTGTTCAAGGCTCCAGATCTCGCTTATGTTATGCTTGTTAGCTATGTTTGTTGATGGGTCTTGTAGTGTTGCAATTGTACTACATAATCAGACCAAAAACAGTTATAGAAACACATTACACAGTTCATAATTGATGGTCAAAGTAGCACCCTCGAAACTGCCTTATGAATGCTCAAGAACACGATGAACACCTATAGTGACGGTTCTGTCGCTATAGGCAGTCTTTTGTGACAAATAAATTCAAAAATTAATTATTTTAATTAAATAAATAGAAAAAAATAGTTTTTAATTATTAAAAATACAAAATAAATTTTTAAAAATTATTTTAAAATCTAAAAATTAGTTTTTAATTATTTTCAATATATTTCATAAATATTTAATATTTTTGAAATATTAAAAGTATTTAATTTATTTAATTATTATATTAAATAAATTATTTAAAAATGATTTTAATATTTGAAAAATCATTTTAAATTATATAATGATATAAAAAAATATTTTAAGTTATTTTTAATGACTTTTAATATTTTGTGATAAAATTCATTAATAAATTAATATTAATGATAATTAAATTATTTGATAAATGAATTAAATAAATAAATTAAAAATGATTTTATTATATTAAAAATCATTTTAAATAATAATAAGGTATTTAAAAATATTTTAAGTTAAAAACTATAACTTTCAATATTTAAAGGTAAATTTCATTAATTAATTATTATTAATGATATTAAGGTTATTTAATAACTATATTAAATAAATTAGTTTAAAAATAATTTTAATATTATAATAATCATTTTAAATGAAAATAAAGTGTTTAAAGATATTTTAAGTTATAAAATATAACTTTTAATATTTAAAGGATAATTTCATTAATAATTTAATATTAATGATTATTAATAATATTAAATTTATATAATAATTATATTAAATAAATAGTTCAAAAATAGTTTTATTAATTTAAAAATAATTTAAAAAGGATATAAATGAATTAAAAATATTTTAAGTTATACTTAATGACTTTTAATATTTTGATAAATAAAACATTAATACTTTAATATTAATGATAATTATTTAAAAATGATTTTTAATGTTTTAAATATCATTTTAGGGTAATAGAAATACTTTAAAAATATTTTAAGTTATTATAAATAACTTTAATATTTTGGCAATGGTTTCATTAATAGTTTAATATTGATTAAATGTTAATGATAATAGAATTAGTTAATATTTAAATCATTTAATAATGATTTTGGTGTTTGAAAAATCATGATAAATCATAATAATTGTTTAAAAATTATTATAAGTCATTTAAAAATAATATGACTGATAATTACAGTTATTGAACTAACTGGATAAAGTCTTAGACTCGATTATTACCCAATAAAACTGTCGGTACACCGACATGTTTCAAAAATTGATCTCGACTTAGATATTTTGACTGTATTAATGTTTGTTTGTGATTCTATGACTATTAAACTTAAGTAACAACGTGATTAGATTATGTGCTGACTGCAATAGGCAGTGTTATGTGTTACGATATGTTATTCTAATCAGTAAAATGATCTTATTACTGATAGGTTGTTATACAAAAGATAAGATCTAAGTTGCAATAGGCAAGTATCTTACCTTTGTATTTTCTTTATGCAATGGACACGAGTAAGAATGTTTCAGAATTATATTATTACTGTACAGATTATTAACCCTATTGTTATATATACTATATACACTCATTAATTATCAACATGTTAATATATGGTAATTCAGATATATATTATGTTCGTTGATTTCTATAAATGGTTATACAAGTGTCACCACTTGGATAATCATTGTATTTAATCACATGTTGATACACCTTTGTTAATTACCCGTGTATATATATATATATATATATATATATATATATATATATATATATATATATATGTTGAATTATATATTATTGTTGAACAAGATAAAACCTTTGGTTTGGAACCCCGACGAGTATGTACATCTCATACACGGGAAAACTTTTTATGCACCCAAGATGGACAGAGTGAACGATAACATCGTTCTTGCATGTAGTATTGATCAATACAGGGCATAACGGGCTGATCACCCCCGTGCCCGTAAGTTATGACGGTTTGCGGATGAAGTTATGCTAAACCTATTCGAAAATTGAAAATAATGTTCATAGTATGTCACCTTAACCCTACTTATAGTCATTACATAGTTTCAAAAATTTGATAGAGTTGTTATGTTATTATTATTGGTTCAGATTACTTCACAACTATTGACTTGCTGTAGAATGGTAGTACAAAGAAAACATTTAACTCTTTCAGCTAATGTTTATAATTGTTATTACTTGCTGGGCACTGAAATGCTCACTCTTGCTTAAATTAAATGTTTCAGCTAAGTATAATCAACCCGAAGGATCAGGCAAGAACAAGGGAAAAGGAAAGCTGTTTGAATGAATTTTATAATATTCTATGTAATAGTTAAAGTTTATTAAGACAATGTTATTTATTTTCTATGATGTAATGAATGTTTAAAGGTCTCGTACCTGGGATTTAAACTTTGATATATGTAAATTAAGTTTGATATTTATATTATTGTTATTATTATTAGTATTATTCCGCTTATAGAAATGGTATCGCGAAGCACCGGGTTCGAGTTTCAAGTACCTAGATTTGGGGGCGTCACATGTGATTTGGGTCTTCCACATATTTACGTAACATAGATATATGAAAAATGTTATGAACACGAGACATACTTGGCAGTAAGGCGAGTCTATAGACCACCGTTCCTACTCGATCGAGGATTTCAAATGGGCCAATGAATCGAGAATTGAGCTTTCATCTCTTTTCAAATCTCATAACTCCTTTCCATGGAGCAACACGTAACAACACATGATCACCAACATTGAATTCCACGTCCCTTCGATGAAGATCATCATAACTCTTTTGTCGATCTTGTGAGGTTTTTATACGTTGTCAGATCATTTGAATCTTTTTCGTAGTCATGCGTACCAATTCTGGTCCCAACAACGATGCTTCACCCATCTCATCCTAGCATACTAGAGAACATCACTTGCATCCATACAACACCTCGAATGAAGCCATGCCTATACTTGCTTGATAACTGTTATTATAGGAGAATTATACAAATGGCAAGAACTTGTCCCAACTTCCTTTGACGTTAAGGACACAGAGTCTTAGTAGATTTTTAAGAGTTTGAATAGTCCTCTCCGAATGCCCATCCGTTTGAGGATGATATGCCGAACTAAATCGTAAATCTGTGCCCATAGCTTTTTGTAAACTAACCCAAAATCGTGAAGTGAATCTTGAGTCTCGATCAGAAACTATGGATACTGACATACCATATAATCTTATAATCTCATTTATGTATATACGAGCAAGACGTTCAAGTGAATAAGTTTCTCGTATAGGTAAGAAATGAGCAGACTTGGTCAATCTATCAACAATGACCCAAATTGCATTTATGACTTGAGAAACCTTGGGAAGACTAGTAATAAAATTCATGGTAATGTGCTCCCACTTGCATTTTGGAATTTCAAGTGGTTGTAATGGACCTTTTGTCACTTGATGCTCCACCTTGACTCATTGACAAGTTAGACACCTTGAGATAAACTCTATTATCTCTCTCTTTTCATATTTCTCCACCAAAATATATGTCAAAGATCACGACACATTTTGGTACTCCCAAGATGGATTGCAAACGGTGTGTTGTGCGCCTCCATCATGATTTTATACTTTAAATCAGAGTCATTAGGAACATAAAGTCTGGAGTTGACTCGAAGTATTCCTTCTTCATCGATTCTTGCTTTCGGAATAACACCTTCTTGTACTTTCTTCCTCATACGCATCAGCTCCAGGTCTATAGCTTGAGCAACTTTAACTTTATCGATTAAAGTTGGTTCTTCTCGTATATTTGACATCATCACGTGGATCCCTGAAGTCTTTATCTCTATCTCCATCCTTTATAAGTCATACCAAATGGGCCTTTGCGTTGACAATATCGCACTCGTACCCGTATATGATCTTCTACTCAATGCGTCAGCTAGCACATTCGCTTTTTCAGGATGGTATTGAATGGTATATTTGTAATCTTTCAACAGCTCGAGCCAACGTCGTTGCCGCATGTTGAGTTCCTTTTGAGTGAAGAAATATTTGAGGCTTTTATGATCCGTATAGATTTCCACTTTCTCCCCATACAGGTAATTCCTCCAGATTTTAAACGCAAAAACGATTGCTGCTAACTCTAGATCATGAGTAGGATAATTCATCTCATATTCTTTGAGTTGTCGTGAGGCATAGGCTATTGCTTTCCCATGTTACATGAGAAAACATCCTAACCCTCTGCCTAAAGCATCACTGTAGATGACAAATCCCACCGAACCATATGGTATTGTCAAAACAGGTGCTAAAATGAGTCTCCTCCTGAGTTCTTGAAAACTCTTCACACATTCCTCGCTCCAACCAAATTTTATATCTTTTCAAGTCAGCTGAGTCAATGGAGTAGCGATTCGAGAAAATCCTTCCACGAATCCCTGATAAAAACCTGCTAAGCCCAAAAAGCTACGTACTTTAGTCACTAACTTAGGTTGCTCCTAGCTTTGTATTACTTCAATCTTCGCTAGGTCAATAGATATTCTGTGATTTGATATCACATGCCCAAGGAATGCTACTTCCTCAAGCCAGAACCCGTATTTCTTCAACTTGGCATATAACTTGTTTTCACAAAACTTTTAGAGTATCAACCTCAAGTGTTGCTCATGATCTTCACATCTTTTGGAGTATATGAGGATGTCATCAATAAAGATAATCAGAAAATGATCCAAATATTCCTTAAATACTCGGTTCATCATGTCAATAAAGGCAGCTGGAGCATTAATCAATCCAAAAGACATGACTAGGAATTCGTAATGCCCGTACCGAGTTTTGAAAGCAGTCTTTGGAATGTCATCAGTTTTAATCTTTAACTGATGATATCCAGAATGAAGATCGATCTTTGAAAAAATTTAGCTCCTTACAGCTGGTCAAGTAGGTCATCAATGTGTGGCAACGGGTAACTATTTTTGATGGTGACTTGGTTCAACTCCCGATAATAAATATAAAGTCGCATACTCCCATCTTTCTTCTTCACGAATAGACCATAAACACCCCAAGGAGACGTACTAGGACGAATGAAACCGATGTCTAACAACTCCTACATTTGGGTTTTTAACTCTTGAAGTTCAATAGGAGACATTCGATATAGGGCTTTTGAAATGGGTTTCGTACCATGTTCAAGATTGATAAAAAATTTGATTTCACGCTCTGAGGGTAGGCCAGGAAGTTTTTCAAGGAATACGTCAGGAAATTTATTAACAATATAAATATCATTCAAATCTGACGTATTTTTGTTTAAATCCGTGACATAGGCTAAGAAAGCTTGACATCCGTTTTTCAATAAACGAATAGCTTTATAGTTTGATATGACAGTGATTAACTTTAGTGGTTTGGTTGCTTGAATTCGTATAATAGGTTGGTTAGGAATATTAAAGTTAACAACCTTACGAAAATAATCAATTTTAGCATGATGAGTAGTTAACCAATCAATCTCTAAAATCACATCAAATGCAAGTATTTTCAAAGAGATAAAATCAACCGATAACATGCGGTTGCCGATTTGAATCAAACAAGACTTATAAACAGTGGATGTAATGAAGGTTTCTCCCAATAGAGTTTCAACTGATAAGTCAAAGTCTAATTTCACTGGAGTTAAATTTAAACGTTGAGCGCAAGTAGGAGAAATAAAAGAATGGATATAACCGGTATCAAATAAGGTATATACTTCGTAAGAGTTTATGATTAGCTTACCCGTGATAACTTCGTTCGGGTTCCTTACTTTATGGGAGGTCACAACAAACGCTATTCCTTGAACTACCGGCTTTAACTTGTCTGAGACAGCATTTGGTGTCACCATCCCATGTAAGACCCCAACTTTTTATAAATAAAATTAAATTTCCTCTATTCATTATTTTGGAATAGTAAGGGGATGATTTGATTAATGTGGTTAGTTATGGGTAAAATATGCAAATATTTTAAATAAGCAAATGGTTATAAAATATTCGTTGTTGTCGGGGAATATTTGTTTTGTCGTGAAATATTCTTGTTGTCGGGGAATATTCGTACAACGACGCAACTATTTGTGGGCCCCATAACGAAAAACTGTAGGATGAAGAAAACGACAAGTATAAGTTTTTTAATAAATAACGGTGTAGTTGTTACCGTTAACACTGTTGGAATACTCGGTGGTTAAAATACAGTAATACGCCGTGTTGCACAGTAGCACACGGTATTGCATAAATTATTGATTCTTACGTAAGAAGGTACTACATAATAATTACCGTTCAATATTTTATTTTAATGATTCAATAATTGCCCCGTTGATATTTTATATTATTGTTGTTTCAATAATTATCACTGCACAATATTTTCTCTTATTAGATCAATAATTTATATTATTTGAATAATATTATTAGATAGAATTGTTGGCAATGTATAATGAAGTTCTGTCTAGGAGAGGTTATTTAATTGCGCGCCAGTAAGGAGAAATCCTTATCGGAAGGCCCCCTCTTTTCCTGAGAACGACCTGGTTGTCATTATTGTGATTCTGTAATATTATTTGTGAATAATTAATTATTGATAAAAATGATAAGAAAATATTTATTTAATAGAGAAATTTTTAAAGAGACAATTATTAAGAGTTGATATTTTATCTTCTTCGATAAAATAATATATTATTGCAATATTACATTATAAGTGTATGATGTAATAATATAATAATATAATAACGGTGATATTTTAACAATGAATGCATGGTATATGAATAAATGAGGAGGAAGAGAGCAAATTGGGTCCGGAGTATTTTTGTTACAAAAAACATGTTAAATATGTTGGTGGGCCCTATTTTAGACTGAAATTTGATTATAGCCTGCAATTTCGTCCGTATGTGGTTTTTGGTCATATTTCGTTTTAAATTTTGAAAAACTTTCTTCTAAAAAGTTGTAGAGAATTGAATTTCCTATGGAATGGACATAAGATTCAAATTTTTCTGATAAAAGGGCTATTTATTATGAATTATTGAAGTTTTGAAATAATTGATTTTTGGAGTTATAAATTATTTTTTTAAAAGGAAAACATTTTTTTGTGATTGGTGGGCCTCACTGGTGTCCTGATGATTTTGGTCAAGTGGTGGGCTTGAATTTTTTTTAATAAAATATTATTTCATTAAATTTTCTACTTTGGAATTCTAAGCATTTTCCAATAAATAGGGTGCTTAGGTTAAAATTAAAAATCACACCAAAATCTGAAGTTTTCTCTCTCTATAATATCGAGCGTATTTTTGTGAGTATTTAGATACTTTGAGTGTTGCTATATGGTGCATGTTTTCTTCAGCATTATATCTAATGTTCCGGTCAGAAGTAATATTCTTTTGAGGCAATGGATGTTATTTTTTCTTAAATGATGTTATTCTTTCAATATCATTATACCAAAATATTGGTATGAATTTTATTATAAAATTTTCACCTTTTCATATGGAGGTTACTATTCACGTATACATCACTATTCACGTATACAATACTATTTACGAAAATGATACTATTCTTGAGTACTGTTCACAACGTATGATTTTTCTTGTGAAATTCTTAACTTTTTGTGTCGGAGTTACTATTCACATATACGACACTATTTATGTATACGACACTATTTACGAATACAACATTATTCACACAAAAATAAATTTTCTTTTCTTTGTCTAAGTTATCTATTATGGTTACTATCTTTGATTGTATCCATGTTTTGATCTTCGTTCTTGAATTTTGCTCCACAATTGATTATTATAGAGTATTTTTGAACTTGGATAAACTGATTTACGAATCCCTAATCTTTGTTCTTTTATCACTGGATTCGTTTTCTTTAAAATATGTTTTAGCATCCTCAGTCCTCAATGATGATATAACTGAATATCTTTGCCTGTAGTGCAAAGATGAATAATTACCTGATGAATATCTTTGGCCCGTAGTGCAAAGATGAACTGGTGTTGAGATGAACATGACCAACTAGTTATACAAATAAATATTTTTGGCCCGTAGTGCAAAGATGAATATTTGGTTCAAGATGTATATTGATTGATGTCACAGGAATAAAATATTGATGATAAACTTTAAAATCATAGTTTAAAATCATAGAAGATAGTAGACTTCATTCTCTACTTAACTCTTCTAATGAATTGTTATTTTTGCTATGAATATTGATCTAAACTTGTTGTCCATTATATTTTATATAATTTATTGAAGGCTAACGATAATTTGTTTTTTATTATCTTAGTCATAATATTCTTTTACTGGGCTAGTTGAGCTCAACCTTTTTTTGTTCCATTTTTCTTCTCAGGAGGCAAGAATATAGCGGGAACTAGTCGGGGTGTGGAGTGATGCTTAAAGACAGTTGTTTTAGCAGTCCTCACTATTTTATAAAATAGTGTATCAATAATTATAATGAGGACTTATTTGAGTTTGGATATTGTCTATAAGATAATATTTGTATTTAAACTCACAGTATATATGTTGTCTCATTTTGCACGACAATTATAATAATGAAGTTTGTAGTTGTTTCTGTACCATGTATTTGGCGACTCAGAATGGGTTGTGTGGACCTATTTTGGAGGCGTCACAGTTGGTATCAAAGCTTAGGGATATGGTCTTTGGCGGAGATCAAGGAATAGAACTAGGAAGGGAGAGACGAGTAAATCATTCGCTAGTGTGTCCTACCTAGGCTTATTTTGTATTTAATTGGTCGGTAAAAATATAGGGATAATATGTGGCATGTCAATTAACCATTGTTTTGTGGCAGCGTTTGAAAATGACATCGAAAAATTTTGAGATAAGCAATGGAGCACATGAGACCGTTAAAACACCAACAATCAACAACCAGGAGAACATGCAACAGGACGACAATGTTCCTCCCGTAAACAACACCACTGATCAGACGATGAACGATGGGATGTTTAAAAGCTTTTTGCAGTTCATGCAAAATCAGATGAGGGAGACTCGTGTGCAAAATACAGGTAGAAATAATAGCAACGCGCAGCTTGTCATAGCCAAGCAGTTCAAAGAGTTGGGACCACTAGAGTTTTTGGGAAAGCCAGATCCGATCAAGGCGGAAACGTGGGTTAAGCAAATTATCAGGATATTTGATGTCTTGGGATGTACGGAGGAACAGAAGGTTCCATTCACCACCTTTATGTTCCGTGGTGAGGCAGATTACTGGTGGGAATCTGTGAAGCGTACTCAGTCAGCCGCACTCAATATGTCTTTGGAAGCGTTCCAGAAATTGCTTAATACCTCATTTCTCATAAATTTTTTCTATATTCAGATGTTGTGAACATGGCTCAATTATTAGCGCGAGATGATGATTCTGTTCAACCGGGGGACCACAACCAGGGTCGTACTGGTGGCAGCAGTCATCGAAACAATGAAAACCAGCGGGAGAAAAATATCTGAACAAAAGCGGTAACCACTATGATGGTAATCCTGACCATGATAGTAGAAGAAGCGAGACGAGGGGATATTTCAAAAAGAGAAGGTACAATAATGACAACGTAAAGACGTCAGCACCAACATCAGCTGTTTCTAAGGGAGAAGAACGACCATCGGTCGTATGTTATAAATGCGGGAAAGAGAGACACATCAGCCCAAACTGCCCATAACAATTCAAGGTATATTATAACTATGGAAATGAAGGTCATATAGCTCGAGATTGTATCGTAGCGAAAACAAGTCCAGCGGGGATGGTGACTCCAAAGGCTGTCCTGGATAAGTCAAAGTAGGTGGTTCCTGTAAGAGCGTTTTATGTGACTTCTTAAAAAGCGAGTAACCCGAACGAAGTTATCACGGGTTAGTTAATCATAAATTATTACAAAGTTTATACCTTACTAGATTCCGATTCTACCCATTCTTTTATCTCTCCTGCTTGTGCTCATCGTTTTTAATTAGACTTTGACTTATCTGTTGAAACTCTATTGGGAGAAACTTTTATTACATCCATTGTTTATAAATCTTGCACGATTCAAGTTGGGACCATCACATTACCTGTTGATCTCATCTCTTAGAAAATACTTGCATTTGATGTGATTTTAGGGATTGATTGGTTAACCACTCATCATGCTAAAATTGATTATTTTCGTAAGGTTGTTAGTTTTCATATTCCTAACCAACCTGTTATACGAATTCAAGCAACCAAACCCCTAAAGTTAATCACTGTCATATCAAGCCATAAACCCATTCGTTTATTGAAAAATGGATGTCAAGCTTTCTTAGCCCATGGCATGGATTTAAACAAAATACGTCAGATTTGAATGATATTTCTGTTATTAGTGAATTTCCTGACGTATTTTTGAAGAACTTCTTGGCCTACCCTAGAGCATGAAGTTAAATTTTGAATTGACCTTGAACCCGGTACAAAACCCATTTCTAAAACCCCATATCGAATGGCTCCTATTGAACTTTAGGAGTTAAAAACCCAATTACAGGAGTTTGTACCCAAGCCTCTCGCTGGTGACTTCCTTTGTGGAATACACCGAAGCCAGACTCTCCATAGGGGACTGCATATTCGTGCCGTGGTAAACTGATAGGTGCCATTATGACGTGCTATCCGAGATTGGGATATGAGTAATAGTTGAGAGCAACCTAAGTTAGTAATTGAAATACATAGCTTTCTAGGCTTAGCTGGTTACTATCGGAGATTCATGAAAGGATTTTCTCGAATCGCTACTCCATTAACTCAGCTGACTCGAAAAGGTACAAAATTTGAATGGAACGAGAATAGCTTCCAAGAACTCAAAATGCGACAACGACGTTGGCTAGAGCTGTTGAAAGATTACGACCATACCATTCAATACCATCCTGGAAAAGCTAACGTGGCAGCTGACGCATTAAGTAAAAGATCGTATGCGGGTACGAGTACGATGTTGTTAACATAAAAATCCATTTTATATAACTTACAAAGCATGGAGTTAGAGTTAAAGACTTCAAGTACCAACGTGATGATGTCAAATATACGAGTAGAACTGACTTTAATCGATAAAGTTAAAGCTGCTCAAGCTACAGATTCAGAGCTGATGCGTATGAAGAAGAAGGTACAAGAATGCATTATCCCAGAAGCAAGAGTAAGGAAATCTCAACCCTCAATTTATTGGTCCATTTAAAATCCTCGATCAAGTAGGAATTGTAGCCTATAGACTCGCTTTACCGCTAAGTATATCGGGTGTTCATAACGTTTTTCACATATCCATGCTACGTAAATATGTGAAAAACCCAAACCACATTATTGAATTAGAACTAGACGAGATAGCAGAAGATTTAATGTACGAGGAGGTACCAATCAAGATCTTGGATAGGAAGGAGCATGTCCTACGCACAGAGGTCATACCGAGGTCATACCACAAGTCAAAGTTTTGTGGAGAAATCATGATAATGTGGACATGACCTAAGAGGTAGAATCTGATATGAAAACAAGATATCCTCACATTTTTGAAATACCAAGTACGTACGTCAATTTCAGGGACGAAATTTTACAAGGAGGGGAGGTTGTAAGACCCCAATTTTTTATAAATAAAATTGAATTTCCTCTATTCATTATTTTGAAATAGTAAGGGGTTAATTTGATTAATGTGGTTAGTTATGGATAAAATAAGCAAATATTTTAAATAAGCAAGTGATTATAAAATATTCATTGTTGTCGGGAAATATTCGTTTGGTCGTGGAATATTCTTGTTGTCGGGGAATATTCGTACGACGGCGCAGCCATTTATGAGTCACATAACGAAAAACTGTTGGATGAAGAGAACGACAAGTATGAGTTTTTTTAAAAAATAATGACGTAGTTGTTACCGTTAACACTGTTGGAATACCCGGTGGTTAAAATACAGTAATATGCATTGTTGCACAATAGCACGCGGTATTGCACATGTAATGTCCCGAGAGTTTGAGAATCTAGTACATGATAATGATCCTTAGAGAAAGATAATGAATGGGTCAAAGAATATGTAATACTCAAATATATAATTGAGTATAAGCAAATGTTATAAAATAAAACTTAAAAGAATTTATTATGAAGAATGGTTGGAGTGGTAATAAATAAAACCTATATTAAGGTAATGCGTTGAAGATATTCAACGATAAATGTTGAAAAGAGATTTTGTGACAACCCGAATTTTTATAAGTTATTAAAATAAGAATTTAATAATTAAAATCCATATTATGATATGTATATATATTTGATTTATGTGTTTGAGTGTGGGTATGTATATATATTTATAATTTATCTTGAAATATGTGATTTGGTGTGAAGAGATTAAGTGTGAATATAAAAGAGATGTGTATGTTTGGAAAATAAGGATTAATAGTTAATTTAACTATTAAATAAATTAAATGAGATTGTTACAGAAAGAAAATTAACTAAATAATATTAGTTAATTTAATTAAGTTAAAAAATATATTATGAAATAACATAATTCAATTATTATGCTTTATAGCAATGAAATTGTTATGAATTAAATTTCATAAATAATGTGAGTAATTTACTTAATTAAAATAGTGAATTAGTGTAAGCATATTTGTTTAAATAAACGAGGAAGTAGTATATTACATATGAGTATAATATGTTAAAGTAATACGATTGTCAATATATATTGTAAATAGTTAAAATACTTATCGAATAAAATAAATATTTTAGTTGGAATATTTATAGTATTATATAAATATTTGATGGAAATTATTTAATTGTGATAAAATTGATGGGATTTATGCGTATTTTATTATGCGAGTATAATGGTGATATTCTAATTTAATTAAATACTTAAATTAGAGAAGTGAGGATTTGTTAAATAAAATTATAATTTTATTGGGTAAGTAAATATGGTGTTGGATAAATAAAGATTATGGTTAAATCTAAAGAAGTGTGACATTTGGTGTAACTTATAATAGGAATAATATTAAAATAAATGGATAAGGAGGTTAGGGGTTCTAGCCAAACATGGCCTTGTGACCCTTTGCCTTTGTAACAGATGGGAGCCCTTGGTTTTTTTAACTGATAGAATAAATAAAACATACGTTAAGTTGTGCCAAGTATGAGAAAGAAGAATAGAGCAGAGAAGAGAGAAAATTGAGAGAGAAAAGGAGTTCTCTGTAGAATTAGAGAAGAGCCTTGGAGAATTAAGGAGAACCAACCTTTTTCATCATCTGATTAAAGCTAAGGACAGTTCAAGAGGTATGAAGGAATTCTTAAGTTCCTAATCTTTGTTCCATAATTTCATTGTTAGAAATTACTCTGGTTATTTAACCTAAGGAATTGGTGAAGAATCTATGTGTGTTGATTATGTAATGAATTTCTAGTGTTGTTCATATCTAAAATCAAACCAATGAAGTTTAAATTGTGTAAAAGATGGAAAAATTAGACTCTTGGTTGTTACATACTATATAGTTTGTTTTGGAGGTAAAATTTTGGTGTAATCTTATTATTTAAGTTGTAAATTGATAGTGGTTTGTTGTTCTCCTCTGAGAAACGAAAACAACCCAATTAGAATGAACTAAAACGGAGTTAAAACGAATTCGTGATGTAAGATTTCATTAAATATGTCGAAGTATGAAATTATAGCATGAACACTGAATTAGAACCCATTAATTTATTTGTTAAAGTTTCTAAAATGTTGTAATTATCATGTAGATGAGTATTTCAGTGTTTCACGAGTTCATAGAGTCGAAAACCAACAAATTCTAACTTAAAATGAAGAAGTTATGAAGATTTGAAATAAAAATATCGCAAAAACTAAAATCTGGGCGAAGCCAAGCGCGGGCGCGCTGCCCAGGAGAGTAGCTGGGCACTGCTGGATGGCACGGGTGCGCTGGGGTTGTGAAGGAAATGGGCGCAACCATGCCCATAGTGTGCTAGGTGTGACTGTTTTGATATATTTTGGTAAAATGACCATAACGTTTTCATACGAAATCCGATTGAGGCGATTCAAGATGATCATGAACAAAGACAAATAGACCTACAACTTTTAGTTTTTAAGTTTTTCAATTTAAGGTCATTAGAATGGGTCAAAATGGACATATTTGGGACTATTATATTTTCGGAGGCAATTAGAGGACGTCGGTGTGACGCCCCCAAAAATTAGGTATACATCACCCATCTTGAGTCACCAGATACATGGTACAGAATTCAAATACAACTTAATAATACAACTGTCGTGTATAATACGACAGAACATAAACTATGAGTTTGAATACAAATATTGTCTTCTAGAGAGTATCCATACTCAAAAGGAGTCCTCATTACAATTATTATCATACAATTACATAGAATAGTGAGGACTACTAATGCTATCATCTAGGACCATCACTCTGTTCTCCGACTAGTCCCAGCTACGTTCTCATTTCCTGAAGAGAACAGTGAAAGAAAGGGTGAGCTCAACTAGCCCAGTAAGAAACATTATGACTAAGATAATGCAGAATAAATTATCATTAGTCTTCAACAATGTTAAACTAATAAAATACAATAGACATCAAGTTTAACTGCAGCGGAACCAACAATCCATTAAAAGAGTCATGTAGAGAATAAAATCTACTATCTTTTATGATTTAAAAGGATTTTCATGACTTTTATCGCTGAGACTCAGCTAAAAAAATAATCCACATCATCGAATCACCCCTGCACTACGGCCAAGGATATTCTTTAGTATCACGACCACGAATTATCCATGCACTACGGGCCAAAGATAATCGTGTTTTCATCAACGGTCCTGATCATGCCATAAAATAATTCATCTTGCACTACGGCTAAAGAGAATCCATAGCCATAATCATACCAAAAACTGTCCATCAATGCACTACGGGCCAATGAGGACTTTTTTCACATCATTTGTAACATTACGGTCATGATTAAACCGAATAATCCCTGGTCATAATCATACCAAGTCCATCTATGCACTACAGGCCACAGATGACTTTTAACATAATATAAACATGAGGATGATGACAATGATATAAGAATTCAATAAAACAAGTTCAAGAATTAATTTGTCCAGAAACCAATAACGTCCAAATTGTCAACATGATACTTTTGTGTAGAGTAAAATTCAAGTATGCTCAGAAGAATATTTTCATGAAAAGATACTGGATGAAGCGCAAATATCAAGGATATTCCACTAATTTCATGGAGTATAGAAGTCAAAATTTTAACCAACTAAGTATAATAAAGAATGGAATAACAAAAGAAATCATCATGCATGCGATAGACCGCACAGACAGGTTATTCCAGTAGAATAATAAATAATAGAACCAAGTCCGGCGTAAAATGTACAGACATGATATTCTAACAGAATAATAATAAAGACGGAACCAGGTCTGGTGTAAAACACACAGACAGCATGTTCCAACATAATAATAATAAAGACGAAACCAGGTCCGGTGTAAAACACACAGACATGATGTTCCAACAGAATAATAATAAAGACGGAACCAGGTCCGGTGTAACACACACAGACAAGATGTTCCAACAGATTAATAGAAGAATGTCACCAAGTATAGGGTAGACCGCGTATACAGATTATTCCCACAAAATAATAAATAATGGAATAACAGAAGTTCTCTTCATGAATACAAAAGAAATAATACCCCTTACTAGTACAACAAATAATATCTCTTACAAGTACAACAAATAATATCCCTTACCGTTTTAAAGAAGAACTAAAATAAAGAAGTAGTTAAGTAGTAGAATACTTTCTTCTTTCTCTCTATAGTTTCTCTCTATAGTTTCTCTCTCTAGAGTTCAGTGAATTCGTAAGAAAATAATGAAGGAATAAACTTCTATTTATAGGAAAATAGGATGCATAGTAACTAATCCATGAACGGTCAAGATTGATTTACTTTAATCTGACGGTCCATATTTGAAGAAAAATCTTTTAAATAAAATATTAAATATTTTATTTATAGAATAACTTTAATAAAGTATTATGTTTTATGTAAAAAGATGTTTCTGTTTTATTACGTTAATAATACGAATAAAACAAAACTTCATTATCGCTAAATAATTCATATTATTAATTGACAATAATTGAATCAAACTGAGTGACTTCTCACATAAGCATTAAAAATCAATACCGTGTGCTACTATGCAACCACACATATTACTATACTTTTACTACCGAGTAGTTCAACAGTATTAACGATAAAACTTTCGCCGTTATTAATATTTTTGTCATTTTCTCAATCCGATAATAATTCTGTTGTGGGGTCCACCAATAATTGTGCCGTCGTACGAATATTCCCCGACAAAAATAATATTCCCCGACCAATCGAATATAATACAAGAACTTGCATACTTTGCAAAATTGATAAATACTTCCCACAACTATAACATTATCTCAAATTCACACCATAAGATTTAAAAAATATTTCGAAAAATTAAATCTTTATTCATAAAATCTGGGGTTTTACAATCTCCCATCCTTATGAAATTTCGCACTCGAAATTTACGTACGTACCTGGTATGCCGAACAGATGAGGATACCTTGACTTCACTTCAAATTCTAACTCTTGATGTATAACCTTTGAGCGTCGAATATGATCCTTCTTATGCAAGATGTTAACACGTATCTTCTCATACGTTAAATCTTCTGCAATCTCGTCTAGTTTTAATTCAATAATGTGGTTCAGGTCGTCCACATATTTACGTAGCATCGATACGTGAAAAACGTTATGAACACGCGACATACTTGGCGATAAAACGAGTCTATAGGCCACATTTCCTACTCGATCAAGGATTTCAAATGGGCCAATTAAATCGAGGGTAGAGATTTCCTCTCTTCGTCGATTCTTGCTTCTAGAATAACGCCTTCTTGAACCTTCTTCTTCACATTCATCAGCTCTGAGTATGTAGCTTAAGCGGCATTAACTTTATCGATTAAAGTCGATTCTAATCGTATATTCGTTATCTTCACGTGGGTCCCTAGAGTCTTTAACTCTATCTTCATCATTTGTAAGTTATACGAAATGGGTCTTTGTGTTAACAACATCTCACTCGCATACAATCTTCTACTCAAAGCGTCAGCTACCACGTTCTCACTTCCACGATGACATTGAATGGTATGATCGTAATCCTCAACAGCTCGAGCCAACGTCTTTGGTACATAATACTTTAGTTTTAGTTAAAGAAATATTTAAGGGTTTAAGAAATGGGTTTTGTACTGGGGTCAATACAAAATTCGATTTTGATGCTCTGGGGTAGGCTAAGAAGTCTTCAAGAATATGTCAGGAAATTTATTAACAATAGAAATATCATTCAAAATTGTGACCCTCATCCAAGACTTGGATAACACGTCAAATTGATACCTATCAACTTGCCATCGTCATTCACAACGTCTCCTACGGAAAGTCTGGCTTCGGTGCATTCCACATAAGGAAGTCATCAGCGAAAGGCTTGGGGCTCTTTACTTATGGCTTGATATGACAATGATTGACTTTAGTGGTTTGGTTACTTGAATTCGCATAATAGGTTGGTTAGGAATATGAAAGATAACAACCTTACGAAAAGCATGATGAGCAGTTAACCAATCGTTTCAAAAAATCACATAAATGCGACTATTTTCAAAGAGATAAGATCGGCAGGTAACGTGAAAGTGTTGATTTGAATCAAATAAGATTTATAAATAGTGGAGGTAACGAAGGTTTCTCCCACCGGAATTTCAACAGATAAATCAATATCTAACTTATTCGGAGTTAAGTTCAAACATTGAACACAACTAGGTGAAATAAAAGAGTGAGTAGAACTGGTATCTAACACGGTATTGTCTTCGCAAGAGTTTATGAATAACATACCCGTGATAATTTTATTTAGGTTCCTCGTCACGAAAAAAACGCTCTCTCTTAAACTACAGGCTTTGGCTTGTCTGGGACATCCTTTGGCATCACTATCCCAGCTGGACTTGACTTCACCATACGACAAAATCGAGCTAGGTGACCTTCTCTTCCATAATTAAAACACGCTTTGGATTGCTGCGTACAATTTGGACGGATGTGTCCCTCCAGTCCGCATTTGAAACATACGACCGGTGGTCGTTCTTCTTCCTTTGAAGCGGGTGCTGGTACCGACGTCTTCACGTCATTGTTGAACCTTCTCTTCTTGAAATGTCCATTGTTATTGTTTTGGCCATGATTACCACCGAAGTGGTTACCATTTCTGGCATGTTGATTCCCTCCATGCTTATTGTCACCGCTTTGATGACTTTTATCATCAGTATTATCATTTTGTCGATTGCTCTCTTTTGGTTGCGTTGACTCGTTATCGCGCTCTACTAACTAAGCCCTATTTACAACATCTGAATACAAACACAGTTTATGAGAAATCAGATATTGACGTATATCGGGTTTCAAACCTCTTAGAAACATTCGCGTTATTCGCTCCTCATTATCGACCAAATGGGATGAAAACCAGGATAACTCCGCAAACTTAGCCTCGCACTGCGATACGATCATATTATTTTGCTCCATTGCTTATCTCAACATTTTCGGATGCCATTATCAAATACTGCAACAAAACAAGGGTTAATTAAAATATCACTTATCATCCCTATACTCTGACCGACCAATTAAATAACAAGTAAACTTAGGTAGGCCATACTAGCGAAGGAATTCCCCGCCTCTCCCCTCCTAGTTCTAGTCTCACATCTTAGCCAGAGATCATATCCCTAAGCTCTGATACCAACTGTGACAGCCCCAAAATTAGGTATACATCACCCATCTTGAGTCGCCAGATATATGGTACAGAATTCAAATACAACTTAATAATACAACTGTCGTGTACAATACGACAGAACATAAACTCTGAGTTTGAATACAAATATTATCTTCTAGAGAGTATCCATACTCAAAAGGAGTTCTCATTACAATAATTATCATACAATTACATAGAATAGTGAGGACTACTAATGCTATCATCTAGGACCATCACTCTGTTTCCCGACTAGTCCCAGCTATGTTCTCATTTCCTGAAGAGAACAGTAAAAGAAAGGGTGAGCTCAACTAGCCCAGTAAGAAATATTATGACTAAGATAATGCAGAATAAATTATCATTAGTCTTCAACAATGCTAAACTGATAAAATACAATAGACATCAAGTTTAACTGCAGCGGAACCAATAATTCATTAAAAGAGTCAAGTAGAGAATAAAATCTACTATCTTTAATGATTTAAAAGGTTTTTCAAGACTTTTATCGCTGAGACTCAGCTAAAAAAATAATCTACATCATCGAATCACCCCTGCACTACGGCCAAGGATATTCTTTAGTATCACGACCACGAATTATCCATGCACTACGGGCCAAAGATAATCGTATTTTCATCAACAGTCCTGATCATGCCATAAAAGAATTCATCTTGCACTACGGCTAAAGAGAATCCATAGCCATAATCATACCAAAAATTGTCCATCAATGCACTACGGGCCAATGAGGACTTTTTTCACATCATTTGTAACATTACCGTCATGATTAAACCGAATAATCCCTGGTCATAATCATACCAAGTCCATCTATGCACTACAGGCCACAGATGACTTTTAACATAATATAAACATGAGGATGATGACAATGATATAAGAATTCAATAAAACAAGTTCAAGAATTAATTTGTCCAGAAACCAATAACGTCCAAATTGTCAACATGATACTTTTGTGTAGAGTAAAATTCAAGAATGCTCAGAAGAATATTTTCATGAAAAGATACTGGATGAAGCGCAAATATCAAGGATATTCCACTAATTTCATGGAGTATAGAAGTCAAAATTTTAACCAACTAAGTATAATAAATAATGGAATAACAAAAGAAATCATCATGCATGCGATAGACCGCACAGACAGGTTATTCCAACAGAATAATAAATAATGAAACCAGGTCCGGCGTAAAACGCACAGACAGGATATTCCAACAGAATAATAATAAAGGCAGAACCAGGTCCGATGTAAAACACACGGACAGCATGTTCCAACAGAATAATAATATAGACGGAACCAGGTCCGGTGTAAAACACACAGACATGATGTTCCAACAGAATAATAATAAAGACGGAACCAGGTCCGGTGTAACACACACAGACATGATGTTCCAACAGAATAATAGAAGAATATCACCAAGTATAGGGTAGACCGCGTATACAGGTTATTCCAACAGAATAATAAATAATGGAATAACAGAAGTTCTCTTCATGGATACAAAAGAAATAATACCCCTTACTAGTACAACAAATAATATCTCTTACAAGTACAACAAATAATATCCCTTACCGTTTTAAAGAAGAACTAAAATAAAGAAGTAGTTAAGTAGCAGAATACTTTTCTTCTTTTTCTCTATAGTTTCTCTCTCTAGAGTTCAGTGAATTCGTAAGAAAATAATGAAGGAATGAACTTCTATTCATAGGAAAATAGGATGCATAGTAACTAATCCATGAACGGTCGAGATTGATTTACTTTAATCTGACGGTCCATATTTGAAGAAAAATCTTTTAAATAAAATATAATATATTCTATTTATAGAATAACTTTAATAAAGTATTATGTTTTATGTAAAAAGATGTTTCTATTTTATTACGTTAATAATACGAATAAAACAAAACTTCATTATCGCTAAATAATTCATATTATTAATTGACAATAATTGAATCAAACTGAGTGACTTCTCACATAAGCATTAATAATCAATACCGTGTGCTACTATGCAACCACACATATTACTGTACTTTTACTACCGAGTAGTTCAACAGTGTTAACGGTAAAACTTCCGTCGTTATTAATATTTTTGTCATTTTCTCAATCCGATAATAATTCTGTTGTGGGGTCCACCAATAATTGTGCCGTCGTACGAATATTCCCCGACAAAAATAATATTCCCCGACCAATCGAATATAATACAAGGACTTGCATACTTTGCAAAATTGATAAATACTGTCCACAACTATAACATTATCTCAAATTCACACCATAATATTTAAAAAATATTTCGAAAAATTAAATCTTTATTCATAAAATCTGGGGTTTTACAATCTCCCATCCTTATGAAATTTCGCACTCGAAATTTACGTACGTACCTGGTATGCCGAACAGATGAGGATACCTTGACTTCACTTCAAATTCTAACTCTTGATGTATAACCTTTGAGCGTCGAATATGATCCTTCTTATGCAAGATGTTAACACGTATCTTCTCATACGTTAAATCTTCTGCAATCTCGTCTAGTTTTAATTCAATAATGTGGTTCAGGTCGTCCACATATTTACGTAGCATCGATACGTGAAAAACGTTATGAACACGCGACATACTTGGCAATAAAACGAGTCTACATGCCACAATTCCTACTCGATAAAGGATTTCAAATGGGCCAATTAAATCGAGGATTTAGATTTCCTCTCTTCGTCGAATCTTGCTTCTAGAATAACGCCCTCTTGAACCTTCTTCTTCACATTCATCAGCTCTGAGTATGTAGCTTAAGCGGCTTTAACTTTATCGATTAAAGTCGATTCTAATCGTATATTCGTTATCTTCACGTGGGTCCCTAGAGTCTTTAACTCTATCTTCATCATTTGTTAGTTATACGAAATGGGTCTTTGTGTTAACAACATCTCACTCGCATACAATCTTCTACTCAATACGTCAGTTACCACGTTCTCACTTCCACGATGACATTGAATGGTATGATCGTAATCCTCAACAGCTCGAGCCAACGTCTTTGGTGCATAATACGTTAATTTTAGTTGAAGAAATATTTAAGGGTTTAAGAAATGGGTTTTGTACTGGGGTCAATACAAAATTCGATTTCATGCTCTGGGGTAGGCTAAGAAGTCTTCAAGAATACGTCAGGAAATTTATTAACAATAGAAATATCATTCAAAACTGTGACCCTCATCCAAGACTTGGATAACACGTCATATTGATACCTATCAACTTGCCATCGTCATTCACAACGTCTCCTACAGAAAGTCTGGCTTCGGTGCATTCCACATAAGGAAGTCATCAGCGAAAGGCTCGGGGCTCTTTACTTATGGCTTGATATGACAATGATTGACTTTAGTGGTTTGGTTACTTGAATTCGCATAATAGGTTGGTTAGAAATATGAAAGCTAACAACCTTACGAAAAGCATGATGAACAGTTAACCAATCGTTTCCAAAAATCACATCAATGCGAGTATTTTCAAAGAGATAAGATCGACAGGTAACGTGAAAGTGTTGATTTGAATCAAATAAGATTTATAAATAGTGGAGGTAACGAAGGTTTCTCCCACCGGAATTTCAACAGATAAATCAATGTCTAACTTCTTCGGAGTTAAGTTCAAACATTGAACACAACTAGGTGAAATAAAAGAGTGAGTAGAACTGGTATCTAACACGGTATTGTCTTCGCAAGAGTTTATGACTAACATACCCATGATAATTTTATCCAGGTTCCTCGTCACGAAAAAAAACGCTCTCTCTTAAACTACAGGCTTTGGCTTGTCTGGGACATCCTTTGGCATCACTATCCCAGCTGGACTTGACTTCACCATACGACAAAATCGAGCTAGGTGACATTCTCTTCCATAATTAAAACACGCTTTGGATTGCTGCATACAGTTTGGACGGATGTGTCCCTCCTGTCCGCATTTGAAACATACGACCGGTGGTCGTTCTTCTTCCTTTGAAACGGGTGCTGGTACCGACGTCTTCACGTCATTGTTGAACCTTCTCTTCTTGAAATGTCCATTGTTATTGTTTTGGCCATGATTACCACCGAAGTGGTTACCATTTCTGGCATGTTGATTCCCTCCATGCTTATTGTCACCGCTTTGATGACTTTTATCATCAGTATTATAATTTTGTCGATTGCTCTCTTTTGGTTGCGTTGACTCGTTATCGCGCTCTACTAACTGAGCCCTATTTACAACATCTGAATACAAACACAGTTTATGAGAAATCAGGTATTGACGTATATCGGGTTTCAAATCTCTTAGAAACATTCGCGTTATTCGCTCCTCATTATCGACCAAATGGGATGAAAACCAGGATAACTCCGCAAACTTAGCCTCGCACTGCGATACGGTCATATTATTTTGCTCCATTTCTTATCTCAACATTTTCGGATGCCATTATCAAATACTGCAACAAAACAAGGGTTAATTAAAATATCACATATCATCCCTATACTCTGACCGACCAATTAAATAACAAGTAAACTTAGGTAGGTCATACTAGCGAAGGAATTCCCCGCCTCTCCCCTCCTAGTTCTAGTCTCACATCTTAGCCAGGGATCATATCCCTAAGCTCTGATACCAACTATGATGCCCCCAAAATTAGGTATACATCACCCATCTTGAGTCGCCAGATACAATGTACAGAATTCAAATACAACTTAATAATACAACTGTCGTGTACAATACGACAGAACATAAACTGTGAGTTTGAATACAAATATTATCTTCTAGAGAGTATCCATACTCAAAAGGAGTCCTCATTACAATTATTATCACACTATTACATAGAATAGTGAGGACTACTAATGCTATCATCTAGGACCATCACTCTGTTCCCCGACTAGTCCCAGCTATGTTCTCATTTCCTGAAGAGAACAGTGAAAGAAAGGGTGAGCTCAACTAGCCTAGTAAGAAATATTATGACAAAGATAATGCAGAATAAATTATCATTAGTCTTCAACAATGCTAAACTGATAAAATATAAAAGACATCAAGTTTAACTGCAGCGGAACCAATAATTCATTAAAATAGTCAAGTAGAGAATAAAATCTACTATCTTTTATGATTTCAAAGGTTTTTCATGACTTTTATCGTTGAGACTCAGCTAAAAAAATAATTCACATCATCGAATCACCCTTGCACTACGGCCAAGGATATTCTTTAGTATCACGACCACGAATTATCCATGCACTACGGGCCAAAGATAATCGTATTTTCATCAACAGTCCTGATCATGCCATAAAAGAATTCATCTTGCACTACGGCTAAAGAGAATCCATAGCCATAATCATACCAAAAATTGTCCATCAATGCACTACGGGCCAATGAGGACTTTTTTCACATCATTTGTAACATTACCGTCATGATTAAACCGAATAATCCCTGGTCATAATCATACCAAGTCCATCTATGCACTACAGGCCACAGATGACTTTTAACATAATATAAACATGAGGATGATGACAATGATATAAGAATTCAATAAAACAAGTTCAAGAATTAATTTGTCCAGAAACCAATAACGTCCAAATTGTCAACATGATACTTTTGTGTAGAGTAAAATTCAAGAATGCTCAGAAGAATATTTTCATGAAAAGATACTGGATGAAGCGCAAATATCAAGGATATTCCACTAATTTCATGGAGTATAGAAGTCAAAATTTTAACCAACTAAGTATAATAAATAATGGAATAACAAAAGAAATCATCATGCATGCGATAGACCGCACAGACAGGTTATTCCAACAGAATAATAAATAATGAAACCAGGTCCGGCGTAAAACGCACAGACAGGATATTCCAACAGAATAATAATAAAGGCAGAACCAGGTCCGATGTAAAACACACGGACAGCATGTTCCAACAGAATAATAATATAGACGGAACCAGGTCCGGTGTAAAACACACAGACATGATGTTCCAACAGAATAATAATAAAGACGGAACCAGGTCCGGTGTAACACACACAGACATGATGTTCCAACAGAATAATAGAAGAATATCACCAAGTATAGGGTAGACCGCGTATACAGGTTATTCCAACAGAATAATAAATAATGGAATAACAGAAGTTCTCTTCATGGATACAAAAGAAATAATACCCCTTACTAGTACAACAAATAATATCTCTTACAAGTACAACAAATAATATCCCTTACCGTTTTAAAGAAGAACTAAAATAAAGAAGTAGTTAAGTAGCAGAATACTTTTCTTCTTTCTTTCTATAGTTTCTCTCTATAGTTTCTCTCTCTAGAGTTTAGTGAATTCGTAAGAAAATAATAAAGGAATGAGCTTCTATTTATAGGAAAATAGAATGCATAGTAACTAATCCATGAGCGGTCGAGATTGATCTACTTTAATCTGACGGTCCATATTTAAAGAAAAATCTTTTAAATAAAATATAATATATTCTATTTATAGAATAACTTTAATAAAGTATTCTGTTTTATATAAAAAGATGTTTCTATTTTATTACGTTAATAATACGAATAAAACAAAACTTCATTATCGCTAAATAATTCATATTATTAATTGACAATAATTGAATCAAACTGAGGGACTTCTCACATAAGCATTAATAATCAATATCGTGTGCTACTATGCAATCACACGTATTACTGTACTTTTACTACCGAGTAGTTCAACAGTATTAACGGTAAAACTTCTGCCATTATTAATATTTTTGTCGTTTTCTCAATCCGACAATAATTCCGTTGTGGGGTCCACCAATAATTGTGCCGTCGTACGAATATTCCCCGACAAAAATAATATTCTCCGACCAATCGAATATAATACAACAACTTGCATACTTTGCAAAATTTATAAATACTACCGACAACTATAACATTATCTCAAATTCATACCATAATATTTAAAAAATATTTCGAAAAATTAAATCTTTATTCATAAAATTTGGAGTTTTACAGTCGGGCATGCACGTATGCAAGTGTAGTGCTTTTGACAATAAACGATGTTGTTCTAAGTTATAAAACATGAATGTTGGTAAATATAGTGATACTTAACATTGATAAATGATGTATTAGATAAGTTGTATAAGCATACTAAGAATACACAAGAAAGACAAATCGGACGTGTGATGAATAAACGTCAAAACACCGTGACAAGTGTTAATGAACGTAAAAAGTGTTTTAAGTCAAATAAAATGAATATTATAAGATATGAAATGGTGTTAATATAAAATCAATAATGATTCCTAGTAAGACTTAAACACTTGAATGAACTTTGAGTATAAAATATAGTGAGATATAAGTTAAAAGTTAACATAATCAAATTGAACATTGTGTATTGATAATAGGAAGGATTATGAGATGTAGAGTAAAGTTTACATTACAACTACTATATGTGGCTATGTGACTAATAGTTGATGTGCATGATTATATAATTGTGCAGGGTACGTGAAGTGCAGATAGCTATAAGCTGTTAAACTATTGTTGGTAAACAACGATCAATGCATGTCTTTCAGTTCCTATTTGCTATGTGAACTTGATGATTAACTGTTTTAAATGTTTATTGCAAAGAGCATGATGTGTTGTATATATGTTGAAAGTATGAAACGTTAAAGTCAATTAATGACTACGTTGATTGAGTAATGAATGATGATTGAGCAAGGAAATCTATCTCTTTACTTGTTATATGAACTAAAGAATGTATGTTATGTTAGTCCAATGTTTATGAGATGTATGATAAGCATGTTATTATGTGCTACGTGATGCATAAAAATTGTTAGATTTGCTGGGCTGTCGAGCTCAACCTTGCAAATAACCATTTTTGTAGGTAAAGGATTGAAGGTAACATTATGTGGTACTTGAAAGACATGAATCAGATGTAATACACAAAGATTATTATTTTAGCTAAAGTTGTTATTTCTTTAAACCATGATTAAGGTTCGTGAGATGTACTCAATGTTTTATGTATGTATATTTTATGTTGAGTTGTAAAGTTAAAGTTTGAACTGTCCGATGTATAAAGGATATCAATTTTATGTGTAAGTATATATATTAACTCTGATGAAGCGAATTATAAATTAAACTTGATTCAGAGATATGTAAATGATAAAGGTTTTGATTCAGGGAATTAAAGTAAGATGATAGAAAAGTTTTAATTATTCCGCATTTTATTAAGTTTAACATTGAATAATGATGTAAAATTAGAAGTTAGACGTATTATTGACGACTGAAGTCGATAATTAAATTGTATAAATTTTGGGGTTGTCACAGTTGGTATCAAAGTTGTAGGTTATAAACCTTAGGTAAGAGTACCCTAGGCTATAACATTAGAGAATAAAGGAGAAGATGATAATGAATAAGGTCAGATAGAGTTTGAACAATAAGAAGTAATTTAAGAAATTTATAAAGAAGGGATTAAAACATGCGTGAGAGGATTTAAAGAAGAATCTCGCAGAGTTATAAAGAATATGAATGTGGGGTTACCCAACTCGAATAATAAGGATGTAAGGTGATAATAAATAGATAATGTTTATAAGAAGAGAATGATAAAGAAGTTAAGAATAAAAAGTTATATTTATGTGTGGTACAATCGTACTATTTAATAGTTGATGTGTGGTATCTGGGCTAAACGATTTCTTCATAGAGCGAAGGTATATACGAACTAGCAACCCGGAACCTAGTTTGTTGGTTGTTTGTGGGAAACCACTCAGCATACCATATTGAAACTATTAGAGAATCTATGTGTACCAAGTAAAGAAAGATGGTATGTAATGTTTGAAAAATTATAGCTTGATGCTATGAAAATATTGTACTATGATATAGTACGAGAAAACTCACGAAGAGCTATAGATAATGTGATATGAGGAATTCGTATTGAGCAAGTTAAGGGCAAGTTAAGAATAAGTTAAGAGTAATGTAGTGTTAGGTGGGATTTCAATTGAGGACTCATGTGATGGCTGAGTTATACAAATCTTTGTATGGGCGAGTGTGAGGGCCCCGAATCCAGGTCCCAAATCACCTCAGATCCGGTTCGATCATTCTATACAACTATTACTATTTGCGGAAGATATAAACATAAATTGTTTATACAATATATATACTCACTATTCCCCAAGGTCGAGTAACCTTAACTTAATACACATTTCATAACTTTTCTAACATTTAACAACATTATTATCATAAAACACTATTACAAAACTAATCGCATACTTATAGTAAAGCTTGAACTGTCTTTGACCTTTTCTTGAATCCGACGCGTTCGTCTTAATCTGTAATGTTTTATCATGATATAGTAAGGGTGAGCATAAAGATTGCTGTGACAACCCCAAAATAGGTCCATTCCATCCAACCCATTCTGAGTCGCCAAATACATGGTACAGAAAACAACTACAACTTTATTACAACAATTATCGTGTAAAATACAACAACACATATACTGTGAGTTTTAATACAAATATATATCAAATGTGACTCATGTTCCAACCGTGGACATCACCTCACAATGACACCTTACATAAAGGTATAGTCAAAAACTGTTTTAGAAATTAGAATCTTGGGAAAGTGCTCAAGGAAACCTTCGTACATGGGAGGCCATGCGTCTAGGTTATGATAGATATCATATGGCCACAGAATTATCCTTGGTTGACCCAATATACCCCAAAGAAAAAAGAGAAGTTTACTATCATATTCTTCCCAATGGTGAGTCTTCTCTTGACATATCATTATCTCCACTGTCTCTAATTGAGAATTATACTTCAAACAAACACCAAGATTATATAGGTAGTGCTCGTAAAGATACTCATCAAGTGGATGAGCACAACCCTGTCTTATGATGACACGAGGTTGTATGTCATTGGACATCGTGTATGATAGTGACAAAACACCCTTCCAACGTTGGGTTCGCCTCACCCTATTTTATTCACCAAATATAACTACTAAATGATGACCACCGTTCTATTCCCTTGTTACCCCCGCTCGACCCAGCTACACTCTTATTACCTGAAAGGAATTGTGAAGCAAAAGGGTGAGCACAACTAGCTCAGTAAAGAATATCATGACTAAAGATAATTAAATTATCAATAGCCTTCATCAATAATAAATCAGAGATTTAGAACATATGGTAATGATAAAAATATCAACCATAGTTGCAGCGGAATGAGCAATCCATTAGAAGAGTCAAATAGACTATAAAGTCTATTATCTTCTCCATGTTAAAAATCCACCAACAATGTTTTATCCCTGTAACATCAATCAACAAATCTGGTCCACAATCTTACGAATAACTCATAATCATAACTGTAGTTCTAAATTCCTCTTCTCATCCAGGACGAAGAATATTTTCATCACCTATCTTTACCTAAAACATCAAAGATCATGGTTACACCAAATCACATTTTCTGTTCATAATCATACTAATAACTTCATCTTTACACTACGGCCAAAGATATTCATTTGTATCACCAGTTGGTCATGTCTATCTCAACATCTGTTCATCTTTGCACTACTGGCCAAAGATATTCAACAACATGTCATCTTTGCACTACGGGCCAAAGATATTCATCAACAATTCATCTTTGCACTACAGGCCAAAGATATTCCTCAACAGTTTATATTTGCACTACGGCCAAATATATTAATATCTCAAAGAAATATATAATCATTTATATAAACAATAATTATAACCATGTTGATCATTTCACCTTTGTATTTAAGCTGAAGATATTCAATTATAAATTCAATGGTCATGATCATACTAGTTAATAATTCAACTTTGCATTACTGGCCAAAGAGAACCCAAAGTCATGATCATACCAATAATTTACCCATCTTTACACTCAAGTGAAAGAGAATTTCAATATCAGAGTTATAAAAATATTATATATGATAATAAAAATAATATGATCAATATATAGATTTAATCTCAAGAGTAATATTCATAAATCAACTATAATTTGGTTAGAAAAAGAAACCAATTTTATCGTGAATAGTAACTCGTGAATAGTAACTCATGAATAGTAACTCGTGAATAGTAACTCGTGAATAGTAACTCATAAATAGTAACTCCGACACAAAAAGGTAGAAATTCTACAATAAAATACATACCAATATTTCGGTATAATGATATTGAAAGAATAATATTTCTTAAGCTAATAAACAATTTATTTTAATTGTTTACACTTTACTAAATAATATATTTAATCATTTTAAAATGCCAAACTCATAAGATTTCATCACCAATAACCAAAACCCTCATCAAAAATCTGCATATACCTCATATAGGATTCTCAAGTCATAAAATCCTACTTTCTAATTTTCTTACTTCATAAAACATATTTAATTCATTTACTCATAACTAGACTATTTTCATGAAAAATACCAAATCAGTTCCAAAAATATTTCTTTTTCTGGAATTTAGCATAATATAGTCCCATAGTGAACATATATTTTTCTCAGAATTTTTAAAAGTCATTTACTATTTTTCATATGGCCAAAACAGCCGAATATTTAGACATTTATCAAAAATTGTACTTTTGTCCAAAAATTCTGAAATTTACAGAGTATACTTCTATCATATGCATGTACTCCCAATAAAAATTTTATCAATTTTAGAGTTAACCACAAGGAATTATAAGCGGTTACTTTTAAAATAGTCTTTTCCCGTAAAATTCATAACTCTTAATCTATACATCCAAAAATCACCATTTTTGGACACAATCAATAAAACTCATCAAAATATCATTTCAAATTTTTTCAGAATTTTTGAACATCAGAAAAATTACGAAACTGAAAATCATAACAACCCTTAAAATCCATTACTATGCCTTACCTCAAAAGAGCAGTACTTCTGATCGGTATAAGGCTGAAGGAAACTTGCACTGATGAATAGAAACCCACAGAGTATCTAAATACTCACAAAATATACTCAATAATCTAGAGAGAGAAAGAGAAAAAACTTATGAATTCTGGTGTAATTTTCAATTCTAACTTAGCCCTCTATTTATAGGAAAATGTTAGCACACCGAAGCAGACTTAACCTGCAACCTGATGGCTTTACCTGCTACTATTCCCACCCACCATATTTGAATAAAAATCTCAGCACATTTCTTCACCAACCAAGAGTGGGGCCCACCAATTCTAGAATTTTCCATCAAAATGATAAACTCCGAAAATTCAACAATTTCTGAACCAGTCATCTCGTAAAATTCATAATAAATCATACGTTCATTTTTAACGGTTCAAAATTTGTGGACATATACTCAACTTATATATGTATAACATATCCAAAAATTACCACGATCCAACGGCCGGATTAAAAATTACAACCCTCGCAAAATATCTCAAAAATCCTGATTTTTAATAACTCCATTCCGACAAAAATACTGATAAAAATCTCAACATTAACTCCTTCATTTTTAACCACAAAAATATATCCCTCATTTATATCCACATAAAATAAATATTTCCTTATCATATGAATCAATAATTAATTATTCACAAATAATATTACAGAATCACATTTATGACAACCAGGCCGTTCCTAGGAAAGAGGAGGCTTTCTAATAAGGATTTCTCCTTACTGGCGCGCAATTAGATGACCAAAACTCTCTTTAGACAGAACTTTCTAGACATTGCCAATAATGTTATCTAATAATTTTATTCAAATAATATGAATTATTGATCTGATAATGAGAAATACTGTGCAGTAACAATTATTGAAACAAAAATAATATAAAATATCAACACAACATTTATTGAATTAATAAAATAAAATATTGAACAGTAACTACTGTAACAATTATTGAGTAGTGTCTTCCTCTGTAAGAATCAATAATTCAAAAATACTGTGCAATCCGTGTGCTACTGTGTAACAATGCGTATTACTGTATTTTAACCACCGGGGTATTCCAACAGTGTTAACGGTAACAACTACGCCGTTAATTATAAAAACTCAATTTTTATCGTTATCTTCATCCGACAGTTATTCGTTATGGGGCCCACAAATAGCTGCGCCGTCGTACGAATATTCCCCGACAGAAAGAATATTCCATGACGAAACGAATATTCCCCGACAACAATGATTATTTTATAACCACTTGCTTATTTTGAAAAAAAATTCATATATCACCCTTAACTTTAAACTTTTATCAATTTAACCATTTACTGAATAGTAATTATAAGAAAACTTGAATACTTTTATTTCATAAAATTCAGGGTCTTACAATTGCCCAGCAAGTTTAAATACAACAATATAACGATATATCATGATTGAAGAGTTTGAATAATAAGCTGGCTAGAATTTAATAATATAATTGTGAACTAGCAGGAACAAGTTTATGACTGAACAAGTATTATACATGAATAAATATATCTGAAACCAAGTGGTAATGAAGGTGATCATCCTTTCATACCTGACTTATACATGCAATATGTACAGAGTACAATTATACATGGCAATCAGCAATGATTAACCATAAGCATATCCGAACAAAACACTCTTAGTAGAGTTAAGTAAAACAAACTTGCCTGAACCGTTGATTACCGCAACGCAATTTATAACGCTTTATCTGAAGACCTAATATTAGTAATATAGATCTCCAATATTAGAATAATATCATCACAATAATAATACTATTATATATATAAGCATAGAATAACCTAAACACATAACACATAACTCTATCAGTCTATAACACACATAAGATTCGGTATCAAGTCAAACTTTTACAGTCTGAGTTGAACCTGGCACAAAATTCTAACGTCACGACGGTCTATTCAGACTTTTATCGAGTCTAAGTTCAATTAAACTCTGCCTAAACACTTAACAATTATCTCAAATAATTTTAATATCAGTTAAAATATTTTTCTAAGTCTTATAATAATTTTCACATAATTATTATCATTTATCGCGAATTTTCAATCATTAAAAACGTATTTAAATAAATTAAATACCACAATAATTCTTTTATCATTAATATTTATTTATTAACAAATATTAATGAAATACATCACATAATATTATAATATTTTTATAATATATCAAAGTATTTTTAATACCACTTAAATTCATTATCCAATAATTTCTATTAATATTAAAATATTAATATTTTTCATGATAAAATATCAAAAGTTATATTTTATAACTTAAAATATTTTTCTAACCCTTAAATCATTTTTATATGATTTTTAAATCATTTATTCTATTTTTCCTTAATTTATTTAATATATTTATTAAATAAATTAATTATCATTAATATTGATTTATTAATGAATTTCATCACAAAATATCAAAAGTAATTGAAAATAACTTAAAATATTTTATTATACCATAATATTATTTTTCATGATTTTTCATGAATTAAAATCATTTTTAAATTATTTATTTAATATTATAATTAAATAAATTAAATATCATTTCTATTACAAAAATATTAAATATTTATGAAATATACTCAAAATAATTAAAAACTATTTTTCAGACTTTAAAATAATTTTTCGGAATTTATTATGTATTTATAATAATTAAAAAACCATTTTTATCAATTTTTAAATAATTTCCAGAAAATAATAATAATAAACTGTCGCTAAAGGGCCCTATAGCGACAAAACCGTCGCTATAGGTGTTCTTGGCCTGTTCTTGAACTTGCCCAGATCTTCATGTCAGACACAAAAGGGGGTAGTTTGACCGACTGTAGATCTTGGATCCTTACGTTTTTCGGGATGTTAAATGGTCAAGATTGTAGTACTAATGTAATAGTACAACCTCAAACTGATTTCATGGTTATTACTTCAAATAACAGCAAGATCTAAGCTTCATAATATCATGTCAGACCTGTTCTTCATTTCTGGGTTTTCCAGAAATGAAGAACAGTTGCTAGGCTTTACTTAGAAGCCTCATAACTTGAAACTTGTGTTTGGTTTACGATATCTAATGGTCCGTACTTGTAGTAGTGATGTCAGGGTACCATTATAAATCCTTATATCAGTCTAAAAACAAAACATGTGCAAGATCAAGGCTGGTCAAACTAATGGTCAGGAAACGAGACTTGAACATTCTGGGTTACCCAGAATCTCCTTCCCGTGTGTTGGTCAACGGTGGTTTGACCACTTAAATCTTGGGTTTTGTTATGAATCTGTGTAATATAAAGGCATGGATTTGTAGTACTGATACAAGTCTACAAGATAAAAACAATAACATGGCAAAAACATAACACACTGCAAGATCTAGGTCTTTAAAACTCTTGTCAGACTTTCTGGAAATTTGTGGGCTGCCCAGATTTCAGTTTTCGTGGTCGGTCAACTCGCTTTGACCACTCGTAACTTGAAATATATACATTATCTTGACATGATTCAAAATCCAGACTAAAGAACACATGGCATAGAACAGATCTAAAACGAAAAACACACTAAACCGCTAACACACACAGATTTAGAGGGCCTGACATTCGACTGTCAGGCCATTTTTCATCATTTTTCCATATTTCAAAAATTTGCTATTTCGTGTACTTTGATGTTATGGATTCACTATATAGCAACCCAGATCATCATGTGACACCCTCTAACATAACTTTAAACAAACAATTACAACATATAACATAAGATCAAAAGATTTCTAGGATTAGGGTTTATACCTCTTTTACTCTTTGATTTTTGATTCTGACTTTTGAATCTGTTTTTTGGTAAGTTGGGATATGGTCATGGCTCATCTTATCACTCTCTCTCAATTCACATTTCCAAAATATAGAGAGAGAATGTCAAGGGAAAAAATGAAAATGAAAGTGGCCTTTTCTCTTTCTTTAATATATATATATATATATATATATATATATATATATATATATATATATATATATATATATATATATAATGATACAATGCACTTGGTTGTGTGGAATGGCTAAGCTAGCTGTTGGAAATTAGACAATAAGTCATAAGCTAGGCTAGGGTTTGGTCACCAACCAAGATTATAGCAAGATTTATACTCCAACCTATTAAAGAATGCAATTAGGGCACAATGGTCATTTTCCATTTAATTTTAATTCTAGAATGGTCATTTTGGACAATTGACCAAACCCTTAGGGTTTAGAGTTTGGGAAAATTTAGGGTTTAGGGTTTAACCCTTAATTTTGCAATTTAATTTCTAACATTTTCGAATTTCGGTTTTCAAAAATAGAAAATTAATATTTCTAAATTATAATTAGAATTTTCTAATTATATTAAAATTTCTTAATCACTAATTAAATCTTGCTAATTAGGATTATTATTTCCTAATTATAATCGCTAACTACGCAATTAGGGTGAATATCACGAATTAGGGTTTACAAACCACTAATTAGGGTTTCTAATAGAAAAATAATTTTCCTAAATTAGAAATTAGATTTCGTAATTAGATTATAGTTTTCTAATCACTATAACTTGAGAATTAGAATTAATATTTTCTAATTAACATTAAAACTATTTAATTAACACTTAGGTTTTTCCCGAATTATAAAATTAGAATTTCTAACCTAGAAATTAGGATTTTCAAAAATGTGAAATTAGGGTTTGCTAATTAATTAAGCTTTTCTCTAATTAATATTATAATTGTTAGCACTTAAACAATATAATAATTATTTAAGTTTCCAGATTAGGGTTTCATGCACCGAGTTAGGGTTTTGGATTCCCGAAACTGAAACTAGGGTTTCCAGAACCAGTTTCTAGGGTTTCTTGTTAAACACTAGGGTTTTCTAACTGAACGTTGACGTTCTTAATATATATTTAGGGTTTGTTACATATATCAATTATCTGGTCAAGCCTTGACCCTTAACCACATACTGTACACATATACACATAACATAATCACGTTTTTCTTAATCCAGAATAATTCACCTAAATCCTTCACAAAATTTTGAAATCCTCAAAATTCCATCTTAAAAATATCAAACGCATACACTAATTTTCTATCTAGGTTCTAATTTTGAACCTTAAATCAATTAATAAATATTTTAAAAATTCTCTAAATTCTCGGGTTGTCACGGCGAGGGTTTTGTACTTGCACTCAGTTTATCACATTGATAATCGTTGGAATGTCGGTGTCGCACTATCAATGTATATGTGGTGAAAATGTGATTATTTTCTCATGTGTATATCTGATTGTTAGAAACTATTAAGATTAGTCAAATATTATTAGGATTAGGTGCGGTTCTTAAAACTAATGCATATGGTAAGTTCATGACTAATAAAAATATGGTATGTTTTGAACCCCTCGACGAATGGACACTTATGGTCTGACTAGGATAAGTTCTTAAACTCATATTATTATGACAAGTTCCTGAACTTCCAATGTGTAGTAAGTTTGATGAACTATACTGGGGGGGGGTATAGGAAGATTGTAAGTCGAAATACAAGAATATTTAGTATAAGAGCATTGGTGGTGCTAGAAATAAAAAGAATTAGTTAGTAATGAGGTAATGGAGTAAATATTGAAATTGATGGAGAAAATTTGATATTCTAAATCTTCTAGCTATACTAGTTTTTTGAAAATTTATTGACTTCGTGCTGATGTTGCACTTCTTTGTTTTTGAAAAATGTTGGAACATATGATTGAATCAAAAGTTTTTTTTTTTTAAAAAATAGTGTTATTATTCTTATGTCTATGTAATTGTTTCGGCTAGATAAAAATGATTTTAACTTATCAAAATGTATTTTGTATAAGTGTGTACACCATTTGATATGGTGTGTAGAAATAATAAACAATGGAGTCATCAATGCAATTGAATCTGGTGTTGGATGTGATCATCGGATCGTCAGCCCACTATGGTATGATGTAGTATGACGAAGTCACAAAATGACGAAATCCTCAACGTACTATTACGACGGTACGGTATCATGACGTCATAAAAAGTTTTTATTTGGTTTTCTTTAAAACTAAGAAAGGTATACTAATTGAGTTAGTTAAAAATAATATATATATATATATATATATATATATATATATATATATATATATATATATATATATATATATCGATTGATGTCTGAGTTATTGCTAGAAGTCTATGCTACTTGATTCAGCTAGACGAATATTAAAAAATGTTCAAGAAATTCAAGCGTTCTTTGTCAAACTATACCAAACCAAAATGTTTTTGTATGGATTCAAATGTTAAGAAGCTGAGGTAAACAACCCTGTAAAAGGGGACATGTTATCGGAGACAATGGTTCCGAAAGTAGCACATATAGTCTTTACGATGTTAAGATGTAATACGTTGTGCACGACGTAGGGTTACGATAGGCTGATCACCTAGAGTACTTGCAGAGAGTGTTTTCAGTTTGTGTGATTGCTAAAGATTCTGTTAAAGATGGTTTACAGTGGTGATGCACTATTAAACCTGGAAAAGAGTTCAAGGTCCGTATAGTCTTATGACTGTTAAAGGTTTAAGTCGAGATACTTGATAACCTAGGGATGTAGTCTAGGTTTTATGACCCCTCAGCATAATTTGGAATCTTTTAAATTCCTATTATTTATATCGCTTCCCAATTATTGAGCAATTGTGAAAGATTCTTATTATTCTAAAAGGTGAAAGTGGAAAGGATGAGAAAATTATGCAAAACATAATAATTTCAGGAAAGAAATTAAATTCCAAAAAGAAGAGAAATGTGAAACTCTTAGAAGAGGAAGAGGTGAAGAATATGATGATCTTAGAAAGATCCTTAGAGAAAGAATTTGGTTGTAGAACCTAATGAATAAATAAATATTAACATAAAATCTATTTTGATAAATGGAATGAACGAATATTAGTAAGTCAAAATTTTGAGGACGAAATTCTTAGAAGAAATGATGAATATAATGTCCCGGGAGTTTGAGAATTTAGTACATGATAATGATCCTTAGAGAAAGATAATGAACGGGTCAAATAATATATAATACTCAAATATATAATTGAGCATAAGTAAAGGTTATGAAATAAAACTTACAAGAATTTATTATGAAGAATGGTTGGAGTGGTAATAAATAAAACCTATATTAAGGTAATGCGTTGAAGATATTCAATGATAAATGTTGAAAAGAGATTTGGTGATAACCGAGTGAGGGAGGTTTCGTTGATTCCGATGACAGAATCCTTATAAGGTGAGAAGGATGTAACAACCTGAATTTTTATAAGTTATTAAAATAAGAATTTAATATTTAAATTCTTATTATGATATGTATATATTTTGATTTATGTGTTTGAGTGTGGGTAAGTATATATATTTGCAATTTATCTTGAAATATGTGATTTGATGTGAAGAGATTACGTGTGAATATAAAATAGATGTATATGTTTGGAAAATAAGGTTTAATAGTTAAATTAACTATTAAAGAAATTAAATGAGATTGTTACAGAAAGAAAATTAACTAAATAATATTAGTTAATTTAATTAAGTTAAAAATTATATTATGAAATAACATAATTCGATTATTATGCTTTATGGCAATGAAGTTTTTATGAATTAAATTTCGTAAATAATGTGAGTAATTCACTTAATTAAAATAGTGAATTAGTGTAAGCATATTTGTTTAAATAAATGAAGAAGTAATATATTACATATAAGTGTAATATGTTAAAGTAATACGGTTGTCAATATATATTGTAAATAATTAAAATATTTATCGAATAAAATAAATATTTTAGTTGGAATATTTATAGTATTAAATAAATATTTGATGGAAATTATGTAAGTGTGATAAAATTGATGGGATTTATATGTATTTTATTACGCGAGTATAATGGTGATATTCTAATTTAATTAAATAATTAAATTAGAGAAGTGGGAATTTGTTAAATAAAATTATAATTTTATTGGGTAAGTAAATATGGTGTTGCATAGATAAAGATTATGGTTAAATCAAAAGAAGTGTGACATTTGGTGTAACTTATAATAGGAATAATATTAAAATAAATGGATAAGGAGGTTAGGGGTTCTAGCCAAACATGACCTTGTGACCCTTTACCTTTGTAACATATGGGAGCCCTTGGTTTTTTTAAGTGATAGACTAAATAAAACATACGTTAAGTTGTGCCAAGTATGAGATAGAAGAATAGAGCAGAGAAGAGAGAAAATTGAGAGAGAAAAGGAGTTCTCTGTAGAATTGGAGAAGAACCTTGGAGAATCAAGGAGAACCAACATTTTTCATCATCTGATTAAAACTAAGGAGGGTTCAAGAGGTATGAAGAAATTCTTAAGTTCCTAATCTTTGTTCCTTAATTTCATTGTTAGAAATTACTGTGGTTATTTGACCTTAGGAATTGGTGAAGAATTTGTGTGTGTTGATTATGTAATGAATTTCTAGTGTTGTTCATATCTAAAATCAAACCAATGAGGTTTAAATTGTGTAAACGATGGAAACATTAGACTCTTGGTTATTACATACTATATGGTCTGTTTTGTAGGTAAAAATTTGGTGTAATCCTATTATTTAAGTTGTAAATTGATAGTGGTTTGTTGTTCTCCTCTGAGAAATGAAAACAACCCAATTGGAATGAACTAAAATAGAGTTAAAACGAATTTGTGGTGTAAGATTTCGTTAAATATGTCGAAGTATGAAAATTTAGCATGAACACTGAATTAGAACCCTTAAATTTATTTGTTAAAGTTTCTAAAATGTTGTAATTATCATGTAGATGAGTATTTCAGTGTTTTACGAGTTCATAGAGTCGAAAACAAACAAATTCTGATTTAAAATGAAGAAGTTATGAAGATTTTAAATAAAAACATCGCAAAAACTGTAATTTGGGCGAAGCCAAGTACAGGCGCACTGCCCATGAGTGCGGACGCATAGCTGGGCAATGCTAGATGGCGCGGGAACGCTGGGGTTGTGAAGGAAATGGGCGCGGTCGTGCCCATAGTGTGCCAGGTGTGACTATTTTGACATATTTTGGTAAAATATCCATAAGTTTTTCATACAAACTCCAATTGAGGCGATTCAGGATAATACGGAATGAGGACAAATAGACCTACAACTTTTATTTTTTAAGTGTTTCAATTTGAGGTCATTAGAAGGGGTCAAAATGGCCATCTTTGGGACTGTTGTGTTTTCAGAGGCGATCGGAGGGCGTCGGGCATATACGTATGCAAGTGTAGTGCTTCGGACAATAAAAGATATTGTTCTAAGTTATAAAACATGAATAGTAGTAAATATAATGATACTTAACATTGATAAATGATGTATTAGATAAGTTTTATAAGCATACACAAGAGAGACAAATCGGGCGTGTGGCTAATAAACGTCGAAACGCCGTGACAAGTATTAATGAACGTAAAAAGTGTTTTAAGTCAAATGAAATGAATATTATAAGATATGAAATGGGGTTAATATAATATCAATAATGATTTCTAGCAAGACTTAAACACTTGAATGAAATTCGAGTATGAAATATAGTGAGATATAAGTTAAAAGTTAACGTAAACAAATTGAACATTATGTATTGATTATGAGATGTAGAGTAAATTTTACATTACAACTACTATGCGTGGCTATGTGACTAATAGTTGATGTGCATGATTATATAACTGTGTAGGGCACGTGAAGTGCAGATAGATGTAAGCTGTTAAACTATTGTTGGTAAACAACGATCAATGCATGTCTTTCAATTCCTATTTACTATGTGAACTTGATGATTAACTACTTTAAAGCTTTATTGCAAAGAGCATGATGTGTTGTATATATGTTGAAAGTATGAAACGTTAAAGTCAATTTATGACTACGTTGATTGAGTAATGAATGTTGATTGAGTAATGAACTCAATCTCTTTGCTTGTTATATGAACTAAAGTATGTATATTATGTTAGTCCAATGTTTATGAGATGTATGATAAGCATGTTATTATATGCTACGTGATGCATAAAAACTGTTAGATTTGCTGGGCTGTCGAGCTCAACCTTGTAAATAATCATTTTTGCAGGTAAATGATTGAAGGTAACACTATGTGGTACTTGAAAGACAAGAATCATATGTAATACACAAAGATTATTATTTTAACAAAAGTTGTTATTTCTTTAAACCATGATTAAGGTTCATGAGATGTACTCAATATTTTATGTATGTATATTTTATGTTGAGTTGTAAAGTTAAAGTTTGAACTGTCCGATGTATAAAGGATATCGATTTGATATGTAAGTATATATATTAACTCTGATGAAGTGAATCATAAATTAAACTTGATTCAGAGATATGTAAATGGTAAAGATTTTAATTCAGGGAATTAAAGTAAGATGGCAGAAAAGTTTTAATTATTCCGCATTTTATTAAGTTTAGCATTGAATAATGATGTAAAATCGGAAGTTAGACGTATTATTAACGACCGAAGTCGATAATTAAATTGTATTAATTTTGGGGTCATCACAGATTTTGTGATAACCGAGTAAGGGAGGTTTCGTTGATTCCGAGGACGGAATCCTTATAAAAGGTGGGAAGGATGTGACAACCCGAATTTTATAAGTTATTAAAATAAGAATTTAATAATTAAAATTCTTATTATGATATGTATATGTTTTGATTTATGTGTTTTGAGTGTGGGTAAGTATATATATTTTCATTTTATCTTGAAATATGTGATTGGTGTGAAGAGATTAAGTGTGAATATAAAAGAGATGTATATGTTGGGGAAATGATGTTTAATAGTTAATTTAACTATTGAAGAAATTAAATGAGATTGTTATAAAAAGAAATTAACTAAATAATGTTAGTAAATTTAATTAAGTTAAAAATTATATTATGAAATAACATAATTCAATTATTATGCTTTGTCGACGTCGGGATTTTTATTTGTCCCTTTCCATTTTTTATTCTTTTATGTTCTCATTTTAGGTAAGATTTGTTTGAAAAAATAAGTGAAAAAGGTCTGACATGTATAATGTCGACGATGGACTGTTAAGAGTCGCCAGTTGGTTTTTATATGGTTGTACCAACACAACCGAGAAAAGGTTTGCACATTGACCCAGTGATATGACATTGCTAAACGGGTCTATGAAACCGAGATTCATTAGGGTCCGGAGACTTGCTTATGCGGAGGGAAGGTGTTAGGCACCCCCCAACATCCGTGTTGCCACGGTGACTGCCATTTTTCAAGAAACTGTTATATAAATGTGTGTGTGTGGGTCAATGTGCTTTTATTTGAAAGTAGTGCTATGCCTCGTTCGCACCTATATACACAGGTTTTGAATTTATGTAAAAATTCAGTTTTAACAAGATATAGCAGTGATGTTTTGTAAAAAAAAAGAAAAAAAAGAGGTTTTTCAAACCCTGTGCCCAATAGTAATTGAGGCCTTTGATACTTCCATTTTATTAAATATTTGGCTTGATTGCTTTTATTTTCGAGATGCGAAGCATCTTCTAGAAAATAATGTACAAAATAGTGCCGAACTCGTCGTGGGCTTGAAAACCATTTGAGAAAATCCAAACACCGTGAATAATTTACAAGCTGCGTACATCTGAAAATGTCCGTCATGGGAACCGAATCTAGATTCAGTGGTCTGAATCTGTGATCACATGATTCCTAGGCTCACATGATGCCGCAATCGATATAAACGCAGTAAGCAGTTATATATATAAAAGCGGTAAATATATATATACAGACATGATCAACCACCACGAAGCACCCCCATGGGGGATCGAAAATATAAATATATAAAATCATTAAATATATATATATATATATATATATATATATATATATATATAGTAGTAAACGCTCCGGATATAAAATCCAGGCTCATCGAACATAGAAATATATATATATAAAATTCAGGCTCATCGAATATAGAAATATATATATATATATATATATATATATATATATATATATATATATATATATATATATATATATATACAAAAGAAATAAAAGCCACGGACCGAAGTTCGATCAAACACACGCAACACGACTCTCAACGTGAAGAATAGTGTGTGCAAAGATGAAGAGAAAGGCTTGAAAGTGTCCAAGAATAATTACTGGCTGCCAAAGAAGACTTTAATAACTTGAAATGGATGAACACTCGGCTCCCGCCGGTAAAAAGTAGCTATGTATGAGCTTATAAGTGTATAAAATGAGAAAACACTCAGTTTAGGGTGTGTACAGAGTAAATTGGACAGGGCTTTCTCGCTTTTTCTCTTACAAAATGGCCACCCCAACCCCTCTTTATAGAGGGAGGAGCCGCAGGTGTACCTGCAGCTGCCCGGGGTGCCCCTGGCTTAGCGGGTCCCACCATCTCGAAGTACGTGCACGCGTGCAACGTGATGTCTGCTCTAACTTTCAGAACTTCAATCCAGGCATCCGACTGAGGTGTATAAGACCTATTTCGGACTGCCGTTGTTGAGAGTTATGCAATGACATGGGATTAGAGGTTGTACGAAGTCAGAAAGATGGGACCATGCCCTCCGATCTTCATACTTCAAATTTTATCCGTTACCCTACATAATATTCACTCAGGATTGGACTTCATTGGTTCTTGTGGGACATTGCTGTGTAGAAATGTATGTCTGAAATGTTGAGACGGCGTGATATGGCGTCAAGGTGGCAAGATGATGACTTTGCCCCTCACCGGGGTTATCTCCGATTTGGGATGATAAAGCAAACGTTGCTCAGGGTTATCTCTGAGATTAGACTGCTGTAAGTGTTGAATGTTCTCAGTGACATCTCTGAGGTGTTCCTGTCTTCCTGGGGTTATCTCTGGGTCTTGTATTGAGTGCCTCGGTGTGAGTGCCGAGTGTTCTGAATCTATTTGCATGCATTTGAAATAAGCATTTTTGGGGTTACCTCCGGAACTGCAATTGCATTCCTTGGAGTTATCTCCAAGGTTGGTGCTACTATTCCCGGTGTCAGGACTGAGACTGAATATCTCGGGGTTATCTCCGGGATGAATCAACCTTCTCTGATGGAATTTTTAGTATTGGAACTGCAGGCCTCGGGGCTATCTCCGAGGTTAAAAACTGATACTATCGGTGTGTGTTTCGGGGTTGAAACTGAACTTCCAGTAGTATCCGTATTGGATGTGAGCTGTCTTCTAGGGTTATCTCTAAAAGACGAATCTGCCCTCCTGTAATGTCAGTAACAGGTGTGTAGAAAATTTCTAGTGTCTACAGATGCCCCGCTTTCTCATATTCATGCAATGTAATGGCATGGATAGGATAAAGAATCTTAGACACTTGAAATGCAACAAGATAAATATGATGCTATGCGTTTCAACATGATGCAAATGTATGACGCATATGGATTGTTTTCCCACATGCTGGGGATGATTGCCGGCTCCTTGTCACTTCAACCGGGGATGGCAATGATGACAAGCTTGGATGTGTGATCCAAACTTCTTATGATGTTGACGTTGGGGCTATGACTAATGTCTTTAATCCTTGATACAAACTTTATTCCAAAGATGTGCCTCTCATGTACAAGAGATCTGTGGGGATAAAGTTTTGTCTATTTGAGGATGTGTATAATATATTCCATCATTGATCCTCTCCGATGATGTTGATCTTACCTGGTTTGTATCGCCAAGACATATCAATGTTCTGTCGGATTTACTGCCAATAGTAGATGTTGTCAGGGCTGCCTGACCTTTGTTGACGTATGAACCAACGGATGACCACGCATTATAACCCCCATCGGGGATCTACTTGACTTTTGCTGACGTGTATATCAACGGATAAACTCCCCGCTGGGGATAAATGCCAAGGCTGCTTGACCTTTGTTGATGTGTGTATCAACTGATACAATCATCGGATATCTTCTGATACGTTGTTGGGTTTATTTACCATCGACTAAACTAACGTCAAGGTTGCTTGACCTTCATTGACATGTATATCTGATAAGTGGGATTTATACCTACTTATTGAATACCAATTCACGCGAACTATGCCATCTCAAGTACATTTTAGTGTGTTTTTAGTGCATTTCATGTTATTTTACATTGCATTTACTTAAAACTCCTTTTGGTGAAATAGTGTAGAAAATGGCCTGTTTTGATGGTATTAGAGGGCACGAGACTAATGGACGCATGAAGGCGAGGCACAAGCTGGGATATGTATGGCAAAAGGATCAATATCAATGGAAAATATGCATTGTGATCCCACCGGGGATCTGTTTGATCCTCACTGACGTGTACGTCAACTGACAATATGCGTTGTAACCCCCGCCGAGGATATGTTTTTGGACAGATGACCATACGTTGTAACCCCCGCTGGGGATCTACTTGAAAAGATTAGGGTGACGACCCTAAATTGATGTCATTAGACCTCTACGCGGTATTGCCGAATGTGATCTGCAATGACTGGGATCATCGGTATAGTATACCCTGTGTTTGGGCGAATACCAATGAATGATATGAAAGCCACAGTCTGGCCCAGAAAAATCAAGATTTCAGGCTATTCCGCTCAATCACGTAGAGTTTTTATCCCTGATTTGGCCTTTTCATCTTGTGAGAACTCCTTTGCAACTCGAACTGGACTGAGCTGGAGGGGTGGGACAATGTAGGGGTGCCACAAGTACACCTACAGCAGCCGCAGGTGGACCTGTGGTTAGCCGTGGCTACTAAATGCCTGCAAGTAGCTTTCATAAGTCATTTTCAAGTTGCGCCGCGAAGGAAATCTGAGAGCTCTTCTTCAGATCTGCTGAGTTCGAATGTCTTTCTGCAAATTCTGTCACCGTACAAGTGTTCTACACTGTCCTGGTAACTTATGCATGCCTTCTTTTCCAGTTTTTATCCGTTGGAAAATGACTTATCACATGAAATACATCTAAACACATAGTAGTGAATATGCATGCTCAAATAACTTGATAAAAAATATTCAACATAGTAAATGTTTGTATTAAACCATGCTGAACATAATGATGTGAAAAAATTTGACTTCTGAGACAGTCAAATTGGCACCTTTTTCTGCTAGTTCTTAACCTATTTGAGGACAAATGAGCAAAGGTGATAAAGTAAAGTAATCATGGTAATTAGGCTACCCTTATGTATTGATGACTTCGATTTTTTAATACAAATAGTATGTATATGACTGTGGATAGGTATGCTACTGAATGACCACCTAGTCATGCCTACGTGCATGTGGATAGTCCTATTTATAGATGAAACTATGGCAAAAAATTCTAAAATGTAGGCATTGAATAGTTATGCATTTTTAACTCTACTATAGACGTATGTTAAAATAATCCATGCATGCATGTAGTTATTAAATGCATTTTGAAAAGCTCTAGGTTAGAAAATATCACACCCTTTCTGAGGTGATTTGGAGACTTGTTATCCAGATATTATAGATCCGGATCAGCCAAGTATTTCCCGCAGGACCACTTCTGGTGTACGGAGGAGGGCTTCTAAAGTGCCTTGATCCTGCTCTGTTAGATAGCCTCGTCATTTGGTGGAGGCGGTGATACGTCCAGTACGGGTTGATGTGCCGGACGTCGAGGACGACGAGGAGGATGTTCCAGTTGCGGACCCCGCTCTTGCTACACATATTTCCTGTAGGGAACTCCCAAGTATTCAAGTGGCAAACCCAGAGCTTCTGGGTGACTTGAGTCAACATCCCTCGATGTATTTACATGCCAACGAGGTATCAAGTTAGATCTTAATCTTCATTCTTTTCTATTGATGACGAGTAAAGGATTCTGATGTCGATCTGCATTTTATGTAGGTTCCTGACTTTACACAGCCTCGAGGTAACTGGTTCAACATTCACTCCATGTACCAGGTTCTACATCTTCACTATAGAGCGATTGTGCATGATTGGGGATTTGGGGCGTTCTTTTCCATCCTTCCCTGCCGCTGTCCCTAGGGTTACCTCAGGGAATTGTCTGAGCGCTGGTTTCACCAGACTTAGTCTCCATTTGCTGGACTGTGAGGTGACGATGACACCGATGGATAGTCGGTTTATCACAAGTATGGAGTTTGGAGGGGCACCAGTGCCTTAAACGACGAATATTACCCCCACTGCCATCAGATCCTTATTAGGAGTTCCGGTTGAGGCGCTTAAGGGCAGGACTGTCCGTACGGGTCCTTTGAGCGTAGATGCTATGAGTGGACTATTGAGTGAGCCCATACCAGCTGATGTTAGAGTCAGGGATCATATTCTTTGATGACTGTTCCTGATGATCATTAGGGGCTGCTTCATAGCAGATAACTCTTCTACGGTGTCGTTCACTTTAATCTGCGCCACACGATATATGGACCGTATTATAGAGTATGATTGGGGCTCCTACACCTTTGTTTATTCCCTCAGGGGCATGCGTATACGCTCGCAGGGCTTGACAGAGGCTTGGTTAGGATTTTACCCATTTCTGCTGGTAAGTATTTCTCTTGTCGTTTACCATGTATAGGTTAAGAGTGTTAACTGACAGCAGATGTTTGCCTTTATGTTGGCAGTTTTGGGCCTATGAGAGGCTCCCATGCTTACATCCTATGAGTGTATTAGGGTTGGATACCTATCCATGAGGATGGCGATGGCATCATTCCATACTGGCGGAGGTCCCTATAATTGAGGGTTTCACTCATTATCGCCTATAACTGGAGTTGTTGATAGCTGATGTCATCACATGGATTGCATATTCTGGGGAGTATTTGGCCATTGGATTTGAGGATGGGTACCCGACTGGTGTCGAGTACGTGATTTCCACCCGTAGGGTTCCTCTCTTCACAGATGGAAGATGGGAGCTCTATTTAGGAGAGTGTGCTATTAGGAGTACCACAGGAGAGATCTGTGTACAGATCCTGCCTCCTGTCAGGCGTTATTGGCTTGTGTCGCAGTCACCCATCATTAATATCCCATTGTTGGGTTTTGACATTTTTACATTGTAAAAGGGTCCCTACACTTAGGATGTATTCCAACATTGGTGGATCCCTCGTACCATTAGAGCCCAGACCCGCGCCACTCAGTTCATGGGGGATATAGTTCCAGGATATATGATGATGACGGATTGGCTAGCCTGTGTCTGAGATCTGACTCATGTGACACAGATTGACAGCTTGACCCAGCAACTGGACCGGGTACATTTCTTTATCCGGCATTTGGGCAGAGATCCGGCAGAGGCAGATTCATTTGGTCCTTCCAGCGCAGGAGCTGGCCCCTCAGATGACCCATTTGGCTTTGCCGGTGCAGATCCTCTTTTGTATAGGCCTGACATCCCTGTTGATAGATATCCAGTGTCCCAGGAGGAGTTACATCAGGTGGACAGGATTGATGATGTAGATATTGACACCATTGTCTTCTTCTGATGTGTATTATCGTTATCTTTTTTGATAGGCCTCTTGTTAGATATTTGGTGGATGTGCCCCATTCTCGCTATATCTTTTGATAGGCCTCCGTTAGTAGTAGCGAATCTGTGCCCCATTTTCCTGTATTTTTAGTTGTACAGAGATGATGTATATAGATGATGATGTATTTAGAAATGTATGTACTATTTTCTATTCCCTACATCATTTTGCCATCTATTATCTGTTATGCATGTATCATGTTATGGATATGTATGTATGTCCGAAGATATTCATCATTGACCCCTGGATGGTATTATGATACGGCCCATACAGATGTCTTCTTCGACAATCAGCCGCATAGATCACACCTCGCCAATATTGGTGGCATCCCGTCTGAGATATTGGTATGATAGTATGTCACCCTCAGATAGGGTTACTGTAGATCAGCTGTTGCAGCATACCATGACCCTTTTGATGTTTCAGGTTCCCACAGGATTTGTGGAGGGCATGCTGGAGCACTAGGTACTGGAGAGGCAGGTTTTTTGGTTTGTGACCCAAGAGTTGACTCCAACATTGGAGGAGTATGCACGTTTGACGATGCTGCCACTTGACGAACCTTGAGTGTATATGGCTATTGGTGACATGAGCCGACAGTTTATGACTCTCACCGGGGTGAGGCGAAGAGTTGTGTAGGAGGAGATCACATCCAGCCACGCGATATCCCAGCATTTTATAATTGACAGATTTCACTATGAGGACAGCTATGTTCAGTATTCTGGGGATTTCCCCTTACCAGAGGACCAGTGGCGTTTGGCCAGGAAAGATGTATTGTTGTTATGTGTATTATCATACGTGTACATGCCACAATACATGGATGAGTCGGACATCGGCGTTATTATGGCAGTGAGAGCTCTCAAGGAGGGTCATACCATTATTCCGATGATCATAGCAGAGACACTGAAGTCAGCCACATTCTGCAGCACTTACCATGCAGGGGTATTCATAAGCAGTTCAGTCATGCTGTACGTGTGGTTTATGTCTCACCTGAGACCAATTAGCACATTTCGACGACACGGGTATTGTTTCACCCATGAGATAGGTATGTCGTATTCCTTCCAGCCTACGGAGTGTACATATCCTGCATCTTGGTCCGTTTTTCTAACTGGGATTAGAGATCCGTTTGCTATCTTTCCGTGCACAAGGCTGAGTTCTCCTTACAGTTTCATTACTCATGCTCCAGGCATGGATTATCTCCCTCTGGCTGGTTTGAGGGGCATGACTACCTACCACCCACTGGCCGTGATGTCGTAGTTTGACCAGTTCTAGGATTTCCATCCTTTTGATGGGGCGTTAGGTCAGCGCTTAACTTCTCACCACTTGTCAGTAGAGGTGCGATCCCGGGTGTATGCTTGTTGGGATTAGCGTGAGATAACAACTCTTTTTGTCAGCCATCCAGGTTATTCTGTAGAGTATTCAACATGGATGGAGACAGAGACTTCGTTGGCTGTGGTAGTATCAATAGTGCTGGGTAGTGATTCAGATGGTGGAGAGCCCATGTAGGACATTGATTCTCCCACCGAGGAGGAGCCATTTACTTGGTTGCCAGCAGCTCTCTTAGATTCTCCATGTACTAGTACTATTGTGATCCAGCATTCAACACAGTACTTTAAGCGGAGTCTTCGTTTGATGACCTTTGAGAGGGATCAGGCTAGAGCCTTGATGTTGATAGCTCTTGATGGGAGAGACGAATCTCTGTTAGAAAGAGACGAGGCATTAGCTCATAGAGATGTCGCTGTTATTGAGTGGGATGCATCCATATTAGCTAGAGATGCAGTGATCATTGAGCGGGATAGCACCATATTTTCCCGGAATGTAGCCATCACAGATAGTACCATAGTGAGATCCCTGACCATTGGTATGCTTGCCGAGATGAGTGCGTACATTGATGAGCATCGCGCCACCATGCAGATGGCCTCGGACTTGCTGGCGCGTGTGGATATCCCTGTATAGGAGACCACAACATTACCTCCTTATTCTGAGAGAGATGTTATGTTAGATCTGCTAGCTCACATGCATACCGATCTGTAGATAGCCTTGTATTTTCCTGCACAGACTAGCTTAGCCTTTTTGTCATGTATAGTTTACATTGTGTATATCAAACAGTAATATATATAGCAGGGAAATATACTTTTGATCACTTCCCTTTTAGATATACCTAAATACTTGCTTGATATTTGCCTTCTTCTTCGGTGCTTGTGATCTTGATGTATTCTGAATTCCTCCTTGCTGGATGGACATTGAGTTGTCTCTGGATAGTTCAAAATGGATCATGGATCTTGTGTGTATCCCTACCATCTTTGGTGTCTTGGGACTGGTTTCTGTATGGAAATGTGGAGAGGATTGGGGCTTTCCTCTTTGAGATTGACCGCACCACAGATGGTCGCCAGTACTCCTATTTAGGAGGAGCCTAGTTAATTCCATCTCTTATGGATTGGTTTTGTTCTTCAAGGAACAACCGCAGCTTAGATGGTCGCCGAGTCTCCCGTTTAGATGGGGAGGTCAGGTAACTCCATCCATTTGGTCTGAAGCCAATAAAATGTGGTGGATTGAAGTACGATCCCAATACCGTTGATAAGTATTTGTGTTTTGGTAGGGGGTTAGACCAAACCATAAATGGCTATTTACGTACTCCTGTTGAAGAGGAGATCAGGTCTGCGTAGTTCGAACCTGGTGTAAGAGGTTCAACGTTGTTTGTGGTAGAAAGGGTGTATGAATGTTTTTGTTATTTTTGTTTTTAAGAAGGAGAAGGGTGTAGAAATATTTTTGTTATTTTTGTTTTATTGCGATCGGGCCATATAAAATGGTTTCCTACATACTCCTGTGTATCTAGGAGATCAGGTCAATGTAGTTCGCCCCTCAGGACGATTTGTAGCCAATAAAAAGTTTGATCCTATGTGGAGGACAAACTGTGGTGGGGAAGAAAGTTTAATCCTAAGTTCAGGATAAACTACAGGTGTGAAAAGTTTGATCCCATGTTTGGGGATAAACTGCAAGTGCGAAAGGTTCAATCCCTAGTGGGATAACTGAAGTTGAGTAAGGGTTAAAAATTGAGTGGAGAGGAAAGGATCTGATGATCTAAAAACCAGGCTGCTGGCTTGAAAAGTGTGTTTCTCTGAGGGGCGCAGAGTTGAAAAGAGTTGTATATAGTGAAGGGTTAAAGAACCAGAATGACTAGTGATCTGATGATCCAACACCAGGATGTTTGCTTGATGGTAACTTCAGACATAGTAACGTTTCACGGTGTTTAAATTAATAAGCTGTGGAAATTCATCGTTGTCCATTTCCTATAATCTGAGATCACCTTCTGTCAATATTTTCTTGACAATAAACGGGACTTCCCAGTTAGGGGCAAATTTTCCCTTACACTGATCTTTGTTGTCGATGATCTTCTTCAAAACCAAGACATGTTATTTAAGTTGCCGTAGCCGGACTTTTCTGCTGTAGGATCGGGCGATCCTTTGTTGATATAATTGACCATGGAAGATAGCTGCGGTTCGCCTTTCGTCTATTAGAGACAATTGGTGATACATGTCTTGTACCCATTGGTCTTCATCCAGCTGAGCGTCTATAAACACTCTGAGGGATTCCATTTCTACCTCTATGGGGAGTACTGCTTCCATCCCATAGGTTAATGCATAGGGGGTTGCCCCAGTTGAAGTGCGCATTGATGTTCTATAGGCTAACTGAGTAAGAGGCAATAAGTCAGGCCTGCCTTTTTGGTTGGAGGACATCTTTTGCATGATCTTCTTGATGTTTTTGTTAGCCGCTTCAACAGCACCATTCATCTTTGGACAGTAGATGACAAAGTTAAAATGTTTGATGTGGAATTTTCGGCATAGCTCCTCCATCATTTTGTTGTTAAGGTTCTTAGCATTATCTGATACAATTACCTCGGGTTGTCCATATCGATAGATGACATTGTTTCTGATGAAAAAAATGATGACTTCTTTGGTAACCCTGGGGAAGGAGGCTTCTTCTACCCACTTGGTGAAGTAGTTGATCATGGTGAAGATAAAGCGATGTCCATTACTGGCTTTGGTCTCGATGGGCCCGATCACGTCCATTCCCCATATTGAGAAGGGCCAAGGTGAACTCATATTGTGGACCTCCCTCGGAGGGGCATGGATAGCATTCCAATGAATTTGGCATTGATAACATCTCTTGACATGGTCATTGCAATCAACTTTGAGAGAGAGCCAGTAATGTCCCATTCTGAGGATCTTCTTTACAAGTAAAGGGCCACTCATGTGTGGGCCACAAACACCACCATGGATCTCATCCATGAGTCTCTGAGCTTGGTCCTTGTCCAGGCATCTGAGTAGATCTAATCCTGCATCTTTTTTGTAGAGTGCATCTTCGCTCGGGTAGAATTTCATAGCAAGTCGATGAATCTGCCTTTGCTTAGTCAGGCTCACCTCAGCGGGTGTAGAGCTATCTCGTAAGTACTCCTTGATATGTTGATACCAATGTTGTTGGATGGGAGGTAGCTCATCCGATACTTCTCCAACATAGTTCCCATAGGCTGGTGCCTTTTGCAGGGCCAATGTGACGCTTGGCATGTGTTCCTTTTCAGGTATGTGAATCAAGGAGGCCAAAGTTGCTAATACGTCTACGAAGTCATTCCTATTACGAGGAATGTATAGACATGTGATCTCTTCGAACTCCGAAGCCATCTATAAAACTTACCGATGGTAAGGCAGTAAATGTAGCTCTTTGGTTGGACAGATTCCTGTGGATTGCTTTACTACCAACTTTGAATCCCCAAAGACAGTTAACAGCCTGATGCCCATTGAACGGACAAGTTTTAGCCCCATGATACAGCCTTCATAAACAGCTGTGTCGTTGGTGCTAACCAACTACAATTTGACAGCGACGGGATACTGCTCCCCCGTACCGGATACTAGAACTGCTCCAGCTCTAGAACCTTCCATATTAATAGCTTCATCGAAATACATATTCCATGTTTGACGTGTATCGTACTGATAGTGTTGTTGAATTGCCATTAACCTTTTATCGGGGAAGTATGTTTCCAAGGGTTTAAAATCCCCTGAAGGTGCGGCGGCCAGTGGATCCGCGATTCCTTGACCTTTAGTGGACTTCTGTCATGTAAACAATGTCAAATTGTTGCAGAATCAACTGCCATATGGATAGTCGGCAATTCAGTATGGGCTTGCTAAACACATACTTGAGAGGATCCATGCGGGATATGAGATGGGTTGTGTGCCCATGGAGGTAATGTTGTAACCTCATGGCAGTCCATGCTAAAGCACAATAAGTCTTCTCAATCAGAGTGTACTTGTGTTCACTGCTGCTAAATCTTTTTCTGAGGTAATAGATAGCTCGTTTGTGAGGACCCCAAACTCGGGTACTTGAAACCCGAACTCGGTTCTTCACTATACCATTTCTATGAGCGAAATAATATTAATAATAATAACAATAATATAAAAGATCAATTTAATTTACATAATTATCAGAGAATAGCTCCCAAGTACGTAACCTTTAAACATTCATTACAACCCATGATAGATAATATATATCATAATTGTCTTAATATCATCAAACTATTACATAACATAGTAATTCGATCATTCAGCAACCTTCCCTTTTCCTTTGTTCTTAGCAGAGCTCTCTGGTCGTTCGCACTTAACTGAAAACATTTAAATTTAAGCAAGGATGAGCATTTGAGTGCCCAGCAAGTAATAGCAATTATCTATATATATAAGCTGAAAGGATTTAAATGTTTTCATTGTACTATTCTTTTACAACAAGTCAATAGTTGTGAAGTATTCTGAACCGATAATAATAATATAACAACTCTTTTTCAAAATTTTAAAACTACATAATGACTATAATTGGGGTTATGGTGACATGCCATGAAAATTGTTTTCATTTTCGAAAAGGTTAAACAGAAATTCATCTGTAAACCAACATAACTTACGGGCACGGGGAGATGGGGGGTGATCAGCCTGTTATGCCCTGCATTGATCAATACTACATTACAAGAACGATATGATCGTTCACTCTGTTCCACCTTGGGTGCATAAAAAGTTTTCCCGTGTAGGGATGTTCATACTTGTCTGGGTTCCAAATCAAAGGTTTTATCTTTTTTCAACAATAATCTATAATTCAATATATATATATATATATATATACGAGTAATTGACAAAGGTATATCAACATGTGATTAAATACAATGATTATCCAAGTGGGGACACTTGTTTAACCATTTACATAAATTAACGAACAGAATATATATATCTGAATTACCATATACTAACATGTTGATAAGCAATGAGCGTATATGATATAAAGTTAATAATCTATACAGTAATAATATAGTTTAGAAACATTCTTACTCATGCCCATTGCATAAAGAAAATGCAAAGGTTAGATACTTGCCTGAAGCGCTGCTTACAGTTTGCAATTTAGTTTTATCGCTTATCTCACGTCCTATCATTAATAAGATCGCCCGTTCAATTATAACAACATACTATAACACATAGCAATGCTTATTGCAGTTAGCACATACCCTAATCACATTGGCACATAGATTTAACAACCATTGAATCACAAATAATCACTTATTTAATCACATTATCTAAGTCCAAATCAATTTCTGAAATATGTCGGTGTACCGACAACTTTATTGGGTAATTATCGAGTCTAAGACTCTATTCTGTAACTTAATATCAGTCATATTATTTTTAAATGACTTAATATCGGAATCACGAAATTATAATTTATCACGAAATTTTAAACATCGGAATCACATTAAAATGATTTAGATACTAATCAATTCTATTATCATTAATATTTAATTAGTATTAAACTATTAATAAAATCATTTCTAAAATATTAAAGTTATTTATAATAACTCAAAATATTTTTAAAGTATTAAAATTACCTTTAAATAATTTTTAAAATCATTTCTAAATAATTACCATTATTATCAAAGTATTAATGTTCTATTTATCAAAATATTAAAAGTCATTATTCATAACTTAAAATATTTTTAATTCATTTATATCCCTTTTAAATGATTTTTAAATTAATAAAACTATTTATAAACCATATATTTAATATAATTATTAAATAAATTTAATATCATTAGTAATAACTTAATAATCATTAATATTTAATTATTAATGAAATTATCCTTTAAATATTAAAAGTTATATTTTATAACATAAAATATTTTTAAACACTTTATTTTCATTTAAAATAATTTTTTAATATAATAAAATTATTTTTAATTAATTTATTTAATTCATTTAGTAAATAAATTAATTACCATTAATATCAATTTATTAATAAAATTTATCACAAAATATTAAAAGTCATTAAAAATAACTTAAAATATTTTCTTATATCATAATATAATTTTTAATGATTTTTCCAATATTAAAATCATTTTTAAATAATTTATTTAATATTATAATTAAATAAATTAAATACTTTTAAAATTTCAAAAATATTAAATATTTATGAAATATATTTAAAATAATTAAAAACTAACTTTCCGAATTTAAAATAATTTTTTATAATTTATTTTTTATTTTTAATAATTTAAAACTAATTTATTCTATTTTTTTTATTAATTTCTGAAAAATTATAAGCTATCTGTCGCTAAAGGCCACCTATAGCGACAGAACCGTCGCTATAGGTGTTCTTCATGTTCTTGGCCAAAACCTAGAAAACCATAGACAGTTTTGAGGGACCTTCTTTGACCACTGATTAAACACTTCTCAAGCTGTTTCTAGGCATGTTGTTGTTTCGATCGTGTAGTGCTAGTGAAGGACTACATTATCCAACAATAAACATGAACAACAAGCAATAAACGAAAAAGATCTGAGCCTCCAAAAGTGTTGTCAGAGGCTGTTCTTCATTTCTGGGTTGCCCAAAAATGAATAACAGTTCGTGCATACACTTTTGGGCTTCCACAACTTGAAATCCTTGTAATGTTTTAGTGATTTAAAGGTTGCAGTGCGTAGCCAACAAGACAAGGAAGAGTTCTATTACACTAAATAACTGAAATAACAACAGATCAAACATAAAAAGGCTGGTCAAACTATGTCAGACGACATGGTCAAGCGTTTTCTGGGTTACCCAGAAAACAGCTTCCATGTTCGTCTGTCCTAGTTTGACCATCCACTGCAATCAACGAGTTTTATATTCAGGATATTTTAAGGCATAAACGTATAGTATAAACTACATACTACAAGTTAAATAACACAAAAACAACAAAACTCCAATAAACAAACAGATTAAGACGGTTGAAAATGTTGTCAGGCCATTTGTGGGCTGTTTCTGGGTTACCCAGAAACGCCCGGTCATAGCCGGTCAACGCCATTTGACCTTAAATATCTTGCAATCTGGACTATATCACAGACTGATTCTTGTTCCAGATACCAGACCACATGTTAGACTACACATATCAACTTAAAAACGACATAAATCATAAACGAGTAAGGATCTGTGGCCACTGACATTCGTTGTCAGACCACAGAACCAAGTTTTTCCAGATTTTTGAAAAACACAAATCCGAGCTTCTAAATGTTATGGATCCAACATTTGGCAACCCAGATCGTCAAAATGGACTACAACCAACATATTCTAACAACAAAAATTAACATCTAACACAAAATCGATGGACAGAATTTATGCTACGGTTTTATACCTTTCTTTGAAAAATTTCTGATTTTGTGTTGCTGATCTGTTTATGGTGAACGTGGGGCTTTGATTTGGGACTAATATAGCTTATATTTTCGGAGGTTTGGAGCTTGAGAGAGAAGGTTTGGGTGTTGGACAAAATAAGTGAACAAAAATGATTTTCTCTCTCTTCAATCTATATATAGACCAACAAGGTGCATGAATGGCTGATGAAGGTGACTTGTTGCTGTGATTTTAAGCATGTGGAGTGGTTATGAGTTAGTCACCAACTCACCTAAATGTCAAAACCTATTCTATAGCTTTAATAATGCAAAAGGGGCATAATGGTCTTTTGATAAATCATTTTATTGGCATAATTGGAACTTGGCAAACCCTTAGGGTTTAACCCTAAGGTTTAGCACAAAACAATAATAAGATTTAGCAATTAGAGTTTGCACAAAAATAAATAAAATCAAATAAAAATTAACTAAATTTTAGTTTCTAAAATTTTGAAATTAGGGTTTCCTAATTATGATTAATTATCTAATTGCCTTATATAGTAACATTAAGGTTTAGATCATATAATTATCATTAACATTGTTAAAATAGCAATTAGAGTTTACGATTTTAATAATTAGGGTTACCAATTTATAATTAGGTTTTCTAATTATCAAATTAGGGTTTAAAATTTTAGGATTTCCAAAATTAGCAATTGAGATTACAATACTTGCTAATTAATCACATTAACACAATTACAACCAATCTCGAACTCTAATTTAAATTTCAAATTAGGGTTCCTCATTTCCAAAAATTATTTAGGGTTTCTAGATTATAATTAGGGTTTTTTAGAAATTATGGTTTCTAGAATTTTAATTACGGTTCACCTAATTAATACATTTAATACATGACATAAATTATATAACACACTTATAAAACAATCTTGCACTCTAATTTGGATCTCAAATTAGGGTTTATCATTATTACTAGGGTTTAGTCATAATACACCGTAATTGACCTGCCATTATCAATACATATTCATAGCACTGAAAAATCAAAATATAATTAATATTATATTATTATTCTCATACCTTGACAATAATCCAAAAATAGGGTTTGAATTCCATATCTGATTTATTCTTCATATTTAACCTTAACAAGTAAGGTAAAATAATTAACTTAATAACTTATACTAAAATTCATATAATAAAATAATTATTATAATTATTCTAAAAATCACTTCATATATTATTTAAATAATATATGCTTATATTTTCATGAAAAATAATTAATAAAAACATTTCTACCATAATTTTAATTATTATAAGAATATACTTTATAATAATAAAAAATTCTAAAATAAATTCATTTGTAAATATTTATGTAATAAGTATATTTTTATTTAGCACATAAATACATATATACAATATCTTGTACAAATCCTCATCCTTAAAAAAAAATTCATACGCAAAATTTCTTATTTATTTATATAGAAAATATCAGGTTGTTACATCGTTCCCGGCCTCTATCGTCTTCTTGACCCAGCATGCAGCCCATGGCATTGTCCCCTATGGACATGTACATGAATAGGGGAACATCATCCATGGGTGGTACCAAGACTTGAGCTTTGACTAGCTGCTCTTTGATTGTAAGGAAGGCCTTCTGCCACTCATCATTCCATTTCATGGAGGAGTTCTTCCTTAACAACTTGAAGATGGGCTCACAGGTTACTGTGAGTTGAGAAATGAACCTACTAATGAAGTTGACTATTCCCAAAAATCCTCGTATTTCCTTCCCTATCTGAGGAATGGGCATTTCCATAATGGCCTAGATTTTGGTAGGATCCAGCTCAATCCCCTTGTGGCTGACTAGGAATCCTAGCAACTTGCCTGATTTAACGCCAAAGGCGCACTTGGCTGGATTCAACTTCAAGTTGTACTTATGCAAAATGTTTAAAAGCTTTCTAAGATGGTCTAGCTGGTCTTGCTCCCTTCGGGACTTGACAATAATGTCATCCACGTAGATCTTTATCTCTTTATGGATTAAGTCATGGAAAAGAGCCATCATAGCTCGCTGATAGGTAGCTCCGGCATTGATGAGGCCGAAAAACAACCGTCTATAGCAAAAGGTTCCCCAAGGCGTGATGAATACAGTTTTCTCACGATCCTCCTTTGCAACCATGATCTGATGGTACCCTGCAAAGCAATTAGCGAAGGAGTACATGTCGTATTGAGCAGTATTATCAATGAGAATGTGGATAAATGGCACGAGAAAGCTATATTTAAGGCAAGCTTTATTCAAATCCCGATAATCCACGCAAACTGGCACCTTTCCTTCAGGCTTAGGTACGGGAACGATGTTGGATATCCATTCAGGATATGTGGATACCATGATAATACCAGCTTGAAATTATTTCACAATTTCTTCTTTCACCTTTAAACTCTACTTAGGTTTCAATCGTTTGAGTTTCTGCTTGACTGGCTTGAATCCCTCTTGAATGGGAAGGTGATGAAGGACAATGTCAGTGGACAAACCCACCATGTCTTCATGAGACCATGCAAACACATCCTGGAATTGGATTAGTAGTGTAACCATGTCATTCCACTTGTTTGGGGTAAGGTCTGAACCAATCTGGATTAACTTAGGGCTTTCTAAGGTTCCGAGACTGAAGGGGGTGGTTTGATCAAGGTTGGGTTTAGGTTTGTCTTTGACCCATTCTTCGATCTCCTGAGGCACCTCAATGTCCTCTTGTATTTCCATCAAGGCTGAATCCAACTTTTCATCAAAATTACAATCTTTGTGGAGAAGAGGCATCTTATCAGCAAGTACAGACACATCTAAGTTCAGAGTCCTGAAACAAAATATGCTTTCACTTAATATATATGAAAATATTTAATCAAACAAAGTGTTAGCATGTACGGACAAAACAACTGCTAATACTGTACAGAAAAGTAAGCAGTTATGATATCTACAGGACAGAAAGAAGTCCTGCCCATTTTACCCCCAGACATTCCTGTTACCACAGTGACCGCCACTTTTCAAGAAACTGTTATATGAATGTGTGTGTGTGTGTATAGGTCAATGTGCTGTTAAATGTTCGGCTTGATTGCTTTTATCTTCGAGATGCGAAGCATCTTCTAGAAAATAATGTACACAATAGTGTCGAACTCCTCGTGGGCATGAAAACCATATGAGGAAATCCGAACACCAAGAATAATTTACAAGCTGCTTACAGCTGAAAATGTCCATCACAGGAACCGAATCTAGATTCAGTGGTCTGAATCTGTGATCACATGATTCCTAGGCTCACATGATGCCGTAATTGATATAAACGCAGTAAGCAGTTATATATATAAAAACGGTAAATATATATATACGGACATGATCAACCACCACGAAGCACCTCCATGGGGGATCGAAAATATAAATATATAAAAGCGTTAAATATATATATATATATATTGACATGATCAACTGCCACGAAGCACCTCCATGAGCGATTAGAAATGTAAATAAAGCTGTAAAAGCGATCAACCGCCATGGAGGAAACTCCAAGCAGAATGAAATGTACAGAAAGCAGTTAAAACGGTCAACCGCCATGAAGTAAACTCCAGGTGGGATGAAATGTAAGTCTAGCCTTATCAAACGGAGTTCGACACACATTTCATATATATAAGTATATATATACGAAAGCAATTAAACGCTCCAGACATAAGTCTAGGCTCAATCGAGGTATAACTTGATAATGTTAGTCCATATATATATATATATATATATATATATATATATATATATATAATATACAAAAGAAATAAAAGTCACGGACCGAAGTCCGGGCAAACACACACAACACAACTCTCAACGTGAAGAATAGTGTGTCCAAAGATGAAGAGAAAGGCTTGAAAGTATGTAAGAAGGCTTACAGTGGGTTGCTAAAGAGGACTTCAATAACTTGAAATGAATGAACACACGGCTCCTGCCGGTAAAAAGTAGCTATATATGAGCTTACAAGTGTATAAAATGAGAAAGTACTCAGTTTAGGGTGTGTACAGAGAAAATTGGACAGGGCTTCCTCGCCTTTTTCTCTTACAAAATGGCCACCCCAAGCCCTCTATTTATAGAGGGGGGAGCCGCAGGTGTACGTGCAGCTGCCCGGGGTGCCCCGGGCTTCGCTGTAACGACCCCATAATTCATACAATTAAATTCTCGATTTCAGTCATTATTAATACATTCAACCTCAAATTTTACATCATTAAATGATAATACAACCATTGAAAATTTGTAGAATAATTAAAATTTCTATTACAAACTATCCTCGTTCCCAAAACCTTCAACCTTTACATCTAAATATCTCAGAATCAATTTAATACTACAATAGTTTACATTGCAAAACGATATTACAATTCAACATTAATACATCATTCGGAACCTTAAACATGGTTCAAATAATAATAACACAACCAAAGTGTATAAATCCTCAAGTACCACATCGAATTCATATCTTTCAGGTAACACATAACTTTACCTTGAAATCTTGACCTGCAAAAATGATTATTTGCAAGTTTGAGCTCGACAGCCCAGCAAAATCTAACAGTTTTTATGCATCACATAGCACATAATAACATGCTCAACATATATTTTATAAACATTAGACTAACATAACATACATGCTACAGTTTATATAACAAGTATAACTATTGAGTTCCTTACTCAATCAACATGCTTTACTAAATCAACTTAGTCATAAGTTGACTTTGACGTTTCTTGCTTTCAATATAAATATAACACATCATGTTATTTATAGTAAAGATTTAAAATAGTTAATCATCAAGTTCACACAGAAAATAGGAACTAAAAGACTTGCCTTGATCGTTGTTTACCGATAACAATTTAACAGCTTACAATTATATGCATTTCACGTGTCCTACACAATTATATAATCGTACACATCAACTATTAGTCACATATAGTAGTTGTAATGTAAACTTTACTCTACATCTCATAATTATTCCTATTATCAATACACAATGTTCAATTTGATTGTGTTAACTTTTCACTTATATCTCACTATATTTCATACTCGAAGTTCATTCAAGTGCTTAAGTCTTGTTATGAATCATTATTGGTTTTATATTAACCCTATTCCATATCTTATAATATTCATTTCAGAACCACAAGTGTACAATTCACAACACTTATCCATTGTTCATTAAGTTTCTTAAATCATGCATATCATTTTCACAACTTAGTAACTTAGCATTTTAGAGTTACTAACCACATGATACTATTTTCTTTTAACCTTGTCATTACACGTTTGACACATTAACATAACATAAAGCTAAGTTACAAAGAATGTCCAAAGTCTGCATAATTAGAAGACTTCACTATCTGTGACAGGGTACTGGCGCGGCCGCGCTAGTTTTATACTGGATTGCAGCGCACTAGCGCGGCAGCGAGGCCGCGCAATGCATCAGTTTCAATTTTGCCAAACGTGATTCGACAAAGTTTTTAGGCCAACTAACACGAATTTCACCCACAAAATAGTGAAACCAACATCTATAATTGATATAACACTATCACAAACATGATTGATATCATATTCAACCAATTAGAACAATTTAACAACAACTAAAACTATTTTAATTTCTCAAATTTCATATTTTCATACATAAACACCATTTTTGAGTTCCTTAGACAAAATTCATCACTGTGATTTCAATTCTACGCCAAATCACTTCGTTCAAACTACATTCTCTTTCGTTTCTCAATGGACTAGCATAAACAAGACTCAATTTACCGATTAACATACAAATTGGCCAACATAATTGGTACTTTCATAAGCCAAAAGCAAAATATATACACTATCATTATTTTTCAACTTTATAAGAGAAATTAGCATACCAATTCCTTTCTTAAACACTAGTTCTCATATCACAAACACATATAATCATCATAATTTAATTGTATAGCAACAATTCTTAACATATGAAATTCACAGAGTCTGTTATTGCCGTAAAACTCATATGAATATATATATATATATATATATATATATATATATAATGTCAAAGCTATGAATAATACATTCAATTAGCTTGATAATCTTTACTAACACCACTAAAAATGCTTTGAAATCACATACTTTCTCTCAATCTCTCTCAATTCTCTCTTTGCTTCTCTCTGAAATTCTCAGACTTAGCAACTAGAATGCGTAAAGCAACTAGCGTAAAAAGAAGACTGATATACCTTAATACGCCTACTAATTATAATATCAGTTATAACGCTTAGGTTATAAATATAATATATTTATTATTCAATTTATTTAATTTTATTTATTTTATTATTATAATAATTAAAAAGGAAATCCAAAAGTCATAAGGCTTTGTTTGGCAAAGCTCTAAAAATAAAGACTTGATATACTTAAGCCTTGTTTGGTTAAACTCAATTAAAACTACTTTAATTTATTTTAATAAACAATTTAGTTTATTATTTATCATCACATATTATTTATTTGAATTTCCATATCCACATTAATCAAATAAATTAATCACATACTATATTTTAAATAAATTTTTCACTTAAACAATTATCACAAAATTATAATTTCATTATAATTTTTATTTAATAATTTATCTTACCATCCTAAATTATTAAATTAAAACAACAATATAACATCTCATGTTATATTCTAAATTATAAATTAATTTAATTTAGAATATTATCTAGTCATAAATATTTACTAATAATAACCGCATCAATAAAATATTTATTTCATTTAATAAATATTTTAAATTATAATTACTAAAATCTTGGATTGTCACATTCTTCCATCCTTACAAAGATTCTGTCCCCATAATCGAAAATACAGATTAAACAAATAACTCGGGGTACTATTAAACCTCACTTTCCCAATATATGAATATATATATTTCTCTTCACACCAAGTCACATATTTCAAAATATACAACACATACATATACATACTCAAATTCAAAACATCTCATAATAAGAATTTTAATTATTAAATTCCTATTTTAATAACTTATAAAAATTCGAGTTGTCACATCCTTCCCCCCCTTACAAGGATTCCGTCCTCGAAATCACCGAAACCCTACCTTAATCGGTTTTTACCAAATCTCTTTTCAAAAATTTATCGTTGAATATCTTCAACACGTTACCTTAATATAGGTTTTATATTTCTTACCCCCACCATTCTTGATAATAAATTTTTGTAAGTTTTATTTCATAACTTTCACTTGGACTCAATTATATTTTGAGTATTATATATTCTTTAACCCATGCATTTTCTTTTCTAAGGATCATTATCATAAACACTCGGAATATTACATTCACCCTTTCTTCTAAGAATTTCGTCCTCGAAATTTTATTTATTAATCTTCATTCATTCAGTCTATCAAAATAGATTTTATATTAATACTTTATTCATTCATTGGGTTCTATAACCACTTTTTCCCACAAAGATTTTTCTACAATTATTAAACTTTTCTATTAAAAGTTTTATATTATTCTTTGATAACTCATCTCCTTCTCATTTCAAAAATTTATTTTCTCACTTATTCAATATATTCATCATTCCGTGTCTCATTCTACGACTTACTTCTTTCTAAGGAATATCATCCTTACCACATTCGCCTTTTAGAATAGCAAGAATTTTCCACAATTGTTCAATAATTGGGAAGCAGTATGAATCACTCTGGAATTTAAAAGATTATCCAATCATGATGAGGGGTCACAAGACCTTGAACTACGTCCCCAAGTTATCAAGTATATCTCAACTTGAACCTTTAATAGTCATAAGACTATATGGACCTCCGTACTTAGGGTGTTGAGCCCTTCGTACAATATATTGTGCACAAACATTTTAGCGCTAAGTGTAAACTAATCATAACCTCTAATAAAAGAGTTGTTCATCTCAGAATTTAGAGTGCAAGCATTCAACTGAGTGTCTAATGACCACGAACCATGTCCAATGTTATAAGTAATCTTTCAACTTTAACTTTAACAGTTATAAGACTATAAGGACTCCATGTACTTAGGGGGATCAATCCTTCGTACAATGTATTGTGCACAAACATTTCAACGCAAAGTATAAACTAAGCGTAACCCCTAATAATAGAGTTGTTCATCTAAGCTTTTCAACATCTAAATTCGCACCAAAACAATTTTGTTTGGCATAACTTCTCAAGAAACTCTTGAATTTCATGACTTCTTTCAATAATCGTCTAGCTGAATCAAATAGCATAGACTTCTACAACAATTCGGACATCAATCAAAATATACGTATACATACATATATATATATATATATATATATATATATATATATATATATATATATATATATTCTCATATCTTAAAGAAATCTCAAAAACTTTTTATGACGTCATGATACCGCACTGTATTTACAGTCCGTTTGAGGATTCCGTCATTTGGTGATTTTATCATACTACATCATACCATAGTGGGCTGACGATCCTTAGATCACATCCAACACTAAGTAATACTGCATTAATGACTCCATTTTTTTCATCTCTACATCAGGTTCCATGACACAATGATGATATAAAAATACATTTTGATGTATTTTAAATCATTTTTTTCTAGCCGAAGCAATTAGCATAGACATACGAATAACAATATTATTTTTAAAACTCATTGGTTTCATCATTTGATCCAATATTTTTCAAGAAAATAGAAGTGCAAACATCAACACGATGTCAATAAATTTCGAAAGTCTAGTATAGCTAGTAGATTTAGAATATCCAGGTATCCATCAACTTCAATCATTACTCCATTACTTCATTACTTAACTATTCTATCAATCTTTAACTTCATCAATGCTCTCTATACTATAACCATTTTCTACCCAATATAGTTCATCATACTTACCGCACATTGGAAATCCAGGAACTTGCCACAATAAAATGAGTTTAAGAACTTGTCCTAGTCAGACCATAGGCGTCCATTCGCTTAGGGGTTCAAAACATACCATATTATTATGAGTCACAAACTTACCATATGCATTAGTTTTAAGAACCGCACCTAATCCTAATATTATCTGACTAATCTTAATAGTTTCTAACTATCAAATATACACATGAGAAAAGAATCACTTTTTCGCCACATATACATTGATAGTGCGACACCAACATTCTAATGATTATCAATGTGATAAACTGAGTGCAAGCACAAAACCCTCGCCCATACAAAGGTTTGTACAACTCAGCCCCCACATGAGTTCTCAATTGAAATCCCACCTAACTCTATCTTACTCTTAACTTGCTCTTTGCCCGATACGAATTCCTCGTATCACATTATCTATAACTCCTCACGAGTTTATCTCGTACTATTTCATTGTACAACATCTTCATAGCATCAAGCTATAATTATTCAAACATTACAGACCATCTTCCTTTTATAACTTAAACAGATTACGTCGTGATCTTATTTTATAATAATCTCCCTTTAAATTCTTTTCTTAACTAGTGATCGTTTTGTTTTACGATCCCATTTCTTTCCTTTTTCATCATTTACGATATTATTCGTTATCTTTGCTATTGGAGTTAGGGAACTCCTATTTCTTATCTTTATATCTCTTCGAGATTCTTCTTTGAATCTTCTTGTTTATATAACAATTCTTCATTTACATCGTTCAACATTTTATTCAAGTTCTACATTTTCATCATACGTATCCATTTCTATACTTAGTACACATCGAGTCTCTAACAGTTTCAATATGGTATGTTGAGTGGTTTTCCACAAACAACAAACAAACTAGGTTCTGAGTTGCTAGTTCGTATATACCTCCGCTCTATGAAGGAATCGTTTAGCCCAGATACCATATCTCAACTACTAAAGAGTACAACTGTATCATACTTAACTATAACTTTTTTTTATTCTTAACTTCCTTACCAATCTCTTCTTATAGACATTGTCTATTTATTATCACCTTACATTCTTATTATTGGAGTTGGGTAACCCCACATTCATATGCTTTATAACTCTGTGAGATTCTTCTTTGAATCCTCTAACGTATATTCTAATCCCTTCTTTATAAATTTCTTAACTTACTTCTTATTGTTCAAACTCTATCTGAGCTTATTTTTCAATATCTTCACCTTCATACAATTAAATTCATACAATTAAATTCTCAATTTCAGTCGTTAATAATACATTCAACCTCAAATTTTACATCATTAAATGATAATACAACCATTTAAATTTTGCGAAATAATTAAAATTTCTATTACAAACTATCCTCGTTCCCAAAACCTTCAACTTTTACATCTAAATATCTCAGAATCAATCTAATACTATAATAGTTTACATCGTAAAACGATATTACAATTCAACATTAATACATCATTCGGAACCTTAAACATGGTTCAAATAATTATAACATAACCAAAGTGTATAAATCCTCAAGTACCGCATCGGATTCATATCTTTTAGGTAACACATAACTTTACCTTGAAATCTTGACCTGCAAAAATGGTTATTTGCAAGGTTGAGCTCGACAGCCCAGTAAAATCTAACAGTTTTCATGCATCACATAGCACATAATAACATGGTAAACATATATTTCATAAACATTGGAATAACATAACATACATACTACAGTTCATATAACAAGTATAAAAATTGAGTTCCTTACTCAATCAGCATGCTTTACTAAATCAACGTAGTCATAAGTTGATTTTGACGTTTCATGCTTTCAACATAAATATAACACATCATGTTATTTGCAATAAAGATTTAAAACAGTTAATCATCAAGTTCAAATAGCAAATAGGAACTGAAATACTTGCCTTGATCGTTGTTTACCAATAACAGTTTAACAGCTTACAATTATCTACACTTCACGTGCCCTACACAATTATATAATCATACACATCAACTATTAGTCACATATAGTTGTTGTAATGTAACCTTTACTCTACCTCTCATAATTCTTCCTATTATCAATACACAATGTTCAATTTGATTGTGTTAACTTTTAACTTATATCTCACTATATTTTATACTCGAAGTTCATTCAAGTGCTTCAGTCTTCCTATGAATCATTATTGGTTTTATATTAACCCTATTCCATATCTTATAATATTCATTTCAGAATCACAAGTGTACAATTCACAACACTTATTCATTGTTCATTAAGTTTCTTAAATCATACATATCATTTTCACAACTTACTAACTTAGCATTTTAGAGTTACTAACCACATGATACTACTACGTTTTAACCTTGTCATTACATGTTTGACACATTAACATAACATTAAGATAAGTTACAATGAATGTCCAAAGTCTGCATAATTAGCAGACTTCACTGTCTGTGACAGGGTACTGGCACGGCCGCGCCAATTTTATACTGGATTGCAGCGCGCCCGCACGATGCATCAGTTTCAGTTTTGTCAAACGTAATTCGACACAGTTTTTAGGCCAACTAACACGAATTTCACCCACAAAACAGTTAAACCAACATCTACAATTTATATAGCACTATCACAAACATGATTGCTATCATATTCAACCAATTAGAACAATTTAACAACAACTAAAACTATTTTAATTTCTCAAATTTTATATTTTCATACATAAACACCATTTTTCAGTACCTTAGACAAAATTCATCACTGTGATTTCAATTCTACGTCAATTCACTTCGTTCAAACTACATTCTCTTCGTTTCTCAATGGACTAGCATAAACAAGACTCAATTTACCAATTAACATATAAATTGGCCACCATAATTGGTACTTTCATAAGCCAATAGAAATATATATACACTGTCATTATTTTTCTACTTTATAAGCGAAATTAGCATACCAATTCCTTGCTTAAACACTAGTTCTCACATCACAAACACATATAATCATCATAATTTAATTGTATAACAACAATTCTAAACATATGAAAATCACAGAGTATGTTATATTGCCGTAAAACTCATATATATATATATATATATATATATATATATATATATATATATATATATATATATATAATGTCAAAGATATGAATAATACCTTCAATTAGCTTGATAATCTTTACTAACACCACTGAAAATGCTTTGAAATCACAAACTTTCTCTCAATCTCCCTCAATTCTCTCCTAGCTTCTCTCTGAAATTCTCAAACATAGCAACTAGAATGCGCAAACCAACTAGCGTAAGAATAAAACTGATATACCTTAATACGCCTACTAATTATAATATCAGTTATAACGCTTAGGTTATAAATATATTGTATTTATTATTTTATTTATTTATTTTATTATTATTATAATTAAAAAAAAATCCAAAAGCCATAGGGCTTTGTTTGGCAAAGCTCTAAAAATAAAGTCTTAATATAATTAAGCCTTGTTTGGGTAAACTCAATTAAAACTACTTTAATTTATTTTAATAAAAAATTTAGTTTATTATTTATCATCACATATTATTTATTTGAATTTTCATATGTAACAACCCGATATTTTCTATATAAATAAATCAGAAATTTTGCGTATAATTTTTTTTTAAATATGAGGATTTGTACAAGATAATGTGTATATGTAATTATGTAATAAATAAAAATATATTTATTACATGAATATTTACAAATAATTTTATTTTAGAATTATTGATTATTATTAAGTATATTCTTATAATAATTAATATGGTAGAAAGGTTTTTATTAATTATTTTCCATAAAAATATAATTATATATTATTTAAATAATATATGGAGTGATTTTTAAGAATAATTATAATAATTACATTATTATATGAATTTTTGTACAGATTATTAAGTTTATTATTTTACCTTAATTATTAAGGTTAAATATGAAGAATAAATCAAATATGGAATCCAAACCCTAATTTTTGATTTTTATCAAGGAATGAGAATAATAATATAATAATATTATATTTTAATTTTTCAGTGCTATAAATATGTACTGTATGTACGTATTGATGATGGTTGGTCAATTATGGTGTTTAATGTCAAAACCATAGTTTTACTAGGGGAAACCATAATTTGAAAAGCAATTGTGAGTTTAAGACTTTAATATAATTGTGTTATATGATTTATGTTGTATAATAATTTGATTAATTTGGTAAACCCTAATTAAAATTTAGAAACCCTAAATAATGTTTAGAAAACCGTAATTATAAAATCCTAATTTTTGAAATCTAGAAACCCTAAATAATGTTTACAAAACCCTCATTTGGAACTCAAATTAGAGTTCAAGATTGATTGGTAATTGTGTTAATGTGATGTACAGTAGATTTTAATTGTTAATTAGGAAAAACCTAATTAGTAATTTAAAACCCTAATGACTAGAACCCTAATAATAAACCCTAATTGTGATTTGGTAACCCTAATTATCAAAAATTTTAAACCTTAATTATTGTAATTAGTAGGGTTAATTATAATTAGTGATTACAACACTAATGTTCTTGTATAATGTATTTAGAAACCTAACCTAATTAAGAAAACCTTAATTTTGTAATTTTTAGAAATTAATTTTTTGAAACTAAAATTTTATATTTTTCAAAACCTAATTGCTAAATCTTGTAAATGCTAAGGGTCAAACCCTAAGGGTTGCCAATTGCCCGAAATGGCATTAAATTTTTAAGTGAAAAGACTAAAATGCCCTTCTAGCATTATTTAAGGTAACTTGTAGAATTTGGTCTAAAAGGAGTTGTTGGCCAACCCTAGTGTAGAATGTGACTAACTTTCCAACAGATCAGCCTCATATCTCAGCATAATACATTGCATCTAAGTGTTTATATAATGAACAAAGAGAGAGAGAAAGTCACATTTTTGCTCATTTTGCTCAAACATCCAACCAATCCTCTTTCTCACTAAAACCAACCAAATTTGGTAGCATATCAGTCACATAATCAACCCCCACTAACACCATAACAAAATTAGAAGCTCAGAATCAGAAGATCAAAGTGAGGTATAAAAACCAACCCTGGAAAATTTGATCTTGATCCACATGTTAGATGTTATGATTGAGTGTTAAAATATGTTGGTTATAGTATATAATGATGATCTTGATCCATGACATCTAGAGATTCGGATTTGAAGATTTCAAAAATCTGGAAAATTTGTTTTTGGTGGTCTAACAACGAATGTCAGACCTTATATCTCTGTGATCTTTAATGTGTTTTGTGTTTTATAAGTTTATAGTTGTAGTCTGTTATGTGCTCTTGGATATGGAGCAAGAATAAGGCTTATATCGAGTCCAGATTGCAAGTTATTTAAGGTCAAAAGGCGTTGACCGGCCATGACCGGGCGTTTCTAGGTAACCTAGAAACAGCCCAGAAACGACCTGACCACGCTTTTGACCGGCTAGATCTTTCAGTGTGTTTTTGGCTTGTTGTTTGTGTTGCATCTAGGTTGTAATCTTGTATACGAACTCCATGTTTATGCCTTATAATATCCTAATCGTCAAACTGTGTTATTATAGAGGACGGTCAAACCAGGCCAAAAGATCATGGAAGCTGTTTTCTGGGTAACCCAGAAAACGCTTGACCATGTCGTCTGACATGGTTTGACCTGTATGATTCTGCTTGATCTGTTGTTATTTTAGTGATCTACTGTGATATAACCCTTCCTTGTCATGCTGGCTACATACTAAATTCATTACATCACATAAAGATTCACGGATCATAAGTAGTGGAAGCCCAAAAGTGCATGCACGAACTGTTATTCATTGCTGGGCAACCCAAAAATAAAGAACAACCTTTGACACCACTTTTGGAGGCTCAGATCTCCTTGGTTATACGTGTTATGAACTTGTTTGTTGTTGATTATTGTAGTCCTGCACTAACACTTTAAGATCTGACCACAAGAATGCCTTGAATCATCATAGATTAAGATTAATAGCTGGTCAAATTAGCCATCTCGAAACTGTGTATGATTTTCTATGTTTGCATGAAGAACGCGAAGAACCCCTACAACGACGGTTCTGTCGCTATAGGTGGTCTTTAGTGACAGTTTCTATATAAAAATTATATTTTTATTAAATAATTATAGAAAATTAGTTTTTAATTATTAAAAATACAAAATAAATTATTAAAAATTATTTTAAATTCTGAAAATTAGTTTTTAATTATTTTGAATATATTTCATAAATATTTAATATTTTTAGAATATTAAAGGTATTTAATTTATTTAATTATAATATTTAGTAAATTATTTAAAAATAATTTTAATACTTGAAAAATCATTTAAAATCATATTATGATATAAGAAAATATTTTAAGTTATTTTTAATGACTTTTAATATTTTGTGATAAATTTTATTAATAAATTAATATTAATGATAATTAAGTTATTTACTAAATGAAATAAATAAATTAATTAAAAATGATTTTAGTACATTAAAAATTATTTTAAATAATAATAAGGTATTTAAAAATATTTTAAGTTATAAAATATAACTTTTAATATTTAAAGATAAATTTCATTAATTAATTATTATTAATGATATTAAGGTTATTTAATAATTATATTAAATAACATAGTTTAAAAATAATTTTATTATTATAAAAATCACTTTAAATGAAAATAAAGTGTTTAAAGATATTTTAAGTTATAAAATATAAATTTATATATTTAAAGGATAATTTTATTAATAATTTAATATTAATGATTATTAATTTATTATTAATGATATTAAATTTATTTAATAATAAATAGTTTAAAAATAGTTTTATTAATTTAAAAATCATTTAAAAAGGATATAAATGAATTAAAAATATTTTAAGTGATAATTAATGACTTTTAATATTTTGTTAAATAATACATTAATGCTTTAATATTAATGGTAATTATTTAAAAATAATTTTTAAATGTTTTAAAAAATCATTTAAGGGTAATATTAATACTTTAAAAAAAATTTGAGTTATTATAAATAACTTTAATATTTTGGCAATAGTTTTATTAATAGTTTAATATTAATTAAATATTATGATAATAGAATTGTTTAATATTTAAATCATTTAAAAATAATTCCAGTGTTTGAAAATTCATGATAAATTATAATAAATGTTTAAAAAATAGTATAAGTCATTTAAAAATAATATGACTGATACTTGAATATATTGAGTTACAGAATAGAGTCCTAGACTCGATAATTACCCGATAAAGCCGTCGGTACACCGATATGTTTTAGAAATTGATCTGGACTTAGATAATTTGATTTGATAAGTGTTTATTTGTGATTCAATGGTTGTTAAACATACGTGATAATGTGATTAGGTAATCTGCTAACTGCAATAAGTAGTGCTATGTGTTATAATATGTTATTCTAATCAGTAAAATGATCTTATTGCTGATAGGTGTTGTATAAAAGATAAAACTAAGTTCCAAATTTTAAGCAGCGTACCAGGCAAGTATCTTACCTTTGAATTTTCTTTATGCAATGGACATGAGTAAGAATGTTTCTAAATTATATTATTATTGTACAGATTATTAACCCTATATTATATATGCTCATTGCTTATCAACATGTTAGTATATGGTAATTCAAATATATATTATGTTCGTTAATTTCTATAAATGGTTATACAAGTGTCCCTACTTGGATAATCATTGTATTTAATCACATGTTGATACACCTTTGTTAATTACCCGTTTGTATATATGTTGAATTATAAATTATTGTTGAACAAGATAAAACCTTTGATTTGGAACCCATACAAGTATGAACATCCCTACACAGGAAAATTTTTATGCGCCCAAGGCGGACAGAGTGAACAATACCCTCGTTCTTACATGTAGTATTAATCAATGCAGGGTATAACGGGCTGATCACCCCTGTGCCCGTAAGTTATGACGATTTGCAGATGGATTTCTGTTTAACCTTTTCAAAAATAAAAACAATGTTCATAGTATGTCACCTTAACCCTAGTTATAGTCATTACGTAGTTTTAAAAATTTGATAGAGAGTTGTTATGTTATTATTATCGGTTCAGATTACTTCACAACTATTGACTTGTTGTAGAAGGGTAGTACAAAGAAAATATTTAAATTCTTGCAGCTTATATATATATAATTATTAATACTTGTTGGGCATTCAAATTCTCATCCTTGCTTAATTTAAATGTTTTCAGCTAAGTGTGAAGAACCAGAAGGCTCATGCAGAAACAAAGAAAAAGAAAAGCTAACCAAATAAGATTTGTGGTAGTTTATGTAATAGTTTGATATTGTTAAGACAATGATATATATTATCTATCATGCTATGTAAGAAATATATTAAAGGTTACGTACTTGGGAGCTAAACTCTGATAATTATGTAAATTATGTTTGACATTTATATTATTGTTATTATTATTAGTATTATTCCGCTCATAGATATGGTATCGTGAAGCACCGAGTTTAGATTTCAAGTATCCGAATTTGGGGGCTTTACAGGTTGGTATCAGAGCTTAGGGTTAAAAACCTTAGGTGGGCTAGACCTTAGGCTATAACCTTAGAATAGAGGGAAATATTGAAAATATAAATAACTCATATAGAGTTTAAAAAGGAGATGAATTGAATAAATTCATCGTCAAACAAAATAAAAAGATAACTTATATAAAACTATTAATTGCTATGTGTATATACTATATGCTGATCATGATAATTTATGTGTGTAGATGTCTGGTGGAAAAGGCTGGTTATATGCTTATAGCATGAAGAAGGATCAAACACATACACCCGAGCTAATATCGAAGACAATAGCTGAAATAGAGGCTCACGATGAAAATAACTCAGACGAGGTGGTTATTGTAGAAAACATAGTACCAGATCCGGAGATGGTGGAGCTGACAGATAGTGATCCGGACACTAAAGTTGAAGCTGATCAAGCATCAACGGAGGTGCAGGATCTGAGGAACAAAGTTTTTTCTCTGGAAAGGCTGTGGGAAATAGAAAAGCTATTGAATAATCAGTTGCGTCAAGCGTTAATAGAAACAATGGAAGAACAAGATAAGCTTAAAATCCAAATTGATCAGATGGGAGCCACACGCAACACATCGTGTGCAGCTCCGAGAAAGAAGGGAAAAAGAAAAATAGAAGACCAGGACTTAGGAAAATTTGACAAGAAGAAAAGGAAAAGAATATGTTATCTTTGCGATTATGAAGGACATACTACTCTATATTGTCCTGACTACAAACCAGGAGCATATTTTATCTGTGGAATGGAAGATCATCAGGCGAAAGGTTGTCTAAGGAAAAAGGTGTAATAAATAGGTAGTATAGGTTCTGTTGTGTAGGTGTGTTTAATGTAATATGTGTGTTTAGTATGTCTCTGTAATGTAATATTCTAAAACTTTTGTAATAATCAAGTTTGTAAATCCTGACTTTTGTGGTTACAAAGGGGTAGCTGATGTTTAAAGCATTATGTGTTATGCTATGCAAAATATTTGCTAAATGAATATGAATCTAAGTTTGAGAAATGAAACAAGTTTAACATACTCATCTTATGCCATAAGGTTTAGAATGTAAGTTAAATTTATGATTTTATTTAATCAGATAATGCCGCCAAGACGTCGAACTCGAAATCAAAGGGCAGAAGAATCTGTCAACAACGTTGAGGGACAACAAAAAGTAGACCCGATGCAGAACTTGGCAAACATAATAGCTCAGACTATGCAATAGGAAATACCAGTCGCAGGGAACCAGCCAAACAATCGCTTGGCGAATTTTAAAGATTTTAAGGCTGTAGGACCGCCAGAATTCAAAGGTACAACTGACCCTGTTGAGGTCCAAACTTGGGTCAAAGAGATTGAAAAAGCATTCGTGATAGCTAGGGTAGCTAAGGGTCAGAAGACCGCTTTTGCCACCTACATGATGAAGGGTGAGGCAAATTTTTGGTGGGAAGCGCATCAGGCGAGAGCTAGAGAAGGTGTAGTTACATGGGATATATTCAAAACACTGTTTTTTGAAAATTATTTTTCACCAAGTATGCAGGCTAGAATGGAGGTAAAATTTTTAGAATTGAAGCAGGAGAATATGATGGTGTCCGAATATGCCTCCAAATTTAATGAGTTAGCTAGGTTTGCCCCGCATCAAGTTGATACGGAGGCTAGAAAAGCGAGAAGGTTTGAGCTGGGATTGAAACCCTGGCTCTACAACAAGGTGGCAGTGTTGCAGATCCCTACACTTGCAATACTCATTGAGAAAGCGAGTATAGCTGAGGAGGGAAGTGAGGCCATGAGCCTCTACAACAAGGAGATGAAAAATAAGGGTGAGACTGAAGGAGCTGGGAAGGTAGGAATTAATAGTGGGAGTAGGAGTGGAGATGGGAAGAGGAAGGTGAACAACTTTGGAAGTATGCAGGTAAAACAAGAAGGTGTGAAGAAGCAGATGGTGCCGTGTAAGACATGTAGGAAGAACCACTTTGGGGAGTGTTTGAAGGGAAAATTTTTTTGCTATAAGTGTGGGCAGGAGGGCCATATCTCTCCCAGCTGGCCCAATCCTAGGATGAATAGTGGGTGTTTTCTGTGCGGATTGACTGAGCACAAAGTGAAAGATTGTCCGAAGAGGAGGGCGGAAACAGGAAGTGTGAACACTGGCACTGGCAGCGGGACTTTAGCAACCACGAGACCTACGTCATCGAGCAAGCCAACAAAATCAACAGCAAGGGTCTACAACATGACTATTCAGGATACGGCAGCAGCTGGTAATGGAACTCTAGGTATTATTCGTACAACTATTATTTTATTATAAACATGATTTTCCTATATATAGTGAATTATTTTATAAAGAAAATTTGAGGGAGGAATTTGAGTTCTTTTAGAAATCAAATTTTCGTTTAATCAGAAAGACAAGCTTGATGTGAATAGTTAAAGATCAGTTCGATCAAATTATGATCGAGATCTACTTGCAATGATTGTGTATGCTATGTACCTTTGTATGTATGAGTTTTAAAACGGTGATTCCGGGGAAGGAATCTTTATAAGGGAGGGTGAATGTAACAACTCGATATTTTCTATATAAATAAATCAGAAATTTTGCGTATAATATTTTTTTTAAAAGATGAGGATTTGTACAAGATAATGTGTATATGTAATTATGTGATAAATAAAAATATATTTATTACATGAATATTTACAAATAATTTTATTTTAGAATTATTGATTATTATTAAGTATATTCTTATAATAATTAATATGGTAGAGAGGTTTTTATTAATTATTTTCCATAAAAATATAATTATATATTATTTAAATAATATATTGAGTGATTTTTAAGAATAATTATAATAATTATTTTATTATATGAATTTTTGTACAAATTATTAAGTTAATTATTTTACCTTAATTATTAAGGTTAAATAAGAAGAATAAATTAGTTATGGAATCCAAACCCTAATTTTGGATTTTTATCAAGGAATGAGAATAATAATATAATAATATTATATTTTGATTTTTCAGTGCTACAAATATGTACTGTATATACGTATTGATGATGGTTGGTCAATTATGGTGTTTAATGTCAAAACCCTAGTTTTTCTAAGGGAAACCATAATTTGAAAAGCAATTGTGAGTTTAAGACTTTAATATAATTGTGTTATATGATTTATGTTGTATAATGATTTGATTAATTAGGTAAACCCTAATTAAAATCTAGAAACCCTAAATAATGTTTAGAAAACCCTAATTTCTGAAATCTAGAAACCCTAAATAATGTTTACAAAACCCTAATTTGGAACTCAAATTAGAGTTCAAGATTGATTGGTAATTGTGTTAATGTGATGTACAGTATATTTTAAATGTTAATTAGGAGAAACCTAATTAATAATTTAAAACCCTAATGACTAGAACCCTAATAATAAACCCTAATTGTGATTTGGTAACCCTAATTATCAGAAATTGTAAACCCTAATTATTGTAATTAGTAGGGTTAATTATAATTAGTGATTACAACCCTAATGTTCTTGTATAATGTATTTAGAAACCTAACCTAATTAAGAAAACCTTAATTTTGTAATTTTTAAAAATTAATTTTTTGAAACTAAAATTTTATATTTTTCAAAACCTAATTGCTAAATTTTGTAAATACTATGTACCAAACCCTAAGGGGTAAACCCTAAGGGTTGCCAATTGCCCAAAATGCCATTAAATTTTTAAGTGAAAAGACTAAAGTGCCATTCTAGCATTATTTAAGGTAACTTGTAGAATTTGGTCTAGAAGGAGTTGTTGGCCAACCCTAGTGTAGCATGTGACTAACTTTCCAGCAGATCAGCCTCATATCTCAGCATAATACATTGCATCTAAGTGTTTATATAATGATCAAAGAGAGAGAGAGAAAGTCACATTTTTGCTCATTTTGCTCAAACATCCGACCAATCCTCTTTCACTAAAACCAACGAAATTTGGTAGCATATCAGTCACATAATCAAGCCCCACTAACACCATAACAAAATCAGAAGATCAAAGTGAGGTATAAAAACTAACCCTAGAAAATTTGATCTTGATCCACATGTTAGATGTTATGATTGAGTGTTAAAATATGTTGGTTATAGTATATAATGATGATCTGGGTTGCTAGATATTAGATCCATAACATCTAGAGGCTCGTATTTGAAGATTTCACAAATCTGGAAAATTTATTGTTGGTGGTCTGACAACGAATGTCAGACCTTATATCTCTGTGATCTTTAATATGTTTTGTGTTTAGAAGTTTATAGTTGTAGCCTGTTATGTGCTCTTAGATCTGGAGCAAGAATAAGGCTTATATCGAGTCCAGATTGCAAGTTATTTAATGTAGGCCAACTTTTATAAATAAAAATGAATTTTCTATAAATATCAATTTTGAATATTATGGAGTTAATTTGATATAATGTTATAGTTGTGGGTAATATTTATAAATTTTACAAAGTACACAAGTTGTTATATAATATTCGATTGGTCAGGGAATATTCGTTTTAACAGGGAATATTCGTACAACGACACAATCATTGATGGACCCCACAACGGAATTATTGTCGAATTGAGAAAACGACAAAAATATTTTATTAAAAAACGGCGGAAGTTTTACCATTGATACTGTTGAACTACTCGGTAGTAAAAGTACAGTAATATGTGTGGTTGCATAGTAGCACACGGTATTGATTATTAATGCTTATGTGAGAAGTAACTCAGTTTGATTCAATTATTGTCAGTTAATAATATGAATTATTTAGCGATAATAACATTTTGTTTTATTCGTATTATTAACGTAATAAAACAGAAACATCTTTTTTTATAAAACAGAATACTTTATTAAAGTTATTCTATAAATAGAATATATTATATTTTATTTAAAAGACTTTTCTTTAAATATGGACCGTCAGATTAAAGTAATCAATCTGGACCGTTCATGGATTAGTTACTATGCATTCTATTTTTCTATAAATAGCAGCTCATTCCTTCATTATTTCTTATGAATTCACTAACTCTAGAGAGAGAAACTATAGAGAGAAACTATAGAGAGAGAGAAGAAGAGTATTTTGCTACTTAACTACTTCCTTATTTCAGCTCTTCTTTAAAACGGTAAGGGGTGTTATTCTTTCTTATTCATGAAGAGAACTGTTGTTATTCCATTTCTTATTATTCTGTTGGAATAACCTGTATACGCGGTCTACCCTATACTTGGTGATATTCTTCTATTATTCTGTTGGAACATCCTGTCTGTGTCTTTTACACCGGACCTGGTTCCGTTTTTATTATTATTCTGTTGGAACATCCTGTCTGTATGTTTTACACCGGACCTGATTTCGTCTTTATTATTATTCTGTTGGAACATCATGTCTGTGTGTTTTACACCGGACCTGGTTCCGTCTTTATTATTATTCTGTTGGAACATCCTGTCTGTGTGTTTTACACCGGACCTGATTCCGTCTTTATTATTATTCTGTTGGAATATCCTGTCTATGCGTTTTACGCCGGACCTGGTTCCATTATTTATTATTATGTGGGAATAACCTGTCTATGCTGTCTATCGCATGCATGGTGATTTCTTTTGTTATTCTATTCTTTACTATACTCAGTTGGTTAAGTTTTAACTTCCATACTCCATGAAATTAGTGGAATATCCTTGATAATTACGGTTCATCCAGTATCTTTTCATGAAAATATTTTCTAAGCATTCTTAAATTTTACTCCACAAAGAAGTATCATATTGACAATTTGGACGTTGTTGATTCTTGGATAAATTAATTGTTGAACTTGTTTTATTGAATTCTTATATCATTGTCATCATCCTCGTGTTTATAAAATATTAAAAGTCATCTGCGGCCTGTAGTGCATAGATGGACTTGGTATGATTATGACCAGGGATTATTCGGTATAATCATGACCGTAATGTTACAAATGATGTGGTAAAAGTCCTCATTGGCCTGTAGTGCGTTGATGTACAGTTGTTGGCATGATCATGACCATCAATGAATACACGAATATCCTTGGCCGCAGTGCAGGGGTGATTCGATGATATGGATTATTTTATTAAGCTGAGTCCCAGCGATCACAGTGTTGAAAAACCTTTTAAATCATAAAAGATAGTAGAGTTTATTTTCTACTTGACTCTTTTAATGGATTGCTTGTTCCGCTGCAGTTAAACTTGATGTCTATTATATTTTATAAGTTTAACATTGTTGAAGGCTAATGATAATTTATTCTGCATTATCTTAGTCATAATATTTCTTACTAGGCTAGTTGGGCTCACCCTTTCTTTCACTGTTCTCTTCAGGAAATGAGAACGTAGCTGGGGCAAGTCGGGGAACGGAGTGATGGTCCGAATGATAGTATTAGTTAGTAGTCCACACTATTAGATGTAATGGTGTGTTAATAAATGTAATGAGGACTCCTTTTGAGTATGAATACTCTCTAGAAGATAATATTTGTATTCAAACTCACAGTTTATGTTTTGTCGTATTGTACACGACAGTTGTATTAGTAAGTTGTATTTGTATTCTGTACTATGTATTTGACAACCCAAGATGGGTGATGTATACCTAATTTTGGGGGCGTCACAGTTGGTATCAGAGCTTAGGGATATGATCCCTGGCTAAGATGTGAGAATAGAATTAGGAGGGGAGAGACGGGGAATTCCTTCGCTAGTATGACCTACCTAAGTTTATTTGCATGGTATTTAATTGGTCGGCCATAATATAAGGATAATATATGACATATCAATTAACTTTTATTTTGTGGCAGTATCTGAAAATGGCATATGAGAATGTTGAGATTAGCAATGGAGCACAGGCGACGGTTGATTCACCACATATCAATAATCAGGATAATGTGCATCAGGAAGGTGACAATCCTCATGCAAACAACAACACTGACCAGATGATAAATGATGGAATGTTCTGAAACTTTATGCAGTTCATGCAACAGCAGGCGAGAGCGGCTCCTGTCCAAAATAAGTGGAAACACTGAAAACTCTCGGACGGTCACGGCTAAACAGTTTAAGGAGCTGGGACCACCAGAGTTTAAGGGAGAGCCAAAACCACTTATAGCGGAAACATGGATAACGCAGATTACCAAGATATTTGATGTCTTGGGATGCTCTGAGGAACAAAAGGTTCCCTTTGCCGCCTTTATATTGCGAGGAGAGGCAGATTACTGGTGGGAATCGATTAAGCGTACTCAACCTGCCGCACTGAAGATGTCATGGGAGAAGTTCCAAGAGCTGTTCAATGACAAATACTTTCCCGAAAGTGTTCGTCACATGAAGGAGGTGGAGTTCATCAAATTGGAGTAGAATAATATGACCGTGTCGCAGTATGAGGCTAAATTTGCTGAGTTGTCTCGGTTTGCGTCCCACTTGGTGGATAATGAAGAGCGAATGACGCGAATGTTTTTACGAGGTTTGAAACCTGAGATACGTCAACATCTTATTTCTTATAAACTGTGTTTGTATTCAGATGTTGTGAATAGGGCACAGTTAGTGGAGCGCGATAACAAGTCAACGCAACCAAAAGAGAGCAGTCGACAAAATGATAATACCAGTGAGAGCAGTCATCGAAGCGGTGACAACAAGCGTGGAGGGAATCAACAGGCCAGAAATGGTAACCACTTCGGTGGTAATCAGGGCCAAAATAATAAGAATGGTCATTCCAAGAAGAGGAGATTCAACAATGATGGAAAGACGTCAGCACCAGCACCCGTTGTTAAGGAAGGAGAATGACCACCTATCATATATTTCAAATGCGGATGGGAGGGGCACATCAGTCCAAACTGCTCGATGCCGTCTAAAGCATGTTATAATTGTGGAAGAGAAGGTCATTTAGCTCGATTTTGTCGTTTACCAAAAATAAGTTCAGCCAAGATGGAGACACCAAAGGCCGTCCCAGAAAAGTCAAAACCGGTAGTGCAAGGGAGAGCGTTTGTTGTGACCTCCCAGAAAGCAAGGAACCCGAATGAGGTCATCACGGGTAAGCTTATCATAAACTCTAAGGAAGTCTATACTTTATTTGATACCGGTTCTACCCATTCTTTTATTTCTCCTACTTGCACTCATCGATTAAATTTGACTCCGGAGAAATTAGACTTTGATTTATCTGTTGAAACTCCATTGGGAGAAACCTTCATTACATCCACGATTTATAAGTCTTATTTGGTTCAAGTTGGTACCCACACATTACCTGTCGATCTGATTTCATTAAAAATACTTGCATTTGACGTGATTCTAGGAATTGATTGGTTAACTACTCATCATGTAAAAATTGATTATTTTCGTAAGGTTGTTAGCTTTCATATTCCTAATCGACCTATTATACGAATTCAAGCAACCAATCCATTAAAATCAATCGCTGTCATCTCAAGCCATAAAGCTATTCGTTTATTGAAAAACGGATGTCAAGCTTTCTTAGCTCATGTCACAGATCTAAACAAAAATACGTCAGTTTTGAATGATATTTCTATTGTTAATAAATTCCCTGACGTATTCCCTGAAGAACTTCCTGGCCTAGCCCCAGAGCGTGAAATTGAATTTTGTATCGACCTTGAACCCGGTACAAAACCCATTTCCAAAGCCCCATATCGAATGGCTCCTATTGAACTTCAGGAGTTAAAGATCTAACTGCATGAATTGTTAGACATTGGCTTTATTCGTCCTAGTACTTCTCATTGGGGTGCTCCTGTGCTATTCGTGAAGAAGAAAGATGGAAGTATGCGACTTTGTATTGATTATCGGGAGTTGAATCATGTCACCATCAAAAATAGGTACCCATTGCCACGTATTGATGACCTGTTTGACCAGTTGCAAGGAGCACAATTCTTTTCAAAGATCGATCTTCGTTCTGGATATGATCAGCTGAAGGTTAGAACTGAGGATATTCCAAAGAAGGCTTTTAGAACTCGGTACGAGCATTATGAATCCCTAGTCATGTCCTTTGGATTGACTAATGCTCATGCTGCCTTCATGGATATGATGAACTGGGTATTCAAGGAATATTTGGATCACTTTGTGGTCGTCTTTATTGATGACATCCTTATTTATTCCAAAAGCCGTGAAGATCATGAGCAACACTTGAGGCTGGTACTCCAAAAGCTTCGTGAATACAAGCTTTATGCCAAGTTGAAGAAATGCGAGTTCTGGCTGGAGGAGGTAGCATTCCTTGGGTACGTAGTATCAAGTCGTGGAATATCGGTTGACCCGGCAAAGATTGAAGCTATTCAAAGCTGGGAGCAACCTAAATCAGTGACCGAAGTACGTAACTTTCTTGGTTTAGCTGGTTATTATCGGAGATTCGTGGAAGAATTTTCTCGAATCGCTACTCCATTAACTCAGCTGACTTGGAAAGATACAAAGTTTGGTTGGAGCGAAGAATGTGAGCAGAGTTTTCAAGAACTCAAGAGGAGACTCATTTCAGCACATGTTCTAATAATACCATCTGGCTCGGAGAGATTTGTCATCTACAGTGATGTTTCGAGCAAAGGGTTGGGATGCGTTCTCATGCAACATGGAAAAGTCATAGCCTATGCATCAAGACAACTCAAGGAATATGAGAGGAATTATCCTACTCATGATCTAGAGTTGGCAGCTGTTGTCTTTGCACTTAAAATTTGGAGGCATTACTTGTATGGGGAGAAGGTGGAGATCTTTACGGATCATAAAAGCCTCAAATATTTCTTCACTCAAAAGGAACTCAACATGCGACAACGACGTTGGTTTGAACTTTTGAAAGATTATGATCATACCATTCAATACCATCCTGGAAAAGCGAACGTGGTAGCTGACGCATTGAGTAGAAGATCATATGCAAGTACGAGTGCAATATTGTCAACACAAAGGCCCATTTTGTGTGACTTGCAAAGGATGAAGATAGAGTTATAAAGACTCCAGGGACCCATGTGATGATGGCGAATATACGAGTAGAACCAACTTTAATCGATAAAGTTAAAGTTGCTCAAGCTACAGACCTGGAGCTGATGCGTATGAGGAAAAAAGTACAAGAAGGTGCTATGCCGGAAGCAAAAATCGATGAAGAAGGAATACTTCGAGTCAACTCCAGACTTTGTGTTCCTAACAAACCTGATTTAAAGTATGAAATCATGATGGAGGCGCACAACACACCGTTTGCAATCCATCCTGGAAGTACCAAAATGTATCATGATCTTCGTCATACATTTTGGTGGAGCAATATGAAGAGAGAGATAGCGTTGTTTATCTCAAGGTGTCTAACTTGTCAACGAGTCAAAGCGGAGCATCAAGTACCAAAAGGTCCACTGCAACCACTTATAATTCCAGAATGGAAGTGGGAGCACACTACCATAGATTTCGTTACCGGTCTTCCTAAGGTTTCTCAAGGTATAGATGCGATTTGGGTCATTGTTGATAGATTGACCAAGTCTGCTCATTTCTTACCGATACGAGAAACTTATACACTTAAACGTCTTGCTCGTATGTACATAAACGAGATTGTAAGACTACATGGTATGCCAGTATCCATAGTTTCTGATCGAGACCCAAGATTCACTTCACGATTTTGGGTTAGTTTACAAAAAGCTATGGGCACAGATTTACGATTTAGTTCGGCATATCATCCTCAGACGGACGGACAATCAGAGAGGACTATTCAAACTCTAGAAGATTTATTAAGACTATGTGTCTTTGACTTCAAGGGAAGTTGGGACAAGTTCTTACCATTGGTGGAGTTTTCCTACAACAACAATTATCAAGCAAGAATTGGTATGGCTCCATTTGAAGCATTGTATGGAAGAAAATGTCGTTCTCCAGTATGCTGGGATGAGGTGGGTGAAGCAACGTTGCTGGGACCGGATTTGGTACGTATGACTACAGAAAAAATTCAAACGATCCGACAACGTATAAAAACCTCACAAGATCGACAAAAGAGTTATGTTGATCTTCATCGAAAGGACGTGGAATTTGATATAGGAGATCATGTGTTCTTACGTGTTGCTCCATGGAAAGGAGTTACGAGATTTGGAAAAAGAGGAAAGCTCAATCCTTGATTCATCGGTCCATTTTTAATCCTCGATCGAGTAGGAACTATGGCTTATAGACTCACTTTACCGCCAAGTATGTCTCGTGTTCATAACGTTTTTCACATATCCATGTTACGCAAATATGTGGAAGACCCGAACCACATTATTGAGTTAGAACCGGACGAAATAGCGGAGGATTTGACGTATGAAGAAGTTCCTGTTCAAATCTTGGATAAGAAGGAACATATTCTACGCTCCAAGGTTATACCTCAAGTCAAAGTTTTGTGGAGAAACCACGATGTTGAGGAAATGACTTGGGAGTTAGAATCTGAAATGAAATCAATGTATCCTTACCTCTTCGACATACCAGGTACGTACCCTAACTTTTATAAATAAAGATGAATTTTCTATAAATATCATTTTTAAATATTATGGAGTTAATTTGATATAATGTTATAGTTGTGGGTAATATTTATAAATTTTGCAAAGTACGCAAGTTGTTATATAATATTCGATTGGTCGGGGAATATTCGTTTTAACAGGGAATATTCGTACAACGGCACAATCATTGGTGGACCACACAACAGAATTATTGTCGGATTGAGAAAACGACAAAAATATTTTATTAAAAAACGGCGGAAGTTTTACCATTGATATTGTTGAACTACTCGGTAGTAAAAGTACAGTAATACGTGTGGTTGCATTGTAGCACACGGTATTGATTATTAATGCTTATGTGAGAAGTCACTTAGTTTGATTCAATTATTGTCAGTTAATAATATGAATTATTTAGTGATAATGACGTTTTGTTTTATTCGTATTATTAACGTAATAAAACAGAAACATCTTTTTTTATAAAACAGAATACTTTATTAAAGTTATTATATAAATAGAATATATTATATTTTATTTAAAAGATTTTTTTTTAAATATGGACCGTCAGATTAAAGTAATCAATCTGGACCGTTCATGGATTAGTTACTATGTATTCTATTTTTGTATAAATAGCAGCTCATTCCTTCATTATTTCTTACGAATTCACTGAACTCTAGAGAGAGAAACTATAGAGAGAAACTATATAGAGAGAGAAGAAGAGTATTCTGCTACTTAAATACTTTCTTATTTCAGCTCTTCTTCAAAACGGTAAGGGGTGTTATTCTTTCTTATTCATGAAGAGAACTGTTGTTATTCCATTTCTTATTATTCTGTTGGAATAACCTGTATACGCGGTCTACCCTATACTTGGTGACATTCTTCTATTATTCTGTTGGAACATCCTGTCTGTGTGTTTTACACCGGACCTGGTTCTGTTTTTATTATTATTATGTTGGAACATCCTATCTGTGTGTTTTACATCGGACCTAGTTACGTATTTATTATTATTCTGTTGGAACATCCTGTCTGTGTGTTTTACACCGGACCTGGTTCCGTCTTTATTATTATTCTGTTGGAACATCCTGTCTGTGTGTTTTACACCGGACCTGGTTCCGTCTTTATTATTATTCTGTTGGAACATCCTGTCTGTGTGTTTTACACCGGACCTGGTTCCGTCTTTATTATTATTCTGTTGGAATATCTGTCTGTGCGTTTTACGCCGGACCTGGTTCCATTATTTATTATTCTGTGGGAATAATCTGTCTGTGCGGTCTATCGCATGCATGGTGATTTCTTTTGTTATTCCATTCTCTACTATACTCAGTTGGTTAAGTTTTAACTTTTATACTCCATGAAATTAGTGGAATATCCTTGATAATTGCGGTTCATCCAGTATCTTTTCATGAAAATATTCTTCTAAGCATTCTTAAATTTTACTCCACAAAGCAGTATCATGCTGACAATTTGGACGTTGTTAATTCTTAGATAAATTAATTCTTGAACTTGTTTTATTGAATTCTTATATCATTGTCATCATCCTCATGTTTATAAAATGTTAAAAGTCATCTTTGGCCTGTAGTGCATAGATGGACTTGGTATGATTATGATCAGGGATTATTCGGTATAATCATGACCGTAATGTTACAAATGATGTGGTAAAAGTCCTCATTGGCCCGTAGTGCGTTGATGGACAGTTGTTGGCATGATCATGACCATCAATGAATACACGAATATCCTTGGCCGTAGTGCAGGGGTGATTCGATGATATGGATTATTTTATTAAGCTGAGTCCCAGCGATCACAGTGTTGAAAAACTTTTTAAATCATAAAAGATAGTAGAGTTTATTTTCTACTTGACTCTTTTAATGGATTGCTTGTTCCGCTGCAGTTAAACTTGATGTCTATTATATTTTATAAGTTTAACATTGTTGAAGGCTAATGATAATTTATTCTGCATTATCTTAGTCATAATATTTCTTACTGGGCTAGTTGAGCTCACCCTTTCTTTCACTGTTCTCTTCAGGAAATGAGAACGTAGCTGGGGCAAGTCGGGGAACAGAGTGATGGTCCGAATGATAGTATTAGTTAGTAGTCCTCACTATTCGATGTAATGGTGTGTTAATAAATGTAATGAGGACTCCTTTTGAGTATGAATACTCTCTAGAAGATAATATTTGTATTCAAACTCACAGTTTATGTTTTGTCGTATTGTACACGACAGTTGTATTAGTAAGTTGTATTTGTATTTTGTACTATGTATCTGACGACCCAAGATGGGTGATGTATACCTCATTTTGGGGGTGTCACATTTAAGGTCAAAAGGCGTTGACCGGCCATGACCGGGCATTTCTGGGTAACCCAGAAACAGCCCAGAAACGACCTGACTACGCTTTTGACCGGCTAGATCTTTCAGTGTGTTGTTGGTTTGTTGTTTGTGTTGCATCTAGGTTGTAGTCTTGTATATGAACTCCATGTTTATGCCTTACAATATCCTAATCATCAAACTGTGTGATTATAGAAGACGGTCAAACCAGGCCAACGATCATGGAAGCTGTTTTCTGGGTAACCTAGAAAACGCTTGGCCATATCGTCTGACATGGTTTAACCAGTATGAATCTGCTTGATCTGTTGTTATTTTAGTGATCTACTGTGATATAACCCTTCCTTGTCATGCTGGCTACATACTGAATTCATTACATCACATAAAGATTACACGGATCATAAGTAGTGGAAGCCCCAAAGTGCATGCTCGAACTGTTCTTCATTGTTGGGCACCCCAGAAATGAAGAATAACCTCTGATACCACTTTTGGAGGCTCAGATCTCATTGGTTATATGTGTTATGAACTTGTTTGTTGTTGATTATTGTAGTCCTGCACTAACACTTTAAGATCTGACCACAAGAATGCCTTGAATCATCATAGATTAAGATTAATAGCTGGTCAAAGTAGCCATCTCGAAATTGTGTATGATTTTCTGTCGCTATATGTGGTCTTTAGTGACAGTTTCTATATAAAAACTATATTTTTATTTAATAATTATTGAAAATTAGTTTTTAATTATTAGAAACACAAAATAAATTATTAAAAATTATTTTAAATTCCAAAAATTAGTTTTTAATTATTTTGAATATATTTCATAGATATTTAATATTTTTAGAATATTAAAGGTATTTAATTTATTTAATTATAATATTAAATAAATTATTTAAAAATAATTTTAATACTTGAAAAATCATTTAAAATTATATTATGATATAAGAAAATATTTTAAGTTATTTTTAATGACTTTTAATATTTTGTAATAAATTTCATTAATAAATTAATATTAATGATAATTAAGTTATTTACTAAATGAATTGAATAAATTAATTTAAAATGATTTTAGTATATTAAAAATTATTTTAAATAATAATAAGGTATTTAAGAATATTTTAAGTTATAAAATATAACTTTTAATATTTAAAGATAAATTTCATTAATTAATTATTATTAATGATATTAAGGTTATTTAATAATTATATTAAATAAATTAGTTTAAAAATGATTTTATTATTATAAAAATTATTTTAAATGAAAATAAAGTGTTTAAAGATATTTTAAGTTATAAAATATAACTTTTAATATTTAAAGGATAATTTTATTAATAATTTAATATTAATGATTATTAATTTATTATTAATGATATTAAATTTATTTAATAATAAATAGTTTAAAATGATTTTATTAATTTAAAAATCATTTAAAAATGATATAAATGAATTAAAAATACTTTAAGTTATAATTAATGACTTTTAATATTTTGTTAAATAATACATTAATGCTTTAATATTAATGGTAATTATTTAAAAATGATTTTTAAATGTTTTAAAAAAATATTTAAGGGTAATATTAATACTTTAAAAATATTTAGAGTTATTATAAATAACTTTAATATTTTGGCAATAGTTTCATTAATAGTTTAATATTAATTAAATATTATGATAATAGAATTGTTTAATATTTAAATCATTTAAAAATGATTCCAGTGTTTAAAAATTAATGATAAATTATAATAAATGTTTACAAATTATTATAAGTCATTTAAAAATAATATGACTGATACTTGAAGATATTGAGTTACAAAATAGAGTTCTAGACTCGATAATTACCCGATAAAGTCGTCGGTAAATCGACATGTTTCAGAAATTGATCTGGACTTAGATAATTTGATTTAATAAATGTTTATTTGTGATTCAATGGTTGTTAAACATATGTGATAATGTGATTAGGTAATGTGTTGACTACAATAAGCAGTGCTATGTGTTATAATATGTTATTCGAATCAGTAAAATGATCTTATTACTGATAGGTGTTATATAAAAGATAAAATTAAGTTGCAAATTGTAAGCAGCGTACTAGGCAAGTATCTTACCTTTGTATTTTCTTTATGCAATGGACATAAGTAAGAATGTTTCTAAATTATATTATTATTGTACAGATTATTAACCTTATATTATATACGCTCATTGTTTATCAACATGTTAGTATATGGTAATTCAGATATATATTCTGTTCTTTAATTTCAATAAATGGTTATACAAGTGTCCCCACTTGGATAATCATTGTATTTAATCACATGTTGATACACCTTTGTCAATTACCCGTATATATATATATATATATATATATATATATATATATATATATATATATATATATATATGTTGAATTATAAATTATTGTTGAACAAGATAAAACCTTTGATTTAGAACCAAGACAAGTATGAACATCCCTACACGGGAAAATTTTTATGCGCCCAAGGCGGACAGAGTGAACGATACCCTCATTCTTGCATGTAGTATTGATCAATGCAGGGTACAACTGGCTGATCACCCCCGTGCCTGTAAGTTATAACGTTTTGTAGATGAATTTCTATTTAACCTTTTCGAAAAGGAAAACAATATTCATATTATGTCACCATAACCCCAGTTATAGTCATTACGTAGTTTCAAAAATTTGATAGAAAGTTGTTATGTTATTATTATCGGTTCAGATTACTTCACACTTATTGACTTGTTGTAAAAGGGTAGTACAAAAAAAATATTTAAATTCTTTCAGCTTATATATATATATATATATATATATATATATATATATATATATATATATATATATTAATACTTGCTGAGTACTCAAATGCTTATTCTTGCTTAATTTAAATATTTTCAGCTAAGTATGAAGAACCAGAAGGCTCATGCAGAAACAAAGGAAAAGAAAAGCTAACTAAATAAGATTTGTGGTAGTTTATGTAATAGTTTGATATTGTTAAGACAATGATATATATTATCTATCATGTTATGTAAGAAATGTATTAAAGGTTACGTACTTGGGAGCTAAACTCTGATAATTATGTAAATTATGTTTGACATTTATATTATTGTAATTATTATTAGTATTATTCCGCTCATATAAATTGTATCGTGAAGCACCGAGTTCGGATTTCAAGTATCCAAATTTGGGGGCTTTACACCATATCCACATTAATCAAATAAAGTAATCACATACTATATTTTAAGTAAATTTTCCACTTAAACAATTATCACAAAATTATAATTTCATTATAATTTTTATTTAATAACTTATCATACCATCTTAAATTATTAAATTAAAACAACAATATAACATCTCATGTTATATTCTAAATTATAAATTAATTTAAATTAGAATATTATCTAGTCATAAATATTTACTAATAATAACCACATCAATAAAATATTTATTTTATTTAATAAATATTTTAAATTATAATTACTAAAATCTTGGATTGTTACATTCTTCCCTCCTTACAAAGATTTTGTCCCTAGAATCGAAAATACAGAATTAAAAAATAACTCGGGGTAGTATTAAACCTCACTTTCTCAATATATGAATATATATTTCTCTTCATACAAAATCACATATTTCAAAATATACAACACATACATATACATACTCAAATTCAAAACATCTCATAATAAGAATTTTAATTATTAAATTCCTATTTTAATAACTTATAAAAATTTGAGTTGTCACATCCTTCCCCCCTTACAAGGATTCCGTCCTCGGAATCATCGAAACCCTACCTTACTCTGTTTTCACGAAATCTCTTTTCAAAAATTTATCGTTGAATATCTTCAACACATTACCTTAATATAGGTTTTATATTTCTTACCCCCACCATTCTTGATAATAAATTTTTGTAAGTTTTATTTCATAACTTTCACTTGGACTCAATTATATTTTGAGTATTATATATTCTTTAACCCATTCATTTCATTTTCTAAGGATCATCATCATAAACACTCGGGATATTACATTCACCCCTTCTTCTAAGAATTTCGTCCTCGAAATTTTATTTATTAATCCTCATTCATTCAGTCTATTAAAATAGATTTTACGTTAATACTTTATTCATTCATTGGGTTTTATAACCACTTCTTCCCATAAAGATCTTTCTACAATTATTAAACTTTTCTATTAAAAGTTTTACAATATTCTTTGATAACTCATCTCCTTCTCATTTCAAAAATTTCTTTTCTCACTTATCCAATATATTTATCATTCCGTGTCGCATTCTACGACTTATTTCTTTATAAGGAATATCATCCTTACCACATTCGCCTTTTAGAATAGCAAGAATTTTCCATAATTGTTCAATAATTGGGAAGCAGTATGAATAACTCCAGAATTTAAAAGATTATCCAATCATGTTGAGGGGTCACAAGACCTTGAAATACATCCCTAGGTTATCAAGTATATCTCGACTTGAACGTTTAACAGTCATAAGACTATATGGACCTCCGTACTTAGGGTGTTAAGCCCTTTCGTACAATATATTGTGCACAAACATTTCAGTGCAAAATGTAAACTAAGCGTAACCCCTAATAATAGGGTTGTTCATCTCAGCTTTTCAACATCTGAATCCGCACCAAAATAATTTGGTTTGGCATAACTTCTCAAGAAACTCTTGAATTTCATGAACTTCTTTTAATAATCGTCTAGTTGAATCAAATAGCATAGACTTCTACAACAATTCGGACATCAATCGAAATATACATATACATACATACATACATACATATATATATATATATATATTCTCATATCTTAAAGAAATCTCAAAATATTTTTATGACATAATGACACCACACTGTATTTACAGTCCGTTTGAGGATTCCGTCATTTAGTGAGTTTATCATACTACATCATACCATAGTGGGCTGACGATCCTTAGATCACATCCAACACTAAGTAATAATGCGTTGATGATTCCATCATTTTTTTTCATCTCTGCATCAGGTTCCATGACACGTTGATGATATAAAAATACATTTTGATATATTTTAAATCATTTTTGTCTAGCCGAAGCAATTAGCATAGATATATGAATAACGGTAATATTTTTAAAACTCATTAGTTTCATCATTTGATCCAATGTTTTTCAAGAAAATAGAAGTGCAAACATCAGCACGAAGTTAATAAATTTCGAAAGTTTAGTATAGCTAGTAGATTTAGAATATCCAGATATCCATCAACTTCAATCATTATTCCATTACTTCATTACTTACCCATTCTATCAATCTTCAACTTCATCAATGCTTTCTATACTATAACCGTTTTCTACCCAATATAGTTCATCAAACTTACCGCACATTGGAAATTCAGGAACTTGCCACAATAACATGAGTTTAAGAACTTTTCCTAGTCAGACCATAGGCGTCCATTCACTGAGGGGCTCAAAATATACCATATTATTATGAGTCACGAACTTACCATATACATTAGTTTTAAGAACCGCACCTAATCCTAATAATATCTGACTAATCTTAATAGTTTCTAACTATCAAATATGCACATGAGAAAAGAATCACCTTTTCGCCACATATACATTGATAGCGCGATACCAACATCCCAATAATTATCAATGTGGTAAATTGGGTCCAAGGACAAAACCCTCGCCCATACAAAGGTTTGTACAACTCAGCCCCCACATGAGTTCTCAATTGAAATCCCACCTAACTCTATCTTACTCTTAACTTGCTCTTTGCTCGATACGAATTTCTCGTATCACATTATCTATAACTCCTCACGAGTTTATCTCATACTATTTTATAGTACAACATCTTCATAGCATCAAGCTATAATTATTCAAACATTACAGACCATCTTCCTTTTATAACTTAAATAGATCACATCGTGATCTTATTTTATATTCATCTCCCTTTAAATTCTTTTCTTAACTAGTGATCGTTTTGTTTTGCGATCCCCTTTCTTTCCTTTTTCATCATTTACGATATTATTCGTTATCTTTCCTATTGCAGGTAGGGAACTCCCATTTCTTATCTTTATGTCTCTTTGAGATTCTTCTTTGAATCTTCTTGTTTATATAACAATTCTTCATTTACATCGTTCAACATTTCATTCAAGTTCTACATTTTTATCATACGTATCCATTTCTATACTTGGTACACATTGAGTCTCTAACCGTTTCAATATAGTACGCTGAGTGGTTTCCCACAAACAACCAACAAACTAGGTTTCGAGTTGCTAGTTCGTATATACCTCCGCTCTATGAATGAATCGTTTAGCCCAGATACCATACCTCAACTACTAAAGAGTACAACTGTACCATACTTAACTATAACTTTTTTTTATTCTTAACTTCCTTACCAATCTCTTCTTATAGACATTGTCTATTTATTATCACCTTACATTCTTATTATTGGAGTTGGGTAACCCCACATTCATATTTCTTATAACTCTACGAGATTCTTCTTTGAATCCTTTCACACATATTCCAATCCTTTCTTTATAAATTTCTTAACTTACTTCTTATTGTTCAAACTCTATCTAAGCTTATTTTTTCATTATAAGACCTTCATAAAATTAAATTCATACAATTAAATTCTCGATTTTAGTCGTTAATAATACATTCAACATCAAATTTTACATCATTAAATGATAATACAACCATTAAAAATTTACAGAATAATTAAAATTTCTATTACAAACTATCCTCATTCCCAAAACCTTCAACCTTTACATCTAAATATCTCAGAATCAATTTAATACTATAATAGTTTACATCGCGAAATGATATTATAATTCAACATTAATACATCATTCGGAACCTTAAACATGGTTCAAATAATAATAACACAACCAAAGTGTATAAATCCTCAAGTACTGTTGGTCAAAAAACCGATCACTAAACACGCGAAAGTATACGCTGTCTAACAAGTAATATAGTGATAAGAAGTGTGTCGTACCCACGAGGAACTATGACTAATATTTACCAAGTACCGACTATGTATCGCTAAAGTCTTATTCGAACAGCAATAAATGGAAGTGTGATTAATCTAGTTGAAACTAATTAACAAAGCGAGTAAATGGATAACGAATGCTAATCAAAGGAATTACAAGCTAAGGTCACAACTTCACCCCACACAGGTATTCTGTCGAACACCTGGCGTGATATGCTTCATCAAACTAGCTACCCTTCTCTCTTTGGTCTTAGTGGTCACGACAATTTATCGACCGAGAACACACAGGTGCCTATGCACCTCTGTCGAGGTATGTACAAACATATCCTCTCCAGATCCACCCAAAAGGGAATAGAACAGAAAAGAACATCCAAGCTAGATACAATCCTACACATGTCTATGCGAATTAATCATAACAAGGATTTAAGCATAAGTTCTTAATGAGGTCGCACGTGGCACACAGAGATATGTCTATTCTACGCATAACTTATGCAGTCAAAACCCACAATCACATGCCAATATATTTAGGTGTAAATCTACAATCCTTCTGTCGATATTATGCAGATTACTAAAATCATCACTAATGTCTTAGCGAGAATCATAAAGCACGAATATATTAAACCAAATCATATAGTGCCAACCAAAGAGATAAAGACAATCAATTCAAATAATAAAGGGATCCATTATAACCTTAGAGCCAATATTCAGTTCATAGTTAATAAACCAAATACAAGGAGCAATAAAGAAACATTTATAGATTGTAAAATAAGAGAAAACAAATGGATAAGAGGAAACTCTGTCAAAGCCCTTCCATCTCCACGCATTCTGCTCAAATCAAGCTCTCCAGTCCATGTAGCTCACTACTCTTGATGCTCCAAACAAAGGCCAAACTTCTCCCTAGTCTACCTAATCTATATTTACAGACATCAACTAAGAGAAATAAAGAGAAATTACAGAAGAAAAAAAACTAACCTAACCTAATCTATATGATGTATGGTGTCTGATATATGTTATCCCCCCGAGACATGGAGATACAGAGGCTTCTCTATGTTATATATGCCTCTCCTTTGTTTGCTAGGTCAAACACAAGCCATTTCTGCCTGGGCACCGGAGGTGGCGCCGCAGCGCGGGTCACTCAGCTGCAGTTTGCGCTGCAGTGCCACTTTAATATGAAGGACACGGAGCTCGCGCTGCAGCGCGAGCCATAGAAGCCTCAGTGGTGCCGGGGATCGAGGGTGACGTCAGCGAGAACAGAAGGTGGCGCTGTAGCGCGAGCATAAGCCTTGGCTTTGGCGCCGCGGCGTGGGCATATGTAATTTGGCCATTTTGTCCCTGAAAGCATGGAAAACACCTGTAACACTCTGCAATTCATCGATTAAGCACAATAACACTATAATCATATAAAACTATATAAAATCTACGAGAACAGACAACTATTTAAGTCATAAAGTATCCGATTCGCGGGTATAAATCCCACTCATCAAGTACCACATCGAATTTATATCTTTCAGGTAACACATAACTTTACCTTGAAATCTTGACCTGCAAAAATGATTATTTGCAAGTTTGAGCTCGACAACCCAGCAAAATCTAACAGTTTTTATGCATCACATAGCACATAATAACATGCTCAACATATATTTTATAAACATTGGACTAACATAGCATACATGCTACAGTTCATATAACAAGTATAAAAATTGAGTTCCTTACTCAATCAGCATGCTTTACTAAATCAACATAGTCATAAGTTGACTTTGACGTTTCTTGCTTTCAATATAAATATAACACATCATGTTATTTATAGTAAAGATTTAAAACAGTTAATCATCAAGTTCACACAGAAAATAGGAACTAAAAGACTTGCCTTGATCGTTGTTTACCGATAACAATTTAACAGCTTACAATTATATGCACTTCACGTGTCCTACACAATTATATAATCATACACATCAACTATTAGTCACATATAGTAGTTGTAATGTAAACTTTACTCTATATCTCATAATTATTCCTATTATCAATACATAATGTTCAATTTGATTGTGTTAACTTTTCACTTATATCTCACTATATTTCATACTCGAAGTTCATTCAAGTGCTTAAGTCTTGTTATGAATCATTATTGGTTTTATATTAACCCTATTCCATATCTTGTAATATTCATTTCAGAATCACAAGTGTACAATTCACAACACTTATTCATTGTTCATTAAGTTTCTTAAATCATGCATATCATTTTCACAACTTAGTAACTTAGCATTTTAGAGTTACTAACCACATGATACTATTCTGTTGTACCCTTGTCATTACACGTTTGACACATTAACAAAACATTAAGCTAAGTTACAATGAATGTCCAAAGTCTGCATAATTAGCAAACTTCACTGTCTGTGACAGGGTACTGATGCGGCCGCGCCAGTTTTATACTAGATTGCAGCGCGCCCGCGCGGCAGCACACCTGCGCTATGCATCAGTTTCAGTTTTTCCAAACGTGATTCGACATAGTTTTTAGGCCAACTAACACGAATTTCACCCACAAAATAGTGAAACCAATATCTACAATTCATATAACAACTAAAACTATTTTAATTTCTCAAATTTCATATTTTCATACATAAACACCATTTTTGAATTCTTTAGACAAAATTCATCACTATGATTTTAATTCTACGCCAAATCACTTCTTTCAAACTACATTCTCTTCGTTTCTCAATAGAGTAGTATAAACAAGACTTTATTTACCGATTAACATACAAATTGGCCACCATAATTGGTACTTTCATAAGCCAAAAGAAATATATATACAATGTCATTATTTTTCTACTTTAGAAGCGAAATTAGCATACCAATTCCGTGCTTAAACACTAGTTCTCACATCATAAACACATATAATCATCATAATTTAATTGTATAGCAACAATTCTAAACATATGAAATTCACAGAGTATGTTGTTGCCGTAAAATTCATATATATATATATATATATATATATATATATATATATATATAATGTCAAAGCTATGAATAATACCCTTCAATTAGCTTGATAATCTTAACACCACTGAAAATGCTTTGAAATCACATACTTTCTCTCAATCTCTCTCAATTATCTCTTAGCTTCTCTCTGAAATTCTCAGACTTAGCAACTAGAATGCGTAAACCAACTAGCGTAAGAAGAAAACTTATATACCTTAATACGTCTACTAATTATAATATCAGTTATAACGCTTAGGTTATAAATATATTATATTTATTATTTAATTTAATTTAATTTATTTATTTTATTATTATTATAATTAAAAAGGAAATCCAAAAGCCATAAGGCTTTGTTTGGCAAAGCTCTAAAAATAAAAACTTAATATACTTAAGCCTTGTTTGGGTAAACTCAATTAAAGCTACTTTAATTTATTTTAATAAACAATTTAGTTTATTATTTACCATCACATATTATTTATTTGAATTTCAATATCCACATTAATCAAATAAATTAATCACATACTATATTTTAAATAAATTTTCCACTTACACAATTATCACAAAATTATAATTTCATTATAATTTTTATTTAATAACTTATCATACCATCATAAATTATTAAATTAAAACAACAATATAACATCTCATATTATTTTCTAAATTATAAATTAATTTAATTTAGAATATTTTCTAGTCATAAATATTTACTAATAATAACCACATCAATAAAATATTTATTTCATTTAATAAATATTTTAAATTATAATTACTAAAATCTTGGATTGTCACATTTGCGGGTCCCGCCGTCTCGAAGTACGTGCACGCGTGCAACGTGATGTCCACTCGAACTTTCAGAACTTCAATCCGGGCATCCGACTGAGGTGTATAAGACCTATTTCAGACCGCCATTGTCGAGAGTTACATAATGACATGGGATTAGAGGTTGTACGAAGTCAGGAAGATGGGACCATGCCCTCCGGTCTTCATGCTTCAAATTCTATCTGTTACCCTATGTAATAGTCACTCAGGATTGGACTTCCTTGGTTCTTGTGGGACATTGTTGTGTAGAAATATATGTCTTAAATAATGAGACGGCGTGATATGGCGTTAAGGTGACGACTTTGCCCCTCACCGGGGTTATCTCCGGTTTGGGCTGATAAAGCATACGTTGCTCAGGGTTATCTCTAAGATTGAACTGCTGCAAGTGTTGAAGGTCCTCAGTGTCATCTCTGAGGTGTGCATGTCTTCTCGAGGTTATCTCTGGGTCTTGTATTGAGTGCCTCGGTGTGAGTGCCGAGTGTTCTGAAGCTGTTTGTATGCATTTGAAACAAACATTTTTAGGGTTATCTCCGGAACTATAACTGCATTCTTTTGGGTTATCTCCAAGGTTGGCGCTGCTATTCTCGGTGTCGGGATTGAGACTGAATATCTCGGAGTTATCTCCGGGATGAATCGACCTTCTCCGGTGGAATTTTCGGTATTGGAACTGAAGGCCTCGGGGTTATCTTCGAGGTTAAAACTGTTACTCCCGGTGTGTGTTCTAGGGTTGAAACTGAACTTCCGGTAGTATCCAGACTGGATGTGAGCCGTCTTCCAAGGTTAACTCTGAAAGACGAATCTGCCCTCCTGCAATGTCATTAACCGGTGTGCAGAAAATTTTGAGTGTCTACATGCTTTATGGCGATGAAATTGTTATGAATTAAATTTCATAAATAAGATAGTTAATTCACTTAATTAAATAGTGAGTTAATATATGAGTTTTGCTAATTAAATTTGGTATTCTTAATATATATTACATGTCATGGTAATATATGAAAAGGTTTAGTATGTTGAATGATATTAATAAAATATAAATTGATGGTGAGAGAAGAAAAACCAATATACCTATAAATAATTATTGGTTAGAGATTAATAAATTGAATTAATATTTAAGTGATGATTAGATGTATGGATTAAATAAATTGTATTGAGATAATTTACGTGAGAAAAATGTATGAAATGATTATATATAATAATTGTATAATTCATTTGAGTTAATTAAAATAATTATGTAATAAATATTAATTATTTTAATGAAAATGTTTATTTTAATAGAGGTGTTATTTTATTTATGAATGTAATTTCATAATTTATAATGTAATAATTATACATATTATAGTTGTATAATTACTTAATGGGGCTAAGTGATTTAGCAATATAGTTAAAGTGTGACACTTAGAGAAATGAGAATATATTATATAGTAGGTAGATAAAATAAAATAGAAATAAGCCATGGAGTATATTTGCCAAACGTGGCTTATACTCTTGGTATTTTCTAACTGCTGAGACTTTGGGTCTTTTGGTAACGTTAGTAACTGAAGGCTTAAACCTTTACACGTTATTTCATTTGATATGTTAGGGTTCATAGAGTGAGACAGAGAAACAGGAGTTATCTTTGAAATTAGAAGAGTGCTTTGGAGGATCAAGGAAGAAGAAGGAGATTAATCAAGTAATCTTCACCATATAATCAATCTAGAGAAGATTTAAGAGGTAAGAGAAAAATTCTAAAACTTCTAGTAGCTTTTGTTAAAGTTCTTCACTGTTAGAATTATTTTTGATAGAATGAAGTGATGAAAATCGTGATTATTTGTTGTTGGATAATATGTTAGTATTGTCTATAATGGACATAGAGCCAACAAATCTTAATTTTTGTAAAATTGGGTCTTTTGGGTTTTGTTGTATAAGTTATGGTCTATTTTAGAGGCTAAATTGATCATGCTCACATGTTTAAGGCTATTAATTGATGGGTGAATATTGTTCTACTCTGAGAAACGAAAACAACCCAAGTTGAACGAGTCAAAACGGATGTAAAACAAATTCGTAGTGAATAAATTCGCTAAATACGTTTAAAACATAAAAAATTAGCAAAAACACTGAATTAGAACCCTTAAATGAATTGTTAATATTCTTGAAGTGTTATAATTATTCTGTAGATGAGTAGTTCAGTGTTTCACGAGTTTATAGAGTTGAAAACCAACTAATTCCGACATAAAATGAAGAAGTTATGAAGGTTTGAAGTAAAAACATTGCAAAATCTATAATTTGGGCGAAGCCGAGAGCGGACTCGCTACCCAAGAGCACGGGCATGCAGCTGGGCACTGCTAGATGATGCGGGCATGCTGGATTTGTGAAGGAAATGGGCACGACCGTGGCCATAGTGTCTCATGTGGGATTATTTTGACCTAATTTGGTAAAATGACCATAACATTTTCATACGGACTCCAATTGAAGCGATTCAAGATGATTCATAACGAGGACGAATAGTCATACAACTTTTATTCTTTACAATTTTCACTTTGAGGTTATTAGAAGGGGTCAAAAGGGCCATCTTTAGGACTATTGTGTTTTCGGGGACAATCAGAAGGCGTCGGGCATGCACGTATGCAAGTTTAGTGCTTCTGACGATAAAAGATGTTGTTGTAAGTTATAGAACATGAATATTATGAAGTTAATGATTCTTAACATTAATATATGATATATTAGATAAGTTGTATATGCATACTAAGCATACACAAGAGAGACAAATCGGGCGTGTAACGAATGAATATCGAAACACTGTAACAATTGTTAATGAATGTAAAAAGTGTTTTAAGTCAAATGAAATGAATATTATAATATAATAAATGGAGTTAATATAAAACCAATAATTATTCTTAGCAAGACTTAAACACTTGAATGAACTTCGAGCATAAAATATAGTGAGATATAAGTCGAAAGTTAACACAATCAAATTGAACATTGTGTATTGATTAATAAGAAGGGTTATGGGAGGTAGAGTAAAGTTTACATTACAACTATTATGCATTGCTATGTGACTAATAGGTTATGTGTATGATTATACAATTGTGTAGGGCACGTGAAGTGCAGATAACTGTAAGTAGTTAAACTGTTATTGGTAAACAACGATCAAGACAAGTTTTTCAATTCCTATTTGCTATGTGAATTTTATAATGAACAATTTTATATCTTTGTTGCAAAGAGCATGATGTGTTAAAGTCAATTTATGACAACGTTGATTTCATAATGAATGTTGATTGAGTAAGGAACTCAGTCCTTATACTTGTTATGCGAGCTGCAGCAGGTATGTTATATTAGCCCAATCTTTATAAGATGTATGTTGAGCATGTTATTATGTACTATGTAATGCATGAAAACTATTAGATTTTGTTAGTCTGTCGAGCTCAACCTTGCAAATAACCACTTTTGCAGGTTAAAGATCCAAGGTAAAGTTATGTGCTACTTTAAAGACATGAATCGGATGTGTTACTTGAAGATTTATACCCTTTGGCTGAATTATTATTATTTGAACCATGATTAAGGTTCATGAGATGTACTCAATGTTTTATGATGTATATTATATGTTGAGTTGCAAAGTTAAAGTTTGAGCTATCCGATGTATAAAGGATATCGATTTGATATGTAAGTTTGTATATATATATATATATATATATATATATATATATATATATATATACTAACTCTGATGAAGTGAGTCATAAATTAAACTTGATTCAGAGATATGTAAATGATAAAGGTTTTGATTCAGGGAATTAAAGTAAGATGACAGAAAAGTTTTAATTATTCCGCATTTTATTAAGTTTAACATTGAATAATGATGTAAAATCAGAAGTTAGACGTATTATTAACGACCGAAGTCGATAATTAAATTATATGAATTTTGGGGTTGTTACAGTTGGTATCAAAGTTGTAGGTTATAAACCTTAGGTAAAAATACCCTAGGCTATAACCTTAGAGAATAAAGGAGAAGATGATAAAGAATAAGCTCAGATAGAGTTTTAAAAATAAGAAGTAATTTAAAAAATTTATAAAGAAGGGATTAAAACATTCGTGAGAGGATTCAAAGAAGAATCTCGCAGAGTTATAAGGAATATGAATGTGGGGTTATCCAACTCCAATAATAAGGATGTAAGGTGATAATAAATAGATAATATCTATAAGAAGAGAATGATAAAGAAGTTAAGAATAAAAAGTTATATTTATGTATGGTACAATAGTACTCTTTAATAGTTGATGTGTGGTATCTGGGCTAAACGATTCCTTCATAGAGCGAAGGTATATACAAACTAGCAACCCGGAACCTAGTTTGTTGGTTGTTTGTTGGAAACCACTTAGCGTACCATATTGAAACTATTAAAGAATCAACGTGTACCAAGTAAAAGAAAGATGGTCTGTAATGTTTGAATAATTATAGCTTGATACTATGAAGATAATGTACTATAATATAGTACGAGATAAACTCACGAGGAGTTATAGATGATGAGGTACAAAAAATTAGTATCGAGTAAAGAGCAAGTTATAAGCAAGATAGAGTTAGGAGGATTGAGGACTCATGTGATGACTGAGTTGTACAAACCTTTGTATGGGTGAGGGTTTTGTGTTTGTGCTCAGTTTATCACATTGATAATCATTAGAATGTTGGTGTCACGCTATCAATGGATATGTGGTGAAAATGTGGTCCTTTTCTCATGTGTATATTTGATAGTTAGAGACTATTAAGATTAGTAAGATGTTATTAGGATTAGGTGCAGTTCTTAAAACTAAGGCATACGATAAGTTCGTGGCTCATAATCATATGGTATATTTTGAACCCCTCAGCGAATGGACGCTTATGGCCTGACTAGGATAAGTTCCTAAACTCATATGATTATGGCATGTTCCTGAATTTCTAAAGTGTGATAAGTTTGATGAACAATATTGGGTAGAAAACGGTTATAGTATAGAGAGCATTGATGAAGTTGAAGATTGATAGAATGGTTAAGTAATGAAGTAATGGAGTAAAGATTGAAGTTGATAGATACCTGGATATTCTAAATCTACTAGCTATGCTAGACTATCGAGATTTATTGACTTCATGACGATGATTGTACTTTTGATTTTTGAAAAATATTGGATCACACTAGTGAACGAAAGGATTTTTTAAAACAGTGCTATTATTCGCGTATCTATGTTGCTTGTTTCGTCTAGATAAAAAAATTGATTTTTAAAAGTTTAAATATATGTATTGGGTGATATGATAAACGATGGAGTCATCAATGCAATGGAACCTGGTGTTGGATGTGATCATATGATTGTCAGCCCACTATGGTGATATGTAGTTTGACAACGTCATAATCATGACGTCATAAAAAGGATTTTTGAGAATTCTTTTAAATATTAGAATATATATATATATATATATATATATATATATATATATATATATATATATATATATATATATATATATATATATTTCGATTGATGTCTAAATTGTTGTAGAAGTCTATGCTATTTGATTCAGCTAGACGAATATTGAAAGATGTTCATGAAATTCAAGCGTTCTTTGTTAAACTATACCAAACCAAATTATTTTGGTGTGGATCCAGATGTTAAGAAGCTGAGGTGAACAACCCTATAAAAGGGGACATGTTATCGGAGACAATGGTTCTGAAAGTAACACATATAGTCATTACAATGTTATGATGTAATACGTTGTGCACGACGTAGGGATACGATGGGCTGATCACCTAGAGTACTTCCAGAGAGTGTTTTCAGTCTGTGTGATTGCTAAATATTCTGTTAAAGATAGTTTACAGTGGTGATGCACTAACAAACCTAGAGAAGAGTTCAAGGTCTTTTGACCCCTCAACATGATTTGGAATCTTTTAAATTCTCGTTATTCATATCGCTTCCCAATTATTGAGCAATTGTGGAAGATTCTTATTATTCTAAAAGGTGAAAGTGGAAAGGATGAGAAAATTATGCAAAACATAATAATTTCAAGAAATAAATGAAATTTCAGAAAGAAGAGAAATGTAAAACTCTTAGAAGAGGAAGAGGTGAGGAATATGATGATCTTAGAAAGATCCTTAGAGAAAGAATTTGTTTGTAGAACCTAATGAATAAATAAATATTAACATAAAATCTATTTTGATAAATGGAATGAATGAATATTAGCAAGTCAAAATTTCCAGGACGGAATTCTTTGAAGGGGTGAATGTAATGTCTCGAGAGATTGAGAATCTAGTACATGAGAATGATCCTTAGAGAAAGATAATGAACGAGTCAAAGAATATGTAATACTCAAATATATAATTGAGTATAAGTAAAGGTTATGAAATAAAACTTACACGAATTTATTATGAAGAATGGTTGGAGTGGTAATAAATAAAACCTATATTAAGGTAATGCGTTGAAGATATTCAATGACAAATGTTGAAAAGAGAGTCGGTGATAACCGAGTAAAGGAGGTTTCGTTGATTCCGAGGACGGAATCCTTATAAAAGGTGGGAAGGGTGTGACAACCCGAATTTTTATAAGTTATTAAAATAAGAATTTAATAATTAAAATTCTTATTATGATATGTATATAGTTTGATTTATGTGTTTTGAGTGTGGGTAAGTATATATATTTGCAATTTATCTTGAAATATGTGATTGGTGTGAAGAGATTAACTGTAAATATAAAAGAGATGTATATGATGGGGAAATGAGGTTTATTAGTTAATTTAACTATTGAAGAAATTAAATGAGATTGTTACAGAAAGGAAATTAACTAAATAATGTTAGTTAATTTAATTAAGTTGAAAATTATATTATGAAATAACATAATTCAATTATTATGCTTTATGGCGATGAAATTGTTATGAATTAAATTTCATAAATAAGATAGTTAATTTACTTAATTAAATAGTGAATTAATATATGAGTTTTGCTAATTAAATTTGGTATTCTTAATATATATTACATATCATGGTAATATACGAAAAGGTTTAGTATCTTGAATGATGTTAATAAAATATAAATTGATGGTGAGAGAAGAAAAATCAATATACCTATAAACAATTATTGGTTAGAGATTAATAAATTGAATTAATATTTAAGTGATGATTAGATGTATGGATTAAATAAATTGTATTGAGACAATTTATGCGAGAAAAATGAATGAAATGGTTATATATAATAATTGTATAATTCATTTGAGTTAATTAAATAATTATGGAATAAATATTAATTATTTTAATGAAAATGTTTATTTTAATAGAGGTGTTATTTTATTTATGAATGTAATTTCATAATTTATAATGTAGTAATTATACATATTATAGTTGTATAATTACTTAATAGGGCTAAGTGATTTAGCAATATAGTTAAAGTGTGACACTTAGAGAAAGGAGAATATATTATATAGTAGAAAAATAAAATAAAATGAAAATATGCCATGGAGTATATTTGCCAAACATGGCTTAAACCCTTGGTATTTTCTAACTGTTGAGACTTTGGGTCTCTTGGTAACGCTAGTAACTGAAGGCTTAAACCTTCACACGTTATTTCATTTGACATGTTAGGGTTCATAGATTGAGAGAGAGAAATATGAGTTCTCTATAAAATTAGAAGAGAGCTTTGGAGGATCAAGGAAGAAGAATGAGATTAATCAAGTAATCTTCACCATATAATCATTCTAGAGAAGATTTAGAGGTAAGAGAAGAATTCTAAAACTTCTAGTAGCTTTTCTTAAAGTTATTCACTGTTAGAATTATTTTTGGTAGAATGAAGCGATGAAAATCGTGATTATTTGTTCTTGGATAATATGTTAGTATTGCCTATAATAGACATTAGAGCCAACAAATCTGAATTTTTGTAAAATTGGGTCTTTTGGGTTTTGTACTATAAGTTATGGTCTGTTTTAGAGGCTAAATTGATCATGTTCACATGTTTAAGGCTATAAATTGATGGGTGAATATTGTTCTACTTTGAGAAATGAAAACAACCCAAGTTGAACGAGTAAAAACGGATGGAAAATGAATTCGTAGTGAATAAATTTGCTAAGTATGTCTAAAACATAAAAAATTAGCATGAACACTGAATTGGAACCCTTAAAATGAATTGTTAATTTTCTTTAAGTGTTATAATTATTCTGTAGATGAGTTGTTCAGTGTTTCACGAGTTAATAAAGTCGAAAACGAACTAATTCTGACTTAAAATGAAGAATTTATGAAGGTTTGAAGTAAAAACATTGCAAAATCTATAACCTGGGCGAAGCCGAGCACGGGCGCGCTGCCCAGGAGTGCGGGCGGGCAGCTGGGCGCTACTAGATAGCGCAGACACATTGGATTTGTGAAGGAAATGGGCGTGGCCGGGTCCATAGTGTGACATGTGGGACTGTTTTGATCTGATTTGATAAAATGGCCATAACGTTTTCATACAGACTCTGATTGAGACGATTCAAGATGTTTCGAAACGAGGACAAATAGACCTATAACTTTTATTTTTTAAGTTTTTCAATTTGAGGTCATTAGAGGGGGTAACAATGGCCAGCTTTAGGACTATTGTGTTTTCGGGGACAATTGGAGGGCGTCGGGCATACACGTATGAAAGTGTAGTGCTTCTGACGATAAAACATGTTATTATAAGTTATAGAACATGAATATTATGAAGTATAATGATGCTTAACATTAATAAATGATATATTAGATAAGTTGTATATGCATACTAAGCATACACAAGAGAGACAAATCGGGCGTGTGACGAATGAACGTCGAAACACCATAACAATTGTTAATGAACGTAAAAAGTGTTTTAAGTAAAATGAAATAAATATTATAAGATATGAAATGGAGCTAATATAAAATCAATAATGATTCTTAGCAAGACTTAAACACTTAAATGAACTTCGAGTATGAAATATAGTGAGATATATGTCGAAAGTTAACACAATCAAATTGAACATTGTGTATTGATTAATAAGAAGGGTTATGGGAGGAAAAGTAAAGTTTACATTACAACTATTATGCGTTGCTATGTGACTAATAGTTAATGTGTATGATTATATAATTGTGTAGGGCACGTGAAGAACAGATAATTGTAAGCTGTTAAACCGTTATTGGTAAACATCGATCAAGGCAAGTATTTCAGTTCCTATTTGCTATGTGAATTTGATGATGAACTGTTTTAAATTTTTGTTGCAAAGAGCATGATGTGTTAAAGTCAATTTATGACTACGTTGATTTCATATTGAATGTTGATTGAGTAAGGAACTCAGTCCTTATACTTGTTATGTGAAATACATCATGTATGTTATATTAGTCCTATCTTTATAAGATGTATGTTGAGCATGTTATTATGTGCTACGTGATGCATGAAAACTGTTAGATTTTATTGGGCTGTCGAGCTCAAGCTTACAAATAACCACTTTTGCAGGTTAAAGATCCAAGGTAAAGTTATGTGCTAGTTTAAAGACATGAATCGGATGTGTTACTTGAAGATTTATACCCTTTGGCTGAATTATTATTATTTGAACCATGATTAAGGTTCATGAGATGTACTCAATGTTTTATGATGTATATTGTATGTTGAGTTGTAAGGTTAAAGTTTGAGCTATCCGATGTATAAAGGATATCGATTCGATATGTAAGTGTGTGTGTGTGTGTGTGTGTGTATATATATATATATATATATATATATATATATATATATAATAACTTTGATGAAGCGAATCATAAATTAAACTTGATTCAGAGATATGTAAATGATAAATGTTTTTCTTCAGGGAATTATAGTAAGATGACAGAAAAGTTTTAATTATTCCGCATTTTATTAAGTTTAACATTGAATAATGATGTAAAATCAGAAGTTAGACTTATTATTAACGACCGAAGTCGATAATTAAATTGTATAAATTTTGGGGTCATTACAGCATAAATTATTGATTGTTACGTAAGAAGACACTACTCAATAATTGTTATAGTAATTACTGTTTAATATTTTATTTTATTGATTTAATAATTACCACGTTTATATTTTATATTATTGATGTTTCAATAATTGTCATTGCACATTATTTTTCATTATCAGATCAATAATTTATATTATTTGAATAATATTATTAGATAGTATTATTGGCAATATCTAAGGATGTTCTATCTAGGAGAGGTTATTTAACTGCGCTCCAGTAAGGAGAAATTTTTGCCAGAAGGCCCCTTCTTTCCTAGAAACTACCTGGTTGTCATTATTGTGATTCTGTAATATTAATTATGAATAATTAATTATTAATAAAAATGATAAGAAAATATTTATTTAATAGAGAAATTTTTAAAGAGACAATTATTAAGATTTGATATTTTATCTTCTTCGATAAAACAATATATTATTGTAATATTACATTATAAGTGTATGATGTAATAATATAATAATACAATAACAGTGATATTTTTACAATGAATGCATGGTATATGAATAAATGAGGAAGAAGAGAGCAAATTGGGTCTGGAGTATTTTCATTACAAAAAACATGTTAAATATGTTGGTCGGCCCCATTTTGACTGAAATTTGATTATATCGTGTAATTTCATTCGTATATGGATTTCGGTCATTTTTCGTTTGGAATTTAGAAAAATATTCTTCTACAAAGTTGTAGGGAATTGAATATCCAATGGAATGGACATAAGATTTGAATTATTCATATAAAAAGGCTTATTATGAATTATTGAAGTTCCGGAATAATTAATTTTTGGAGTTATAATTTTTTTTAAAGAAAAATGTTTTTTTTGTGATTGGTGGGCCCCACTAGTGTGCAAATGATTTTGGTCATGTGGTTGGCTTGAATTTTTTTTAATAAAATATTATTTTATTAAACTTTCTACTTTGGCATTCTAAGCATTTTTATATAAATAGGGTGCTTAGGTTAGAATTGAAAATCACACCAGAATCTGAAGTTTCCTCTCTCTATAATATCGAGTGTATTTTTATGAGTATTTAAATATTTTGACTGTTGCTATACGGTACAAATTTCTTTCAACATTATATGTGATATTCCGGTCAGAAGTACTATTCTTTTGAGGCAATGGATGTTATTTTTTCGTAAATGATGGTATTCTTTAAATATCTTTATACCAAAATATTGGTATGAATTTTATTATGAAATTTTTATCTTTTCACGTATACGACACTATTCACGTATACGGCACTATTCATGTATACAACACTATTCATGAATATGGTACTATTAATGAGTACTATTCACGAAATATGATTTTTCTTGTGAAAGTCTTAACTTTTTGTGTCGGGCTTACTATTCACGTATACGACACTATTCACGAATACGACACTATTCATAGAAAAATTAAAAAAAAATTCTGTCCAAGTTGTCTATTATGGTTACTATATTTGATTATATCTATGTTTTGATCTTTATTCTTGAATTTTGCTCCACAATTTATTATTATGGAGTATTTTTGAACTTAGATAAACTGATTTACAAATCCCTAATCTTTGTTCTTTTATCACTGGATTTGTTTTCTTTAAAATATGTTTTATCATCCTCAGTCATAAATAGTGATATAACTAAATATCTTTGGCTGTAGTGCAAAGATGAATGATTACGTGATGAATATCTTTGGGTGGACGCCGTAGCTTTGCCTATTAACGATTCCAAGGTCGTGCGTAATTTCTTGAGAAAGAATATTTTTACTCGATTTGGCACACCTCGAGCAATTATTATTAACGAGGGCTCGCATTTCCGTAACAAGTACTTCGAAGCCCTTCTAGCTAAATATGGGGTTTCCCATAAAATTGCCACCGCTTATCATTCGAAAATAAGTGGACAAGCGGAGGTATCGAATAGGAAAGTCAAGCGGATATTAGAAAAGATTATGAACCCCAACCGAAGGGACTGGTCTAAGAAACTGGATGATGCATTATGGGCGTATCGTACTTCCTACAAAACGCCTATCAGAATGTGTCTGTATAGGCTTTTTTATTGTAAGGCATGCCATCTCCCCATTTAGTTAGAGCACAGTGCATATTGGGCCATTCAAAAGCTCGACTTTGATTTAGATGTAGCGGGTGAAAAAGGTTGTTACAACTTAATGAATCAGATGAGTTTTGGCTCCAAGCGTATGAAAATGCAAAGTTGTACAAGGAGAAAATGAAGCGGTGTCATGATAAAAAGGTAATTGAAAGACAGTTTGAACCAGGGTAGAAAGTGCTTCTCTTCGACTCCCGACTAAAACTTTTTCCCAAGAAATTGAAGTCTCGATGGTCGGGGCCTTTCAAAATAGCAAAGGTATATCCACATGGTGCGATTGAGGTTGAAGACCTAAACTCTAACAGAACTTTCAAAGTAAATGGGCAACACCTTAAGCACTACTTGGACGGTGACGTCGACCGTCAAATGACTTCCATTACACTTGGTGACCCGGTATGAGCTGGGGGAATAGTCAAGCCGACGACTTTAAAATAAGCGCTCGGTGGGGAGGCAACCCCATCTCAGTATCAATTTTCTACCCTTTTCATTTCTGTCCAATGTTAATAGTATAATTTGCCTATGAATGATTGTTTAGTAGCGTTAGTAGCTTTTGTAGGTTTTGTTGACATTTTTGACATTAGCTTGTGTTTTATTGCTTATATAGTTCATTTTGGGTATAACGTAAGTTTTTGACCAAAGTGTTAGTTTTGATATAGTACAATGCTAGTAATAGGGTATATCTTTTGTTAAATGCTTTAGTATAGTATAAATGTTTTTAGTTTAGTATAAATACTTTTGGCATAGTATAAATGCTTTAGTGTTAGTTTTGATAAATGTTTTGGTATAATGTAGATTATATGTTTTGTGTTAGTTTGTGATTTGCAATTAGAGTATAGCCTCATTTTGTTTGCTTGGTGCATGTTTATGCTTGCATTTTGGAGGCAATTGTGTTGGGCTAAGTTGTCACCAAGTGAATTTTTTCTGGTCTGCAGTATGATTTAAAAAAAATTTGTCTGGTGCAGGGCCGGCGCTGCGGCACCACAATTTTATCCTTAAAGCTACACCGCACCACCTGTATCTAAGTCTAGTTTTAAGGACCCGCGTTGTAGCACCTTCAAGGGCCTATCATCTTGCGTTGTAGGGCCTAAACTCACCCCAACCTACTGCTAACTTATGTCGCGGCGCACTAAATTGTGCTTAGTCTCGTGCCGCAATGCCTCGACCAATTCTAGTATTAAGCGACGGTGCCGCATCGCCTCTCAAAGAAGGAAACCCGGTGCCACAGCGTCGGTAGTGAAATTTTGTTTTTTAAAACTGCTCACAACTCGACAGCCAAGGCCATCTCAACCATTTCTCTCAACAGATCTCAGTGCCCAACCTAGACCTTTTCTCTCCAAACCCTCACCTTTCAACTTGAACTAACATCTTGTTGCCAATTGAATCCTCATTCAGGTGCTAGCATAATGGTTGGTCTTAGATTTGTCAAGCTAGGGTTCTTATTAAAGGTACTAAAAAAATTCTTTTCTTCTTACTAACCATTGGCATTAATTTTAGCTCTTGTTGGCTCAGTTTAGCTTGATTTTTTCTTGCGATTATAATTGGCATCCTCTTTGGCTCAGCTTGACATACAATTTGATTGGTATTAGTGGTAAAAGCTCGATTAACATTTTGGGTATAACTTAGCACGACATTGGGCTCAGTTGACTACATGTTGTTCGGTATTCTCGGCACACTTCGGCATTAAATAGGTATTCAGATGAGAATTGATTTCTAAGCCGTACTAAAGCACACCTCTGACATGGCTTCAAAACGCCAACAAACCAAGGGTAGTTCATCCTCATCGGCGCAGAAATTGGACCAAGCCAAATTTGTTACCGCAGAGGCTTGGAACAAGTACAACTCAATCATCCTTGGCAAGAGCATGGTTCCGGAGAGAGGTCTTCGTCTAGACCCGAGGAAAGACGGTGAATTGTGGCCAATGATAGTTGACAAGAAATGGCTTCGTTTCACATTGCCACGAGAGACTGCCGTCATAGCATTGGTCCGTGAATTTTACACCAATTCAAGGATAAAAAGTGGCCTATGACTGGGCGGTGATCAATTCCTATTTCCAAGTGCCGGCCCACGACAGGGACTACCTCGATAATGGAATTTCTTCCTGCAACTTGGACGATATTATAAGTCGCATGTACAAGACTGGGACAAACTAGAAAACAAACCAATACAAGGGGGAGCGGACAAGTTTTCCTCAAGCGACACTCATCAAGTGTGGCAAGGCTTGGTGTGATGCCCCCGAAACCGGGTCCTCTGACCCCGGTTTGGTCATCACAATAAAATACAAGCATCCACCTCTAAACAACATATAATAACTAAAATGCGGAATATAATAAACATACGTTGTTCATTCAAAAAGTGTTACTAGTACCAAGATTCGATAACCTTAATATCATCTTACAAACATACCCTAAAACAATAATTTAAACTAGGCATATAGTAAAGTCTGCTCCTGGCGACTATTCTACATCTTTCCTTTACCCTTATCCTTTCCTGAGGTCTCGGGCTTAGTTGTAATAATTCATCATATTGCAAGGATGAGTAACAAGTTTTCTCAACAAGTTTAAACACAACAATAAAGATATATCATGATGAATGGGAAATAATGAATTCAACAATATGAATATCTAAAAGATTCAACAATATGAATATTAGAAGCAAAGGTAATGATTGCTTTTAGAATAACTACTAGTCAAGTAGACTTTAAACTATAACACTCCAATGGAATCAATAGCTAATTGACCATTTGGTTACTGGCTACAGAATATATGTACTTGAGGGGATCAGCCTCGCGCACACCATGTATATGCATAACATCTAAATCTGTTCTTTGTATCTTATATTAGATACCTAGGGTACTCCCCTATCATAGAAGGGGTGTTCTTTCAGTCTTAGAATCCTTACCATCAATTGGTTTGGATAGCTTTTATAAAACTTCATACACTTATCTGACCGAACAAAGGTTCAGACTCTATCTGACACAGTTCAAGAATTATAGAACTTTAAATGATGTACAAGTCCAAGACTGTATGAATTCAAGTGCACTAAGTGCAAATATCAATAATATCTATGTGGAATAATTGTAAAGTAATTAAATCACTTAATAGTATGCTTGAAATAAAGTTCAAGCTTAAATGAATAACTTTCAATTCAACAATAACCTGCTTAAATACAATATGAGAAGGACAAGAAACTTTCACAAAAACAAGTGAAGTTTAGAAATTTGCACAATATTCAAAGTTATGTAAAATAGAGAACTTACACATTCACGAGTGAAGTTCGGAGACTTGCTCAATATAAATTTGAGGAAGGTTAGGGAACTTGCAACACAATAAAAATAATGTTCAGATACTTGCTCAAGTAAAAGATAAGAATTTAAAGAACTTGCACAATCAAAGAGTGAAGTTCAAGGAAACTTGTCTGTCTGCTCAGCTATAATATAATTCTAGCTTTAGTTAACTTGCGTTGAAATGACCTAACATTAACAAGTCAGTCTTTCTAATTAGTATGTGTAAACTACTATGAGTCTCCACTTACAAGAATCAAATCATCACATAGCATGCTTCTATACATGTATCATTACATTACACGATTAGTTTCTAACACAATATGTCATAGTTGAAATTACCATTGATTTTAAAGTTGTAAACACTAATTCATCATAGATTCCTTTCAATAACATGCTTATTAGCACATGACTACTATACTGGACAGGTATTACAGATTAGAGTAATCATATAAATATGCATCAGTTCTCAATTTATTAACAGAACTCATACCTCACTGCAGACTGGCGCGACCGCACTTAGTTTGTACTAGGGAGTGGTGCGGCCGCGCTGCTCCTGGTGCAAACTAAGACATGGTTGTTTCTGCAGAAGGTCAGTATACATCTGTCTTGCTCATATATGGATAATCATGCACAACACACATGTTATTATGTGAATAACTAAATTTAACCCTTCATCAAAAACATAACATAGATCATTATTCTTTTTCATTTAATCAAGACTTCACATGTTAAGCTAACAATCATGCAAGCCACTTTACCTACCATACATCATACTTTCATATATACATGTTAGACATCAAAAACATACTTACAAGTTCTCAACTTAATTTATATATAGTTTATCAAGTTCATTTTCAAAACTTTAAGTCTCCATTAGTAAAATTCATTTAAGCATGCAAGATACGTCTATATTGTCTAATTCATGTTTTCATATGCATTTGTGCACAAACTCAAGTTATTTACATATGTTCACAAGGTCAGAATGTATATTACTCCACGTATACAATTTCTAATTTTCAATTCTTTAAGCCTTCTTTGAATAACCAAGTCAAAATAAATCTATTATGGCTTACTATATACGTAACTACCTTAGTCCACATGTTCAGTTCATTTGTATGCATATTCATCCCAAAGTAACATGCTCAGAATGGACCACGATTACAAAATTACTACACATGATTGGCAAACTGTGCGACCGCGCGGTCATGTACTATAGAAGTGGCGCGGCCGCGCTACTTCGAGCAGTATGAAAAATAATGGCTCTGCATTTGTAGAGCCTTAACACAAACCATGCTAAATCTGCAATCAAACTAACTATAATGCTTATAAGCATGCAAACAACCTTAGACAACACAATGACATGTTATTCTACACCAATTAATAGAGAATTCTTGAGAATTATAAGAATTTTCCAAAACCCAATTCAAGAATATAAGTTAGAATTTATACATCTTTGAAGCTTAGTTTGCTTAATTTCTCCCTTCTGAGATTGTTAGACTCTTCTTTGACAACAACTCACTCACTCTCAAGTTATCAGTGTTTTCAAAAGCCAAGAACAAAACAACGTAAGTGAGAATTTGGTCTGCCATTTATAGAAGGAACTTGGACTGGGTATTTGTTTAGAATCCATGGTGTTGAATGAAGACACAATGGTTAATCAAGAGTAGTTCAACTACCATTTCCCAGCCATCTCCACTGTGACGCCCCTAAAATAGGTATACATCACTTATTCTGAGTCGTCAGATACATGGTACAGAATACAAATACAATCTTAAATATAAAACATGAGATGTGAGTTTTAATACAAATATTGTCTTCTAGACAGTATTCAAACTCAAAATAAGTCCTCAATACATTTATTATCACACTATTTCATAGAATGGTGAGGACTACTAATGCTATCATCTGGACTGTCACTCCGTTCCCCGACTAGTCCCTGCTACGTTCTCATTTCCTGAAGAGAACAATGAAAGTAAAAAGGTGAGCTCAACTAGCCCAATAAGAAATATTATGACTAAGATAATGTAGAATAAATTATCGTTAGCCTTCAACAGTGTTAAATTGATACAATATAACAAACATCAAGTTTAGCTGCAGCGGAACAAACAATCCATTAAAAGAGTCAAGTAGAGAATAAAATCTACTATCTTTTATGATTTAAAAGGTTTTTCATCACTTTTATCGATGGGACTCAGCTTAATAAATAATCCACATCATCCCTGCACTACGGCCAAGGATATTCAATAGTATCACAACCACAAATTATCCATGCACTACGGACCAAGGATATTCGTGTATTTATCAATGGTCATGATCATGCCAACAACTGTCCATCAATGCACTACGGGCTAATGAGGACTTTTACCACATCATTTATAACATTACGGTCATGATTATACCGAATAATCCCTGGTTATAATCATACCAAGTCCATCTATGCACTACAGGCCACATATGACTTTCAACATAATATAAACATGAGGATGATGACAATGATATAAGAATTCAATAAATCAAGTTCAAGAATTAATTTATTCAGGAACCAATAACGTCCAAATTGCCAACATGATACTGCTTTGTGGAGTAAAATTTAAGAATAATATTCATGTACCAAAAATAATTTAGACAGAAAAGAAATATATTTTTCGGGTGAATAGTACCCGTGAATAGTACTTCGGGAATAGTACCTTGTGAATAGTACTTCGGAATAGTACCTTGTGAATAGTATCCCGACATGAAAAGTACCCCAAATACCTGAGTGAATAATATTCGGGTGAATAGTAACCTATGAATAGTAACTCGTGAATAGTACTCCGACAGGAAAAGTGTCCCGAATATCCGAGTGAATAATACTAGAGTGAATAGTAATCGGGTGAATAGTAATCCGTGAATAGTAACTCGTAAAAGAAAAATATCAAAGAAAATGATATTCTATGACGAGTACAAAAGAAATGATATCTCATACGAGTATAATAGAATATACGAAACTGCAAAGAGATTTTCGCACGCCATGCGGTAATCCACGTCTCATTTCCATAATTTAGTAAGGAATGAATACGAAAGGTCATTCACCATACATGCGGTAATCCACATAGACAGGTTATTCCAATAGAATAATAAAGAATGGAAAAATAGAAGAATTCACCATGCATGCGGTAGTCTGCGTAGACAGGTTATTCCAATAGAATAATAAAGAATGGAATAACAGAAGAATTCACCAGGCATGCGATAGACCGCACAGACAGGTTATTCCAACAGAATAATAAATAATGGAACCAGGTCATGCGTAATACTCACATACAGGATATTCCAACAAAATAATAAAGAATGGAATCAGGTCATGCGTAATCTGCACAGACATGATATTCCAACAGAATAATAAAGAATGGAATAACAACAGAATTCACCATGTATGCGGTACTTTGCATAGACATGTTATTCCAACATAATAATAAAGAATTGTATAATAGAAGAATTTCACCATGTATGCGGTACTTCGCATAGACAGGTTATTCCAACATAATAATAAAGAATGAAATAACAGAAGAATTTCACCATGTATGCGGTACTTCACATAGACAGATTATTCCAACATAATAATAAAGAATGGAGTAACAGAAGAATTTCACCATGTATACGGTAGTTCGCGTATACAGGTTATTCCAATAGAATAACAAGGAATGGAATAACAATAGCTCTCTTCATTAATACGAAAGAAATAATACCCCTTACGAGTATAACAAATAATATCCCTTCCTTAGAAGAAATTGGATATAGGAGTAGTGAAGTAGTAAAATACTTTTTTTCTTTCTCTTTATAGTTTCTCTCCCTAGAGTTTCTATGAATTCATAAGAAATAATGAAGGAATGAACTTCTATTTGTAGGAGAATGGACTGAATAGTAACTAATTCATGAACGATCCAGATTGATTTACTTTTAAACGGACGGTCCATATTGATTTAATATGCAGTATTAATAAAATATTCTAATAAAACAAAATCTTTTAAATAAAATATAATATATTCTATTTATAATATAACAAAACGAATAACTTTATAAAAGTATTATGTTTTATATAAAAAAATTTTACTATACAAACACTATGCATGCCCTATGCAAGTACTATGCATAATAGAATATCATATATTCTATTTATAGTCTAATAAAACAAATAACTTTATAAAAGTATTCTATTTTATATAAAAAGATTTTACTATGCAAATACTATGCAGACACTATGCAAATACTATGCGTAATAGAATATCATATATTCTATTTATAGTCTAATAAATCAAATAACTTTATAAAAGTATTCTGTTTTATATAAAAAGTTTCTGTTTTATTACATTTATAATAATAATAAAACAAAACTTATCACCTTTATTATAATTCTCAATATTAATCGACCAGGTCGTTCCTAGGAATGAGGGGGCTTTTTAATAAGGATTTCTCCCTATTAGCTCACAATTAGGTGACCAAACCTCTCCTTAGCAGAACTTCTAGACATAGTTAATATTGTAAATAATAATATGAATAACTTTGTCATCTCAATTATTGATTTAATAACATAACATATTATACATATGCTACTGTGACAATAATTGAATCAATAATATGAGAGATATGATGCAACAATTACTTTAGCAACAATTGAGTATAACTGAGTGACTTCTTATGTAAGCATCCATAATCAATACTGTGTGCTACTATGCAACCACGCGTATTACTGTACTTTTATTACAGGGTAGTTCAACAGTTTTAACGGTAACACTTTCGCCGTTATTTTTATAAAATGATAATTCTGTCGTTTTCTTACTACGATAATACTTCCGTTGTGGGGTCCACCAATAATTATGTCGTCGTACGGATATTCCCTGACAAAAAGAATATTCCTCGACCAAACGAATATTATATAACAACTTGCATATTTTGTAAAATTTATAAATACTACCCACAACTATAACACTATCTCAAATCCACACCATAATATTAAAAAAAATATTTTGAGAAAATTAAATCTTTATTCATAAAATTTGGGGTCTCACAATCTCCCCTCTTTATGAAATTGTGTCCTCAAATTTATGTACGTACCTGGTATGCCGAATAGGTGAGGATACATTGACTTTACTTCAAATTCTAACTCTTGAGGTATAACATTTGAGTGTCGAATATAATCCTTCTTATCAAAGATTTTAACACATATCTCCTCATACGTTAAATCTTCTGCTATCTTGTCCAATTCCAATTCAATAATGTGGTCCGGGTCGTCCACATATTTACGTAACATCGATACGTGAAAAACGTTATGAACACGCGACATACTTGGCGGTAAAATGAGTTTATAGGCCACAGTTCCTACTCGATCGAGGATTTAAAATGGGCCAATTAAATCGAGGGTTGAGATTTTCTCTCTTCGTCGATTCTTGCTTCTAGAATTACGCCCTCTTAAACCTTCTTTTTCACATTCATCAGATTTGGGTGTGTAGCTTGAGCGGCTTTAACTTTAGCGATTAAAGTCGATTCTACTCGTATATTTGCCATCATCACATGGGTCCCTGGAGTATTTAACTCTATCTCCATCCTTTGCAAGTCATACAAAATGGGTTTTTATGTTAACAACATCGCACTCGTAAACGCATACGATCTTCTACTCAACGCGTCAGCTACCACGTTCGCTTTCTCACGATGGTATTGAATGGTACTATCGTAATCTTTAACAGCTCGAGCCAACATCTTTGGCGCATTATACGTTTATTTTGGGTGAAGAAAAATATTTGAGGGTTTTATAAATGGGTTTTATACTAATGTCAATACAAAATTCGATTTCACGCTCTAGAGGTAGGCTAAGAAGTTCTTCAGGAATACGTCAGGAAATTTATTAACAATAGAAATATCATTCAAAACTGTGACTCTCATCCAAAACTGGGATAGTACGTCACATTGATACCTATCAACTTGCCACCGTTATTCACGACGTCCCCTACAGATTCTGGCTTTGGTGTATTCCAAGACTTGGAAGTCACCAGCGAAAGGCTCGGGGCACTTTACTTATGGCTTGGTATGACAATGATTGACTTTAAGGTTTGGTTGCTTGAATTCGCATAACAGGTTGGTTAGGAATATGAAAGCTAACAACTTTACAAAAGACATGATGAGTAGTTACCCAATCGATTCCTAAAATCACATCAAAGGCAAGTATTTTCAAAGAGATAAGATCGACAAGTAACGTGCGGTTACCGATTTGAATCAAATAAGATTTATAAACAGTAGAGGTAACAAAGATTTTTACTAATGAATTTTCAACCAATAAGTCAAAGTCTAACTTCCCTGAAGTCAAATTTAAACGTTCAGCTCAAGCAAGAGAGATAAAAAAATGGGTAGAACTGGTATCTAATAATGTATAGACTTCTAAAAAATTTATATTTAACTAACCCGTGCTAACTTTGTTTGGGTTACTCGCTTTTTGAGAAGTCACGAAAAACGCTCTTCCTGAAACAATCGACTTTGTTTTGTCTATATCTGCCTTTGATGCCACCGTCCCAGCTGGACTTGACTTTGGTGCACGACAAAATTGGGCTAAGTGACTTTTTTTTCCACAATTGTAATATGCTTTGGACTGCATCGTGCAGCTTCGACTGATATGTCCCTCCCCTCCGCATTTGAAGCATACAATTAGTGGTCGTTCTCCTTCCTTGAAAATGTGTGTTGGTGATGCTTTCTTTCCATCATTATTGAACCTTTTCTTCTTGAAATTTTCACTCCTATTATCTTGTCCATGATTACCACCGAAGTGGTTACCATTCTTTACATGATAATTTCCCCCATGATGGTTATCATTGTTCCGATGGCCGTTGCCACCGGTATGATTATTATCGTGTTGTTGGTCGTTACCTTTTGGTTGGGCTGACTCATTATCGCACTCTAACAACTGAGCCCTATTCACAACATCTGAATATAAACAAAGTTTGTGAGAAATGAGGTATTGACGTATATCAGGTTTCAAACCTCTTAGAAACATTCACATCATTCGCTCCTCATTATCGACCAAATGGGATACAAACCGAGATAACTCGGCAAATTTAGCCTCGTATTGCGACACGGTCATATTGTTTTGCTCCAACTTGATAAACTACACCTCCTTTATGTGACGAATACTTTCGGGAAAGTACTTGTCGTTGAACAGCTCTTGAAACTTATCCCAAGACATATTGAGTGCGTCAGGCTAGGTATGTTTTATAGATTCCCACTGGTAATCTGCCTCTTCATGTAACATAAAGGTGGCGAAGGGAACCTTTTTCTCCTCTAACCATCCCAAGATATCAAATATCTTGGTGATCTACTTTAACCACGTCTCCGCCTTAAGTGGTTCTGGCTTTCCCAAAAACTCCGGCGGTCCCAGCTCCTTGAACTGCTTAGTAGTGACCAACCGTGGGTTGCCATTGGTTCCACCTACATTTTGAACAAGAGTCTCTCTCACCTGATGTTGCATGAATTGAATAAAGCCTCTGAACATCCCATCGTTCATCATTTGACCGGTGTTGTTGTTTACCTGAGGATTATTGTCTTCCTGTTGCACATTATCATGGGTATTGATCGTTAGTGACTCAACGGTCTCATGCGCTTCATTGCTTATCTCGACATTTTCAGATGTTATTTTCAAATACTGCCACAAAATAAGGGTTAATTGACATGTCACATATTATCCCTATACTCTGACCGCCCAAATAAATACCAAATAAACTTAGGTAGGTCATACTAGCGAATGAATTTTTCGTCTCTCCCCTCCTAGTTCTAGTCTCACATCTCAGCCAGGGATCATATCCCTAAGCTTTGATACCAACTGTGACGCCCCCAAAATAGGTATACATCACCTATTTTGAGTCGTCAGATACATGGTAAAGAATACAAATAAAATCTTAAATATACAACATGAGCTGTGAGTTTTAATACAAATATTATCTTCTAGACAGTATTCAAACTCAAAATAAGTCCTCAATACATTTATTACCACACTATTTCATAGAATGGTGATGACTACTAATGCTATCATCTGGACCGTCACTCCGTTCCCCGACTAGTCCCTGCTACGTTCTCATTTCCTGAAGAGAACAATGAATATAAAAGGGTGAGCTCAACTAGCCCAGTAAGAAATATTATGACTAAGATAATGCAGAATAAATTATCGTTAGCCTTCAACAGTGTTAAACTGATACAATATAACAAACATCAAGTTTAACTGCAGCGGAACAAGCAATCCATTAAAAGAGTCAAGTAGAGAATAAAATCTACTATCTTTTATGATTTAAAAGGTTTTTCATCACTTTTATCGCTGGGATTCAGCTTAATAAATAATCCACATCATCCCTGCACTATGGCCAAGGATATTCATTAGTTTTACAACTACAAATTATCCATGCACTACGGGCCAAGGATATTCACGTATTCATCAATGGTCATGATCATGCCAATAACTGTCCATCAATGCACTACGGGCCAATGAGGACTTTTACCACACCATTTGTAACATTACGGTCATGATTATACCGAATAATCCCTGGTCATAATCATACTAAGTCCATCTATGCACTACAAGCCACAGATGACTTTCAACATAATATAAACATGAGGATAATGATAATGATATAAGAATTCAATAAAACAAGTTCAAGAATTAATTTATTTAGGAACCAATAACGTCGAAATTGTCAAAATGATACTGCTTTGTGGAGTAAAATTCAAAAATAATATTTGTGTACCATAAATAATTTGGACAAAAAAGAAATATATTTTTCGGGTGAATAGTATCCCGTGAATAATACTTCGAGAATAGTACCTCATGAATAGTACCCTGACATGAAAAATACCCAAATACCTGAGTGAATAATATTCGGGTGAATAGTAACCCATGAATAGTACTCCTACACGAAAGTGCCCCGAATACCTGAGTGAATAATACTAGAGTGAATAGTAATCGGGTGAATAGTAACCCATGAATAGTAACTCGTAAAAGAAAAATACCAAAGAAAATGATATTCCATGACGAGTACAAAAGAAATGATGTCTCATACGAGTATAATAGAATATACAAAACTGCAAATAGATTTTTGTCCACTATGTGGTAATCCACGTAGACAGGTTATTCACCATGCATGCGGTAATCCATATAGACATGTTATTCAAACAGAATAATAAAGAATGGAATAACAGAAGAATTCACCATACATGCGGTAGTCCGCGTAGACAGATTATTCCAATAGAATAATAAAGAATGAAATAACAGAAAAATTTACCAGGCATGCGATAGACCGCACAGACAGATTATTCCAACAGAATAATAAATAATGGAACCAGGTCATGCGTAATACGCACATACATGATATTCCAATAGAATAATAAAGAATGGAACCAGATCATGCATAATCCGCACAGACAGGATATTCCAACAGAATAATAAAGAATGGAATAACAACAGAATTCACCAGGCATACGATAGACCGCACAGACAGGTTATTCCAACAGAATAATAAAGAATGGAATAACAGAAGAATTTCACCATGTATGCGGTACTTCGCATAGACATGTTATTCCAACATAATAATAAAGAATGGAATAACAGAAGAATTTCACCATGTATGCGGTACTTCGAATAGACAAGTTATTCCAACATAATAATAAAGAATGGAATAACAGAAGAATTTCACCATGTATGCGGTACTTCGCATAGAAAGGTTATTCCAACATAATAATAAAGAATAGAATAACAGAAAATTTTCACCATATATGTGGTACTTCGCATAGACAGGTTATTTCAACATAATAATAAAAAATAAAATAATAGAAGATTTTCACCATGTATACGGTAGTCCGTGTATATATGTTATTCCAACAGAATAATAAAGAATCGAATAACAATAGCTCTCTTCATGAATACGAAAGAAATAATACCCCTTAGGAGTAGAACAAATAATATCTCTTACCTTAGAAGAAACTGGATATAGGAGTAGTGAAGTAGCAGAATACTTTTCTTCTTTCTCTCTATAGTTTCTCTCTCTAGAGTTTTAATGAATTCGTATAAAATAATGAAGGAATGAGCTTCTATTTATAGGAGAATGAACTGAATAGTAACTAATTCATGAACGATCCATATTGATTTACTTTTAAACAGACGATCCATATTGATTTACTATGCAGTATTAATAAAATATTCTAATAAAACAAAATCTTTTAAATAAAATATAATATATTCTACTTATAATCTAATAAAACGAATAACTTTATAAAAGTATTCTGTTTTATATAAAAAGATTTTACAATGCAAATACTATGCAGGCACTATGCATAATAGAATATCATATATTCTATTTATACTCTAATAAAACAAATAACTTTATAAAAGTATTATGTTTTATATAAAAAGATTTTACTATAGAAACACTATGCAGACACTGTGCAAATACTATGCATAATCGAATATCATATATTCTATTTATAGTTTAATAAAACAAATAACATTATAAAAGTATTATGTTTTATATAAAAAGTTTTATGTTTTATTACATTTATAATAATAATAAAACAAAATTTATCACCTTTATTATAATTCACAATATTAATCGACCAGGTCGTTCCTAGGAAAGAGGGGGTTTTCCAATAAGGATTTCTCCCTATTGGCGCGCAATTAGGTGACCAAACCTTTCCTTGGCAGAACTTCTAGACATAGTTAATATTGCAAATAATAATATGAATAATTTTGCCGTCTCAATTATTGATTTAATAACATAACATATTATACATATGCTACTGTGATAATAATTGAATCAATAATATGAGAGATATGATGCAGAAATTACTGTAGCAATAATTGAGTATAACTAAGTGACTTCTTATGTAAGCATCCATAATCAATACTGTGTGCTACTATGCAACCATAATAATTAATTTTCCTTTAAAAATAAATATTTAGAAAAATCTAAACCTGTCCACAAAACTTACAAATCATCAATAACAATTTTCATAATTCACCACACCACCACAATAACAATTATTATTATTATTATTACTATTAGAATTATAATGATATTATAATTATAATATTAATAATAATAATAATTACTATTACTATTACTATTATTATTATTATTACTATTACTATTACTATTACTATTGCTATTACTATTACTATTATTATTATAATTATTATTATTAGTATTAGTATTATTATTATGATTATTATTTTAATTATTACTATTCTTATCATTATTATTAATTATTACTATTCTTATTATTATTATTATTAATTATTATTATTATTATTGTTATTATTATTATTATTAATTATTCTTCTTATTATTATTATTATTATTATTATTATTATTATTATTATTATTATTATTATTATTATTATTATTATTATTATTATTATTATTATTATTATTACTATTATCTTAATATTATTGTAATTATTACTATTATTATTATTATTATTATATTATTAATATTACTATTTTGATTATAATAATATAATAATTATTATTACTATAATTATAATTATAATTATTATTACTATTACTATAATAATATTAATATTTATTATTATTATAATTAAAATTATCTAAACTTGTCTACAAAATTTATAATCACCAATAACAATTATCATAATTTACAACACCACAATAATTATTATTATCGTCATTATTATTATTATTATTATTATTATTATTATTATTATTATTATTATTATTATTATTATTATTATTATTATTGTTGTTGTTGTTGTTGTTGTTGTTGTTATTATTATTATTGTTATTGTTATTAGTATAATTATTATTATTGTAATTACTATTATAATTATTATTATTATTATTATTATTATTATCATTATTATTATTATTGTTGTTGTTATTGTTATTATTATTATTATTATTATTATTATTATTATTATTATTATTATTATTATTTGTTTGTGTGTGTGAAGAAGAGAGGAGAGAGAAAGATTTTGTGTGTGAACATGAGAGAGAGTAAGGTGTAAGGGTAAATTTGATTTGGACGGGAAGAAATATGAGCCTTTAGATTAAGTTGAAAGAATTAAGTTAGAATGAATCTGAACCGTCCTTGTGCTTTGTCAAGTGAAAGATTCAAAATAGGTTCTGTTTTATATATATATATATATATATATATATATATATATATATATATATATATATATATATATATATATAGACATCTTAATGTATCACCTTGTACTATATAAAATATATAGTTAACTACCATATAATATAGGTTTACTATATTGCATGCTTGAACAAATTAATCAAATAAATATAATCATATTATATTTATTAATATCTTACTCATTAATTATTATTTATTCATAATAATTATTAATTAACACATTATCATTTAATTTCCCATAATTGTAATTAATCAATATATTCACATCCTGCCACTATATTCAAATAAATTGAATATTTAATTATTAATAATCCTATCAATTCTTTGATATTAAAATCTTAGGGTTAGTCCACTAATTTAAATAAACTATTAGTGACTCCCTTTAGTTATTTCATAAATTCAACATGCTTGGATTCTACACGGAGAAGAGTGATTGTATCGCCATGGCAGACCCTCCAATTCTGATTGCTGCATTACTGGACAATGAGGACATTACCTGTTTTAATTTTTTTTGGGGGGGGGGGGCGGGAGGGATTTCAATTCTTTTCTTATATATATATATATGAGTTGTTATGTATGAACTGCAGTTTGACATCTTTTGGGCTTTTGTAGCCTCAGTCTTATTATATTTTAGGTTTTATGATGTATGGATGCATGAGCAGCTATTTAATATTATATGGCTATTTAGTTATGTATGGATGCATGAACAACTTTTATTATTAGCATATTTTGTTTATAGCCATCTTTTGGAACTTACAAATATTGATATACTTGATGCCATGTTATAGCTTTACTTCCCTATTTTGAGCTGATATTAGTGCAAGGGTATGCATTATCTTTTATCTTACCATGCTATGGTTTTTAATTGAGCCTATCTTGAATTGTTTATATATAATGGGAATAGGTTATATAGATTATAAATTTTTTATTGTGGCTAGTGATAAGTGTTTTGGTTTACGGCTATGTCAAGGAGTTCTGTGTTAAGTATGTATGGATGATGGGTTAGTTTAATCGGTAGCTGAGACTGTTATTGATTCGTTCTTCTTAGTGACCATCAACCAACTGTTCTAACTAGTTGTTTTTCAAATATAGTTTGCATGATTATTGTTTTAAAATTGCATTACCTCTATTTAACTTAAACAATTACAAGGTAATATTCTGATTTAAACTCCGATGCTAGCTCGGATCTTGAATTTTGGTATGTTTATTTATAAAAATAAAAATAAAAAATTAAATGAAAAGATAAATAACAAGAACCTTAGTTGACTAAGCCTGATTATTTGGCCTTTGTTGCTCGATTTATTAGGTCCGTAGGAGTTCTACACTTAGTGCCCTAAAGCCATCTGTCTTTGGAGTCATTGATCAAGAACTCATTAACAGGTAACTTTGAATAGCCTAATGTAGTTAAGTATTGCACGGTCATCCTAAAGGTTTTGATTGATAAAATGTATAGAATAAAAGTCTAATTTGGCTTAAGTTTGATTATGTTGCCATTGTTGCTCGATTTATTAGATCCATAGGGGTGTTCTACGCCTAGTGCCCAAAAGCCATATGGTTTGGGAGTCATTGATCAAAAACTCATTAATGGGTAACTCTGAATAGTCTGAGGTAATTAAGCATTGTATAAGTCAGATTTAGTTATCTTCACGCTTATGCCTTTTGATCCTTTCTTGCATCTATATCTTGTTCTTAATGCTTGATGTCATTCGAGTATGCAGAGCTAACATAGTTTTCTATTACAATCGATTGTGTGAGCTTCTATTGAGCTATGATTAGTTAGGGTAGTTGGTATTCACACACACATAGAATGGATCGAATACAGTCTTATGCTTGAGATTAATTGAACCCTTACTTATAATGGTGTTTTTCTGATTCTCTAAGAGTAGTTATTTTAAGCTTAGAAGCCTCATTGCGAGTATATACTAGTTCAAGCTACAATCTAGACGGCATCATCTAACGAATGTGCAAGCCTGGGAAAAACTGGAAAACAAACTAATACATAGGGGAGAGGACAAGATTCCCTCCGGCGGTACTCAACACGTATGGCAAGGCTCGATACAGTTTCATTTGTGCCAACATCATGCCCTCCCGCCACCTCAGCAATGTCACTAAGGAACGGGCCAGACTTCACTTTGCTCTCGTTACAGGGTTGAAAGTGGATATTGGCGTCGCCATTCAAGACTCTATTCTAAAGGCTATTAAAGGTAGTTCGTCAGGAAGGCTCCCACACCCTTCTCTGATCACCCAACTATTTAAAAGGGCACGTGTTCAATGGTGTGCAAAGGAGATGGTAGACTTTCCATGGCGACCATTGATCACACCCTCATCCAATGCTATGGAGTGTTGTAGGACCTGATTCTCAACACGCGATAAAGGGTACTTGCCTGCTGCTCAGCCGCCACCTTTTGAGGTTGGACCCTCAACTAAGATTCCCAAGCTTGGTGCCTTGTCTTCTGGTTAGCTCACATAGATCCTGGCATCTCTGAACCTTTTGCACAACGAGTCTAGGCGGATCACCAGGAGGATCGACACAGTTACCTAGAGACAGAACATGTTTACTTAATACCACTTTGAGTTTGCCACCACAGTGGCAAACATCTATTTGTAGTTCTACAGAGATGATCCTAAGTCATTGACATACCAGTACTCCCAGATGCCTCAATATCCTCCCAATCCACCACCATCTCGTGAGGTAGATGGCGATGGCGGTGCTGAAGACCAAGGCGATGATGAAGGCCACGGAGGCGACGACGAGTGATTGAATCCCCACGGCAGGCCCTCGTATACTTATTCCTACATTATTGGCCAATGAGGGCATTGCCTGTTTCAAGTCTAGGGGGAGATTTCATTTCTTTTTTATATATGAGATGTTATGTATGAACTATAGTTTGACATCTTTTGGGCATTTCTAGCCTCAGACTTATTATATTTTGGTTTTATTATGTATGGATGCATGAACAACTTTTTAATATTATATGACTTTATTTAGTTATGTATGGATCTATGAACAACTTTTATTTTCAGCATGTTTGGTTTATAGCCATCTTTTGGGACTTACACAGATTGGTATAATTGATGTTATGTTATGGCCTTATTACCTTATTTTGAGCTAATATTAATGCAAGGGTATAGATTATCTTTTATCTTGTCATGCTATGATTTTTGATTAACCTTATTTTGAACTGTTTATATTTTAGAAATGGGTTATATAGATTAATAATTTTTGATCATGGCTAATGATAACCATGTTGGTTTACAGCTATTTCAAACAGATATATGTTAAGTATGTGTGGATGAGGGTTTAGTTTAGTTGATAGTTGAGACTGTTATTGATCCATTCTTATTAGTGAGAACCGACCAACTATTCTAGCTAGTTGCCTTTCAGCTAGAGTTTTCATATTTATTATTTTAAAATTGTGTTGCCTCTGTTGAACTTAAGTAATTAAAAGGTAATAAAAGACCTAGGCGCTTATGCAAGTTCGAATCTTTTTGCTTTTGGCATGTTTTCGTGTTAAAAAATAATGAAAAGAAGAATAATAATAACCTTAGTTGACTAAGCCTAACTATGTGGCCTTTGTTGCTCGAGTTATTAGATCATTAGGGGTGTTCTACACCTAGTGCCCTAAAGTCATCTGGCTTGGGAGTCATTGATCAAAAGCTCATTAATGGGTAACTCTGAAAAGCCTATTGTAATTAAGCATTGCACAGTCATCCTAAAGGTTTTGATTGTTAGAATGTATAGAATAAAAGCCTAATTTGGCTGAAGTTTAATTACGTGGCATTTGTTGCTCGAGTTATTAGGTCCATAAGGGTGTTCTACACCTAGTGCCCTAAAGCCATTTGGTTTGGGAGTCATTGATCAAAAGCTTATTGTGTTGGTAACTCTGAATAGTGTAAGGTAATTACGCATTGCACAAGTCAGATTTAGATGTCTTCATGCTAATGTTTTTTTATCATTTCTTGTATCTGTGTCTTGTTCTTAATGCTTGATGTTGTTTAAGTTTGCAGATTTAGCATTTTTATTACGATCGATTGTGTGAGCTTATTTTGAGCTATGATTAGTTATGATAGTTGGTATTCACACACACACACACACACATAGAATGGATCAAATATAGTCTTAAGCGTGAGATTAATTGAACCTTTACTCATAACGTTCTTTTTTTTATTCTCTGAGAGTAGTCGTTTTGAGCTTAAAAGCCACAATGCAAGTATATAGTAGTTCAGTGCATTATGTGTAGTTTAAATTTCCTTTTGTTATTTCTGTTAAGATATTTTTGCTTAGGGATAGGCAAAAGCTTAAGTTTGGGGGTATTTGATGAGTGAGATTTATACCCGCGAATCGAGCACTCTAAACCTTAAGAAGTTGTGTGTTTATTATACTTTATAATGCTTTTATATAATATTTGTGATTATTTGGCTTAAAAGTGCTTTGTAGAGATTATTAGGTCATTTCAAGCTTTTACAAGGCAAAATTGTTAATTTCTTAGAGTCGGCGCCGCAGCGCCTAATTCCCCTTGTAAAGTGGCACCGCAGCGCCGCATGTATGCCTGCTCAGCCTCTTGTTGCGCCCCAATGCGTCTTTTTCTTAGCAAAGATGGCGTCACAGCGCGATTTATTGACCAGTCAACCTTAACTTGTGTTGCAGCGCCTGTCCAAGGCATAAAGGGCGACACCGCAGCCCCACCTCCGATCTCCAGGCATGCAGTAGTGTTTTAATGACCTAAGTTGCTGAATTCACTTAATAATATATATCAGCAGCCTCCTTATTGGATTATCACCATAGAAATAGTGTAGAGAGATATAGCATAGAAGAGAAAGAAGTTGGTGATTCAAGTTTTCTAAGTTCATTGATTCCTTCATTGCTCAGATTCTACACGGCGAAGAGAAGAGTTGGAGCCAAAAAACTTCAAAAGTGGAGTTTTTTTTATCCAAATCTTTCATTCATTTATGTATTTTGAGCATGTTGAATACTTTGATAATATTTATTAATTCCATAGTTATGAACTAATTACATTTCTAGGATTGTAATGTAACCTAATGATTAGTTTAGTTGAATTTCTCTCCTATTTTTTATAATAAATCATGTTTGAATGGGTTGTTGTATTTCATGCTTATTTATTGATTACCTGACTAAGGAATTGATATAGGTATTAATTGATATTTGAAAATTGATTTTAATACCTAACCTTAAATACAATAACACTTGTTATGACTATGCCTATGGGAATGAGAGCATATATTGCACAATAGAATATGAATATATCTATTTGCCTTGTGTAACCATTGAGATTATGCTTAATGACCCTTAGTCTAGTTATTTTCACCATAGGAATATTGTGATTTATCTAGCTAAAGGATTTGAATTTAACTATCAGAAAAGGCTTTTGTGTACTTAATGTTCTCGGTTGGCCATTCTTGTGATTTTTTAGTTAAATGGAGAGTTAGGAGATTAGGCGAAGCATTAGGGTAGTTATAATCCTAGCTTACCATATTTGATATAACTTGATCTCATATTTTACTGTTTTAATCTTATAGTTTTAAACACACCATCCTTATTTACTTGTTTAGATAAGACCGAATTGATATAATTTTAGTATTTGAATAGCGATTAGTACTTTTTCCTCGTGGGTTCGACACTCTACTTTTCATTATATTACTTGTTAGACCACGTATACTTGCGCGAGTTTATTGACCGTGAAGACGACCAACAACTATCAAACTACTTTAAGCGCCTCAAAACTCATTTTCCACTGGTTAAAACTTGATATGTTGCTATATATATGTATAGAAGTGTTTGTATAAAAGATTTACAAATATTGAACGGAAGAAAAGCTGTCTTTTGCTCTAAAATGGCCTGATTTCTCTTTCCCAAACCCTTTCTCTCTCTATCTCTATTTCTATCTCTGTTCAATAACCTGTTGTGGGGATCTATTTGTAGACCTAATCAGCCCGTTGTCTCAAAGCACATGCACTCTAACCAATGCGTAGTCTGCTTGAACCTTCATAACTTGAAATTCGGGAATCTGATGGAGGCGTTCCATACCTTTCTGGAAAGCTCTTTCTGAGAGCTAGGCAATAACATAAGGGTTGTCCTTTTCAAAATTCGGTAATATGGGTACATGACCAGATCTTCAAGTCTTTGCAGTCAGTCCGTTAAGCTATCTGGCACAGTTTTCACTCGAGATTGTTGTGATAGTTCTATATGACATTTTTCACACTAATGTGATCAGTTTGATTTTGAGTTGGCAAAATTACCCTTTTTCCATTTCGAGTTGGTTACCGAGCTTGTCGCAGCTGTAGCTGTTTTCCCTCAGGGTTATCTCCGGGATTTGACTATTGTTGACTTCTGTCTATCCTCAGGGTTGTCTCTAGGGTTGATTTGATGATTTCCCAGGGCTGTCTCCGGGGTCTGGTTTGATGATTTCATGGGCTGTCTCCGGGGACCTGGTTTGTTGTAGTCCTCGGGGCTGTCTCCAAGGTGGAAAAAGATGTTTCTACCCTCCTGCATAATTAGTAATATGAAAAAGAAATTTTGAGTGTCTACACTCCTTTGCCGATTGTTTCGCCGGATACCACTGGATCATGGTTGCTGAAGAAGAAATGGAAAAGACTTCCTTCATCACCCCTAAGGCACTTTTTATTCAGTTTCAAAAATTCATATACATAATCAAAGTAGCGAAAGCATGGTAAAAATAGAATTTAAAATTTTATAAACCATAAACATGGATCATCCTTATGTGCAATTATTAATTAAATGAAAGAGATAAAGAATCAAATTCATACCTTTGAAGATTCGAGCTTTCTCAGGTACAAGTTCAACTCCTAGTCCTTTGTGGTCTCCTTAAATACGCAGGATTGATTCCCTCCTTTGATCATCGTTAGCCCCCCCTAAGTGTTTGGCCTTATCGACGTTGTGATTTTTATTTGTCCCTTTTCTCTACTTGTTCTTTTGTGTTTTCATTTTAGGTGAGATTTGTTTGAAAAAATAAGTGAAAAAGGTCCGACATGTATAATGTCGACAATGGACTGTTAAGAGTCTCCAGTTGGTTTTTAAACTGGTTGTACCAACACAACCGAAAAAAGGTTTGCACATTGACCTAGTGATGTGACACTGCTAAACGGGTCTGTGAAATTCGAGATTCATTAGGGTCCGAGGACTTGCTTATGCAGAGAGAAGGTGTTAGGCACCCCCCGACATCAGTGTTGCCACGGTGACCGCCACTTTTCAAGAAACTGTTATATAAATGTGTGTGTGTGTGGGGGTTAATGTGCTGTTATTTGGAAGTAGTGCTATGCCTCGTTCGCACCTATATACAAAGGGTTTGAATTTATTGTAAAAAATCAGTTTTAAACAAGATATAGAAGTGAAGTTTTATAAAAGAGGTTTTTCAAACCCTGTGCTCAATAGTAATTGAGGCCTTTGATACTTCTATTTTATTAAATATTCGGCTTGATTAATTTTATTTTGGAGATGCGAAGAATCTTCGAGAAAATAATGTACAAAGTAGTGCCGAACTCCTCATGGGTATGAAAACCATCTGAGAAAATCCAACACAGTGAATAAATTTACAAGCTGCTTACAGCTGAAAATGTCTATCACGGGAACCGAATCTAGATTCAGTAGACTGAATCTGTGATCACATGATTCCTAGGGTCACATGATACCGCACTTTATATGAAAGTTGTAAGCAGTTATATATATATAAAAACTGTAAATATATACATACAGACATGATCAACCACCACGAAGCACCTCTATGGGGGATCAGAAATGTAAATATATAAAAGCGGTATATATATATATATATATATATATGACATGATCAACCACCACGAAGCACCTCCATGGGGGATCCGAAATGTAAATATAGTTGTAAAAGCGATCAACTGCCATGGAGTAAACTCTAGGCAGGACGAAATATATAGAAAGCAGTAAACACGGTCAACCGCCACGAAGTAAACTCCAGGCGGGACGAAATGTAAAGATATATATATATATATATATATATATATATATATATATATATATATAAGCATGTAAACGCACCGGATATAAAATCCAGGCTCATCGAACCAAGTTCGACAATTGTTCATATATATAAATATATATATATATATATATATATATATATATATATATACAAAAGAAATAAAAGCCACAGACCGAAGTCCGGGCAAACACACACAACACGACTCTCAACGTGAAGAATAGTGTGTGTAAAGATGAAGAGGAAGGCTTTAAAGTGTGTAAGAAGGCTTACAGTGGGCTGTCAAAGAAGACTTCTATAGCTTTAAGTAGATGAACACTCGGCTCCCGCCGGTAAAAAGTAGCTATATATGAGCTTACAAGTGTTTAAAATGAGAAAGCACTAAGTTTGAGGTGTGTACAGAGCAAATTAGAAAGGGCTTCCTCACCTTTTTCTCTTACAAAATGGCCACCCCAAGCCCTTTATTTATAGAGGGGGGAGACGCAGGTGTACCTGCGGCTGCCGGGGTGTCCTGGGCTTCGCGGGTCCCGCCGTCTTGAATTACGTGCACGCGTGCAATGTGATGTCCGTTCGAACTTTCAGAACTTCAATTCGGGCATCCAACTGAGGTGTATAAGACCTATTTCGGACCGCCGTTGTCGAGAGTTAGGCAATGATATGGGATTAGAGGTTGTACGAAGTCAGGAAGATGGGATCATGCCCTCTGATCTTCATGCTTCAAATTCTATCTGTTACCTTGCGTAATAGTCACTCGGGATTGGACTACATTGGTTCTTATGGGACATTGCTATATAGAAATATATGTCTGAAATGTTGAGATGACATGATGTGGCGTCAAGGTGGCAAGATGATGACTTTTCCCCTCACAGGGGTTATCTCCAGTTTGGGATGATAAAGCAGACGTTGCTCAGGGTTATCTCTGAGATTGGACTGCTGTAAGTGTTGAAGGTCCTCAGTGTCATCTCTGAGGTGTGCCTATCTTCCCGGTGTCATTGCCGGGTATTGTACTTAGTGCCTCGATGTAAGCGCCGAGGTTGAAGCTGATTGCATGCATTTAAAACAAGCATTTTTGAGGTTATCTCCGGAATTGCAACTGCCTTCCTTGGGGTTATCTCCAAGGATAGAATCTGCTACTCCCAGTGTTGGTACAGAGACTGAATATCTCGAGGTTATCTCTAGGATGAATCGGCCTTCTCCGGTAAAATTTCCGATATTGGAACTGCAGGCCTTGGGGTTATCTCTGAGGTTGAAACTGATACTCCCGGTGTATGTTCCGGGATTGAAATTGAACTTTCAATAGTATCCGAACTGGATGTGAGTTGTCTTCTAGGGTTATCTCTGAAAGACGAATCTGCCAACCTACAATGTCAGTAACAGGTGTGCAAAAAATTTTGATTGTCTACTGATGCCCCTCTTTATCATATTCATGTAATTCAATGGCGTGGATAGCATAAAGAATCCTAGACACTTGAAATGAAACAAGATAAACATAATGTCATGTGTAACAACATGATGTAAATGTATGATGCATATGGATTATTTTCCCACATGCTGGGGATTATTGCCGACTCTCGATTGCTTCTACCGGGGACGGCAAAGATGATAAGCTTGGATGTGTGATCCAAACTTCTTAGAATGTTGACGTTAGGGCTATCACCAAAGTCTTGAATCTTTGATACAGACTTTATTCCAAAGATGTGCCTCTCGTGTATAAGAGATATGTGAGGATAAAGGTTTGTCTGTTTGAGGATGTGTATAACATGTTGATCTTTCTTGGTTGTATCGCCAGGACATAGCAATGTTCTGTCGAATTTACTGCCAATAGTAGATGTTGTCAAGGCTGCCTGACCTTCGTTGACGTATGAACTAACGGATGACCACGCGTTGTAACCCCCGCCGGGGATCCACTTGACTTGTGCCGATGTGTATATCAACGGATGAACTCCCCGTTGGGGGTAAATGCCAAGGCTACTTAGTCTTTGTTGATGTGTGTATCAACTGATGAACTCCCTGCTGGGGAAAAATGCCAAGGCTGATTGGCCTTTGTTGATGTGTGTATCAACTGATGAAATCATCGGATGGTTTTTGTTGCGTCGTTGCGTTTACCTGCCAATGGCTGAACTGACGTCAAGGTTTCTTGACCTTCGCTGACATGCATATCAATGAAAAATATGCGTTATAACCCCTGCCGGGGATCCGTTTGACCCTCGCTGACGTGTGCGTCAACGGACAATATGTGTTGTAACCCCCGTCGGGGATCTATTTTTGGACAGATGACCATGCGTTGTAACCCCCACCGGGGATCTATTTTTAGACAGATGACCATGCGTTGTAACCCGCTGGGGATCTGTTTTTGGACAGATGACCATGCGTTGTAACCCCCGCTATCTGTTTGAAAAGATTAGGGTGACGACCCTGAATTGACGACATTGGACCTCTGTGCGATATTGTCGAATGTGATCTGCAACGACTAGGATCATCGGTATAGTATACCCTATTTTTGAGCGAATACCACTGAATGATATGAAAGCCACAGATGGGCCCAGAAAAACCAGGATTTCAGGCTATTTCACTCAATTGCATAACGTTTTTATCCTTGATTTTGCCTTTTTAGCTTATGAGAACTCCTTTGTAATTCAAATTGGACCAAGCCAGAGGGGTGGGACCTATGTAGGGGTGCCGCAGGTAAACCTGCAGTAGTCATAGGTGGACCTACGGCCAGCCATGGGTACTAAATGCATGTAGGTTGCTTTCATAAGTCATTTTCAAGTTATGCCGCGATGGAAATCTGAGAGCTCTTCTTCAGATCTGCTGAGTTCGGACGTCTTTCTGCAAATTCTGTCACCGTACAAGTGTTCTACACTGTCCTGGTAATGTATACATGTCTTCTTTTCCAATTTTTATGCGTTGGAAAATGACTTATCACATGAAATGCATCCAAACACATAGTAGTGCATATGCATGCTCAAATGACTTAATAAAAATATTCAACATAGTAAATGTTAGTATTAAACCATGCTGAACATAATGATGTGAAAAAATTTGAGTTTTGAAACAGTCAAATTGGCACCTTTTTTCTGCTATTTCTTATCATATTTGAGGACAAATGAGCAAATGTGATAAAGCAAAGTAATCTTGGTAATTAGGCTACCCTTATGGATTGATGACTTTGACATTTTTAATGCAAATAGTATATATATAACTGTGGGCAGGTGTGCTACTGAATGGCCACCTAGTCATGCCTATGTGTATGTGGATAGTCCTATTTAAAAAAGGAAACTATGACAATTTTTTTCAAAATGTAGGCATTGAGTAGTCATGCATTTTTAACACTACTGTAGACGTATGTTAAAATAATGCATGCATGCATGTAATCATTAAATGCATTTTGAAAAGCTCCAGGTTAGAAAATACCACACCCTTTTTGAGGTGATTTGGAGACTTGTTGTCCAGATATTATGGATTCGGATCAGCCGAGTAGTTCTCGCAGGACCACTTCTGGTTTACGGAGGAGGGCTTCAGAAGTGCCTCGACCCTATTCTGTTAGATAGCCTCGTCGGTTAGTGGAGGCGGTGATACATCCAGTTCGGGTTGATGTGCTGGTCGTCGAGGACGAGGAGGAGGACGAGGAGGAGGATTTTTCAGTTGCGGACCCCGCTCCTACTACACATGTTTCTCGTAGGGACCTCCCGAGTATTTAGGTGGCAAACCCAGAGCTTCTAGGTGACTTGAGTCGACATCCCTCGATGTATTTGCACGCCAACGAGGTATAAAGTTAGATCTTAATCTTCCTTCTTTCCTATTGATGAGGAGTAAAGGATTCTGATGTCGCTCTGCATTTTATGTAGGTTCCCGACTTTACACAGCCTCGAGGGAACTGGTTCAACATTTACTCCATGTACCAGGCTCTATATCTGACTATAGCGCAATTGTGCATGACTAGGGATTTGGGGCATTCTTTTCCATCCTTTCCCATCGCTGTCCCTTGGGTTACCTCAGGGTATTGTCTGAACGCTGGTTTCACCAGACTCAGTCTCTCCATTTACTGGACTATGAGGTGATGATGACGCTGATGGATTGGCGGTTTATCACAGGTATGGAGTTTGGAGGGGCGCCCGTGCCTTGCACGACGGATATTACCCCCACTGCCGTCAAATCCTTGTTAGGAGTTCCAGCAGAGGCGCTCAAGGGTAGGACTATCCGTTCGGGTCCTTTGAGCATAGATGCTATGAGTGGGCTATGAGAGAGCCCATACCAGCTGATGTCAAAGTTAGGGATCGCATTCTTTGGCGACTATTCCTGATGATCATTAGGGGCTGCTCCATAGCAGATAACTTTTCTACAGTGTCGTTCGCTTTGATCAGCGCCACGTGACATGTAGACCATATTAAAGAGTATGATTGGGGCTCCTACACCTTTGCCTATTTCCTCAGGGGTATGCGTATGCGCTCACAGGGCTGGACCGAGGCTTGGTTAGGATTTTACCCATTTCTGCTGGTAAGTATTTCTCTTGTCATTTATCATGTACAGGTTAAGAGTGTTAACTGACAGCAGATGTTTTGCCTTTGTGTTGGCAGTATTGGGCCTATGAGAGGCTCCCATGTTTACGTCCTATGAGTGTATTAGGGTTGGACACCTATCCACGAGGACGGCGATGACATCATTCCATACTGGCGGAGGTCCCCGTAGCTGAGGGTTTAACTCGTTGTCGCCTATAGTTCAAGTTGTTGACAGCGGATGTCATCATATAGATTCCATATTCTGGGGAGCAATTGGCCATTGGATTTGAGGATGGGTACCCGACTGGTGTCGAGTATGTTATTTCCACCCGCAGGGTTCCTCTCTTCATGGATGGAGGATGGGAGCTCTATTTAGGAGAGCGTGCTATTAGGAGCACAACAAGAGAGATCTGTGTACCGATCTTGCCTCCTACCAGGCGTTATTGGTATGTGTCGCAGTCACCCATCATTGATATCCCATTGTTGAGTGTTGACGGTTTTTCATTGTCAGAGGGTCCCTGTACTTAGGATGTATTCCAGCATTGGTAGATCCCTTGTACTATTGAAGCCCAGACCCGCGCCACTCAGTTCATGGGGGATATGGTTTCAGGATCCGTGATGATGACAGATTGGTTGGCCTGTGTCCGAGATCCGACTCATGTGACACAGAATGACAGCTTGATCTAGCAACTGGACCGGTCACATTTCTTTATCTGGCATTTGGGTAGAGATCCGGTAGAGGCAGATTTATTTGATCCTTCCAGCACAGGAACTGGCCCATCAGATGACCCATTTGGCTTTACCGACGCAGATCCTCTGTAACAACCCGATATTTTCTATATAAATAAATCAGAAATTTTGCGTATAATTTTTTTTTTATATATTTTAAGGATGAGGATTTGTACAAGATAAGATGTATATGTATTTATGTGATAAATAAACATATATTTATTACATGAATATTTACAAATAATTTTATTTTAGAGTTATTGATTATTATAAAGTATATTCTTATAATAATTAATTTTATGGTAAAAATGTTTTTATTAATTATTTTCTATGAAAATATAGTTATATATTATTTAAATAATATATGAAATGATTTTTAAAATAACTATAATAATTATTATATTATATGAATTTTAGTACAGATTATTAAGTTAATTATTTTATCTTAATTATTAAGGTTAAATATGAAAGAATAAATCAGATATAGAATCCAAACCCTAATTATTAATTTTTATCAAGGAATGAGAATAATAATATAATATTAATTATATTTTGATTTTTCTCTGCTATAAATATGTACTATATGTACGTATTGAGGATGGTTGGTCAATTATGGTGTTTATTGTCAAAACTCTAGTTTTACTATGGGAAATCCTAATTTGAAAATCAATTGTGAGTTTAATACTATTATATAACTGTGTTATATGATTTATGTTGTGTATTATATAATAATTTGATTAATTAGGTAAATCCTAATTAAAATCTAGAAACCCTAATTAATGTTTAGAAAATCCTAATTATAAAACCCTAATTTTGGAAATGAGAAACCCTAATTTGAAACTCAAATTAGAGTTCGGGATTGGTTGTAATCGTGATTGTAGTGCCCTGAAATCCGGTCTACTTTCACATATGGATTCTGTGCGTCACGGTCCCACTTCTTACCAATCATATGTCATTATATAGTTAAATATAACAACATATATTCTCAAATCCCAGGTTCTGGAACCCATAAAACCTCTTTCATTACAAATAATGATAATTATATTATTCTTTACACCTTGCAGCAGTGACTTTCATCCGCCACCAAGGATACATAACTGTTCATTAAACTAGTCTACAACTTAATTCTAACATTCTATATTACAAGTCTTCACTTGATCTTCATGCACATTCACATACTGAATGACACTTCGTCTGGATACCGATCAACTTGATCTTTACGGGATCCTTAAGTTTTTTCTGATGTCGTTCGCTAAAAATATTCTTCATTTAAAGCAAGTGTGAGCATTCAATTGCCCAGCAAGTTATAACAATTGAACTAACAACTTCAAGTGTTTAAACATTCTTCAGAACTTCGATAACCGAACAAAGGTTATGAAGCAGCTTAAATAATAGGAATACTCTCGATTCCTATCATCTTACAACATTCATCACATACTCTTTACACTACGTTCATTCTTCTACCTTTTTCCATATATATCCTGTTTGGATAGAATCATTAGCACAGACTTAACAATAACGGTTCATGTATAAACAGAACATACTTGTATTGAACAGTTTAATCACATAACAGTTCACCTCATAGAAACACCGAAGTGTCCACATTGTGGCATAAGGCCTCAGACGTTCTATCACTTTGTACAAATATCACACATTCGTACACATACAGAACTTCTCAAGTCCAACATTTGAGAAGTCAAGAAACTAGCATTCATATAAAATATGAATGAAGTTAGGAAAACTTGCCTTACGCACAGCTACAGCTTACGCTGAACTGCTCATTTCCAAATCCCTATATAACACATAAGGAAATAACACGTACACCAATTAGTCATATACTTGACTTACGCATTGGTTTACTTAACTTTACTTCTTAAGGTTCGCGTTCTTGTAATTTAGGCTTACGCGACTAACTTTCATTACCAGTTTATGGCTTTATGACATACGGAGATGTCTTATTCATACATTTATCATCTTGGATGATTTACATTCTTATCTTCTCTTATAACTCTCCTAGGACTCAGCACACATCGTGTCTCTGGTAGTAGTCCATATGGTACTCTAAGTGGTTTCCCACAAACAACCAACAAACAAGTTCCCGTCTCATCTACACTACCCACACAGTGAGTTAGATCGGTAGCCAATTTTGTATATACCTTCGCTCGCTGAAGGAATTGTTCAGCCCAGCTCCCATATGTCAACCATCAAAGGTTACGATTGTACCACAACCTAACTTCTCTTAACTTATTCGAACCATTAAACTATAATGTTCGTTAAGTCAAATTCATATTCATTATGGCTTTTTGGCAACTAAATACCTTACTTCAGGATTCATTCTCTATCGTCCAAGTCATACAGTCTTTTGTATACTCGAAATGATCATTCAATGTCAATACTATGAGGTCAAAGCGATAAACATTTCATATTAACTTATTCATACCTTATAAAGTCTGATTCCTTCAACTCGGAACGTTGTCCCAGTTATACTTATTAACTCGGCTTCTTAACGTTATACGTTATTATCTTTAACTCAGTTTATTCACCGTTCACGGTAGTCTTCATTACCTTGTGGTCAAACAATACACGGAGTGTAGGTTCTGCCCGTTTAATAATCACGTACACTCAACCCTTACGTTGGCTAAAGTGTTTAACACTTACCTTTCATTCTAACATTCTCTATCCGACTCACCCTCGGACTTTCATTACTCTTATTTACTGTTTGCTACGGCTTTTTACGATAATTCATATCTTACTTACTACTTTCGTCAACGTCCAAGTTATACAACCATTATACACTTAGAACGTTCGTCCAACTCGAATACGATTCACGAGGATCATTTACATATTCAACGTTCATATTACTCGTCTCTTAATCTCTCATTCAACCTTTACTCAAGGTCTCAATTGCTTCTCGTTATTCATCTCATGAACCCCATGTTCAGTATTCTTTCTTAATGTCGAAGCCATACGGTTCGTTGTATGCTAAGACCGATCGTTCATCGCAACAACGTTGCGTTCACAGCGTCTAATTCCTTACACTTATCTCTCCTTACCATGACATAACATTGGAATGTTATTCATTACCTTCGTCACTCAACGTCTAAGGAATCACAATCATAGCAATCCCTCATGTTCGTTCATCCCGACTACGGTCCCCGGATATCGGTTACGTAATCTAGCGCTTACATTCTCTATTTTTTAATCTCGTTTAAATCTTGCCGTTCAACCTTCACTACAGGTTTAACACACTTACTTAAGTGTTACATTACTTGAACTACATGTTCATACTTATTTCTCGCACATCCTCCTGTAATTGAGAAATAAAAATCTCATTTTTGGGCATTGCCCTGCACCGGCGCTGCGGCGCCGTGCCCCTTCCTTTCTCTCACGCTGCGGCGCGACCTACGTCTCTATCTTCCCTTGGTCTGGCGCTATGGCGCCAAACCCTTCATTATCTCTCACGCTACGGGGCCAACTAACAGTACCTGAGGCTCCGAGCTCGCGCTACGGTGCCACTTCTCAAAGCTCAGTCGGCGCTGCGGCGCCGCGGCGCCGAGCCTAAACCCTAGAAATTTTTCTAAGTGTTGCATTAAGTTTGAGACGCGTACTTTACGATCTCATAACTTCTTCGTTATAACTCAGAACGAGGCTGTTCCAAAGCCATTCTCTTACTTCTCTTATGTACTTCAATACACCCTAGACAAAACTTTGCTCTAAATCCGTTAACGTGCCATTCGATTTGCTTAATCTTCACCCTTTGTTCATTTTTACGCTTTTAGCGTTCTTCGTTCGTTCGTTCGTAATTCGGTCACCCGAACTCGGAACTCGTTCGTTCTTGGTCTACGACTCATGTTTTCTATATTCTCTTACATTCTTATGAAACCCTACACGTTCGGGTCCATTTACTAACTTCCTAATTCTCATTCATCACTTACAAAATTTCGCCATAACTTCGTTATAGCTACGTTTTAATCCGTTCTTCATGAACGTTTCTTCCGTTCCTAACCAAGCAATATGCAACTAACTTATACGTGATGGTTTTAATCTTGTCCATCAACAACAATTATCCTACGATGGTTTTAAACTTGTCCATCAACAACAATTATCCTACGATGGTTTTAAATTTGTCCATCAACAACGTTCTTCGTGTTCTTCGTTCGTTCTTCATTTTAATCGATATTTTGGATTACGATTCTACTTTTTCTTGGAATTTGATGTTATAGAACACCATTCCTTACTTAATTCATCTGCTCATTCATAATATTCGTTTGGATCGCTCAAAATCCTCACGAATCTTATACTTCCTTAAGAAATTTATAAACTAAATTTCTAATTCTTATTTCTTTATTTTCTCATGATTTCAACCATATGAAATCATTTCTAACATTAACCACTCTTTATTGTCGTTAAGCTATGTTTTTGAACATAAAAACTTAAAGAAAAAATATTAGAAGAACTAGGGTGCGGATTACCGTTCTTCTTTATTCTTCTTCCGTTATACAAAGCCGACAATTTGCAAGCTTTTCTATTTCACGATCACTTTTGATCCGAGCCTTCATGCTCAATCTCTTCCTTCTCCCTCTTCATCCGAGCTCTCTCTCTCTCTCTCTCTCTCTCTCAAGTTATAGGATTTTCAAAATCCTAAAAAATGAAATCTAGCTTCCTATTTATAGAAAACCAAAGCTTAGGGCAATTTGGTCATTTCGCCCCCACCTCCTCCAACACTTAGCCACCAAGTAAATTTGGCCTCCACCCTTACTTGGTGGCCAAGTGGTCGGCCAACATGCCCATGGTTCATCCATTGGGTTGCCCCAATTATTATTACCCATATGTTCACCCATCGGTTCGATTCGCGGATTCTTTTCTTGGTTTGGGCCTTAACCTTAATTCTTATTGCGCTTATCTTGGGCTTGATTTCAAAAATCATTGGGCTTGACATAATCCAAGTCCAATTGGATTCTACAAAGTCCATGAACTCAAAAGTCCATTAAGACTTAGTCGTATTCTACACATTCCATTCTCGTATTCTCGTATTCTGTTCGTATATCATTCGTACGATATTCGTATTATACGTCGTACTAATATTCGTACTATACTTGTATAATAACTAGTATTATACTCGTATCTCTCACGCATAATAACCCTAGTTATTATACATACTCATAATATTCTCGAAATTCACTTTTCTTAACCCTTAGGTTTTACGTCCGCAGGCAAAAACTTCGTTTTTGCCAGAGCTAAAATATTATTGAATATTCCATCATGTCTCAACATTTTACGTAATCATTAACTTCTCAGAATTTCAAAATAAAACTCTGAGCAGAAACTAATGAATAGTGTCTATTTCGTCTTTTTCCCTGAAGATATTTTTGTTCTCGGAAAACTTTCATTTTCATCTTGAAAATTCTTACTCGCTTAAACTAGCTTGTAGCCAGAATACTCCCGACTTATAATCATCCTAGGTCATAGAACGATTAATAAACACTTAGCACAGAATAGTATTAATAAAAATTTATTTTATTAATAACTAATTCTTTAAACCTAAATTCTGGATAATCTAAAATTCCAGGTTGTTACATTCTTCCCTCCTTATAAAAATTCCGTCCTCGGAATTTCTTAAAACCAAACCCTTACCCTGGTTCTCACATTCTTCCCTTCTTCACAGAATTTCGTCTTCGAAATTTTTAGCTTACTCTTCTTTTCAACTTCTCTTCAAAGATGTTCTTATCTTTCCATCATTCCAACCTCCATAACCTATCAAGAATCATGAAGTAGAAGGAATAGCGAGGAATATAAAATATCCTTTAAAATATCTCATACTTTTGTTGAGGGGTCAAATTAATCATGAACTCTTTACTAGGTTAAACAGCCTTTCGCCGTAAACCTTTCTTTCCACGGTAAGTTTACAAACACAAAGAAGGTAAACTACATCTTTCCATACGTAGGTGATCAACCCATCGTATTTCCCCATTTCGGGGTATGTTCACCTCAGATTTAATACCAAAACTTTGGATATTTCTTAAAACATTCTTCTAGTCAAATCAATTGACATCGACTACTTCTTTAAATTCTTTTCGCAATCCATCAAAACGTTTTATGACGCCATGATACCGTACTCTTCACAGTACATTGAGGACTTCGTCAGTTTATGACTTCGTCATTATACATCTTACCATCCCACTAGGTTCAATTGCATTAACAACTCCATCTTTTTACCATCCTGGCAATAAATGCACTGATGATATAAAATTCATTTTGATATTTCAAATCAACTTCTGTCTAGCCGAAGCAATTGGCATAGACATAAAAAGAATAGCTCTTTTAAAATCCATTGGTTCCAAAAGTTGAACCAATTCTTTCTTTTTCAAAATGCACATTTCAACACGATTTGAATAAACTTCGAAATCTAGCATAGCTAGAGGATTTGGAATATCCTATTCTCTATCTTCCTTCATTGTCTTACTACGACAATACTTAAACTTCTGTAGCACCTTCAATTCTAGGTCTACTGAAAATACTTCATTTTCAATCTAAACATCTCTATACTTTAATACAGTCCATCAAATTACCACACATTATGAGTTCAGGAACTTTCCATAATAGTATGAGCATAAGAACATCCAGACAGACCTTAGGCATCCATTCACTGAGACGTTCGAAAACATGCCATATTATTATGAGTCACGAACTTACCATAAGTATGAGTTTCAAGAACTCGCACCTACCTTATCGTTCTCTACCTATCAAGTAGATACATGAGAAAAGATTCACCTTCTCGTCATATACATCTTAATATCACAACCAATTCCAATGATTATCACTGTAATAAACTGAGTAGTTGTTACACCAAGCACAAACCTCTGCCCATACAAAGGTTCATATAACTCAGCCATCACATGAGTCCTCAATTGAAATCTTACAACTTCTAAATTTCTCTTTTTTTAATACGAATTTTCTTTAATTCGTATGCTATCCTTTACAACTCAATTTGAGTTCTTCTTCCCGTACTACTTCGTAGAACCATTCATTCATAGCATTAGCTATAAATCATTCATCGTTTAACAGCTCATCTATTACTACGATTTACTATGATCACGTGGTGATCTTCTTCCTTAATTGTTTAACTCAACGATTTTCTTATTCTTCTCTCTACGATTATAGTCTTAGGTACGCATACCTAAAAGTTATAACCTATAGCTCTGATACCACTCTATAACGCCCCGAAATCCGGTCTACATTCACATCCAGATTCCGTGTGTCACGGTCCCACTTCTTACCGATCATACGTCATTATATAGTTAAATATATCAACATATATTCTCAAATCCCATGTTCTGGAACCCATAAAACCTCTTTCATTACAAATAATGATAATTACATTATTCTTTACATCTTGCACAAGTGACTTTCATCCACCACCAATGATACATAACTGTTCATTAAACTAGTCTATAGCTTAATTCTAACATTCTATATTACAAGTATTCACTTGATCTTCACGAACATTCACATACTAAATGTCACTTCGTCTGGATACCGATCAGCTTGATCTTTACGGGATCCTTAAGTTCTTTCTAACGTCGTTCGCTGAAAATATTTTTCATTTAAAGATACTGTGAGCATTTAATTGCCCAGCAAGTCATAACAGTTGAATAAACAACTTCAAGAGTTTAAACATTCTTCAGAACTTCGATAACCGAATAAAGGTTATGAAGAAGCTTAAATAATAGGAATACTCTCGATTCCTATCATCTTACAACATTCATCACATACTTTTTACACTACATTCATTCTTTTACCTTTTTTCCATACATATCATGTCTGGCTATAATCATTAGCACAGACTTAACAATAACGGTTCATGTATAAACAGAACATACTTGTATTGAACAATTCAATCACAGAACAGTTCACCTCATAGAAACACCAAAGTGTCCACATTGTGGCACAAGGCCTCATACGTTCTATCACTTCGTACGAATATCACACATTCGCACACATACAGAACTTCTCAAATCCAACATTTGAGAAGTCAAGAAACTAGCATTCATATAAAATATGAATGAAGTTAGGAAAACTTGCCTTACGCACATCTACAGCTTACGCTGAACTGCTCATTTCCAAATTCCTATATAACACATAAGGAAATAACACGTACACCAATTAGTAATATACTTGACTTACGCATTGGTTTACTTAACTTTACTTCTTAAGGTTCGCGTTCTTGTAATTTAAGCTTACGCGACTAAATTTCATTACCAGTTTACGGCTTTATGACATACGGAGATGTCTTATTCATACATTTATCATCTTGGATGATTTACATTGTTATCTTCTTCTTATAACTCTCCTAGGACTCAGCACACATCGTGTCTCTAATAGTAGTCCATATAGTACTTTGAGTGATTTTCCACAAATAACCAACAAACAAGTTCCCGTCTCATCTACACTGCCTACACAGTGAGTTAGATCGGTTACCAGTTTTGCATATACCTTCACTCTCTGAAGGAATTGTTCAGCCCAGCTCCCATATGTCAACCATCAAAGGTTACGATTGTACCATAACCTAACTTCTCTTAACTTATCCGAACTATTAAACTATAATGTTCGTTAAGTCAAATTCATATTCCTTATGGCTTTCTGGCAACTAAATGCCGTACCTCAGGATTCATTCTCTATAGTCCAAGTCATACAGTGTTTTGTATACTCGAAATGATCATTCAATGTCAGTACTATAAGTTCAAAGCGTTAAACATTTCATATTAACTTATCCATACCTTACAAAGTCCGATTCCTTCAACTCGGAACGTTGTCCCAGTTATACTTATTAACTCGGCTTCTTAACGTTATACGTTATTATCTTTAACTCAGTTTCTTCACCGTTCACGGTAGTCTTCATTACCTTGTGGTCAAACAATACACGGAGTGTAGGTTCTGCCCGTTTAATAATCACGTACACTCAACCCTTACGTTGGCTAAAGTGTTTAACACTTACCTTTCATTCTAACATTCTCTATCCGACTCACCCTCGGACTTTCATTACTCTTATTTACTGTTTGCTACGGCTTTTTACGATAATTCATATCTTACTTACTACTTTCGTTAACGTCCAAGTTATACAACCATTGTACACTTAGGATGTTCGTCCAACTCGAATACGATTCACGAGGATCGTTTACACATTCAACGTTCATATTACTCGTCTCTTAATCTCTCATTCAACCTTTACTCAAGGTTTCAATTGCTTATTCGTTATTCATCCCATGAACCCCGTGTTCATTATTCTTTCTTAATGTCGAAGCCATACGGTTCGTTATATGCTAAGACCGATCGTTCATCGCAACAGCATTGCATTCACAGCGTCTAAACGCCTTACACTTATCTCTTCTTACCATGACATAACATCGGAATGTTATTCATTACCTTCGTCACTCAACGTCTAAGGAATCCCAATCATAGCAATCTCTCACATTCGTTTATCCCGACTACGGTCCCCGGATATCGGTTACGTAATCTAGCGCTTACATTCTCTATCTTTTAATGTCGTTTAAATCTTTCCGTTCAACCTTCACTATAGGTTTAACACAGTTACTTAAGTGTTACATTACTTGAACTACATGTTCATACTTCTTTCTTGCATTTCCTCCAGTAATTGAGAAATAAAAATCTCATTTTTGGGCATTGCCCTGCACCGGCGCTGCGGCGTCGTGCCCCTTCCTTTCTCTCACGCTGCGGCGCGACCTACGTCTCTATCTTCCCTTGGTCTGGCGCTATGGCGCCAAACCCTTCATTATCTCTCACGCTACGGGGCCAACTAACAGTACCTGAGGCTCCGAGCTCGCACTGTGGCGCCACTTCTCAAAGCTCAACCGGCGCTGCGGCACCGAGCCTAAACCCTAGAAATTTTTCTAAATGTTGCATTAAGTTTGAGACGCGTACTTTACGATCTCATAACTTCTTCGTTATAACTCGGAACGAGGCTGTTCCAAAGCCATTCACTTCCTTATCTTACGTACTTCAATACCCCCTAGACAGAACTTTGTTCTGAATCCGTTAACATGCCATTCGATTGGCTTAATCTTCACCCTTTGTTCATTTTTACGCTTTTAACGTTCTTCGCTCGTTCGTCCGTAATTCAGTCATCCGAACTTGGAACTCGTTCGTTCTTGAGTCTACGACTCATGTTTTCTATATTCTCTTAAATTCTTATGAAACCCTACATGTTCGGGTCCATTTACTAACTTCCTAAATCTCAGTCATCACTTACAAAATTTCGCCATAACTTTGTTATAGCTACGTTTTAATCCGTTCTTCATGAACGTTTCTTCCGTTCCTAACCAAGCAATATGCAACTAACTTATACGCGATAGTTTTAAGCTTGTCCATCAACAACAATTATCCTATGATGGTTTTAAACTTGTCCATCAACAACAATTATCCTACGATGGTTTTAAATTTGTCCATAAACAACGTTCTTCGTGTTCTTCGTTCGTTCTTCATTTTAATCGATATTTTGGATTACGATTCAACTTTTTCTTGGAATTTGATGTTATAGAACACCATTCCTTACTTAATTCATCTACTCATTCATAATATTCGTTCGGATTGCTCAAAATTCTCACGGATCTTATACTTCCTTAAGAAATTTATAAACTAAATTTCTAATTCGTATTTCTTCATTTTCTCATGGTTTCAACCATATAAAATCATTTCTAACATTATCCTCTCTCTATTCTCATTAAGCTATGTTTTTTAACATAAAAACTTAAAGAAAAAATATTAGAAGAACAAGGGTTCGGATTACCGTTCTTCTTTATTCTTCTTCCGTTATACAAAGCCGGCAATTTGCAAGCTTTTCTATTTCACGATCACTTTTGATCCGAGCCTTCATGCTCAATTTCTTCCTTCTCCCTCTTCATCCGAGCTCTCTCTCTCTCTCTCTCTCTCTCTCTCTCAAGTTATAGGATTTTCTAAATCCTAAAAAATGAAATCTACCTTCTTATTTATAGAAAACCAAAGCATAGGGCAATTTGGTCATTTCGCCCCCATCTCCTTACTATTCCCACGTCCTCCAACACTTAGCCACCAAGTAAACTTGGCCTCCACCCTTACTTGGTGGCCAAGTGGCTAGCCTACTTGCCCATAGGTCATCCCATGGGTTGCCCCAATGGTTATTACCCATCCGTTTACCCATCGGTTCGATCCGCAGTTTCTTTTCTTGGTTTGGGCCTTAACCCTAATTCTTACTGGACTTATCTTGAGCTTGATTTCACAAATCATTGGGCTTGACATAATCCAAGTCCAATTGGATTCTACAAAGTTCATGAACTCAAAGTCCATTAAGACTTAGTCGTATTCTACACATTCCATTCTCGTATTCTCGTATTCTGTTCGTATATCGTTCGTACGATATTCATATTATACGTCGTACTAATCTTCGTACTATACTCGTATAATAACTAGTATTATACTCGTATCTCTCACGTATAATAACCCTAGTTATTATACATACTCATAATATTCTCAGAATTCACTTTTCCTAACCCTTAGGTTTTACGTCCGCAGGCGAAAACTTCATTTTTGCTATAACTGAAATATTATTGAATATTCCATCACGTCTCAACATTTTACGTAATCGTTAACTTCTCAAAATTTTAAAATAAAACTCCGAGCAGAAACTGATGAATAGTGCATATTTCGTCTTTTTTCCCAGAAATATTTTTATTCCCGGAAAACTTTCATTTTCGTCTTGAAAATTCTTACTCGCTTAAACTAGCTCGTAGCCAGAATACTCCCGACTTATAATCATCCTAGGTCATAGAACGATTAATAAACACTTAGCACAGAATAGTATTAATAAAAATTCATTTTATTAATAACTAATTCTTTAAACCTAAATTCTGGATAATCCAAAATTCCAGGTTGTTACAATGATAAGGTGATTAATTTACAAGTATTAGAATTATAATTGTTAATTAGGAAAACCCTAATAAATTTTGGAAATCCTAATTAACTAGAAACCCCAATTCTTAAATTTGTAACCCTAATTTGTTAAGTGTAATCTAACTGCTAATTAGTGATATTAAACCCTAATGTTCTTGTATAATGTAATTAGAAAATCTAATCTAATTAAGGAAACCCTAATTAAAAATTTTAGAAACTAAAATTTGTTATTATTTTATTTTATTTTTTTGTGTGCAAACCCTAGTGGGAAAAAATTCTATAATTGGTGCTAAACCTTAGGGTTAAACCCTAGGGGTTTGACAAGTTTACATTTAAGCCATTAAAATAGCAAGCGAATTGACCATATTGCCCTTTGTACATGAATGAAGCTAGTATAGGTTTTGACAATAGGGGAAGTTGGTGACCAAATCGAACAACCCCATGTGATGAAAAATGACAGCAACAAGTCTTTACATCAGCCATACATGCACCATACACTTTTATAAATAGATCAAGAAAGAAAGAAAGTCCCATTTTAGCTTATTTTTGCACAAACACATATCCAAGAGTTCCTCCCACTAAAACCCACGAATTTATATAGTTTATCAGTCACAAAAACCAGCCCCACTAACATCATAACAAAATCAGAAGCTCAGAATCAGAAGATCAAAGTGAGGTATAAAAACCCACCCTAGAAAATCTGATCTTGATCTACATGTTAGATGTTATGATTGAGTGTTAAAACATGTTGGTTATAGTATATAATGATGCTCTGGGTTGCTAGATGTTAGATCCATAACATCTAGAGGCTCAGATTTGAAATTTTACAAAATCTGGAAAAAGTTTGATTTGTGATCTGACAATGAATGTCAGTGGCTGTAGATCTCTGCATGTTTTTAATTTTTAATGTTTTAAAGTTGTAATATGTTGTAATGTATTCTTTAATCTGGAAGTGGAACCACTCTGATTATATGTCAACATCGTGAGTTATACTTGCTCAAAACCCGTTGAACGGGCATGACCAGAGGAAATCTGGGTAACCCAGATAGTAGTTTGCAGCGTCTGACATGATTTGCTAAGCATTAGATCTGACAGTACTTTGATGTTCTATTATGGATCTTGAGTTTACGTTTTAGTATGTTATATTAACTTTATATTCATGCTTTTATAACCTCTATATATCAAATATACTGGATTCGGTGACCGGTCAAAGTAGCTCAGTTGATCACAGTTCACGTTTTCTTGGTAACCCAGAAAACTTTTGAACGTGTCCTCTGACATAGTTTGACCGTACATGATTTGGCTATTCTCTTGTTGTTATGATTATTAGATGTAATAGATCTGTTCATGTGTAAGTTGTCTACATACTGGAAGCCTTAAATCACTAAAGTGTTACATGAGAAACAAGTTGTGGAAGCCCAAAGTAGGCTAGTCAAACTGCTCTTCATTTCTGGATAACCCAGAAAATGAAGAACAACTCTGACGGCTTGTTCAAGGCCTCAGATCTTGTTCTGTATTGATGTTTAGACTTGAATAGTAATCGAATCATGTTCTATGATAATTTGACTACACAGCCCGGCGTCTAGAACACTTTAAACATGAATAGATTGCACGATATAAGACCAACAAAGTCGTTGACCGGCCATGACTTCATGTTTCTGGGCAGCCCAGAACATGAAGAACATGCCTGACAGGTAGTTTGATGGCCTATAACTTACAATTGTGATGTTGTTTGACCCTTTTAATAGTTGATTCTTGTAGTGCTACATCAGTACTACAAGATCAAGGTATTAGCTTGCCTAGAAACACATTAAACACTGATTTAAATCTTGGTCAAACGAGGCATCTCGAAACTGGCTATGAATGTTCTTTAGAACTCAAAAACACCTAAGGCGACGGTTTCTGTCGCCAAAGGGCTTTAGCGACAGACTTAATTAAAATTAATTAAATTAATTTCTGAAAATTATTTAAAAATAGTATTTAATTTCCGAAAAATACAAAAATTATTTTAAAAATTATTTTAAGTTATAAAAATTAACTTTTAATAATTTGAAATAGTTTCTATAAATATTAGTATTTATTTAAATATTATTGATAATTAATTTAAATATTAAATGCATTAAATAAATTAATTAAAAATAATTTTATTGTATTAAAAATCATTTTAAATGATAATAAGATATTTAAAAATATTTTAAGTTATAAAATATAACTTTTAATATTTTAAAGCAAATGTCATTAATTATTTACTATTAATGATATTAAAGTTATTTAATAATTATATTAAATAATTTAGTTTAAAAATGATTTTAATATTATAAAAATTATTTTAAATGAAAATAAAGTGTTTAAAGATATTTTAAGTTATAAAACATAACTTTTAATATTTAAAGGATAATTTCATTAATAATTAATATTAATGATTATTAACTTATTATTAAAAGATATTAAATTTATTTAATAATTATATTAAATAAATAGTTTAAAAATTATTTTATTAATTTAAAAATCATTTAAAAAGGAAATAAATGAATTAAAAATATTTGAAGTTATACTTAATGACTTTTAATATTTTGATAAATAGTACTTTAATATTTAAATATTAATGGTAATTATTTAAAAATTATTTTAATTGTTTAAAAATCATTTAAGGGTAATCTTAATATTTTAAAAGTATTTTGAGTTATTATAAATAACTTTAACATTTTGGAAATAATTTCATTAATAGTTTAATATTAATGATAATAGAATTGTTTAATATTTAAATCATTTAAAAATGATTCCATTGTTTGAAAATTCATGATATATTATAATAAATATTTTAAAATTATTATAAGTCATTTAAAAATAATATGACTGATACTTATGGATATTGAGTTACAGAATAGAGTCGTAGACTCGATAATTACCAGATAAAGTCGTCGGTAGACCGACATGTTTCAGGAATTGATCTGGACTTAGATAATTTAATTAGATTTGTGTTTATTTGTGATTCAATGGTTGTTAAACATACGTGACCATGTGATTATGTTATGTGTTGATTGCAATAAGTAATGTATGTGTTATAATATGATATTCTAATCAGTAAAATGATCTTATTACTGATAGGTGGTTATATAAAAGATAAAACTACGTTGAAAATTGTAAGCAGCGCATCAGGCAAGTATCTTATATTTGCATTTTTTTATGCAATGGACATGAGTAAGAATATTTATGAAATATATTATTACTGTACATATTATTAACTTTATATTATATACGCTCATTGATTATCAACATGTTAGTATATGGTAATTCAGATATATATATATATATATATATATATATATATATATATATATATATATATATATATATATATATTGAATTATAGAGTATTGTTGAACAAGATAAAACCTTTGATTTGGAACTCAGACAAGTATGAACATCTCTACACGGGAAAACTTTTATGCGCCCAAGGCGGACAGAGTGAACGATACCCTCGTTCTTGCATGTAGTATTGATCAATGCAGGGTACAACGGGCTAATCACCCCCGTGCCTGTAAGTTATGACTGTTTGCAGATGAATTTCTGTTTAACCTTTTCGAAAAATAAAAACAATGTTCATAATATGTCACCTTAACTCTATTTATAGTCATTATGTAGTTTCAAAAAATTGAAAGAGGGTTGTTATGTTATTATTATCGGTATAGATACTTCACAACTATTGATCTGTTGTAGAAGGGTAGTATAAAGAAAATATTTAAATTCTTTCAGCTTATATATATATATATATATATATATATATATATATATATATATATATATATATATATATATATATATATATATATAATTGTTATTACTTACTGGGCACTCAAATGCTCATCCTTGATTAATGTAAATGTTTTCAGCCAAGTGTGAAGAACCAGAAAGCTCATGCAGAAATAAAGAAAAAGGAAAGCTAACCAAATAAGATTTGTGGTAGTTATGTAATAGTTTGATATTATTATTAAGATAATTATATATATTATCTATTATAGGTTGTAATGAATGTTTAAAGGTTACGTACTTGAGATTCAGACTCTGATAAATATGTAAATTAAGTTGATCTTTATATTAATGTTATTATTATTAGTATTATTCCGCTCATAGAAATGGTATCGTGAAGTACTGAGTTCGGGTTTCAAGTACACAGATTTGGGGGCTTTACAGGTTGGTATCAGAGATTAGGGTTAAAAACCTTAGGTGGGTTAGACCTTAGGCTATAACCTTAGAACAGAGGGAAACGTTGAAAATATAAATAAATCATTTAGAGTTTAAAAAGAGATGAATTGAATAAATTCATCGTCAAACAAAATAAAAGATAACTTATATAAAACTATTAATTGCTATGTGTATATACTATATACTAATCAGGATAATTTATGCGCGTAGATGTCTGGTGGAAAAGGCTTGTTATATGCTTATAGCATGAAGAAGAATCAAACCCATACATCTGAGCTGATATCGAAGCCAATAGCTAAAATAGAAGCTCACGATAAAAATAACTCAGACGAGGTGGCTATTATTAAAAATGTAGTATCAGATCCAGAAATGGTGGAGCTGACAGATAGTGATTCAGACACTAAAGTTGAAGCTGATCAAGCATCAACGGAGGTGCAGGATCTGAGGAACAAAGTTTCTTCTCTGAAAAGGCTGTGAGAAATAGAAAATCTATTGAATATTTAGTTGCGTCAAGCGTTAATAGAAACAATGGAAGAATAAGATAAGCTTAAAATCTAAATTAATCATATGGGAGCCACAAGCAACACATCGTGTGCAGCTTCGAGCAAGAAGGGGAAAAGAAAGATAGAAGACCATAACTTAGGAAAATTCGATAAGAAGAAGGTGAAAAGAATATGTTATCTTTGGGGTTATGAAGGACATACTACTATGTATTGTCCTGACTACAAACTAGGAGCATGTTTTATCTGTGGGATAGAAGGTCATCAGGTAAAAAGTTTTCCAAGGAAAAAGGCATAGCGAATCGGTAGTATAGATTCTGTGATATATATGTGTTTAATGTAATATGCGTGCTTAATATGTCTGTGTAATATAATATTCTAAAACTTTTGTGTTGGTCAAGGTTGTAAATCCCGACTTTTGTGGTCACAAAGGGATGAATGATGTTTAGAGCAGTTTATGTTATGCTATGTAAAATATTCGTTAATGAATATGAATCTAAATTTGAGAAATGAAACAAGTTTAATATGATAAACTTATGCGATAAGGTTTATAATGTAAGTTAAATTTATGATTTTATTTAATCAGATAATGTCGCCAAGACGTCGAACTCGAAATCAAATGGCAGAAGAATCTGTCAACAACGTTGAGGGACAACAACAAGCAGACCCAATGCAGAACTTCACGAATATGGTAGCACAAGCTATGCAACAAGGGATACCAGTCGCTGGGAATCAGCCGGATAATCGCTTAGTGAACTTCAAAGACTTTAAGGCTGTAGGACCGCCGAAATTCAAAGGTACAATTGACCCTGTTGAAGCCCAAACTTGGGTCAAAGAAATTGAAAAAGCATTCGTGATGGCTAGGGTAGTTGAGGGGCAGAAGACTTCTTTTGCCACCTACATGATGAAGGGTGAGGCAAATTTCTGGTGGGAAGCGAATAAGGCGAGGGCAGGAGCAGGTGTAGTTAATTGGGATAAGTTCAAAACTTTGTTTTTCAAAAACTATTTTTCATCTAGTATGTAGGCTAGGATGGAGGTGAAATTTTTAGAGTTGAAGCAGGAGAATATGACGGTGTTAGAATACGCTGCCAAGTTTAATGATTTAGCTAGGTTTGCCCCGCATCAAGTTGATACAGAGGCTAGAAAAGCAAGAAGGTTTGAGCTGGGATTAAAACCTTGGCTCTATAACAAGGTGGCAGTGATGCAGATTCCTACATTTGCAGCACTCATGGAAAAAGCGATTATAGCTGAGGAGGGAAGTGAGGCCATGAGCCTCTACAACAAGGAGAGGAAGAATAAGGGTAAAACTGAAGGAGCTGGGAAGGTTGGAATTAATAGTGGGAGTAGGAGCGGAGATGGAAAGAGGAAGATGAACAACTTTGGAACTGTGCAGGTAAAACAAGAAGGTACGAAGAAGCAGATGGTGTCGTGTAAGACATGTGGGAAGAACCACTATGGGGAGTGCTTGAAGGGAAAATTTGTTTGCTATAAGTGCGGGCAGGAGGGCCATATCTCTCCCAACTGCCATAATCCTAGGATGAATAGTGGGTGTTTTCTCTGCGGATCGACTGAACACAAGGTGAAAGATTGTCCGAAGAAGAGGGCGGAGGCAGGAAGTGTGAACACGGGCACTGGCAATGGAACTTTAGCAATCACGGGACTTACGTCATCGAGCAAGCCAACAAAATCAACAGCAAGGGTCTACAACATGACTATCCAGGATACGGCGGCAGCTGGCAATGGAACTCCAAGTATTATTCGTATAACTTTTATTTTATTATACATGATTTTCCTATATATAGTAAATTATTTCTAAAGAAATTTTGAGGGAGGAATTTGAGTTCTTTTAGAAATCAAATTTCCGTTTAATTAGAAAGACAAGCTTGATGTGAATAGTTAAAGATCAATTCGATCAAATTATGATCGAGATCTACTTGTAATGATTGTGTATGCTATGTACCCCTGTATGTATGAGTTTTAAAACGGTGATTCCAGGGACGAGATCTTTATAAGGGAGGGTGAATGTAACAACCCGATATTTTCTATATAAATAAATCAGATATTTTGCGTATAAATTTTTTTATATATATTTTAAGGATGCGAATTTGTACAAGATAAGATGTATATGTATTTATGTGATAAATAAAAATATATTTATTACACGAATATTTACAAATAATTTTATTTTAGAGTTATTGATTATTATAAAGTATATTCTTATAATAATTAATTTTATGGTAGAAAGGTTTTTATTAATTATTTTCCATGAAAATATAGTTATATATTACTTAAATAATATATGAAATGATTTGTAGAGTAACTATAATAATTATTCTATTATATGAATTTTAGTACAGATTATTAAGTTAATTATTTTACCTTAATTATTAAGGTTAAACATGAAAGAATAAATCAGATATGGAATCCAAACCCTAATTTTAGATTTTTATCAAAGAACGAGAATAATAATATAATATTAATTATATTTTGATTTTTCAGTGCTATAAATATGTACTGTATATACGTATTGAGGATGGTTGGTCAATTATGGTGTTTAATGTCAAAACTCTAGTTTTACTATGGGAAATCCTAATTTGAAAAACAATTGTGAGTTTAAGACTGTTATATAACTGTGTTATATGATTTATGTTGTGTATTATATAATGATTTGATTAATTAGGTAAACCCTAATTAAAATCTAGAAACCCTAATTAATGTTTAGAAAACTCTAATTATAAAACCCTAATTTTAGAAATGAAAAACCCTAATTTGAAACTCAAATTAGAGTTTGGGATTGATTGTAATCGTGATAAAGTGATTAATTTACAAGTATTAGAATTATAATTGTTAATTAGGAAAATCCTAATAAATTTTGGAAATCCTAATTAACTAGAAACCCTAATTCTTAAATTTGTAACCCTAATTTGTTAAGTGTAATCTAAATGCTAATTAGTGATATTAAACCCTAATATTCTTGTATAATGTAATTAGAAAATCTAATCTAATTAAGGAAACCCTAATTAAAAATTTTAGAAACTAAAATTTGTTATTATTTTATTTTATTTTTTTGTGTGCAAACCCTAGTGGGAAAAAATCCTATAATTGGTGCTAAACCTTAGGGTTAAACCCTAGGGGTTTGACAAGTTTACATTTAAGCCATTAAAATAGCAAGCGAATTGACCATATTGCCCTTTGTACATGAATGAAGCTAGTATAGGTTTTGACAATAGGGGAAGTTGGTGACCAAATCGAACAACCCCATGTGATGAAAAATGACAGCAACAAGTCTTTACATCAGCCATACATGCACCATACACTTTTATAAATAGATCAAGAGAGAAAGAAAGTCCCATTTTAGCTTATTTTTGCACAAACACATATCCAAGAGTTCCTCCCACTAAAACCCACGAATTTATATAGTTTATCAGTCACAAAAACCAGCACCACTAACATCATAACAAAATCAGAAGCTCAGAATCAGAAGATCAAAGTGAGGTATAAAAACCAACCCTAGAAAATTTGATCTTGATCTACATGTTAGATGTTATGATTGAGTGTTAAAACATGTTGGTTATAATATATAATGATGATATAGGTTGCTGGATGTTAGATCCATAACATCTAGAGGCTCAGATTTGAAGTTTGACAATATCTGAAAAAAGTTTGTTTTGTGATATGACAATGAATGTCAGTGGCTGTAGATCTCTGCATGTTTTTGATTTTTAATGTTTTAAAGTTGTAATATGTTGTTATGTGTTCTTTAATCTGGAAGTGGAACCACTCTGATTACATGTCTATATCGTGAGTTATACTTGCTCAAAACCCGTTGACCGGACATGACCAGAGGAAATCTGGGTAACCCAGATAGTAGTTTGCAGCATCTGACATGATTTGCTAAGCATTAGATCTGACAGTACTTTGATGTTCTGTTATTGATCTTGAGTTTACGTTTTAGTATGTTATATTAACTTTATATTCATGCTTTTATAACCTCTATATATCAAATATACTGGATTCGGTGATCGGTCAAAGTAGCTCAGTTGATCACAGTTCACGTTTTCTGGGTAACCCAAAAAACGTTTGAACGTGTCCTCTGACATAGTTTGACCGTACATGATTTGGCTATTCTCTTGTTGTTATGATTATTAGATGTAATAGATCTGTTCATGTGTATGTTGTTTACATACTGGAAGCCTTAAATCACTAAAATGTCACACGAGAAACAAGTAGTGGAAGCCCAAAGTAGGCTAGTTTGCCCTTCATTTCTGGGTAACCCAGAAAATGAAGAACAGCTCTGACAGCTTGTTCAAGGCCTCAGATCTTGTTCTGTATTGATGTTTAGACTTGAATAGTAATCGAATCATGTTCTATGATAATTTGACTACACAGCCCGACGTCTAGAAGACTTTTAACATGAATAGATTGCACGATACAAGACCACCAAAGTCGTTGACCGGCCATGACTTCATGTTTCTGGGTAGCCCAGAACATGAAGAACATGCCTGACAGGTAGTTTGCTGGCCTATAACTTACAATTGTGATGTTGTTTGACCCTTTTAATGGTTGATTCTTGTAGTGCTACATCAGTACTACAAGATCAAGGTATTATTTATTAAATGCATTAAATAAATTAATTAAAAATCATTTTATTATATTAAAAATCATTTTAAATGATAATAAGATATTTAAAAATATTTGAAGTTATAAAATATAACTTTTAATATTTTAAAGCAAATGTCATTAATTATTTACTATTAATTATATTAAAGTTATTTAATAATTATATTAAATAATTTAGTTTAAAAATGATTTTAATATTATAAAAATTATTTTAAATAAAAATAAAGTGTTTAAAGATATTTTAAGTTATAAAACATAACTTTTAATATTTAAAGGATAATTTCATTAATAATTAATATTAATGATTATTAACTTATTATTAAATGATATTAAATTTATTTAATAATTATATTTAATAAATGGTTTAAAAATGGTTTTATTAATTTAAAAATCATTTAAAAAGGAAATAAACGAATTAAAAATATTTTAAGTTATAATTAATGACTTTTAATATTTTGATAAACAGTACTTTAATATTTAAATATTAATGGTAATTATTTAAAAATGATTTTACTTGTTTAAAAATCAATTAAGGGTAATCTTAATACTTTAAAAGTATTTTGAGTTACTGTAAATAACTTTAACATTTTCGAAATGATTTCATTAATAGTTTAATATTAATGATAATAGAATTGATTAATATTTAAATCATTTAAAAATGATTTCAGTGTTTGAAAATTCATGATAAATTATAATAAATATTTTCAAATTATTATAAGTCATTTAAAAATAATATGACTGATACTTAAGGATATTGAGTTATAGAATAGAGTCTTAGACTCGATAATTACTCGATAAAGTCGTCGGTAGACCGACATGTTTTAGGAATTGATCTGGACTTAGATAATTTGATTAGATATGTGTTTATTTGTGATTCAATGGTTATTAAATATATGTGACCATGTGATTAGGTTATGTGCTGACTGCAATAAGCAATGTATGTGTTATAATATGATATTCTAATCAGTAAAATGATCTTATTACTAATAGGTGGTTATATAAAAGATAAAACTAAGTTACAAATTGTAAGTAGCGCATCAGGCAAGTATCTTACTTTTGTATTTTTTTTATGCAATGTACATGAGTAAGAATATTTATGAATTATATTATTATTGTACAGATTATTAATGTGACAACCCCAAAATAGGTCCATTCCACCCAACCCATTCTGAGTCGTCAAATACATGGTACAGAAAACAACTACAACTTTATTATAACAATTGTCGTGCAAAATACAACAACACATGCTGTGAGTTTGAATACAAATATATACCAAATGTGACATTGGACACCATCATGTATCAGCACCTCACAAAGGTACCTTATATAAAGGTACAGTCAAAACTGTTTTAGAAACTAGAATCTTTGGGAAGTGCTCAAGAAAACCTTCGTACATGGGACGCCATGCGTCTAGGTTATGATAGATATCATATGGCCACAGAATTATCCTTGGTTGACCCAATAAACCCCAAAGAAAAACGAGAAGATTACTATCATATTCTTCCCAATGGCGAGTCTTCTCTTGACTTATCATTATCTCCACTGTCTCTAATTGAGAATTATACTTCAAACAAACACCAATATTATATAGGTAGTGCTCGTAGATATACTCAGCAAGTGGATAAGCACAACCCTGTCTTATGATGACACGAGGTTGTATGTCATTAGACATCTTGTATGATAGTGACGAAACACCCTTCCAACGTTGGGTTCGCTTCACCCTAGACGATTCACCAAATATAACTACTAAATGATGACCACCGTTCTATTCCACTGTTAGCCCCGCTCGACCTAGCTACACTCTTATTACCTGAAAAGAATTGTGAACAGAAGGGTGAGCATAACTAGCCCAATAAAGAATATCATGACTAAAGATAAATAAATTATCAATAGTCTTCATCAGTAATAAATCAGAGATTTAGAACATATGGTAGATGATAAAATTTTCAACCATAGTTGCAGCGGAACGAGCAATCCATTAGAAGAGTCAAATACACTATAAAGTCTATTATCTTCTCCATATTAAAAGTCCACCAACAATATTTTATCCCTGTAACATCAATCAACAATTCCTGTCCACATTCATGTGAATAACTCATAATCATATTTATGGTTCTAAATTCCTCTTCTCATCAAGGACAAAGATAATTTTCATCACTTGTCTTTACCTGAAACATCAAAGATCATGGTTATACCAAATCACAGTTCATGTTCATAATCATACTAATAATTTCATCTTTGCACTATGGGCCAAAGATATTCGTCAACAGTTCATCTTTGCACTACTGGTCAAAGATATTCAACAACAGTTCATCCTTGCACTACAGGCCAAAGATATTCAATCAACAGATCATCTTTGCACTACAGGCCAAAGATATTTCTCAACAGTTCATATTTGCACTACAGGCCAAATATATTCATCAACAGTTCATATTTGTACTACAGGCCAAATATATTAATATATCAAAGAAATATATAATCATTTATATAAATAATAATTATAACCATGTTGATCATTTCACCTTTGCACTTAAGCTGAAGATATTCAATTATAAATTCAATGGTCATGATCATACCAGTCAACAATTCAACTTTGCACTACTGGCCAAAGAGAACCCATAGTCATGATCATACTAGAAATCTACCCATCTTTACACTCAAGTCAAAGAGAAATATCATCATTAGGGTTATAAAAATGTTATATATGATAATAAAATTAATATAATCAACATATAGATTTAATCTCAAGAGTAATATTCATAAACCAACTATAATTTGGTTAGAAAAAAGAAACCAATTTTGTCATAAATAGTAACTCGTGAATAGTAACTCATGAATAGTAACTCGTGGATAGTAATTTATAAATAGTAACCCCGACACAAAAAGGTAGAAATTCTACAATAAAATCCATACCAATATTTTGGTATAATGATATTGAAAGAATAATATTTCTTAAGCTTATAAACAATTTATTTTTAATTGTTTACACTTTACTAAATAATGCATTTAATCATCCTAAAATGCTAAACTCATAAAATTTCATTACCAATAACCAAAACCCTCATAAACAATTTGCATATACCTCATATAGGATTCTCAAGCCATAAAATCCTATTTTTCAATTTTCTTACTTCACATAACATATTTAATTCATTTACTCATAACTAATCTATTTTTATGAAAAATACCAAATCAGTTCCAAAAATATTTCTTTTCTAGGATTTAGCAGAATATAATCACATATTGAACATATATTTTTCTCAGAATTTTTAAAACTCATTTACTATTTTTCATATGGCCAAAACCACCGAATATTTAGACATTTATCACAAATTGTACTTTTATTTAAAAATTTTGAAATTCACAGAGTATACTCATATCATATACATGTACTCCCAAAAAAATTTTCATCAATTTTGGAGTTAACCACAAGAAGTTATAAGCAGTTACTTTTAAAATAGTCTTTTCTCATAAAATTCACAACTCTTAATCTATACGTCCAAAAATCATCATTTTTTGACACAATCAATAAAACTCATCAACATATTATTTCAAATTTTTTCAGAATTTTCTGAAGGTCAGAAGAATTACGAACTGAAAAATATAATAACCCTTAAAATCTCTTACTATCCCTTACCTCAAAAGTGCAGTATTTCTAACTGGAATGCAAAGCTGAAGGAAACTTGCACTGAATAGCAACTCTCAAAGTATCTAAATTCTCACAAAATATGCTTCATAATATAGAGAGAGAAAGAGAGAAAGCTTATGTTTCTGGTGTGATTTTTAATTCTAACTTAGCCCTCTATTTATAGGAAAATGTTAGCACGCCGAAGCAGACTTAACCTGTAACCTGATGGCTTTACCTGCTACTATTCCCACCCACCACATTTGAATAAAAATCTCTGCACATTTCTTCACCAACCAAGAGGGGGGCCCACCAATTTTAGAATTTTCCACCAAAATGATTAACTCCGAAAATTCAACAATTTCTGAACCAGTCATCTCGTAAAATTCATAACAAATCATACGTTTATTTTTAATGGTTCAAAATTTGTGGACATATACTCAACTTATATATGTATAACATATCCAAATATTACCACGATCCAATGGTCGAATTAAAAATTATAACCCTTACAAAATATCTCAAAAACCCTGATTTTTAATATCTCCATTCCGACAAAAATACTGATAAAAATCTCAACATTAATTTCTTCATTTATAACCACATAAATAACTCCATCATTTATATCCACATCCAATAAATATTTCCTTATCATATAAATCAATAATTAATTATTCACAAATAATATTACAGAATCACATTTATGACAACCAGGCCGTTCCCAGGAAAGAGGGGACTTTCTAATAAGGATTTCTCCTTACTAGCGCGCAATTAGATGACCAAACCTCTCCTTAGACAGAACTTTCTAGACATTGTCAATAATGTTATCTAATAATATTATTCAAATAATATGAATTATTGATATGATAATGGGAAATACTGTGCAGTGACAATTATTGAATAACAATAATATAAAATTTCAACGTAGCAATTATTGAATCAATAAAATAAAATATTGAACAGTAATTACTGTAACAATTATTGAGTAGTGCCTTCTTACGTAAGGATCAATAATTCAAAAATACTGTGCAATACCGTGTGCTACTGTGCAATAACGCGTATTACTGTATTTTAACCACCGGGTATTCCAACAGTGTTAACGGTAACAACTATGCCGTTATTTGTAAAAACTAAATTTTGTCGTTTTCTTCACCCGACAGTTATTCTGTTATGGGGCCCACAAATGGCTGCACCGTCGTACGAATATTCCCCGACAGAAAGAATATTTTACGACCAAAAGAATATTTCCTGACAACAATGCATATTTTATAACCACTTGTGTATTTTGAAAAAAAATTCATATATCACTCTTAACTTTAACATTTATCAATTTAACCATTTACTGAATAGTAACTATAAGAAAAATTGAATACTTTTATTTCATAAAATTCGGGGTCTTACAATTAACCTTATATTATATACGCTCATTGATTATCAACATGTTAGTATATGGTAATTCAGATATATATATTATGTTCGTTAATTTCTATAAATAGTTATACAAATGTCCCCACTTGGATAATCATTGTATTTAGTCACATGTTGATACACCTTTGTCAATTACCCCTATATATATATATGTTGAATTATGGAGTATTGTTGAACAAGATAAAATCTTTGATTTGGAACTCAGACAAGTATGAACATCTCAACACGGGAAAACTTTTATGCGCCCAAGGCGGACAGAGTGAACGATACCATCGTTCTTGCATGTAGTATTGATCAATGTAGGGTACATCGGGCTGATCACCCCCGTGCCCGTAAGTTATGACGGTTTGTAGATGAATTTCTGTTTAACCTTTTCGAAAAATAAAAATAATGTTCATAATATGTCACCTTAACCCTATTTATAGTCATTATGTAGTTTCAAAAATTTAAAAGAGGGTTGTTATGTTATTATTATTGGTATAGATACTTCACAACTATTGATCTATTGTAGAATGGTAGTATAAAGAAAATATTTAAATTCTTTCAGCTTATATATATATATATATATATATATATATATATATATAATTGTTATTACTTGCTCGACACTCAAATGCTCATCCTTGCTTAATTTAAATGTTTTCAGCCAAGTGTGAAGAACCAGAAAGCTCATGTAGAAACAAAGGAAAAGGAAAGCTAACCAAATAAGATTTGTGGTAGTTATGTAATAGTTTGATATTATTATTAAGATAAAGATATATATTATCTATTATGGGTTGTAATGAATGTTTAAAGGTTACGTACTTGGGATTCAGACTCTGATAAATATGTAAATTAAGTTGATCTTTATATTATTGTTATTATTATTAGTATTATTCCGCTCATAAAAATGGTATCGTGAAGCACCGAGTTTAGGTTTTAAGTACCCGAATTTGGGGGCTTTATATCCTCCTTTGTATAGGCCTGACATCTCTGTTGATAGAGATCCAGTGACTCAGGAGGAGTTACATCAGGTGGACATGATTGATGATGTAGATATTGACACCATTTTCTTCTTCTGATGTGTATTCTCGTTATCTCTTTTGATATGCCTCTTGTTAGATATTGGGTGGCTGTACCCCATTCTTGCTATATCTTTTGATAGGCCTCTATTAGTAGTTGGGCATATGCACCCCCATTTTCCTATATTTTTAGTTGCACAGAGATGATATTTATAGATGATGATGTATTTAGGAATGTATGTACTATCTTCTATTCCCTGCATCATAATGCCATCTATTATCTGTTATGCATGTATCATGTTATGCATATGTATGTATGTCCAGAGACATTCAATATTGACCCCTGGATGGTATTACGATACGGCCCACATAGATGTCTTCTTTGACAGTCAGCCGCATAGATCACACCCTGCCATTATTGGTTGCATCCCGTCTAAGATATTGGTATGATAGTATATCACCCTTAGATAGGGTGACCGTAGATCAGTTGTTACAACATACCATGACCCTTTTGATGTTTCAGGTTCCCGAAGGATTTGTAGAGGGCATGCTGGAGCACTGGGTACCGGAGAGGCAGGTTTTCCAGTTTGGGACCTAGGAGTTGACTCTGACTTTGGAGGAGTATGCACGTTTGACGATGTTGCCACTAGATAAACCTTGTGTGCATATGGCCATTGGTGACATGAGCCGTCAGTTTATGACTCTCACCGGGCTGAGGTGGAGAGTTGAGCAGGATGAGATCACATTCGGCCATGTGGTATCCCAACGTTTTTTGATTGACAGATTTGGCTATGAGGACAACTATGCTCGGTATTCTGGGGATTTCACCATACTAGAGGACCAGTGGCATTTGGCCAGAGTGGATGCATTGCTTCTGTTTGTATTATCATACGTGTACATGCCACGATACATGGATGAGTTGGACATCGGCGTTATTATGGTAGTGAGAGCTCTCAGGAAGGGTCGTACCATTATTCCGATGATCATGGCAGAGACACTGAGGTCGGCCACGTTTTGGAGCACTTACCCTATAGGGGTATTCACAGGTAGTTCAGTCATGTTGTACGTGTGGTTTATGTCACACCTGAGACCGATTGGCACATTTAGACGACACAAGTATTTTTTTCACCAATAAGATAGTTATGTCATATTCATTCCAGCCTACGGAGTGTACAAATCCTGCATCTTGGTCCATATTTTTAGCTGGGATTAGAGATCCGTTCGCTATCTTGCCGTGTTCAGGGATCAGTTCGCCCTATAGTTTCATCACTCATGCTCCGAGGATGGATTATCTCCCTCTGGCTGGTTTGAGGGGCATGACTACCTACCACCCACTGGTCGTGATGTCGAAGTTTGACCAGTTCCAGGACTTCCATCCTTTTGATGAGGCATTAGGTCAACATTTAGCTTCTCGCCACTTATCAGCAGAGGACCAATCTCATGTGTATACTTATTGGGATCAGCGTGAGATAGCTACTTTTTTTGTTAGTCATCCGGGTTATTCGCTAGAGTATTATGCGTGGATGGAGACAGAAACTTCGTCGGCTGTAGTAGTATCCACAGTACCGAGCATTGATTTAGGTGGTGGAGAGCCCATGGAGGACATTGATTTTCACACCGAGGAGGAGCCATTTATTAGGTTGCCAGTAGCTCTCTTAGATTCTCCCAATACTACTAGCACTATCGTGATCCAGCATTCAGCACAGTACTTTGAGCAGAGTCTTTATTTGATGACCTTTGAGAGGGATTAGGCTAGAGCCTTGATGTTGACAGCTCTTGATGGGAGAGATGCAACTCTGTTAGAGAGAGACGAGGCATTAGCTCATAGAGATACCGTTGTTGTTGAGCGGGATGAGGCCATATCAGCTAGAGATGCAGTGATTGTCGAACAGGATGCTGCCTTATCTGATAGGGATGTGGCTATTGCAGACAGTACCACAGTGAGATCCCTAACCACTGGTATGCTTACCGAGATGAGTGCATATATTGATGAGCATCGTGTCACCATGCAGATGGCCTCGAACTTGCTGGCTCGTGTGGCTTTCCTCTCTGAGATTGACCGCACCACAGATGGTCGCCAGTACTCCTACTTAGGAGGAGCCTAGTTAATTCCATCTCTTATGGATTGGTGTTGCTCTTCAAGGAATAATCGCCACTTAGATGGTCGCCGAGTCTCCCGTTTAGATGGGGAGGTCAGGTAATTCCATCCCTTTGGTCTAAAGCCAATGAAATATGGTGGATTGAAGTTTGATCCCAGTACCGTTGACAAGTGTTTGTGTTTTGGTAGGGGGTTATACCAAACCATAAATGGCTGCCTACGTACTCCTATTGAAGAGGAGATCAGGTCTGCGTAGTTCGAACCTGGTGTAAGAGGTTCAATGCTGTATTTGGCAGAAAGGGTGTAGGAATGTTTTTTTTTATTTTTGTAATGAGAAGGGTGTAGTAATGTTTTTGTTATTTTTGTTTTATTGCGACCAAGCCATATAAAATGGTTGCCTACGTACTCTCGTGTATGAAGGAGATCAGGTCGACGTAGTTCGCCCCTCAGGACGAGTTTGAAAAGCTTGATCCCATGTACAGATCAAACTGCGGGGGAACAAGAAAGTTTAATCCTAAGTTCAGGATAAACTGCAGGTGTGAAAAAGTTTGATCTCATGTGTGGGGACAAACTGCAATCGCGAATGGTTCAATCCCTAGGGGGATAACTGAAGTTGTATGAATGGAGTGAAGCCAGGCTGCTGGCTTGAAAAGTGTATTTCCCTGAGGGGCGCAGTGTTGAAAAAAAGTTGTATGTAGTGAAGGGTTAAAGAACCGAAATGACTGGTGATCTGATGATCCAATACCAGGATGTTTGCTTGATGGTAACTTCAGACATAGTATCGTTCATGGTGTCCGAGTTAATGAGTTGTGAAAATTCATCGCCGTTCATTTCCTGCAATCTAAGAGCACCTCCTGTCAATACCTCCTTGACAATAAACGGGTCTCTCTAGGTAGGGGAGAATTTTCCCTTAGACTGATCTTGGTTGTCAATGGTCTTCTTCAAAACCAAGTTGTGTTGTTTAAACTGCCGTAGCCAGACTTTTCTGTTGTAGGATCTGGCGATCCTTTGTTGATATAACTGACCATGGAAGATAGCCGCGATTCTTCTTTTATCTATTAGAGACAATTGGTGATACCTGTCTTATGCCCATTGATCTTCATCCAGCTGAGCGTCTATCAACACTGTGAGGGATTCCATTTCTACCTCTATGGGGAGTACTGCTTCCATCCCATAGGTTAATGCATAGGGGTTACCCCAGTTGAAGTACGCATTAATGTTCTGTAGGCTAACAGAGTAAGAGGCACTAAGTCAGGCCAACCTTTGTGGTTGGCAGACATCTTTTTTATGATCTTCTTGATGTTTTTGTTAGCCGCTTCAACAGCACCATTCATCTTTGGTCGGTAGATGATGGAGTTAAGGTGTTTGATGTGAAATTTAATGCATAACTCCTCCATTATTTTGTTATTGAGGTTCTTAGCATTGTCTGATATAATTTCCTCGGGTTGTCCATATCGACAAATGACATTATTTCTGATGAAAGTAATGATGACTTCTTTGGTACCCCTGGGGAAGGAGGCTGCTTCTACCCACTTAGTAAAGTAGTCGATCATGGTAAAGATAAATCGATATCCATTACTGGCTTTGGGCTCGATGGGCCCGATCACGTCCATTCCCCACATTGAGAAGGGCCAAGGCGAACTCATATTGTGGAGCTCCCATGGAGGGGCGTGGATAGCATTTCCATGAATTTAGCACTGATAACATCTCTTGACGTGGTCATTGCAGTCAGTCTTAAGAGAAAGCCAATAATGTCTTATTCTGAGGATCTTCTTTATAAGTAAAGGGCCGCTCATGTGTGGGACACATACTCCACCATGGACCTTCTCTATGAGTCTCTGAGCTTGATCCTTGTCCAGGCATCTTATGAGACCTAATCATGCATCTATCTTGTAGAGTGCATCTCCACTCAGGTAGAATTTCATGGCAAGTCAATGAATCCGCCTTTGCTCAGTTAGGCTCGCCTCAGTGGGTGTAGATCCATCTCGCAAATACTCCTTGATATGCTGATACCAAGGTTGTTGGATGGGAGGTAGCTCATTCGATACTTCTCCAACATAGTTCCCATGGGCTGGTGCTATTTGTAGAGCCAATGTAACGCTTGACATGTGTTCCTTATCAGGTATTTGAATCAAGGAGGCCAAAGTTGCTAATGCGTCTGCGAAGTCATTCCTATTACGAGAAATGTGTAGAAAGGAGATCTCTTCGAACTCCGAAGCTATCTGTAAAACTTGTCGATGGTAAGGCAGCAAATGTAGCTCTTTGGCTTGATAAATTCCCGTGGATTATTTGACTACCAACTCTAAATCTCCAAAGACAGTTAATCGCCTGATGCCCATTGAACGGGTAAGTTTGAGCCCCATGATATAACCTTCATACTCAGTTGTGTTGTTGGTGCTGACAAACTGCAATTTAATGGCGACGGGATACTGCTCCCCTGTACCGGATACCAGAACTGATCCAGATCCAAAACCTTCCATATTAACAGCTCCATCAAAAAAACATGTTCCATGTTTGGCGTGTATTATACTGATGGTGTTGCTGAATTGCCATTACCCCTTCATCGGGGAAGTATGTTTCCAAGGGTTTGAAGTCCCCTGAAGGTGCGGCGACCAGTTAATTCGTGATTCTTTGACCTTTAATGGACTTTTGCGTCACGTAAACGATGTCAGATTGTTGTAGAATCAACTGCCATCTAGATAGCCGACAATTCAGTATGGGTTTGCTGAACACATACTTGAGAGGATCCACACGGGATATGAGATGGGTTGTGAGCCCATGGAGGTAATGTTGTAACCTCATGGCAGCCGATGCTAAAGCACAACAAGTCTTCTCAATCAGAGTGTACTTGTGTTCACTGCTGCTGAATCTTTTGCTGAGGTAATAGATAGCTCGTTCCTGGCCTCTATCATCTTTTTGACCCAGTATGCAGCCCACGTCATTGTCACTTATGGATAGGTACATGAACAGGAGAACATCATCCCTAGGTGGTACCAAGATAGGAACTTTGACTAGCGACTCTTTGATGGCAGGGAAGGCCTTCTGGCACTCATCATTCCATTTCATAGAGGAGTTCTTCCTTAACAGCTTGAAGATAGGCTCACATGTTGCTGTGAGTTGAGAAATGAACCTACTAATAAAGTTGACTCTTCCCAAAAAATCTCCGTATTTCCTTCTCTATTTGCGGAATGGGCATTTTAGTAATGGCCTAGATTTTGGTGGGATCCAACTTAATCCCTTTGTGGCTGACTAGAAATCCTAGCAACTTACCTGATTTAACGTCAAAGGCGCACTTGGCTGGATTCAACTTCAAGTTGTACTTACGCAACCTGTTGAAAAGTTTTCTGAGATGGTCTATGTGGTCTTCCTCCCTTCGGGATTTGACAATAATGTCATCCACGTAGATCTCTATCTCTTTGTGCATTGAGTCGTGGAATGGAGCCATCATAGCTCTCTGATAGGTAGCTCCGGTATTGATGAGGCTAAAAAATAACTGTCTATAGCAAAAGGTTCCCCAAGGTGAGATGACAGCAGTTTTCTCACGATCCTCCTTAACAACCATGATCTGATGGTACCCCGCAAAGCAATCAGTGAAGGAGTACATGTCGTATTGAGCTGTATTATCAATGAGAATGTGGATAAATGGCACGAGAAAGCTATTTTTAAGGCAAGCTTTATTCAGATCCTGATAATCCACGTAAACTCACACCTTTCCTCCAAGCTTAGGCACGAAAATGATGTTGGATATCCATTCAGGATATGTGGACACCATGATAATACCAGCTTGAAATTGTTTCATAATTTCTTCTTTCACCTTTAAACTCCACGCAGGTTTCAATCACCTGAGTTTCTGCTTGACTGGCTTGAATCCCTCTTTAATGGGAAGGCGATGAAGGACAATGTCAGTGGACAAACCCACCATGACTTCATGAGACCATGCAAACACAACCTGGAATTGGGTTAGTAGTGTAACCATGTCATTCCTCTTATTTAGGGTAAAGTCTGAACCAATCTGAATTAACTGAGGGCTGTCTAAGGTTCCAAGATTGAAGGAGGTGGTTTGATCAAGGTTGGGTTTACGTTTATCTTCAACCCATTCTTTGATCTCTGAAAGTACCTTAATGTCCTCTTGTATTTCCATCAAGCCCGAGTCCAAATTTTCATCAAAGTTACAATCCTTATGGAGAAGAGGCATCTTATCAGCAAGTACATGCACATCTAAGTTCAGAGTCTTGAAACAAAATATGCTTTCACTTAATATATATAAAATTGTTTAATCATACAAGTGTTAGCATGTACGGACAAAACAACTGCTAATACTGGACAAAAAAGTAAGCAGTTATGATATCTACAGGGCAGAAAGAAGTCCTGCCCATTTTACCCTTGTCAACCAATGCAAGGAGTGCTACTCCAATTAGCAAGGGTAAAGTCCTGGTGGACTGCAGTGATGGAGGGGCTGTCATTGTCCTCCTTCTCCCGAATGATGACCATTATGTCTGGTCAATCATCGTCTGGGGTGTATCTATTTATATGTTCATCATGGACAATGATGTGTATGCCTGACATCATTCAAGCGATGTCTTATTTAATTCTCTGTTCCTCTTCTTCCACCTTAGGATCTGGAACATAGACTTCCTTCTCCTTTACTGGAATCGGCTTAGGAATAACATAGTCATTACATTGGCTGGCACCTTTACCAGAGATTGTGCAGACTCTGGATTTACAGGTGAAGATAATCGCCATGTGGCTGAAGTTGAAGGAATTTGCTTATGCTTATGTGGATTCCTGTGACTGGAACTGGCAGAATAGTTTAGTTCGGCTGTCTCAATTTGACTAGACACTTGAATCGGGTGCTTAATACCCTGATGATTTTTACCCAGCCCTTGTCCCGGCTGGTGTCCCAATGACATCATTTCTTTAGTAGATGCCATCACTTTGGTAGAAATCTTGGGTACGGGAAATGGCGTCCCAATGGAATGATATTGAGTGTTGTTTACATCCAAAGCATGGAAACTGACCGGCTCAACACCAGAATTTAAACTGATGAGTGGCATGTCACCCTGTTGAGGGCATTCCGATTCAGTGTTGACTGTGACTAGGCTATTGTTGATAATGTATTTAAGTTGCTGATGAAGAGTGAAGGGGACTGCCCCGACCATATGAATCCATGGTCTCCCTAGAAGCAGGTTGTATCCTGTATTTATTTTGAGAATATGGAAAGATACACAGAATGTATGGGGACCAATCTCAATTGACATCTCAATCTCTCTGACTGAATTATGGCGGGATCCATCAAAAGCTTTGATGATTGTATGGCTACTTCGGATCCGCTTGAGATTGACATTCATCTTCAGCAACGTATCATAAGGACATATATTTAGAGATGAACCTTCATCTACCAAGACTCCAGCTAACATGTATTCGGAGGACAAAACCGTAATGTGTAACGACTTGCAATGACTGGTCCCTTCGGGCAGTATGTCATCATCAGTGAAAGAGATCACATTGTTGTTGAAAATGTGTCCCACCAGATGTTGAAAATTTTCCACATCTACTAATTTCAGTAAGTATGCCTCTTCCAAAACCTTCAATAAGATCTTCCGATGATTCTCAAAAGTTAAAACCAAATCTATTATTGAAATTTAATGTGGAGCTTCTCTTAATCTTAAAACCACCTTGGCTTCATTATGACCCATAGTGCGGATTAATTTTTCAATCTTCTCGATGGGAATATTCCCCTTTGACTTGACGGTATGCTTCATCATCCATTGGGGAATATACAGTGGATTTTCCTTCGACATTGCAGCAGTTGTATGAAATGTGGATCCTTCAGCTTCTCCATAATTCCATGGAACTTTCTGTAAGCTGACAACAGGATATTGTGGTCTGAATGACAAGGTGATTGGCTCTGGCGCAGCAACTTCCAAAGGATTGTTAACTCCTTTTAGTTGAATTGTGAATGGTTTAACAGTCCCATCAGCCTCAGAGGATATAACTGCTACCAGTCACTTCCATTTAGTAGGACATGTATTTTCACTCTCAAATAGCACAATATCGTTGTTTACCAGTTGCAGGACATCGTTATTGATTAAGTTCTGAATAAGATTGTGGAGTGCCCAACATTCTTTCGTCCTATGACCGTAAGAATGGGAGTTATACTGACATACTCCATTAGGATTGAACCATCTTAAATGGGGATTAATCGGAGGTAGAAGGCATGTGATTCTTCCTTTATTGATTAGAATCTGAGGTATCTCCTCCATTGGTTGGCCCAGGTATGTAAATTCCCTTCTATTGGCAAAATCCCGATGGGCCTTGACAGTTGCTCTCTTCGTCACTTTGTCCTCCAATGTGTCATATTTTGAAGGTGACGATGGAGTATTCATAACCAAGGGGAGGAGACTAGCATGCTCATGGTTGACTAATTGGCGCATGACTTAATGCTGATAGGTCACCAATACAGCCAATTGCTTAATTTTCTTACACAGAGCTTTAATCTTCCGTTCCATCGTAAACTAGAACTTTGCATAATCCCATTTTTAACACCGTCTTTGATGATCTGGGATGCTTCACAGTTAAAATTAGAACTATGTCCATTGCTCCAATTAATCATGTTGACCTATTCCTCTTTGTATGGAGGAAGAGGGTTGTCTTGCACGTGAGGTTGATCTGGTTTGGTGACCACGATCTCACCGTTGTCTATTAAATCTTGGATCTTGTGTTTCAAGGCCCAACAATCTTGAGTATCATGTCCAGGTGCCCCAACATGATAACCACATTTCCGAGCAGCATTGAAACCCCTCCCATTAGGGTTGGCTAGTGGAAGAAGATGCATAATTTTCTTCTACGTAGTCAGAAGATTGAGAATGTTCTCAAGTGAATCCCCTAGGGGTATGAACACTCAAGGGCGTTTAACTTCCACACCTTTAGGCATTGGAGGGTTTAAAAACTGTGCTTGAAAGGGAGTGTAATTTCTCCTCTGAATAGGCATATTCTGATTGCCCATTTGACCTTGGAGTATCAAGGAAACATATTCCTCTTTCTTTTTATGGACCCTCCAAGGGTTGTTTCCATAAGTTCCGGATTAGATGTGCTCAGCATCAGCTTTAAGAGCGGCTATGTCTTAAATTTTTCCGTACTTCAATCCCATCTTAGTCATCTCCCCATGTTTGATTATTTCAGAAAATGGTTTACCAATGCCAGCTAAGACTCTTCTATAAGAAGGAGCTTCTTGTATGTCTATGAAGGTCATGACCATTTCTGACTCTGTCATAGAAGGAATCACTTGAGCAGCAAGGCGCCTCCACCTTTGAGCATATTCTCTAAAAGACTCATTAGACTATTTTTTGACCTTGGTAATCTGGTACCGGTCAGGAGCCATCTGAGGCTGGAAACTATATTGTGTGAGGAAGGCATGAGCTAGTTCTTCCCAACTATGGATCTTTGAATTGTCTAATCTGGTATACCACGAATAGGCTTCTCCAGTCAAACTCTTTTGGAACAACTGCATTCTGAGTTTCTCGTCCTCTGCATAAGATCCAAGTTCTCCAATGAACACCTTCAAATGTGTGTAAGGATCTCCTAACCCATTATACTTTTCAAAGTCAGGAGTTTTGAACTTTTCTGGATAATGAACACCATAAAATATACAAAGGTCAGCATAGGAGACACTCCTGTGTACTTCAATTCCTTTGATAGAACGAAGGGTTTCTTCCATTTGAAGGACTTTTTTCCTGATGTCACCGATGTCTAGATCTTCTTTAAGATTGGTGGCATCATGAATTTTGTTGGTTGTATCCAACTATAGCTCAGGTACTGTAATGGCTTTGTCAGAGCATTGGGTTCCTCCTTGTGCAGAGGATTCAGCATGCATGGGTATCTTCGTACCTTGAGTAGATTGATTTAGTTCTTTAAGCAGAACATCCAAATCTATAATTTGTTTACTTAATCCGTCTAATTCTTTGCGGGAAAGTAGATTAGACTAGTCAGATGAAGACATGATTAGTTCTAGGCTCGTGGCCTTTTTGGACTTTGACCGGGTAATAGGTCTGAATGCTTCCCTACGACAAAACTTACATTATTTAGTTTTAGGGATTGTGTAAATGTTTACATGCTATGTGATGTGTCTGTTTTAGGATTATTATCCTGCAAAATGGATGTTAGCTGTTTGTAATACAGGATAACATGTTAATTTAAATATGTACATGCACATATATCTTCATATTTTTCATTACATGGAAATGAATATGGAATGTAAATTACAAGTAATTAACTTTACAAGTAATTTGAAATGAGAAAGCATGAAGAGACTTTCCTCCGCGTTTGGTTTATCAGAGGCTGACCTATCTTAGGTTTCTCTCGCGGCTTTTCGGCATGAAGGTTCCCAAATCATCGCAATTTACTCAACATGAAGTTAGTCCGATCTTTCAACCGGAGCGAATTTGGGTGGTGCCTTTCCTGAGCCTCGTTGGAATTAGTCTTCCTACGAGTCCAGTAATCAAACACCGACAGATAGCCTCCTGGTGAAGGAAACACACAACATTTATTCACATACAACGTGTCTCACCATTTAAGAAAATGATGACATGTGCGAAACACTAATATCACAGACAGATATACTGCAGTGCAGTAAAAAGAAATGCATCCGTACACATTCATCATAAATGTAAATGCAACATTCACACACAGGCATATAACAGTTTTGAAAGCTTGTAATAGCGGCTTAAGTCCTCTTTCTGGACTCCCCAGCAGAGTCGCCACATGTCGACGTCGGGATTTTTATTTATCCCTTTTCTATTCTTGTTCTTTTGTGTTCTCATTTTAGGTGAGATTTGTTTGAAAAAATAAGTGAAAAAGGTTCGAGATGTATAATGTCGACGATGGACTGTTAAGAGTCGCCAGTTGGTTTTTTAACTTGTTGTACCAACACAACTGAGAAAAGGTTTGCACATTGACCCAGTGATGTGACACTGCTAAACAGGTCTGTGAAATCGAGATTCATTAGGGTCTGGGGACTTACTTATGCGGAGGGAAGGTGTTAGGCATCCCCCGACATCCGTGTTGCCATGGTGACCACCACTTTTCAAGAAACTATTATATAAATGTGTGTGTGTGTGTGGTTCAATGTGTTGTTATTTGGAAATAGTGTTATGCCTCGTTCGCACCTATATACAAAGGGTTTGAATTTATTATAAAAATTCAGTTTTAAATAAGATATAGCAGTGAAGTTTTATAAAAGAGATTTTTCAAACCATGTGCTCAATAGTAATTGAGGCCTTTGATACTTCCATTTTATTAAATGTTCGTCTTGATTGCTTTTATTTTCGAGATGTGAAGCATCTTTGAGAAAATAATGTACAAAGCACACTACAAGAAAAATGTCTAACAGCGACCAACAATATCAGCGACCGGAAAAACAGTCGCTGATATAACTAGTAGCGACCGATAACTGCGACCAGACATTAATCTAGTCGCTAATTAATTTCAGCGACCACATGCAGTCGCTGAGTGGTCGCTAACACACACTTCCCTCATAAAATTTGGCACGAAATGTTGGCGTCAAGGGTATGTGCGACCAATTAATATCAACGACCGTATGCGGTCGCTGATAAATCCATGTCATTAAAAATTAGCGACCGCATGCGGTCGCGGATAACGGTCGCTGATTAAACTTAATTTACCCAGTTTCAGTCATTCGCAGAAACAGAAACGAAAGAAAAAAAAAAGAGGGAGATCGAATAGAGAGAATAGGGAGAGAAGAAAAAGGAGAAGAATGAGAAGACGCACGCACGCCACCCACCGCCGCCGCCACTGCCATCGCTGCTGCCGCCGCCCATAGGTAACCTAACTATGAAAGCACTATCTTATATTGCTACTGAATTTCTTGTACAATAGTTTGGGAAAAAGCTAGTTCATACAATAAATTATCTTATATTGCTACTAAATTTTTATTTTAAGAGTTAATTTAGAGTTATGAATTTGGGTATGAATTCTAGTAGTTCATTGTGGTATGAATTTGGGATTATTGCATTTGGGATTACTGAAATTTATAGCTTCTTATTGAAATTGGGAATATACTAAAATTGTTGCAAAGAGTTTTATGAGATTACTGAAATTTCTAGGTTAAATTTTTTTAGGGTTAATATGGGTTTAATATACTGAATATGTGTTTTAATATGTGTTGAAATTTGGAATATACTGAATATGTGTTTTAATATGTGTTATTCAACCTTGTGTGTTATTCAAAATTGGGTTGTTTCTTGAGACTCACCTTGATTTTAGCAAAGATTTCTTATGCGTATGTGTATCACCTAATAAGGAGCAATATTTATGGGTTACTTAATTGTAGTCGATTAGAAATTCAGTATGTTTGGGAGAGTTCATTGGATAACCTCTTTTATCCAAGACAATATGTAAGGATTAGCATATTTTCCTCCCTCTCCAAATACAGTAATAGGTCTTGAAACAGTCCTTGAGATGACGCATAACTAATTCTGTTGACTCTCACGTTCCGCGAGGTTTGTGATTAATAGTAATATTACCAATGTTAGCGTGAAGTTTAATACTAAAATACTATCATCCCGACAGAGGCTCAAATGTGAGGTATTATATTACCCATAATTGGTGGAGTTTATAGCATAAACAAGATTCCAACCTACAAACCACCATAACATAGGAGTGTGTGTTAAAACATATATTGTTTTTTTAGCTTAGCTTAGAATCAGCATGCAGGAACCAACAATCTCAAAGTCCAGCAGCTGGTGTGGTATAATAAATGCTTGAATTTGACACTAACCTCAAGAACATTCTATATATATATATATATATATATATATATATATATATATATATATATATATATACAAGGAAGGAGGAAAGAGGATGAAGACTATGGGTAAATAAGCCCAAGTGATGGTACAATGATGATGACTACTGGATTGTTTAGACATAAAATGTACAATTATGAACTCTCGGGCTGTGCCAATGCAAATGGGGCCAATATAAAGTTGCTAGTTTTATAACTCCACTCCGTAGACTTCCAAAAAGAAATAAATTGTTGATGAAGACAGCTAAACTACCCTTGTTCATTTGACTTCCTAGCTAGGACTAGTCTCATTAACCCACATATTATACGACACTTTACTATCACTCCAAGCTTGGTTGTTAGCATGGTAAGCTATTAGGGGGTTGTTAAGCCAAAATAGGCAGTGCTAGGGAACTGTTAGTGCAACAGAGAAGGTAACTAGACACACTTGGTCAATAAAGAGACTGTTAATCATTCGTTCGTTAATCATTCGTTAACATCAAGTATGCTTAAATGTTAATCAGATGCTTACAAGTATACTTAAGTCATATGATTACAAGTATGCTCAACTCATATTCTTACAAGTATGCTTAAATGTTAATCATATGCATGCTTACAAGTATGCTCAAGTCATATGTTAACATTTATAATGTTGTCTGTAGTAGGTACCGTGAAATCATGGACCTCTATTCAGACCGTAGTTGGATGGCACGATGAAAGTTAAGTGCCCAGATAGGTGCTACAGCTGAATTTAGAGCTGGTTGCCAAGTGTTTTTTGATTATGCGTATAGTCACTCGGAATGTATGAATGGTAAGTCGCAGATACGATGTCCATGTTTGAAGTGTAAGAATGTAAATTATATGGATAGAGACGTGATAAACTATCATTTACTTGTTTCTGGGTTCATGAGAATTTACGAAGAATGCTGGTGGGCACATGGACAGAGAAGAGGTGGTGGCATCACAGAAGTACACAATTCGGGCAGTAGTACTCATCGTATGAATGAAATGGTTCATGATATTGCAGGGCCAAATTTTGATTGGGAACAAGGCAGAGAGCAACCTATGAATTCAGATGCCAAAGACTTCTTTAAGTTAGACGAGGGTAGCGAGCCTTTGTGGCATAGTTGCGCCAAACACACTACATTGTCTGCAGTGGCGATATTACTTAACATCGAGGCTGATCGCAACATGAGCCACGAGTGTTTTGAGTCGCTCTTGAAGGCCATTAAGATTATGTTGCCTGACGGTGAGAAATTGATTGATAACTATTACTTTTGTAAGAAAATGGTGAAGAAGTTGGGTGTTGGATACCAAAAGATCGATGCATGTCCCAACGATTGCATGTTATTTTATAAGGAAAATGAACAGATGACAAGGTGCACGTTTTGCAGTCATGATCGGTTTAGGCCTAATAAAGAGGGTGTGACTACAAAAAAATCAAGTATACCGTTTAAGATTCTAAGGTATTTTCCAATAACACATCGGCTAAAAAGATTGTACATGTCTTCAAGAACAGCTGAACATATGAGTTGGCATGCGAAATCTCCAGCTAAAGATGGAGAACTAAATCATCCCGCAGATGGGCAGGCTTGGAAAGATTTCAACATAGCATATCCTGGATTTGTATTTGAACCTAGAAATGTGAGGCTTGGATTGTCCACCGATGGTTTCAACCCGTTTGGCCACTCAGCTGTTCCGTACTCATGTTGACCTGTGATTGTTACTCCGTACTACTTGCCTCCTTAGATGTGTATGAAACAATCATACTTGTTTCTTTCACTCGTGGTTCCTGGTCCTAAGAGTCCTGGAAAGAACTTAGATGTTTACTTGAGACCTCTTATAGACGAGTTGAAGGTATTGTGGGAGGATGGAGTACAGACTTGGGATGTTGCAACGAAAAAAAATTTCAACCTTAGGGCAGCGGTTATGTGGACTATAAGTGACTTCCCAGCTTATGGTATGTTAGCTGGATGGAGTACACACGGGAAGTTGGCTTGTCCGTATTGTATGGAGCATACAAAGTCGTTTAATCTATCAAAAGGTCGAAAGCCTTGTTGGTTTGACTGTCATCGTCGGTTCTTATCGGTAGATCACCCGTTTCGAAGAAATAGAGAACACTTCAGGAAAGGGAAAGTAGACAATGATATGCCTGCACCGCGATTGTCGGGAACGGAGATGCGAGATCATGTGATGAGATTGCCGGTTATCCCATTTGGTAATTTATCTTTTAAGTTAAAAATTTATTCCAATATTTTAATTTTTATAACATGGTATAGATTGTACAATGACGAGTTAAAAGTGAAGCATCCCGGCATAACTGATAAAGATATTCAAATCAATCGGGATAAAAACTTTGCACTTTGGCTAAAGGACAAAGTAAGTTCAATTTTTAAGCGCGTAGTTCAATTTTTAACTATGACTTCATTTAATAAGATGGAGTTTTTATAAGCTTTGACTGAGGGATCAACGATTCCGGCTAATGTACAAGTCCTAGCTATGGGACCAGACAGGGACCAAGTCAGCCGTAATGGTTACAAAATAAATGGTTGTGAATTTCACACAAAGGCATATGAGCACGGTAAAAGAACAACGAACTCCAGAGTGTGTGTCCAAGGAGATTGTTACAATGAGCTTGGTTGTGCCTTTTATGGGGAGTTGGAGAAAATCGTAGAGTTGTCGTACAAGGGCACGTTCAGGGGTCATATTCACTTGTTCAAGTGTCGTTGGTTTGATTCAGAAAAAGGGATACGTGTTGACAGACATGGAATCGTCGATATTGACCTCCATAGGTCTGCGTACTCCAACGAACCGTTTGTTTTACAAACTCAAACAGTACAAGTATACTACACTCCTAGTCCTGTTAGGAAAAGGGATAGACCGCCTACAGATTGGCAAGTTATAATTCATACTCCCGCGCGTAGTCGTGTAGAATTAGTTGATGGGGAGATTTATCAAGAGCATATGCTTCATAGTCAAACTATAACAAATGTGGAGGACGACAATGAAGTAATCCAGTTAGATGGTGGAGATGAACCACATGAAATAGATCCTGAGTCAATACTTGTGTCAGATGACATTGATACTGAGGAGGAAGAGTTATTGACTGAATCTGACACTGAATCTAAAGCAGATGATGGTTATGAATCTGCAACACGTATACAAGATAATTCTGAATCAGACACTGACACTTGAAATGTATATTTAGCATTACATGATTCTGAACAAATGAAATGTATGTTTAGTATTACATGTTTTTTATATTCATATATATACATGTTTATATCACTGTCATGCATGTTTATGTACTAAACTATTTAAATGCAACTTTTGTTTATTGTCATTTTATATTCATATATATACATGTTTATATAACTGTCATGTTTATTGTCATATATACATGTAATCAAACATGACTCATAATAACATCTTGAAATTTGTAATATATAGATGGCTTCTGAAGCAGCGCAGAAAAAGCGCGGCTTGGGTAGGGGGCCTAATCATGTGCCCAAGGCCCCTAGTAATCCAGATGATCAGATTCTTATTCAGATTCGCCCTCCTCCGAATAGCACGTACGTCCCGCATATATCATTTATATATAAGCATTTAAGATTCTATTCAATCGTTATTATTCGTGTCTTATATATTGTATTAAAAATTTGTATATTTCTCTTGGCTTGTTTATTGGGTGCCTAGAAATGTCCATATATGCATGTCGTCGTGCATGTGGCTAGCCTATATTGCAGGGGAGACTCTGGCGAATTTTTTTTAAGTATTATAAGTATAAGTTTGAAAAATGTTCATAAGTATTATAACTTAGATATAATTTGCTTTAATATATGTTAATTGATGTTGTATATTATAGTGAGTTTTCAGATAATATGATCGTCAAGTGTATATCACAGCTGTGTTTACAGAATTGGCCTACACCTGTGATTACGTGGGCGAGCACACCTATCGCCCACAAGGATGCTGTTTGGGCAGAATTTTAGGTATGTTTTTTTAATTATGACAAAAGGATAATTATTTAGTATTCGAAGGATAATTATTTAGTAATGTTTTTATTGTTGTTTTATTTGTAGAAACGGTATAGATGGGAGGATGCGCATGCTTCAATGATACAAACATTATTCTGGCAGAAGTGCGCGGTCCGCACCAAAAACAATTTGAATAAAGAAAGATAAAAAGCCCTTCACAATGCAGAGATCGACCATCCAGGCCAGGGAGAAGATTACATACACGAGCATAGTCCCTGGTGGTGCACCCAGGCCATATGGGCTGAGATGTGTGCCCAATGGAGGGCTGAGAGCTGGGTGAAAAGACGAAAGACTGCCGCCAGCAACAGATCCTCGGGTGTACCCGAAGGCGAAAAGGCTAAAGGGACATACATGGGCGGTAGTATTTCACAGTTGCAGCATATCACTGCCAGGGTACGTATTTAATTATAAGTTTTAATATGTTTAAAATCATGAATTATAGAAAATATATCACATTTTTACTTAGTAATATTATGCTTTTTTTGTATAGGAGTCTCAGTCTCAAGGTACACCGATCCATTGGCTGGATATGTACGTGGCCACCCGTGATGGTCTGCTTGAGGCTATCCAGATAACGGTAATAAATTTTAACAACTTGATCTTGTTTATCAATGCTTACAGAATTAATTTATTTTTTACTATTTAATTGTTAACATGATGACATGACACTTATAAGCGTTTATTGAATGAACGATATCCTGAAGGCACTCCACGTCCGTCTATTGATCAAAAGTTGTGGGAGAGGGCGTCTGTTGTGAAGAAGAACTATATTAAAGGTCAAGGACAACGACGACGCCCATCCTTCAGTGGCTCAGGTTACTCTTCTACCCAGTCTACACAGTCATCGAGCCATCCAGCTGTTCATACTCCGACTGACTGTGTTAGAGCTATATGTCAAAATAGAAATCTTCTGACGATACTTGGCGGGCATCTAGTGGCTCTAGATCCTGAGGAGTTAGCTAAAGCAGTGGCGGCAGCGGCAGCATCACAGCATGGGGATAGCGACGAGGTATAAAATCAATTTGTTATATATATTGTCGTAATATACCAATATTAACATAGTTAGTATATATTTGTAACTTATTTTATTATTTTGTTAATTACAGGGTGATCAAGGAGGCGATGATGCTTGACGTACCTGCTTTATATATATATATATATATATATATATATATATATATATATATATATATGTATCACTTTTGTAGTTATAGTATAAGCTTGTACTTTTACAAGTTTTTCTTTAGATGTATATATGTTACTTAAACTAGTTTTGAAACTAGTTTGGTGTATGTGTTGGTGGGTATACAATGGATGTTTATATTATTGTGTATGCTGTTTATCTTGTTGTGTATGTGTGTTGGGATAAAGCAGGTACAAAACAGGTACAGGTTTTTGGGAATTCTGCAAAACAGTGAAAATCTGTTTATATTTTTTTCATAACAGTGATCGCATGCGGTCGCTGATACTTATTAGCGACCGAATTTATATTTAAGACTATCCGCGACCGCATTCGGTCGTGGATAAACGGTTGCTGACACGTGGACCACGTCACCTTTGCTCTTGTTCTATGCTGACTCAGCTCAGCGACCGAATTTGTCATTTCGGTCGCTCTTATCGGTCGCAGATATTGCGGTCGCTAATAGTGGTCGCGGATGTGCACCTTAGCGACCAGATTTTGTGCGACGCCCATTAGCGACCGCATGCGGTCGCTGATGGCTATTTGCGACTATATACGGTCGCTGATAGGCGGTCGCTGATAAACCTTTTTTCTTGTAGTGGCAGTGCCGAACTCCTCATGGGTATGAAAACTATACGAGGAAATCCAACACAGTGAATAAATTTACAAGCTGCTTACTGCTAAAAATGTCTATCACGGGAACCGAATCGAGATTCAGTAGACTGAATCTGTGATCACATGATTCATAGGCTCACATGATACCACAGTTTATATGAAAAGCTGTAAGCAGTTATATATATAAAAGTTGTAAATATATATATACAGACATGATCAACCACCACGAAGCACCTCCATAGGGGATCGAAAATGTAAATATATAAAAGCGGTAACTATATATATATATATATATATATATATATATATATATATATTGACATGATCAACCACCACGCAGCACCTCCATGGGGGATCAAAAATGTAAATAAAGATGTAAAAGCGATCAACTGCCACGGAGGAAACTCCAGGTAGGACGAAATATACAGAAAGCAGTAAAAACGGTCAACCGCTACGAAGTAAACTCCAGGCGGGACGAAATGTAGATATATATATATATATATATATATATATATATATATATATATATATATATATATAAAGAAGTAAATGCTCCGGATATAAAATCCAGGCTCATCGAACATAGTTCGACACACAGTTCATATATATATATATATATATATATATATATATATATATATATATATATATATATATATATATATATATATATATATATATATAAAAGCAATTAAACGCTCTAGATGTAAGTCTAAGCTCATCGAACAGAGTTCATATATATATATATATATATATATATATATATATATATATATATATATAATATAATATACAAAAGAAATAAAAGCCACGGACCGAAGTACGGGCAAACACACGCAACACGACTTTCAACGTGAAGAATAGTGTATGTAAAGATGAAGAGAAAAGCTTTAAAGTGTGTAAGAAGGCTTACTGTGGGCTGCCAAATAAGACTTCTATAGCTTTAAGTAGATGAACAGTCGGCTCCCGCTGATAAAAAGTAGCTATATATGAGCTTACAAGTGTTTAAAATGAGAAAGCACTGACTTTGGGGTGTGTACAGAGCAAATTGGACAGGGCTTCCTCGCCTTTTTCTCTTACAAAATGGCGACCCCAAGCCCTCTATTTATAGAGGGGGAGCCGCAAGTGTACCTACGGCTGCTTGGGGTGCCCCAAGCTTCGAGGGTCCCACCGTCTCGAAGTACGTGCACGCGTGCAACGTGATGTCTACTCAAACTTTCAGAACTTCAATTCGGGCATCCGACTGAGGTGTATAAGGCCTATTTTGGATCGCCGTTGTTGAAAGTTACGCAATGACATGGGATTAGAGGTTGTACGAAGTCAGGAAGATGGAACCATGCCCTCCGGTCTTCATGCTTCAAATTCTATCTGTTATCCTGCGTAATAGTCACTCGGGATTGGACTTCCTTGGTTCTTGTGGGACATTACTGTGTAGAAATGTATGTCTAAAATGTTGAGACGGCGTGATGTGGCGTCAAGGTGGCAAGATGAAGACTTTGCCCCTCACCGGGGTTATCTCCAGTTTGGGCTGATAAAGCAAACGTTGCTAAGGGTTTTCTCTGAGATTGGACTGCTGCAAGTGTTGAAGGTCCTCAGTGTCATCTCTGAGGTGTTCCCGTCTTCCCGGTGTTATCGTTGGGTCTTGTACTGAGTGCCTCGGTGTAAGCACCGAGGTTGAAGTTGATTGCATGGATTTAAAACAAGTATTTTTGGGGTTATCTCCGGAACTGCAACTGCCTTCCTTTGGGTTATCTTCGAGATTAAAACTGATACTGCCGGTGTGTGTTCTGGAATTGAAACTGAACTTCTAGTAGTATCCGGACTGGATGTGAGCTGTCTTCCAAGGTTATCTCTAAAAGATGAATCTGCCCTTCTGCAATGTCAGTAACAGGTGTGCAGAAAATTTCGAGTGTCTACAGGCCTCAAGAGGTGATGGGTGGTTGGTTAAACCCTAGTTTTCCCTATCTCAAATAAAAAAGGTGTACTCTCCCAATGTAATAACCACGAATTTTAAGTCACTTTGTAAGTAAATATATTAAAAACTTTGTGGCATATAGTGAGTAACTATGTGATGACTTATGTGGAAAAGGTGTGTGGCTAAATAAATATATATGGTATGTGTGGATATGTATATTTATTAATTATGTAAATAGAATTCAAAAGAGAAGCTACATAACCTAATTATACATTAGGTGTGATGATTAAATAACCTAAAGGTTATGGTATTCGAAAAATGTAAGTATTTAAAATTTATACTAACCTAAGAGATAAATTTTATTATCTTAAGTGACTATTTATTTTAAACCTAATTAAAGCAAGTCAAATTAGGTTATAAGATTAAATGGACACGAGTAAGTATTTAAATTCCAAAAGAGTGTGAATAGAAACCCTAAATAAACAATTAGGGCAAGATAGATTAAAAGTATTAGACTAGGTTACTTCCATGGTCTACACAATTAATTAAGAAGCCCAAAGAAATTAAATTGAAAGACCAATCCTTAACCCAATTATTAAAGGACATTTTAGACATTTTGATTAATCAAATTGGGCATGAAAAATAAAGCAAAAATGGGGGAAATGGAGTAGATAGCCGGCCCCCTTAACAGCAAAAATGGCTAGTTGATTTGATAATTTAGTTTCCATAAGTGGTTAACTAATCTCTTTTTATCTTAATCTCTTACACAAAGTACAAGTGTTGTAAGACCCCAACTTTTTATGAATAAAGATTTAATTTTCTCTAAATATTATTTTGAATAATAAGGTGTTAATTTAATATAATGATATAGTTATGGGTGATATGTACAAATTTTACAAAGTAAGCAAGTTGTCATAAAATATTCGTTTTGTCGGGGAATATTCTTTTTATCGGGAAATATTTGTATGACGACACAATCATTGGTGGACCCCACAACGGAATAACTGTTAGATATAGAAAGCGACAAAAATAACCTTTTTATAAAAAATAACGGCAAAACTTTTACCGTTAACTGTTGAAATACCCGGTGATAAAAGTACAGTAATACGCGTGGTTGCACAGTAGCACACGGTATTGTATAGTATCTCTGATTATTGATGCTTACGTAAAAAGTCACTCATCTTCATTTAATAATTGTCACAGTAATTGTTGCATAGTATCTCATATTATTGATTCAATTATTGTCATAGTATCATCTACACAATATTTTATATTATTAAATCAATAATTGAGACAACACAGTTATTAATATTATTATTTGCATTATTGAATATGTCTAGAAAGTTCAATCGATGAAAGGAGTTAGGTTATTTAATTGCGCGTCAATAATGAGAAATCCTTATCGGAAAGCCTCCTCTTTCCTGTAAATGATCTGATTGTCAATATTGTGAGTTATAATATTAATGATGAATAATTTTTGAAAGATTAAAAATGTATTGATTAAAAATAAGTGATTTGTGGTAAATATTTATTCAATTTTTGATATAAATATAGGGGTTGTCATGAAGTATTTGTTGTAAGTTTGACGTATTACATGGACCCCCACTTACTCATTTTTCAAAATCGCCAGTAGAAAGTTGTCTCAGTTTTGTTTTATTATTATTATAATAGTAATAAAACAGACAACTTTTTATATAAAACATAATACTTTTTATATTATATATAAAGTTATTTGTTTTATTAGATTATAATTAGAATATATTATATTTTATATAAAGTTTTTGTTTTATTAGAATATTTTATTGCACAGTGATGAATAGTAAAAATTAGAAAATCAGAAGAATTCGCGTCCGTGAATTCATTCTGTTCACCCGTGAAGATTTTAAATAGTACCCTGCCATTCTCCTATAAAAAGGATGCTTAGTTAACAAATAAAAATCACACCACAATCAGAGAATTCTTCTTCTATGATATTATGTGTATTTCTTTTGAGTATAAGGATACTTTAAATATAGCAAATAGTGCAAGTTTTTCTCAAGAATATCTTCGTTATACCAGTCAAATTTAGTCTCCTACTACGGTAAGGGGTATTATTTCTTTCGTATTCGTAAAGGATGTTATTTTCTTCATACTCATAAAGGTTATCATTCTATTCTTTATTAATTTGCAGGAGTAACCTGTTTATGTGGATTACCGTATGCATGGTGAATAACCCTTCATATTCATTCTTATTAATCTGCAGGAGTAACATGTCTACGCGGATTACTGCATGCATGGTGAATAACCCTTCATATTCATTCTTTATTAAATTGTGGAAATGATCTGCTACGCGGATTACTGCATGACAGGTGAAAATTCATTTGCAGTTTCGTATATTTTTTCATATTTGTATGGGATATCATTTCTTTTGTACTAGAAAGGGATATTATTTTCATTTGAGGTACTATTCACTCAGGTACTATTCATTCGGGTACTATTCATGTCAAAATTGGTTTCTTTTTTGTACAAATTATTTTTTATACATGAATATCATTCTTAAATTTTTACTCCACAATTAATCATCATGTTGACAATTTAGATATTTTTTAACTCTGGATAAATTGAATTATAAATCTCTAATATTTATCATTGATCTCACTTGATTGATTCTTTATATCATTGTCATCATCCTCAGGCTTATATTGTGGTAAAAGTCATTTTTTACCCGTAGTGCATAGATGGACTGTTGATTGGTATGATTATGACCAGGATTTTTGTGTATTGATATAATCATGACCTGTAATATTATATATAAATGTTGTGGTGAACGTCCTCTTTGGCACGTAGTGCGTAGATGGAAAGATGTTTGGCATAATCATGACCACTGGTGATACATACGAATATCATTGGCCCGTAGTGCATAGATAATTCGTTGATCTGAAATGTTTATTGATTGGTATTACATGGATAATATATAGATGATAAACTTTTAAATCATAGAAGATAGTAGATATCATGCTCTACTTGACTCTTCTAATGGATTGCTTATCCCGCTGCAGTTGTTGATCTAAAACTTGTTGTCTATTGTATTCTATCAGATTTTTTCCTAATGAGGATTAGGGATAATTTGTTCTACATTATCTTAGTCATAATATTCTTTATTGGGCTAGTTGAGCTCACCCTTTTCGTTTTGGTTCCATTGTTCTTCTTATGAGGCGAGAATGTAGCTGGGACTAGTCGGGGAATGGAGTAATGGTCCAAGATGGTTATTATAGTAGTCCTCGATATTTTGTAAAATAGTGTGACAATATTTGTAATGAGGACTTTATTTGAGTTTGGATATTGTCTACGAGACAATATTTGTATTGAGACTCAGCTATTGTGTTGTCATATTTTACACGATAGTTGCATAAATGAAGTTTGTATTTGAATTCTGAACCATGTATTTGGCGACTCAGAATGGGTTGTGTAGACCTATTTTAGGGGCATAACAGTTTGTAGTAGAGCTTAGGGATATGATCTCTGGCGGAGATCTGAGGCTAGAACTAGGAGGGGGGAGACAAGTAAATCATTCACTAGTGTGTCATACCTAAGCTTATTTGTTATTTAATTGGCCGGTCGGAATATAAGGATAATATGTGACACGTCAATTTCTTTAATTAACCATTGTTTTGTGGCAGTATTTGAGAATGACATCTGAAAATTTTGATATAAGCAATGGTGCACATGAGACCGTTGAGACACCGCCAATCAATAACCAGGATAATGTGCATCAGGAAGGCAATAATCCTCATATAAACAACAACACCAACCAAATGATGAACGATGAGATTTTAGGAGCTTTCTACAATTTATGCAACACCAAACGAGAGAGATTCATGTTCAAAATGCAGATGGAAACAATGACAACTCACGGCTGGTCACTGCTAAGCAATTCAAGGAGTTGGGACCACCGAAGTTTTTAGGAAACCTAGAGCCACTTAAGGCAAAAGCATGGATTAAGCAGATCACCAAGATATTTGATGTCTTGGGATGCACAGAGGAGCAAAAGGTTCCCTTCGCCACCTTTATATTGCGTGGAGAGACAGATTACTGGTGGGAATTAGTAAAACGTACTCATCTATCTGCATTTAAGATGCCTTGGGAGAAGTTCCAGGAATTTTTCAACGACAAGTATTTTGCAGAAAGTATTCGTCACATGAAGGAGGTGGAATTCATCAAACTGGAACATAACAATATGACTGTATCACAATGCGAGGCCAAGTTTGCGGAGTTATCCCGATTTGCATCCCATTTGGTGGATAATGAGAAGCGAATGACACGAATGTTTCTGAGATGTTTGAAACCTTAAATTCGTCAATACCGAATTTCACATAAACTTTGTTTGTATTCAGATGTTGTGAATATGGCTCAATTATTGGAGCGAGATAATGAGACTTCTCAACCAAAAGGCGACGACCAACAATATGATAATAATCGTACTGGTGGCAATGGATATCGGAACAATGATAACCATCGTGGAGGAAATGATCATGCCAAAAATGGTAATCACTTCAGTGGTAATCATGGCCAAGATAATAGGAGAAGCAAACGAAGTGGGAACAACTTTAAGAAAAGAAGATTCAACAATGACAACGAACAGACATTGGCAGTAGCACCAGTACCAGTTTTTAATGAAGGAGAACGACCACCAGTCGTATGCTATAAATGCAGACAAGATGGACACATCAGTCCAAACTGTACGCAGCAACCAAAAGTGTGTTGCAATTGAAGAAAGGAAGGTCACTTAGCTTGATTTTGTCATGCAGTGAAGTCAAGTCTAGCTGGGACGGTGGCACCAAAGGCTGTCTCGGACAAGTCAAAGTCGATGGTTCAAGGAAGAGCGTTTGTTGTGACTTCTTAAAAAGCGAGGAACCCGAACAAAGTTATCACGGGTAAGCTAATCAAAAATTCTCGTCAAGTCTATACCTTATTCGACACCGGTTCTACCCATTCTTTTATTTTACCTGCTTATGCTCAATGTTTGAACTGAACTCCTAAGAAATTAGACTTTGACTTATCTGTTGAAACTATGTTAGGAGAAACCTTCATTACATCTACCATTTATAAATCTTATTTGATTCAAATCGACACTTTCACATTACCTGTTAATCTCATCTGTTTTAAAATACTTGCATTTGATGTGATTTTAGGGATTGATTGGTTAACTACTCATCAATGCTAAAATTGATTATTTTTGTAAGGTCGTTAGTTTTCATATTCCTAACCAACCTATTATACAAATTCAAGCAACCAAACCACTAAAGTCAATCACTGTCATATCAAGCCATAAAGTTATTCGTTTAATAAAAAATGGATGTCAAGCTTTCTTAGCCCATGTCACGAATTTAAACAAAAATACGTCAGATTTGAATGATATTTCTATTGTTAATAAATTTCCTTACGTATTTCACGAAGAACTTCTTGGCCTACCCCCAGACTGTGAAATCGAATTTTGTATTGATCTTGAACTCGATAAAAAACACATTTCTAAAACCCCATATCGAATGGCTCCTATTGAACTTCAGGAGTTAAAAACCCAACTACAATAGTTGGTACCCGAGCCTCTATCTGGTGACTTCTTTTGTGAAATGCACTGAAGCCAGACTCTCCGTAGGGGATGCCATATTTGTGCGGCGATAAACTGATAGGTGCCATTGTGAGGTGCTATCCAAGATTGGGATGTGAGTTATAGTTGAGAGCAACCTAAGTCAGTAATCGAAATATGTAGCTTTCTAGGCTTAGCTGGTTATTATCAGAGATTAATAGAAGGATATTCTCGAATCGCCACTCTATTAACTTAGCTAACTCGTAAAGATATAAAAGTCAGATGGAGCGAGGAATGTGAGAAGAGCTTCTAAGAAATCAAGAGGAAACTCATTTCAGCACCAGTTCTGACAATACCATCCTGGAAAAAAGAACGCAGTAGCTGACGCATTAAGTAGAATAACATATGCGGGTATGAGTGTGATATTTTCAAACATAAAGACCCATTTCATATGACTTATAAATGATGGAGATAGAGTTAAAGACTCTAGGGACCCACATTTTGATGTCAAATATATGACTAGAACCGACTTTAATTGATAAATTTAAAGTTGCTCAAGCTACAGACCCAAAGCTGATGAATATGAAGAAGAAGGTGTTATTCAAAAAGTAAGAATCGACGAAGAGAGGAAATCTCAACCGTCGATTCATTGGTCCATTTGAAATCCTCGACCGAGTAGGAACTGTGGCCTATAAACTCGCCTTACCGTCAAGTATGTCTCGTGTTCATAACGTTTTTCACACATTTATGTTACGAAAATCTATGGAAGACCCAAACCACATTATTGAATTAGAATCAGACAAGATAGCAGAAGATTTAACGTATGAAGAGGTACCTGTTAAAATCTTGGATAAGAAGGAACATATTTTACAATCAAAGGTTATACCTCAAGTCAAAGTTTTAGGAAAAAACAACGATATTGAGGAAATGACATGGGAGTTAGAATCTGAAATAAAAATAAGGTATCCTCACCTCTTCGACATACCAGGTGCGTACATCAATTTTGAGGACGAAATTTTATAAGGAGTGGAGGTTGTAAGACCCCAACTTTTTATGAATAAAAATTTAATTTTCTCTAAATATTATTTTGAATAACAAGGTGTTAATTTAATATAATGATATAGTTGTGGGTGATATGTGCAAATTTTGTAAAGTAAGCAAGTTGTCAAAAAATATTCGTTTTGTCGGAGAATATTCTTTTTATCAGAAAATATTTGTATGACGACACAATCATTGGTGGACCCCACAATGGAATAACTGTTAGATATAGAAAGCGACAAAAATAACCTTTTTATAACAAATAACGGCAAAACTTTTACTATTAACTGTTGAAATACCCGGTGATAAAAGTACAGTAATACGTGTGGTTGCACAGTAGCACACGGTATTGTAGAGTATCTCTGATTATTGATGCTTACGTAAAAAGTCACTCATCTTCATTTAATAATTGTCACAGTAATTGTTGCATAGTATCTCATATTATTGATTCAATTATTGTCATAGTGGCATCTACATAATATTTTATATTATTAAATCAATAATTGAGACAATACAGATATTAATATTATTATTTGCATTATTGAATATGTCTAGAAAGTTCAATCGATGAAAGGAGTTAGGTTATTTAATTGCGCGCCAATAAGGAGAAATTCTTATCGAAAAGCCCCCTATTTCCTAAGAATGATCTTATTGTCAATATTGTGAGTTATAATATTAATGATGAATAATTGTTGAAAGATTAAAAATATGTTGATTAAAGATAAGTGATTTGTGATAAATATTTATTCAATTTTTGATATAAATAGAGGGGTTGTCATGAAGTATTTGTTGTAAGTTTGACGTATTAAATGGACATCCACTTACTCATTTTTCAAAATCGCTGGTAGAAAGTTGTCTCAGTTTTGTTTTATTATTATTATAATAGTAATAAAATAGAAAACTTTTTTATATAAAACAGAATACTTTTTATATTATATATAAAGTTATTTATTTTATTAGATTATAATTAGAATATATTATATTTTATATAAAGTTTTTGTTTTAGTAGAATATTTTACTACACAGTGATAAATAGTAAAAATTAGAAAATCAGACGAATTCGCGTCCGTGAATTCATTTTGTTGTCATTCTCCTATAAAAAGGTTGCTTAGTTAAGAAACAAAAATCACACCAGGATCAGACAATTCTTTTTCTATAACACTACAAGAAAAATGTTTATCAGTGACTGCATTTTAGCGACCGTGTATGGTCGCAGATAGGAATCAGCGACCGCCTCCAGTCGTTGATAGTCGTCGCATAAAATCTAGTTGCTGGGATGCACATCCGTGACCACTATTAGCGACCGGCTTATTCGCGGCCGATATTAGCGACCGAATGTATTACTTCGGTCGTAAAGTTGAGTCAGCATAGTCCATTGCCAATGCTGACATGGTCAACATGGCAGCGACTGCCATCAGCGATCGAATTCGGTCGCTGATACCCTCATATGTAAGTCGTCGCTAATAATTATCAGGGACCGCATGCGGTCGCTGATATGAAACAGAATGCAAACAAGATTTTTGCTGTTTTGCAAAATTCCCAAAAACCTGTACCTGTTTTGTACATATTTTGTACCTGCTTTATCCCAACACACAATCACAACAATATAAACAGCATTCACAACAATATAAACATCAATCTCCACCAACATACACCAAACTAGTATTTAAACATTTAGAACCCAATATGAATTGAATAAATATAATAACATTTCAAAACTTGTTTAAGTAACATACAGACATTACAAAAATGAATATACAAGTACAAGCTTATACTATAACTACAAAACTGATCTAAAGCAGGTACGTCAAGCATCATCGCCTCCTTTATCACCTTGTAATTAACAAAATAATAAAACAAGTTACAAATATAGTAACTATGTTGATACTGATATATATATATATATATATATATATATATATACAACAAAGTGATTTTATACCTCGTCGCCATCCCCATGCTGTCCTGCTGCTGCTGTCGCTACTGCTTCAGCTAACTCCTCAGGATCGATAGCCCCCAGATGCCCGCCCAGTATCTTCAAAAGATTTTGATCTCGACATATAGCTGCCACACAGTCAGCCAGAGTGTGAACAGCTGGATGACTCGATGAGTGTGAAGACTGGGTATCAGAGCTGCCTGAGCCATTGAAGGATGGGCGTCGTCGTTGTTCTTGACCTTTAATGTAGTTCTTATTCACAACAGACGCCCTCTGCCACAGCTCTTGATCAATAGTCGGACGTGGAGTGCCTTCAGGATAGCGCTCATTCAATAAACGCTTATAAGTATCCTGTCATCATGTTAACAATTAAATAGTTAAAAATAAATTCTGTAAGCATTGACAAACAAGATCAAGTTGTTAAAACTTATTACCGCTATCTGGATAGCATCAGGCAGACCATCACGGGTGGCCACGTACACATCCAGCCAATGGATAGGTGTTCTTCATTTTCGGGTTTTCCATAAAATGAAGAACAGACGTTGGTGCTACTTTAGTGCTTTTAATCTCTATGTCCCCTGCTTGTTTAGGGTGTTTTATTGATTTAGCCATGTAGTATTGATGTCAGTGTACAATAATATATCAACATATTGATTTAACAACATCAAATCTGTAAGATCTAGATCGGTCATACTAGGCCACAAAATTGTTCTTGAACATTTATGGAAAACCCAAAAATGTTCTTGAGCAGTTTGGTCAACAGTTATTTGACTACAATTTTCTATGATTCTGTTACAGATCCGGGTGATATAAAAGTTTTAATATGTACTCCTCATGTCAGACAACAAGGATCAAACAACAACATAGCCAAAACATTAACATACTGCAAGATCTAAGGCTCACAAAATCTTGTCAGACAAAATCTAGAAATCTGGGCTGCCCAGATTTTAGTTTTCGTGGTCGGTCAACGCCTTTTAACTGCTTGTATCTTGCAATATAAACATGATCTGAGGTTAATTTAAGTCTCAGATCAAAGCTCTAACATCAAAGAACATATCTACAACATAACATACACCAAACATCAAACACATACAGATCTAAGACCTCTGACATTTGACTGTCAGACAACTTTCCAAAAATTTTCCAGATTTTAAAAAAAATGCTATTTCGTGCATCTAGGTGTTATGGGTCCATGATCCAACAACCCAGATCATCAAATGACACCCTCTAACATAACTTTAACCAATAAACAACACCATATTACATTAGATCATGAAATTTTGAAAATTAGGGGTTTTACCACTTTTAAAGCTTGATCTTGATTCTGATCCTTATGATCTGATCATGACTTGCTACGGATCATATAAGGGACTGTATCACTTAAGAATTTCGTGGGTCTAGAGGGAGAAAGGGTTGATTGAGAGTCTGATAGCAAATTAGTAAAATTTGTGAACTTTATCTCTCTTCAATTATTTATAAATTTGATACAATGAATCTATATGATGTAAGGTGGCTCAAAGATTAGATATGGAAAGATTTAAGGCACGTGTTGATATCCAAGAAGATGAGTCACCAAGATTTGCCATATCTTTTACTTAACCTTTAAGAAAAAGGTATTTTAGATATTTCACATTTAATTTTAAAAGTATTTTTGTCATTTGCCCTAGCCCTTAGGGTTTAGGGTTTAACCCTAAATTTTTTAAAATATCATTTCTAAGACTTCAAATTTTCGGTTTTCAAAATAGAAAATTAATATTTCTAAATTATAATTAGGATTTTCTAATTATATTAAAATTTACTAATCATTATTCAAGCTTTCTAATTAGGATTAACATTTCCTAATTAAAATTTCTAATTTAGCAATTAGGTTTTATCATCTTGTATTAGGGTTTATAACCCAAGAATTAGGATTTCTAAATTATTAAAAAATCTAATTAATCATTAGGGTTATCCCTAATTAGGTTTGTAATTAAAATACATTAACCTTATACATAGCATTTAAATTTCCAAAGTAGGATTTTAATATCCAAATTAGGCTTTGAAATTCTCGGAACTGAAATAAGGATTTTCAGAGCCGATTTTAGGGTTTCTTATAATTCGCTAGAGTTATCTAACCGAACGATGGCATTCTTAATATATACATAGGGTTTGTTACAAATATCGTTTATATGGTCAACCCTTGACCCTTAGCCACATACTGTACACATAAATACAGAACATATTCACGTATTCCCTTAATCCTGAATAATTCACCTAAATCCTTCACAGATTTTGAAATCCTCAAAATTCTTTCTCACAAATATCAAACATATACACTTATTTTCTGTCTAGGTTCTAATATTGAACCTTAAATCAATTAATTAAAATTTTAAAAATTTTCTAAATTCTCGGGTTGTCACAGATGGCGTCAAGGCTGCTTGACCTTCATTGACATGTGCATCAACGGATGAAATCATCGAATGGCTTTCGATGCTTCGATTGGTTTACATGCCATCGGCCGAGTATTTGTCAAGGTTGCTTGACCTTCGTCGACATGTGCATCAACGGATGAAATGTACGAAGTTCCCGCTTGGGAGAAGTGTTTTGGAGTTGCACCCCCAAACTGACGGCATCGGATCTTCGTGAGATATTGTCGAATGTAGTTTGCAATAGTTGTGATTATTGGTATAGTTAGCCTGTGTCTGGGCGAATACCAATAAGTGACGTGTAGACCTGTAGTTTGGTCCATGAGAACTAGGATTTCAGGCTTTTTCGCTCAATCGCGTAACATTCTTTTTCTTGATTTGGCTTTTTTTAGCTTGTGAGATCTCCTTTGCAACTCGAACTGGACCAAGTTAGAGGGGTCGGCCCCACCCAGGGGAGCTACAAGTAAACCTGCGGCAGCCGCAGGAACACCTGCAGCCAACCGTGGGTAGTTTAAAGCTTCATGTTACTTTCACAAGTCATTTTCAACTTACACCACATAGAGAATCCGAGAGCTCTTTCTCAGATCTGCTGAGTTCGAGCGTCTTTATGCAAATTTTGTCACCGTACAAGTGTTTCACACTATCCTGGTAACGTATGTATGTCTTCTTTTCCAGTTTTTGTACGTTGAAAGTGAGTTATCATATGAAATGTGTCTAAGCACATAGTAGTGAATATGCATGCTCATATGACTTGATAAAAAATATTCAACATAGTAAATGTTAGTATTAAACTATGCTGAACATAATGATGTGAAATTTTTTAATTTTTGAGGCATTCAAATTGGTACCTTTTTCTGCTATTTGTTATCCTATTTGAGGACAAATGAGCAAAATGTAAGAAAACAAAGTAATCCTGGTAATTAGGCTACCTTTACAGATTATGACTTTTACATGTTCATGCATTATAGGATGTTTATGACTATGGGTAGGTGTGCTACTGAATGGCCATCTAGTCATGCCTATGCGCATGTGGATAGTCCTGTTTACAAAGGAGACTCTGGAAAAAAAATTCCAAAAGTCTAGGCATTGGGTAGACATGCATTTTTAACTCTACTGTAGGCGTATGTTAAAGTAATGCATGCATGTATATAGTCATAAAATACATTTAAAAAGCTTTAGGTTAGAATTTACCACACCCTTTCTGAGGTGATTTGGACACTTATGTCGAGATATTATGGATCCAGATCAACCGAGTACTTTCCGTAGGACCACTTCAGGTGTGCGGAGGAGGGCTTCTGAAGTGCCTCGATTGCGTTCAGTCAGACAGCCTCGTCGTTTGGTGGAGGAGGTGATTCGTCCTATTTGGGTTGATGTACCGAATGTTGAGGATAAGAAGGAGGATGTACCGGTTGCGGATCCAGCTCCTGCGGCTCATGCTCCCCGCAGGGATCTTCCAGGCATTCAGGTGGCTATTCCTGATCTTCTAGGTGATTTAAGTTGCCACCCCTCAGTTTACTTGCAGGAAAACGAGGTAAAAGTTTTGTTCAATCTTCCTTTTTCCTATTGATGAGGAGCAAGGATTCTGATGTTGATATGCATTTGATGTAGGTTCCTGGCTTTACGCAGCCTCGAGGGAACTAGTTTAACATGCACTCCCTGTATCAGGCTCTACATCTAGATTATCGAGGTATTGTGCATGACTGGGGCTTTGGGACGTTCTTTTCCATTCTTCCCCGCCGTTGTCCCTGGGGTTACTTCAGGGCATTGTATAAGCGCTTTTGTTTCAACAGACTCGATCTCTCCCTTTGTTGGATTGTGAGGTGATGATTACGCCAATGGATTGGCAGTTTATCACCGGTATGGAGTTTGGAGGGGCGCCAGTGCCATGTACAACGAACATTACCCCGACTGCCATCAGATCCTTGTTAGGAGTTCCGACTGAGGCGCTCAAGGGTAGGACCGTCCGTACGGGTCCTTTGAGCGTAGACGCTATGAGTGGGCTATTGAGTGAGCCCATTCCCGCTGATGTGAGAGTCAGGGATCACATTCTTCGACGATTGTTCCTGGTTATTATCAGGAGTTATTTCATAGCAGACAACTCTTCCACGGTGTCATTCGCTTTGATCAGTGTCACTCGAGAGGTAGACCGTATTGGAGAGTATGATTGGGGCTCCTACACATTTACCTATTTCCTCAGGGGAATGCGCATGCGTTTACAGGGCTTGGCAGAGGCTTGGCTATGATTTTACCCATTTTTGCTGGTGAGTATTCTCTTTTGATTTCTCATGTACAGGTTAAGAGTGTTCACTGACAGCAAATGTTTACCTTTGTGTTGGACTTTTTGGGCCTATGAGAGGCTCACATGTTTGTGTCATGTGAGTGTGTTAGGTTTAGAGTCCTATCCACGAGGACAACAATGGCATCACTCCATATTGGTGGAGGTTTCTGTACCTGAGGGTTTCACCCATTGTCGCTTATAGTTGGAGTTATTGATAGCTGATGCCATTATTTAGGTTCCCTACTCTTGGGAACATTTGACTATCGGCTTTGAGGATGGATACCCGACTGGTGTTGAGCATGTGATGTCCACCTGCTAGATTCCTCTCTTCATAGAGATGGGAGCTTTATTTAGGAGAGCGTGCTATTAGGAGCACCACAGGAGAGATTTGTGTGCCGATCTCACCTCCTGCCATTCCAGGTTCCATTCGGCTTTGTAGATGGCATGCTAGAGTACTAGGCACTGGAGAGGCAGGTTTTCCAGTTTGGGACCTAAGAGTTGACTCCTACGCTGGAGGAGTATGAGCGGATGATAGCTTTTCCCTTAGAAAGACGTTGCACTCAGATGGCTGTCGGAGATATGCGCCGGCAGTTCATGACCCTCACCGAGTTGTGGCGTAGAGTAGTATAGGATGAGATTACATCCAGTCATGTAGTATCCCAGTGTTTTCTGATAGACATATTTGGCTCATTGGACAGCTATGCTCGGCACTCCGGGGAATTCACCATACCAGAGGATCAGTGGCATGTGGCCAGAGTAGATGTACCCGTGATGTGTGTAGTGGCGTATGTATACATGCCACGATATATGGATGAGCTAGACATTGGTGTTATCATGGCAGTGAGCCATCATTCCGATGATTGTGGTAGAGACGTTGAGATCAGCCATGTTTTGCCACACCTACCCAATAGGGGTATTTACAGGCAGCTCAGTCTTGTTGTATGTGTGGTTCATGTCACACTTGAGACCGATTGGCACGTTCCAACGGTATGGGTATTATTTTTTCTATGAGATAGCCACGTCTTACTCTTTTTAGCTAGCGGAGTGTGTAGACGATGTATCCTGGTCGGTATTCTTGGCAGGGATAGGAGATCCATTTGACATTTTGCCATGTACAGGGCTTAGTTCACCCTACAGTTTTATTACTCATGCCCTGGGCATAGATTATCTCCCTCTGGCTGGTTTAAGGGGCATGACTATCTACCACCCATTAGTTGTGATGTCATTATTTGACCAGTTTTAGGACTTGCAACCTTTTAAGGGGGCGTTAGGTCAGCGTTTAGCTTCTCGCCATTTGTCAGCAAAGGACAGATCCAAGGTTTATGCCTATTGGGATCAGCATGAACGTGATGAGTTTTCTGTTAGCCATCTGGGCTGTTCGACAGAGTATTCTGCATGGATGGACATAGAGATTTCATCGGCTGCGGTAGTATCCACAGTGCCAGGGATTAATTTAGATGGTGGAGAGCCCGCGGAGGACATTAATTCTCACACCGAGGAGGAGCCATTCATTGGGTTGCCAGTAGCTCTTGTAGATTCTCCCAGTATGAGTGCTATTGTGATCCAGCATTCCACACACTACTTAGAGTAGAGTCTTCATCTGATGACCTTCGAGAGAGATCAGGCTAGGGCCTTGATGTTGACAGCTCTTAATGAGAAAGACATTTCTTTGTTAGAGATAGATGAGGCATTAGCTCATAGAGATGCCACTGTCATTGAGCGGGATGAGGCCAGATCAGCCAGAGATACCGTGATTGTGGAGCAAGATAACGTTATATCTGCCCGGGATGTAGCCGTTACAGATAGTACCACAGTGAGGTCCCTTACTACTGGCATCATTACAGAGATGTTGATGAGCACAGTGTCACCATGCAGATGGATGTAGATCTATTACCTCGCGTAGAGACCCTTGTACATGAGATCACATCGTTGCCTCCTTCTTCTGAGAGGGATGTCATGCCAGGCTTGACAGCTCGCATATACACTTACTTGTAGATGGGCATGCATTTTCCGGCATAGACTAGCTTAGCCATTTTGTCATATACAGTTCATATTGTATATATCAAAAAGCATTATATATGATAGGGAAATATATTTTGATTCACTTCCATTTCAGTCGTGCATTGCTACTTGCTTGATATTTACCTATTACTTCAAGGCTTGTGATCTCGATGTATTCTGAATTCCTCCTTGATGGATGGACATTGAGATGTTTTAGGATCTTTCAGAATGGATTATTGATCTGTATGTATTCCCTACCTTCTTTGGTATCTTGGAACTGGTTTCTATATGTAGATGTGGAGAGGATTATGGCTTTCCTCTCTGAGGTTGACCGCACCACAGATGGTCGCCATTACTCCTTTGTATGGGGGAGCCCAGCTAGTTCCATCTCTTATGGATTGGTGTTTTTCTTGGAGGAATCAACCGCAGCTTAGATGGTCGCCGATTCTCTTGTTTACGTGAGGAGATAGGGTAGTTCCATCCCTTTGGTCCGAAGCCGTTGAAATGTGGTGGATTGAATGATGATCCCAGTACCTTTGACAAGTCTTTATGTTTTGGTAGGGGTAAGACCGAAATATGATTGGCTGCCTACGTACTCCTATTGAAGAGGAGATCAGGTCTGCGTAGTTCGAACCTGGTGTAAGAGGTTCAACACTATTTGTGGAAAAAGGGTGTATAAATGTTTTTATTTTTATAGTGAGAAGGGTGTAGAAATGTTTTTATTGTTTTTGTTTTGTTGCGACCGGACCATATAAAATGGCTGCCTGCGTACTCCTGTGTATCAAGGAGATAAGGTTGGCGAAGTTCACCCCATGTGCAGGGCAGTTTGCAGCCAATGAAAAGTTTAATCCCATTTTTAGGACAAACTGCGAGGGGTAAAGTTTGATCCCATGTAAAGGACAAACTACAGGTGTGAAAAGTTTTAATCCCTGATGGGACAAAACTGCGGGTGTGAAAAGTTTTCAAGGCAAAGTTGTGTGAAGGATCTACTGATCTGGAACCAGGCTGTTGGTTGGAAAAGTGTGTTTGCCCCTGATGGGGCAAATGAGCGTGGAGAAAGGTTGTATGTAGTGAAGGGTTAGAAAACCTGAAATGACTGGGGATCTGGTAATCCAAAACCAGGATGTTTGCTTGATGGTAACCTCGAACATAATACCATTTCACGGTGTCTGAGTTGATGAGCTGTGAAAATTTATCGTCATCCATTTCCTGTAATCGGAGAGCACCTCCTGTCAATACGTCTTTGACAATAATTGGGCCTTCCCAGTTTGGGGTGAATTTTTCCATAGACTGATCTTGGTAGTCAATGATCTTCTTCAAAACCAAGTCATGTTGTTTGAACTGCCGTAGCTGGGCTTTTCTGTTGTAGGATCTGGCGATCCTTTATTGGTATAACTGACCATGGAAAATAGCATCACTTCGCCTTTCGTTTATTAGAGACAATTGGTGATACATGTCTTGCAACCATAGGTCTTCGTCCAGCTGAGCGTCTATCAATACTCTGAGGAATTCCATTTCCACCTCTATAGGGAGCACTACTTCCATCCCAAAGGTTAATGAGTAGGGGGTTTCCCCAGCAGAAGTGTGCATTGATGTTCTGTAGGCTAACAGAGTCAGAGGCAATAAGTCAGGCCATCCTTTGTGATTGGCGGACATCTTTTGCATGATCTTTTTGATGTTTTTGTTAGCCGCTTCCACAGTACCATTTATCTTTGGACGATAGATGACAGAGTTGAGATGTTTGATGTGGATTTTACTGCATAAATCCTTCATCATTTTGTTGTTGTGGTTCTTAGCATTGTCTGATACAATTACCTCTGGTTGTCCATATTAATAAATAACATTATTTATGATGAAAGCAATGATGACTTCTTTGGTAACCCTGGGGAAGGAGACTACTTCTACCCACTTGGTGAAGTAGTCGATCATGGTGAAGATGAACTGATGCCCATTACTGGCTTTGAGCTCGATGGACCCGATCACGTCCATTCCCCACATTGAGAAGGGCCAGGGCGAACTTATATTGTGGAGCTCCCTTGGAGGGGCGTGGATAGCATTCCCATGAATTTGGCATTGGTAACATCTCTTGAGATGATCATCACAGTCAGCCTTAAGAGAGAGCCAGTAATGCCCTATTCTGAGGATCTTCTTAACAAGCAGGGGGCCACTCATGTGTGGGCCACATACTCCACCATGGATTTCATCCATGAGCCTTTGAGCTTGGTCCTTGTTCAGACATCTGAGAAGACCTAGTCCTACATCTCTTTTTTAGAGTGCATCTCCGCTCAGGTAAAATTTTATAGCCAGTCGATGGATCCGCTTTCTTTCAGCTGGACTCGCCTCAGCGGGTGTAGATCCATCTCATAAGTACTCCTTGATGTGCTTATACCAAGGGTGTTGGATGGGAGGTAGCTCATCTGATACTTCTCCAACATAGTTCTCATAGGCTGGAGCCTTTTGTCAGGCAAATGTGATGGTTGGCATGTTTTCCTTGTCAAGTATGTTGATCAAGGAGGCCAAGGTTTCTAGCGCATCCGCAAAATCAATTTTATCCTAAGGAATGTGGAGGAAGGATATTTCTTCAAACTCCGAAGTCATCTGTAGAACCTGCCAATGGTAAGGTAGAAAATGTAGACCATTGGTATGATAGATTCCTATGGTTTATCTGATTACCAATTCGAAATCTCCAAAGACAGTTAACCTTCTGATGCCTATTGATTGAGCAAGTTTTAGCCCCATGATATAGCCTTCATACTCAGCTATGTTATTTGTGTTGGCAAACTACAATTTGATAGCCACAGGATACTGCTCCCCCGTAACGGATACTAGAACTGCTCCAGCTCCAGAACCTTCCATGTTTACAGCTCCATCAAAATACATCTTCCATGTTTGGCGTGCATCGTGCTGATGGTGTTGCTGAACTGTCATTACCCCTTCCTCGGGGAAGTACTTTCCAAGGGTTTGAAATCCCTTGAAGGTGCGACGACCAGTTGATCCATAATTCCATTACCTTTGATGGACTTTTGCATCACGTAGACGATGTCAAATTGTTGTAGAATCAACTGCCATCTGGACAGTCAGCAATTTAGCATGGGTTTACTTAACACGTACTTGAGAGGATCCACGCGGGATATAAGATGGGTTGTGTGACCATTGAGGTAATGTTGTAACCTCATGGAAGCCCATGCTAAAGCACAACAAGTCTTCTCAATCAGAGTGTACTTGTGTTCACTGTAGCTGAATCTTCTGCTGAGGTAGTAGATAGCTCGCTCTTGGTCTCTATCGTCTTTCTATCCCAGCATACAGCCCATAGCATTGTCATTAATGGATAGGTACATGAATAGTGGAACATCATCCCTGGGTGGTACCAATTCAAGAGCGCTAACTAGCTGTTCTTTGATTGTAAGGAAGGCTTTCTAGCACTCATCATTCCATTTCATGGATGAGTTCTTCCTTAACGACTTGAAGATAGGCTCACAAGTTGCTGTGAGTTGGGATATGAATCTGCTAATGAAGTTGATTCTTCCCAAAAATCCCCGTATTTCGTTCTCTATCTAAGGAATGGGCATCTCCGTATTAGCCTAAATTTTGATGGGATCCAGCTCACCCCCCTTGTGGCTGACTAGGAAACCTAGCAACTTGCCAGATTTAACGCCAAAGGCACACTTGGCTGGATTGAATTTTAAGTTGTACTTACGCAACCTGTTGAAGAGCTTTCTAAGATGGTCTTAGTGGTCTTCCTCCCTTCGGGACTTGACAATGATGTCATCCACATAGATCTCTATCTCCTTGTGCATTAAATCGTGGAAAAGAGCCATCATGGCTCACTAGTAGATAGCTCCGACATTGATGAGGCCGAATGACAACTGTCTATTGCAAAAGGTTCCCCAAGGCGTGATGAATGCAGTTTTTTCACGATCCTCTTCTGCAACCATGATTTGATGGTACCCCATGAAGCAATCAGCAAAGGAGTACATGCCATATTAAGCAGTATTGTCAATGAGAGTGTGGATAAATGGGACGGGAAAGCTATCTTAAAGGCAATCTTTATTCAGATCCCGATAATCCACATAAACTCGCACCTTTCCTCCTGGTTTAGGCACGGGGACTATGTTGGATAGCCACTCATGGTATGTTGACACCATGATGATGCTCGCTTGAAATTGTTTCATAATATCTTCTTTAACTTTTACACTCAGGTTTTAGTCGCCTGAGCTTTTGCCAGACTGGCTTGAATCCTTCTTTAATGGGAAGGCGATGAATGACTATGTCAGTAGACAAACCGACCATGTCTTCATGAGACCATACAAACACATTCTGGAATTGGGTTAATAGTGTAACCATGTCATTCCTTTGGTTTGAGGTAAGCTCCATACCAATCTAGATTAGTTTAGGGCTTTCTAAGGTTCCGAGATTGAATGAAGTGGTTTGATCAAGGTTTTGGTTTGGGTTTGTCTTTGACCCATTCTTTGATCTCCTGAGGTATCTCAATGTCCTCTTGTATTTCCATCAAGTCTGAGTCCAACTTTTCATCAAAGTTACAGTCCTTGTGGAGAAAAGGCACCTTATTAGCAAGTATATGCACATCTATGTTCAGAGTCCTGAAACAAAATATGCTTTCACATAATGTGTGAAACTATTTAATCATACAAAGTGTTAGCATATAGTGACAAAATAACTACTAATGTTGTACAAAAAAGTAAGCAGTTATTTATATTTATAGGGCAGAGGGAGTTTCTGCCCTTTTTACCCTTGTCGACAAATGCCAGGAGTGTTGCTCCAATTGTCGAGGGTGAAGTCCTGGTGGATTGCAGTAATGAAGGGGCTATTATCATCCTTCTTCTCTCGAATGATGACCATGATATCTGGACAATCATCATCTGGGGTGACCCTATTTGTATTGTCCGTGTGGATTATGATGTGAGTGTTTGATAAGCACCTTGCAATGTCCTACTTGTGCTTCCGGTCCTTTTCATCCGCCTCCAGATCCGGTATCAAGACTTCTTTTCTTTTGACAGGTATCGGCTTAGGAAATAACATAGTCATTATATGTGCAGGAACCTTTACTAAAGTTTGTACAGGCTTAGCCTCTGCAGATTTGAGCAATCGCCGTGTGGCTGAAGATGAAAGAACCTGTTTATATTTTTGAGGATTCCTGTGACTGAAACTAGTGGAATAACCTAGTCTGGCTGTCCATGTTTGACTGGGAACTTGAATTGGACGCTTGATGCCTTGATGGTCTTTGCCCAACCTTTGTCCAGGTTGATAGCCCAAAGATATCATCTCTTGACTTGCCGACATTACCTCGGCAGAGATTCTGGGTATCAGATGTGGTGCCCCAATGGGATGGTAGTGAGTGTTACTCACCTCCAGGGCATAAAAGCTGACAAGCTCAACTTCATTAAAACTGATAAGCAGGATGTCACCTTGTTCAGGACATTCTAACTCAGCATTAACAGTGACTAGGTTGTTATTAATGATGTATTTAAGTTGCTGATGTAGGGTGGACGAGATGGCCCCAACCATATGAATCCATTATCTTCCTAAAAGCAGGTTGTATCCTCGATTTTCTCCATGGGCAATTTCCCATTTGACTTGGTGGTAGGCTTTATCACCCGTTGGGGAAGATACAGTGGATTCTCTTTCGACACTGCAGTAGTTGTGTGGGATGTGGATCCTTCAACCTCTCCATAATTCCATGGAACTTTCTGTAGGCTGACAACAGGATATTATGGTCTGAATGGTAAAATGATAGGCTCTGGCGCAACCACTTTTAAGGGATTTTCAATACCCTTGAGCTGAGTAGGTTAAATTGTATGTGAGGGGTAGATGAATCTGTCTCAGAAGATATGACTACTACGACTTCCTTTCACTTTGTAGGAAAGGCGTCCCCACTCTCTAGTAAAACAATGTTATCGTCTGCCAGCTGCAGGACACCGCTGTCAATTAAGTTCTGAATAAGGTGGCGGAGTGCCCAACATTATTCTGTGCTGTGACCGCGAGGGTGGGAATGGTATTGGCACACCCCAGTAAAATCAAGCCGTCTTGAACGTGGGCTGATTGGAGGTAACAGAGGTGTGATTCTTCCTTCATTGATCAGCATCTGCAATATCTCTTCCATCGGTTGGCCTAGATAGGTAAATTCCCTTTGATTGGCTGAGTCCCAACAGGCTTTGGCATTTGCTCTTTTTGCAATTTTATCCTTAAGTGTTTCAGTTTCTGGAGTACGAGGTGAAGTATTTGTAACAAGAGGAAGGAGGCTAGCATGCTCCTGGCTGAATAATTGACGTGTGACTTGGTGCTGATGGACCACAAGTTCTGCCAATTGGTTGAGTTACTCGCGCAGAGCATTCATTTTTCGTTCCATCATAAACTAGAACTTTGCACAATCCCACTTGTCAGTAGTATCCTTGCTGGTTTGGGAGGATCCACCATTGTAATGGGAATTCTGTCCACTACTCCAATTAATCATGTTAACCTCTTCTTCTTTGTGTTGAAGAAGAAGGCTGTCTTGCAAATGCGATTGGTCGGGTTTAGCTACCACGATCTCACCGTTATCAATCAAATCCTGAATCTTGTGTTTCAAGGCCCAGCAATCATGAGTATCATGACCTGGAGCTCCAGCATGATAAGCACATTTCTGGCTAGCATTGAAACCCTTCCCATTCGGGTTGGCCGGTGCAAGAAGATGGGTAATTTTCTTCTGAGTTGTCAGAAGATTGAGAATGTTCTCGAGTGAGTCCCCTAAAGGTGTGAACACTCGAGTATGTCTGACTTCTTCGTTCTTTGGTAATGGAGGGTTTGAAGACTGCGCTTGAAAGGGGGAGTAATTTCTCCTCTGGATAGGCATATCCTGACTGCATTTCTGACCTTATAATATCAAGGAAACATCCTCCTCTTTCTTCTTATGGACCCTACGGGGGATATTTCCATAATTTTTAGACTGGATGTGCTCAGCAACAACTTTCAGAGCAACTAGGTCTTAAATCTTTCCTGATTTTAAACCTATCTCTGCCATTTCTCCATGCTTAATCATTTCGGAGAATGGTTTACCAATGCCAGCTAGAACTCTCTCGTTGAAGGGAGCCTCTTGTATGTCTATGAAGGTCATCACCATCTCAGACTCAATCATAGAGGAAATAACTTGAGCAGTAAGGCGCCTCCACCTTTGAGCATGCTCTGTGAACGATTCATTGGTTTGTTTCCTGACTTTAGTAATTTGGTACCGGTCAGGAGCCATCTGAGTTTGGAAACTATATTGGCTGAGAAAAGCATGTGCCAGCTCTTCCCAACTATGAATCATGGAATTGTCCAATCTGGTACACCATGATCTAGCTTCACCAGTCAGACTCTTTTGAAACAGCTGCATTCTAACTTTTCACGCTCGGCATACGATCCGAGTTCTCCAATGAAGACTTTCAAACGTGTGTAAGGATCTCCCAACCCGTCGTACTTTTCAAACTTTGTCTTGAATTTCTGTGGATAATGCACACCAGGGAATATATAAAGGTCTTTATATGAAACACTCTTATGTGCTCCAATCCCTTTGATAGACCGAATGGTCTCTTTTGTAACGCCCCCAAAATAGGTCCAATCCACCCAACCCATTCTGAGTCGCCGAATATATGGTACAGAAAACAACTACAACTTTATTACTACAATTGTCGTGCAAAATACAATAACACATATATTGTGAGTTTTGATATAAATATATACCAACTGTGACTCTCATCCCAACCTTGGACAGCACGTCACAATGGCACCTTACATAAAGGTACAGTCAAAAACTATTTTAAAAATTAAAATCTTTGGGAAGTGCTCAAGGAAACCTTCATACATGGAGGCCATGCGTCTAGGTTATGATAGATATCATATGTCCATAGAATTATCCTTGGTTGACCCAATAGACCCCAAAGAAAAACAAGAAGATCACTATCATGTTCTTTCCAATGGTGAGTCTTCTCTTGACATATAACTATCTCCACTGTCTGCAATTGAAAATTATATTTTAACCAAACTCCAAGATTATATAGGTAGTGCTCGTAGATATACTCAGCAAGTGGATGTGCACAATCTTGTCTTATGATAACACGATGTTGTATGTCATTAGACATCTTATATGATTGTGGTAAAACACCCTTCCAAAGTTGGGTTCACCACACCCTATTTGATTCACCAAATATAACATAAAATGAAGTATAAAATACAACGCACTTTTCTAAAGTTCTCAATAAAATTATTTTCATAGTGTATAGGGAGAACCTCAACAGCTATAGACCACCGTTCTATTCCCCTGTTACCCCCGCTCGACCCAGCTGCACTCTTGTTACCTGAAAGGAATTGAGAAGTAAAAGGGTAAGCACAAATAGCCCAGTAAAGAATATCATGACTAGAGATAATTAAATTATCAATAGCCTTCGTCAATAATAAATCAGAGATTTAGAACATATGATAGATGATAAAAATTTTCAACCATAGTTGCAGCGGAACGAGCAATCCATTAGAAGAGTCAAATAGACCATAAATTGTATTATCTTCTCCATGTTAAAAATCCACCAATAATGTTTTATCCCTGTAATATCAATCAACAATTCCTGACCAAAATCATGTGAATAACTCATAATCATAATTATGGTTCTAAATTCCTCTTCGCATCCAGGACGAAAATAATTTTCATCACCTGTCTTTACCTGAAACATCAAAGATCATGGTTATACCAAATCACAGTTCCTGTTCATAATCATACTAACAAGTTCATCTTTGAACTACGGACCAAAGATATTCATTAACTGTTCATCTTTGCACTACAGGCCAAAGATATTTAACAACAGATCATCTTTGCACTACATGCCAAAGATATTCAACAACAGTTCATCTTTGCACTACATGCCACAGATATTCAATAACAGGCCTTCTTTGCACTATGGGCCAAAGATATTCATCAATAATTCATCTTTGCACTACAGGCTAAAGATATTAATATCTCAAAGAAATATATAATCATTTCAGAATATATATAAACAATAATTATAACCATGTAAATCAATTCGCCTTTGCACTTAAGCTAAAGATATTCAATTATAAATTCAATGGTCATGATCATACCAATCAACAATTCATCTTTGCACTACTGGCCAAAGAGAACACATAGTCACGATCATACCAATAATCAGCCCATCTTTACACTCAAGTGAAAGAGAAATTTCATCACCAGGACTATAAAATGATAATAAAAACAATATAATTCAAACGTTATCAATAACTTAATAATCTCATAATCTAATATTATTAATATTACCACAATATTTTAATCATTTCTTAAACTTATAAACAATTTATTTTAATTGTTTACACTTTACTAATTAATGTATTTAATCATCCTAAAATGTCAAACTCATAAGATTTCATCACGAATAACCAAATCTCTCATAAAAAATATGTATATACCTTATATAGGATTTTCAAGTCATAAAATCCTATTTTCCAATTTTCTTACTTCCCATAACATATTTAATTCATTTACTCATAACTAGTCCATTTTCATGAAAAATACCAAATCAGTCCCATAAAAAAAATTCTGGGATTTAACAGAATGTAGTCCCATATTGAACATATATTTTTTTCGGAATTTTTAAAATTCATTTATTATTTTTTATATGGCCAAAACTGTCGAATATTTAGGCATTTATCATAAACTGTACTTTTGCCCAAAAATTCCGAAATTTACAGAGTATACTGCTGTTATATACAAGTACTCCAAATAAAAATTTCACCAATTTTGGAGTTAACCACAAGGAGTTATAAAGGTTTACTTTTAAAATAGTATTTTCCTATAAAATTCATAACTCCTAATCTATACATCTAAAAATCGCCATTTTTGGACACAATCTAGAAAACTCATCAAATTATCATTTCAAATTTTTCCAGAATTTTTGAAGGTTCGAAAAAATTACGAAACTGAAAAACATAATAACCCTTACAATCCTTTATTATCCCTTACCTCAAAAGAATAGTACTTCTTACTGGAATATCAGAAATAACGCTGAAAGAACTTGCACCGTATAGAAACACTCAAGATATCTAAATACTCACAAAAATATGCTCGATAATATATAGAGAGAAAACTTCAGTTTCTGGTGTGATTTTCAATTCTAACTTAAGCATTTTATTTATAGGAAAATGCTTAGAAGACCAAAGTAGAAAATTTAATAAAATAATATTATTTTTATAAAAATCATACGCATACTTAGACAAATCTGAATTCAGCATTTACCACATGTAAGTGGGGCCCACCAAAATAAAAAATATGTTTTAAATATTTTTTGTAACAAAATCAATTCAGACCCAATATTCCGGAACTTCAATAATTCATAATAAATAGCCCTTTATCAGAAAAATTTGAATCTTATGTCCATTCCATAGGAAATTCAATTCTCTACAACTTTGTAAGTTTATGTTTTTCTAAATTCCAAGCAGAAATAGACCAAAATCCACATACAGACGATTTTGCAGGCTATAATCAAATTTCAGTCAAAAACAGGGTCCACTAACACACAAAACACGTGTTAAACATTTTTTGTAACAAAAATATTCTTTCTCATTTATTCATATATCACACATTCATTGTAAAAATATCATCATTATTATATTATTATAATATAATAATATATTTTATCAGAAAAGATAAAATATCAATTTTCAGCAATTATCACTTTTCTAAAAATTCCTCCATTTATATCCACATAAATAAATATTTTTCTAGTCATATAAATTAATAATTAATTATTTATAAATAATATTATAGAATCACAATTCTGACAACCGGGCCGTTCCTAGGAAAGAGTGGGCTTTCCAATAAGGATCTCTCCTTATTAGCGCGTAATTAGGTGACCAAACCTCTCCTTAGACAGAACTTTCTATACATTGCCAATAATTCTATCTAATAATATTATTAAAATAATATGAATTATTGATCTGATAATGGAAAATACTGTGCAGTGACAATTATTGAAACAACAATAATATAAAATATCAACGTAGCAATTATTGAATCAATAAAATAAAATACTGAACAGTAATTACTGTAACAATTATTGAGTAGTGCCTTCTTACGTAATAATTAATAATTCAAAAATATTGTGCAATGCCGTGTGCTACTGTGTAACCACGCGTATTACTGTATTTTAACCACCAGGTATTCCAACAGTGTTAACGGTAACAACTACGCCGTTATTTATAAAAACTTAAACTTATCATTTTTTTCATCCGACAGTTATTCTGTTACAGGACCCACTAATGGTTGCGTCACCGTACGAATATTCGTCGACAACAAGAATATTCCAGGACCAAACAAATATTCCCCGACAAAATGAATATTTTATAACCACTTGCGTATTTTGTAAACTTTACATATATCACCCTTAACTTTAACGTTTTATCAATTTAACTATTTATTGAATAATAATTATAAAAAATTGAATACTTTTATTTCATAAAATTCGGGGTCTTACAATCTCCCCTCCTTATTAAATTTCGTCGCCGAAATTTACGTACCTGGTATTTCAAAGAGTTGAGAATACCTTGCTTTCATATCAGATTCCATCTTCCCTGTCCTCATAATTTCTCCATTGCTCATCTCTTGTATTTCAGATATCAATTTATAATACAGCTTCAAAATAAAGGTTAATTGACATATCACAATTTGTCAACTTAAGAAAGAAAATTCAGCTTAGGTAGAACACACTAGCGAATGATATTGCTCGTTTCTCCCCTCCTAGTTCTATTCCCCGATCTCCGTCAGAGATCATATCCCTACGCTCTAATACCAAATGTAACGCCTCCAAAATAGGTTCAATCCACCCAACCCATTCTGAGTCACCAAATACGTAGTACAAAAAATAACTACAAATTTATTACTACAATTATCGTGCAAAATACAACAACACATATGTTGTGAGTTTTGATACAAATATATACCAACTGTGACTCTCATCCCAATATTGGATAGCACGTCACAATGGCATCTTACATAAAGGTACAATAAAAAACTGTTTTAGAAATTAAAATCTTTGAGAAGTGCTAAAGAAAACCTTCGTACATGGGAGACCATGCGTCTAGGTTATGATAGATATCATATGTCCACAGAATTATCCTTGGTTGACCCACTAGACCCCAAAGAAAAACGAGAAGATTACTATCATGTTCTTTCCAATGGTGAGTGTTCTCTTAACATATAACTATCTCCACTATCTGCAATTGAAAATTATATTTCAACCAAAATCCAAGATTATATAGGTAGTGCTCGTAGATATACTCAGCAAGTGGAAGTGTACAATCCTGTCTTATGATAACACGAGGTTGTATGTCATTAGACAACTTGTATGATAGTGGCAAAACACCCTTCCAAAGTAGGGTTCGTCTCACCCTATTTTATTGACCAAATATAACTATTAAGTGACGTATAAAATACAACGCACTTTTCTAAAGTTCTCAACAAAATTATTTCCATACTATTTAGGGAGAACCTCAACAGCTATAGACCACCGTTCTATTCCCCTGTTACCCCCGCTCAACCCAGCTACACTCTTGTTACCTAAAAGGAATTGAGAAGTAAAAGGGTGAGTACAAATAGCCCAGTAAAGAATATCATGACTAGAGATAACTAAATTATCAATAGCCTCCGTCAATAATAAATCAGAGATTTAGAACGTATGGTAGATGATAAAAAATTTCAACCATACTTGCAGCGGAACGAGCAATCCATTAGAAGAGTCAGGTAGACCATAAATTGTATTATCTTCTCCATGTTAAAAGTCCACCAACAATGTTTTATCCCTGTAATATCAATCAACAATTCCTGACCAAAATCATGTGAATAACTCATAATCATAATTATGGTTCTAAATTCCTCTTCGCATCCAGGACGAAAATAATTTTCATCACCTGTCTTTACCTGAAACATCAAAGATCATGGTTATACCAAATCACAGTTCATGTTCATAATCATACTAATAAGTTCATCTTTGCACTACGGGTCAAAGATTTTCATTAACAGTTCATCTTTGTACTACAAGCCAAAGATATTCAACAACAGGTCATCTTTGCACTATAGACCAAAGCTATTCAACAACAATTCATATTTGCACTACATGCCAAAGATATTCAATAACATGTCATCTTTGCACTACGGGCTAAAGATATTCATCAATAATTCATCTTTGCACTACAGGCCAAAGATATTAATATCTCAAATAAATATATAATCGTTTCAGAATTTATATAAACAATAATTATAATCGTGTAAATCAATTCACCTTTGCACTTAAGCTAAAGATATTCAACTATAAATTCAATGGTCATGATCATACCAGTCAACAATTCTTCTTTACACTACTGTCCAAAGAGAACACATAGTCACGATCATACCAATAATCCACACATCTTTGTACTTAAGTGAAAGAGAAATTTCATCACCAAGATTATAAAATGATAATAAAAATAATATAATTCAAACGTTATCAATCACTTAATAATCTAATAATCTAATATTATTATTATTATCACAATATTTTAATTATTTCTTAAACTTATAAACAATTTATTTTAATTATTTACACTTTATAAATTAAATACATTTAATCATCCTAAAATGCCAAACTCATAAGATTTCATCACCAATAACCGAAACTCTCATCAAAAATCTGTATATATCTTATATAGGATTCTCGAGCCATAAAATCCTATTTTTCAATTTTCTTACTTCCCATAATATATTTAATTTATTTACTTATAACTAGTTTATTTTCATGAAAAATATCAAATCAGTCCCATAAAATTTTCTTTTCTGGGATTTAGCAGAATATAGTCCCATATTGAACATATATTTTCCTCGGAATTTTTAAAATTTATTTATTATTTTTTATATGGCCAAAACTGCTGAATATTTAGACATTTATCATAAACTGTACTTTTATCCAAAAATTCCGAAATTTACAGAGTATACTACTATTATATACATGTACTCCCAATAAAAATTTCACCCATTTTGGAGTTAACCACAATAAGTTATAAGGGTTTACTTTTAAAATAGTTTTTTCCCATAAAATTCATAACTCCTAATCTATATATCCAAAATTCGCCATTTTTGGAAACAATCTAAAAAACTCATCAAATTATCATTTCAAATTTGTCTAGAATTTTTGAAGGTTCGAAAAAATTACGAAACTGAAAAATATAAGAACCCTTACTATCCCTTACCTCAAAAGAGTAGTACTTCTGACTGAAATATCGAATATAACGCTGAAGGAACTCGCACCGTATAGCAACACTCAAAATATTTAAATACGCACAAAAATACGCTCGATAATATAGAGAGGGAAAACTTCAGTTTCTGGAGTGATTTTCAATTCTAACCTAAACATTCTATTTATAGAAAAATGCTTAGAACACTAAAGTAGAAAATTTCATAAAATATTATTATTTTTATAAAAATCATACGCATACTTAGATAAATATGAATTTAGCATTTACCACATGTAAGTGGGGCCCACCAAAATGAAAAATATATTTTAAATATTTTTTATAACAAAATCAATTCAGACCTAATATTCCGGAACTTCAATAATTCATAATAAGTAGTCATTTTATCAGAAAATTCAAATCTTATGTCCATTCCATAGGAAATTTAATTCTCTACTACTTTGTAAGTTAAAGTTTTTACAAATTTTAAGCAAAAATAGACAGAAATTCACACACGGACGATTTCGCAGGCTATAATCAAATTTTAATCAAAAATAGGGTCCACTAACACACAAAACATGTGTTAAACATTTTTTGTAACAAAAATATTCTTCCTCATTTATTCATATGTCACACATTTATTGTAAAAATATCATCATTATTATATTATTGTAATATAATAATATATTTTATTAGAAAAGATAAAATATCAATTTTCAACAATTATCACTTTTCTAAAAATTTCTCCATTTATATCCACATAAATAAATATTTTTCTTATCATATAAATCAATAATTATTTATTTACAAATAATATTACAGAATCACAATACTGACAACCAGGCCGTTCCCAAGAAAGAGAGGACTTTCCAATAACAATTTCTCCTTACTAGCGCGCAATTAGGTGACCAAACCTCTCTTTAGACAGAACTTTCTAGACATTGCCAATAATGCTATCTAATAATATTATTAAAATAATATGAATTATTGATCTGATAATGGAAAATACTGTGCAGTGACAATTATTGAAACAACAATAATAAAAAATATCAACGTAGCAAGTATTAAATCAATAAAATAAAATATTGAATAGTAATTATTGTAACAATTATTGAGTAGTGCCTTCTTACGTAAGAATCAATAATTCAAAAATACTGTGCAATACCGTGTGCTACTGTGCAACCACGTGTATTACTGTATTTTAACCACCAGGTATTCCAACAGTGTTAACGGTAATAACTACGCCGTTATTCATAAAAACTTAAACTTATCGTTTTCTTCATCCAACAGTTATTCTGTTATGGGGCCCACAAATGGTTGCACCGTCGTACGAATATTTTTCGACAGCAAGAATATTCCACGACAAAACGAATATTCCTCAACAAAATGAATAATTTATAACCACTTGCGTATTTTATAAACTTTACATATATCACCCTTAACTTTAACTTTTTATCAATTTATCTATTTACTGAATAATAATTATAAAAAATTAAATACTTTTATTTCATAAAATTTGGGGTCTTACATCTTCCATCTGTAAGACCTTTTTCCTGATATCACCGGTGTCTGGATCTTCTCTTAGATGGGTGTTTCAGGATTTTTGTTGGTTGTATCCAACTCAAGTGTGTGAATTTCTTTATCTGGTCCTTGAGTTCCTCCATGTGCAGAGGATTCTGTATGTATGGGCATTCGGGGACCCTGAGTAGACTGATGTAGTTCTTTCAGTAGAACACACTACAAGAAAAATGGCCATCTGCGACCAACGATATCAGCGACCGCACTATCTGGTCGCTGATAATAGTACTAGCGACCGATATCTGCGACCGATAAGGATTCTCGTCGCTAGTATATATCAGCGACCGCATGCCGTCGCTGATCGGTCGCTGAGAATAATTTCCCTCCTAAAATTTGGTGCAAAACTTTGGCGCGGCTACCAATCTGTATCAGCGACCACATGCGGTCGCTGATATGTCAACATCATTAAAAAGTAGCGACCGCATGTGGTCGCGGATGGCGGTCGCTGATGCTAATAAACTTAATCAGATTCAGGTTCGCTCGATCAGTACATGAAATAAAGAAAAGAGGGAATACAGACGAGGGAGAAGAGGGAGTAAGGGGAGAAGAGAAGAGGGAGGGAGACTGCCGACCATTGCTGACCACTGCCGACCACCACCGCGCCACCGCTGCACCACTGTCGCACCACCGCTGCACCACTGCCGCACCACCGCTGCACCACCACCGGTAACCCCCAATTAATCCCTAAATTAAACTATCTGTTAATGCTGATTGAATGGTAAGAGTCTACGAGGTTGAAGTATTAACTGTAAACAAAAATGATTGGATTTGAACCCCTAATTGATAGTTTGTGTGAGCTTAATGTTTCATTTTAAGGTTTCTAAATTACTATTCTTTCTTAAAATTGATGTTTCCTGTGTAATATTACCGTATTTAAAAATCATTGCTTGTGGGTGGAAATAATTGCATACTAGTTACTGAATAAATTGAAAGATGAACAGAAGTTATACTTTCTCTGTTTGAAAATTGGACTTCAATTTCTCCTTTATGATGTCCAAAAATGAGGCTACTATTAAAATTAATGTGCTTCATTCATCATTGTTTGATTATGATGTTGACAATTGGTTATGTTAATGTTGAAAACATTAACTTTCTAAATATTTGACTTTTGATGGTGGATTATCATTTTGAGGCAAAGAGAGAGTATAAATTTAGTAAGGCATAAGAGGAATTCAACTCCTCCTTAAAGGAACTATGTTCGTCGGGTGCAATGGAATTTGAAGTGACAAAAGGGTTGGATTGAATAACAAAAAAGAAAACAATGAGGAGAAAATACTTGTTGACAAAAGGGCCACTTTTCTTTGGCAAAACACTCTTCATGGTTGATTACTTGTATTGCAAGTGCATTGACCACTATTATGCAACTTCTACTATATTTCTTGCAATTATAGGAGATCAGATATATTAAAAAAACCGTAAAAATTGTAGATGACAGACGTATCAGTCAACCCACCCATCACAAGCAATTATTCAAGAATATAAACCTTACTAGAGCCATCTTCAATTATGAAGAAATGTACACGCAGCGCTTGAAACTTTTTTATTTAAATAACTCACAGTGGTGGTCCAACATCTCATTCACTTGGAAACTGAAACATACGTTAGAACCGTACTTAAAGCAAGATATATCCCACATAAGGGACTAATAGGACTAATAGTCCCACATTAAGGGACTAATAGTATGCCTTCTTCTGCAATCTTGATATACGCAGCATATGCAGACCATACATGATGTAATGATTCATATTCTACCCCTATGAATATATTGGCTTTAGGTTGGTGTTAGTTAAAATATGTAGGATGACATAAGACCATACTCTAATTTAAGATCCATAACAATATACCATGCCTTTGGGTAGTCGATCTCAAGCGGTGTAAATTTGTTTTGGCATGTATCCTTGTTCAATTCCCGAATAATCATATATGATGCACACTCATGTTATATATGTATATATACATCTATATGTATTTATAAGCATCATAAATGGGATTGAGCTGAATTGTAAATCTCTAACAAGGGAATACAATAAATTCATGTCAACATAGGTACCGTGCAATCATGGACCTCTATTTAGACCGTAGTTGGATGGCACGACGAAAGTCAAGTGCCCAGATAGGTGCTACAGCTGAATTTAGAGCTGGTTGCCAAGTATTTTTGGAGTATGCGTATAGTCACCCGGAATGTATGAATGGTAAGTAGCAGATACGATGTCCTTATTTGAAGTGTAAGAATGTAAATTATATGGATAGAGACATGATAAACTATCATTTACTTGTTTTTGGGTTCATGAGAAATTACGAAGAATGCTGGTGGGCACATGGGCAGAGAAGAGATGGTGGCATCACACAAGTACACAATTCTGGCAGTAGTACTCATCGTATGAATGAAATGGTTCATGATATTGCATGGCCAAATTTTGATTGGGAGCAAGGTAGAGAAAAACCTATGAATTATGATGCCAAAGACTTCTTTAAGTTGTTAAACGAGGGTAGCGAGCCATTGTGGCATGGTTGCACCAAACACACTACATTGTCTGCAGTGGCGACATTACTTAACATCAAGGCTGATCACAACATGAGCCATGAGTGTTTTGAGTCGCTCTTGAAGGCCATTAAGAGTATGTTGCCTGACGGTGAGAAATTACCTGGTAACTATTACTTTTGTAAGAAAATGGTGAAGAAGTTGAGTCTTGGATACCAAAAAATCGATGCATGTCCCAACGATTGCATGTTATTTTATAAGGAAAATGAACAGATGACAAGGTGCACGTTTTGCAGTCATGATCGGTTTAGGCCTAATAAAGAGGGTGTGACTACAAAAAAATCAAGTATACCGTTTAAGATTCTAAGGTATTTTCCAATAACACATCGGCTAAAAAGATTGTACATGTCTTCAAGAACAGCTGAACATATGAGTTGGCATGCGAAATCTCCAGCTAAAGATGGAGAACTAAATCATCCCGCAGATGGGAAGGCTTGGAAAGATTTCAACTTAGCACATCCTGGATTTGCATTGGAACCTAGAAATGTGAGGCTTGGATTGTCCATCGATGGTTTCAATCCGTTTGGCCACTCAGCTGTTCCGTACTCATGTTGGCCTGTGATTGTTACTCTGTACAACTTGCCTCTTTGGATGTGTATGAAACAGCCATACTTGTTTCTTTCACTCGTGGTTCCTGGTCCTAAGAGTCCTGGAAAGAACTTAGATGTTTACTTGAGACCTCTTATAGACGAGTTGAAGGTATTGTGGGAGGATGGAGTACAGACTTGGGATGTTGCAACGAAAACAAATTTTAACCTTAGGGCAGCGATTATGTGGACTATAAGTGACTTCCCAGCTTATGGTATGTTAGCTGGATGGAGTACACATAGGAAGTTGGCTTGTCCGTATTGTACGGAGCATACAAAGTCGTTTAATCTATCAAAAGGTCGAAAGCCTTGTTGGTTTGACTGTCATCGTCGGTTCTTACCGGTAGATCACCCATTTCGAAGAAATAGAGAACACTTCAGGAAAGGGAAAGTAAACAATGATATGCCTGCACCGCGATTTTCAGGAACGGAGATGCAATATCGTGTGATGAGATTACCAGTTATCCCATTTGGTAAGGTTGATGCCACAAATATAATCAATGGGTTTGGCGAATCTCATAACTGGGTTCGGAGAAGCATCTTTTGGGAACTGCCTTATTGGTCTACAAATTTGATTCGTCATAATCTAGATGTGATGCATATTGAGAAGAATGTGTTTGACAATGTGTTTAACACTGTGATGAATGTTACGGGGAAGACAAAAGATAACGATAAGGCACGTTTGGACATGAAAGATATTTGTAAGCGTCCCGGATTAGAACTTTACGAATCTCCTAATGGTAAGATTGTCAAACCGCATGCAAGGTACACATTGTCCAAAAACCAAGCTGAAGATGTGTGCACATGGGTTAAGTCTCTGAAACTACCAGATGGATATGCATCAAACATTGCAAGGTGTGTTACGGGTGGGAAATTGCAAGGGATGAAGAGTCATGACTGTCATGTGTTCATGGAGAGGCTCATGCCTATAGCATTTCGGGATCTGCTTGATAAACCAATATGGGATGCTTTGACGGATCTTAGTCGTTTCTTCAAAGACTTATGTTCAAAATCATTAAATGAGAAGGACATGTCTGTACTTGAGAAGAACATCATAGAGATCACGTGTAAACTGGAAAAAATATTCCCACCTGGTTTTTTTGACTCCATGGAGCATTTGCACATCCATCTTCCCTATGAAGCTCGTGTTGGGGGTCCAGTTCAATATAGATGGATGTAACCTTTCGAACGGGTGATGGGAAACCTTAAGAGAAAGGTTAAGAATAGAGCTTATGTCGAGGGGTCGATATGCGAGGCATACAGTTTCGATGAGATATCTACGTTTGTCTCAGACTATTTTTCGGACGAAGTCTTGACAAAGGCCAATCGAGTATCGAGACATGATGATGGGGAAAATGTTGAACTAAATGGTCGACTATCTGTATTTGGTCTATCGGGCCGCGCTTATGGAAAAGGGAAGCGCATATTCCTCTCTGAGCAAGAATTACATGCTGCACATACTTACATTCTTCTCAATTGCGAGGAGATTGACGAATTTGTGAGGTACACATGTAAACTTGATAATTTATCTTTTAAGTTGACAATTTATTCCAATATGTTAATGTTTATAACATGGTATAGATTGTACGATGACGAGTTAAAAATGAAGCATCCCGGCATAACTGATAAAGATATTCAAATCAATCAGGATAAAAACTTTGCACTTTGGCTAAAGGACAAAGTAAGTTCAATTTTTAAGCACGTAATATATATATATATATATATATATATATATATATATATATATATATATATATATATATATATATATATATATATACTCCATGTTAACTATGACTTCATTTAATAAGATGGAGTTTTTGTAGGCTTTGACTAAGGGATCAACGATTCCGGCTAATGTACAAGTCTTAGCTATGGGACCAGACAGGAACCAAGTCACCCGCAATGGTTACAAAATAAATGGTTGTGAATTTCACACAAAGGCATATGGGCACAATAAAAGAACAACGAACTCTGGAGTGTGTGTCCTAGGAGATTGTTACAATGAGCTTGGTCGTGCCTTTTATGGGGAGTTGGAGGAAATCGTAGAGTTGTCGTACAAGGGCACGTACGGGGGTCATATTCACTTGTTCAAGTGCCATTGGTTTGATTCAGAAAAAGGGATACGTGTTGACAGACATGGAATCGTCGATATTGACCTCCATAGGTCTGCGTACTCCAACGAACCGTTTGTATTACCAACTCAAACAATACAAGTATACTACACTCCTAGTCCAGTTAGGAAAAGGGATAGACCGCCTACAGATTGGCAAGTTGTAATTCATACTCCCGCGCGTAGTCGTGTCCAAGTAATAGACGGGGATTTCTACCAAGAGAAAATGCTTCAGAGACCTCCTATAATAAATATAGAGGACAACAATGATGTAATCCAGTTATAGGGTGGAGATGAACCTGATGAATTGGATCCCGAGACAGTTATTGTGCAAGATGACAGTGATATTGAGGAAGAGTTATTGACTGACACTGACACAGAATCTGAAGAAGATGGTTATGAATCTCCGATACTTGCACAAAATGATTCTGACTCATCAGACAACGATTTTCATTAAAATGTATGTTTAGTTTTAATTGTACAAAATGTATGTTTATGTTCATGTTCATGTTTAGTTCATAATTATGCACCTTTCATTTATGTTCTCTATATAGGAATGTTCTCTATATCCTTAACTATATCATTTGTAGTTGTTGTAGTTAACTATTTTGCAGTCATGTTTATGTACCTTTCACTTATGGTAATCGTAGTTAACTATTTCATACAATTAATTGTCATTCATAATTTCATACTAACATTCTAATTTTTTTTATTTATAGATGTCTTCTGAACTTGTTGCACGAAAGCGCGGGTTGGGTCGGGGCCCTAATCATGTGCCGAAGGCCCCGGCTAATCCAGATGATCGCATTCTTATACAGATCCGTCCTCCTCCAGAAAGCACGTAAGTTAAACCTCGTGTATATATAAGGGTTTAATATTTCCATTGTTATAAATATATTTTAATGTAAATTATTGTATATTGTAGTGATTTTCAAGATAATAAAATTGTGAAGTGCATTTCACAATTATGCTTACAGAACTGGCCTATGCCAGTGATTACATGGGCGAGCACACCTCTCGCCCATAAGGATGCAGTTTGGGCTGAATTTCAGGTATATTTATTTAATCACTCTGATAGATAATACATAGTTAATCAACTAATAGTTTAGTAATGTTGGATTATGGTAATATAATAGTTTTAATATTATTATTATTGTTTTATTTGTAGAAGCGGTATAGATGGGACGACGCACATGCATCAGTTATTCAGGCACTGTTCTGGCAGAAGTGCGCCGTCCGGACTAAAGATAATCTAAACAAAGAACGACAGAAAGCCCTGCACAATGCTGAGATTGACCATCCAGGACAGGGTGAGCAGTATATGCATGAGCATTGCCCCTGGTGGTGCGCACATCCCATATAGGTGCAGATGTGTGAGAAGTGGAGAGCTGAGAGCTGGGTCAAGAGACGTAAGACTGTCGCCTCGAACAGATCCTCAGGTGTATCTGAAGGCGAAAAGGCAAAAGGCACGTACAAGGGCGGCAGTATATCTCAGTTGCAACATATTGCTGCTAGGGTACGTATGTATAACAAGCTTATTGGCTTAGTTATTTGTCTTTATGTTACAGTCATGTTTTGTAGCTAAAATATCATATGTTTACATATTAATATGAGAACATGAACTGTAGGAGTCTGAGTCTCAAGGTCAACCTATTAATTGGTTGGATGTGTATGTGGCCACCCGTGATGGTCTGCCTGATGCTGTTCAGATAGCGGTAATAAGTTAACTTTAAACATATTATAGTCATGTTTTTTAGCATTTCGTATTTATTTTTAACTATTTATTTGTTGACCTTCTGACAGGACACTTATAAGGGCTTAATGAACGAGCGCTATCCTGAAGGCACCCCGCGTCCGGCGATTGATCAAGAATTGTGGGAGAGGGCGTCCGTCGTGAAGAAAAATTATGTTAAAGGCCAAGGACAAAGACGACGTCCGACCATCAGTGGCACAGGCAGCTCTGCTACCCAGTCTACACAGTCATCAGGTCATCCGGCCTATCATACTCCTGCTGACTGTGTGAGAGCGATCTGTCAAAATCGTGATCTTCTTCTTATACTGGGCAGGCATCTGCATTCTCTGAATCCTGATGACTTGGCGAAGGCAGTGGCGGAAGCAGCAGCATCACAGCATCAGGGTGGCGACCAGGTACTTTTAATGTTTCATTACGTACATTGTATATTATTTAGCTTTCCCCAAGTCATAGAAGTATCAACATATGTAACATATATGTTTTATTCTTTTGTTAATTACAGTGTACTAATTTGAATGATCCATGAAGAGCTAGACCAGTCATGCATGTAAGATTTGTAAAGCCTTGTTAGACTTATTTTTTAGATTTTTAAAGCCTTGTAATCTTTTAAACTACTTATCTTTAGACTGTATTGGTTTACGATTCTATTATATGGATGTTTACGATTGTATTGTGTTGTGTTGATTTAGATTCATTCTTTGGACTGTATGTATGGATGGATGTTTATCATATAGTAGTTATCATGGATGGATGGATGCTTATATATACTGCTGTGTGTTGGGATAAAAAGCAGGTACAAAGCAGGTTATTTTTGGGAAATCAATAAAACAGGAAAAATATTTAAAAAAAACAAAAACAAAGTCAGCGACCGCACGCGGTCGCTGCTACAATATTAGCGACCGAGTAAGGTGCTTCTACTTCAGCGACCGCCTGCGGTCGCTATTACCGGTCGCTGACACGTGTGCCACATCACGTCTGACACATGACTCAGCATGAGTCAGAATAGCGACAGCTGAGGTCGCTGATTGCAGTCGCTAAAAATGCGGTCACTATTGTTGGTCGCTGATGTCATTTTAGCGACAAGATTTTCTGCGACTACGATTAGCGACTGCATCCGGTCGCTGATATCCTTCTGCGACTATATGCGGTCACAGATGTGCGGTCGCTGATAAGCCTTTTTGTTGTACCAACTCTGTAAATTGCTGGCTTAATCCTTCGAACTCCTAATGGGAAACAGGAGTAGGATTAGACTAGCCAGATGACGCCATATTTGGCTGTAGGTGAAAGCAGTATGCACACAAGCCAATCATGTTTGATGATAAAGCATATACTTTGTAACAATCTTATTTATTTATTAATAAAAAGTATTAATTTATTAAAGGCTTTTAATTATCTACATTGTGTTGCTTTATAGTATGTGATAAACCCATAGTTTTAAGCAATGCTTTTAGAATAATGATGATGATCATTCTAATGTGATCTAAATTCTTAGAAAGCTTAAAACTAAAATAGTTTCAAATCCTTATATTACTAAATTGGGGATTAGTGAATCCGGATAGATTGGTACATACGTTACTTGCTCATTGGATGAGAATGATTGATCTCATGATCATTTGTGTGGAGACACTAAAGCAAGTATGTAGGTGCTTATTAGAGAATAAGTTCACTGAACGTGACTCGCTAAGGAATACCTATTGGAGTTTTACTTGTCTGTCAATAGGAATTCATGTAGTGATAGTAGTACAAGTGATCCTTGGACTTGAGATCATCATAGTATCTTGTGTATGATGAATTATACTTTGACTTATTCCTTAAAACCCAAAGGGTATGCTTGTGTATAATAAGTCGTACATGAAGGTAATGTATGATCAACAAAGAATCTATCACTTCTAGTAAAAAAAGAGAAATGTCCTATGTAATTCGATAAATGACAACCCAGCAGTCATTGGCCAATGCAGAATGAAATTAGAAACGAGTTTATAATTTGTATTTTTTAGAGTTATGCGTTTAATAGTCGAAATACATATAATTACATAAAATAAGACTTGACAGTAATTCCATGTCTTATATTTAATTAAGACATTGTATGGTGGAAGGATTGAACTGTACGGTAACTATTTACTCGAAGGTTCTTTTATGATTAATGTTGAAATCTATATTATCTGGAAAGTGGTTAATCGCGAGGGAGGCTTATCCCTATTGTAGAATAAATATTATTTATATAAACAAATTTATAGTTTAATTTATTTATTTAAATAAGATTAGAATTATTCTAATTGATTTATGCACAACTGGTTTAATATGGAGAACCTAAAGGGTCACACTATAAAAGGAAGAATAATTATTTAAGAAGTTAATGGTAAAATCGTAATCATATGTTAAGTGTATTTAATTTAATATATGGTGATAGAATAAATTAAATAGCTTAATATTTATAATTTAATATTTTCGAAATATTAAATATATAAATTAATAAGAGGAGTCTTATTAATATTATTACAATTATTATTATTTTAATTTCTAAAGGGCTGAAAATTAATTTAATATAAGTACTCTCATTTATTTTTAATAAGATTAGGAGGCTAATTAATTAAAAGATTTTAATTAATTATTCCTAATAGGATTGGGAGTATAATTAATCAAAAGAGTTTAATTAATTAAAATAAAGCCCAATTCTTTAATTGTTAAGGAGGCTTACCCACATCTATAAATAAGAGGAGTCTTATTATGGGGTGATGGTGGTTGACACTTTCACAAAACACGTGAATACGTAATTCCAATAGTTGGAAGAGTACACCTTTTTCTGTGAGAGATAGAAAAACGAAGATTTTGCCAAATACTCATCTTTTTGAATCTTTCTTCTACCTTGGTGGATCACCTCTAGAGGCTAAACACTTGGGTAGCTAACATTGATCAAAGGAAGGAACCAACCCCGGTGGATTCAAGTCAAACGCGAAAAGGATTGGAGGTGAACTTGTACCTGAGGAAACTCGAAACTTCAGGGGTTTAATTATTGTTCTTTATCTTTTCATTTAATTAATAATTGTACATAAAGGATGATCCGGGTATATGCTTTGTAAAATTTTAAAACTCTGATTTTTCATGCTTCCGCTTATTTTGTGTAATTTGATTGTGTTCATGAATCTTACAAACCTAACAGTGGTATCAAAGCTAAACATTTATGCGAATTATTAAGTGTTTTAATTTGATATGTATATTGATATGTGTTTAGAACACTTTAATTGGGCATAATTTGTTGTATAATTTTTTTTAAAAAAAAAAAGGAAAAAGAAAAGTCGTAATAAATTTTGGAAAACATGTTGGAATTCGCGGACTATTCTTCGCTTTTGCACTGAATCCTGCTGAATACGTTATAGTAATATATAACGTTATATATATATTACTAATAATGCTTCAAGTTACATAGATTACCGAAATTAATATGTATATATAATATATAGTATTTACGTTACTATGATTCGTGAATCAATTACCTGGATGGTTTCTTATATGGATGGTTTCTTATACTATATATATTATTCTTAATTATTTTATACTTAAAATAAAAAGTTTATTTTAATCTTAAAATTAGATTTCATGCTAACTAATTAGAGTTTGAATTGGATTCCATGATAACTAATTAAAGTTAAAATTGGACTCCATATTTTCTTAAATAAATGAGTTTATTTATATATGAAATAAGATTTCATAATATTCAAAATAAAGGAATTTATTTGTGAATAGAAAAGAGAATCTGTGTTTCCTTAAATAAAGGAGTTTATTTAGATATGAAATAAAATTTCATATTATTCAAAATAAAGGAGTTTATTTGTGAATAGAAAAGAGAATCCGTGTTTTCTTAAATAAAGGAGTTTGTTTAGATATGTAATAAAATTTCATATTATCTAAAATAAAGGAGTTTATTTTGACTTGGAATTGGATTACATAATTGATTAAAATAAATGAGTTAATTTTGATTAAAGATTTTGATTTAAATAAAATAGTTTATTTTATTCAAATTTGGATAAATTAAAATAAAAGAAGTTTATTTTGATTTAAATTTGAATTAAAATAAAGTAGTTTATTTTGATTCAAAATTAGATTTTATGTTAACTAAATTTGACCATGAAATGATATCAATATATATATTGAATGTTTATTATTCATGAGATGAATTTATTTATTGATGCATATGTAGATGTGTATGATAATAAATATGATTGATTATGGACTATTGACCAATACGATTGAATTTTATTTTAGTTAGATGCGTGAATGTATGAGTTTTATTAAATGGAGTTTTCGTACCTTTCTCTAATTTTTTTCTTAATGTAAATTATATCTCCCTCCTATGTACTTCCCCTTGACTGCTGATCAAGGTTTCTATTTATTTTAAAATAATTTTATAATAGGAATAGTTAGAATTAATTTTGAAGAATTGGAGATCAAGGAGCAAGGAGCGTTTGAAGACCCGTTTGTAATGCAGTTCGGGTTTTAATGTAATAGTTATATTTAAATTTAATTCTTGTACCCTAGGTTTGACCTCTTGGTTCACTTGGTGGCTCAAGTGAACCAAATTAGTATACAGTCCATAATCAATCTGGGTATAATATAGTATTTTATATGTGCATGCTTATATATATATATATATATATATATATATATATATATATATATATATATATGTGTGTGTGTGTGTGTGTGTGTGTGTGTGTGCGCGCGCGCGCGCGCGCGAGCGCGCTAAACAAGATGAGACAAATTAATAACAAACCCGTCAAATATATTATATTAAGTTGTAACGTTCAAAGATATTTGGAATATCGAACGTCACCTTCTAGCATGGTAAAACTATGACATCCCAAATTTTTAAGAATTAATAAATGAGAATTTAATAAATAAAATTCTTATTTTAAGATGCTTAAGTACATGTATGAGATTAAGTAAATATATATTTTGAATATGTATGTTTATGGATTGTGTGGAGTGTAATGAAAGAAACTATATAACCTAATATATTATATATTGGGAATGAAGATTAAATAACCGAAGAGTTATAGCTATTTAAAAAGCATAGTGTTTGATCTATGTGATTTATGTGGCACGTCTGAACATATTAAATTATGTTGAGAAATATATAGAATCAATATGAGAGATAAATGAATAGCAATCTTATGGGATTGTATATATTTGTTGATAAACAAATAATAGAAAGTATTGTAAATTAATCTTTATATATTATGTATGAGGATTAATAATAACGAATGAAGTGTAGTAGTATAATAACGTGAGAAATTTATTTTGGTATATCTCGGTTATTATTTATTTTTTTAACTTAATTAAAGAAAGTTTAATTTAGTTATATAAATAAATAGTTATTTAAATTCCAAATTTAGTGGGATAGAAATCCTAATTAAATAATAGGATAAGATAAATATGTGCGTGAATTATGTTATTTCATAACCCAAAAAGGATTTAATTAAATGAATAATAAGGAATGGAAAAATAATAATAATAATAATAATATATGTATTTCATTTTGCTCTCCATCTCTCACTCTCGGATAAACCGAAGAAAGGAGAGAGAGACGGAGAGAGAGCGAGAGAGAGGGAGAGAGAGGGAAGGCTTGGGCATGGATGGAGGAAGAAGAAAGCATAGGAAGGTAACCGTGGAAGAAGTTCCATGGAAGGAAAGAAAGAAAAATGAAGAACAAAGGTATAAAACTCAAACTTTGTCCATTTTTGTTGTATTTTAATTTGGATCTAGTGTTGGGTTGTTGATTATTGGACTTGATAATGGGAAATCTTCATAATATATGATGATTCATGGTTAGATCTAGAGGTTTTATGGGTTATTAAGCTTGGGTTTTAGAAATAATCTCAAAAAAAAAAAAAACTCTCAAAATCTGTCATTTTCCTCTTTGATGCTCAGATCCGTTTAGTGGGTATGGTTGAATTTTTTTTATTTTCTTATATGTTGTAATATTATGAGTTAGGAGTTCATAGAACTTGAAATCATCTTATTTGGATGTGTAAAACTCAAAATATGAAAATCGGTAGGAGATTGGGTCTGAAAGTCGCGACTGGGCTGGTGCGGGCGCGCGCGGGCGCGCGGGTTCGCGCGGGCGCGCGGGCGCGCGCGGGCGCGCGGCGTGGGCTCGCGGCAGCTGACTTTGGTTGGGCGACGCGATTTTGACATCCAAAACTAAAACGAGCATAACTTTTGCATACGAAGTCCAAATTGAGCAATTCAAGATGTTTTGGAAAGCTTAAAGATAGTACTACAACTTAATTTAATAAAAATTAAAATTTGAGATTTTGGGCAAAGGTTAAAATGGGCAGTTTTTGAAATTATTGCTCAACTGGATGCGAACGAAAGGTGTCGAGCTTGCGTTTTATGAACCTTAAAGCATTCCGAACATACTAATCACCATTTTAAGTATTACAAGGTGTGAATCTTGAATAGTGAAGTAAGGATTACCCATTATGGGTCGTATTTTTTTTAAAAAAAAGGTTTAAATACTTAACTACATGTAAGTATAACTTGAAGAAGTAAAGCGAAATCTTGATTAAGGTTTATTTAATTTATTTAGATTAATCTAATGTACATCCAAAATGATGTGGAGACATATGAAAAGGACTTAGCTACATGCTAAGTATTAATAGGAAAGATTAGGAGATGTGGAGTAGAGTTTACATTACAATTACTATGTGTTGTTGTGTGACTAATAGTTGATATGCGTGATTATATAATTGTGTAGGGCACGTGAAGTGCAGATAACTGTAAGCTGTTAATCTATTGTTGGTAAACAACGATCAAGGCAAGTCTTTCGGTTCCTATTTTCTACGTGGACTTGATGAACTGTTTAAATTGCATGATATGTTAAGCATGTTGAATCATGAAATGTTAAAGTCAATATATGACTACATTGTTTTGGCTACGTAATGATGATTGAGTAAGGAACTCAATCTTTATATTTGCTATGTGAATTAAAAGTATGTATGCCATGTTACTTTAATGAGATGTATATCGAGCATGTTATTATGTGTTATGTGATGCATGAAAACTGTTAGACTTTGCTGGGCTGTCGAGCTCACTCTTGCAAATAATCACTTTTGCAGGTACAAATTTTAAGGTAAAGATACGTGCTATATGAATTATAGAGATCTATATTCACGAAGATTACTTATGTTTTATGATAAATGTATTTCATATTTTTTGAACGTAAAATGTTGTTGAAATGTAAGCTAATGTATATGGATATTTAGTTATGATGTAAGACTTTGTATAGTCATTTTGTTGTAACAATTCATGATATAAGATTGAATCAAAGAGATGTAATGTAAAGGTTATGATTTAGGGCAAGACAGAAGGAGATGTATAAAAATTTTAATTATTCCGCAATTTTAGTGATTTTTAATATCGAATAATGATGTAAAATTTGAGATTTAATGTATGGTTAACGACCGAAGTCGAGAATTAAGTTGTATAATTGTTGGGGTCGTTACAGTTGGTATCAGAGCTATAGGTTATAAACCTTAGGTAGGAGTACCGTAGGCTATAACCTTAGAGAAGAGAGGTGAAGATAATGAACGAATAAGCTCAAATAGAGTTTGAACAATATGTGATTAAAACTTGTGTAAAAGGATTCAAAGAAGAATCTCGCAGAGTTATAAGGAATATGAATGTGGGGTTACCCAACTCCAATAATAAGGATGTAAGGTGATAATAAATAGACAGTGTCTATAAGAAGAGTGATAAAGAAGTTAAGAATAGAGAGTTATATTTAAGTATGGTGCAATTGTACTCTTTAGTAGTTGATGTATGGTATCTGGGCTAAACGATTCCTTCATAGAGCGGAGGTATATACGAACTAGCAACTCGGAACCTAGTTTGTTGGTTGTTTGTGGGAAACCACTCAGCGTACCGTATTGAAACTGTTAGAGACTCGATGTGTACCAAGTGTGTAACTCGAATGAAATGTTAAGCGATGTAAATAAAGTTAGAATTCTTAAAGGAAGAATTGTTATATAAACAAGAAGATTCAAAGAAGAATCTTGAAGAGATATAAAGATAAGAAATGGGAGTTTCCTAACTCCAATAGCCAAGATAACGAATAATGTCGTAAATGATGAAAAAGAGAAAGAATGAGGATCGTAAAACAAAACGATCACGAGTTAACAAAAGAATTTTAAGAGATATGATTATAGAATAAGGTCACGACGTGATCTGTTTAAGTTATAAAAGAAAGATGGTCTGTAATGTTTGAATGATTATAGCTTAATGTTATGAAAATGGTGTACTATGAAATAGTACGAGATGACTCATGAGGAGTTATAGATGATGTGATACGAGGAATTCGTATCCAGCAAAGAGCAAGTTAAAAGAAAGATAGAGTTAGGTGGGATTTCAATTGAGGACTCCTGTGATGGCTGAGTTGTACAAATCTTTGTATGGGCGAGGGTTTTGTGCTTGCACTCAGTTTATCACATTGATAATCATTGGAATATTTGTGTTGCGCTATTTGTTATATGCCTGTTGAGAAGGTGATTCTTTTCTCATGTGTATAACAGATAGGTAGGGTATAGTTAGAGAATATTATAAGGTTAAGTGCGAGTTCTTAAAACTCATACTTATGGTAGGTTCGTGACTCATAATTATATGGTATGTTTTTGAACCCCTCAGCGAATGGACGCCTATGGTCTGACTAGGATAAGTTCTTAAACTCATATGATTGTGGCAAGTTCCTGAACTCATAACGTGTGGTAAGTTTGACGAACTGGGTATAGATAAGTGTAAATGGAGTATTAAGGATGATAGGAATAGATAGACTAATTAAGCAATGGATCATTATAGAAAGTGGAGTTGATGGTGGAAGCATAGGTATTCTAAATCTACTAGCTATGCTAGACTTTCGAAATTTATTGACTTCGTGCTAATGTTTACACTTCTATTTTCTTGAAAAATATTGGATCAAATGATGGAACCAATGAGTTTTAACAACAATACTGTTATTCGTATGTCTATGTTAATTGCATCGGCTAGACAAAAATGATTTGCAATATATCAAAATATATTTTATATCATTAATGCATCATGTAACCTGGTGCAAAGATGATAAAAACGATGGAGTCATCAATACAGTATTACCTAGTGTTGGATGTGATCTAAGGATCGTCAGCCCACTATGGTATGATGTAGTATGATAAAATCACCAAATGACGGAATCCTCAACGGACTGTAAATACAGTGCGGTATCATTACGTCATAAAAAGATTTTTGAGATTTCTTTGAGATATTAGAATACATATGTATTATTGTATGTATATGTATATTTTGGTTGATGTCCGAATTGTTGTAGAGGTCTATGCTATTTGATTCAGCTAGACAAATATTGAAAGATGTTCATGAAATTCAAACGTTCATTGAAAAGTTATGCCAAACCAAATTGTGTTGGTGCGGATTCAGATGTTGAAAAGCTGAGATGAACAACCCTAATATTAGGGGTTACGCTTAGTTTATACTTTGCGCTGAAATATTTGTGCACAATACATGTACGAAGGATTGATCCCCCTAAGTACTTTGGAGTCCTTATAGTCTTATGACTGTTAAAGTTAAAGTTGAAAGATTACTTATAACTGTGGACATGGTTCGTGGTCATTAGACCCTCAGTCGAATGCTTGCACTCTAAATTCTGAGATGAACAACTCTTTTATCAGAGGTTACGCTTAGTTTATACTTTGCGCTGAAATGTTTGTGCACGATATATTATACGAAGGGCTTAACACCCTAAGTACGGAGGTCCATATAGTCGTATGACTGTTAAAGGTTCAAGTCAAGATATACTTGACAACCTGGGGACATAGTTCAAGGTCTTGTGACCCTTAGCATAATTTGGAATCTTTTAAATTCCTGAGTTATTCATACTACTTCCTAATTATTGAACAATTGTGGAAGATTCTTGAAATTCTAAAAGGTGAATGTGGTAAGGATGACGTTCCTTTGAAAGAAGTAAGTCGTAGAATGCGACATTGAATGATGAGTATATGGAATAAGTGAGAAAAGAAATTTTGAAATGAGAAGGAGATGAGTTATCAAAGAATAATGTAAATCTCTGAATAGAAAAGTTTAATAATTGAATAAAGATCTTTGTGGAAAGAGGTGGTTATAAAACCCAATGAATGAATAAAGTATTAACGTAAAATCTATTTTGATAGAATGAATGAATAAAAATTAATAAATAAAATTTCGAGGACGAAATTCGTAGAAGAAGGGGTGAATGTAATATCCCGAGAGTTTATGATAACAATCCTTAGAAAAAAAATAAAATAAAAAATAAAATAAAAAATAAAAAATGAAAAGTTGTTGAAGAAATGAATGAAGTATATATATGTGTGTGTAAACTTGTTTTGCTAAGTTAACATGTTGAAGTTATTCAACGATATTTGTAAAAGAGTTGTGAAAACTGAGTAAAGGAGGTTTCTTTGATTTCGAGGACGAAATCCTTATAAGGAGGGAAGGATGTGACATCCCAAATTTTTAAGAATTAATAAATGAGAATTTAATAAATAAAATTCTTATTTTAAGATGTTTAAGTACATGTATGAGATTAAGTAAATATATATTTTGAATATGTATGTTTATGGATTGTGTGGAGTGTAATGAAAGAAACTATATAACCTAATATATTATATATTGGGAATGAAGATTAAATAAACCGAAGAGTTATAGCTATTTAAAAAGCATAGTGTTTGATCTATGTGATTTATGTGGCACGTCTGAACATATTAAATTATGTTGAGAAATATATAGAATCAATATGAGAGATAAATGAATAGCAATCTTATGGGATTGTATATATTTGTTGATAAACAAATAATAGAAAGTATTGTAAATTAATCTTTATATATTATGTATGAGGATTAATAATAACGAATGAAGTGTAGTAGTATAATAACGTGAGAAATTTATTTTGGTATATCTCGGTTATTATTTATTTTTTTAACTTAATTAAAGAAAGTTTAATTTAGTTATATAAATAAATAGTTATTTAAATTCCAAATTTAGTGGGATAGAAATCCTAATTAAATAATAGGATAAGATAAATATGTGCGTGAATTATGTTATTTCATAACCCAAAAAGGATTTAATTAAATGAATAATAAGGAATGGAAAAATAATAATAATAATAATAATAATATATGTATTTCATTTTGCTCTCCATCTCTCACTCTCGGATAAACCGAAGAAAGGAGAGAGAGACGGAGAGAGAGCGAGAGAGAGGGAGAGAGAGGGAAGGCTTGGGCATGGATGGAGGAAGAAGAAAGCATAGGAAGGTAACTGTGGAAGAAGTTCCATGGAAGGAAAGAAAGAAAAATGAAGAACAAAGGTATAAAACTCAAACTTTGTCCATTTTTGTTGTATTTTAATTTGGATCTAGTGTTGGGTTGTTGATTATTGGACTTGATAATGGGAAATCTTTATAATATATGATGATTCATGGTTAGATCTAGAGGTTTTATGGGTTATTAAGCTTGGGTTTTAGAAATAATCTCAAAAAAAAAAAAACTCAAAATCTGTCATTTTCCTCTTTGATGCTCAGATCCGTATAGTGGGTATGGTTGAAATTTTTTTATTTTTTTATATGTTGTAATATTATGAGTTAGGAGTTCATAGAACTTGAAATCATCTTATTTGGATGTGTAAAACTCAAAATATGAAAATCGGTAGGAGATTGGGTCTGAAAGTCGCGACTGGGCTGGTGCGGGCGCGCGCGGGCGCGTGCGGGCGCGCGCGGGCGCGTGCGGGCGCGCGCGGGCGCGTGCGGGCGCGCGGCGTGGGCACGCGGCGGCTGACTTTGGCTGGGCGACGCGATTTTGACATCCAAAACTAAAACGAGCATAACTTTTGCATACGAAGTCCAAATTGAGCAATTCAAGATGTTTTGGAAAGCTTAAAGATAGTACTACAACTTAATTTAATAAAAATTAAAATTTGAGATTTTGGGCAAAGAATAAAATGGGCAGTTTTTGAAATTGTTGCTCAACCGGATGCGAACGAAAGGTGTCGAGCTTGCGTTTTATGAACCTTAAAGCATTCCGAACCTACTAATCACCGTTTTAAGTATTACAAGGTGTGAATCTTGAATAGTGAAGTAAGGATTACCCATTATGGGTCGTATTTTTAAAAAAAAAAGGTTTAAATACTTAACTACATGTAAGTATAACTTGAAGAAGTAAAGCGAAAGCTTGATTAAGGTTTATTTAATTTATTTAGATTAATCTAATGTACATCCAAAATGATGTGGAGACATATGAAAAGGACTTAGCTACATGCTAAGTATTAATAGGAAAGATTAGGAGATGTGGAGTAGAGTTTACATTACAATTACTATGTGTTGTTGTGTGACTAATAGTTGATATGCGTGATTATATAATTGTGTAGGGCACGTGAAGTGCAGATAACTGTAAGCTGTTAATCTATTGTTGGTAAACAACGATCAAGGCAAGTCTTTCGGTTCCTATTTTCTACGTGGACTTGATGAACTGTTTAAATTGCATGATATGTTAAGCATGTTGAATCATGAAATGTTAAAGTCAATATATGACTACATTGTTTTGGCTACGTAATGATGATTGAGTAAGGAACTCAATCTTTATATTTGCTATGTGAATTAAAAGAATGTATGCCATGTTACTTTAATGAGATGTATGTATGCCATGTTACTTTAATGAGATGTATATCGAGCATGTTATTATGTGTTATGTGATGCATGAAAACTGTTAGACTTTGCTGGGCTGTCGAGCTCACTCTTGCAAATAACCACTTTTGCAGGTACAAATTTTAAGGTAAAGATACGTGCTATGTGAATTATAGAGATCTATATTCACGAAGATTACTTATGTTTTATGAGAAATGTATTTCATATTTTTTGAACGTAAAATGTTGTTGAAATGTAAGCTAATGTATATGGATATTTAGTTATGATGTAAGACTTTGTATAGTCATTTTGTTGTAACGATTCATGATATAAGATTGAATCAAAGAGATGTATTGTAAAGGTTATGATTTAGGGCAAGACAGAAGGAGATGTATAAAAATTTTAATTATTCCGCAATTTTAGTTATTTTTAATATCGAATAATGATGTAAAATTTGAGATTTAATGTATGGTTAACGACCGAAGTCGAGAATTAAGTTGTATAATTTTTGGGGTCGTTACAAAAACAATAGAGTATTAAATATTTAATATGAGTTTGTTGTGCACACACAAGGCAAGTATTAAATATTTAAGATGTTGTTTTATCACATTTACTGCTTATAAATAAACTGAACAATGCTGTTTTGTTGTGCACACACAAGGACAGTATTTTTCTTTTGAATATATAGAAGTGCTAGGTATGACTTAACTTAGATCATTTTAGTTCGAAAGTGCACACATTTGACCATTATGATATAAGAGGCAAAATACAAGGAGTTGCATAGTTGATGTAATTTACAAGGGTTGTCTACCTATTTATTTATATATAGTTTGTTGTGCACACACAAGGCTATATATATTTGAAATGAGATCCTTATTCTCAGTAGCATATCTTTAATTAGATATTACCGAACTATATATATTGAGAGTAATATAGTTTGAAAAAAATAGTGGAAGATACCAATTTAAAATAAGGCCTAAATAATTTTGGTAATTAATAAAAGAATATATGATATAATGTTGTTAAATTATAAATTCATTTACCGAATTTTACAGTGTCTAAAATTACTATCACTACGAAACATATTAGATGTTAATTAATCGGACCGAATTAAACGGATTAGTAAAGGAATAGAGAATAGTTCTCACGGTTGAAAATCTATCTTATGTCCTTAATATGCCTATCCCTGCAATGGTTGCAGACAATGCCTCTGAGGAAGATATTGCTACTTTTAGAAAGTGGCTAGATGATGCACAGTTGGCTCAATGCATCATGCTCACATCCATGAGTAACGAGCTTTAGCATCAGCATGAAACTATGGATGCTCCTACTATACTCCTACATGTCAAATAGTTGACGGTGAGGAAAGTAGGACTAATAGATATCATATATCTAAGGAGTTCTTTCGATCTAGAATGACCAACGACACTACAGTACAGACACATGTCCTAAACATGATCAATTTGATTGAATAATTAGGACAACAGGTTTTGTCATGGATGGAGAGTTGAGCCAAGATTTGATCTTGCACTAACTCCCGGACTCCTTTCACAATTGTTGTGAATTTTTCATATGAACAAGCTAGATATTAGTCTTGCTGATTTGCTAAAAATGTTGAAAAATGTTGAGAGTCACTTTCTAACCAAGAAAGACCAAGTCTTACTAGTAGGGGCCAAAGAATCTTCTGAAAAGAAGAACGATTCTAAGACGGTAAATAGAAAAAGGCAAAAATAATGAATAATAAGAACAAAACTGATACGGATAACAAAGAAGTTTGCTTCCACTGCAATAAGACAGGACACTGGAAAAGAAACTGCGAGAAGCATCTTGCAGAGCTAACCAGAAGAAGCTTAGTGAAGTTTCGGTTACAAATACAATTTTGTTCATGATTTAGAATAAATTTTTCTTTAAGTCAATGTTCTACTTGGTTATTTGATACCGACTTTGGTTATAGTAAATATAGATTTATGAAGGGACCAAGCAGAAGTAGAAAGCTAAACAATGATAAGTAATCATATGTGTGGGAAATGAAGTAAAGGTTGCTACATTAGCTATAGAAACTTATAATTTAGCAATGCCTACGGGCAAATCTATTAATTGAGTGAATAAGTTGTTATTGCATTCCAGTTCTTGTCAAAAACATTATTTCCATTTTGTTGTTGGATAATGAAATCTTTGGTATTATATTTAAGAACAATTGTTATTCTATTTATAATAATAATGTTTTGTATAGAACTGAAATATTACTTAATGGATTTTGTATACTTGACTTACGTGAAGATAATTTTTCAAATTGAACAAATTAGTATAAGAAAAGAAGATGATCATTCAAAGAATTGAATGTGTGTATTTGCTGAAATACAAGTGTGAATTATTTGAAAGGTTCAAAGAATTTAGAAGTGAAACAAATTGGCAAAGTATTAAGATTCTTTGATTATATCAAGGAATAAATACGTGTGCAATATATTTCTAGATCATCTCAAATGGTTTTCTCATAATGGACGTCTCCTGATACGCAATAATTGATTAATGTATCTGAAAGGAAAAATTATACCTTGTTGGACATGGTGTGGGCCATAATGATTTTACCGATACTCCAGTATCCCTTTGGGGTCATGTCCTAGAAATGGCTGCATATCTATGAAAAGATAACCTTAAAATCCAGTCCCAAGACTCTATAAGAGTTATGGACAGGGAGGATTCCTAATCTGAAGTATGTTAAGATAAGGGGTTGTCCAACTTATGTGAAAAAGGTTTCAAAGGATAAGTTTGGGATAAGAGTTGACTAGTACAGATTTCTGGGACATCTTAAACTAAGTTTAGGGTATATGTTCTATGATCCTACTTAGCAAAAGGTGTTTGTTGCGAAACACGCTACCTTCTAAGATAAATGTGTTTATCATTAAAGGGGCTAGTGGGAGGATTATAGATCTTAAAAAGTTCAAGAACCACAAAACATTATAAGTCAAATAAGAGGAACATATAGATAGAACTATTGTACCACAACCAAATCGTAAATCTAGAATAGTACCAAAGATACCTGGGAGGTATGGATTCATCATGGATGATAATGATGAGGTACGTATTATAGAAGATGTTGATCTAGTTGCATACGATGAGGTAAGAGCTGTAGACACTCAGAGAAATGGATTGAAGCAAGCTTCTAAAAAATGGAACATTTGTTTTGATGAAACAAATCAAAAGAGTTTGATTTTATCACAAATAAGAATGAACCTAATGTGTACAAAAGGGTCAATGGGAGCGCCGTGACATTCCTAATATTATATGTTGATATGTTATGGATAAGGAATGACATACTAATGTTACAGTCAGTAAAGATAAAATTGTCTAAACATTCCTCCATGAATGATTTGGGAAGAGTATCTTAATTGGGGATACAAATTTATATAGATAGATTCAAGAGGATACTCGATTTAACCCAAGGAACGCATATTCATTTGATGCTAAAGTCGTTTAGCATGGAAAACTCTAAGAGATGTCTCATGTTGATGAGCCATGGAGTGTATCTCTCTTAATAGTCCCCATAAACTCCTGAAAAGAGAGATCGCATGAGTGATAATCATATATACAATGAAATATACGAGACCTGATGATGATCGTTCATATTCTAGAGAAGATCATTGTAAGACAGTGAAAAATATCTTAAAGTACTTAACCAGCAATAAGGATGTGATTAAAATTTATGGTGGGTCTACATTAAAACTAGATGGCTTAACAGACTCAAGTTTTTCATACAGACCAAGAAGACAGAAAATCCACTTTAAGGTAAAGGGTTACCTTGAACAGTGGTGCAGTGAATTGAAAAGGTTTCACAGCAAAGAGTTGCTGGTTTGGTGATAAAGAAAAAGTATATAACTATAAATGAAGCTACAAGTTGATTGTTTGGATGAAAAGTTGATTACAGAACTAGGAATAGTTCCTAAGTCTCATCTTAGATCTAAACATGTGTTGTGGCACTTTCATTTGATTATAAGAATCATTGAAAGAGGGGAAATCACTATAGAGATAGTGGACTCTCAAGAACAACATTACATATCCATTAACTAAAGCTTATCCAACAACAAGATAATCGTCACTTGGAGAAGAAGGGTATGTGATACCATGATGATTGGCTTTAGTGCAAGTGGGAGATTAAAAGTAGTATGCACACAAGCCAATCATGTTTGATGATAAAGCATATACTTTGTAACAATCTTATTCATTTATTAATAAAAAGTATTAATTTATTAATGACTTTTAATTATCTACATGATGTTGCTTTATAATATGTGATAAATCCTTAGTTTTAAGCAATATTTTTAGAATAGTGATGATGATCATTCTAATGAGATCTAAATTCCTAGAAAGCTTAAAATTAAAATAGTTCCCAATTGTTGGATTACTAAATTGGGAATTAATGAATCCGGATAGATTGATACATACGTTGCTTACTCATTGGATGAGGATGATTGATCTCATGATCATTTATGTGGAGGTACTAAAGCAAGTACGTAGGTACTTACTAGAGAATAAGTTCACTGAACGTGACTCGCTAAGGAATACCTAATGGAGTTTTACTTGCATGTCAATACGAATTCCTGTAGTGATAGTAGTACAAGTTATTCTTGGACTTGAGATCATCATAGTATCTTATGTATAATGAATTATACTTTGACTTATTCCTTAATACCCTTAGGGTATATCAAAGGTTATGCTTGGGTATAATAAGTCGTACATGGAGATAATGTATGATCAATAAAGAATATACCGCTTCTAGTAAAAAAAGAAAAATGTCCTATGTGATTCGATAAATGACAACCCAGTAGTCCTTGGCCAATGTAGAATGAAATTAAAAATGAGTTTCTAATTTGCATTATTTGGAGTTATGCATTTAAGAGTCGAAATACATATAATTAAATAAAATAAGACTTGACAGTAATTCTATGTCTTATATTTAATTGGGATATTATATGGTGGAATGATTGAATTGTACAATAACTATTTACTCAAAGGTTCTTTTCTGATTAATGTTAAAATTTATATTATCTAGAAATTCGTTAAACGCTAGGGAGGCTTATCCCTATTGTAGAATAAATATTAGTTATTTAAATAAATTAATAGTTTAATTTATTTATTTAAAGAAGATTAGAATTGTTATAATTGATTTATTCACAACCGGTTTAATATGGAGAACTTAAAAGGTCACACCATAAAAGAAAGAATAATTATTTAAGAAGTTAATGACATAATCGTAATAATATGTTAAGTATATTTAATTTAATCTATGGTGATAGAATAAATTAAATAGCTTAATATTTATTATTTAATATTTTAGAAATATTAAATATATAAATTAATAAGAGGAGTCTTGTTAATATTGTGACGCCCCCAAAAAAGGTATACATCACCCATCTTGGGTTGCCAAATAAATGGTTCAAAATTTAAATACAACTTAATTATATAACAGTCGTGTAAAATACGACAAACATAATCTAAGAGTTTTAATAAAAATATTACATTCTAGACAATATTCACATTCAATGGAGTCCTCATTACATTTATTGCCACACTATTTCACAGAATAGTGAGGACTACTAAAGCCATTTATCCTGGACCATCACTCTATTCCCCGACTCGTCCCAGCTATATTCTCATTCTCTAAAGAGAACACTGAAAGAAAGGGTGAGCTCAACTAGCCCAGTAAGATATATTGTGACTAAGATAATGCAGAATAAATTATCATTAGCCTTCAACAGTATAACAACTGATAGAATACAATAGACAACAAGTTTTAGATCAACTACTGTAGCGGAATAAGTAATCCATTAAAAGAGTCAAGTAGAGCATAAAATCTACTATCTTCTATGATTTAGAAAGTTTTCATCAACTTTATCGCTGAGACTCGGCTTAACAAATAAAATCGAATCATCCCTGCATCACGGCCAAGGATATTCATGTAAGCATCAATGGTCATGATTATATTGAATAATCCCTGGTCATAATCATACCAACAACTGTCCATCAATGAACTATAGGCCAATAAGGACTTTTACCACATCATTCGTTACATTACGGTCATAATTATACCGAATAATCCCTGGTCATAATCATACCAAGTTCATCTATGCACGTAAGCCAAAGATGACTTTCATCACAATATAAGCATGAGAATGATGACAATGACATAATAATTCAATAAAACAAGTTCAATGATAAATTTTAAAGATTTATAATTTAATTTATCCAGAAATCAATAACGTCTAAATTGTCAACATGATACTGTTTTGTGGAGTAAAATTTAAGAATAATATTCATGTACCAAAAATAATTTGGACAGAAAAGAAATATATTTTTCAGGTAAATAGTACCCCGTGAATAGTATTTTAGGAATAGTACCTCGTGAATAGTACCCTGTCATGAAAAGTACCGAAAATACTCGAGTGATTAGTAATTTGGGTGAATAGTAACCCGTGAATCGTAACTCATGAGTAGTACTCCGACAAGAAAAGTGCCCCGAATACCCGAGTGAATAATACTAGAGTGAATAGTAATTGAGTGAATAGTAACTCGTAAAAGAAAAATACCAAAAAATGATATTCCAACAGAATAATAAAGAATGGAACCAGGTCATGCGTAATCCGCACAGACAGAATATTCTAATAGAATAATAAAGAATGGAATAACAGAAGAATTTCACCATGTATGCGGTACTTCGCATAGACAGGTTATTCCAACATAATAATAAGGAATGGAATAACAGAAGTTCTCTTCGTGAATACGAAAGAAATAATACCCCTTACTTTAGAAGAAACAGGATACTGGAATAGTGAGGTAGCAGACTTCTCTTCTTCTTTCTCTCTATAATTTCTCTCTATAATAAATGCTCTATAGCTTTAGTGAATTAGTGAAAAATAATGAAGGAATGAGTTTTTATTTATAGGAAAATATAGTTTCAAAAATTATACATTTTTGAGCTCGAAATATTACAATATAATACCTTCCTCTTTTTCTTTATTTTTAATTTAGTCCTGTAAGTATTATCAAACTTGCACCACCTCCCCTAATAGTAAATCATGTGAATCAATAGTAAATCATGTGACTCAATAGTTCTAAACATGAGAAAAAAACTACTTATAATATAGTACCTGCAACTATACCTCTATTTCTAATTTAGTCATCTAAATATTATCAATCTTGCACCACCACCCCTAATAGTACAAGAATGTGAATCAATAGTACACACATATGAACAAATAGTTGTAATCATGTGAATTAATAGCAATTAAATGCTCATTTATCCGATTAATTACCCGATTGGTCAATATAACCTCCGGACATTAATTATTATCGAAATAAATGTCGATTTTCACTAACACTAATAATTTTTACACAATAGAACTATCAATTTGATCTTTAATCAACACGAACTTATTCATCATTAATATTATAATTCACAATATTTAACAACCAGGTCGATCCCAAGAAAGAGGGGGTTTTTCGATAAGGATTTCTCCCTATTGGCACGCAATTACATTATCTAACCTCTCTTTGACAGAACTTCTAGACATTGTCAATATTGCAAATAATAATATGAATAACTTTGTCGTCTTAATTATTAATTTAATAATATATCATATTATGTAGATGATACTGTGAAAATAATTGAATCAATAATATGAAAGATATGATGCAACAATTACTGTAGCAATAATTGAGTATAACTGAGTAACTTCTTATGTAAGCATCAATAATCAATACCGTGTGCTACTATGGAACCACATGTATTACTGTACTTTTACTACCAGGTAGTTCAACAGTTTTAATGGTAACACTTCCGCCGTTATTTTTATTAAAAAAACTAATTCATTCGTTTTCTTACTACGACAATACTTCCGTTGTGGGGTCCACCAATGATTGTGCAGTCGTACGAATATTTCCTGTTAAAACGAATATTCCCCGACCAATCGAATATTATGACAACTTGTTTACTTTGCAAAATTTATAAATATTACCCACAACTATAACATTATATCAAATCCATACCTTAATATGAAAAAAATATTTCGAGAAATTTAAATTTTTATTCATAAAATCTGGGGTCTCACAAATATTATTACAATTAATATTATTTTAATTTTTAAAGAGTTGAAAATTAATTTAATATAAGTACTCTCATTTATTCCTAATAAGATTAGGAGGCTAATTAATTAATAGATTTTAATTAATTATTCCTAATAAGATTGGGAGTAAAATTAATTAAAGGAGTTTAATTAATTAAAATAAAACTCAATTTCTTAATTGTTAAGGAGGGTTGCCCACATCTATAAATAAGAGGAGTCTTATTATGGGTGAGGGTGGTTGACACTTTTACAAAATACGTGAATACATAATTTCAATAGTTGGGAGAGTACACCCTTTTTTACGAGACATAAAAAAAACTAGGGTTTTGCCAAATACCCATCTTCTTGAATCTTTCTTCTTCCTTGGTAGATTACCTCTAGAGGCCAAACACTTGGGTGGCTAACATTGATAAAAGAAAGGAACCAAACTCGGTAAATTCAAGTTAAACGCGAAAAGGATTGGAGGTGAACTTGTACCTGAGGAAGCTCGAATCTTCAAGGGTATAATTCTTGTTTTTTATCTTTTCGTTTAATTAATAATTGTGCAGAAAGGATAATTCGAGTATATGGTTTGTAAAATTTTAAAACTATGATTTTCCATGCTTTCACTTATTTTGTACAATTTGATTGTGTTCATGAATCTTACAAACCTACCAGTTGGTTGTTGCCTTTTTAGGTTTTGATCGGGTGACAGGTCTGATTGTTTCCCTACAAAAAGACTATTGTAGTTTAGTCTTAGGGAATGTGAAAATGCTTATATGCTATGTGATGTATCCATTTTAGGAGTATTATCCTGCAAAACGGATGTTAGCTATTTGTATGACAATATAGCATGCCAGGTTTTGATATAAAAGGGAATGTATGTGCACATGTTCCTTCATATTTTCCATTACATTGAGTTTGACATGGAAATGAAATTTCATGTAATTGATTTTACAAGTAATTGAAATGTGAAAGTATGAAAAGACTTTCCTCCGCGTTTGGTTTATCAGAGGATGACCTATCTTAAGTTACTCTCACAGTTTTTGGGCATGAAGGTTACCAAATCATCGCAATTTACTTGACGGGAAGTTAATCCAGTCATTCAACTAGAGTGAATTTGGGTGGTGCCTTTCCTGAGCCTCGTTGGAATTAGTCTTCATACGTGTCCAGTAATCAAACACCGACAAAATAGCCTTCTTTTGAGTATATTTGACGAATAGGATAGCCACAACATCGACAGAAATACGTCCGTAAAATCCCTAACAACCGGTATCTCTTCCAATTTCACACCCTTCTTTTGAGTATCGACTATGTAAGCTAAATATCCTATACAGCCTTGACTCAACAACTTCTTGGCCGGCATTATCGTCAGACATCTGGCTTGTCTAGGCGATTTGCTACTATAAAAGACTACCTTTGACGGAGTCATAAGGCTTGCACATTTCTTTTGGCAATCAATTATTGCTCCATAATTTAATAGCAATCCATTCCTAATATAACATCAAACTCTCCAAGTTTAATCGGGATTATATCTACTGTTATAACATTCCCCTTAATATTCACCCTACAATTCTTGTATACAAACTTAACAGGAATCACCTCCCTATTCACAATTTCTATGTTTAAAGGGATATTCAGCTCTTCACTAGGTAACCCTAACCTCTTAGCAAATTTGTCAGATATAAATGAGCAAGTAACACCCGAATCAAATAAAACATAAGCATCTATACTATTGATTGGGATAATACCTGACACAACATCTTCTGATTGAACAGCATCCTGCACAGTCATGTTGAAGTTTCTGGCTTTGGGTCTGTTTGATGACGTTGGTCCATCAATAGCCAAAGTACATTCACTTCCACCTCCCTTGCTTCCAGTTGCCTCTCCAGCTTTCTTCTTATGACACTCGCGAGTAAGATTATCCTTTGATATGCATGTGTAGCAAGCATTCTTCTCTGGTTGATGCACTACTACAAAATAGTAAGTAGATAACGCGTAAAAAACGTTGTAGAAGGTCTTACAAAAACGTCGTATTTAAGGATGTTGTCTATTTGACACCTTTATACAACATTTTTATAACATTGTAGTTTGACACATTACACAACGTTTTTTTTCCTTAAAAAACGTTGTATATTTGTTTTCCATAAATTCTTGGATGCTTGAAAACGTTGTAGATGATATGATTCCAAAACGTTTTTTGGTATAAAATATTGTGGTTTGATACATCAGACAACGTTAAACACATTTATACAACGTTTATAAAGTGTCATCTATTTAGACTACTTTATGCAATATTTTTAAAAAAATTAAGAAATAAAATAATAAAACAAAGCTAGTTTCAATAACTTGAAAACATATTAATTAATTAATAAGAAATGTCATACAATTACTAAATTATATATTACTCACAAAACAAAATACTAAAATAAAATAGACATAACTTTATGATTTTTATTGCTCTAAAGAAAACATAATCAGACAACTGTCAATGACTTAGCACATTCACAAATTTTAGTTCCCTATAAAATATCATCATCATCAGCAGCAGCTGCTGGAAGTGATAAATCCTCCAACTGTTGCAAATAAACTTGAAATTTAGCCTTTGGGCGGCTTAGGAAAGGCCTGGGGCCTCAACTGCAATTAAATGTAAGCAAAAGATATGAGTGCTATAATTCATCAACCAATAATAGTTGTACAAGGGAAACATATATTGAAGTAAGCACCTGGTTGCTGTGACCACATTTTTTCTTCCTATAGTTGACAGCGTGAGGATGCAGGCGAGCATAGGATCTTAAACAAGCAAACAACAACATTATTAGTAATTGCATATGCCAATTAAACATTGCCTAATTTTGTGAATATATATACAATATCACATCAACAGTGCTTGAAACAGAAAGTCAGCCCACGTATGAAATACAAACCTAACCATAACTACAAGTCTATAACTATGAGAAATTAACAGGGACATGATTTAAGTTTCCAGCTTGTATTTAGTTGAAAACTATTATGTGGATAAAGGAGCAAATAGCATGAACATACCTTCCTTATCATGAATATTAGCCTTAACAATGTCTATAGTATCACTGGATTCCACTTCCCAAAAAATAATGTAATGAACAACTCAATAACTATTTCAACTAGATGGACTATCATAATGAGTAGTTTACCTAGAACACTTGGTATGTGAAACTAGCAGATCCATTTAGTTTTACTTCAAGCATAAAAAGTTGGGGGTTTGTGACATCTCGTCATCTCCCGACATACTCATAAAAAGTTGGGGGTTTGTCAGAAATAATAAGATACTGCAATTATTGAATAAAAATATAGAATAATACATTAGCAGAACAACAACCTAACTGGCCATTAACCTATAAAAGCACACGGGCAGGCTTGAAGGGAATTTCAACTTGCTTTGGTGAAGTATTTTCCCAGTTAATGATCTTCTCCACATCACCCTTAGTAACTTGGAACCAAAAAGGCACCAGCTCATTAATAATACATGCCTTCACAATGTCTCCAACATTTCGACAATCTCTATTAGTTGAGTGCCCAACAGCATCGTAGTTTAAAAAAATTCTAATAGGTTATTTTTCATCCTCTTGCTTCCCTGAAAATTTGGAAGCTTCAAACAAAGCCCTTCTCCTCTTCTAGAGGGGTTTTGAGACACTAGGCTCCTCATAAACCTGTGGCGCAACCGAATACACCTTGAGCCCTAGTATTTTCATTTGTTCAATAATTTGGTCATGAATACAGGAATGTGATATAATGTTCTCAGTGCCCTTTTCTGAACCTCACCATTACCATTCATGTTCTTGGTATGTTGCTTGACCAACTTCAAACCATACCAAAATCAATAAATTCTGAAAGAGGTGAGTAAAAGGGTAAGCATCACTACAGTGTAGAAATTTTACCTAAGAAACCAGGAATATAACCACAAAGGTTATATATAAACCACAATGTTTCAATATGAACAAACTAGAAGACCCAATTTATGCTCCAACTTCTAAACCAGTATATAATATCAATACAGTGTATAAATTTTGCCTAAGAAAATCAACAGGTCACTAAAGTCCCACACATGCTAGTTCATACTAAATCAAGGCAGCAATCTTTTAACAACATCCTTGTGTTACTCGCAAAACTATAAGCTTTTTGGTTTCAAATGTATCATTTAGTAATTAAGTAGCTATACAGTTACTAAATGGAAAGCCCATCCTTGTGTTACAAAACAGAAAACTCAAATATAGCATGATTTTAGGAGAAATGCATATTACTTCTCAGTAGAGAAGAATCTTTTGATTAAATAAGTTCTGTAATCTAATGCAGATCTTGATCAAAAGGTCAAGTTTCTAAGTGTTCTATCAATTACTGAAGATAAAGAAAATGCATAGATCTCAGAGAAAATGATGAAGTGACAAAGTACAGCCAATAAAACTTTAAAGTAAAAAAATATCCATCACCTTTATCAAAAAAGGACTACAGTCATACAAGCACAATAGAGAGGGGGGAACCTACTATTATAATGGGACATTCCTGATTAAATACATCATTATGAGAATATAAAATAGAAAACATTAATCAACTCATAAAAAATGAAATCTCATTACATTCAATTATACTCGTAAATATGACAAGAATATAAATAACCTTTACAAGCTCAAACAATCTAGAAATCAAAAGATAGCTCTATCTGAACAAAACTTTTTCCTTCTTCTTGAAGTATTGTTGCTGATGCTCGTGGGTAGTAACACTAACCAGTAATTCACACCATTTTTGCGTGAGTGATCAAAGATTCCAACCTCATCAAAATTGATATATACGTAGACAAACATTTGTATCCATATTTATGAATCAAAGGTTCACAAAAGGTTATACTTATTTTAAAATTTTAAAAAAACAACAACTTTTTTTTACTTCTTTTCAAAATCCAATCAAATAAAAAATACATGAACTCAAAGTAGGAGTATTAATTAATTGATAAGAACAACAAAAATTAGTCATTTATCCATTAAAATTTTAGTACATAAACTAAATTTGGAAACCAATACACATCTGAAAATGAATTGGACCACAAATCATACCTGAAATTAGAGAATAAGAGACATAATCACTGCACGCAAACCCCTGTCCTAACTGACTATGCACGGCCCCCAGATTAAACAAGACGGCAGCCTTTTCTAAATGAATATTTTTCTACGACACTTTGAGCTTGCTCTTTAATGCATCGTACCACGTGAAAGTAACCGTGTTGATGTGGTCTTTGTCTGGAGAAATAGGGAAGTGTGATTCGATGGCGGTGAGGGCTTTAAAGTAATTTTAGAGGAGGTCGCGGCGTGCAGAGAGAGAATCGGTAGGGCAGTGGTGAGGGTTTTTAACCTAGATGAGCAATGCTAGCTTTAAGATCGGGTAAGGATGATTGAGCTCCGAGATTTACGAGGAATATTTGTCTACGAAATTTGGCGATGAAGAAAGGGCAAGATCTGAGATCTGGAGATGAAGAAAAGAAAGATAAAATTTGGGGAGAAAGAATGGGCAAGATCTAAGATTTGGAGATGAGAAAAATGGGAGATGAGAGAGAGAACGTAGAATACCTTCGTGAAAATTGGATTTTCAATTTTGCATTTTTATTTTTTGCTCCGTGTTTTTTACATTGATAACGTTTTTTTTTTAAATGTTATCTATTTAAAACCAAAAATTGCCTTTATAAGTACATAACATTTTTTCATATGTATCTACAACGTTTTGTTAAAAAACATTGTAAAAAAAACACCACAATATTTTTTATAAAAATGTCATCTTTTAAGTGTTGTTTATTTATGATTTTGTACTAGTGACGGCAATTTGGAATAATGTTACCCTCCTTGCCACAGTTGAAGCATGCTCGCTTACCCCTTACTCAAATGCCAGTGTGATTCTTCCCACATGTAGTACATGCTTCAAACTTCCTTTTTTGCTGGCTACTCTGTTGACTTCTAGAAAACACTCGCATTCCACTTCCTTTTCAGGTTATTATTATTCTCACCATTACTACCACCATTCTTGCCTTCACTCTCATTCTTCTTCTTTCTTTGTTCTTGATTGTACTTCGTCACAGCCTCGCCTCCACCCTCAGCGATAATTTCCTTCTCAAGCACCGCTGTAAACGTCTTCAACTCGAACAAGGAGACTTTATTGTACAACCAGGGCTTCAGTGCCTTTTCAAACCTCCTAACCTTGCGCTCATATGTGTTAACTTGATATGGCGCAAACCTCGCTAACTCATTGAAACTTGCTACATACTCCGACACTGTCATCGTGCCCTGCTTCAGCTCTAAAAACTACACTTCCATCTGATTCTTTGAACTCTCTGGGAAATAGGTCTCAAAAAATATTTCCTTGAACCTACCCCAAGTCATCACTCCCTGACCTCCTCGAGTTTTATTGGCTTACCACCAATAACTGGCCTTTGCTTTCAACATGAATGTTGCAAAAGCAGTCTTCTAGTTCTCACTGACTCTAGTAGCATCGAATACCTTTTCAATTTCCATGATCCAGGTTTGTGACTCAACTAGATTCGTGGACCCTCAAAATTTTGGTGGTCCAACCGCTTTGAAATCCTTAAAAGTCGTAGTTTGGTTCTGCGGTTGATTCTTTAACGCTTCCATTAGTAGTGTCACCAACTGTTGAACTGTGTTAGCTTTAGCGTTGTTATTATTGGTAGACCCTTCAGGGGTTTGTTGTCATGGTTGACGTCTTCTTGGAGGCATTTTCTGATTAAAAAAAATACACTTATTAGATTATTACCCAATCTTTTAAGTATCTTCTACTTCACTTGCACATCATAAAAGATCACCACATAACATCTTGAATAATTATTAACATTTTATTCATTTATCATCTTTAAAAACAAAAGAATAATAGCATCACGGCAATTTCCATTACTTTTCCTGAACTACAAATGTTGCAGGATAACATCATCATCATATCCCATTGGTTACATAACACTTGGGATTTACATCTTATTTATTATATCATTAATCACACAACAATTACATTCTCTACGATGACCTACTAAAATGCTGCATAGCCTTACGATGCTTCTCTTCAATAATACGGAACATTGTTCTGCGATCTAACATGTACCATGGCAGCTTCTCGAACTGAATCGGATAATACATGACTCGGTCTTGAGCTCGGTTTATCACAGTGTTAAACACACCATTCATTTCCTCCATCTTGATCTTCTTTGCTTGTACCTCTCCCTCTATTCCGTCTGCACACTGAAAAGCTTTCTCGTACACATCTTCTACTCTTGCTCTCTTGGCAGATTCTTCTTTCAATTTGTCCTTCAGCTTCACAATCTCCGCCATCAACTGCTCATTCTCCCCTTCTATGTGAATCAACTTCCATTCCACATTACTCAGACACTCATCTAGATCTTGGATCTCATCATCCTTCTGTGTCATCGAAGTCTGACGTTCAACTACTAGTTCCTCCAACTCCTCAACTCTATCCTGAAGCTCAATGTTACGGTCGTATACTTCGGCATACATATGAGTTGCGATAAAGTTTAGTGGAAACTCCTTCTCCTCTGCATCCTCATCCATCTGTGGCAGCTCAACGGGGTCTTCCTCGTCCGTCTCTACAACATCATCCTCATCAGGTATACTCTCCTTATGCTCAACCACCGTGACCAACGGAGATGACTCCCTTGGCATCAAATGTTCCCATATAACCTGAATATCACAAGGCTCCTCCTCTCTAGGCATCTGAGGTCCCTCTTCCCTAGCCTGGCTGGATTCTCCCACATTAGCCATCCTGACAACAAAAATTTTAAGTTTTTAATTACTAACCTTCACTATTCGACCCTCACGAACACATAGGTTACAACCATATAAGCGCATAAAGTGTTTTATTATTTCTTTCTTAAAACTCAATAAGAGTTTATCACTTCTATCTTTTCAAAAGTTACTTCATAAGGTTTTCCCCCACATAAGGTTCATAACCTAAGGCTTTGATACCAACTTGTGACACCCCCAAATCTGGGAACTTCATTCCCACAAGATTTGGTGTTCACTATCCATTCATTCATTTCTAACTACCCAACTATAATAAAATTTAATAAGTAAAACATCCCATTAAAGGGTTACATAAATTAATCCAATAAAATCCCAGGTTGTCGAACCTTAAACATTCATCAAATGCGAAAAAGTAAATAATTACATCATAATACTTAAAATAAAGCCTGACATCAAGAAAGTCAATAAATTTTACAAGTCTTCAACACTTGTTCAATTTTTCTTTCCCTTTGCTAGTGATTGGTTCATCAACCTTCTCAACATTAGGTAAAATGACTATATATGCAAGAGTGAGCAAAACAGTTGCTCACTTGAAATGACAATGAATAATAAAATTATAATAACTGCCAATGAATAGGCTCAATAGAACTGAATAATATTCTCTGTCAATGATAATCAAAAACTGAAACAGAATTTGAAATGTATATGAGGGTCACAAGACCACAAACTATGTCCAAGGTTATAAGTATTCTTTCAAATTAAACCTAAACAGTCACAAGATTGTAAGGACTTCCCATACTCAGGGGGATCAGCCCTTTGTACCATGTATTATGCACAAACATCTAAACACTTCGTGTAAGTCATCCTCTATAATAAGGTTGTTCATCTCAATTTTTAGAATACAAGTCCGCACCAAAGTAAGTTTTGTTTGGATAAGCTTCAAGGGTAATTTAGAGCTCAACGAACATTAACTAAGGATTAGTTGAATCAAAACTTAATAATGTTTCAGGGTTTTGATAACAACATGTTATGGAATAGTTATGAACCACAATCGAATAAACATAATGCATCAAAGTCATGCTTAAGGAATAAACTTAAAAGCATTGAAAACATACTAAACCTTGCTTAAGCAAAAATAATAAGCTAAGGTTACATTCTTTTTCGATAAAGAAACAGAATTAGAAACTTTGTTCAATGTAAGAGTGGGTTTAGAAATAGGAACTTGTTCAATAAAGATACAACTTGAACATTAGTAATTGATTTAAGGTAATGAACTTACATAACAATGATTAACGATATAGAATAAGGACCTTACTTCCCAAAAGAATTAGGGTTTAAAAAAAACTTGTAAAATCATAATCAGGATAAAGATAAATAATGTCTTGACAAAAAAGGGTAAATAGAGTTATGAAACTTGTTGGTCAGAAAACCGATCACTAAACACGTGCAAGTATACGCGGTCTAACAAGTAATACAGTGATAAGGAAAGTGTCGAACCCACGAGGAACTATCACTAATATTTACAAAATATTGACGTTGTATCGCTAAAGTCTTATTCGAATAGATGACTAATTGGGTTGTTGTTAATCTAGATATAATTAATTACCAAAACAAGTAAATGAAAAACAAATGGTAATCGAAGGAATTACAAGCCAAGGTTTCAACTTCACCCCACGCAGGCATTCTGTCGAACACCTGGCGTGCTACGCTTCATCAAACTTCCTACCCTTCTCTCGTTGGTCTTAATGGTCACCACAGTTTGTCGATCAGGAACATACAAGTGCTCATACACCTCGGTCGAGGTATGCACAAACATATCCTCTCTAGATCCACCCGATAGGGAATAGAACATAAAAGAACATCCAGGCTAGGTGATAATCCTACACATGTCTATGTGAATTAACCTGACAAGGATTTAAGCATAAGTTCTCTATTAGGTTGCACATGGTGCACAAATATATGTCTATTATAAAAACCCGAAACCCTAATAAGATTCGGTTATGTAAAATCCAGTTATATCAATAAAATTTCTCCGTTCTGAATGTGTTATGTGTTAATATATACTCTGTTTAACAAATTTGATCAAATAAAATTTTGTCCGAAAAACGTCATGCTTGACACCTCGTGCTTAAAAAATTTCTTTCGAAAATAAACTTTTCGATATATTTGTTGGGATAAGTTGCTTTGTCGTGCTTACACTGACAACATGTTTTGTCGTGCTTGTTAGGATTAGTGAGAAATCTAGGTTAGTAACCCTATATTAACAAACCCTAACCTTAATCAGCAAAACCTTAACCCTAATTAGTAAAACCCTAACCCTAATTAGCTAATTTAAGCCTAATTAGATCATCTTAACACCTAATCATGGTTAGTAAACTTCAATTAGGTACAAATAAACATCATTTAACAATCCTAATCATTAAAAACAAAACCCTAATCACGATTAGTGAGGATTAGGGCAAAATTAAGCTACTAAACTAACCTAACTAGCTCATAAGTAGGTTAGGAGTCACCAAACCAAGTCCTAAGGCTGTACATGAGCTAATAACAAACCCTAAGCAACACAAGTAACTTAGCATCAGATATTTAGAGAGGCAAGTAGGCGAAAAAAGGCCAAAAAACCTAAGCAAAAAAACCTAAGTTGCTTAACTCTATAAATAGCAACACATTCTCTAGCCAAACCTACAAATTCTCTAAGCCTATACACTCTTGTAAACATACCAAATCAAGCCTGGGTGATAGCAACATCAAATTCAGTAGCCAGAAATCAAAATCTAGTAAGAAAGGTGCAAACCCTAATTCATAGCTAGATCTTTGATCCTTTGTTAATTTTATTGTTTAGATGTTTAGAGATATGTATTAATATGTTAGAAAGTATGTTAGATTGGTAGAACACGTTTTCATAACATCTAGATGTCTTAATTAAGTATTTTTAGAAATCTGGAAATTTTGAAAACCAAGTCTGACAGCCGAATGTCAGGGCTTGTAGATTCAAGTGTGTTTATGTTTAGGTCTGTTAATTATATGTTACTTGTAGCATGTTAGTAGGTCTTTAATCTGGAAAAGAAAGCAGGTTCATCAAAACCATATATTTCAAGTTATAAATGGTCAAAATACGTTAACCGTTAACGGATTGCAGTTATCTGGGTTACCCAGAAAACTCAAGAACAGTCGAACTGGCTACTTTGACCACCCTTTTTGATCACTTTCTGTTTGTTGTTTTTGTAATATTTTGTTTTAGATTAACACTCTAATATATGTACTACATATCTATGATCTTAAATTGCATAACACAACTCATAGGATTACTAGAATTAATGGTCAAAATCCGTTGACCGAACTTGACCAAGTTTTCTGGGCTGCCCAGAAAATTGAAGAACACGAAGAACATCGTTTGGCTATACTTTGACCAACATAATTAGAGACCTTAGAGTTATGTTTTGTTCATGTTAATGTTATATATATGTACCCTGACATATATACTACATGATACAACAAACACAACACACATCCAATACACATAATCAAAGATATTAAAGCCACAAAACAGTTGACCGGCCATGACCACTGTTCTGGGTTGCCCAGAAACTCAAGAATAGCTCTGACAGTGACTTTGAGCCTTTGTAACTTCTTGTTATATATAGGTTAAAGCCTGAAATTCGATTCATGTTGTACTACTGTAAGAGTACTATAACATCAATACTTAAACAAACCCAAAATCATAAGCAGTAGCTAAATAATTCGTGGTCAAACTGGTCACTCGACCATGACCGAACTGTTGCCCAGAAACTCAAGAACACCTACAACGACACTTTCTATCACTGAAGGGTTTTAGCGACATGCAGAAATTGATTTTTCTAAAAAATAAATTATAAAAATTAGAAATAATTAATAAATAAATATAAATAAATACAGAAACAGTTTTAAAAATTATATTAAATAAATATAATTAATTTATGATATTTTTACATAAATTTAATAAATAATTTATTTTATTTGGATATTATTAATAATTAACTTAATAAGAAAGTAATTAGAATAATTATTTATAAATACTAAATAATTATAGAAAAATAAAATTAATGATATAAAAATCATAATAAATGATTATAAATTATTTAAAAATAATAAGCAATTTGTAAAATTTTAAGTAAATTTTAATTGCTTAAAAAGAGAAATAAATGATTTAAAAATTATTTAAAGGATAAACAAATATTTTAAAACTTCTAAAAATTATTATAATGGATATATAAATTATCTAAAAATATAATAACTTTTATAAATAAAATTTAGTTCATATATCAACTTATTTAGTATTCGGTAAAGACATTTAACACCGAAATCTTATCGAATCTAATCCAATCTTATATAAATGATATATTTGAGTATTGTTGTCAATACTAACGTGTTATATTTATATATATGAACATCGTAGGTATTTATTAAACGAATTGAGTAGCATAACTTGACTGATCTACGCTCCGGCAAGTATCTGAACCTTATTTCTTTATTGAAAATTTCTTAAACCATGTTTATTCATTGAACAGGATTTTTATCTTGATATGTTGTTGATATAATATACTACACCTACAATTTAATTACCTCTTGTTGAAAGGTTATTGTTATAGGTTCAGCATAACTAAGAAATGAATTGTTTATTCATATTAATTGTTAAGCTTAAATTGTTGTGTCAAACCAAATTGTTTGGTAAGACATCCTATTCTGAAGTTGGGTATCCCATATGGGATCATTCGGTCGATAACATATTGACACTAATTTGGGTGCATTTGAGCACTGGTAGTATGAGATGCATACTCCTAAGATGTTGAATAGGCTGATCCCCTATCTCATATCTAAACAAAATTTCTAAGTCTGAGTGACTGACAGAAATAAAAATCCATATTGAAATGGTAACAACTATCAATCAAAATTTGAATTGTTATATTTCTTCAAATCATGTATTGTTATAAATACAAAACTTGCTGAGCATGTCATAGCTCACCCTTGCAAATTATTCCCTTTGTAGTTTTAGATGGTAATCTTGAACATCTGGAGTAGATAAAGGGAAGCGCCCCTGCTTAAATTAGGTTATATTTATGTCTAGTTGAATACTTTGTAATAAGAAACTCGTTATGAGAATCATGTAATCGAACCCTAATATTTATGTATATATATAGCATCTTTTATTTTTCGCAGCTGTGTTTTCTTATATATATATATATATATATATATATATATATAAATTTAGAATTGTTTGAATCTAGTTGAGATCATTGGGAACTATTCATCTGAGTGAGGATATTAGTAATATGCACTGTTCATGTTATTACTGATATTCTGGATTTCAGATAAATCGTTACTATCGATACGATAGTATAAATTCACATGGCATAGACTATACATCCGGGTGAGGATATTAGTAATATGGACTGTTCATGTTATTACTGATATTCTGAATTTCGGATAGATAGATTCTATTTATAGATACAGTTCGTATATCCAAGTAAGGGTATCCAAACACAGTAATAGTTCTCTTGAGAATTGTCATCTATTATGGGATATTGTGAATCTTGGATATATGGAAATTATATCTAAAAGTCCTTTAATTTTAATATAAGCTTATAATCAGATACCATGGGTGTATAGATTTAAATGCATTATATTGATTCGTAGTAAGCACCATATCAGATACCATGGGTGTATAGATATGGGGAGTTACAATTTTGGTATCAAAGCCTCAAGGCTATAGATATAAGGAAGAGAAATCTTTGTATATAGTCTTCGAGTCTGTAGAAATTTTAAAATACACATAATATATAACAATAAAAATATGATGTTGTGTAAATTTCTACACCAGTATTAAAGGAGTTTCTTTTATAGATGGCCAACTCCAATGCTGAAGAAATGGTGATAGCAAACAATCCACCACAAATTGAGTCATTTGTAACTAGTGATGCAGAGGATGAAGAATTGCTTCATGATCAGCAACTGCTAGATGTTGAGGAAGAGGAAGATCTAGTAGCAGGATAATTAATGAGAATTAATGAGCATGATGAAACAATGGCATCACTAATGAAGACAACAGAATATGAGAATAATACAATAAATTTTAGGGCTGATATAGCTGAGGGAATGCAACAACATGATAGGAAGCACAGTCACGACTAAATGTACAACTGCACCATGCACAAAGGGGCAAGAAGGAAATTCAGTAAAGACTTCTTAAAACATCTCTGGGTGTTCGAGATACTTTTAATGATTTGCAGCGCCGAGTAGTTCGATATACGGTAGAGGAGAAGAAAACTGCTTATTTCATAGATCGATCTGTTGTTTGTCACATGATTCAGGATTCATTTGATGATATCAATGAATTTTAGAGAGTAATATAGGTAGTTGAATGCTTTATAATAGTATGAATAAAGAAGCATTCAAAATTTGTATTGTAACCAGTGTTTTATAAGATAGTAGTATTTTTAACTATTAAGTTGTTTTGTATGACTGTTATGATATATAAAATAAACGTTATGTTTGTATTATTCAAATTCTTTTGAATTCTTGTTGTTGTTTGTATAGAATCATGCTACCAACCAGAAGACATCAAAGAGAAATGAATAATGATGATAATTCTACCCATCAGTTAGTAGACCTTATGCTAGGAGTCATAAATAAATCTATAAACCAAAACACATCTTTCAAAGATTTTATATTAGTTGGACCACCTGAATATAAAGGTACATCAGAACCCGTCGATGCACAAATTTGGATTTCTGAAATAGAGAAATTTTTCCTAGTAACCAATGTCAATAATAATCAAAACACAACTTCTGCAACCTTTTTCTTAAAAGGCGAGGCTAATTATTGGTGGGAAACAACCAAGGGTCGAGTAGAAACTGAAATTGTTCCTTGGGATAGATTCAAAGAGTTGTTCTTTGAAAACTTTTTTTCCCAATCCCTGAAAGATCACATGAAAATAAAATTTCTGGATTTAAAATAAGGAGACCTGACTGTAACCCAGTATGCAGCCAAGTTCAATGAATTATCCAGGTTTGATCCTCATCAAGTAACCACTGAACTTAGAAAGACTCGTAGGTTTCAGGAGGGCTTAAAACCTCAAATTAGGAGTAAGTTGTCAGTACTCCAAATAAAGACTTTCTCGGAAATACTTGAGAAAGCTACTATAGCCGAAAGTGAAAATGAAAGTCTCGTTAAATTTCACCAGGAAAAGAATAGTCAAAATGAGATAGGGAAATTTAGGACATAACCCAGTTCAGGTGGGTTTAATAACAAACGGAAATGGGATACAACTTTTCCCAACAACCCGGGGAAAAAGATAGGTAATACTAATAATAACTTTAGTAATAATATCATTAAACCCTGTCCTACTTGTGGGAAGAAACATAAAGGTCTATGCTTTCATAGCAAGTGTTATAATTGTGGACAATCAGGACATCTTTCTCCACAGTGTCCTCTCCCAAATAAAAATAAATGTTTTAATTGTGGTTCGTTGGACCATTTTTCAAAGAATTGTCCCAAACCTAAGAACCAAAGAGGAAAGGGGAATAGAGTACCAGAGAATAATCAGTCAATAGTAGCTGCAGTTGGGGTTCAGAATCGACATACCGCTAGAACATTTAATATGTCGGTGAGGGATGTTGTTGCTTCACAGGACGTGGTTACAGGTATCATCCCTATCAACACTTTAAATGCATATGCGTTATTCGATTTTAGTGCAACATGTTCTTTTGTGTCTAAATTTTTTCCGCTAACTTGAATATACCTTGTGAAAATTTAGACAAACCATTTTGTGTAGAAATTGCTAATAATGAAAGAATTCCAGTTAAAACCATATACAGGAATTGTAGTGTGGTAATAAAAGGACATAATTTTATGGTAGATCTTTTACCAATCTAGTTGGAAGAATTTGATGTAATTTTAGGAATGGATTGATTAGTTAATCATGACGCGATGATTGATTGTAATCAAAAACGTATAAACCTTTTGACTACATCAAAGTTAAAGGTAATGTTCAACGGTGGTTGTTCACCTAAGCAATCTCGATGTTTGATTATAATTCAGGCAGAAAGATTACTTAGAAAGGGTTGTTTAGGGTATTTAGCCTAATAGTTGATACTCGACAGGAAGGAGTAAAACTAGATCAAATACCAATAGTTAAGGATTTTCCCAATGTATTTCTGGATGACTTACCAGGTTTACCTTCAGATAGGGAGATTGAGTTCGTCATTGATCTTGCACTGGGAACGGAACCAGTTTCTAAGGCACCGTACAGAATGGCACCTATAGAACTGAAAGAGTTACTTATACAGTTATAGGAACTCTAAGATAAAAAGTACATACAACCTAGTGTTTCACCTTGGGGAGCACCAGTATTGTTTGTAAAGAAGAAGGATGGAACTATGAGACTATGTATAGACAATAGAGAGCTAAATAAATTAACTATTAAGAATAAATATCCTTTACCATGGATTGACGATTTATTTGACCAATTAAAGGGGGCCTAACATTTTTCAATAATTGATCTTAGAACATGTTATCATCAATTAAAGGTAAGAAATGAGGATGTGCCGAGAACAACATTTAGGACACGCTATGGACATTATGAGCTTCTTGTAATGTCTTTTGGATTGATAAATGCACCGACAACATTTATGGATTTAATGAATCGAGTGTTTAAACCATGCTTGGACAAATTTGTTGTAGTGTTTATCGACGATATTCTGGTATACTCAAAAATAAGGGAAGAGCATACTGATCACTTGAGAGTCGTTTTGAAGATATTATGAAAGGAGCAACTTTATGTAAAGTTTTCCAACTGTGAATTCTGGTTAAAAAGAGTTCAATTTTTAGGTCATGTAATTGACAAGAATGGAATATCTGTAGATCCAACTAAGATAAAAAATGTTGTGAATTGGGAACAACCAACAACTCCAACAGAAGTACAAAGTTTTCTCGGTTTAGCGGGTTATTATCGACGATTTATAAAAGATTTTTTAAAAATAGCAACCCCATTAACCAATTTAACTCGAAAGACGGCAAAATACGTTGGGACAGATAAATGTTGAGAGAGCTTCCAAGAGTTGAAGAAGCGACTGAGCATGGCTCCAATGTTGTCCTTACCAGATGAGACAAGAGGCCTTGTAGTTTTTAGTGATGCATCAGATAGAGGTTTACGGTGTGTGTTGATGCAACATGGGAAAGTGATTGCTTATGCATCACGACAACTCAATGATTATGAGAAGATGTATCCTACTTATGACCTAGAGTTAGACGCGGTAGTTTTTGCTCTAAAAATTTGCAGACATTACTTGTACGGGGAGAAGTACGAAATATATAAAGAACATAAAAGTCTAAAATATATTTTTACACAAAAGGAACTAAATCTAAGGCAGAGAAGATGGCTAGAACTAATAAAGGATTTTGACAGTGAAATTTTATATCATCCCGGTAAAGCTAATGTCGTAGTTGATGTGTTAAGTAGAAAGAATCAAGATAAATTGAATGCAGTAACCACCAATGATAAGTTTATAAAAGATTTTGAAAAGTTAGAAATTGAGGTGGAATGTCCAACTACCTCTACCGAAAAATTTTATATTTTAGAGGGAGTTTTATCTCTACTTGATAGAGTCAAAGAGATACAGAAAAAGGATGAAGAATGTCAGAAATATAAGTCTAATCTAGCTCATGACAAATATAATAAATTCAGAATAGATAAGGATGTAATAATAAGATATGAAGATAGAATCTGGGTTCCGTTAAACCAAGCTTTAAAAGATGAAATCTTAAATGAAGGTCATAATTCTAAATTTGCCATACATCCTGGCAGTACTAAAATGTACAAAGATTTAAGTCGACACTTTTGGTGGTCAAATATGAAAAGAGAAATAGCTGAATGGGTAACCAAATGTCTCACGTGTCAAAGGGTTAAGGCTGAGCATCAAAAGCCAAGTGGTTTACTTCAACCCTTACCGATTCCTGAGTAGAAATGGGAACATATAACCATGGACTTTGTTGTTGGCCTTCCAGCTACGCAAAAGGGCCATAATGCCATTTGGGCAATAGTTGACCGTTTAACTAAATCAGCTCACTTTTTACCTATTAAAATTACTCATAACTTAGATCACCTTGCCAAGCTGTACATTAATGAAATTATCTTTAGACATGGTGTGCCTGTTTTCATAGTATCAGATCGAGATCCACGTTTTACTTCAAATTTTTGGAAAAGTCTTCAGAAACACTTAGGAACACAATTAATTTTGTCCTCGAAATTACAGTTCAAGTTAAGTAAATAATTGAGCTGAATTATTCTCAATTATTTACTTAACTTGAACTGTAATTTCGAGGACAAAATTCTTACTAGTGGGGATGAATATAAAAACCCAAAACCGTAATAAGATTCGGTTATGTAAAATCCAGTTATATCAATAAAAGTTCTCCGTTCTAAATGTGTTATGTGTTAATATATACTCTGTTTAACAAATTTGATCAAATAAAATTTTGTCCGAAAAACGTCGTTCTTGACACCTCGTGCTTAATTTTTTTTTTTCAAAAGCGGACTTTTCGATATATTTGTTTGGACAAGTTGCTTTGTCGTGCTTACACTGACAAAACGCTTTGTCGTGCTTTTTAGGATTAGTGAGAAATCTAGGTTAGTAACCCTAGATTAACAAACCCTAACCCTAATCAGTAAAACCCTAACCCTAATTTGTAAACCTAACCCTAATTAGATTATCTTAACACCTAATCATGGTTAGTAAACTTCAATTAGGTACTAATAAATATCATTTAACAATCCTAATCATTAAAAACAAAATCCTAATCAAGATTAATGAGGATTAGGGCAAAATTAAGCTACTAAACTAACCTAACTAGCTCACAAGTAGGCTAGGAGTCACCAAACCAAGTCCCAAGACAACACATGAGCTGATAACAAACCCTAAGCAGCACAAGTAACCTAGCATCAGATATTTAGAGAGGCGAGTAGGTTAAAAAGACTAAAAAACCTAAGTTGCTTAAGTCTATAAATAGCAACACATCCTCTAGCCTAACATGCGAATTCCCTAAGCTTATACACTCTTATAAACATACCAAATCAAGCCTGGGTGATAGCAGCATCAAATTTAGTAGCCAGAAATCAAAATCAAGTAAGAAAGGTGCAAACCCTAATTCATAGCTAGATCTTTGATCCTTTGTTAATTTTGTTATTTAGATGTTTAGAAATATGTATTGGTGTGTTAAAAAGTATGTTATATTGGTAGAACACATTTTCATAACATCTAGATGCCTTAATTAAATGTGTTTAGAAAATAGGAAATTTTGAAAACCAAGTCTGACAGCCGAATGTCAGGGCTTGTAGATTCAAGTGTGTTTATGTTTATGTTTGTTAATTTTATGTTACTTGTAGCCTGTTAGTAGGTTTTTAATCTAGAAAAGAAAGCATGTTCATTAGAACCATAGATTTTAAGTTATAAGTGGTCAAAGTACGTTGACCGTTCACGGACTGCGGTTTTTGGGGTTACCCATAAAACTCAAGAACAATCGAACCGACTACTTTGACCACCCTTTTTGATCGCTTTCTGTTTGTTGTTTTTGTACTGTTTTGTTTTAGATTAACACCCTGATATATGTACTACATATATATGATCTTAAACTTCATAAACAACTCATAGGATTACTGGAATTAATGGTTAAATTCTGTTGGCCGAACTTGACCAAGTTTTCTGGGCTGCCCAACAAACTAAAGAACACGAAGAACAACGATTGGATGTACTTTGACCAACATAATTAGAGACCTTAGAGTTATGTTTTGTTCATGTTAATGTTATATATATGTACCCTGACGTATATACTACATGATACAACAAACACAACACACATCCAATACACATAATCAAAGATATGAAAGTCACAAAACCGTTGACCGGCCATGACCACTATTCTGGGTTGCCCAGAAACTGAAGAACAACTCTGACAGTGACTTTGAGCCTCTATAACTTCTTGTTATATGTAGGTTAAAGCCTGAAATTTGATTCATGTTGTACTACTGTAAGAGTACTATAACATCAATACTTGAACAAACCCAAAATCATAATCAGTAGCTAAATAATTCGCGGTCAAACTGGTCACTCAACCATGACTGAACTGTTGCCTAGAAACGCAAGAACACCTACAACGACACTTTCTGTCACTGAAGGGTTTTAGCGACAGACAGAAATTGATTTTTCTAAAAAATAAATTATAAAAATTAGAAATAATTAATAAATAAATACAGAAACAGTTTTTAAAATTATATGAAATAAATATAATTAATTTCTAATATTTTTACATAAATTTAACAAATATTTTATTTTATTTGGATATTATTAATAATTAACTTAATAAGAAAGTAATTAGAATAATTATTTATAAATAGTAAATAATTATTGAAAAATAATATTAATGATATAAAAATCATAATAAATGATTATAAATTATTTAAAAATAATAAAGAATGTTTTTATAAAATTTTAAGTAAATATTAATTACCTAAAAATAGAAATAAATAATTTAAAAATCATTTAAAGGATAAATAAATATTTTAAAAATATTTTAAAACTTCTAAAAATAATTATAATGGATATATAAATTATCTAAAAATATAATAAAATTTATAAATAAAATTTAGATCATATATCAACTTATCTAGTATTCGGTAAAGACATTTAACACAGAAACCTTATCGAATCTAACCCAATCTAATATAAATGGTATATTTGAGTATTGTTATCAATACTAACGTGTTAGATTTATATATATGAACATCTTAGGTATTTATTAAACAAATTGAGTAGCATAACTTGACTGATCTACGCTCAGGCAAGTATCTGAACCTTATTTCTTTATTGCAAATTTCTTAAACCCTATTTATTCATTGAACAAGATTTTTATCTTGATATGCTGTTGATATAATATACTACACCTACAATTGAATTACCTCTTATTGAAAGGTTATTCCTATAACTTCAACATAGCTAAGAAATGAATGGTTTATTCATATTAATTATTAAGCTTAAATTGTTGTGTCAAACCAAATTGTTTGGTAGGACATCCTATTCTGATGTTGGGTATCCCATATGGGATCATTCGGTCGCTAATATATTGACACTAATCTGGGTGCATTTGAGCACTGGTAGGATGAGATGCATACCCCTAAGATGTTGAATAGGCTGATCCCGTATCTCATATCTAAACAAAATTTCTAAGTCTGTGTGACTGACATAAATAAAAATCCATATTAAAATGATAACAACTATCAGTCAAAATTTGAATTGTTGTATTTCTTCAAATCATATATTGTTATAAATATAAAACTTGCTGAGCATGTCATAGCTCACCCTTGAAAATTATTCCCTTTGTAGTTTGAGATGGTAATCCTGAACATTTGGAGTAGATAAAGGGAGGCGTCCATGCTTAGATTAGGTTATATTTATGTCTAGTCGAATACTTTGTAATAAGAAACTTGTTATGAGAATCATTTAATCGAACCCTAATATTTATGTATATATATAACATCATTTATTTTCTGCAACCGTGTTTTCTTACATATATAGATGTAAATTTAGAATTCTTTGAATCTAGTTGAGATCCTTGGGAACTATTCATTTGAGTGAGATATTAGTAATATGCACTTTTCATGTTATTACTGATATTTTGGATTTCGGATAAATAGTTACTATCGATACGATAGTATAAATTCACATGGCATAGACTATACATCTGGGTAAGGATATTAGTAATATGGAATGTTCATGTTATTACTGATATTCTGGATTTCAGATAGATAGATTCTATTCACAGATACAATTCATATATCCAAGTGAGGGTATCCAAATGCAGTAATAGTTCTCTTGAGAATTGTCATCTGTTATGGGATATTGTGAATCTTGGATCTATGGAAATTATCTTTGAAAGTCCCTTAATTTTAATATAAGCTTATAATCAGATACCATGGGTGTATAGATTTAAATGCATTATATTGATTCGTAGTAAGCACCATATCAGATACCATGGGAGTATAGATATGGGGCGTTATAATTTTGGTATCAAAGCCTCAAGGCTATAGATATAAGGAAGAGAAATCTTAGTATATAGTATTCGAGTCCGTAAAATTTTTAAAATACACATAAAATATAACATTAAAAATATTATGTTGTGTAAATTTCTATACTAGTATTAAAGGAGTTTCTTTTATAGATGGCCAACTCCAATGCTGAAGAAATGGTGATAACAAACAATCCACCACAAATTGAGTCATTTGTACCTAGTGATGCAGAGGATGAAGAATTGTTTCATGATCACCAACTGCTAGATGCTGAGGAAGAGGAAGATCCAGTAGCGGGACAATTAATGAGAATTGATGAGCATGATGAAGCAATGGCATCACTAATGAAGACAACAGAATATGAGAATAATAAAATGAAGTTTAGGGCTGATATAGCTGAGGGAATGCAACAACATGAGAGGAAGCATAGTCACCGACTAAATATACAACTGCACCATGCACAAAGGGGTAGGAAGGAAATTTAGTCAAGACTTCTTAAAACATCTCTGGGTGTTCGAGATACTTTTAATGATTTGCAGCGCCGAGTAGTTCGATTTTCTGTAGAGGAGAAGAAAACTGCTTATCTTATAGATCGATCTATTGTTTGTCACATTATTCAAGATTCCTTTGATGATATCAATGAATTCTAGAGAGTAGTATAGGTAGTTGAATGCTTTATATTAGTATGAATAAAGAAGCATTCAAAGTTTGTATTGTAGCCAGTGTTTTGTAAGATAGTAGTAGGTTTAACTATTAAGTTGTTGTGTATGACTGTTATGATATATAAAATAAACGTTATGTTTGTATTATTCAAATTCTTATGAATTCTTGTTGTTGTTTGTATAGAATCATGCCACCAACCAGAAGACCTTAAAGATAAATGAATAATGATGATAATTCTACCCAGCAGTTAGTAGACCTTATGCTAGGAGTAATAAATAGACCTATAAACCAAAACACATCTTTCAAAGATTTTAAATTAGTTGGACAACCTAGATATAAAGGTAAATCAGAACCCGTCGATGCACAAATTTGTGTTTCTGAAATAGAGAAATTTTTCCTAGTAATCAATGTCAACAATAATCAAAAGACAACTTTTGTAGCCTTTTTCTTGAAAGGTGAGGCTAATTATTGGTGGGAATCAACCAAGGGTCGGATGGAAACTGAAATTGTTCCTTGGGATAGATTCAAAGAGTTGTTCTTTGAAAACTATTTTTCCTAATCCCTAAAAGATCGCATGGAAATAAAATTTTTAGATTTAAAATAAGGAGACCTGACTGTAACCCAATACACAGCCAAGTTCAATGAACTATCTAGGTTTGCTCCTCATCAAGTAACCACTGAACTTAGAAAGACTCGTAGGTTTCATGAGGGTTTAAAACCTCATATTAGGAGTAAGTTGTCAGTACTCCAAATATAGACTTTCTCAAAAATACTTGAGAAAGCTACTATAGCCGAAAATGAAAATGAAAGTCTCGCTAAATTTCACCAGGAAAAGAAGCGTCAAAATGAGATAGGGAAACTTAGGACAGAACCCAGTTCAGTTGGCTTTAATAACAAACAAAAATGGGATACTACTTTTTCCAACAACTCGGGAAAAAAGATAGGTAATACTAATAATAACTTTAGTAATAATATCATTAAACTTTGTCCTACTTGTGGGAAGAAACATAAAGGACCATGCTTTCCTAGCAAATGTTATAATTGTTGACAATCAAGACATATTTCTCCACACTGTCCTCTCCCAAATAAAAATAAATGTTTTAATTGTGGTTCGTTGGACCATTTTTCAAAGAATTGTCCCAAACCTAAGAACCAAGGAGGAAAGGGGAATAGAGTACCAGAGAATAATCAGTCAACAGTAGTTGCAGTTGGGGTTCAGAATCGACCTACCGCGAGAACATTTAATATGTCGGTGAGGGATGTTATTGCTTCACTGGACGTGGTGACAGGTATCATCCCTATCAACACTTTAAATGCATGCTACATGTTCTTTTATGTCTAAATTTTTTTCTAAAAACATGAATATACCTTGTGAAAATTTAGATAAACCATTTTGTGTAGAAATTGCTAATAATGAAAGGATTCCATTTAAAACCATATACATGAATTGTAGTGTGGTAATAAAAGGACATAATTTTATGGTAGATCTTTTACCAATCCAGTTGGGAGAATTTAATGTAATTTTAGGAATGGATTGGTTATTTAATCATAACGCGATGATTGATTGTCATCAAAAACGTATAAACCTTTTGACTACATCGAAGTTAAAGGTAGCGTTCAACGGTAGTTGTTCACCTAAGCAATCTCGATGTTTGACTATAATTCATGCATAAAGATTACTTAAAAAGGGTTGTTTAAGGTATTTAGCCTATGTAGTTGATACTCGACAAGAAGGAGTAAAATTAGATCAAATACCAATAGTTAAGGATTTTCTCAATGTATTTCCGGATGACTTACCAGATTTACCTCCAGATATGGAGATTTAGTTTGTCATTGATCTTGCACTGGGAACGGCACCAGTTTCTAAAGCACCGTACAGAATGGCACCTATAGAACTGAAAGAGTTACTTATACAATTACAGGAACTCTTAGATAAAAGTACATACAACCTAGTGTTTCACCCTAGGGAGCACCAGCATTGTTTGTAAAGAATAAGGATGGAACTATGAGACTATGTATAGACTATAGAGAGCTAAATAAATTAACTATTAAGAAAAAATATTATTTACCAAGGATTTATGATTTGTTTGACCAATTAAAGGGGGCCGAACATTTTTCAAAAATTGACCTTAGAATAGGTTATCATCAATTAAAGGTAAGAAAGGAGGATGTGCCGAAAACAGCATTTAGGACACGTTATGGACATTATGAGTTTCTTGCAATGTCTTTTGGATTGACAAATGCACCGGCATCATTTATGGATTTAATGAATCGAGTGTTTAAACCATGCTTGGACAAATTTGTTGTAGTGTTTATCGACGATATTCTGGTATACGAGAAGAGCATACAGAACACTTGAGAGTCGTTTTGGAGATATTACGAAAGGAACAACTTTATGCAATGTTTTCCAAGTGTGAATTCTGGTTAAAAAGAGTTCAATTTTTAGGTCATGTAATTAACAAGAATGGAATATCCGAAGATCTAACTAAGATCGAAACGGTTGTGAATTGGGAACAAACACACACACACACACACACACACACACACACATATATATACAGTATTCTGATAGGAATTAATGGCGTCAAAGCAGTTAATAGTCGGCGGAGGACCACGTTACGCTCAAATGCAATCGGAGCCCTCGCCGTCGATTATATCATTATTTTTCTCTTTCCGTCATATCCCTCTCGAGTCAACTCGAATGTTCGATGAGTTGCATAAGGCCACAATTATTGAAGTTTCTCGTCCTAACGCCGGCGATATTAGCCCCATCCTTCTTTCTTACACCATTGAGTTTCGTTACAATCATGTACGATCTATGTCTGTATATGCAATTCAAATTGCCAGTTCATTACTAATTACTATTGTGTTCATGCTTAAATTCATGAATCATATCGTATATACGAATTTGTATCAACTAAGTAGTTCTAGATTAGTAACTTATCAAAAATATAAAAATAAAAAACACTTCTAGAATAGTCTAATGTAAACTTAGATCTTTTACCAACTAGATAGGTTTCGAGAATTTTTGTGTTCTTTTCCAGTTTTCCTTTAGTCAGCAAAATAATATAGAATGTCAAGAAGTCTCTCATGTTTCACAGCTTCACCTTTTTTTTTGTTGCAGACTTTTCAAAATAGAAGGCTTGCCCATGCTGTTAAAGGGAGTACTCTTAACAGTCTCATTACTAATCTTCTGCTTTAGCCTTTGGATGAAAGGTTTCCAAGAATGGATGATGGCTTTTATTATATTTTATTTCAATGGTCTCTTTATTATATTTTATGGATAGTTTGGTTTATTTTGTGGATACATTTTTGCTTTAAATTTAAATGAGAATTTAGACCTTTTAGCTATATATCATGGCATTTGCAGATTGCAGGTGCACTTGTAATATAGGTGAACCACAACTTTTTTTTTCTTTTTTTTTTCCAAGTCAATCTACAACATTTTAAAAACGTTGTATAATATGTCTAAACGTTGTCTGATATATTAAACTACAACATTTTAAGCCAGAAAACGTTGTGGAAGCATACCTTCTACAACGTTTTCAAGAATCTACTAATTTATGAAAAATAAATCTACAACGTTTTTTCTTAAAAAGCGTTGTATAATGTGTCTAACTACAACATTTTAAAAACGTTGTATAAGGGTATCAAATAGATGACACCCTTAACCACGATGTTTTTTTGACAGAAACCACAACATTTTTTATGCGTTATCTATTTACTGTTTTGTAGTAGTGCTACCTCACAAGTAGGTTAGGAGTCACCAAACTAAGTCTCAAGGCTGCACATGAGCTGATAACAAACCCTAAGCAACACAAGTAACTTAGCATCAGATATTTAGAGAGGAGGGTAGGTGAAAAAGACCAAAAAACCTAAGTTACTTAAGTCTATAAATAGCAACACATCCTCTGGCCAAACCTACGAATTCTCTAAGCCTATACACTCTTATAAACATACCAAATCAAGTATGGGTGGTAGCAGCTTCAAATTCAGTAGCCAGAAATCAAAATCAAGTAAGAAATGTGCAAACCCTAATTCATAGCTAGATCTTTGATCCTTTGTTAATTTTGTTGTTTAGATGTTTAGAAATATGTATTAGTATGTTAGAAAGTATGTTAGATTGGTAGAACACGTTTTCATAACATCTAGATGCCTTAATTAAGTGTTTTTAGAAATCTGAAAATTTTGAAAACCAAGTCTGACAACCGAATGTCAGGACTTGTAGATTCAAGTATGTTTATGTTTAGGTCTGTTAATTATATGTTACTTGTAGCCTATTAGTAGGTCTTTAATCTAGAAAAAAAATAGGTTCATCAGAACCATAGATTTCAAGTTATAAGTGGTCAAAGTATGGTGACCGTTCACGGATTGCAGTTTTCTAGGTTACCTAGAAAACTCAAAACAGTCGAATCGGCTACTTTGACCAACCTTTTTGATCGCTTTTTGTTTGTTGTTTTTGTAATGTTTTGTTTTAGATTAACACCCTGATATATGTAGTACATATCTATGATCTTAAATTGCATAAACAACTCATAGGATTACTGGAATTAATGGTCAAAATCCGTTGACCGAACTTGACCAAGTTTTCTGGGCTGCCCAGAAAACTGAAGAACGTGAAGAACAGCTTTTGGCTGTACTTTGACCAACATAATTAAAGACCTTAGAGTTATGTTTTGTTCATGTTAATGCTATATATATGTACCCCGACGTATATACTACATGATACAGCAAACACAACACACATCCAATACACATAATCAAAGATATTAAAGCCACAAAATAGTTGACCGGCCATGACCGCTGTTCTGGGTTGCCTAGAAACTCAAGAACAACTCTGACAGTGACTTTGAGCCACTATAACTTCTTGTTATATGTAGGTTAAAGCTTGAAATTTAATCCATGTTGTACTACTGTAAGAGTACTATAACATCAATACTTGAACAAACCCAAAATCATAATCAGTAGCTAAATAATTCATGGTCAAACTGGTCACTCGACCATGACCGAACTGTTGCCCAGAAACTCAAGAACACCTACAGCGACACTTTCTGTCACTGGAGGGTTTTAGCGACAGACATAAATTGATTTTTCTAAAAAATAAATTTGAAAAATTAGAAATAATTAATAAATAAATACAGAAACAGTTTTAAAAATTATATGAAATAAATATAATTAATTTCTAATATTTTTACATAAATTTAAAAAATATTTTATTTTATTTGGATATTATTAATAATTAACTTAATAAGAAAGTAATTAGAATAATTATTTATAAATACTAAATAATTATTAAAAAATAATATTAATGATATAAAAATCATAATAAATGATTATAAATTATTTAAAAATAATAAGTAATGTTTTTGTAAAATTTTAAGTAAATATTAATTACCTAAAAATAGAAATAAATGATTTAGAAATCATTTATAGGATAAATAAATATTTTAAAAATATTTTAAAACTTCTAAAAAATATTATAATGGATATATAAATTATCTAAAAATATAATAAATTTTATAAATAAAATTTAGTTCGTATATCAACTTATTTAGTATTCGGTAAAGACATCTAACACCGAAACCTTATCGAAACTAACCCGATGTTATATAAATGATATATTTGAGTATTGTTATCAATACTAACGTGTTAGATTTGTATATATGAACATCGTATGTATTTATTAAACGAATTGAATAGCATAACTTAACTGATCTACACTCAAACAAGTATCTGAACTTTATTTCTTTATTGTCAATTTCTTAAACCCTGTTTATTCATTGAACAAGATTTTTATCTTGATATGCTGTTGATATAATATACTACACCTATAATTGAATTACCTTTTGTTGAAAGGTTATTGCTATAGCTTCACCATAACTAAGAAATGAATTGTTTATTCATATTAATTGTTAAGCTTAAATTGTTGTGTCAAACCAAATTGTTTGGTAAGACATCCTATTCTGAAGTTGGGTATCCCATATGGGATCATTCAGTTGATAATATATTGACACTAATTTGGGTGCATTTGAGCACTGGTAGGTTGAGATGCATGAATTGGCTGATCCCCTACCTCATATATAAACAAAATATCTAAGTCTATGTGACTGATAGAAATAAAAATCCATATTGAAATGGTAACAACTATCAGTCAAAATTTGAATTGTTGTATTTCTTCAAATCATATATTGTTATAAATACAAAACATACTGAGCATGTCATAGCTCACCCTTGCAAATTATTCCATTTGCAGTTTTAGATGGTAATCCTAGAACATCTGGAGTAGATAAAGGGAAGCATCCCTGTTTAAATTAGGCTATATTTATGTCTAGTTGAATACTTTATAATAAGAAACTCGTTATAAGAATAATGTAATCGAACCCTAATATATTATATATATATATATATATATATATATATATATATATATATATATATATATATATATATATATATATAAATCTTTTATTTTTTGCAACCGTGTTTTCTTACATATATAGATGTCAATTTAGAATTCTTTGAATCTAGTTGAGATCCTTGGGAACTATTCATCCGAGTGAGGATATTAGTAATATGAACTATTCATGTTATTACTGATATTCTGGATGTTAGATAAATAGTTACTATCGATACAATAGTATAAATTCACATGGCATAGACTATACATCTGGATGAGGATATTAGTAATATGGACTGTTCATGTTATTACTGATATTCTGGATTTCGGATAGATAGATTGTATTCACAGATACAGTTCATATATCTAAGTGAGGGTATCCAAACACAGTAATAGTTATCTTGAGAATTGTCATCTGTTATGGGATACTGTGAATCTTGGATGTATGGAAATTACATCTGAAAGTCCCTTAATTTTAATATAAGCTTTTAATCAGATACCATGGGTGTATAGATTAAATGCATTATATTAATTCGTAGTAAGCACTATATTAGATACCATGCGACTATAAATATTGGGGCGTTACATCTATTCTACGCACAACTTATGCAGTCGAAACCCATAATCACATGCCAATATATTTAGCTGTAAATCTACACTCCTTCTTTCAATATCATATAGAATACCAAAATCATCACTAATATTTTAGCGAGAATCATTAAGCATGAATATATTAAACTAAACCATATGGTGCCAACCAAAGAGATAAGACAGTCAATTTAAATAGCATAGGGTTCCATTATAACCTTAGAGCCAATACTTAGTTCATAGCTACTGAACAAAATATAAGTAGCAATAAAGACAACATTCATGGATTACAAAATTAGAGAAAATAAATGGATAAGAATAAACTCTATCGAGGCTCTTCAGTCTCTAAGCATTCCGCTCTTATCAAGCTCTCCAATCCGTGTAGCTCACTGCTCCTGTTGCTCTAAGGAAATCCCAGACTTTTCCCTAATCTACCTAATCTATATTTACAAACATTATCTAAGAACTAGAGAGAGAAAGTACAAAAGAGGAGAGAGAACTATACTATTCTATGCTAATCTATACTAAACTCTCTGAATATCGTGTGCAGAGGTTTGCTTGATATATATATATATATATATATATATATATATATATATATCTCAGTTCCTCTCAAGCTAGGTCAAAATCTAGCCTTTACTATCTGGGCACCAGAGGTCACGCTGCGGCGCGAGGAGTAAAGCCTATGGTGGCGTTGTGGTGCCACGTATGCTCTAAAAAGACCAGAGGTCGCGTTGCAGCGCGAGTTCAAGAAGGAACTGTGGCGCTACGGCGCAAGCTTCAGGCTTGGCATTGGCGCTATGGCGCCAGTGTAGGAAAATTATTCGTTTTACCCCTGAAAGTTGGAAAAGACCTATAAATCCCTGCAATACATCGGTTCCGCAAAATAATACTATAATCATATTAAAACTATATAAAATCTATGAAGATCAGAAAATTATTTAAGCCGCAAAGTATTCGATTCGTGGGTATAAATTACACTCATCAAATACCCCCAAACATAAGTCGTTGCTTGTCCTCAAGTAAACTATCTAGCATAAAAATAACAATAATAAAACACACGCGAAAGAAAAATAAAACTATAAACTAGTATCATGACTTCTAAGCTCTATCATAGCTACTCTCAGAGAACAGGGCAAACACAGATATGAGTAAGAGTTCATTCAATTTAAAGCATAAGATTGTATTCGATCCATTTTATATGTGTATATGTGGAGACCAATCGTCCTAACTAATTATAGTTCAAATAAGTACGCACAGTCGATTGTTAGTACCAGTATGCACACTCCCAACTTAAACATTCAACAAGCATTAAGAATAAGACGCAAGTGCATGAAAGGATCAAAAGACTCTAGCATGAAGACAGTAAAATCTGACTTGGATAGTCCTTAATTACATTAGGCTATTCAGAACTACCCATTAATGAGCTTTTAATCAATGACTCTCAAGCAGACGACTTTAGGGAACTAGGAGTAGAACACCCCTATAAATCTAATAACTCGAGTAGCTAAGGACACGTAATCAACATAAGCCAAATGAGAGTTTACGAGATCCGAAGATTATTCGTCGAGTGCATTTTATGCTCCATCTCAACATCGGTCCTGCGTTTATAGGCGAGTACGTTTCACTCTCCATCTCGACCCACCGCAAGACTTTTGATATTCAAACTTCTTTTCTTTTTTATTCTCTTTTTTTATATGTCAACATGCTAGAATCTAAGATCCAAAACTGTATATGCGTCTAAGTCTTTTATTACCTTGTAATAATAAAAGTTTATAAGAGTGAACATACTCTCAAAGCAATAAACACGTGAACTAAATTCAAAAAATAACTAGTTAACACAGTTGGCCGATGCTTGCTAAGAAGAACAGATCAATAACAGTCTCAACTTATCAACTAAACAAATCCCTAGCTCATACATGCTTGACACGACTCTAAGAGAGACATAATCATTTAGCTCTTATCATTAGCCACAATCAAAAATTAATAATGTATATAAAACCCTTGCATGATAACAACTCAAAATAGTGTAAAAATGCTATTAACATGCACAAGCATATGAATTTGTAAAAGCCCCAAAAAAGATGGCTATAAACCAACAACCATTCTGATAATAATCCAAGCATTCAAAAATAATAACCAAAAACTATACATGGCTTCCATAATAATAATCCCAAAATAAAATACCGCAGTTCAAAATGACTGCACTATAATACTGACAAAATCATAAGTAAAGTACTAAATATGGCAACCTAACATGGCAATAGACAGAAATAAAACATATAAAGAACCACAACACCCCCAAACTTAAGGTGAGCAATGCCTTCATTGCTAAACATATAACATTCTATACAAGAGGGCTTCCCTGAAGTTGGGTCATCCGACAGCAGCATCATCCTCATCAACTTTGGCGGACGGTGATGGTGGAGGGTATGGTGGGAAGAAAGGAGGCTCTGGGAACTAGAATGGCGTGAACTCAGCTTTTGCGCCACTATACACAATGTATATGCTCTACATCGTGTTGACTAGCTCAGCCTGATACTACATCGCTATATCTTGCCTCTGGGCCACCGCTGCTATGTGCCTCTGGGCATCGGCGTCATGTTTCTGATGTAGCAGGGTGAGGGACACCATAATCTCTTCCAGTAGTCCCTATAAAGTTGGGCCTGCATCTGTGGGCTGTGAGGGCTCGGGCTCTGCTGTAGGAGGTGGCTCAGTAGGTGGCCCGTACCCTTTGCCTCTGACATGAGAAGTTACTCCGTCCCACACATTAAAGCGTGAGATGATCCGATGGTCAATGACTGACATGGGCGGTAAAGCTATCTCTTCTGGCCCCCAATGGATACCTGTCCTCTTGCACAACTGGGTGATCAAGGATGGATGTGGGAGTCCCGCAGTGGTGGTGCTCTTGATCGTTTTCATGATGGACTCATGTATAAGAACTCCGATGTCCACGTTCAGGCTCATGACAATGGCGAATAAGAGGATCGCTCTATCCTTAGTTAGGTCGCTCAGGTGACGAGTCGGGATCATGTTGGCATAAATAAAGCTGAACCATGCCTTCCATAGCGACTGAGTGCAGCATGCAGGAAAATGGTCCTCACACCCGTGAAGTCATTTGTCTTCAATGTAGTCACGGGCTTGCAGAGCCTCCTAATAATATCCTCGAGGTCATAGATGCGGAGTCCCGGCTCCATATATTCCCTACCCTCAAAACCAGGCGTTATAAATAGTGCATTAATGGCTTGGCTTCCAAACACCACTGACCGCCCCTTAACTTGGACAACAGCAGGACCTTCGGGGGTAGCGTTTACATAAAACTCATGGACCACAAAAACGATGGCCGATTCGGGTGGCTTTGTGAAGTGCACCCACTAGCGTCCCGCAATCATGGTCGCCAACTCGTCATCCTTTGTTTTGTCAGGCCTCAAACCCCGCTCAGGAATTCAATTTCGTGTGGTAAAAGAGCTTTTGTATCATTTCCAGGCCTATTCGTTGACAAATTTGGTGTTATCCCAAGCCGTTGGTGCTGCGGACGAGGAGCCGCCGATGCTCAGTCAGTGCCTTTTTGACGCCATGTAAGAATTTGTAACTATTGGTTTGAACACAAGCAGAAACTCGATTCCAAACTTAGGCTAAAATAATCCCCAATGAAATTTCAATGTCAAAAGCCCCAAATAGTCAAAGTATCTCTCAGGCAATTTATCAAACACCTTGTGCGCGCTCTGAAAACCAAACTAGATAGCCCTTTACTTGTGAATGCTCTATCCCTATTTCTGTCAGTAGAAATCACCCCAATGAAAAGAGAAAAACCAACCCAAATATTGAAATCAAACAAATTGTAAATGAATGACTGAAATCCCCAAATACCTTAAGTGGGAAACCCTAGATTGACTCTGATCTACTCTTGTTGCATGCACTGGCTTTGGGTCTTATGGGAAGTATGTATGAATTGCTCTCTTATGGGTAGAATTGATCGAAGGCTAGGCGTGGAGAAATAAGGCGACGTTTTGGTTTTGGGTTACTTGGGTTCTTTTATATGCCGAACCCGTCGAGAGAAATAGGAAGTAATGGGAAAAATTGTTAGCCCCCTTGCGTTTTTAAAAACAAAATCTCGCTACCCGCACTGCGATGCGGGCACTCCTTCTTTGCTTGGCGCTGCGGCGCGAGTTAACAATAGGGTCTGAAGTTTGTTGTCACTGCGGTGCGAGGCTTAGAGTCGTGGATCGCGCTGCAGTGCAAGAATACAGTAGGTCATGCCATATGGTGGCGCTGCGGTGTAAGATCCCCTTTGTTCCTCGGCGCTGCGGCGCGAGGTACATAATTTGGATATTGAGTTTAGCGTTGCGGCGCGGCATGCAAGGCAAACTATGGCGATGCGGCGCTGACCTTTAATAAAGGTTTTTCCTGCTTATTTTTTGCACATGCCAAGACAAGTATAAGAGAAAACACGATGAAGTGAATATACATTCTTACAAATAACATAATAACTAAATATACAATGCCACATACAATAAAAATATGATAGCCACAAAAATATGCTAAATGGAAAAGGCACAATGTAAACTAGACAGAAGTAAAGACAAAAAGAGAAAATTGATACTGAGATGGGGTTGGCTCCCCACTAAGCGCTTGTTTTAAAGTCGTCGACTTGACTATTCTGATGTCGTTCAGTCCACCTCATAAGCAAAAATGACCATTTCATGCCGCCTATTTGTCAATTCCTTTAAATTTTTGGCAGACATGAATGATTGATCATCCTCCTTTTCTTCACCCATCAGCACGAAGAATCTTTCACCAATGGTATTATCCACTAATTTGCCTTTTTCATCAAGTTGAAAGCATTCTTTGTGCGCTAGTGGGCCCTCCAGGGTTTCCACAATCTTGAGCGTGGGTTCCAACTTTTCATTGGTCTAAACAGTATAACCACTGTTGATCCTCTCTTCTCCTATTTTAGACTCCACAGGTTGGTCAATTTGCACCATGACATCTCCCTCAACAACTGTGTGAGACTTATCGTCTTCCCCTTGCGTATCCACCATGCATTTCTTTACTTCTTCACCGTTGAGATCAATTATGACCGGCAAATTGCCTTCCGATAGATTTGTGATGGAATTGAGGAGCTGTCCCATTCGACTTTCGAGGCTTTGCAATGTGGCGTCTTGGCTCACCATTCGAACCTCATTTTTCTCTATAAAGTTGGTAAGAAGCTCTTCAAGCCTGTTCTCTTCTTCTCGTTTTGAGTACTTAGAAAAGCTCTCATTGGGTCGAGACGTCACCTCATATTGCAGCGGAGACTGATATTCAACTTAGTTCGGATAGGAGTAATTCAGATCATGATAATGCTCTTGACTGTAGTCCCAAGAGTTTGGATAACCCTAACAGTTTTGATGATAGGAATTCGGTTTAACGTCATCTCGTTCCTGATAGTAGGTAGTTTGAGTGAACTGACACTCAAAATTGTCAAAAAACCTCAAGAGATTTGCAGTTTGAACTTGCAATTTCTCGAGTCCTTCTTCCGAGCTTGGTTGTGCAGTCCTCTCGTTAGGCCATTGATTACTATGATCGTCCATAACCTGTAAACTTAAAAACAAAAAGGAAGAACAAACATATAAAAGAAATATATATACGTTATGTTGATCGATTTTATAATCAAAACATACGTGCAAGTATACACGGTCAACAAGTAATAAAGTGATAAGAAGCGTATCGTTCCCACGAGGAATTAATTAATAAAAATAATCAATTACTAGTTCTTAACCAAACTAATTTTATTTAAACAATTGATTTAATGTTGTGAATTAAAATATATAATTAAACTGCTACTACTACCACTAGTTGAAAATCAGGTTATGGAGATTTAAGATCACAACTTCATTTATTGTTTCACTTATTAGTATTTATAACCACCTTTCGATGCATCACAAACATATTAATCTAAATCTACAGTCGATAGAATTGAATCAAACACCCTAATTAACTAATTCACTATATTCTTATGTGAATTACAATTAAAAAGGATTTAAAGCATAGGTTCCCTATCAGACTACATGCGGCGTAAAAGCATATCCATATCCTAAACACAAATCATGAATTTCAACACCATGCAGAAAACATAATCACATGTTATTATGATCAGATCTAAATCTATACTTCATCTCCCAAATCCATATAGATTATCATGGTAATTGTTAGCTAGACAATTAAACAATTATACGCAATCATAATAGATAATCCATAGAATAGATCACAGTAATTAACAAAGAAGCATACTAAAATAAGTTATGCAATAAGATTCGTTGCAATCTTAAAAAAGAATTTAGCTCATAATGATTGAATTAAAATCTAGAATCCACAACTGGATAAATATTAAAAGATAAAAGTAAGATTAGAGAAGGAATAAAATTTGTTGTAGCAGTCTTAAGACTCATCTTTCGCTCCAGCTTTGAATCTTCAATGATCCCCAAGTTGCTTCAATCTCCAACAATCCAATATAAATTAGGGTTTATGCTCTAATCTAATGGAGTGTTTTTCTAGTATAATCTATCTAATCTCCCTTTATTTTATGCCTTACATCATGTATTTATAGGTTACAAGTCCAATTTTTAGCTTAGGAACAAACCCAATCCAATTTAGAGTCTAAAAAGCGCCAAAATTCGCCCCTAAATGCGTGTAAGCTTAACCAGGCCCTTCCCCAGCGCCCCAGTGCTGCTCACGGTGCTGGACCACTGCCTCCTAGCACCCCAGCACTGGGAATAGGCTTGAAATGGGCGCCTAGGTGTTGACCGCTTTTCAAGAAATATTCTACTCTAACGTCCTTTGAGGAAATGGCCATAACTTCTTCTTTCGAGCTCTAATTTCGATGATTCAAGATATTCTAAAAAGAGGAGATGTAGATCTACAACTTTCATTCTTTGAGTTCTTCGAAATAAGGTCTGGAATAATAATGAAATTGGCTCTAAATTGGGTGTTATGTAAATGGCAAGCTGAAAACGTGAATCTAGCAACCCCAGACGTCGATCCAAGTAACTTTTGTCCCAATTCCTATAAACAATGTAAAACATGCATGAATAGACACAAACACTTAAAAACGTCCAAAATATTAAGCCCAAATGCACTCAATTATGTGGGTGTAAAACTTACTCAACACGTTCAAACTAAGACAATTGATTTAAATCAATATTGGACAATATTAGAATAATAGCTCCCCGACAACGGCGCCAAAAACTTGTTGGTAGGAAAATCGATCACTAAACACGCGCAAGTATACGTGGTCTAACAAGTAATACAGTGATAAGGAAAGTGTAGAACCCACGAGGAACTATCACTAATATTTACCAAATACTGACGTTGTATCGCTAAAGTCTTATTCGAATAGCAGACTAATAGGGTTGTTGTTAATCTAGATATAACTAACTAGCAAAACAAGTAAATGGATAACAAATGGTAATCGAAGAAATTACAAGCTAAGGTTACAACTTCACCCCACACATGCATTTTGTCGAACACCTGGCGTGCTATACTTCATCAAACTTCCTACCCTTCTCTCTTTGGTCTTAATGGTCATGACAGTTTGTCGACCAAGAACACAAAAGTGCTCATACACCTCTATCAAGGTATGCACAAACATATCCTCTCTAGATCCACCTCGATAAGGAATAGAACAGAAAAAAACATCTAAGCTATGTGATAATGTGACGCCCCTAAATTCATGTAATAAATAAATTTTATTTATCACATATGTATATATATTTTACTTTACACATATGCCCACCTTTATATAAAAAAAATTTATATCCAAAATTTCTTATTTAATTATATTGAAAAGATTGGGTTATTACATCCACCCTCCCTTATAAGGATTCCGTCCCCGGAATCGCCGCTTTAAAACTTATAGACACTAGGGCAAATAGCATACATAGTCATTTCAAGTAGATCTCGATCAGATTTGATTGAACTGATTTTTAACTACTCAACATAAAGCTTGTCTATCTGATTATACGGAAATTTGATTCATAACAGAACTTAAATTTTTCCTTCAAAATTTCTTTATAACATAATTTACTATATTTAAGAAAAATTATATATAAAAAAATAAAATTCATACGAATAATACCCGGAGTTCCATCCCCGGCTGCTAAGGTATCCTGAACGGTCATAATGAAGACTTTTGCGGTTGATTTTGTTGAAGTTGGTCTTGTTATCGCTAGTGTTCTGCTACCTTTCACCACATTCACGCATCCTACATCCATTCTCCTTTTCGGATAGTCCTTTACCTTATGATCCGTCGATCCACATAGAAAACACCCACCGCTCATCCCAGGATTGGGGGCAATTAGGAGAGATGTGTCCCTCCTGCCCACACTTATAGCACACAAACTTACCTCTAAGACACTCACCAGAATGATTCTTCCCACAATTCTTACACTGTATCTCCTGCTTCTTCACACCTTCCTGTTTGACTTGGACACTCCCAAAATTGTTCCACTTTCTTTTTCCATTCCCACTACCACTACCTACTTCCACCTTTACTACTCCTTCAACCTTACCCTTATTCTTTTTTCTCCTTATTGTAGAGGCTCATGGCCTCACTTCCCTCCTCGGCTATGATAGCTTTTGCTAAAACTGCTGCAAAAATATTTATTTGTAACACCGTCACCTTATTGTAGAGCCATAGTTTTAATCCCAGCTCAAACATCCTTGCCTTCCTTGCCTCCGTATCAACTTAATGCGGAGTAAACCTAGCTAATTCATTAAACTTTGCGGCATACTCCGCAACTATCATGTTCTCCAGCTTCAACTCCAAAAACTTCACCTCCATCCTAGCCTGCACATTGGACGAGAAATAGTTCTCAAAGAACAACATCTTAAACCTAGTCCATGCTATCACTCCTTCTCCTGCCCTAGCTTGATTTGCCTCCCACCTGAATTCCGCCTCTCCTTTCATTATATAGGTGGCAAAAGCTGTCTTTTGCCCCTCATTTACCCTGTCGACTACAAATGCTTTTTCTATTTCCTTAACCCAAGTTTGGGCTTCTATCGGGTTAGTGGTACCTCTAAATTCTGGCTGTCCTACGGCCTTAAAATCTTTGAAGTTTACAAATCGATTGCCTGGTTGATTTCACGCAGTCGGCATTCCATTCTGCATGGCTTGAGCTACTATATTCGTGAAATTCTGCATCAGGTCTGGTTGTTGTCCTCCAGCATTGTTGACAGATTCTTCTGCCATTTCGTTTCGAGTTTGATGTCTTGGCAGCATTGTCTGGTTAAATAAAACAAAATTTATATTTTATTAACTTACATTCTAAACCTTATCGTATAAGTTTAATATCTCAAACTTATCCCATTAATCAAACATAGATTCATATTCATTTGACTAATTCATAGTACATAGCATAACACATAATGCTTTAAACATCCGATATCCCTTTGTGACCACAACAGTCAGAAATCGCTACTACGACTTATACGAAAGTTGGAAATATACTATTACATAGACATACTTGTCATAGAACACACATATTGAAACAGTACTTATACTACTTATTCACTATACCTTTTCCTGATCCTGGGCAACCTTTCGCTCGATGACCTTCCATCCCATAAATAAAACATGCTCCTTGCTTTGGATTGGGACAATGAGGAGAGATATGCCCCTTATGTCCGTAATTATAACATAGCTTTCTCCCTTTCTCGCATACGTCTTCATGTTTCTTGCTACAATTTGTACACTTTCCTACCTTGTTAGCATCCTCTTGGTTATTATCAGAATATCCTAAATCGCGATCTTTCATCTTTCTTTTCCCCTTCTCGCTTGGAGCTGCACATGATATGTTGCTTTTGGCTCCTATCTGATCAATTTGGATCTTAATCTTATCTTGTTCTTCCATCGTTTCGATTAACGCCTTTCACAATTGACTATTTAGTATCTTTTCAATCTCCCACAACTTCTCCAGAGAAGAAATCTTGTTCCTCAGATTCTACACTTCAGTTGATGCTTGATCAGCTCCAACTTCGGTGTCCGAATCACTATCTTTTAGTTTCACCATTTCTGGGTCCGGTACTATATTTTCCAAAGTGATCACCTCATTGAGGTTATCTTTAATGTGAGCCTCTATTTCAGCTATTGGCTTTGACATTGGCTCAGTTATGGGGATTGACTCCATCTTTACGATCCGACAGTAACCTAATCCTTTTCCTCCTGACATCTACACACATAAATTATCCTGATTAGCATATAGTGTATATACACAGCAAATAATAGTTTTATTTAAGTTATCTTTTATTTTTTGTTTGATGATGAATTTATTCGATTCATCTCCTTTTAAACTCTATATGAGTTATTTGTATTTTCAACGTTTCCCTCTGTCCTAAGGTTATAGCCTAAGATCTATCCCACCTATGGTTTCTAACCCTAAAGCTCTGATACCAACCTGTGACACCCCCAAATTTAGGTACTTAAAACTTGAACTCAGTGCTTCACGATACCATTTCTATGAGCGAAATAATATTAATAATAATAACAATAATATAGATACCAAATTTAATTTACATATGCATCAGAGTCTATTCCCAGGTACGCGACCTTTAAACATTCATTACATCATAGATAATAGATGCCATTGGCTTAATAAACTCTAAATATGTACACATAATTTTATAAAATTCATTCGAACAGCTTTCCTTTCCCCTTGTTCTTGCCTGATTCTTCGGGTTGATCATACTTAGCTGAAAACATTTAAATTTAAAGCAAGAATGAGCATTTGATTGCCCAGCAAGTAATAACAACAATATATATTAGCTAAAAGGATTAAATATTTTCTTCGAATGACACTTCTACAACGAATCAACAGTTGTGAAGTAGGCTTAACCAATAATAACAACATATCAAATCTATATCAAATTTTTAAAACTACGTAATGACTATAACTGGAGATCACAGACTATGAACATTGTTTTCTATTTTCGAAAAGGTTAAACTGAACTTCATCTGTAAACCGTCATAACTTACAGGCACAGGGGGTGATCAGCCCGTTATGCCCTTTATTGATCAATACTACATACCGGAACGATATTCTCGTTCATCATAACCTTCTTGGGTGCACAAAAGTTTCCCAGATTCGGGATGTTCATACTTAGTCGGGAATCCGAACTAAAATAATTTGGTTTTATATCAATAGTATTCTATCATGTTCAACGAAATTTTTAAATCCATGTCTAGTCGAGTCAAATAGCTTAGAAGACTTTTAATTAATGTATATATACTGGAAATCAATAAGTATGTATCAACATGTTCAATAATTATCCAAGTAAGAACACTTGTATAACCAATCTTAGAAATTTATGATTAGAATAGACATATCTAAATATAATAGTAATACTGTACGGATAAACAATGAACGAATAGAGTTCGAGAACTTGCATGAATACGAATATTTGAGTACATAATCAATAGCAATATAGTTAATAATCTGACACAATGATAATATAATTCTGAAACTTTCTTACTCATGTCCATTGCATAAAGTAAATGCAAGGAGTAAAGATACTTGCATGAATTTTATGATTAATAACAATAAAGTTTAAAAACTCGTACAATCGGAATACAATTCAACACTGTCCTGGTAACGTATGTATGTCTTCTTCTCCATTTTATATCCATTGGAAAATGACTTTTTATATGAAATGCGTCTAAACACATAGTAGTGAATATGCATGTTCATATGTCTTGATAAAAAATATTCAACATAGTAAATGTTAGAATTAAACTATCCTAAACATAATGATGTGAAAAAATTTGACTTTTGAAACAATCAAATTGGTTCCCTTTTTTGCAATTTCTTATCCTATTTGAGGACAAATGAGCAAAGGTAGTAAAGCAAAGCAATCCTGGTATTTAATCTATCGTCATGGATTATGACTTTGACATGTTTATGCATTCTAGGATGTTTATGAATGTGGGTAGGTGTGCTACTAAATGGCCACCTAGTCATGCCTATGTGCATGTGGATTGTCCTATTTACAAAGGAGATTTTGGCAAAAAAAATTTAAAAGTCTAAGCATTGGGTAGACATGCATTTTAAACTCTACTGTAGGCATATGTTAAAGTAATGCATGCATGCATATAGTCAGAAAATGCATAAAAATAATGCTCCAGGTTATAATTTACCATACCCTTTATGAGGTGATTTGGAGACTTGTGTCCATATATTATGGATTCGGATCAGCCGAGCTTCTGATGTGCCTCGACCCCATTCAGTTAGACAACCTTGTCATCTGGCGGAGGCAGTGATACATCCTATCCGGGTTAATGTATCGGATGTCGAGGATGAAGAGGATGATGTACCGGTAGCGGCTCTAGCTCCTGCTGCTAATGTTCCCCGTATGGATTTTCTAGGCATTCAGGTGGCTATTCTAGAGCTTCTGGGTGATTTAAGTCGCCACCCCTCAGTTTACTTGCATGCAAATGAGGTAAAAGCTGGGTTTGATCTTCCTTTTTCCTATTGAGGAGGAGCAAGGATTTGAAGATTGATTTGCATGTGTTGTAGGTTCCTGGCTTTACGCAGCCTCGAGAGAACTGGTTCAGCATACACTCCCTGTATCAGGCTCTATATCCAGATTACCGAGGTATTGTGCATGATTGGGGCTTTGGGGCATTCTTTTCCATTCTACCCCACCGTTGTCCCTGAGGTTACCTTAAGGCATTATCTGAGTGCTATTTTTACCAGACTCAGTCTCTACATTTATTGGATTGTGAGGTGATGATAATGCCGATGGATTGGCGGTTTATCACCGGTATAAAGTTTGGAAGGGCGCCAGTGCCATGTATGGCGAATATTACCTTGACTGTCGTCAGATCCTTGTTAGGAGTTCTGGCTGAGGCGCTCAAGGGTAGGACCGTCCGCACGGGTCCTTTGAGCGTAGATGCTATGAGTGGGCTATTGAGTGAACACATACCCGCGGATGTGAAAGTCAGGGATAACATTCTTCGACGATTGTTCCTGATGATTATCAGGGGTTGTTTCATAGCTGATAACTCTTTTACGGTGTCATACGCTTTGATTAGCTCAGCTCTGGAGGTTGACCGTATTGGAGAGTATGATTGGGAATCCTATACCTTTGCCTACTTCCTCAATGGAATGTTCATGCGTTCGCAAGGCTTGATAGAGGCTTCTCTAGGAATTTACCCGTTTCTACTGGTGAGTATTTCTCTTTTGATTTCCCATGTAGAGGCTAAGAGTGTTCACTGATAGCAGATGTTTTGTCTTTGTGTTGGTAGTTTTGGGCCTATGAGAGGCTTCCATATTTGCGTCCTGTGAGTGTTAGGTTTAGATACCTATCCACGAGGACGACGATGACATCACTCCATTCTGACTGAGGTTCCTATAGCTAAGGGTTTCACCCATTGTTGCTTACAGGTAGAGCTGTTGATAGCTGATGTCATCACTTGGGTTCCCTATTCTGGGGAACACTTGACAGTTGGATTTGAGGATGGATTCCCGACTGGTGTCGAGTATGTGATATCCACCCGTAGGTTTCCTCTATTCACAGATGGAGGATGGGAGCTCTATTTAGGAGAGCGTGCTATTAGGAGCACCACAGGAGATATTCGTGTGCCGATCTTGCCTCCTGCCAGGCGTTATTGGCCTGTGTTGCAGTCACCGTCGATGACATCCCATTGATGGGTATTGACGGATATACTTTATTAGTGGGTCCACATACTCAGGATAAGTTCTATCACTGGTGGTCCCCTCGTACCATCAGAGCCCTGACCCGCGCCACTCAGTTTATGGGGAATATGGTTCCTGGATCCATGATAATGATGGATTGGATAGCCTGTGTCCGAGATCCTACTCATTTGACACAGATTTACAGTTTGACCCAACAGTAGGACCGGGAACATTTTTTCATCTGGCATTTAGTCAGAGATCCTTCAGAGGTAGATACTTTTGATCCTTCCAGCTCAGACGTTTGCCCCTCAGGTGACCCATATGGCTTTGCCGATGCACATCCTCCATTGTATAGGAATGACATCCCTATTGATAGATATCTAGTGACTCAGGAGGAGTTACATCAGGTGGACATGATTAATGATGTAGATAGTGACACCATTGTCTTCTTCTGATTTGTATTCTAGTTATCTATTTTGATTGGCATCTGTTAGATATTGGGTTGTTGTGCCCCATTCTCGCTATATCTTTTGATAGGCCTCTGTTAGTAGTAGGGTATTTGTGCCTCGTTTCCCTGTATTTTTAGTTATACAGAGTTGATGTATGCAGATGATGATGTACTTAGGAATGTATGTATTATTTTCCATTCCCTACATCATATTGTCATCTATTGCTTGTCATGCATTTATCATGTTATGCATATGTATGTATGTCCAGAGATATTCAGTATTAACCTCTAGATGGTCTTATGATACGGCCCACACAAATGTCTTCTTCGACAGTTTGCTGTATTGATCACACCCGACCAGTATTGGTGGCCTCACAATTGAGATCTTGGTATGATAGTGTATCCCCTCTAGACAGGGTGATTGTAGATCAACTATTGTAGCATTCCATGACCCTCCTGATGTTTCAGGTTCCCTCGGGCTTTATAAATGGCATGCAAGAGCATTGGGTATCGGAGAGGCATGTTTTCTGATTTGGGACCCATGAGTTGACTCCTACCTTAGAGGAGTATGAGCGGTTCACGGCCTTACCCTTAGACAGACCTTGTGCTCGGATGGTTGTCAGAAATATGTGTCGGCAGCTTATGACCCTCACCGGGTTGCGGCGTAGAGTAGTAGAGGATGAGATTGCATCCGGCCATGTATTGTCCTAGAGTTTCCTGGTAGACAGATTCGACTCACTGGAAAGCTATGCTTGGCACTCCGGGGATTTTACCATACCAGAGGATTAGTGGCATTTATCCAGAGTGGATGTACTCGTGATGTGCATAGTGGAGTATGTGTACATGCCACGATATATGGAAGAATTAGACATCGGTGTTATCATGGCAGTGAGACCTCTCAGGGAGGGTCATACTATCATTCCGATGATTGTGGCAGAGACGTTAAGGTCGGCCACGTTTTGTAGCACCTACCCTACAGGTATATTTACAGGCAGCTCGATCATGTTATATGTGTGGTTTATGTCACACTTGAGACCGATTGGCACTTTCTGACGACACGTGTACTGCTTTACCCATGATATAGCTATGTCTTACTCCTTTCAGCCATCTTAGTGTATATACACTATGTCTTGGTTGGTATTCTTGGCAGGGATCGGAGATCCGTTTGGCATCCTGCCATGTATAGGGCTCAGTTTACCCTATAGCTTTATTACTCATGCTCTGAGCATGAATTATCACCCTCTGGCTGGTTGGAGGGGCATGACTACTTACCACCCACTGGCTGTGATGTCACAGTTTGACCAGTTCAAGGACTTCTAATCTTTTGAGGGGTAGTTAGGTCAACGTGTGGCTTCTCTCCATTTATCAGCAGAGGAAAAATCCAGGGTTTATGCATGTTGGGATCAGCGTGAGTGTGCTAAGTTTTCTATTAGGCATCCGGGCTGTTCGTCAGAGTATTCTGCGTGGATGGAGACAGATACTTCATCGGCTACAGAAGTACCTATAGTGTCATATATTGATTCAGATGGTGGAGAGCCCATAAAGTACATTGATTCTCCCACCGAGGAGGAGTTGTTTGCTAGTTCGACAGTAGCTCTTGTTGATTCTCCCAGTACTTTTGCAGCTGTGACTCCCCCTTTAGAGTATTTAGTACAGAGTTTGCATTTGATGACCTTCAAGAGAGATCAGGCTAGGGCATTGATGTTGACAGCTCTTAATGGGAGAGATGCCGCTCTATTATAGAGGGATGATGCCTTAGCTCGTATAGATACCGCTATTATTGAACGGGATGAGGCCAGGTCAGCCAGAGATGCAATGATACCTGAGCGGGATAACACCATATCTGCATAGAATGTAGCCATTACAAACAGTTCCACAGTGAGATCTCTTACTACTGGCATCATTACCGAGATGAGTGCATATATTGATGAGCATAATGTCACCATGCAGATGGCTATAGATCTGTTAGCTCGCGTAGAGACCCTTGTACAAGAGATCACAACGCTACCTCCTTCTTCTGAGAGGGATGCCATGTTAGACTTGATATCTCACATATACACTGACTTATAGATGGGCTTATATTTTTTTTGCATAGACTAGCTTAGCCATTTTGTCATGTACAGTTCATATTGTATATATCAAACATCATTATATATGACAGGAAAATATTTTTGATTCACTTCCCTTTTAGTTATGCCTTGTTGCTTTCTTAATATTTGCATGTTTCTTCAAGGCTTGTGATCTCGATGTATTCTGAACTCCTCCTTGATGGATGGACACTGAGATGTCTCAGGATCTTTCAGAATGGATTGTTAATCTATGTGTATCCCCTACCTTTTTTGGTGTCTTGGGACTGGTTTCTATATGTACATGTAGAGATGAGTGTGGCTTTCCTCTCTGAGGTTGACCGCACCACAGATGGTCGCCAGTACTCCTTTGTATGGGGGAGCCCAGTTAGTTCCATCTCTTATGGATTGGTGTTTCTCTTTGAGGAATCAACCGCAGCTTAGATGGTCACCGATTCTCCCGTTTATATGGGGAGGTCAGGTAGTTCCATCCTTTTGGTCTGAAGCCAATGAAATATGGTGGAATGAATGATGATCCCAGTACCATTGACAAGTGTTTGTGTTTTGGTAGCGGGTAAGACCGAACCATGAATTGTTGCCTACGTACTCCTATTGAAGAGGAGATCAGGTCTGCGTAGTTCGAACCTGGTGTAAGAGGTTCAACGCTGTATGTGGCAAAAGGGTATAGAAATGTGTTTTTGTTTTTTAGTTTTTTTAATGAGAAGGGTGTAGAAATGTTTTTGTTGTTTTTATTTTATTACGACCAGACCATATACAATATGGTTGCCTACGTACTCCCATGTATCAAGGAGATCAGGTTAGCGTAGTTCGCCCCATGTTCAGGACGGTTTGCAGCCAATGAAAAGTTTGATCCCATGTTCAGGAAAAACTGCGGTAGAGAAAGTTTAATCCCATGTACAGGACAAACTACAGGTGTGAAAAGTCTTATCCCTAGTGGCGTAAAACTGCGGGTGTGGAAGGTTCAATCCCTGGTGGGATAATCGAAGTTGAGTAAGGGTTCAAAACCAAGTTGAGAAAAAGGATCTGGCGATTCGAAACCAGGATGCTGGTTAGAAAAGTATGTTTGTCCCTGATGGCGCAGATGAGTGTGAAGAGAAGTTGTATGTAGTGAAGGGTTAGAAAACCTGAAATGACTGGGGATCTGGTGATCCAAAACCAGGATATTTGCTTGATGGGAATCTCAGACATAGTATCGTTTCACGGTGTCCGAGTTGATAAGCTGTGGAAATTCATCGCCGTCCATTTCCTGTAATCTGAGACCCTGTTAATACCTCCTTGACAATAAAAGGGCCTTCCTAGTTTGGGGAAAATTTTCCCTTAGATTGATCTTAGTTGTCAATGATCTTCTTCAAAACCAAGTCGTGATGTTTAAACTGCCGTAGCCGAACTTTTTTGTTATAGGATCTGGCGATCCTCTGTTGATATAATTGACCGTGGAAGATAGCAGCGGCTCACCTTTTGTCTATTAGAGATAATTGGTGATATCTATCTTGTACCCATTGGTCTTCATCCAGCTGAGCGTCTATCAACACTCTGAGGGATACCATTTCCACTTTTATGGGGAGCATTGCTTCCATCCCATAGGTTAATGCGTAGGGGGTTTCCCCAACAGAAGTGCGCATTGATGTTCTGTAGGCTAACAGAGTCAGAGGCAATAAGTAAGGCCATCCTTTGTGATTGGCAGACATCTTTTACATGATCTTCTTGATGTTTTTGTTAGATGCTTCAATAACACCATTCATCTTTGGATGGTAGATGATGGAGTTGAGGTGTTTCATGTGGAATTTACTGTATAATTCCTCCATCATTTTGTTGTTGACGTTTTTAGCATTGTCTGATATAATTACCTTTAATTGTTGATAAGTATGTTTTCGGTATCAGTTACTTGAATTAGTTGCTCAAACTCATGTTTCTTAGTTACTTTTCATGCATTTTGTGTTCATTTTGTAGATTATATGCTTGGGTATGAAAACGCAAGAAAAAGGCGACTATTGGCATGAAAAAGCAAGGGAAAGCAATTCAGACATCTTTCGGACCAAAATACGCAAGCAAATGCAAGAAAGGAAAATTGAAGGACTTTTAACACTAAGTTGGATGCATGTTCTTGGCTTAGAACTTGGATTTTATTTTAGATCTACTTCTGAGCTTTTTTGGAACATCTTGAACTGTCCCAATCGGAGTTCGGATGCGAGAATTATGGCCTTTTCATCAACAAAGATCAAAGCTAAAAGTTGTCATGCTTGCCATTTACATAGCATCTACTTCAAGCCGAATTTCAACCTTGATCCAATTCAAATCTGATAATTCTAAAAGAACGAAAGTTGTAGATCTCGTCGATATATTCAATTTGATATGTGGCAGGCCTTGTAACTCTTCTCGGATCAAACGTTATGGCCATTTTACCAGAGGACATTGCAGCAGAAAAATTCAAGGAAGGATCACCGTTGGGGCTGGCTATTTAAGCTTATTACCCCCCGCCGGGGGCAGAGATACGGGCTGCAAATCAGTAGCAAAGCCAGTCGGGATGGGTTTTTTGTGAAGGAAACCCCCGTCGGGGTGGGGGTACGGGCCAGAACATATTGTTTATGCGTTTTGGGTCGAATTTTATACCTTTTTTACTCCAAATTGGATTGGGTTTGTTCCTAAGCTAAAATTAAGACTTGTAACCTATAAATACATGATGGGAGGCATAAAAGAGATGATATACAAATTAGATTAGAGAGAATTCCATTACATTAGATTAGAGTAGAATAGGAGAAAACACTAGTTCTTCTGAGATTTGTAGATTGAAGCACTTGGAAGCCATTGCAGATCCATATCAAGAGCGAGACGGAGGACAACAACAAATTCACTTCTTTTCCTTAATCTTATTCTTATATTTTAATGTGTATTCAAGTGTGGATTCTTAGTTTTAATTCAATGAACTAATTCTTTATTTGAGATTGCAATGGATTTTATTGTGTAGTATATTTTAATATGCTTCGCTATCAATTATTATGTTATAATGTGAGGATTGTCTATTGCGCGACGCCCCCAAAATAGGTATACATCACCCATCTTAGGTCGCCAAATACATGGTGCATAATACAAATACAAACTTAATTATACAACAAGAGCTGAGAGTTTTTACACGAAATTTGTCTCATAGACAATATCCAAAATCAAATTCAATCCTCATTACATTTATTATCACACTAAATAGTGAGGATTACTAAAATAGCCATCTCGGACCATCACTCCATTCCCCGACTAGTCCCGGCTATGTTCTCATTTCCTGAATAGAATAATGAAAGAAAAAGGGTGAGCTCAACTAGCCTAGTAAGAAATATTATGACTAAGATAATGCAGAATAAGTTATTGTTACCCTTCAACAATGTTAAACTGATAGAATATAATAGACAATAAGTTTAACTGCAGTGGAACAAGTAATCAATTTGAAGAGTCAAGTAGAGCATGATATCTATTGTCTTCTATGATTTAAAAAGGTTTTCATCAACTTTATCACTGAGACTCAGCTTAATAAATAAACCACATTATCGAATCATCCTTACACTACGGGTCAAGGATATTCATGTAATCATCAATGGTCATGATTATACGGAATAACCCCTGGTCATAATCATACCAACAACTATCCATCAATTCACTACAGGTCAATGAGGATTTTTATCACATCATTTATAACATTACGGGTCATGATTATACCGAATGAGCCCTGGTCATAGTCATACCAATCAACAGTCCATCTATGCACGTAAGACAAAGATGACTTTCATCACAATATAAGCATGAGGATGAGGACAATGATATAAGAATTTAATTAAAATAAATCACATGATAAATTTTAAATATTTATACTTTAATTTATCCAGAATTCAATAATGTCCAAATTTTCAACATGATACTGCTTTGTGGAGTAAAATTCAAGAATAATATCCATGTATCATAAATAATTTGGATAGAAAAGAAATAAATTTTTTGGTGAATAGTACTTCGAGAATAGTACCCCGTGAATAGTACCACGACATGAAAAGTGCCCTAAATACCCGAGTAAATAATATTTATGTGAATTGTAATTTGTTGAACACTAACCTAGGAATAGTAACTCGTGAATAGTATCCCAGTATGAAAAGTGCCCCGAATACCCGAATGAATAATATTTTAGTGAATAGTAATCGGGTGAATAGTAACTCGTGAATAGTATCATGGTGAAAATATTTATATTTAATAAGAAAGTTCATATCAATATCCCAAAGAAACGATACTGGATGAAGCACAAAACTCAAGGATATTCCACTAATTTCAAGGATTATAGAAGCAATATTTACCATAGTAAGTTTAGATTTAAGAATATGAAAAGAAATAACATACGAAACTGCAAATAGATTTTCAGCTGTCATACGGTACGTAATCCGCGTAGACAGGTTATTCCAACATATTAAAGGATGAATACGAAAAAAATAGTATTCCTTATGAATATGAAAGAAATAATACCCTTACCTTACTAGAAGACTGGATACTACAATAGTGAAGTAGCATAATACTCTTCTTCTTGCTCTCTATAGTTTCTCTCTCTATAGTTTCTCTTGTGAGTCTCAGTGAATTGGTGAGAATGAAAGAAGAATTAAGCTTCTATTTATAGGAGAAATGAATAAATAGTAACTAATTCACGAACGGACCATACTGATTTACTATTATAACTGACGGTCCATATTGATTACTATTAAAACCACAACCGACGGTCTAGATTGATTTACTTTTAAAACCACCACCGACGGTCTAGATTGATTCACTTTTAAAACCACCACCGACGGTCCAGATTGATTTACTATTAAAACCACCACGACGGTCCAGATTGATTTACTATTAAAACCACCATCGACAGTCCAGATTGATTTACCATTAAAACCACCACCAATGGTTCAGATTAATTTAATTTATTACACTTTATTACCCCTAAAGTTTTCCAAGTTTACATTATTCCCCTCTAACTTTTGCAATTCACTTATCTTCAATAAACACATTCTTAATACTTCAACAATTACTCATCATTAATATTATAGCTCACAATATTTAACAACCAGTGCATTTCCAGGAAAGAGGGGCTTTCCGATAAGGATTTCTCCCTATTGGCGCACAATTAGGTGACCAAACCTCTCCTCGACATAACTTTATAGACATCGTTAATATTGCAAATAATAATATGAATAACTTTGTTGTCTCAATTATTGATTTAATAATATAAAATATTATGCAGATGATACTGTGACAATAATTGAATCAAATAACGCGAGATACTATGCAACAATTACTGTAGCAATAATTGAGTAAACTGAGTGGCTTCTTACGTAAGCATCAATAATCAATATCGTTTGCTACTATGCAACCACGCGTATTATTGTACTTTTACCACCGGGTAGTTCAACAGTTTAATGGTAAAACTTTCGCCATTATTTTTATAAAAAGATATTTCTGTCATTTTCTATCTACGACAATACTTTCGTTGTGGGGTCCACCAATGATTGTGTCGTCGTACGAATATTTCCTATTTAAACGAATATTTCCCGACCAATCGAATATTCCCCGACACAATAAATATTTTATATCAAGTTGCTTACTTAGTAAAATTTTCAAATATCACCCTTAACTTAAACCTTTTATCAATTTAACTATTTATTAAATAAAATAAAAAATAAAATAAAATTTAATACTTTCATTTCATAAAATTCGGGGTCTTACAATCTCTCATCCTTATAAAATTTCACCCTCGATATTTACGTACGTACCTGGTATGTCAAAGAGGTAATGATACCTTGATTTCATTTCAGATTCTAACTCACATGTCATTTCCTCAATATCGTAGTTTTTCCACATAACTTTGACTTGAGGTATAACCTTGGAGCGTAGAATATGCTCATTCTTATCCAAGATCTTGACAGGTACCTCCTCATACATTAAATCTTCGACTATCTCGTCCAGTTCTAATTCAATAATATGGTTCGGGTCGTCCACATATTTACGTAACATCGATATGTGAAAAACGCTATGAACACGCGACATACTTGGCGGCAAAGTCAGTCTATGGGCCATAGTTCCTACTCGATTGATGATTTTAAATGGACCAATAAATCGAGGGTTTGAGCTTTCCTCATTTCATCGACTTTTGCTTCTAGAATAATGCCTTCTTGAACCTTCTTCTTCACATTCATCAGATCGGAGTCTGTAGCTTGAGCGGCTTTAACTTTATTGATTAAAGTCAATTCTAATCGTATATTCGCTATCTTCACGTAGGTTTTTGGAGTCTTTAACTCTATCTCCATCTTTTGTAAGTCGTACGAAATGGGTCTTTATGTTAAACAACGTCACACTTGTAACCGCATACGATCTTCTACTCAACGTGTCAGCTACCACGTTCACTCTTCCATGATGGTATTGAATGGTATAGTCGTAATCTTCAACAGCTCGAGCAACCGTCTTTGGCGCATGTTACGTTCATTTTTGGTAAAGAAATATTTGAGGGTTTTATACCGGGTTCAAGGTCGAAACTAAATTTGATTTCACGCTCTGGGTAGGCTAGGAAGTTCTTAGGGGAATACGTCGAGAAATTTATTAACAATAAGAATATCATTCAAATCTGACGTATTTTTTTTAAACTTGTGACATAAGCTAAGAAAGCTTGACATCCATTTTTTAATAAACGAATAGCTTTATGGCTTGATATGACAGTGATTGACTTTACTTTTCTGATTGCTTGAATTCGTATAATATGTTGGTTAGGAATATGAAAGTTAACATCTTTACGAAAATAATCAATATTTTCATGATGAGTAGTTAACCAATCAATTCCTAAAATCACATCGAATGCAAGTATTTTCAAAGAGATAAGATCGACAGGCAACGTGCGATTACCGATTTGAATCAAATAAGACTTATAAACAGTGGATGTAATGAATGTTTCTCCCAACAGAGTTTCAACAGATAAGTCAAAGTCTAATTTCTCCGGAGTCAAATTTAAACATTGAGTGCAAATAGGAGAAATAAAAGAATGGGTAGAACCGATATTAAATAAGGTATAGACTTCGCAAGAGTTTATGATTAACTTACACGTGATAACTCTGTTTGAGTTCCTCGACAAACGCTCTCACTTAAACTACTGGCTTTGACTTGTCTGGGACATCCTTTGGCGTCACCATTCCAGTTGGACTTAACTTTGCTATAGAGTACATTCCACAATTAATTGCTTCGTAGCATTCTTGATCCATGATTTTAATCATTACTCTCCGATCCATATCGAATTGGGGTTGACCACTCTGCACAGGGAAATTCTGAACTCGATGTTGGATTCTCCCAATTGTTGTCCAAAAAGTGAAATACATTTCATCTATTTTGGTCTTATTAGATTGAACATCTTTTTCTACAATATCAACGCATCGTGTGGCTTTTACACATGCATCCTCCATTCTCATTTGTTTAGTTGTTTCTTCTTTCATCAGAACTTTGATTATAACATTCTTAGATTCCAGCTTTAATATCTTATACTCTTCCAAAGAGTGCTTCTGTTCAAGCCTCGCACATCGGGTAACACAATTTTGAATTATTGCATCCCTTTCCTCCACGACCGTCTGCCGTTCTTTAGCCTGCTGTTCTAACTTATGAATATGATTTTGCAATTCTACATTTTGATCATAAAGTTATCCTAATAAATCCTCCTAAGGTTCCTCTTCTTCCTCACTCTCAGCTGCTACCTCTGCGACTAGCTCGAGGGTAACTATTAATTCTTCACTCACCACATGGATATCTCTAATTTTTTCTTCACCTACCATCACATTATCCTGGTTGCTGATTAAAGGTGTCTCCACGGTCTCATACACTCCATTGTTAACATTTTCAGCTACCATTCTCAAATACTGCCACAAAATAAGGGTTAATTAAAGAAATTGACATACTACATAATACCCCTATATTCTGACTGACTAATTAAATAACAAATAAGCTTAAGTGGGTCATACTAGCGAATGAATTACCCGTCTCTCCCATCCTAGTTCTAGTCTCACATCTCAGCTAGTGATCATATCCCTACGCTTTGATACCAATTGTGATCCGCATCCATGACTTGGATAGCACCTCACAATGATACCTATTAACTTACCACCGTTACTCATGGCGTCCCTTATGAAAAGTATGGCTTCGGTGCATCCCAAGACTTGGAAGTCACCAGATAAAGGCTCGAGGCTCTTTTCTATAGCTTTGATACCAACTGTGACACCCCCAAAATAGGTATACACCACCTATCTTAGGTCGCCAAATACATGGTACAGAATACAAATACAAACTTAATTATACAACAAGAATTGAGAGCTTTTTACATGAATATTATTTCATAGACAATATCCAAACTCAAATTCAATCCTCATTACATTTATTATCACACTAAATAGTGAGGATTACTAAAACAGCCATCTCGAACAATCACTCCGTTCCCTGACTAGTCCCGGCTATGTTCTCATTTCCTAAAGAGAATAAAAAAAGCAAAAGGGTGAGCTCAACTAGCCCAGTAAGAAATATTATGGCTAAGATAATGCAGAATAAGTTATCGTTAGCCTTCAACAATATTAAACTGGTAGATTATAATAGACAACAAGTTTAACTGCAGCGGAACAAGCAATCCATTAGAAGAGTCAAGTAGAGCATGATTTATACTATCTTCTATAATTTAAAAAGGTTTTCATCAACTTTATAGCTGAAACTCAGCTTAATAAATAAACCACATCATCGAATCATCCATGCACTACGGGCCAAGGATATTCATGAAATCATCAATGATCATGATTATACCGAATAATCCCTGGTCATAATCCTATCAACAACTGTCCATCAATGCACTACAGGCCAATGAGGATTTGTACCACACCATTTGTAACATTACGGGTCATGATTATACTAAATGATCCTTGGCCATAATCATACCAATCAATAGTTCATCTATGCACGTAAGCCAAAGATGACTTTCATCACAATATAAGCAAGATGATGATGACAATGATATAAGTATTCAATTAAAATAAAGCACATGATAAATTTTAAAGATTTATAATTTAATTTATCCAGAATTCAATAATATCCAAATTGTCAACATGATACTGCTTTGTGGAGTAAAATTTAAGAATAATATCCATGTATCAAAAATAATTTGGACAGAAAAGAATTTTTTTTTTCGATGAATAGTATCCTGGCATGAAAAGTGTCCCGAATACCCAAGTGAATAATATTTAAGTGAATAGTAATTGGGTGAATAGTAACTCCTGAATAGTAACTCGTCAATAGTATCCCGGCATGAAAAGTGCCCCGAATACCCGAGTGAATAATATTTTAGTGAATAGTAACCGGGTGAATAGTAACCCGGTGAAAATGTTGATATTTAATAAGAAAGTTCATATCAATATTCCAACAAAACGATACTGGATGAAGCATAAAACTTAAGGATATTCCACTAATTTCAAGGATTATAGAAGCAATACTTACCATAATAAGTTTAGATTTAAGAATATGAAAAGAAATAACATACAAAAATACAAATGGATTTTCACCTATCATAAGGTACGTAATCTGCGTAGACAGGTTATTCCGACATATTAAAGGATGAATATGAAAGAAAAATATCCCTTACCTTAGTAGAAGACTGTATACTGCAATAGTGAAGTAGCGGAATACTCTTCTTCTTACTCTCTATAGTTTCTCTCTTTGTAGTTTCTCTTGTGAGTCTCAGTGAATTAGTGAGAATGAAAGAAGAATTAAGCTTCTATTTATAGGAGAAATGACTAAATAGTAACTAATTCACGAATGGTTCAGATTAATTTACTACTAGAACGGACGGTCCAGATTGATTACTATTAAAATCACAACCGACGGTGCAGATTGATTTACTTTTAAAACCACCACCGACAGTCCAGATTGATTTACTTTTAAAACCACCATCGACGGTCTAGATTGATTTAATATTAAAACCATCACCAACGGTCCAGATTGATTTACTATTAAAATCACCATCGACGGTTCAGATTGATTTACAATTAAAACCACTACCAATGGTTCAGATTGATTTAACTTATTACACTTTAGTACCCCTAAAGTTTTCCAAGTTTGCATTATTCCCCTCTAACTTTTGTAATTCACTTATCTTCAATAAACACATTCTTAATACTTCAACAATTATTCATCATTAATATTATAACTCACAATATTTAACAACCAGATCATTCCTAGGAAAGAGGGGGTTTTTCGATATGGATTTCTCCCTATTGACGTGGAATTAGTTGACCAAACCTCTCCTAGACAAAACTTTCTACACATCGTAAATATTACAAATAATAATATGAATAACTTTGTTGTCTCAATTATTGATTTAATGATATAAAATATTATCCAGATGATATTGTGACAATAATTGAATCAAATAATGTGAGATACTAGGCTACAATTACTGTAGCAATAATTGAGTAAACTTAGTGGCTTCTTACGTAAGCATCGATAATCAATACCGTGTGCTACTATGCAACCACGCGTATTACTGTACTTTTACCAACGGGTTGTTCAACAGTTTAACGGTAAAACTTTTGCCGCTATTTTTATAAAAAGATATTTCTGTCGTTTTCTATCTACGATAATACTTCCGTTGTGGGGTCCACCAATGATTGTGTCATCGTACAAATATTTTTTGTTTAAACGAATATTCCCCGACCAATCGAATATTCCCCGACACAATGAATATTTTATATCAACTTGCTTACTTTGCAAAATTTTCAAATATCACCCTTAACTTTAACCTTTTATCAATTTAACCATTTATTAAATAAAATAATAATTATAAGAAAATTGAATACTTTTATTTCATATAATTCGGGGTCTTACATATTGTGATTTAGACTTAATTGTTTAATTGATTGGCCATCAATTACCGTGATAATCTATATGAACTCGAGAGATGAAGTATAGATTTAGATATGATCATGATAGCATGTGTTTGTGATTTTTGCATAGATGGAATTCATGATTCGTATTTAGGATAGAGATTTGCCTTTACGCCATATGTAATCTTATAGAAAACTTGTGCTTTAAATTCTTTTTAATTGTAATTCACGTAGAGATATAATTGATTAGTTAATTAGGGTATCTTGCTTAATTCTATCATCTGTAGATTTAAGTGGGTATGGGTATTATGCATCGAGAGGTGTTTTTATCTTCTTTAGTGTTCTTGATTAACAATTCAGGATAGAAAATAATTGATGAGAAGTGTGTTAACTTAAATGAAGCAATAAGTGAAGTTGTGATCTTAAATCTCCGTAATCTGATTTTTACTTAGTAGTAATTAGAATTAGTGTAATTAAATAATTTAATTTATATAATTTGAAATTCATTCGTTTAAATAAGATTGAGTTGGTTACGGGTTAGTACTTGGTGATTTTTATTAAACAATTCCTCGTGGGAACGATACTCTACTTTCACTTTATTACTTGTTGACCACGTATACATGCGTGTTGTGCATAACTAGATTTTACCCAACAGTTTTCCATATCAACAAATGACATTATTTCTGATGAAAGCAATGATGACTTCTTTGGTACCCTAGGGAAGGAGGCCGCTTCTACCCATTTGGTGAAGTAGTCGATCACGGTGAAGATAAATTGATGCCCATTATTGGCTTTGGGCTCGATGGGCCCGATCACGTCCATTCCCCACATTAAGAAGGGCCAAGGCGAACTCATATTTTGGAGTTCCCTCGGAGGGGCGTGGATAGCATTCACATGAATTTGACACTGGTAACATCTTTTGACGTGATCCTCACAGTCAGATTTGAGAGAGAGCCAGTAATGTACTGTTCTGAGGATCTTCTTTACAAGTAGGGGCCGCTCATGTGTGGGCCACATACTCTACCATGGATTTCATCCATGAGCTTCTGAGCTTGGTCTTTGTCTAGACATCTGAGGAGACTCAGTCCTGCATCTCTTTTGTAGAGTGCATCTCCGCTCAGGTAGAATTTCATAGCCAGTCGATGAATCCACCTTCTTTCAGTAAGGCTCGCCTCAGCGGGTATAGATTCATCATGTAAGTACTCCTTGATGTGCTGATACCAAGGGTGTTAGATGGGAGGTAGCTCATCCGATACTTCTCAAATATAATTCCCATAGGCTGGTGCCTTTTGGTTGGCAAATGTGATGGTTGGCATGTTTTCCTTATCAAGTATGTTGATCAAGGATGCCAAGGTTGCTAGTGCATCCGTAAAATCATTCCTATTTCGAAGAATGTGGAGGAAGGATATTTCTTCAAACTCTGATGCCTTCTGTAGAACCTGCCGATGGTAAGGCATCAAATGTAGACCTTTGGTGTGATAGATTCATGTAGTTTGTCTGATTACAAATTCGGAATCCTCAAAGACTGTTAACCGTCTGATGCCCATTGATTGAGCAAGTTTTAGCCACATGATAAGCCTTCATACTCAGCTGTGTTATTGGTGTTGGCAAATTGTAATTTGAAGGCGACGAGATTCTGCTCCCCCGTAACAGATACCAGAACTGCTCCAGCCCCAAAACTTTCCATGTTTACAGCTCCATCAAAATACATCTTCCATATTTGGCGTGCATCGTACTGATGGTGTTGCTAAATTGTCATTACCCCTTCATCGGGGAAATATGTTTCAATGGGTTTGAAATCCCCTGAAGGTGCGGTGGCCAATTGATCCGCAATTCCTTGACCTTTGATAGACTTTTGCGTCACGTAGACGATGTCAAATTGTTGTAGGATTAACTACCATATGGACAGTCAGTAATTCAGTATGGCTTTACTGAACACGTACTTGAGAGGATCCATGCGGGATATGAGATGGGTTATGTGACCATGGAGGTAATACTGTAACCTCATGGAAGCCTATGCTAAAGCACAACAAGTCTTCTCAATCAGAGTGTACTTGTGTTCACTACTGCTAAATCTTTTATTGAGGTAGTAGATAGCTCGCTCTTGGCCTCTATAATCTTTCTATCCTAGCATGCAGCCCATGGAATTGTCATTGATGGATAGGTACATAACCGCTAATACTATACAGAAAAGTAAGCAGTTATTATCTATAGGGCAGAAGGAGTTTCAGTCCGTTTTACCCTTGTCGACCAATGAAAGGAGTGCTACTCCAATTGTCAAGGGTGAAGTCATGATGAACTGCAATGATGGAGGGGTCGTCATCGTCCTCCTTTTCCCAAATGATAACCATTACGTCTGGACAATCATCGTCTGGGGTATATCTATTTATGTGATCATCATGGACAATGATGTGTATGTTTGACATCATCTTGGCGATGTCTTGTTTAAGTCTCTGTTCCTCTTCTTCCACTTCAAGATTTGGAATCAGGACTTCTTTCCCCTTGACCGGTATCAGTTTAAGAAATAACATGGCCATTACATGGGCATGCACCTTTACTGGAGACTGTATAGGCTCAAGAGATGTAGGTGAAGATAATCACCGTGCGACTGAAATTGAAGGAATATGTTTGTGCTTATGAGGATTCCTGCTACTAGAACTGGCAATATAGCCTAGTCTGGATGTCCCTGTTTGACTGGGAACTTGAATTAGATGTTTAATGCCCTAATTATCTTTGCCCAACCCTTGTCCAGGTTGATAACCTAATGACATCATTTCTTGAGTGGCCAACATTACTTCGGCAGAAATCTGGGGTATGAGAGGTGGCGCCCCAACAGGATGGTAATGAGTGCTGCTCACCTCCAGGTTATGAAAACTGACCGGCTCAACTTTTGAATTGAAGCGGATGAGTGGTATGTCACCTTGTTCAGGACATTTCGGCTCAGCATCGACAGTGACCAAGTTATTGTTGATGATGTAGTTAAGTTGTTGGTGAAGAGTGGAGGGGACGGTGTAGACACTCAAAATTTTTTGCATATCTATTACTAACATCACAGGAGCGAAGATTCTTCTTTAAAGAGGAAACCTTGGAAGACAATTTATATCCATTCCGGATACCACCGAGAGGAACAGCTCAATCTCGAATACCACCGAGAGGAACAGTTCAACCCAAGAACATACACTGGGAGTAACGACTCAACCCCATAACACACACCAGGAGTAACAATTTCAACCTCGGAGATAACTCCAAGGCATGCAGATCTATTATAGGAACACAAACCGGAGAAGACCGATTTCATCCCGGAGATAACCCCGAGATGTTCCGTCTCAGTCCCAACACTGGGAATAGCAAATTCTAAACTTGGAGATAACCCCAAGGAAGGCAGTGGCAGTTCCGGAGATAACCCCGAAAATACTTGTTTCAAGTGCATGCCATCAGCTTCAACCTCGGCGCTCACACCGAGGCACTCAATACAAGACAGGCACACCTCAGAGATGACACTGAGGACCTTCAACATTTACAGCAGTCCAATCTCAGCGATAACCCTGAGCAACGTCTACTTTATCGGTCCAAATCGGAGATAACCTCGGTGAGGGGCAAAGTCAACATCTTGCCACCATGACGCCATATCACGTCGTCTCAACATTTCAAACATACATTTCTACACAACAATGTCCCACAAGAGCCAAGGAAAACCAATCCCGAGTGACTATTATGCAAAACAACGGATAGAATTTGAAGCTGAAGACCGGAGGGCATCGTCCCATCTTCATGACTTCGTACAACCTCTAATCCCATGTCATTGCATAAGTCTCGACAACGGCGGTCCAAAATAGGTCCTATATACCTCAGTCGGATGCCCGGATTGCAATTCTGAAAGTTCGAACGGACATCACGTTGCCTACGCGCACGTAATTCGAGACGGTGGGACCCACGAAGCCCGGGGCACCCCGAGCAGCCTCTGGTACACTTGCGGCCCAGCCATAGGTAAACCTGTGGCTCCATCCTATATAAATAGAGGACTTGGGGTGGCCATTTTGAAGAGAGAAAAGGCGAGAAAGCCATGTCCAATTTGCTCCATACACACCTCAAACTAAGTGTTTTCTCAATTTAAACACTTGTGAGCTCACATATAACTACTTCTGTACTGGCGGAAGCCAGTGTTTATCTACTTTAAAGTTATTGAAGTCTTCTTTGGCAGCCCACTTTAAGCCTTATTACATATTTTCAAGCCTTTCTCTTCACACTTGCACACACCCTTCTTTACGTTTAGAGTCGTGTTGTGTGTGTTTGCCCGGACTTCGGTCCGTGGTTTTATTTCAGTTTGTATATACATATATATTTATATATATGGACTAACATTATCGAGTTATGCCTCGATTGAGCCCAGACTTCGGTCTGGAGTGTTTATCTGCTTTTGTATATATATACTTTTATATATATGAACTACATGTCGAACTCTGTTTGATGAGCCTAGACTTTGGTCTGGAGCATTTACTGCTTTAATATATATATATTTATATATATTAATTGTTGTCGGACTTTGTTCGATGAGCCTGGATTTTATATCCGGAGCGTTTATTTGCTTTCGTATATATATATTTCTATATATGAACTTTGTGTAGAACTTTGTTTGATGAGCTTGGATTTTATATCTAGTGCGTTTATCGCTTAAATATATATATATATATATATATATATATATATATATATATATATATATATATATATATATATATATATACATTTCGTCCCACCTAGAGTTTACTTCGTGGTGGTTTACCGCTTTTACTGCCTTCTGTACATTTTGTCCCACCTGGAGTTTCCCCCGTGATGGTTGATTGCTTTTATAGCTTCATTTACATTTTCGATCCCCCATGGAGATGTTTCATGGCTGGTGAACATGTCTGTATATATATATATTTACAGCTTTTATATATATACCTGCTTACTGCGTTTATATCAACTGCGGCATCATGTGAGCCTAGGAATCATGTGATCACATATTCAGTCTACTGAATCTAAATTCGGTTCTCGTGATTGACCTTTTTAGCTGTAAGCAGCTTGTAAATTTATCTGTGATGTTTGGATTTCCTCAGATGGTTCTCATACCCACGAGGAATTCAACACCTTTTTGTACATTATTTTCATACAGATGCCTCGCATCTGTAAAATAAAATCAACCAAGCCTAATAATGAATAAAATGGGAGTGTAAAAGGTCTCAATTACTATTGAGCACTGGGTTTGAAAAATCACTTTTAAAACATCACTGTCATATCTTGTTTAAAACTGAATTTTTATATATATTCAAACACTGTGTATATAGGTGCGAACGAGGCGTCGCACTACTTCCAAATAAAAGCACATTGACCCACACACACACATATTCATATAATAGTTTCTTGAAAAGTGGCCGTCACCGTGGCAACACAGATGTCGGGGGGTTCCTAACACCTTCCCTCCGCATAAGCAAGTCCCCAGACCCTAAATGAATCTCGGTTTCACCGACCCGTTTAGCAGTGTCACATCACTGGGTCAATGTGCAAATCTTTTCTCGGTTTTGTTGGTACAACCAGTTAAAAAACCAACTGGCGACTCTTATAGTCCAATCGTCGACATTACACATATCAGACCTTTTTCACTTGTTTTTTCAAACAAATCTCACATAAAATAAGAACACAAAAAAACAGGTAACGAAAAGGGACAAATAAAAAATCCCAACGTCAACAGACGGCTTCGGCCATATGAATCCACAGTCTTCCCAAAAGCAGGTTGTATCCTGTATCTATTTTGAGAATGTGAAAAGACACCCAGAATGTATATGCACCAATCTCCACTAGCAGTTCAATTTCTCCGACAAAATTTTGTCGGGATCCATCAAAAGCTTTTATAACTGTATGGCTGCTTCGGATCCGCTTGAGATTGATGTTCATCTTCACCAAAGTGGCATAAGGACAAATATTCAAAGATGATCCTCCGTCTATCAAAACTCCTCCCACCATGTATCCGAAAGACAAAACTGCTATGTGCAACGGCTTGCAATGACCAGTCCCTTCGGGAGGTATATCATCGTTAGTGAAATATATCACATTGTTGTTGAAAATGTGATCCACCAAATGCTAGAATTTCTCAATATCTATTGACTTAGGCAGTTGGGCTTCTTCCAAAACCCCGAGTAATACCTTCCTATTATCTTCGAAAGAGAAAACCAAGTCTTGTATGAAAATTTGATGTGGAGCTTCTCTTAAGTTTAAAACCACCTTAACTTTATTATTGCCCATAGTACAGAAAAATTCTTCTACTTTTTCCATGGGAATCTTCCCCTTTGTCTTGATGGTAGGCTTCATTACCCGTTGGGGAAGATACAGTGGATTATCCATCGACACTGCAGCAGTTATGTGATATGTGGATCCTTCAGCCCTCCATAATTCCATGGAATTTTTTTTAGGCTGACAACAGGATATTGTGGTCTGAATGGCAAGATAATTGGCTCTGGCGCAACCAATTTCAAAAGATTGTCAACACCTTTGAGTTGAATTTGTTGAATTGTATGTGAAGGGGTAGCTGAGTCTATCTCGGAAGATATAACCGGTATCACTTCCTTCCATTTTGTAGGAAATTCATCCCCACTCTCTAGTAAAACAGTGTCATCGTCTGCCAGCTGCAGGACACCGTTGTCAATTAAGTTCTGATAAGGTGGCGGAGTGCCCAACATTCTTCCGTGTTGTGACTACGAGAGTGGGAGTGATACTTCCATACTCCATTAGAATTAAACCGCCTTGAATGAGGATTGATTGGAGGTAGCAGAGCCATAATTCTACCTTCATTGATCAGCATCTGAAATATTTCCTCCATAGGTTGGCCAAGGTACGTAAATTCCCTCTTGTTGGCAAAATCCCGGCGGGCTATGGCATCTACTCTTTTTGCAATTTTATCCTACAGTGTTTAACTTTCTAGAGATGATGATGGAGTATTGATGACAAAAGGAAGGAGGCTAGCATGCTCCTGACTGACTAATTAGTGTGTGACTTGGTGCTAATGAATCACTAGTTCTGCCAATTACCCAACTTGCTTGCAAAGAGCTTTCATTTTCTGTTCCATCATAAATTGGAACTATGCGCAGTCCCATTTGTCAGCACCGTCCTTGCTGGTTTATGAGGATTCACCACCATAATTGGAACTCTATCCACTGCTCCAATTAATCATATTAGCCTCCTCTTCTTTGTGTTGAGGAAGGGTTGTCTTATACATGGGGTTGGTCGGGTTTTTCTACCACGATCACACCATTATCAATCAAATCATGGATCTTGTGTTTCAAGGCCCAACAATCTTGAGTATAATGTTCTAGAGCTCCAGCATGATAAACACATTTCTGACTAGCATTGAAACCCTTCCCATTCGAGTTGCTGGTGGAAGAAGATGAGTAATTTTCTTCTGAGTTGTCAGAAGATTGAGAATGTTCTCGAGCGAGTCCCATAAGGGTGTGAACACTCGAGTGCGTCTGACTTCTCCATTCTTTGGTAATGGAGGGTTGGAAGATTGTGCTTAAAAGGGGGAGTAATTTCTCCTCTCGATAGACATATTCTGAATGCCTTTCTGACCTTGTATTATCAAGGAAACATCATCCTCTTTCTTCTTATGGACCCTCTGGGGGTTGTTTCCATAATTTTCGGACTGGATGTGTTCAACAACAACTTTAAGGGCAGCTAGGTCTTGAATTTTTCCTTACTTCAATCCAATCTCAGCTATCTCCCCATGCTTAATCATTTTAGAGAATGGTTTGCCAATACCGGCTAAGACTCTCTCATAGAAAGGAGCTTCTTGTATGTCTACGAAGGTTATCACCATCTCAGACTCATTCATACAGGGAACAACTTGAGCAGCAAGGCGCCTCCACCTTTGAGCATACTCTCTGAAAGATTCATTGGTTTGTTTCCTGACTTTTGTAATTGGGTACCGATCAGGGGCCATCTGAGACTGGAAGTTGTACTAACTGAGGAAGGCATGAGCTAGCTCCTCCCAGCTATAGATCTTGGAGTTGTCTTGTAACACCCCCTTTCCCCAAAAGGAAAAGGAATGTCATGCACAAGCATAATAAATACAAACCTCAAATAAATCTCAAAATATCTCCATTTAAATTGAACAACAATTGTCACATACTATAATTTATCTACAAAGAACTCCACATTTACATAGTCTCTACAATTAAGAAATAAATGCCAAAATAGCCCAAACATCCATCTACAAAATATTAGGAAAAACCACGTCTAATGATAAGTCTCAAAAACTAGTCTACTCATTTGAATCAAAGGTAGCTCTCATCCCACATAACCTGATCACCCTTGATTACCTGCCGAAAAAAGAACACATCGTAAGCCAATTGCCTAGTACGAATATAAAAATGCACATATATTAACATTATATATATATATATATATATATATATATATATATGTGTGTGTGTGTGTGTGTGTGTGTGTGTGTGTGTGTGTGTGTGTGTGTGTACCGAAGGAACTGAATGAATGAACAATTACAACTACTAACCAAATATGAATATATCAAAATTGGTGAGACAAGGTACAAATGATTAACACTGTCGAACTGACAACTATAGTCAAAAGAATTCCAAACAAAATAAGGCTGAATCTAAAGGTTATAAGATAAAAATTTCATACCGAGCTAAACAAATAGCCAAATGCTAACAAAATACATCGGTACCATGATGTATACAAATCCAATCGGATAGTACGCACGACACATACGTCACTAATCTGCCAAACAAATCGAATCAAATCAAATACTAGGTCGACCCATACGTATCTTGAACAAATATATCAAATGGTCAAAGCTCATACCTAAAGCATACAAAAGGATACGCCATGGATTGATCATTCCGCTACGGAAGGTGTCATGCCCTTGTGTCAAGAGGACATGTCTGTGGTACCCCCACAGGTGGTTAGCTCAAGTATACCCTAAGGATCAAACTACAAAATATAAGCCAAAAGGGGTTCAAATCACAAGGCATACATGACCATATTCAAATGAAATCGAATTATCAAATACAAATACTATTAATTATTACAATATATTAATGATCAAAATAATTCCCAAATGTAAACGAAAATATACGAACAATGGCACAAACCAATAAAGTCTCCAAAACATATTGACACGATTAACTAGTTCAACGAGTACAAATACGAATTCTAATATCAACGCCAAAACGAAACTATCACAATAAATTTGACAATAAGGAAAAATCCAGAGAGGCAATACCAAATTCCTAAACGAGTAACAAACAAGCGAATTAAATTTGAAAGAGTATCGCTAAAAAGTACGGAATTCGTACCTTAAAATAGTACCAATACAATTCACCAAATCCAAATGTCAGCCGCTAGACTCCCTCAATTCGATCTAATTATCAAAATAAAATACAATACATATAATTAAATTATGAACTTATATAATTAATATTTTCATAAATTCAATAATTTTAATATACAATATTCAGTCTGTAATCAAAAGATACATTTTAATTGTAATAACAATATTATAATATAATTTTTCATTTCCCCCTTTTTAAATTTCTGTATATCTTGTATATGTATAAAATCTGCAGTAATAAAGGTGTGCGTGTGTGTGTGTGTGTGTATATATATATATATATATATATATATATATATATATATATATATATATATATATATATATACTGTGACGCCCCCAAAATTAGGTATACATCACCCATCTTGGGTCGTCAGATATATGGTACAGGATACAAATACAACTTACTAATACAACTATCGTGTACAATACAACAAAACAAAACTATGAGTTTGAATACAATTATTGTCTACTAGAGACTATACAAACTCAAAAGGAGTCCTCATTCCAATTATTATCACACTATTTAACAGAATAGTGAGGACTACTAATACTATCTGCTCCATCACTCCGTTCCCCGACTTGTTCCATCTATATTCTCATTTTCTAAAGAGAACAGTGAAAGAAAGGGTGAGCTCAACTAGCCCAGTAAGAAATATTATGACTAAGATAATACAGAATAAATTATCATTAGCCTTCAACAGTGTTAAACTGATAAAATATAATGAACATCAAGTTTAACTGCAGCGGAACAAGCAATCCATTAAAAGAGTCAAGTATAGAATAAAATCTACTATCTTCTATGATTTAAAAGGTTTTTTCAACACTGTTATCGCTGGGACTCAGCTTAACAAAATAATCCACATCATCGAATTACCCCTGCACTACGGCCAAGGATATTCTTTAGTATCACGACCACAATTATCCATGCACTACGGGCCAAGAATATTTGTGTATTCATTAATGGTCATGATCATGCCAACAACTGTCCATCAATGCACTACGGGCCAATGAGGACTTTTACCACATCATTTGTAATATTACGGTCATGATTATACTGAATGATCCCTGGACATAATCATACCAAGTCCATCTATGCACTACAGGCCACAAATGACTTTCAACATTTTATAAACATGAGGATGATGACAATGATATAAGAATTCAATAAAACAAGTTCAAGAATTAATTTATCCAAGAATTAACAACGTCCAAATTGTCAATATGATACTGCTTTGTGGAGTAAAATTTAAGAATTCCTAGAAGAATATTTCCATGAAAAGATACTAGATGAAGCGCAAATATCAAAGATATTCCACTAATTTCATGGACTATAGAAGTCAAAACTTTAACCAACTGAGTATAATAAAGAATGGAATAATAAAAGAAATCACCATGCATGCGATAGACCGCACAGACAGGTTATTCCAACAGAATAATAAATAATGGAACCAGGTCCGATGTAAAACACAAAGACATGATATTCCAACAGAATAATAATAAAGAAGACTGAACCAGGTCCGATGTAAAATACACAGACAGGATGTTCTAATAGAATAATAATAAAGACGGAACCAGGTCCGGTGTAAAACACACAGACACGATGTTCCAACAGAATAATAATAAATACGGAACCAGGTCCTGTGTAAAACACACAGACAGGATGTTCTAACAGAATAATAATAAAGACGGAACCAGGTCCGGTGTAAAACACACAGACAGGATGTTCCAACAGAATAATAATAAAGACGAAACCAGGTCCGGTGTAAAGCCCACAGACAGGATGTTCCAACAGAATAATAATAAAGACGGAACCAGGTCTGGTGTAAAACACACGGACAGGATGTTCCAACAGAATAATAGAAGAATGTCACCAAATATAGGGTAGACCGCGTATACAGGATATTCCAACAGAATAATAAGAAATGGAATAACAACAGTTCTCTTCATGAATAAGAAAGAATAACACCCCTTATCGTTTTAAAGAAGAACTGAAATAAGGAAGTAGTTAAGTAGCAAAATACTTTTTTTCTCTCTCTCTATAGTTTCGCTGTATAGTTTCTCTCTCTAGAGTTCAGTGAATTCGTAAGAAATAATGAAGGAATGAGCTGCTATTTATAGAAAAATGGAATGCATAGTAACTAATCCATGAACGGTCCAGATTGATTACTTTAATCTGACGGTCCATATTTAAAGAAAAATCTTTTAAATAAAATATAATATATTCTATTTATAGAATACCTTTAATAAAGTATTCTGTTTTATATAAAAAGATGTTTCTGTTTTATTACATTAATAATACGAATAAAACAAAACTTTATTATCGTTAAATAATTCATATTATTAACTGACAATAATTGAATCAAACTGAGTGACTTTTCACATAACCATTAATAATCAATACCGTGTGCTACTATGCAACCACACGTATTACTGTAAGTTTACTACCGAGTAGTTCAACAGTATCAATGGTAAAACTTCTGCCGTTATTTTAAATAAAATATTTTTATCGTTTTCTCTCTCCGATAATAATTCTGTTGTGGGGTCCACCAATGATTGTGCCGTTGTACGAATATTCCCTGTTAAAACGAATATTCCCCGACCAATCGAATATTATATAACAACTTGTGTACTTTGTAAAATTTATAAATATTACCCACAACTATAACATTATATCAAATTAACTCTATAATATTCAAAAATGAAATTTATAGAAAATTTATCTTTATTTATAAAAGTTGGGGTCTTACAACCTCCCCTTCTTATGAAATTTCGCCTTCAAAATTAGGGTACGTACCTGGTATGTCGAAGAGGTAAGAATACCTTGACTTTATTTTAGATTTTAACTCCCAAGTCATTTCCTCAACATCATGATTTCTCCACAAAACTTTGACTTGAGGTATAACCTCGGAGCGTATAATATGTTCCTTCTTATCCAAGATTTGAACATGAACTTCTTCATATGTCAAATCCTCCGCTATTTCATCCGGTTCTAACTCAATAATGTGGTTCAGGTCTTCCACATATTTACGTACCATGGATATGTGAAAAACGTTATGAACACGAGACATACTTGGCGGTAAAGCGAGTCTATAAGCCACAGTTCCTACTCGATCGAGGATTAAAAATGGACCGATGAATCGAGGATTGAGCTTTTTTCTCTTTCAAAATCTCGTAACTCCTTTCCATGGAGCAACACGTAAGAACACATGATCTCCTATATCAAATTCCACATCCTTTCGATGAAGATCAGTATAACTCTTTTGTCGATCTTGTGAGGTTTTTATACGTTGTCGGATCGTTTGAATCTTTTCAGTAGTCATACGTACCAACTCCGGTCCCAACAACGTTGCTTCACTCACCTCATCCCAGCATACTGGAGAACGACACTTTCTTCCATACAACGCTTCGAATGGAGCCATGCCAAGACTTGCTTGATAACTGTTGTAGGAAAACTCCACCAATGATAAGAACTTGTCCCAACTTCCCTTGAAGTCAAGGACACAGAGTCTTAATAAATCTTATAGAGTTTGAATAGTCCTCTCTGATTGTCCGTCCGTCTGAGGATGATATGCCGAACTAAATCGTAAGTCAGTGCCCATAGCTTTTTGTAAACTAACCCAAAATCGTGAAGTGAATCTTGGGTCTCGGTCAGAAATTATGGATACTGGCATACCATGCAGTCTTACAATCTCGTTTATGTACATACGAGCAAGACGTTCAAGTGTATAAGTTTCTCGTATCGGTAAAAAATGAGCAGACTTGGTCAATCTATCAACAATGACCCAAATCGCATCAATACCTTGAGAAACCTTAGGAAGACCGGTAATGAAATCCATGGTAATGTGCTCCCACTTCCATTCTAGAATTTCAAGTGGTTGCAATGGACCTTTTGGTACTTGATGCTCCGCCTTGACTCGTTGACAAGTTAGACACCTTGAGATAAACAGCGCTAACTCTCACTTCATATTGCTCCACCAAAATGTATGACGAAGATCATGATACATTTTGGTACTCCCAGGATGGATTGTAAACGGTGTGTTGTGCGCCTCCATCATGATTTCATATTTTAAATCAAGGTCGTTAGGAACACAAAGTCTGGAGTTGACTCAAAGTATTCCTTCTTCATCGATTCTTGCTTCCGGCATAGCACCTTCTTGCACTTTCTTCCTCATACGCATCAGTTCCAGGTCTGTAGCTTGAGCAGCTTTAACTTTATCGATTAAAGTCGGTTCTACTCGTATATTTGCCATCATCACATGGGTCCCTAGAGTCTTTAACTTTATCTCCATCCTTTGCAAGTCACACAAAATGGGCCTTTGTGTTGACAATATCGCACTCGTACTTGCATATGATCTTCTACTCAATGCGTCAGCTACCACGTTCGCTTTTCTAGGATGGTATTGAATGGTATGATCATAATCTTTCAATAGTTCAAGCCAACGTCATTGTCGCATGTTGAGTTCCTTTTGAGTGAATAAATATTTGAGGCTTTTATGATCCGTAAAGATTTCCACCTTCTCCCCATACAAGTAATGCCTCCAAATTTTAAGTGCAAAGACAACAGCTGCCAACTCTAGATCATGAGTAGGATAATTCCTCTCATATTCCTTGAGTTGTCTTGATGCATAGGCTATGACTTTTTCATGTTGCATGAGAACGCATCCCAATCCTTTGCTCGAAGCATCACTGTAGATGACAAATCCCTCCGAGCCAGATGGTATTGTTAGAATAGGTGCTGAAATGAGTCTCCTCTTGAGTTCTTAAAAACTCTTTTCACATTCTTCGCTCCAACTGAACTTTGAATCTTTTTGAGTCAGCTGAGTTAGTGGAGTAGCGATTCGAGAAAATCCTTCCACGAATCTCCGATAATAACCAGCTAAACCGAGAAAGCTACATACTTCGGTTACTGATTTAGGTTGCTCCCAGCTTTGAATAGCTTCAATCTTTGTCGGGTCAACAGATATTCCACGACTTGATACTACGTGCCCAAGGAATGCTACCTCCTCTAGCCAGAACTCGCATTTCTTCAACTTGGCATAAAGTTTGTATTCACAAAGCTTTTGGAGTACCAGCCTCAAGTGTTGCTCATGATCTTCACGACTTTTGGAATAAATAAGGATGTCATCAATAAATACGTCCACAAAGTGATCCAAATATTCCTTGAATACCCGATTCATCATATCCATGAAGGCAGCAGGAGCATTGGTCAATCCAAAGGACATGACTAGGAATTCATAATGTCCGTACCGAGTTCTGAAAGCTGTCTTTGGAATATCCTCAGTTCTAACCTTCAGCTGATGATATCCAGAATGAAGATCGATCTTTGAAAAGAATTGTGCTCCTTGCAACTGGTCAAACAGGTCATCAATATGTGGCAATGGGTACCTGTTTTTGATGGTGACATGATTCAACTCCCGATAATCAATACAAAGTCTCATACTTCCATCTTTCTTCTTCACGAATAGAATAGGAGCACCCCAAGGAGAAGTACAAGGACGAATAAAGCCAATGTCTAACAATTCCTGCAGTTGGATCTTTAACTCCTGAAGTTTAATATGAGCCATTCGATATGGGGCTTTGGAAATGGGTTTTGTACCGGGTTCAAGGTCGATACAAAATTCAATTTCACGCTATGGGGGTAGGCCAGGAAGTTCTTCAGGGAATACGTCAGGGAATTTATTAACAATAGAAATATTATTCAAAACAGACGTATTTTTGTTTAGATCTGTGACATGAGCTAAGAAAGCTTGACATCCGTTTTTCAGAAAACGAATAGCTTTATGGCTTGAGATGACAGCGATTGATTTTAATGGTTTGGTTGCTTGAATTCGCATAATAGGTCGATTAGGAATATGAAATCTAACAACCTTACGAAAATAATCAATTTTTGCATGATGAGTAGTTAACCAATCAATCCCTAGAATCACGTCAAATGCAAGTATTTTTAATAAAATAAGATCAACAGGTAATGTGTGGGTACTAACTTGAACCAAACAAGACTTATAAACCGTGGATGTAATGAAGGTTTCTCCCAATGGAGTTTCAACAGATAAGTCAAAGTCTAATTTTTCTGGAGTCAAATTTAATCGATGAGCGCAAGTAGGAGAAATAAAAGAATGGGTAGAACCGGTATCAAATAAAGTATAGACTTTGTTAGAGTTTATGGTAAGCTTACCCGTGATGACCTCATTCGGGTTCCTTGCTTTCTGGGAGGTCACAACAAACGCTCTCCCATGCACCACCGATTTTGACTTTTCTGGGACGGCCTTTGGTGCCTCCATCCTAGCTGAACTTGTTTTTAGTAAACGACAAAAACGAGCTAAATGACCTTCTCTTCCACAATTATAACATGCTTTAGACGGCATCATGCAGTTTGGACTGATGTGCCCCTCCCCTCCGCATTTGAAACATATGATAGGTGGTCGTTCTCCTTCCTTAACAACGGGTGATGGTGCTGACGTCTTTCCATCATTGTTGAATCTTCTCTTCTTGAAATGGCCATTCTTATTATTTTGGCCCTGATTACCACCGAAGTGGTTAGCATTTCTGGCCTGTTGATTCCCTCCACGCTTGTTGTCACCGCTTCGATGACTGCTCTCACTGATATTATCATTTTGTCGACTGCTCTCTTTTGGTTGCGTTGACTCGTTATCGCGCTCCACTAACTGAGCCATATTCACAACATCTGAATACAAACACAGTTTATGAGAAATAAGATGTTGACGTATCTCAGGTTTTAAACCTCACAAAAACATTCGCGTCATTCGCTCTTCATTATCCACCAAGTGGGACGCAAACCGGGACAACTCAACAAATTTAGCCTCATATTGTGACACGGTCATATTATTCTGCTCCAATTTGATGAAATCCACCTCCTTCATGTGTCAAACACTTTCGGGAAAGTATTTGTCATTGAACAACTCTTGAAACTTCTCCCAAGACATCTTCAGTGCGGCAGGTTAAGTTCGCTTAATCGATTCCCACCAGTAATCTGCCTCTCGTCGCAACATAAAGGCGGCAAAGGGAACCTGTTGCTCCTCGGAGCATCCCAATACATCAAATATCTTGGTGATCTGCTTTATCCATGTTTTTGCTATAAGTGGTTTTGGCTCTCCCTTAAACTCCGGTGGTCCCAGCTCCTTGAACTGTTTAGCGGTGACCGTCCGACAGTTTTCAGTGTTTCCACCTACATTTTGAAAAGGAGCCGCTCTCGCCTGCTGTTGCATGAACTGCATAAAGCTTCTGAACATTCCATCATTCATCATTTGGTCAGTATCATCATCTCGATTATTGATATATGGTGAATCAACAGTCGCCTGTGCTCCATTGCTATTCTCAACATTCTCGAATGCCATTTTCAGATATTGCCACAAAACAAAAGTTAATTGATATGTCATATATTATCCGTATATTCTGACCGACCAATTAAATATCATGCAAATAAACTTAGGTAGGTCATACTAGCGAAGGAATTTCCCGTCTCTCCCCTCCTAGTTCTATTCTCACATCTTAGCCAGGGATCATATCCCTAAGCTCTGATACCAACTGTGACGCCCCCAAAATTAGGTATACATCACCCATCTTGGGTCGTCAGATACATGGTACAGAATACAAATACAACTTACTAATACAACTGTCGTGTACAATACGACAAAACAAAATTATGAGTTTGAAGACAATTATTGTCTACTAGAGACTATACAAACTCAAAAGGAGTCCTCATTCCAATTATTGTCACACTATTTAACAGAATAGTGAGGACTACTAATACTATCATCTGGTCCATCACTCCGTTTCCCGACTCATCCCGGCTATATTCTCATTTCTTGAAGAGAACAGTGAAAGAAAGGGTGAGCTCAACTAGCCCAGTAAGAAATATTATGACTAAGATAATGCAGAATAAATTATCATTAGCCTTCAATAGTGTTAAACTGATAAAATATAACGAACATCATGTTTAACTGCAGCGGAACAAGCAATCCATTAAAAGAGTCAAGTAGAGAATAAAATCTACTATCTTCTATGATTTAAAAGGTTTTTTCAACACTGTTATCGCTGGGACTCAGCTTAACAAAATAATCCACATCATCGAATTACCCCTGCACTACGGCCAATGATATTCTTTAGTATCACGACCACAATTATCCATGCACTACGGGCCAAGAATATTTGTGTATTCATTAATGGTCATGATCATGCCAACAACTGTCCATCAATGCACTACGGGCCAATGAGGACTTTTACCACATCATTTGTAATATTACGGTCATGATTATACCGAATGATCCCTGGTCATAATCATACCAAGTCCATCTATCCACTACAGGCCACAGATGACTTTCAACATTTTATAAACATGAGGATGATGACAATGATATAAGAATTCAATAAAACAAGTTTAAGAATTAATTTATCCAAGAATTAACAACGTCCAAATTGTCAATATGGTACCGCTTTGTGGAGTAAAATTCAAGAATTCCTAAAAGAATATTTCCATGAAAAGATACTAGATGAAGCTCAAATATCAAAGATATTCCACTAATTTCATGGAGTATAGAAGTCAAAACTTTAACCAACCGAGTATAATAAAGAATGGAATAACAAAAGAAATCACCATGCATGCGATAGACTGCACAGACAGATTATTCCAATAGAATAATAAATAATGGAACCAGGTCCGGCGTAAAACGCACATACAGGATATTTCAACAGAATAATAATAAAGAAGACGGAACCAGTTCCGGAGTAAAACACACAGACAGGATGTTCCAACAGAATAATAATAAAGACGGAATCAGGTCCGGTGTAAAACACACACAGAAATGATGTTCCAACAGAATAATAATAAAGACGGAACTAGGTCCGGTGTAAAACACACAGACAGGATGTTCCAACAGAACAATAATAAAGACGGAACCAGGTCCGGTGTAAAACACACAGACATGATGTTCCAACGGAATAATAGAAGAATGTCACCAAGTATAGGGTAGACCGCGTATACAGGTTATTCCAACAGAATAATAAGAAATGGAATAACAACAGTTCTCTTCATGAATAAGAATGAATAACACCCCTTACCGTTTTAAAGAAGAACTAAAATAAGGAAGTAGTTAAGTAGCAGAATACTTTTCTTCTCTCTCTCTCTATAGTTTCTCTCTCTAGAGTTCAGTGAATTCGTAAGAAATAATGAAGGAATGAGCTGCTATTTATAGAAAAATGGAATGCATAGTAACTAATTCATGAACGGTCCAGATTGATTACTTTAATTTGACGGTCCATATTTAAAGAAAAATCTTTTAAATAAAATATAATATATTCTATTTATAGAATAACTTTAATAAAGTATTCTGTTTTATATAAAAAATGTTTCTATTTTATTACGTTAATAATATGAATAAAACAAAACTTCATTATCACTAAATAATTCATATTATTAACTGACAATAATTGAATCAAACTGAGTGACTTCTCACATAAGCATTAATAATCAATACCGCGTGCTACTATGCAACCACACGTATTACTGTAAGTTTACTACCGAGTAGTTCAACAGTATCAATGGTAAAACTTTTGCCGTTATTTTTAATAAAATATTTTTGTCGTTTTCTCACTCCGATAATAATTCCGTTGTGGGGCCCACCAATGATTGTGCCGTTGTACGAATATTCCCCGACCAATCGAATATTATATAACAACTTGCGTACTTTGCAAAATTTATAAATATTACCCACAACTATAACATTATATCAAATTAGCTCCATAATATTCAAAAAAAATATTTATAGAAAATTCATCTTTATTTATAAAAGTTGGGGTCTTATATATATATATATATATATATATATATATATATATATATATATATATATATATACTTGCACGATTATGAATAATAATTATTAACATAATCATCGCTATAACACTTGATGTTAAACAACTGGATTCATTTGTAAATCAATTGTAAATTAAAATTTCTTTAATAAATTCAATTAATCAAATGGCAAAATAAAATTTTAAAATAGATTGTAAATACAATAAGAAAATAGATTGTAATTATAGTAGCAAAATAATTATTTATATTAAAAAATAATCCAACAATTACCTTTGATTTTAAGGATTTTACTCTCAAACACTTTCTTATTCCAGCCAAATTCCCCCGTTCTCCTCGTCGTTCTTCTTTCGCCTCTTTCTTTTGTTTTCGCTTTATTCCCACAACTCATCAGGCATAATAAAGTAAAGCTAGGTTTTACTTATTTATTATTAATTAATATATTTTATTAATTCTTTTAATATTATTAGGATTTAAAATTACACAAATATAATTTAGACCCAATTAATTTTAATGACACAAATAAATTAACTACAGTTTAACCCAAATATAAGAAAAGTCCAATCAACTATTTTAAAGCTTACTTAAATATTTTATTTTATTTTATTGGGTATTACATTACCTTCCCCTTAAAAAGAATTACATCCCCGGAATCAAAAGAACTAAATGTACCTAATTTTTAAAAAGATGTGGATACTCCGCTCGAATAGACTCCTCCATCTCCCAAGTAGCTTCCCGCTCCAAATGGTTTTTCCACAAAACTTTAACAAAAGGAATTGTCTTCCTTCCCATAATCGGTTCTTGACGATCTAGAATCGCCTCGGCTTCTTCCTCACAAGTAAGATCTTCTTGAATCTTATGCAACGGGTATTGCACAACATGAAGCAGATGATAGTTATATTTCCTTAACACCGAAACATGAAAGATATTATGCACGTGAGATAACTGTGGAAGCAAAGCCACCCGATATGCCACTTCTCCCACTCTCTCAGGGACTTCAAAAGGGCTAATGAAATGCGGACTAAGCTTTCCTTTCAAATCAAACCTTCGAACACCTTTCCATGGAGAAGCTTTCAAAAACACGTGTTCACCAGAAGTGAATTCAAGAGCCCTCCTATGAATATCAGAATAACTATTTTGTCGCGATCTAGCCTTTCTCAATTTTTCTTTAGCCACTGCTACCTTCTCCGTAGTAATCCTAACCAAATCGGGTCCTTCTGTTACCTTTTCTCCAACCTCATCCCAACAAGTCAGAGATCGACACTTCATACCATACAAGGCTTCAAAAGGAGCCATACCAATACTAGCTCGATGGCCACTCTAAAGCGCAAGATCGCAACATGTCTTCTATTGTCTGAATAGTTCTCTCTGATTGTCCATCTTACTGTGGGTGAACAGTTGTACTATAGTTAAGTCGCGTTCCCCAAGCTCGTTGAAATTCTTTCCAAAATCGAGAAGTAAACCGCGGATTCTGATCCGAAACAATAGAAACTGGAGTCCCATGAAGCCTAACAATCTCACGTTGAAAAATATCTGCTAACTTATTTGTCGAAAAATCCTCACGAATAGCAAGAAAATGAGCCGATGTAGTCAAACGATCCACTACAACCTAAATAGTGTCATTCTTTTTAAGACTCCTCGGTAAACCAGTCACAAAGTCCATCAAAATGTCATCCTATTTCCACATAGGAATCTCTAACTGTTGCAACAAACCACCAGGTTGCTGATGCTCTATTTTCACTTGCTGACAAGTAAGACATTTACTCACAAATTCAGCTACATCCCTTTTCATTCCACTCCCCTAGAAATTCTCCTTCAGATCCTTGTACATCTTTGTAGACCCTAGATTAATAGAAAATGGTGAACTATGAGCTTCAGTCAACACTGCCTCACGAATCATTGGATCCATTGAAACAAATAACCGTTTACCAAACCATATCACACCTTGTTTGTGAATGCGAAACTCTGGCTGCCTCCCCTCATCCATATTCTGCGCTACAGCCCACAAATCGCCATCCTCATTTTGGGCTTTTTTAATACGCAAAATAAAAAAGATTCCACCCTTATACCTGCTACCAACCCATCAGAACCTCTAGCATATAGCTCCAAACCCACACACTCCATATCCAAGAATAGTTGAGGTTGTGTAACCAAGGCAGCTACACACCCTGAACTCTTTTGGCTAAGAGCATCTGCAACCACATTAGCCTTACCGGGGTGATACTGAATCCTGGCATCATAATCCTTAAGAAGCTCCAACCAATGCCTCTGCCTCATGTTAAGCTCCTTCTAAGTAAAAATATAATTAAAGCTCTTGTGGTCGGTGAAAATGTCACAAGTCTCTCCATATAGATAGTGTCTCCAAATCTTTAGGGCAAAAATGACTGCTGCTAACTTCAGGCTGTGGGTAGGGTAATTCACCTCATAAGGTTTAAGTTTTATGGAAGCATAAGCAATTACGTTACCATTTTGCATCAAAACACACCCTAATCCCTTCTTGGAAGGATCATTGTAAATCTGATAACCTCCTGTCCCCGATGGTATCAAAACACACCCTAACTTCAGTTACTGTGGTAGGTCTTGGCCAATTAGTGATAGCCTCAACCTTCGCATATTCCACCTTAATACCTTCAGCAAACACGACATGTCCAAAAAATGCTACCTGTTCTAACCAAAACTGGAATTTGGAGAACTTAGCATATAACTTATTCTCCTGCAGAACCCCCAAAATAGTACGAAGATGCTCTTCATGCTCCTCCTTAGACTTGGAATACACCAAAATGTCATCAATAAAGACAATGACAAATTGGTCTAAGTACTCGCTAAAAACCCAATTCATCATATCCATAAACACTACCGGAGCATTAGTCAAACCTAAATGACATCACCAAAAACTCATAGTGCCCATACCAAGTACGAAAAGGTATTTTTGGAATATCCTCTTCACTCACCCTTAAGTGATGATACCCCGACCTCAAATCTATCTTTGAGAAGAACTTCGCCCCTTGGAGCTGATCAAAAAGGTCATCTATCCGTGGCAATGGATATCTGTTCCTGATAGTGATCCGATTTAGCTCCCTATAATATATACATAATCTCATAGATCCGTCCTTCTTCTTCACAAACAAGACCAGAGCACCCCATGGCGATACGGTTGGTCTAATGAATCCACGATCTAACAACTCCTGTAATTATTCCTTCAACTCCTGTAACTCTAATGGCGTAATCCTATAGGGTGCCTTAGAGATAGGTTTCGCTCTAGGAATGAGCTCAATAGTAAACTCAACTTCCCTTGGCGGTGGCAATCCTGGCAGATCCTTAGGGAATACCTCAATAAATTTTTGCACAACTGCATAGTCATTAAGTTGGGCCTCTGTTGGTGTAAATCGATACGCACAAAACACGTAAGTATACGTGGTCAACAAGTAATAAAGTGATGAATAGAGTATCGTTCCCACAGAGACAATTTAATAAGAAACTTAACTTCACAATTATCAATTTCCTATTAATCCTAGTTCTATTAAACTATTCACTTCAATGGTTTTAAAACTATAAAAACTAAATTAATGAATAAATAAACAATCACAAAAACAATAACTTATATCAAAATCTAGAATTTTAAACAATTAATGGAGAATTAGACTTATTATTTCACCCTGAGCTTCACTTTGATTTTCAACCCTTTATTCCAACTCAATTTTATATCACAGTTTATTAATCAAGAACACGAATGTAATACTAGCCACCTCTCGATGCACTAATACCGTATTAACTTCAATCCACAATTAAGATAGAAATCCGTTAAATACCTAAATCAACCAACACACTATATTTCTATGTGAACTGCAATTGAAAAAGGTTTAAGCTTAAGTTCTCTATTTGATTACATATGATGTTAAACATATCTCTACCTTAATAATAATCAAAAATCTGCTATTGGCAAAATTCATGACACATGCTATATTAACTAGGTATAGATCTGAATCTCCTCTCTCGATTCCATTCAAATCCACAAGGAATTATTGATCAGGCAATTCATAAGTTCCTGCTCGAATTAATATAGATAAACTGAAAATATATTATTGAATTGGAAATCAAAGCTATAAAATCATCGTTTCACCCAAAGATCCATCACAAGTCTAATAAGTGAATTAGTTCATAACGAATGAATTAAACACTGAATAATCTAATGAAACCATCCTTTCAATTACAAATAAATAACTAAATAGAAGAAGAATAATGAAAACCCCTTCACGTAGCCTCAATTTGCAACCGTCACGATAATCTCTAAAAATTACTCCTCCAAAGCTCGCACTTGAATCCTGGAATTTTTCTTGTAATATGCTCCTCGTGTCGTGTGATTAGTGTATTGCAACGTAATATTCAACTCTCCCTTTTATTCTAGCTGAAATCTCCCTTTTCTAGAGTCCAGGTGCCTAACAAAGTCCCAAAAACCGTGCACCAGCAGACATCAAAACCAAACAGGAGAGTGCAGAAATCAGGATCCCCGCCCCGGTGGGGGGTACAGGCTCAGAAAGGCCCGCCCCGGCGGGCTAGGCTACTGACTTCGGATTTTTCCATTTTCATGAGTTTTTCCATTTTTGCTCCAAAACTCCGCCATTCTTCACCACTTGCATCCATGACCACCTTACACATAAAATAACATGAAACGAGTAAAAATGAACACAAAACATGAAGATAACTATAAATTTAAACTTGAGATGAATATCGATTCGTGTATATAAAATCCACTTATCAAAATCTCCCAAACTTAAATCGTGCTAGTCCTCGAACATAAAACAAACTACATGCTATGCAATGTAATGAGATGCAACTCTAAATGCCTAAGAATCCAATAATATTGCAAAAACTAACTTATCTCATCGGCCTTAGAGAAAACAAGCAACCTTACAATATGAATCACCAAAACTAATCCACAATTTCGTATTAATTCTCAAATCTTGAACAATTATCACTGGTATAGCGTGCGTGTGTGATCAACATCTAAGATAACTGATACAGATCCAAATTCAATACATAAGCAACTTCTTAGAAGGAATCATACAGTGCAAACTTAAAAATTTCAAAGATAGGCACAACCCAACTAAAATCAAACAATTGCCAATATCGAGGGTCAACATGGGATACTTATGCTTTATTATTTTTTTTACACGGGGGCTTTTTGTTCTTTTCCCGTCATTATTTTTTTACATGGATGGTTGGTGAGTGCGTTTTACGCTCCATCTCACGCTTGTGTTTATGGGGAGTATTTCTCCTCAACCCACCACAAGACTCAACAAGTGCCATTTTTTAGATAACAAAGCTTATATACCCCACATATACTCCCCCAAACTTAGGTTCTTGCCTAATTTAAGCCTTTACTGCCTATCCTTGTCGTTTTCTCATTCACCTTAGCATTATCCTTTAGAAACTATTTATGCATCAATTTGAACTGATCAGTCAACAAAGATGTTTATTAGTGCTAACCTTTTTATAACAGTTTCAAACAAGTCCAAGAATCGATTCATAATAGAAATTTCCTCATAGTTCTAATAATCAAAACTGTAGTAGTTAACTTGTTCACAATCTCATCATTGGCCCACAGATAACATGAAAATGCAACCCCGTTGGACATATGCAAACACAATATTTAACTAATATTTTTTTTAGATAAACTGAGAAACAAAAATGAAAATAATTAAAAAATAAATAACCTAGACTACTATGCAGAAACCTAATCTATAATGCAACTAGAAATGAAAACAAAAATAACATAATGCATGCAACTAAATAATTAAATCCCCCAAACTTTAGTAACACAATGCCCTCATTGGATAAAAATAAAATTAAATGCATGAGGACTTCCCTGAAAATGACTAAGTCTGGGGAGGTGGTTGGTGCTCTTCATCATCTGAATCACTCAGAGGAAATCAAGGCAGTGGTCCGGGTTGTTGATATGGATACTGAGCCTCCGGGTTGAAGCTTTGGAGTGTTGTGTTGAGTGAGGCGAAAGATGTGTTCATAGCATCGAACATGTGATCTTGTCGCATCGCCAATCGACTCATTTCCCGGCGTGCTGCCCTATTGTGCGTATTCATCTGATTTTGAAACTCAAGGAACTGAGGACTAAATATGGCCTCAGTCTGCGGTACCTGCTCGGTTCCTTGATCTCCCACAGCTTTATCCTCATCCCCCGAGGTGTCAACAGCGTCAGCCTCGTCTTCTGAAGCTGATGGAAATAGAAATCCTAAACCTCGAGGATGAGATTCACCTTCGGCCCACACCGAATATCGTGTTATCATTCTCGAATCTAGCAACTGCAGTGGCATAAGGGTGGGCTCATCATCAGACCATCTAACACCTGCTTGACGACACAATCCACATATTAGGGACGGATGTGGCAAGCCTCCTGAGAAATTACCCCGTAGACATCGGCGAATTGAAAGATTAATTATGGCCCCGACGTCGATGATGAAGTCTTGTACAATAGCAAAAAGGAGTAGTGCCTTCTCCTTGGTGACGTCCGAGGTATGCGTGGATGGTAATAGTTTCGCACATAGGAAGGCGTACCAAATTTTCCTATACCAACTAAGATCTTTGCTGTGAAACACTGTGCCTCCCTTCCGACCCTTTTTCCACGTAGTACCCGACTTAGTCATATCCTTGATAACCTCATCACAGTCCGGGTCGAAATCTCTCAAATGAGCATATTGGCACTGTCGAGGTACCCGTAACTGGTAATACGTGTTGATGGCATCTGCACTAAACGGGACCAATCGTCCTCGCACGAAAGCATTGAACGGTGCCTTGTCCTCGGCGTTTGCATAAAACTCCTTGACCACATTAACAGCGGCAGCCTCGGGCTCCTCAATGAACTTGACCCGACCTTTTTTATACATCTCTCCGACGTGAGCATCCGGTGCCAACCCCCGCTCCAGTGTAAGAGCCTTGGTAACCATATAATCGTACCGGTCGGCGGCGGCGGCACTTCTGAATTTTTGGCGGTCGAATGTTCGTGTTGGTGGAGCAAAACTTGAACCCTCTCCTCTTTGGAGTTTGGAAGTCAGTTGTGAAGCCATTGAATTTCGGATGTTAAAACTTGCTAGCACACACTTCCTTCCCTTACACTTGGTTCAGTCAATTTATCAAACACTAGGTGTGCACAGCCCGTTCTTCCCCCAAACTTAGGTTGTGTCTTATGGAATTCAGTTGAGAAAAGATGAAAACGCAACACGAATGTAACGTAATCTTAAGTGTGCTATGTGTTTCCCAATTTCTTGAAGAATTCGAGTTTAGTGGTGATGAATATGGGAAGTCTATGGTAGGGTTTATATATAGGAGTGATGAATGAGAGAGGAAGTGGCGTACTTGAATGTGGGAGGTAATGAAATTCGTGGGGTAGAAAATGGGTGCAATGGATTTAGGTAGTGTGGTTGAGGAAGAATGAGAGCAAGATAGGGAGTAGGCGTGTGTGTGGGGAAATAAGGAAGGGACGTGCATTTAAGATGAGCGTGTCTGCCCAGAATTAAGGACCCCCGCCCCGGCGGGGGTGCACAACCAATATAGCCCGCCCTGGCGGGGGGTGCCACTGACTTCGACCTTTTATTTTTGCTTTAAAAAGTGCATATCAAAATTCTCTGATTTTACTTGTTTTCTTGCCCGTTGTTGCTCTTACTCACTTTGGACCCCTCCTACAACCATAAACATGCAATATGTTAGATTAATTATGACTTGGAGTTTCATTGAGATTTTTAGCAAAAATTTTACTTGATAAAACCTAACTATGCTTACTAAAAACTACATCCTAACAATTAAACATGAATTATGAAAAATAAAGAAAAGTTGGGTTGCCTCCCAATTAGTGCTTGATTTTAAGTCGTTCAGCCTGACTACTCCCTGTTTTAATTTGTATCGGCGGGGGTAATGTCGCCGGCGTCCCAGTTCGACTCGCCACCCCAGTAATGCTTTATCCGTTGATCATTTACCTTGAACGTCTCTAATGGATTACGACTGTAGAGTTCAACGGCGCCATGAGGAAATACTCGTTTTCTAGTGAATGGTCACGACCATCTCGACTTAAGCTTTCCTGGGAACAATCGCAACCGTGAGTTGAACAAGAGGACTGATTGACCCAGCTCGAATGTTCGTTGCATAATTTTCTGGTCGTGCCGTCTTTTAACCTTTTCTTTGTATAGCTTGGCGTTCTCGTAGGCTTGGAGTCGAAATTCATCGAGCTCATTTAGTTGGAGTAGCCTCTTTTCTCCTTCAGCGGCTTGATCAAAATTCAATTTCTGTATGGCCCAGTAGGCCTTATGCTGTAGCTCCACTGGTAAGTGGCATGCTTTTTCGTACAAGAGTTGATAAGGTGACATCCCGATTGGTGTTTTGTATGCAGTCTAGTACGCCCATAATGTGTCATCCAACCGAAGTGACCAATCTTTCCGACTCGAATTTATGACTTTTTCCAATATCTTCTTAACTTCTCTATTTGATACCTCGGACTATCCATTAGTTTGAGGGTGATACGCTATAGCCACCTTGTGGTTAACCCCATACTTAGCCAACAGAGCTGTAAAAGATTTATTGCAGAAGTGACTACCTTCGTCGCTGATTATTGCTCTTGGCGTGCCAAACCTCGTAAAAATGTTTTTTCGTAGGAATTTAAGGACCACCTTGGCATCGTTGGACAGTAGTGTTGCAGCTTCCACCCACTTCGAGACGTAATCCACGGCGAGTATAATATACTGATTACTCAAGGACGAAGGGAAGGGTCCCATAAAATCGATGCCCCATACATCGAAGATTTCCACTTCAAGAATTGTTTGTAGGGGCATCTCATGCCGTTTAGATATGTTTCCCACCCTTTGTCGTCTTTGAACAATGTCGGCCAATAAAACCCGGCTTGGAGCACTCTTGCTGTGCTGCGCTCGCTCCCATAATGTCCCCCATATGCCGATGAGTGGTATTCTTATAATATGTTGTGCACTTCACTGTAGGGGATACACCTTCTAATCATCTTGTCGGCGCACTGTTTGAATAAATAAGGTTCATCCCATATGTACCACTTGACATAATGAAGAAACTTCTTTTTCTGTTGTCGTGTAAGGTCAGGGGGAAGCATTTTGCTCACCGCATAATTCGTAAAGTCTGCATACCATGGATATTCTGCATTTAACCTAGATAGTTGCTCATCCGGGAATGACTCGTTGATTGCGCATATATCTTCATTCTTTTTCTCCTGATTCTCCAGCCTTGATAAATGGTCAGCAACTTGATTCTCAATCCCCTTTCTATCTATAATTTCTAAATCGAACTCTTGAAGTAGGATAATCCACCGAATAAGGCGTGGCTTAGCTTCTTTTTTAGCTATTAGGTACCGAATCGCCGAATGGTCCGTATAGACTATCACCTTAGTACCGATCAATTATGCCCTGAATTTGTCGAACGCGTACACCACTGCAAGCAATTCCTTTTCCGTGGTAGTGTAATTCATTTGAGTCTCTGTGAGTGTTTTGCTTACATAGTATATAGCGTGAAACACCTTGTCTCGTCTTTGACCCAAAACAGCCCCAACCGCATAGTCGCTCACATCACACATAAGCTCGAATGGCATTTTCCAGTCCGGTGCGACTATCACGAGGGCTGTAGTTAATTTCTTTTTCAATAGGTCAAACGCTGACTTGCATTCCGTAGAAAAGTTGAAAGTAGCATCCTTCTCTAAAAGACTTCATAGAGGTTTTGCAATCTTAAAGAAGTCATTTATGAACCTCCTGTAGAACCCAGCATGCCCCAAAACACTTCTAATACCCTTAACTGAGCTCGATGGAGGCAATTTCTCGATCGTATCTAGCTTTGCTTTGTCCACCTCTAGTCCTTAAGCCGACACCTTATGGCCCAAAATTATGCCCTCTTCAACCATGAAGTGACATTTCTCCCAATTAAGTATGAGGTTTGTATCCTTACATCGCTGCAAAACCATGACCAAATTTTCTAGAGAAGTATCAAAATTATCTCCGGAGACCGAGAAATCGTCCATGAAAACTTCAACATTCTTCTCCACCATATCTAAAAAAATAGCCATCATACACCGTTGGAAAGTTACTGGTGCGTTGCATAGTTCGAATGACATCCTCCCAAATGCAAATGTGCCATAAGGGTATGTAAATGTTGTCTTTTCTTGATCCTCAAGAGCGATTGCGATCTGATTATAACCCGAGTATCCATCCAATAAATTGTAAAACTCATGTCCCGCTAATCTGTCTAACATTTGATCGATAAATGGTAGCGGGAAGTGATCTTTTCGGGTTGCCTTATTCAACCTCCTATAATCGATGCACACCCTCCAACCCGTCACTATCCTTGTTGGAATTAACTCGTTGTCCTCATTCTGTATCACCGTCATTCCCCCTTTCTTCGGCACACAATGAACCGGAATAACCCATTTACTGTCAGAAATTGGATATATGATCCCGGCATCCAATAATTTTAGAATTTCCTTCTTGACTACTTCCTTCATAATTGGGTTAATTCGACGGTGTTGCTCCACCGATGGTCTTGCATCATCCTCCATCAGAATCATGTGCATGCAAAATGACGGGCTAATTCCCTTTATATTCGCAATCGTCCAACCAATCGCTGATTTGTGATCCCTAAGCACCCTCAGCAACTTTTCTTCTTGCGATTCGTTAAGTGCAACAGAAATAATTACAGATAAAGAATTTGAATTGCCTAAATATGCATACCTGAGATGTTTAGGAAGTGGCTTAAGCTCCAATGTTGGTGGCTCCTCCAATGACGGTTTTAGTTTTTTAGCAGCTTTTTCCCCCGTGTGCAAAGGTTCAAACGGTGCTCTAAATCGGCTAACTCGTGGCAAAGAGTCTAGCATCTGTAATAAGTCCACAAATTATGGGTCGTCTTTTTCTTAATCCCCCAACAAGGTTGTTTCCAACGGATCGTTAACCAAACTCTTGCTAATATCTTCGCTAGTGATTTGCTCAATTAAATCCATCTGCAAACATTCTTCCTCATCCGTAGGATATTTCATGGCCTTGAACACATTAAATTTTATTTATTGATCTTGGACTCTCATAGTAAGTTCTCCTTTTTGCACGTCTATGAGTGTCCTTCCCGTGGCTAAGAAAGGTATCCCTAAGATAATCGGGATGTTCTTATCCTCGTCGAAATCAAGAATGATAAAGTCCACAGGGATTATAAACTTATCCACTTTAACCAGAATGTCCTCTACAATGCCTCTCGGATATGTAACTGACCTATCCGCTAACTGCAATGAAATATTTGTAGGCTTTGGCGCGGGCAAATCCAATTATGACTATACTGACAATGGCATCAGGTTTATACTCGCTCCCAAATCACATAAACATTTGTTAAACGACATTTTCCCGATCGTGCATGGGATAGTAAAGCTCCCCAGGTCTTTGAGTTTTGGTGGTAGCTTCTTCTGTAACACCGCACTACACTCCTCTATTAGTGCCACTGTTTTAAATTCTTCCCATTTCTTTTTCCTCGACATAATTCCTTTCATAAACTTCACATAACTCGGCATTTTCTCTAGGGCCTCTGTGAATGGGATATTAATCTGGAGTTTCTTGAACACGTCTAAAAACTTTGAGAACTGCTTATCTGACTTTTATTTTTGCACCCTCTGCTGAAACGGTGGTGGAGGGTAAATAATTGGCTTATTATTTAACTTTATTTCCTCGTCCTTGTTACCTTCCCCCACGTTACTGTCATCAACCTTTTCCTCCGGTGTCGCTGAATTTTCTACATTATTACCCCCGAGATGTTTTCCACTTCTTAACATAACTGCTTGACATTGCTCATGACTTCCCTTCGGATTTCTATAAGTGTCGCTAGGTAATGTTTGTTGTGGTCTATTATTCAATGCCAATGCAATTTGACCTATCTGATTCTCTAGATTTTCGATAGTCATCTCTTGTGATTTCGTAGCAATAGCTTGATTTTTTATAGCCAAATCAGTGCTAGTCATGAATTTTGCCAACACATCCTCCAGATCGGATTTCCTTTCTTGATATTGAGCTGGTTGTTGCTGGTTCTGAAATCCTGGTGGATATGCTTGTCGTGAAGCTTGATTTTGCTGATTATTGCTCCATGAGAAATTCGGATGATTCCTATTTCCTTGATTGTAAGTATTCTGATATGTGTTTTGCAGAATTCTGTTGTAACTGTCGATGAACTGCATAGCTACTGGATTAATCACACATTGCTCCATTGGGTGCTCTCCCACGCACAACTCGTATATTATTGCCACTTGCTATACTTGTTGTGTTTGTTGTGCTTGTGCTACTATTACCGATTCCAACATCTTTGAAAGTGCAGATATATGTGCTTGCATCGCTGTCATACTATCTACTTCTAACACCCCAGCTTCCTTCGCTTGTGTCATTCTCACTGTGGGCCACTGGTAGTTATTAGCCGCCATGGTTTCAATCAACTCGTATGCTTCCTCGTAACTCTTAGCCATGAATGCTCCTCCCGACGCTGCATCAATACTTGTCATGAGATTCCCATGTAACCCGTTGTAAAAAGTGTTCATCTGCAGCCACTTGGGCAATCCATGATGTGGGTCTTTTCTGAGCAATTCTTTGTATCTCTCCCAAGCCTCATATAACGACTCCCTATGTTGTTGTTCAAACATCGTTATCTCATTTCTCATCTTTGTAGTTTTCGCCGGTGGAAAGAATTTTGCAAGGAATTTCTGAGCTAAATCCTCCCATGTAGTTATCGAACAGGATGGTAAAGAATGTAACCAGCTCTTCGCCTTGTCCCGTAAAGAGAATGGGAACAATCGTAGTTTCACAGCTTCATCTGACACCCCATTGAACCTAAATGTGTCGTACAATTCCAAAAAACTGACTAGATGCTCGTTCGGATCGTCATTTGCCAATCCCCCAAACTGAACTAAATTTTGAATCATTTATATCATCCCTAGCTTAATTTCAAATGTATTCACTGCTATTGCGGGCATGGTGATGCTTGATTGCAGTTCAGTCACCTTGGGTGTGGCGTAGTCCCTTAATGCTTTCCAATCTTCGGCTGCCATTTCCTCTTCTTTCTCAGGTGTTTCAAATTCTTGTCTCGTTTCCTTGATCCACTTGCTCAACCTCTGAAACCTTTTGTCAATGTCGTCGTCAAAAGGCAGCAAATCTAGATTTTTGGACCGAGTTTGCATAAACTGCTTCCACACCTGAAATAGAAGAAACAAAACAAAAATAAAAAAATGTCTAAGTAAAACTGGATTAATTAAACTGATATTGTAAAACTATTAAGATTTATACTAAAAAGTTCCATGGCAGCAGCGCCAAAAACGTGTTGGTGTAAATCGATACGCACAAAACACGCAAGTGTACGTGGTCAACAAGTAATAAAGTGATGAATAGAGTATCGTTCACACAGAGACAATTTAATAAGAAACTTAACTTCACAATTATCAATTTCCTATTAATCCTAATTCTATTAAACTATTCACTTCAATGGTTTTAAAACTATAAAAACTAAATTAATTAATAAATAAACAATCACAAAAATAATCACTTATATCAAAATCCGAAATTTCAAACAATTAATGGAGAATTAGACTTATGATTTCACCCTGAGCTCCACTTTGATTTTCAACCCTTTATTCCAACTCAATTTCATATCCCATTTTATTAATCAAGAACAAGAATGTAATACTAGCCACCTCTCGATGCACTAATATCGTATTAATGTCAATCCACAATTAAGATAGAAATCCGTTAAACACCTAAATCAACCAACACACTATATTTCTATGTGAACTGTAATTGAAAAAGGTTTAAGCTTAAGTTCTCTATTTGATTACATATGATGTTAAGCATATCTCTACCTTAACAATAATCAAAAATCTGCTATTGATAAAATTCATGACACATGCTATATTAACTAGGTCTATATCTGAATCTCCTCTCTCAATTCCATTCAAATCCACAAGGAATTGTTAATCAGGCAATTCATAAGTTCCTGCTCGAATTAACATAGATAAACTGAAAATATATTATTGAATTGGAAATCAAAGCTATAAAATTATCGTTTCACCCAAAGATCCATCTCAAGTCTAATAAGTGAATTAGTTCATAACGAATGAATTAAACAATGAATAATCTAATGAAACCATCCTTTCAATTACAAATAAAGAACTAAATAGAAGAAGAATAATGAAAACCCCTTCATGTAGCCTCAATTTGCAACCGTCATGATAATCTCTGAAAATTACTCCTCCAAAGCTTGCACTTGAATCCTGGAATTTTTCTTGTAATATGCTCCTCGTGTCATGTGATTAGTGTATTACAACGTAATATTCTGCTCTCCCTTTTATTCTAGCCAAAATCTCCCTTTTCTAGAGTCCAGGCGCCTAACAAAGTCCCAAAAACTGTGCACCAGCAGACATCAAAACCAAACAGGAGAGTGCAGGAATCAGGACCCCTGCCCCGGCGGGGGGTACAGGCTCAGAAAGGCCCGCCCCGGCAGGCTAGGCTACTGACTTTGAATTTTTCTATTTTCATGAGTTTTTCCTTTTTTGCTCCAAAACTCCGCCATTCTTCACCACTTGCATCCATGACCACCCTACACATAAAATAACATGAAACGAGTAAAAATGAACACAAAATATGAAGATAACTATAAATTTAAACTTGAGATGAATATCGATTCGTGTATATAAAATCCACTTATCAGGCTCATCCCTCAAGGTATCCTTCACATAGGCCAAATAATAATCACGTCCCTTAGCAACCAGTTTGCTCGCCTTTAAAACTGAGATTAACTTTACAACACCATTCGGCTTGGAACATTGAAACTCAAATTCTGGAGCCTCTAAGTTTCCAAAAATAACCTTCCTCGCTTGACATTCAATAGTGGCTCGATGCTTACTCAGCCAATCCATACCCAAAATGATATCGAAATCATGCATCACCATCGGAAGTTAGTTAGTTGTGTATACCTTCCTCCCTAACTTCGAAGGACACTTACAAAATTGCTTAGAAATAATCGTGGAATTCCCCATCGGGGCAGCAATAGATAAATGAGGATCTAATATATGAAAAGACACTCCAAAATGACGAACAAATGAAAGTGCAACAATATAGTGTGTAGATCCAGTGTCAAACAAAACTGATGCCTCACGACTTCCTAAAAGAAGGATGCCTGAAATAGTACCTGGTCCTTGGGCTGCCTGATTAGCTATCAATGCAAATACTCTCCCACCGGCATTGCGCTGACTGCCAGTACAATTATTATCACCTCCCCCATTACCACGCTGAACTGTGCAGTCCCTTGCTCTATGTCCCATCTATCTACATAAGAAACAAGCCTCTATGCACGCCCTACCGGCATGATACCCACCACAAGTAGCACATGGAGCAGGTGGAAGAGGAAAAAGGTTCAGATTGCCCCCACCTGCCGGTCCTGGATACCGCCCCTGAATTTAACCATGTTGGCGATGCTGACCCTGATTCTGATTTTGCTTAAAACCTCTATTCTGTTGAAATCCCCTATTTTGATACTGCCCTCTAGCTTGCCACTGACCCTGCTGCTGACCTCCACAACCACCCTACTGCATTGGGTAAGCAAAATCCCTTCGAGGATTAAATCGCTGACCCTATGGAGGCTCATTCCAATTATTTTGCCTTTTATTCTGATTTATACCAAACTGCCCCATTCCTTGCCCTTGATGGTCATCTCTTTCTCTTTTTAGACTCCCTCCTGATTTGGAAGCTCGAAAGTCCGTGTGTTCCATTTCCACACTCTTAGCTGCATTAGCCACCTGTGATACATCTGTAAATATGGTGTGGATGATCGATCGCCTATACTCATATTTCAAGGCCCATTTGAACTTTTCTACCTATTGTGCAGTTGTCCCAGCTATTGAACCCGCAAAACCAGCCAATATTACAAACCTCGCTATGAAATTAGTAATAGTCTCATCATCCTTCTGCCGAATAGACACAAATTCCCTGATATATACATCCCTATCAGCGTTTGGGAAATACTGCTGATAGAAAATGTCAGAAAAACCGCTCCATATGAGTCCATCCATAAATCAATCTCCCTGTGTAGCCTTCAACGATTTCCACCATCGCTGAGCATCATCCTCTAGCTTATAAATTGTTAATCTCACCTTCTGATTTTCTAAACACCCAATCACATCAAAAATCTTCTCCAAGTGTCCAGTTCTCCGCACCAATTGGAGTCGGAGCAAAATGAAAAGACTTTGGCTTCTACTTAATGAACCTCTCTAATAACACATACAACGGTTGCACTTGCTGACCCACTTGATCCTCGGGAGGAACATTTTGCTCATGTTGTGGTATCTCTTCATCATCCCCCATGTCATTTGCATGTTGATTTCCTTGCATCTGCGGAATACACTGCATAGCCTATGCCATAGCCGAGGTTATTATTGCTGCAACCATAGCCGAGGTTATTATTGCATTACCCTGATTCCCATCGTTTCCACCCTGGTTAACAGCCTTAACCTGAGGCTGCCTCTGAACTCTCCTACTGTTATTACCCTGCCTCCCAGATTTTCTCAAAGACTTACGAGCCATCTATGATACAAAATTAAATAGACGAGAACAAACAGATCAAAACAAATAATCAAGGCCAAATTTATGCAGAACGAAAATCAAACGCAATACAGATCTTATAACATCCCAGTGGTCTACCCATAACTTACAGGTCAAGCCTAAAAGGCCATCTACAAGATTATAACATAAGCTTTGATACCAACTCTGTAACACCCCTTTCCCAAAAAGGAAAAGGAATGTCATGCACAAGCATAATAAATACAAACCTCAAACAAATCTCAAAATATCTCCATTCAAATTGAAAACCAATTGTCACATACTCCAATTTATCTAAAAGGAACTCCACATTTACATAGTCTCTACAATTAAGAAATAAATGCCAAAATGGCCCAAACATCCATCTACAAAATATTAGGAAACACCAAGTCTAATGATAAGTCTCAAAAACTACTCTACTCATTTGGATCAAAGGTAGCTCTCATCCTACATATCCTGATCACCCGTGATTATCTACCAAAAAAAGAACACAGTGTGAGCCAATTGCCCAGTACAAATATAAAAATGCACATATATAAACAATATATATATGTACCGAATGAACTGAATGAACTAACAATTACAACTACTAAACAAATATGAATATATCGAAATTGGTGAGACAAGGTACAAATGATTAACACTGTCGAACCGACAACTATAGTCAAAAGAATTCCAAACAAAATAAGGCTGAATCAAATGGTTATAAGGTAACAATTTCATACCGAGCTCAAATACAAATAGCCAAAGGCTAACAAAATACATCGGCACCATGATGTATACAAATCAAATTAGATAGTACGCACGATACATACGTCACTAATCCGCCAAACAAATCGAATCAAATCACATACTGGGTCGACCCATACGTATCCTAAACAAATATATAAAATGGCCAAAGCTCATACCCAGAGCATACAAAAGGATACACCGTGGACTAATCGCACCGTCACGAAAGGTGTCATGCCCTTATGTCAAGAGGACATACTTGTGGTACCCCCACAGGTGGTTAGCTTAAGTATACCCTAAGGATCAAACTACAAAATGTAAGCCAAAAGGGGTTCAAATCACAAGGCTTACATGACCATATTCAAATGAAATCGAATTATCAAATACAGACATTATTAATTATCACAATATATTAATGATCAAAATATCTCCCGAATGTGAACGAAAATATACGAACAATGGTACAAACGAATAAAGTCTCCAAAATATATTGACATGATTAACTAGTTCAAAGAGTACAAATATGAATTCTAATATCAACGCCAAAACGAAACTATCACGATAAATTTGACAACAAAGAAAAATCCTGAAAGACAATACCAAATTCCTAAACTAGTAACAAACGAACGAATTAAATTTGAAAGAGTATCGCTAAAAAGTACGGAATCCGTACCATAAACTAGTACCAAAATAATTCACCAAATTCAAATGTCACCCGCTAGACTCCCTCAATTCGATCTAATTATCAAAATAAAATACAATACATATAACTAAATTATGAACTTATACAATTAATATTTTCAAAAATTCAATAATTTTAATATACTATATTCAGTTTGTAATCAAAAGATACATTTTAATTGTATTAACAATATTATAATATAATTGTTCACTTCCCCCTTTTTAAATTTCTGTATATCTTATATATATATAAAATCTGTAGTAATAAAGGTGTGTGTGTGTGTGTATATATATATATATATATATATATATATATATATATATATATATATATATATATATATAAAACTTATAGTATCATGAATAATAATTATTAACATAATCATCGCCATAACACTTAATGTTAAACAACTGGATTCATTTGTAAATCAATTGTAAATTAAAATTTCTTTAATAAATTCAATTAATCAAACGGCAAAATAAAATTTTAAAATAGATTGCAAACACAATAAGAAAATAGATTGTAATTAAAGTAGAAAAATAATTATTTGTATTCAAAAATAATCCAACAATTACCTTTGATTTTAAAGATTTTACTCTCAACCCCTTTTTAATTCCAGCCAAATTCTCCCATTCTCCTGGCCGTTCTTCTTCCGCCTCTTTCTTTTGTTTTCGCTTTATTCCCATAACTCATCAGGCGTGATAAGGTAAAGCTAGGTTTTACTTATTTATTATTAATTAATATGTTTTATTAATTCTTTTAACTTTATTAGGATTTAAAATTACACAAATAGAATTTAGCCCCAATTAATTTTAATGGCCTAAATAAATTAACTACAGTTTGACCCAAATATAAGAAAAGTCCAATCAAATATTCTAAAGCTTACTTAAATATTTTATTTTATTTTATTTTATTTTATTGGGTATTACATGTCTAATCTGGTATACCACGATCGGGCTTCTCAAGTCAGACTTTTCTAGAACAACTACATTCTGAGCTTCTAGTCCTTTGCACAAGATCCGAGTTCTCCAACGAATACTTTTAAATGTGTGTACGGATCTCCTAACCCGTCATACTTTTCAAAGTAAGGAGTCTTGAACTTCTCTGGATAATTCACACTAGGGTATATACAAATGTCAGCATAGGAAAAACTCATATGTGCTCCAATTCCTTTGATAGAACGGATGGTCTCTTCTATTTGAAGGACTTTCTTCCTTATATCATCGGGGTCTGGATCTTCTCTGAGATGGGTGTTTTTAGGATTTTTGTTGGTTGTATCCAACTCAGGTGTGGGAACTTCTTTGTTTGTTCCCTGAGTTCCTCCTTGTGTAGAGGATTCTACGTGTATGGGTATCCGTGGACCCTGAGTAAACTGATGTAATTTTTTAATCAGAACAGCCAACTTTGTAATTTATTTACTTAATCCGTCAAATTCTTCACGAGAGAGGGGATTAGGATTAGTCTGGTCAGATGAAGACATAATTGGTTGTAGGCCCGTGGCCATTTTGGATTTTAAACGGGTAATAGGTCCAATTGCTTCCCTGTAAAAACTGACGTTGTTTAGTTTTAGGGAATGTATAAATGTTTACATGCTATGTGATATATCTATTTTAGGAGTATTATCCTGCAAAACAGATGTTAGTTGTTTATGTGACAAGATAGCATGTTAAACTTTTAAATATGCATATACACATATTTCCTTATATTTCCCATTACATGGAGATTAATATGGAATGAAATCACAAGTAATTGAGTTACGAGTAATTTAAAATGGGAAAGCATGAAGAAACTTCCCTTCGCGTTTGGTTTATTAGAGGCTAACCTATCTTAGGCTACTCTCGCCGCTTTTTGGCATGAAGGTTCCAAAATTATCGCAATTTACTCGACTGGAAGTTAATCTTGTCTTTCAACTGGAGTGAATTTGGGTGGTGCCTTTCCCGAGCCTCATTGGGATTAGTCTCCCTGCGAGTCTAGTAATCAAACACCGACATGATAGCCTCCTGGTGGAGGAACCACACAACATACATTCATATACAACGTCTCTCACCGTTTAATAAAATATGATGACATGTGAGAAGCACTAATATCACAAAAAGATATAGTGTAAAGCTTTAAGTACAGTAAGTAAATGCATTCATACACATCCATCAAATGTAAATGCAACATCAACACACCAGCATATAACAGTTTTGAAAAGCTTGTAATAACGTCTTAAGTCCTCTTACTGGAGTCCCCAGCAGAGTCGCCACCTGTCGACGTCGGGATTTTTATTTGTTCCTTTTTTGTTCTTACCTTTTGTTGTTCTCATGTTAGGTGAGATTTTTTTGAAAAAACAAGTTGTGGAAAGGTCCGACATGTATATGTCGACGATTGGACTATAAGAATCGCCAATTAATTTTTTAAATGGTTGTATCAACACAACCCAGAAAAGATTTGCACATTGACCCAGTGATGTGTCAATGCTTAACGGGTATGTGAAACTGAGATTCGTTAGGGTCCGGGGACTTGGTTATGCGGAGGAAAGGTATTAGGCACCCCCCGACATCCATGTTGCCACGGTGACCACTACTTTTTCAATTAAATTGTTATATGAATGTGTGTGTATGGGTCAATATGCAATTATTTAGAAGTACTGTTATGTCTCTTTTGCACCTATATACAAAGGGTTTGAATTTTGTATAAAAGTTCAGCTTTAACAAGATATAACAATGACGTTTTATAAAAGAGGTTTTTCGAACCCTTATGGTCAATAGTAATTAAGGTTTTTGATATTTCTATTTTATTGTGTGTTCGGCTTGGTTGCTTTTATTTTCGAGACACGAAGCATCTTCGGGAAAATAAGATATATAGTAGTGCCAAACTCCTTGTGGGCATGAAAACCATCTAAGGAAATTCAAACACTGTGCATAATTTACAAGCCATGTACAGCTAAAAATGTCCATCACGGGAACCGAATCTAAATTTAGGAGACTGAATCTGTGATCACATGATTCCTAGGCTCACATGATGTAGCAATTTGTATGAAAGTTGTAAACAATTTATATATATAAGCTGTAAATATATATATATATATATATATATATATATATATATATATATATATATATATATATACAAACTTGATCAACCACCACGAAACACCTCCATGGGAGATCGGAAATGTAAATAAATAAAATCGGTAAATATATATATATATATAGATATGGTCAACCAGTACGAAGCACCTTCATGGGTGATCGAAAATGTAAAGAAAGCAGTAAAGATAATCAACCGCCTCGAAGTAAACTCTAGGTGGGATGAAGTGTAAATAAAGCTGTAAAAGCGATCAACCGTCACGAACTAAACTCCTAGCGGGACAATATATATATATATATATATATATATATATATATATATATATATATATATATATATTGTAAATGCACAGGATATATATAGATCCCAGCTCAGTTCGTTAATTCGAGGATATATATATATAAACGGTAAACGCACCGGATGTGAAATCCAGGCTCAATCAAACAGAGTTTGATGGTAACAACATATATATAAGTATTTATATATATATATAAAGCAATAAACGCTCCGGATGTAAATCCAGACTCATCGAATAGAGTTCAAAAATAGTTTATATATATATATATATATATATATATATATATATATATATATATATGTAAGCCACGGACCGAAGTCCGGGTATACACACGCAAACCCAATTCTCAACGTGAAGAACAATGTGTGCACAGTAGTGGAGAAAGGCATTAGAACGTGTAAGAAGGCTTACAGTGGACTGCCAAAGAAGACTTCAATAGCTTTAAATGGATGAACACTCGGTTCCCTCCGGTAAAAATATAGCAATATATAAGCTCACAAGTATTTAAAATGAGAAAGCACTCAGTTTATAGTGTGTACAGAGCAAATTGGACAGGGCTTCCTTGCCATTTTCTATGCAAAATGGCTGTCCCAAGCCCTCTATATATTGAAGGGGGAGCCGCAAGTGTACCTGTGGCAGCTGCAGATGCACCTGCGGCTGCCCGGGCTGCGCCGAGATCAGCGGGTCCCGCCTTCTCGAAGTACGTGCACGCGTGCAACATAATGTCCACTCGAACTTTCAGAACTTCAATTCGGACATCCGAACGAGGTTCATAAGACCTTTTTCGGCATGCTGTTATTGAGAGCTACATAATGACATGGGATTAGAGGTTGTACGAAGTTAGGAAGATGGAACCATGCCCTTGGTCTTCAGGCTTCAAATTCTATCCGGTGGGTTGTCTTGTGTAGTAGTCACTCGAGATTAGAGCTCTTTGGTTCTTATAGGACATGTCCATGTAGATTGTATATTGTTCTTGTTAAGACGGCGTAATGGCAAAATGACAATTTCGCCCCTCACCGGGGTTATCTCCGGTTTGAGCTGATTTAGCGGTCGTTACTCAGGGATATCTCTGAGATTGGACTGCTGCAAGTATTGATCGCCCTCAGGGTTGTCTTTGAGGTGTGCCTGACCTCCCGGGATTATCTCTGGGCTTGGGGAATGAGTGCCTCGAGGCTATCGCCGAGTGTTGAAGCTGATCGCATAGGTTTAAAACAAGCGTTTTCGGGGTTATCTCCAGAACTGGAACTGCATGCCTCGGGATTGTCTCCGAGGTTAAAACTTAGTATCCCGGGGTTATCTCCGGGACTTTGAATGACTATCTCGGGGTTGTCTCCTAGATGGTAAAGACTGAGTATCCCGGGGTTATCTCCGGGACTGTGTTGAGTTGTCCTTCAGGGTTATCTCTGAAAAACATTTCTGCCCTCCTACAAGGTTAGTAATAGGAATGTAAAATTTTTAAGTTTCTACAACGGTGAGACGCGATGTATCTGAATGTATATTGTGTGGTCCCTCCACCAAGAGGCTATCCTATCGGTGTTTGATTACTGGACTTGTAGGGAGACTAATTTCAAGGAGGCTTAGGAAAGGCACCACCCAGATTCGCCCCAGTTGAAAGACCGGATTAACTTCTCGTCAAGTAAATTGCGATGATCTAGGAACCTTTATGCCAAAAAGCCGCGAGAGTAGCCGAAGATAGGTCAGCCTCTGATAAACCAAACGCGGAGGGAAGTCTCTTCATAGTTTCCCATTTTAATTACTTGTAATTTCAATTACTTGTAATTTCATTTTTATATCAATCTCAATGTAATGGAAAATATGAAGGAATAGGTGTACATGCATTCCCTTTTATATCAAAACCTGACATGTTATCTTGTCATACAAACAACGAACATCCATTTTACAGGATAATACTCCTAAAAATGGTCACATCACATAGCATTAACATTTCCACATTCCCTAAGACTAAACTACATAAGTCTTTTTGTAGGGAAACAATTGGTCATGTTACCCATTCAAATTCCAAAAAGGCAATAAGCCTATAGCCAAGCATGGCTACATCTGGCCAGTCTAATCATACTCTTGTCTCTCGCGAGGAGTTCGAAGGATTAAGTAATCAGATTATAGAGTTGGCTGTTCTGCTCAAAGAAATACATAAGTCCACTCAGGGTCCATAAATACCCATACATACAGAATCCTCTGCACATGGAGGAACCCAGGGATCGGACAAAGAAATTCTAGTACTTGAATCTCAGTTGGACAAAACCAACAAAACCCCTGAAATCACCCATCTCAAAGAAGATCCAGACACCGGTGATATTAGGAAGAAAGTCCTACAAATGGAAGAGACCATTCAGCCTATCAAAGGGATTGGAGCACAGGGGAGTGTTTCATATTCAGACCTTTACATCTTCCCTGGGGTTCATTATCTAGAAAAATTTACGACTCCCGATTTTGAAAAGTATGATGGATTGGGAGATCTTTACACACATTTGAAAGCATTCATTCGAGAGCTCAGATCTTATGCCGAGGATGAAAAGCTCAGAATGCAGCTGTTTCAGAAAATTCTTACTGGAGAAGCCAGAGCATGGTACACCAGATTAGACAACTCCAAGATTCATAGCTGAGAGGAGTTAGCTCATGCTTTCCTCAGTCAGTACAGTTTCCAATCTCAGATGGCTCCGAACTGGTACCAAATTACCAAGGTCAAGAAACAAGCAAATGAGTCTTTCAGAGAGTATGCCCAAAAATGGAGGCGTTTGGCTGCTCAAGTTATTCCCTCTATGACTGAGTCTGAAATGGCGATGACCTTCATAGACATTCAAGAAGCTCACTTCTATGAGAGATTCTTTGCGGGCATAGTCAAGCCATTCTCTGAAATGATCAAATATGGAGAAATGGTTGAGATGTGATTGAAGTCAGGAAAGATTCAAGACCTTGCCGCTCTAAAAGTTGTAGCTGAACACATCTAGTCTGGAAGTTATGGAAACAACCCTCGGAGGGTCCATAAGAAGAAAGAAGAAGATGTTTCCTTAATACTACAAGGACAAAAAGGTAATCAGAACATGCCTATTAAGGGGAGAAACTCTTCCCCTTTCCAAGCACAGTCTTAAAACCCTCCATTGCCAAAAAGTGGAGAAGTCAGACGTACTCGAGTGTTCACACCCTTAGGGGACTCAATTGGGAACATTCTCAATCTTCTGACAACTCAGAAGAAAATTATCCATCTTCTTCCACCAGCCAACCCGAGTGGGAAGGGTTTCAATGCTAACAGGAAGTGTGCTTATCATGATGGAGCTCCAGGCCATGACACTCAGGATTGCTGGGCCTTTAAGCATAAGATCCAAGATTTAATTGATAATGGTGAGATCGTGGTGACTAAACCCGACCAACCCCATGTGCAAGACAACCCTCTTCCTCAACATAAAGAAGAGGCGGTTAACATGATTAATTGGAGTAGTGGACAAACTTCCCATTACGGCGGTGGATCCTCCCGAACCAGTAAGGATAGTGCTGATAAATGGGATTATGCACAGTTCCAGTTTATGATGGAACGGAAAATAAAGGCTATTTGCGAGCAAGTCAACCAATTAGCAAAACGGGTGGTTCATCAGCACCAAGTCACACATCAATTATTCAGCTAAGAGCATGCTATCCTCCTTCCTCTTGTTACAAGTACTCCACCACTGACTCTAGAAGGAGAAACACTAGAGGATAAAATTATAAAGAGAGTAAAAGCCAAAGCCCGTCGGGATTTAGCCAACAAAAGGGAATTTACCTACTTAGGTCAATCGATGGAAGAGATCTTACAGATGCTAATCAATGAGGGAAGAATCACAGCTCTGCTACCTCCTATCAGTCCACACTCAAAACAGTTTAATTTTAATGCAGTATGTCAGTACCACTCCCACCTACACGGTCACAGTACTGAAGAATGTTGGGCACTCCGCCATCTTATTTAGAACTTGATTGACATCGGTGTCCTGCAAATAGCAGACAATGACGTTGTATTACTTGAGAGTGGGGACACATTTCCTACAAAATGGAAGGAAGTCGTAGCGGTTATATCCTTTGAGGGATATTTGGCTACCACACCACTTGCAATACAACCAATTCAGCTCAAAGGTGTTGAAAAACCTTTGAAAGTGGTTGCGCCAAAGCAAATCATATTGTCATTCAGGTCACGGTAACATGTTGTCAGCCTACAGAAAGTACCATAGAATTATGGAGAGGCTGAAGGATCCACATCTCTTATAACTATTGCAGTGTCGAAGGAAAATCTATTGTATCTTCCCCAACGGGTGATGAAGATTGAAGCCTACCATCAAGTTAAAGGGGAAAGTTCCCAAAGAAAAGATTGAATAAATCCTCCGTACTATGGGACACAATGAAGCCAAGGTGATTTTAAGCTTGAAAGAAGCTCCACAATATATTTTCATACTGGACTTGGTTTTCTCTTTAGAAGATCACAGGAAGGTCTTACTAAGAGTTTTAGAAGAAGCCCACTTGCAAAAATCAGTTGATGTTGAAAAGTTCCATCATCTGGTTGATCACATCTTCAACAGAAATGTGATATCCTTCGCTAATGATGACATACCTCCTGAAGGGACGGGTCATTGCAAACTATTAAACATAGAGGTTATGTCCTCTGGATATATGGTGGGAGGAGTTCTGATAGATGGAGGATCATCCTTGAACATCTGCCCTTATGCCACCTTGGAGAAGATAAACATTAATCTCAACAGGATCCGAAGCAGCCATATAAATATCAAACCTTTTGATGGATCTCGACGAAATGCTATCAGAGAGATTGAACTACCTGCGGAGATTAGTCCACACACATTCTGTGTATCCTTTCATGTGCTCAAAATAGCTACAGGATACAATCTACTTTTTAGAAGACTGTGGATTCATATGGCTGGAGTCGTCCCTTCCACCCTTCACCAGCAGCTCAAATACATTATTAACAGTAGTCTGGTTACTGTTAATGCTGAGCTAGAATGTCCTGAATAAGGTGACATCCCACTCATCAATTTTAATACAGAGGTTGAGCCCATCAGCTTCTAGGCCTTGGAGGTGAGCAACACTCACTATCAACCCATTGGGGTGCCACCTCTGATACCCATAATTTATGTCGAGGTAATGTCGGCAAGTCAAGAGATGATATTTTTGGGCTATCAACCTGGACAAGGGTTGGGAAAGGATCATCAAGGCATTAAGCGCCCAATTCAAGTTCCTAGTCAAATAGGGACAACCGGACTAGGCTATTCTTCTAGCTCCACATAGGGACAACCGGACTAGGCTATTCTTCTAGCTCCACTCACAAGAATCCTCATAAACATAATCACGTTCCTTCATCTTCAGCCACACAACGATTGCCTAAACCTATAGAGGCTGAGCCTGTACGGCCTCTATTAAAAGTTCCTGCCCATATGGTGGCTATGTTGTTTCCTAAGCTGATACCGGTTAAAGGAAATGAAATCTTGATGCCAGACCTCGAGGTGGAAGAAAGGGATCGGAGAATTAAACAAGACATTACAAGGTGGTTATCAAACATGTGCGTCATAGTCCATATTGAGGGTATGAATAGAGATATTACAGACGATGATTGTCCAGACATCATGGTCATCATTCAAAAGAAGGAGGACGACAACAACCCCTACATCACTACTATCCACCAGGACTTCACCCTTGATAATTGGAGCATCACTCCTTGCATTTGTCGATATGGGTAAAAAGGGCATAAACTCCCTATACTTACTTTTTTAGTATAGTATTAGCATTTGTTTTTGTCATTACATGCTAACACTTTGTATGATTGAATAGTTTCATATATTAAGTGAAAGCATTTTGTTTCAGGACTCTAAAATTAGATGTGCCTATACTTGTTGATGAGGTGCCTTTTCTTCACAAGGATTGTAACTTTGATGTAAAGTTGGACTCGGACTTGATGGAGATTGAACAAGAGGACTATGAGATACCTCAAGAGATCAAAGAATGGACCCAAGACAAATCTTGATCATTCCACCTCTTTTAACCTCAGAACCTCTGAAAACCCCAAACTAATCTAGATTGGTATGGACCTCACTCCAAACCAAAGGAATGACATGGTTACTCTATTGACCCAATTCCAGGATGTGTTTGCATGGTCTCATGAAGACATGGTCGGTTTGTCCACTAACATTGTCATTCATCGCCTTCCTATCAAAGAGGGATTCAAGCTAGTCAGGCAGAAGCTTAGGCGATTCAATCCTGAGTGGAGTTTAAAAGTTAAAGAAGAAATTGTGAAACAATTTTAAGCCGACAACATCATGGTGTCAACATACCCTGAGTGGCTATCCAACATAGTCCCCATGCCTAAACTCGGTGGAAAGGTGGGAGTTTGTGTGGATTACAAGGATCTGAATAAAGCTTGCCTCAAAGATAGCTTTCTCGTGCTATTCATCCACATACTCATTGACAATACAACTCAATATGACATGTACTCCTTTGCTGACTATTATACGGGGTACCATCAAATCATTGTTGCTGAAGAAGATCGTGAGAAAACTACATTCATCACTCATTGGGAACCTTTTTCTACAGACGGTTGTCATTTAGCCCCATCAATGTCGGAGCTACCTATCAGCGAGCCATGATGGCTCTTTTCCACGATCTAATGCACAAAGAAATAGAGATCTATATGGATGACATCATTGTTAAATCCCAAAGGGAGGAAGACCACCTAGATCATCTCCAAAAGCTCTTCAACAGGTTACGTAAATACAACTTGAAGCTGAACCCAGCCAAGTGCACCTTTGGTGTTAAATCTGGCAAGTTACTAGGATTCCTAGTCAGCTACAAAGGGATTGAGTTGGATCCCACAAAAATCCAAGCCATTACGGAAATGCCCATACCTCAGACAGAAAAGGAAATACGGGGATTTTTTGGAAGAATCAACTTCATCAGCCGATTAATCTCCCAACTCACAGCAACCTGTGAGCCTATCTTCAAGTTGCTAAGGAATAACTCCTCCATGAAATGGAATGATGAGTGTCAGAAAGCCTTCCTTTAAATCAAAAAGCAACTAGTCAAAGCTCTTGTTTTGGTACATCCCAGGGATGGTGTTCCCATGTTCATGTACATGTCCATCAATGACAATGCCATGAGTTGCATGCTGGGACAGAAAGATGATAGAGGCCAAGAGCGAGCTATCTATTAGCTCATCGAAAGATTCATCAGTAGTGAACACAAGTACACTCTGATTGTGAAAACTTATTGTGCTTTAGCATGGGCTACCATGAGGTTACAACATTACCTTCATGGTCACATGACTAATCTCATATCCCGCATGGATCCTCTGAAGTACGTATTCAGAAAACCCATGTTGGACTGTCGACTGTCCAAATGGCAGTTGATCCTACAACAATTTGACATCATCTACGTGATACAAAAGTCTATTAAAGGTCAGGGAATTGTGGATCAACTGCCCGCCGCACCTTTAGGGATTTCAAACCCTTGGAAATATACTTTCCCGATGAAGGGGTAATGACAATTCAACAACACCATCAGGATGATACACACCAATCATGAAAGATTTATTTTGATGGAGCCGTAAACATGGAAGGTTATGGGGCTGGAGTAGTTCTAGTATCCATTACGGGGGAGCAGTATCCCGTCGCCGTCAAATTGTAGTTTGTCAGCACCAACAACACAGCTGAGTATGAAGGCTATATCATGGGGTTGAAACTTGCCCAGTCAATGGGCATTAGATGGTTAACTGTCTTTGGAGATTCCGAATTGGTAATCAAACAAACCACTGAGATTTATCACATCAAAGAGCTACATTTGCTGCCTTACCAATGACAGGTTATACAGATGGCTTCGGAGTTTGAAGAAATATCCTTCCTCCACGTTCCTCAGAATATGAATGACTTTGATGATGCGTTAGCAACTTTGGCCTCCTTGATCAATATACCTGACAAGGAAGATATGTCAAACATCACATTTGCCCTGCAAAAGGCTTCAGCCTATGGGAACTACATTGGAGAAATATCGGATGAGCTACCTCCCATCCAACACCCTTGGTATCAGCATATAAAGGAGTACCTATGAGATGGATCTACACCCGCTGAGGAGAGTTAGGCTGAAAAGAAGCAGATCCATCGAATGGCTATGAAATTTTAACTGAGCGGAGACGCACTCTACAAGAGAGATGCAGGATTTGGTCTTCTCAGATGTCTGGACAAAGACCAAGCTCGGAGGCTCATGGATGAAATCCATTGTGGAGTATTTGGCCCATACATGAGCGGCCCTCTACTTCTCATGAAGATCCTAAGAATAGGACATTACTGGCTCTCTCTCAAGGCTGAGTGTGATGATCACATCAATAGATGCTACCAATGCCAAATTTATGAGAATGCTATCCATGCCCCTCCAAGGGAACTCCACAATATGAGTTCACCCTGGCCCTTCTCAATGTGGGGAATGGACGTGATCGTGCCCATTGAGCCTAAAGCCAGTAATGGGCATTGGTTTATCTTCAACATGATCGATTAGTTCACCAAGTGGGTAGAAGCAACCTCCTTCCCCGAGTTACCAAAGAAGTTTTCATTGGTTTCATCAGAAACAATGTCATTTATCGATATGGACAACCAAAGGTGATTTTGTCAAACAATGCTAAGAACCACAACAACCAAATAATGGAGGAGTTATGTAGTAAATTCTACACCAAACATCTCAACTCCGTCATATACCGTCTAAAGATGAATGGTGTTGTTGAAGCAGCTAATAAGAATATCAAAAAGATCATGCAAAAGATGTTTGCCAATCACAAAGGATGGCCTGACTTGTTACCTCTGACTCAATTAGTGTACAGAACGTCAATGCGCACTTCCACTGGGGCAACCCCCTACTCATTAACCTACAGGATGGAAGCAGTGCTCCCCATAGAAGTGGAAATGAAATCCCTCAGAGTGTTGACAGACGCTCAGCAGGATAAAGATCAATGGTTACAAGATAGGTATCACCAATTGTTTCTAATAGACGAAAGGTGAACCGCTGCTATCTTCCATGGTCAGTTATACCAACAGAGGACCGCCAAATCCTACAACAGAAAAATCCGACTATGGCAATTTGAAGAGCAGGACTTGGTCTTGATGAAAATTCTTGACAACCAAGATCAATCCAAAGGAAAATTATCCCCAAACTGGGAAGGCCCGTTTGTTGTCAAAGAGGTATTAACATGAGGAGCTCTTGGATTATATGAGATAGATGGTAATGAATTTTCGCAACTCATTAACTCGGACACCATGAAACGGAACTATGTCTGAGGTTGCCAGTAAGCTAACATCCTAGTTTTGGATCTCCAGATCTCCATTCAACTCAGGTTTTCTAAACCTCACTACATACATCTTTTCATCACATATCTTTTCCCCGTCAAGGACAAACACATTTCTCAACCAGCAGCCTGGTTTCGAATCATAAGATCCTTCACTCAACTCAGGTCTTTCAAAACCTTTTACACCTTCAGTTTGTCCCACTCGGGATAAACATTTCATACCTTCAGTTTTGTCCCACCAGGGATAATAACTTTTCAAACCATCAGTTTGTCTTATTCATGGGATCAAACTTTTCATTTTTAGTCTGTCCTGTATAAGGGGTAAACTATACAGACCTGATCTCCCCAATACACGGGAGTACGTAGGCATCCATTTTTATGGTCCGGTCTCACCACAGAAAAAATAAAAAACAAAAAAACAAACACATCTCTACACCCCTTCTCACATACAACTTTGAACCTTTCACACCAGGTTCGAACTACGCAGACCTGATCTCCTTCTCAATGGGAGTACGTAGGAAGCCACTCATTGTTCGGTTTTACCCCCTACCAGAACACAAAAACTTATCAACGGTATTGGGATCATCCTTCGATCCACCACACAACATCTGCTTCAGACCAAAGGAATGGAACCACCTGACCTCCCCAGACAAATGGGAGAGTCGGCGACCATCTAAGTTGCGGTTGAGTCCTCAAAGAGAAACACCAATCCATAAGAGATGGAACTACCAGGGCTCCTCCATATAAAGGAGTATCGGCGACCATCTATGGTCTGGTCAACCTCAGAGAGGAAAGCCACACTCCTCTCTATAACCACATACATAAACAAGTCCCAAGACACCAAAATAGTAGGGAATACACAAATCAACGATGCATTCTAAAAGATCCTGAGACATCTAATGTCCATCCATTAAGAGGGAGTTCATAATATATCAATATCACAAGCCCTAAAGAAATAGGTAAATATCAAGCAAGTAACAAGGCATAACTAAAAGGGAAGTGAATCAAAATATATTTCCCTGCCATATATAATATTGTTTGATATATACAATGTGTATTGTACCTGACAACAATGGCTAAGGTAGTCTGTGCAGGGATATTCAAGCCCATCTACAAGTCGGTGTATATGCGCTCTATCAAATCCAACATCGCATCCCTCTCAGAAGAAGTGGGTAACGTTGTAAGCTCCTGCCCAAGGGTATCTATACGAGCCAACAGATCCACAACCAACTGCATGGTGACAATATGCTCATCAATATACGTGCGCATCTCTACAATGATATCAGTAGTATGAGACCTCACTATAGTGTTATCTATAACAGCAACATCTCGGGCAGATATAGCGCCATCCCGCTCAATAATCAATGAATCTCTAGATGATCTAGCCTCATCCCACTTAGCAATAGCAGTGTCTCTATGAGTTAGGCCATCATCTCTCTCCAATAGAGCGACATCTCTCCCAATAAGAGTTGTCATCATTAAGTCCCTAGCCTGATCTCTCTCAAATGTCATCAGATGCAAGCTCTGCTCTAAATACTCTACCGAATGCGGGGTTACAGTAGCAGTCATACTGGGAGAATCCATAAGAGTTGCTGTCAAATTAGCAAACAACTCCTCCTCGGTGGGAAAATTAGTGTCCTCCATGGGCTCTCCACCATCTGAATCAATCCCCGGCTCTGTGGATACAACCACAGCCAATGTAATCTCTACCTCTATCCATGCAGAATACTCTGTAGAATGGCCCAGATGGCTAACAGAAAACTCATACCTCTCATGCTGAGTCCAACAGGCATACACAATGGATCCATCCTTCGCTGACAAATGCAGAGAAGCCAAACGCTGACCTAATAACCACTCAAAAGGATGGACATCCTAAAACTGGTCGAACTGTGACATCAGAGCCAGTGGGTGATACGTGATCATGCCCCTCAAACCAGCCAGAGGGAGATAATCCATGCCAGGTGCATGATTAATGAAGATGTAGGGAGAACTTAGCCATGTACACGACAAAATGTCAAATGGATCCTTGATCCCTGCCAAGAACATCGACCAGGATGCAGCGTCTGTAAACTCTGCTGGCTAAAAGGAGTAGGAGATGGCTATCTCATGGGAAAAGTAGTACCCATACCGTCGGAAGGTGCCAATCGGTCTCAGGTGTGACATGAACCACACATTCAACATAACTGAGCTGCCTATAAATACCCCTACAGAATGGGTGTGGCAATATATGGTTAACCTCAGTGTCTCTGCCACAATCATCGGTACAATGGTATGACCCTCCCTGAGAGCTCTCACTGCCATAACGACACTAATATCTAGATGATCTATATACAGCGGCATGTACAAGTAAGCCACTATGCACATCATGAGTACGTCTACTCTGACAACACACCACTGATCCTCCGCCGTGGTGAAATCCCCGGAGTGATGTGCATAGTTGTCCAAAGAGCCAAATCTATTCATCAGGAAACATTGGGATACCACATTCCTGGATGTAATCTCATCATGTACTACTCTACACCTCAACCCGGTGAGGGTCATGAATTGTCAGTTCATATCGTCGATAGCCATCCGAGAGCAAGGCTTGTCCAGTGGCAAAGTCGTCAACCGCTCATACTCCTCTAAGGTAGGAGTTAACTCCTGGGTCTCGAATCAGAATACCTGCCTGTATGGTACTCAATGCTCCAGCATACCATCTACAAAACCCATAGGAACCTGGAACATCAGGAGGGTCATAGAGTACCGCAATAGCTGATCTATGGTCACCCGATCTGAAGGTGACAAAATATCATACTGTGACCTCAGAAGGGAGACTACCAATACTGGAGGGGTGTGATCAATGCGGCTAAATGTCGAGGAAAACATTTGTGTGGGTCGTATCATAAGACCATCCAGGGGTCAATGCTGAACATCTCTGGACATACATATGCATAACATGATATATGCATGATAAATAATAGATGAAAATATGATGTAGGGAATGGAAAATAGTATATACATTCCTAAGTACATCATCATCTAATACATTATCTCTATGTATAGCTAGAAAATATAGGGAAATGGGACACAGCCGCCTAATGACTAATAGAGGCCTATCAAAAGATATAACAAGAATGGAGCACAGCCACCCAGCATCTAACAGAGGCCTATACATTATAAGAACTCAATGGTGTTGATGTCTACATCATCTATCCTATCCATCTAATGTAACTCCTCCTAAGTCACTGGATCTCCGCCAAGAGGGATGTCAGGACTATTTAATAGGGGATCTACGCCGACAAAACCATATGGATCACCTAAAGGGCCAGCCCCTGAGCTGGAAGGATCAAAAGTATCTACCTCTGAAAGATCTCTTCCCGAGTGTCGGATGAAAAAATGTACCATGCCCAACTACCGGGTCAAGTTGTCAATCTGCGTCAAATGAATCAGATCTTGGACGCAAGCCATCCAATCTGTCATCATCACGGATCCAGGAGATTCCTGTGACTGGAACTGGCAGTATAGCCTAGTCCGGCTGTCCCTATTTGATTGAGGACGTGAATTGGAAGCTTAATGCCCTGATGATCTTTGCCCAACCCTTGTCTAGGTTGATAACCTAATGACATCATTTCTTGAGTGGCCGACTTTGCTTCGGCAGAAATCTGGGGTATGAGAGGTGGCGCCCCAACAGGATGGTAGTGCGTGTTGCTCACCTCCAGGGCATGAAAACTGACCGGCTCAACTTTTAAATTGAAGCTGATGAGTGGTATGTCACCTTATTCAGGACATTCTGGCTCAGCATCGACAATGACTAGGCTATTGTTAATAATGTATTTAAGTTGTTGGTGAAGGGTGGAGGGGATGGCTCCGACCATATGAATCCACGGTCTTCCCAAGATCAGGTTGTATCCTGTATCTATTTTGAGCCCGTGAAAAGATATGCAGAATGTATGTGGACCAATCTCCACTGGTAGTTCAATCTCTCCGACAGTGTTTCGTCGGGATCCGTCGAAAGCTTTAATGATTGTATGGCTTTTTCGGATTATGTTGAGATTGATATTCATCTTCACCAAAGTGGCATAAGGACAGATATTCAAAGATGACCCTCCATCTATAAAAACTCCTCCCACCATGTATCTAGAAGACAAAACTGCTATGTGCAACGACTTGAAATGACCGGTCCCTTCGGGAGGTATATCGTCATTAGTGAAAGATATCACATTGTTGTTGAAAATGTGATCCACCAGATGTTAGAATTTCTCAATATCTATTGACTTAGGCAGTTGGGCTTCTTCCAAAACCCTGAACAATACCTTCCTATGATCTTCGGAAGAGAAAACCAAGTCTAGTATAGAAATTTGATGTGGAGATTCTTATAAGCTTAAAACCACTTTGGCTTCATTATGGCTCATAATACGGAGAAATTCTTCCACTTTTTCCATGGGAATCTACCCCTTTGTCTTGATGGTAGGCTTCATCACCCATTGGGGGAGATATACAGTGGATTATACTTCAACACTGCAGCAGTTATGTGAGATGTGGATCCTTCAGCCCCTCTATAATTTTATGGAACTTTCTATAGGCTTACAACATGATATTGTGGTCTGAATGGCAAGATAATTGGCTCTAGCGCAACCACTTTCAAAGGATTGCCAACACCTTTGAGTTGAATTGGTTAGATTGTATGCGAGGGGGTAGCTGAGTCTGTCTCATAAGATATAACCGCTATGACTTCCTTCCATTTTGTAGGAAATGCGTCCCCACTCTCTAGTAAAATAGTGTCATTGTGATGCCCCCAAATCTGGGTATCTTCCAACCCGACAGGTGGTGATACACGATACTCACAACTGCACATTTATATTATTGGAACACCATAAAACTGAGTGAATCAACAACATTTTTATTACATTGATAATAATAAATCCTGTTCCCAGGTTCTGAAACCGTTATATTCTTTGTTCGTCATAATATAATATATACACTTACTAGTCTATTACAAGATAAACTAATCATTCATCTTCGCCTTGCCTTTATCTCTACCGGAACCCTCGATTCGCTCGACTTTAGCTGTAATCATATGATTCAAGCAAGAAGTGAGCATAACTAGCTCAGAAAGTCTAGCAATATATTATATAAATACCACTTCGAGAATCATATGATTATTCTTAAATAATTGAACAATAGTTACGAAGTACTATGGAACATTGTATAGCACTTCTCATCTCCTAAACAATTTCGAAGTGCATATAGTGACTTAGAAATTCTGAGTAGGTCCATAGACCATGAACATTGTCTTTAGCTTTTATTCATGAAAAGGACAACCCGGTACTAAGACCGTAAGTCCGAAATTTCTTACGAGCACTTCTAGGTGATCAGCCTATAGTACTCTTTGTTGATCAACACTCATCTGTTAAATATATTTACGTTTAAGTTTTGGTAACCTCGCGTGCCCATCGAATAATCGATGTGAAATACATTTGTTTATTCATACTCAGGCTTACCTTGAATCCGTACCAAACAATTGGCATAGGATAGCCGAGTTAAAACTAGCATCGACCCTTTCGTAAAACAATTCATGCATCTCATACATGAATCACTAAAAATATTGCTAACACGAAGGTTAGACAAGCGTTAAGAAAACTTGCCTTTAGCGTCTGCTACAATAAAATTACTTTTCCTTTGAGTCTTTACGGTCTCTACAACACATAACCACATAACATACCACATTAGGTCATGAATGAACATACATGGTTCCTAATGAATCTTACCCTTCTTCTCAATCTAATCATGTATCAGATTTGTTATTATTGGTTTCGGCTTTCGTATTACCTTGTTCTTACAGTCACGTTTGCATAATCATTAACACCTTTTAGTTGTAATTCTCAACATTATAATCATCATTGAAGATGCTACTTTAAGTTAATTAATTCATTATCAATCAACTATCCTTCATTTCATATACTTAATCGTACTTATTTCATTAACAACACTCGTTTCAAGTATGTATATGCCCTTACGGTTTATTATCATTCATCGTTTCAGTATTAATAATTTACGTTCAATTAATCTTTCTTTCAACCTTTAGTCATTAACTTAAGGTTTTCAACATCATAATTGATGTTGCATTAAGTTAATTAAGGAAATTTAATTGAACCTAATCACTTGCCTTCTTTCTTTACTAATAAGCCTTCATTACTATCATCTTTCTAGTGTTGGCACTGCGGCGCCATCTTCCCTTCTTGAACTCGCACTGTGGCGCGGGTTTGCAGTGCACAAGCCCCGGCCTCGGCGCTACGGTGGCACTCTTTCTTCTCTGGGTCGCGCTGCTGCGCGGACCCTGAGCCTCAGAAAAATTTGACAGACTTTTTCTTATGTGAGATTCCCGGGCTCACAACTTCTTCATTTTAACTCCAAATTGGCTCGTTCAAAAGCCATTAGCTCATAAATTACATATTCTACGTGTTCATGTAATAATTTTCCATTTTTGAATCCGTTAACTCAAAATTCACCTATTAGTTCATTTTAACGAAAATGATAAACGTTCGTAAACGTTCAACGCTCGTTTTTTCGTTCTAAGTCATAATTATGTCATTTTTGAGTCCATAACTCTAGAATGTCAAATGAGACTATACTCCATTGAAAACCAATATTTTTGAGCTCAATATCAAAATTCGACTTTCATTCCGAGAATTTCATAATTTCGACGATTAATGTCTAATCTCGTGGATTTTGCCATAACTTCGTTACTTGAGATTTTTAAACCGTTTCAAATGGATTCAATCCATCTCACTAACATCTTAACATACATGTATCATTAACTTATATTCATAATAAGTTATTACTTGTTCTTAATGAGTTTATAACTTATAAAAGTATAAACTACTTATGATTTCATGATCATGATTTATCATGGTCTTAATCTTTTAACCACCATCCTTGCTTCTTCTTATCATACAACTTCATTATTATAAATATTTGACAAGTTCTTACAAGTTCTTCCTTGGTTCATGACTTATATATGAACAACTTGCTTATTCAAGCTTATTAAGACTTAAGTCCTTTGATTAATCATTCCTACTTCTTCTTAGCATATATATTCTACCACTACTCATTTCTATAACAATTGAAGAGAAAGAGAATCATGATTTAGGTTCTTACCCTTGAAGATCACTTGATTAAGCTTTGTTCTTCTTCGTGCTTCTTGAATTATAAAGTCTAACTTTCTAGCTTTTCTAGCTTTTTCTCTTTAACCAATAAGCACTTATAATGTTGGATGAAATTTAACAACCAACAAATGAGCTAGGACATCTTATATTTATAGGAAATCCTGAATGAGGGCTTAATGGTCAATAAGCCATCCACCTCCTTAATTAACCTCCTTACTATTCATTACTTAACCACTAAGTAATAAGCACTTTACTTAGCCATTAAGTTTACTTGGTCATCACATTTACTTAGCCATTACTTAACTTACTCATCAAATAACTTATCCTTTACTTAGCCACCAAGTATAAGCACTTTACTTGGACATTACTTAACTTATCCTTTGCTTAGCTACCAAGTACTTTACTTGGCCACCGCTTTCACCCATGTTTTATCTTTACCCATTGGATCGATCCACGGATCCGGTTCTTACTTTGGGCTTGCATTTAACAAACACTTGGGCTTGTTCATTAATTCACTTTGAACCTTAACCTTTAATTCCAATTAGACTTAACCATTCCTATACTTGGGCTTGTATAATTTCTAACAAATCCCACAAGTCAAATACATTTGGCTTAAAGCCTTATAACATATAAATTACGTATAAATCTCATATTCTACTCGTATAATTATTCATATACGACATACCATCATTCATACATACTCGTATAATACCTCGTATCATACTAGTATTCATTACCTCGTATAATACCTACATATTATACGATCATCGCTGTAATTCATTATACGTATTTCATTTCCTTCTCAGAAATCACTTTCCCTAACCGTTAGATTTTAAGTCCGCAGGCGAAAAAATGTGTTTGCCATAACTGAAATATTATTACATAATTCATCTTCCCTTAATATTCTACCATTACGTATTTCTCAGAATTTTAAAAATAATTCCCAAGAAGAAATGCGTGAATAGTATTTTTCAGAAAATTTCTCGGAAAGCTTTTATTTTCATCTTGGAAATTCAAACACTTTAATTCCTTCACGTAGTCAAAATACTATGACATTCCGAATGGATTAGGTTATAGAATGTCATACATCTTGCTAACACATAATAATAACATATAATATAATTTTATTTATTATTTAATCAAATAAAATTATTTTACAAATTTACTCCATTTTCTAGGTCGTTACAGTCATCTTCTGCCAGCTGCAGGACACCACTGTCAATTAAGTTCTGAATAAGGTGGTAGAGTGCCCAACATTCTTCTGTACTGTGATCGCGAGAGTGGGAGTGATACTGACATACTCCATTAGAATTCAATCACCCTAAACAAGGGTTAATTGGAGGCAACAGTGTTGTGATTCTTCCTTCATTGATCAGCATCTAAAATATTTCCTCCATTGGTTGGCCAAGGTACGTAAATTCCCTCTTATTGGCAAAATTCTGGCGGGCCTTGGCATCTGCTCTTTTTGTAATTTTATCCTCCAGTGTTCCACGTTCTGGAGATAATGATGGAGTATTCATAACAAAAGAAAGGAGACTAGCATGCTACTGGTTGAATAAATGGTGTGTGACTTGGTGTTGATGGACCACCAGTTCTGTCAATTGTTCAACTTGCTCACAAAGAGTCTTCATTTTTCGTTCCATCGTAAACTGGAACTGTGCAAAATCCCATTTTTCAACACTATCTTTGCTGGTTTAGGAAGGTCCGTCAATGGAATGGGAAGTCTATCCACTACTCTAATTAATCATATTAACCTCCTCTTCTTTGTGTTGAGGAAGAGGGTTATCGTGCACATGGGGTTGTCGGGTTTAGCTACCACGGTCGCACCATTATCAATCAAATCCTGGATCTTGTGTTTCAAGGCCCATCAATTTTCAGTATCATGTCCTGAAGCTCCAGCATGATAAGCACATTTTCGACTAGCATTGAAACCTTTCCCATTCGGGTTGGCTGGTGGAAGAAGATGAGTAATTTTCTTCTTAGTGGTCAGAAGATTGAGAATTTTCTCGAGTGGGTCCCTTAAGGGTGTGAACACTAGAGTGCGTCTAACTTCTCCACCCTTTGGTAACGAATGGTTCGAAGACTGTGCTTGAAAGGGGGAGTAATTTCTCCTCTGGATAGGCATATTCTGACTGCCTTTCTAACCTTGTAGTACCAAGGAAACATCATCCTCTTTCTTTTTATGGACCCTTCGGGGGTTGTTTCCATAATTTTCGGACTGGATGTGCTCAGCAACAGCTTTAAGGGCAGCTAGGTCTTGAATCTTTCCTGACTTCAATCCCATCTCAACCATCTCCCCATGCTTAATCATTTCAGAGGATGGTTTGCCAATAACGGCTAAGACTCTCTCGTAGAAAGGAGCTACTTGTATATCTATGAAGGTCATCACCATCTCAAACTCATTCATAGAGGGAACAACATGAGCAGCAAGGCACCTCTACCTTTGAGCATACTCTCTGAAAGATTCATTGGTTTGTTTCCTGACTTTAGTAATTTGGTATCGACCAGGGGCCATCTGAGACTAGAAACTGTACTGACTGAGGAAGGCATAAGCTAGCTCCTCCCAGCTATGGATCTTGGAGTTGTCTAATCTAGTATACCACAATCGGGCTTCTCCAGTCAGACTTTTTTAGAACAGCTGCATTCTAAGCTTCTCGTCCTCGGCATAAGATTCGAGTTCTCCGATGAATACCTTCAAATGTATGTAAGGATCTCCTAACCCGTCATACTTTTCAAAGTCTGGAGTTTTGAACTTCTCTAGATAATGCACACTAGGGAATATACAAAGGTCAGCATATAAAACTTTCCCATATGCTCTAATCCCTTTGATAGAACGGATGGTCTCTTCCATTTGAAGGACTTTCTTTCTGATATCACCGCTGTCTATATCTTCTTTGAGATGGGTGGTATCATGAATTTTATTAGTTTTATCCAACCGAGAATCAGATACGGGAGCTTCTTTGTACATACCTTGTGTTCCTCCATGTGCAGAGGATTCTGTATGTATGGGTATCCTTGTACACTGAGTAGATTGGTGTTGTTCTTTAAGAAGAACAACCAAATCTGTAATTTATTTACTTAATTCGTCAAATTTTTCACGAGAGACATGATTAGGATTAGTCTGGTCAGATGAAGACATAATTGATTGTAGGCTCGTGGCCTTTTTGGATTTTGAACGGGTAATATGTCCAATTGCTTCCCTACAAAAAACTGACGTAGTTTAGTTTTAGGGAATGTATAAATGTTTACATGCTATGTGATATATCCATTTTAGGAATATTATCCTGTAAAAAGGATGCTAGCTATTTGTAATACAGGATAGCATGTTAATATTTGTAAATATATATGTACATATATTTCTTAATATTTCCAACTACATGGAGATCAATATGGAATGAAATTACAAGTAATTGACTTTACGAGTAATTTAAAATGGGAAAGTATGAAGAAACTTCCCTCCGCGTTTGGTTTATCAGAGGCTGACTTATCTTTGGCTACTCTCGCGGCTTTTTGGCATGAATTTTCCCAAATCATCTCAATTTACTTGACGGGAAGTTAATCTGGTCTTTCAACTGGAGCGAATTTGGGTGGTGCCTTTCCCGAGCCTCATTGGAATTAATCTCCCTACGAGTCCTGTAATCAAACACCGATAGGATAGCCTCCTGGTGGAGGAACCACATAACATACATTCACATTCAACGTGTCTCGCCGTTTATGAAAATGATGACATGTGTGAAGCACTAATATCACAAGCAGATATAGTGTAAAGCATTAAGTACAATAAGTAAATGCATCCGTACACATACATCAAATGTAAATGCAACATCCACACACAAGCATATAACATTTTTGAAAAGCTTATAATAGCGGCTTAAGTCCTCTTACTGGCTGTCCCCAGCAGAGTCGCCACCTGTCGACGTCGGGATTTTTATTTGTCCCTTTTTTGTTCTTGTCTTTTGGTGTTCGCATGTTAGGTGAGATTTGTCTGAAAAAATAAGTTATGAAAAGGTCCGACATGTTTATGTCGACGATTGGACTGTAAGAGTCACTAGTTTGTTTTTTAAATGGCTGCACCAACACAACCGAGGAAAGATTTGCACATTAACCCAGTGATGTGACACTGCTTAATGGGTCTGTGAAATCGAGATTCGTTAGGGTCCGGGGACTTGGTTATGCGGAGGGAATGTGTTAGGCACCCCCCGACATCCGTGTTGCCACGGTGACCGCCAATTTTCAATTAAACTGTAATATGAATATGTGTGTGTGTGGGTGGGTGGGTGGATCAATGTGCAATTATTTGGAAATAGTGATATGCCTCGTTCGCACCTATATACAAAGGGTTTGAATTTTGTATAAAAGTTCAGTTTTAACAAGATATAGCAATGACGTTTTATAAAAGAGGTTTTTTCAAACCCTTATGCTCAATAGTAATTGAGATCTTTGATACTTCCATTTTTTTTATGTGTTCGACTGGATTGATTTTATTTTCGAGATGCGAATCATCTTCGAAAAAATAATATACATAGCAATGTCGAACTCCTTATGAGCATGACAACCGTCTAAGGAAATTCAAATACCATGAATAATTTACAAGCCATATACAGCTAAAAATATCCATCACGGGAACCGAATCTAGATTCATGCGACTGAATTTGTGATCACATGATTTCTAGGCTCACATGATGTAGCAGTTTGTATAAAAGTTGTGAACAGTTATATATATATACAAGCAATATATATATATATATATATATATATATATATATATATATAGGCAATCAACCACCACGAAGCACCTCCATGGGGGATTGAAAATATAACTAAAGCAGTAAAACCCAATCAGCCGCCACGAAGCACCTCCATGGGGGATTGAGAAAATGTAAATAAAGCAATAAAAACCAATCAACCGCCACGAAGTAGATTACAGGCGGGACTAAATGTAAATAAAGCAGTAAAAACCAATCAACCGCCACGAAGTAGATTCCAGGCGGAACTAAATGTAAATAAAGCAGTAAAAGGCCACGAAGTAAACTCCAGGCCAGACTGAAATGTAAATATATATATATATATATATATAGAAATGATCTATAGCATGTATTTGCTATGGATTAAAAATGGACAAATAGCATCTCCACCTTTGATAACAAATAAGAACGGTAGGGATTAAAAAGACAAGCACGCCGTCCGCTAAAAGAACTAGCGGACTGAATTAAAATATCTAGTGGACAATTATACCCGTCAACGTAAACTTAGCAAAAAAAATTAAACCAATCCACTAGTTATACTAGCGGATGGCATGACTTCAGACTTTTCACAAGCATAAACAGGACACAAATGTGACACCCCCAAAATAGATATACATCACCCATTCTGAGTCTCCAAATACATGGTACAGAAACAAATACAACTTCATTATAATAATTGTTGTGCAAAATACGACAACACAAATATTGTGAGTTTAAATATAAATATTGTCTTCTAGACAATATCCACACTCAAATAAGTCCTCATTACAATTATTGAAATACTATTTTACAAAATAGTGAGGACTGCTAACACAACTGACTAGAAACATCACTCCACACCCCGACTAGTTCCCGCTATATTCTCGCCTCCTGAGAAAAATGGAACAAAAAGGAAAAGGGTGAGCTCAACTAGCCCAGTAAAAAATATTATGACTAAGATAATAAACAACAACTTATCATTAGTCTTCAATAGGGAAAAATCTGATAAAATATAATAGACAACAAGTTTTAAATCAACAACTGCAGCAGAAACAACAAACCATTAGAAGAGTCAAGTAGAGAATGAATTCTACTATCTTCTAAGATTTAAAAGTTCATCATCAATATTTTATCCCTGTAACATCAATCAATATACATCTTGAATCAAAAATTCATCTTTGCACTACAGGCCAAAGATATTCATTTGTAACATCAGTCGGTCATGTTCATCTCAACACCTGTTCATCTTTGCACTACGGGCCAAAGATATTCATCATTTAATCATTCATCTTTGCACTACAGGCCAAAGATATTCAGTAATATAATCATTTAGGACTGAGGATGATGAAAAATTATCTTAAAGAAAATGAATCCAATGAGACAGAAGGATAAATATTAGGGATTCGTATTATAGTTTATCCAAGTGCAATAATACTCCATAATAACCAATTGTGAAGGAGAATTCAAAAATAAAGATCAAAACATGGATGCAATCAAAGATAGTAACCATAATAGACATCTTGGACAAAAAGAAAAATTTTTATTTTTCGGTGAATAGTATCGTATACATGAATAGTGTCGTATACGTGAATAGTAATTTCGACACAAAAAGTTCCAAATTTGATAAAAAGTTCATATCAATATTTCAGCATAATGATATTGAAGAAAATAATATCAATTAAGAAGAAAATAATATCCCTTACCTCAAACGAACAGTACTTCTGCTGATCAGAATATCGTATAGGAGGCTGAATGAAACTTGTGCTGAATAGCAACTCTCAAAGTATCAAAATACTAATAAAATACGCTCAATAATATAGAGAGAGAATGAGAGAAAACTTATGAACTCTGGTGTGATTTTCAATTCTAACTTAGCCCTCTATTTATAGGAAAACGTTAGCACGCCAAAGCAGACTTGACCTGCAACCTGATGGTTTTACCTGCTACTATTCTCACCCACCACATTTGAATAAAAATTTCAGCACATTTCTCACCAACCAAAAGTGGGGCCCACCAATTCAAAAATTTTCCACCAAAATGATAAATTTCGAAACTTCAACAATTTCTGAACCAGTCATCTCTTAAAATTCATAACAAATCATGCGTTCATTTTTCACGGTTCAAAATTTGTGGACATATACTCAACTTATATATGTATAACATATCCAAAAATCACAACGATCCAACGGTCGGATTAAAAATTATAACTCACGCAATATAACTCAAAAACACTGGTTTGATTTTTTAATACCTCAATTCCGACAAAAATACTGATAAAACAACTCAACATTAATTCCTTCATTTATAACCACAAAAATATATCCCTCATTTATATCCACAAAAAAATAAATATTTTCTTATCATATAAATCAATAATTAATTATTCACAAATAATATCGCAGAATCACAATTATGACAACCAGGCCGTTCCCAGGAAAGAGGGGGCTTTCCAATAAGGATTTCTCCTTACTGGCACGCAATTAGATGACCAAACCTCTCCTTAGACAGAACTTTCTAGACATTGCCAATAATGTTATCTAATAATATTATTCAAATAATATGAATTATTGATCTGATAATGGGAAATACTGTGCAGTGACAATTATTGAAAAAATAATAATATAAAATATCAATGCAGCAATTATTGAATCAATAAAATAAAAAATTGAACAGTAACTACTGTAACAATTATTGAGTAGTGCCTTCCTTCGTAAGAATCAATAATTCAAAAATATTGTGCAATTCGTGTGCTACTGTGCAACCACGCGTATTACTGTATTTTAACCACCGGGTATTCCAACAGTGTTAACGGTAACAACTACGCCGTTATTTATAAAAACTCAATTTTTGTCGTTATCTTTATCCAATCGTTTTTCGTTATGGGGCCCATAAATAGCTACGACGTCGTACGAATATTCTCCGACAGAAAGAATATTCCACGACCAAACGAATATTCCCTAACAAAATGAATATTTTATAACCACTTGTTTATTTTGCAAAATTTGCACATTTCACCCATAACCAAAGTATTATATCAAATTAACACCTTATTATTCACAATAATATTTAGAGAAAATTTGATTTTATTCGTTAATAAGTTGGGGTCTTACAACAAAAGTATAAAACTAGTATGTAATGCATAAACAGGATACAAAAGTATAAACACTAGTTTGTAATGATTATTTAATTGCAAAATTATTTGATTTTGAAGTTATTGTATGATTATTTAATTACAAAACTATTTAATTTTGGTTATTTATTTTGATTTATCACCATGATTTATTATTTTTGGTTGTATAATATTTTAATTTTTCATTTATATGGTAAATAAACTAAACAATCCATAATTAAAATATTATTTATAAATAAAAAATATTTTTAATTAAGTAATTTGTAAATTATTCAAATTTAGTAAATATGTAAAAATTTGTAGAACGTGAAACCATGATTAATTACTTACATTATTTTTACAATTCCATGCTAAAATATACAGTAAAGTGATACACAGTTTAATATATAAGACATAATCAGTACAACATGTTACAAAGTCATAAAAAAAGATATAAAGTTATTAATAGAGTTTTGACCTCTTATATGTACCATTCTTTATTCTGATCCAGACACCCATAGAAAGTTTAACAGGTTCGCTTTCCACATCAACAACATTCCTCATTTTCTTAATAGGGACAAGAAGAATCTTACTGCCTGTAAATGCAGTAGCAAAAAGCACCCAGAATTACCGGATCAAGAGTAGCAAAACCCCATCACCCAGCAGCCCAAAACAAGCCCCCTTGTAGATACAACAGCCTAGCCAACAGAAAGACGAACAACCATCCAAAATTAGGACCTGAAACATACGTAAGCGCACAATAGAATCAGTGAACAACATCATCTATCCCATAAGATCTTAAAACATATGGAACAATATCATTCAAAATAATAACAGATAATCAGTAAGACCACAACAACTTAATGCAAATATTTATCTAATGTCTTTGAAAAAAAGCCGTGACGGATATAAGCAAATAAGTTTACAATCGTAAATCTTAAATATTGAAAGGAAAGTAAACTGACATACATACTCCTACATTGTGTTTGAATGAAGTCCAGACCAACCCTTGAAAATTTGAATAAATGAAAATGGTTATTCAAATATTCCAACATATTCTCTTACATTATATTATCATACTTCTTGCTCACTAATCTCAAAGTATAACTACTACTTTCATCATTACTTGACTATTAATAGAAAGGGTGAAAATAAGCTTCTAGACCCATGTCTATAACTTCTAATTCTATCAGTTTGGTCACAGGAGATCGCAAACAAATATGTACTTAACTAGTTTTGCAACATAACAAAATTTTGAATAAGGACTAAAACAATTGGTTCATGGTACATTCAAATATTCAATTTCCACGTTGGTGGGTAACACATGAACAGAAAATGGCAACTTACGAATGTGTGTAAAACTACAGGGTCTAATTCACTGATACAAGGCTCTCCTATTTACTACCTGAGAGAAGAAAAAAGAAAAAAATTATGATGATTCAGAAACGAAGATAGTATTCTAATCGATTGAATTCACGGCCTACGTGAACATTTGAGGTCGGTTACGAGAGACCTAAAATTTCTTTATTGGTGAAATGATGAGGTTTCTTAAGGTCGTTGAGGGGTTTCTTACTCTAGGCCCAACTCCAAAAATAGTACGACCACCGCCCCTTCTATTGCCAATATCAACTGGGCCAGCTGACTGTTTAGTCCTCTATACTATACTCTATTATCCATGATAGGCTTGTAATATGATTCAGTATCTACATTCAAGAATAGGAACTTTGTTTCTAAAGAAATTTAGTTGAATTTCAATGATGTAAGAACCAATTCTAAATACTTAATGATTGTATTTGTATGGCAATCATCAGTCATTCGATGACCTATGACATTACAAAACTATGAGCACGAAGAACACTATCATGTGGTACATTCTCACCAGAAGAGAATTATAGCTAATTATTTTTGCAGCTGTAATGCTACTATTGACTGGGACCTCATCAGTAGTTTATACATGAATAAAAAATAGAGTTATACAAAATAGAGAAATGTTTAAAAAAACATGTAGTAGAGCACAAGAAAAAACAGTACAAACCTGTCCACTTGCCAGGCCAACAGATAAATCTACAATGAAGTTATCCTCTATTTCACCACTACGGTGGCTGACCATCACACCTTATCCAACAGGTTTGAAATCGAGAGCTGGTTGAATCATTTCAGTTACTGTTCCTATCAAGTTAACCTGCATTTAGTAAATGGGAAAAGATGAGATATGGTTCAGCATTAACTTCAAACATGTGAACTTGTCCAGAAAAAAAATGAAATATGCAAGTTATCTAACAGAACTTCTAACTCCCAAATTATAATAGTATGTCAATTATCTATAGAAATCAAATAAGTACTATTATAACAATATCCATATGTCACTCCCCCTTATCATGCATTAGCTCCCAAATATTATTTACTGATTACAGTTATTTAGAACACCAATGAAGCACCTCAAGTCCTTATCAAACAGAAAGGAATCCATCAATAAGAAAATTTAAGCCAAGAAAATATATATGTGTCAGTGACCTCAATGAAATGCATTCTTTCCGATTAACTATCAAGCTCAAATGAATTAAAAACCTACTTTTTCACTTTAATTAATAAAGTGAAAAAGTGATGAAGCACATGAAGCGTGCATATATATATATATATAAAACTCAGTTGTAAAAAAATCTATCTCATACTCGCCTTCAATAACAAACCATTGCAAGCCTTCTTCTAAATAGATTCAACAATTTTCTTTGGATTTGTGACCAATAAGTCATCACCTACAATGACCAATAAGTCATTGCCTACAATTCGGATATCGACTGATGACTGCAATGAAGACCATGAGTTCCAATAATCTTAGTCAAAATGATCTTCAATGGACACTATAGGGAAATATTTGATGAAATCTTTATAAAGATCACGGAGACTTTGAGCTGCCAGCACGTGAGCACCATAATTTTTCCCCAATTCCTCGAACTAGGGTTCCAAATCGCAGAAATCTCAGCAAACAACATTCAGCTCACTTTTTACTTTATTTCTTTGTGTGAATTGGTCGAACTAGGGTTTCAAATTGCAAAAATCGCAGCACCCAAATCGCAGAAATTGTAGCACCCAAGAGTGAAGAAGCAACCTAGTTTCTCTAGCGGATTGGTTTAATTTTTTTTACTGAGTTTGCGTTGATGGGTATAGTTATCCAGTAGAAATTTTAATTCAGTTTGCTAGTTCTTATAGCGGACGGCGTGCTTATCTTTTTAATCCATACCGTTCTTATTTGTTATCAAAGGTAGAGATGGTATTTGCCCATTTTTGATCCATAGCAAATACATTATATGGATCATTTCCCATATATAAATATATATATATATATATATATATATATATATATATATATATATATATATATATATATATATATATATATAAAAGTAGTAAAATGCTCCGAAAGTAAATCCAAGCTCATCGAACAGAGTTCGACCACAGTTTATATATAACTATATATATATAAAAGCAATAAACGCTCTGGAAGTAAATCCAAGCTCATCGAACAGAGTTCGACCACAGTTTATATATATATATATATATATATATATATATATATATATATATATATATATATATATTTATATTATATATCTATATACTAATATTATCGAGTTATGCCTCGATTGAGCCTGGATTTACATCCGGAGCGTTTATTGCTTATATATATATATATATATATATATATATATATATATATATATATATACAAAAAGAAATTAAAAACACGAACCGAAGTTCGGGCATACACATGCAACACGACTCTCAACGTGAAGAACTGTGTGTGCACAATAGTGGAGAAAGGCTTTAGAAAGTTTAAGAAGGCTTACAATGGACTGCCAAATAAGACTTCAATAGCTTTAAATGGATGAACTATAACGCCCCCAAATTCAGGTACTTAAAACTTGAAGTCGGTGCTTTACGATACCATTTCTATGAGTGGAATAATACTAATAATAACAACAATAATATGAATATCAAGCTTATCTTACATTTATCAGAGTCTAATCCCAAGTACACAACCTTTACTATAATTCTTTACATGATATATAATACATGTCATTATATTAATACAGTCTAACTATTACAAAAGATATCACTAAACAGATTCTGTTTGCTTTCCTTTTCACTTGTTGTTGGCCAAACCTTCTAGCTTTTCACACTTAGCTGAAAACATTTAAATTAAGCAAGGGTGACCATTTGAGTGCGCAGCAAGTAATAACAATTATAAATATAATTAGCTGAAAGAATTAAATATTTTCTTTATACATCACTTCTACAACGAATTATTAGTTGTGAAGTAAACTGAACCGATAATAATAACATAACAATTCTATCTCAAATTTTTGAAACTACGTAATGACTATATATGGGGTTTAGTTGACATACTATGAACATTATTTTTAATTTTCAAATAGGTTTAACAGAACTTCATCCGCAAATCGTAATAACTTACGGGCGCAAGGGTGTACATCCCATAGGCCCTGTATTGATCAATATTACATTTTAAGAACGATGTGATCGTTCACTCTGTCCGCCTTGGGGGCATAAAAGTTTTTCCTTGATCGGGATGTTCAAACTAGTCTGGAATCCGAACAAAAATAATTTGATTGGATACAAAGAAGTTTTATCATATTCAACAATATTTTTAAATCTATGTCTAGTTGGTTAAATAGCTTAGACGTGTATATATATATATATATATATATATATATATATATATATATATATATATATATATATATGAATTACCATATACTAACATGTTCATAAACAATGATCGGATATAGAATATATCACAATAGGGTTAATAATATAGCATAATAATAATATAATTCTGAAACTTCTTACTCATGTCCATTGCATAAAGGAAATGCAAAGGTAAGTTACTTGTCTGATCTTCTGCTTACAATACGTAACTTAGTTTTATCTTTTATATCACAACATATCATTCATAAAATTATTTTACTGATTACAACATCATACTATAACACATAGCACTGCTTATTGTAGTCAGCACGTAACCTAAGTACATTGTCACATATGTTTCACAGTCATTGAATCATAAACAAACATATATACAGACAATTTATACAAGTCCAAATCAATTTCTAAAATATGTCAGTGTACCGACGGTTTTATCAGGTAATTATCGAGTCTAAGACTCTATCTTGTAGTTCAATATCTGTAAGTATCGGTCATATTATTTTTAAATGACTTATAATAATTTTTAAACATTTATTATAATTTATCATGAATTTTCAAACACCGGAATCATTATTAAATGATTTAAATATTAAATAATTCTATTATCATTAATATTTAGTTAATATTAAACTATTAATGAAACCATTACCAAAATAATAAAGTTATTTATAATAACTCAAATATTTTTAAAGTACTAATATTACCTTTAAATGATTTTTAAAATAATTAAAAACATTTTTAAATAATTACCATTAATATTAAAATATTAACACATTATCATTCAAAATATAAAAAGTCATTAATTATAACTCAAAATATTTTTAATTCATTTATATCCTTTTTAAATGATTTTTAAATAAATAAAATCATTTTTAAATTCTTTATTTAATATAATTATTAAATAAACTTAATATCAATAATCTTAAATTAATATCATTAATATTAAATTATTAATGAAATTATCCCGTAAATATTAAAAGTTACTTTTTATAACTTAAAATATCTTTAAACACTTTATTTTCATTTAAAATAATTTTTATAATTGTAAAATCATTTTTAAACTAATTTATTTAATATAATTATTAAATAATTCTAATATCATTATTAGTAAATAATTAATGAAATTTACCTTTAAATATAGAAAGTTATATTTTATAACTTAAAATATTATTAAACTCTTTATTTTCATTTAAACTGATTTTTCTAATATTAAAATTATTTTTAAACTAATTTATTTAATATAAGTATTAAGTGAATCTAATATCATTAATATTAAAATATTATTGGCAAAATATCAAAAGTTATATTTTATAACTTAAAATATTTTTATAACCTTTATATAATTTTTATATAATTTTAAATCACTAATTCAATTTTCCATCATTTATTTAATACATTTATTAAACAAATTAAATATCATTAATATTAATTTACTAATGAAATTTCATCACAAAATATTAAACTTTATCAAAAATAACTTAAATTATTTTCTTATACCATAATACAATTTTAAATGATTTTTCATGTATAAAAATTATTTTTAAATAATTTATTTAATATTATAATTAAATAAATTAAATACCTTTAATTTTCCAAAAATATTAAATATTTATGAAATATATTCAAAATAATTAAAAACTAATTTTTGGATTTTAAAATAATTTTTAAGAATTTATTTTGTATTTTTAATAATTAAAAACTAATTTTCTATAATTATTTAATAAAAATATAGTTTTTATAAATAAACTGTCGCTATAGGTGTTCTAGGCTATAAAAATGTTGCTGAATGTGTTCTTGAGTGTTCTTGGGCTAAACCCAGAACTTCATGTCAGATAACAAGTGCACTACTTTGGCCAACAATATCAAACCGATCATAACGCTTCTGGACCATTTTAGACATTTATCATGTAGTATTGATGTAATACTACATGATCCAACCTTTATCTAGGCCATATCATCAATCAAATGCAAGATCTAACCTGCACAAAAACATGTCAGAGCTGTTCTGGGTTTTCTGGGTAACCTAGTCAGCCTTGAGTAGTCATTTTGAGGCTCATTAAAATTAGGGTTCTGATATTTGTTAATGTGTTCTAATGATTCAGGTTTTTAGACCACATACCAGAGTACAAATAGCCATCACCAGGTCAGACAATCAACATCAGAATCACAAGCTAGCGCCCGGTCAACCCATGTCAGAAATGTGGTTCATCACATTTCTGGAAATTCCAGAAACTTAAAATTAGGTCGTGAAGGCTACTTTGACCATCGATTACTTTCAATCTGTTGGTTATTTAGGTTATCTATTAGCCTTAATCTATAGTTCATATATCAGTCTACAACCTTGTTACAATAACAAAAACAAAACAACAAAAACCATCAAGATCTACACGCGCGAACATGTTGTCAGAGCGTTCTGGGTTGCCCAGATTTCTCATGGTCATGGCTAGTCAACGTAGTTTGACCACGATTATCTTGCAATATAGGACATATCTGACCCTGATTCTAGATCCAGATCAAAGACCACCTATCAAACTACATATAAAAAACATAAAACAACAAAAACCATGATCAAGAAAGAATCTAGAGCAACTGACATTCGTTGTCAGGCACAAAATAAAATTTTTTCTAGAATTTTAAAAACTTCAAATCCGAGTACTTTGATGTTATGGATCTGTCAAATACCAACCCAGATCATCTATAGACACTTCATACAACATATTTAACACAAAAATTTTAACATCTAACACAACATACAAGATCAGATTGTAAGATTAGTTTTATACCTTCACATGAGCAAATCTTGATTTTATGTTTCTGATTTGTTATTGGTGATCGTGGGGCTGTAATAAAGGACTAAAATGCTATAACTTTTCGTGGGTTTGAAGAGGTAGAGACTTGGTTAAGTGTATGAGAGAAAATGAGGCAAATAATGCACTTTTCTCTCTCTATATATATATATATATATATATATATATATATATATAAAGCTAGATGCATGGAATGGCTGATGGCTGTCAATAAAGGGCACATGGGGTTGTTGGATTTGGTCACCAACTTCCCCTATTGTCAAAACTTACAATTTAGCGTCAATTATATAAGATGGGCATTGTTGTCATTTGGTTTATAAAAATAATGACATAATTGTAACTTGTCCAACCCTTAGGGTTTGACCCTTAGGGTTTGGCATAAAATAAAATAGAATTGCTAATTAGGGTTTGCACCAAAAAATTAGTTTCTAAAATTATAAATTATAATTCACTAATTAGACACTTATATAATTTGAAGAATTTGATTAAGAATTTTCTAATTATAATTAATCTCGCTAATTTAGCAATTAGGACAACAGTTAGCAAATTAGGGTTCTTAATTTAATAATTTGGGTTTCTAACTTTTGAAATTAGGGTTTTCAAAAATAAAATTAAGATTTCTAATTTCGCATTTAGGGCTTACGATTAGTAATTAGGGTTTACAATTACTAATTAGGGTTTCTAAATTTAGAAGTTAGATTACCGAAATTAGTAATTTGGATTCTCAATTAATTAGGGTTTCTAATTAATTAGGTTTTCTAAGTATAATTAGGGTTTTAATTTCCTAATTAACTTTAAATTCCGCAATAGACGACATAATTCACATAACACATTTACAACACAGTCTCGAACTCATAGCTGAGTTTCAATTTAGGATTTCCACTTAGCGAATAGCTAATTATAGTATAGGGTTTCTATTTTAAGAAAAATAGAGTTTTAAATTACTAATTAGGGTTTTACATAATTAACAATAATACTTTTAATACAAAACACATACCATATATCACAATGACTTAATATATTTTACAGTCGTAAATGACTTTCAAATTAGGGTTTTATCAGGTCATAAGGAAACTGCTCCCTATATTAACCTTACAAACATAACATACATATTTATAGCACTGAAAAATTAAAATGTAATTAATATTATATTATTATTCTCATTCTTTGTTTAAAATCCAAAATTAGGATTTGGATTCCATATCTGATTTATCTGTCATACACAACATTAATAATTAAGTTAAAATAATTAACTTAATAATCTGCTCTAAAATTCATATAATAAAATAATTATTATAATAACTCTATAACTATATCATATATTATTTAAATAATATAATAATCGTGTTCTCATGGAAAATAATTAAAAAAATATTTTTATTGTAAAATTAATTATTATAAGAATATAATTTATAATAATCAATAATTCTAAAATAAAATTATTTACAAACATTCATGTAATAAATATATTTTTATTTATTACAATAATTACATAAGCTTTATCTTGTACAAATCCGCATCCTTAAAAAAAATTATACGTAAAATTTTTGATTTAATTATATAAAAAATATCGGGTTATTACATGAACACTCGACTCCCGCCGGTAAAAATTTAGCAATATAGAAGCTTACAAGTGTTTAAAATGAGAAAGCACTCAGCTCATAGTGTGTACAGAGTAAATTAGATAGGGCTTCCTCGCCTTTTCTCTATGTAAAATGGTTGCCCTAAGCCCTCTATTTATAGAGAGGGGAGCCGTAGGTGTACCTGCGGCAGCCGCAGATGCACATGCGGCAACCACAGATGCACATACGGCTGCCCGGGGAGCCCCGGGCTCCATGGGTCTCGTCGTCTCGAAGTACGTGCACGCGCGCAACGTATTATCCGCTCGAACATTCAAAACTTGAATTCGGGCATCCGATCGAGGTGTATAATACCATTAACGGCATGTTGTTGTCGAGAGCTACACAATGACATAGGATTAGAGGTTGTATGAAGTCCGGAAGATGGAACCATGCCCTTGGTCTTTAGGCTTTAAATTCTATCCGGTGTGCTATCTTGTGTAGTAGTCACTCGGGATTAGAGCTCTTTAGTTTTTGTAGGACATTTCCATGTAGAATGTATATTTGAATGTTGTGGAGACGGCACAATGGTAAAATGATGATTTCGCCCCTCACCGGGGTATCTCCGGGTTAAGCTGATTTAGCGGTCGTTGCTCAGGGTTATCTCTATGATTGGACTACTGCAAGTATTGATCGCCCTCAGGGTTGTCTCTGAGGTGTGCCTGACCTCCCGGGGTTATCTCTGAGCTTGGGGAATGAGTGCCTCAGGGCTATTGCCGAGTGTTGAAGCTGATTGCTGGGAGTGGAAAAGAGCATTTTCGGGGTTATCTCCGAAACTGGAACTGCATTCATCGGGGTTATCTCCGAGGTTAGATTGAAGATCCCGGGGTTGTCTCCAGAATTCGGACTAAATATCTCGGGGTAAATTTTTTCGGTGTTGTCTCCAGAACTATGACAGCAGTCCTCGAGATTTTCTGCGAGGTTGAAACTGAAGATCCCAGAATTGTCTCTAGGACTATGATGGCATATCTCGGGGTTATCTCCGAGATGGAAAATAGTGGGTATCCCGGGGTTATCTCCAGGACTGAGTTGAGCTGTCCTCCAGGGTTATCTCTGAAAGACGATTCTGCCCTCCTGCAATGTTAGTAACAGGAATGCAAATTTTTGAGTGTCTACACTTACTATTTTAAAATAATAAATAGAGGAAATTCAATTTTATTTATATAAACTTGGGGTCTTACAAAAAGTCAATACTTAGACACTGGTACTATAACGGAGATATTTCTCTTAAGTGAGTGAATTAGCCTAACGAATTCTCAAAGTCCTAGGTGACCTTTTATAAGATACAAGTTATTTATATAAATATCGTAAAGTAGATCAAATACTGAGATACGAATACACTTCAGAAAGAGTGTAAAGTATTTGAAATCCTAAGTGATCTATTGAAAAATATTTATATAAATACGAATTGTGAAACTATAAATTTGATCAGTACTTAGAAACCGATACAATTTAAATTTATTCACTTTTGAACGAATGATTGTGTGAATTATTCAAACGATATTTAAAATCCTAAGTGGCCTTATTTACAATTATTCACATAATAAATAAAATATATTATTATATATTCTGAGTTAAACTAATATATTTTTTTATCAAGTATTGTTTAACTGATTTATTCATTATACTTGATAAATGTTAATCACAAATATTTAAACATAAATTCATTCATAGAATACTTGTTGCATAATATCTGAAATTAAAGTTATATAAGTTTAAACTCATAGAAACACATTCTTTATTATAAAGAGTAAATAATTTTTTATAAACCTGCTTTAAAACTATATATCTGCTTATACAGAATCATTTTTGTTGTACACGAAAATTAATCTATCTACTTAATCAAGAAGCATATTTACACAAGTATAAAAGATATATCTGCTTACACAGAAGCACGTCTCACATATATAAAGGTCATTGAACTTTTATATAATTACTTGATCTCTAATTGTTATTTGCTTATTTGAGAATTATCAAATATAAAAGTTACTTAAACTTTTTGAAAGTTCAATAATAATCTAGAAGTGGGGTTGAATAGATTATTACAGATTAAAAATTATCTTAGGCCTTTTTGAATTTTTAGATAATTAATTTGCAGTGTTAGAAATTAATGCGCAAGATAGTAAAAATTCAATCACACAATACACAGAGATTTGTCTGGTTCACAATATACATCCCGGGTATGTTGCTACGTCCAGTCTCAAGCTCCTCTTCAAGATTTGAGATCCTATTACTTCTTGTATGTCGACGCCGGGAAAATTTTCAATTCTTGGAGTTTGATTCTTTACCATTTATGTTTTCTATATTTGTGATTTGTTTGATCTGAAGGGTGAGATTTTCAGGAAATGACTAACATATAATGTCGATGATTTAATTTTAATTGGTCCGAATTAGACAGAGCTGATAGTTGATATGAGTTAAATGGTTGTATCAACTCAACCAAGTTTTGAAAAGTTTTGTAATATAGCCTAATATTGGAATGTGTTTAATTTGCCTTGGAAACCAAGATTCATAGAGTTCTGGAACTTGCTTAAGCGACGAGGGGGGGGGGATGTGTTAGGCACCCTCCGACTTCCGTGAAATACGGTTATCGCGCTTTTTGTTCCTTAATTTGTGTGTGTGTGTGTGTGTGTGCATTGCAGTTAATTGGGCCTAAGTGCTTTATTTGAAAGTAGTGTTATACCTCTTTTGCGCCTAGGTACAAAGGATTTGATTTAACAAAAAGTTCATTTTAGGCAAGATATATATTGAACTGATATTTTAAAGCACAATGATTCTCAAATCCTTCGCTCGACTAGGAATTGAGGACTTCTATACTTTCATTTTATTCCATATTCGACATATTTTGATTTTATTCTTGAGATGCAAAGTATCTTTGTAAGACCCCAATTTTTTTTTGTGAATAAAATGGAATTTTCTCTATTTATTATTTTAAAATAGTAAGGGGTTGATTCAATTAATATGGTTAGTTATGGGTAAAATGCGCAAATATTTTAACTAAATAAGTGGTTATAAAATACTCATTGTTGTCGGGAAATATTCGTTTGGTCGTGGAATATTCTTGCTGTCGGGGAATATTCGTACGACGGCGCAACCATTTGTGAGTCCCATAACGGAAAACTGTCGGATGAAGAAAACGATACAAAGGAGTTTTTTTTATAATAACGACGTAACGGTTACCGTTAAAATTGTTGGAATACCCGACGGGTAAAGTAAAGTAATACGCATTGTTGCATAGTAACACACGGTATTGCACAATAATTATTATTGATTTTTACGTAAGAAGTTAATACTCAATAATTGTTACAGTAATTAATGTTCAATATTTTATTTTATTGATTCAATAATTGCTACGTTGATATTTTATATTATTGATTCAATAATTGTCATTGCACAATATTTCAAATTATCATATCAATAATTTATATTATTTGAATAATATTATTAGATAACATTATTGACAATATTTAAGGAAGTTCTGTCTAGGAGGGGTTATTTAATTACGTGCCAGTAAGAAAAAATCCTTACCGGAAGGCCCCCTATTTCCTTGGAACGACCTGGTTGCCAATATTGTAGTCCTGTAATATTATTTATGAATAATTAATTGTTGATTTATATGATAAGAAAATATTTATTTAATGTGGATATAAATGGAGGAATTTTTAGAAAAGTGACAATTGTTGAAAATTGATATTTTATCTTTTTTGATAAAATAATTCATTCAAATATATTATTATATTACATTATAAATGTATAATATGATAATATAATAAATGGTGATATTTTTACAATGAATGCACGATATATGTATAAATGAGGAGGAAGATAGCAAATTGGGTCCGAAGTATTTTTGTTACAAAAAATATGTTAAATATGTTGGTGGGCCCCATTTTTGACTGAAATTTGATTATAGCCTGCAAGATCATCCGTATGTGGATTTTGGTCATTTTTTGTTTAGAATTTGAAAAAACTTTCTTCTACAAAGTTGTAGAGAATTAACACTACTAGAGATTCGACATATAGCGACGAGCTATAACGACGGTCAGCACGGAACCCTCGCTATAGGGTATATATAGCGACGGTCATCGTCTGGACGTTGGTATAGATGTTTTTTTAAGAAAAAACCTCCCATATTCCCCCAAATAATTTAAGTTTTCCTCCAATCATCTTCCTCCTCTCTAACAACTATTCTCTTCTTCTCTTCAAGTTATTCTCTTATCCTCGTCCTCGATCTGCCGCTAATGTTCCCCTGCTTTATCCCAAGCTCGCCGGCGGCGGCCGGTGGAGTTCGGGGAGATTCGCAGGAGCTATCCTGTTTGGAGTCAACTCTGCCATCGGATACATGCTGATGCTAGTGATCATGTCGTTCAACGGCAGCATTTTCATAGTGACGGTGCTAGGTCTAACTGTTGGATATCTGTTGTTTAGGAGTGGCGACGATGATCAAGTGGTGGTGGTTGATAATCCTTGTGCGTGTGCTTAAGATGCTTAGGTAATTTATGGAGTATTATTATTATTCATCATCATCATATATCATATATCATTATATATGTATATTGTTATTTGAAATCTGTTGTGTAATTTATATTTATGAAATTTATGTGTTTTCTGATCTTATTTTCGCAATTTGTTTGTGATTTCCGTGGTCAATTTGAGTATTTATGTATATATAATTGTTGTCATATAAATTAAATTGGTAAATTTTGTATAGAAATATTTGTTTTGATTATTGGGCATTGGATGTATTCGTTGACAAAGGTCTGATTGTGGATTGTACAATATGTTTATATAATCACAATGAATTAATCTGCATAACAGTAACAAATTGTTTCAGAACTTTTATTGAATTAATCTGCATAATACTAATAAATTTTTTTGTCAGAACTTTTATTGAAGTGTCGGTAAAATTAATTCTAGTTTCACATCCAGTTTAGGTATAGGGATATCAGATCTCAACAAGGAGGAGCATGAAACCAATTATCAGTCCATATCCAACAGAGACCAAATCACCAAACTTGTTTTATCAAGCCTCCAGAGTTGGAGCTTCCCTTAAAAAAAGTGAACTCCCGCTGCTGGTAATAACTCCTTAAATATTATCTTCTTCATCTTGATTTTGTTCTTTCATTTCATCTATATGTATACTTGCTAAATTCGTGCACATCAAATATATATATATATATATATATATATATATATATATATATATATATATAGTAGTAATGCCGCCAGTGCATGTGTTTTAAGTGATGGTTGTATTTATGTGTTCTTTAATTGCACATAGATAATGAAAAAGAATTTGGAGGCTTTTAATCACAATATCAACAGCAGAAGGGAAATGGCATGGAAATTGGGATAGTGACTACAGTTTCTCCCTAAGAGACTTGCAGTTGGAAGATTTAGCAGAAGAAGATGGGGATAAAAATGCATTAAGTGTTCATTAACCTCTGCATTCACAAGGTCAGTCCCTCGACGACACCTTCTTTTTTTAATCAAGGTACCTAAAACATTATTATGTATCCTAATTAAATTAAAGGCAGCCTCAACTTATTGTTTAGTTGTGAGATTAACAAGGAAATTGTTTTGGCAGCATGCAGGCTTTGGCCTCTCAGTGCATGGAAGGATCTGCGCATCTTTCACTAGAAACTGCAGCAATTGTTCTGTCCCATACTGCTGAGAGGTAATAATTTTCTCCATTAATGACAAAGCATGGAAAGTTAGTTATTTTTAGCTAAGCTACTCACTCCTTATTTAATGCTACAACGGTTACTGAAATTAGCTCTATGAATTGGAAGCAATATTCCGAGTTTCAAAATTAGAAACATTAAAAATCTGGCACGGCGTTGAATTCCTTGTGTTACATATACAATTGGGATAATTTGATTCATCTTGTACTTTGTATTGGCTATCAGATTGATATAAATTTCAATGTATGGGTTTTGCCATCAAGCAGAAACAACAGCAGCTCACCTCAACTACCTGAAATTGGCGGCTGATGCAGTACTTATGAGATTCCAAGAGATTAGTGAGGAGAGTAAGTGAGAGAATATTATCTTCACATTTCATTTTCTTTCTTAGGCCTTACAGTATGGAAACATTATTTAGCCATGAATATTAGCATATAAGATGGACTTATATTAATGTCTTGCTTTATGCCTCATGAAGTTTAATTGGCCAGCTCCAGGTAAAAGTCATTTGAATTCTCGACTCACCACAGCTGGTATATGTCAACACTCTCTTCTCTCTCGACAACAAATGGTGTTTCCCCAACTATAATAATAATAATCATCTAAAAATGGTATGAATTATCCAACTATTATATTGTAATGTTGTAATGTGAATGATTTTAAATGATGTATACAATATTTCTTATGTTTTATTTTATATTGTACTTGTGTTTGTTGAATAAATGTGCATTATTAATAAAAAAAATTGAAATCTAAAATGTCTATAGCGACGGTTGCCGACCGTTGTTATAGGCCTAAAGACCGTCGCTATAGAGTTTACTGATAGCTTCTATGGCGACGGTCGACGACCGTCGCTAAAACCTATAGTGACTAGGTCGATTTTCTAGTAGGGTTAAATTTCCTATGAAATGGAAATAAAATTCGTATTTTTCTGATAAAAGAGCTATTTATTATGAATTATTGAAGTTCCGAAATATTAGGTTTGAATTAATTTTTGAGGTTATAAATGTTTTTTTAATAAAAAACATTTTTTGTGAGGTGGGCCCACTTGTGTGGGTTGATGAAATGGTCAAAGAGGTGTGCGGAAGATTTTTTTATAAATATAATATTTTATTAAATTTTATGCCTCGGCGTTTTAAGTACTTTCCTATAAATAGGGTGCTTAGGTTAGAATTGAAAATCACACCAAAATCAGAAGTTTTTCTCTATAATATCAAGTGTAGTTTTGTGAGTATTTAGATATCTTGAGTATTGCTATACAGTGCAAGTTTTCATAAATATTATATCCGATATTCCAGTTAGAAGTACTATTCTTTTGAGGTAAGAGATGTTATTTTTCAATTAAATGATGTTGTTTCTTTCAATACCTTTTCACCGAAATATTGATATGAATTTTATTATGAAAATTTTTACTTTTTCATGTTGAGGTTATCATTCACGTATAAGACATTATTCACGTATACGACACTATTCACAGAAAAATTAAATTTTCTTTTCTTTGTCCAAGTTGTCTATTATGGTTACTATCTTTGATTGTATCTTTTTTTTGATCTTCATTCTTGAATTTTGCTCCACAATTGATTATTATGGAGTATTTTTAAACTTGGATAAACTAAAGTACGAATCCCTAATCTTTGTCATTTTATCTCACTGGATTCGTTTTCTTTAAAATATTTTTTATCATCCTCAATCCTAAATGGTGATATAATTGAATATCTTTGGCCTGTAGTGCAAAGATGAATGATTACTTTATGAATATCTTTGGCCTATAGCGCAAAGATGAATGATTACTTGATGAATATCTTTGGCTCGTATTGTAAAGATGGACATATGTTGAGATGAACATGACCAACGGGTGATACAAATGAATATCTTTAGCATGTAGTGCAAAGATGAATATTTGATTCAAGATGTATATTGATTGACGTCACAGGAATAAAATATTGATGATGGACTTTTAAATCATAGAAGATAGTAGACTTCATTCTCTACTTAACTCTTCTAATGAATTGTTATTTCCGGTGCGAATATTGGTCTAAAACTTGTTGTCTATTATATTTTATCTGTTTTATTGAAGGCTAACGATAATTTATTTTTTATTATCTTAGTCATAATATTCTTTATTGGACTAGTTGAGCTCATCCTTTTCCTTTTTGTTCCATTTTTCTTCTTAGGAGGTGAGAATATAGCTGGTACTAGTGGGGGTATGGGGTGATGGTTCAAGACAGTTATTATAACAGTCCTCACAATTTTGTAAAATAGTGTATCAATAATTGTAATGAGGACGTTATTTGAGTTTGGATATTGTCTACAAGACAATATTTGTATTAAAACTCACAGCATATGTGTTGTCGTATTTTGCATGACAATTGTATTAATGAAGTTTGTATTTAGTTTATGTACCATGTATTTGGCAACTCAGAATGGGTGTTGTATACCTATTTTGGGGGTGTCACAGTTGGTATCAGAGCTTAGGGATATGGTCTCTGACAGAGATCGGGGAATAGAATTAGAAGGGAAAAGACGAGTAAATCCTTTGCTAGTGTGTCCTACCTAAGCTTATTTGGTATTTAATATGTCAGTCGGAGCATATGGTTAATATGTGATATGTTAATTTGTTCAATTAACCATTGTTTTGGGGCAGTGTTTGAAAATGGCATCTGAAAATGTCGAGTTAAGCAATGGAGCACATGTGACCGTTGAATCACAGCTGATCAATACCCAGGATAACGTGCATCAAGTAGGCAATAATCCTCAGGTAAACAACAACGCTGACCAAATGATGAACAATGGGATGTTCAGAGGCTTTCTGCAATGCATGCAACATCAGGCGAGAGAGACTCCTGTGCAAAATGCAGGTGGAAACACTGGAAATTCACGGATGGTCACCGCTAAGTAGTTCAAGGAGCTAGGACCACCGAAGTTTTTAGGAAAGTCAGAGCCACTTAGGGCAGAGGCATGAATTAAGCATATTACCAAGATATTTGATGTCTTGGAATGCACGGAAGAGCAAAAGGTTCACTTTGACACCTTTATGTTACGTGAAGAGGCAGATTACTAGTGGAAATATGTAAAACGTACTAATATGTCTGCACTGAAGATATCTTGGGAAAAGTTCCAAGAATTATTCAACAATAATTACTTTCCAAAAAGTATTTGTCACATAAAGGAGGTGGAATTCATCAAGCTGGAACAAAATAATATGACCGTATCGCAATACTAGGCTAAGTTTGTGGAGTTATCTCGGTTTGTATCTTATTTGATAGACAATGAGGAGCGGATGACGTGAATGTTTTTAAGAGGTTTGAAATGTAAAATTTGTCAACATCTTATCTCTCATAAACTTTACTTGTATTCAGATATTGTGAATAGGGCTCAGTTATTGGAGCGCGATAATGAGTCAGCTCAACCAAAAGATAACGACCAACAACACGATAATAATCGTTCCGGTGGCAACGACCATCAGAGCAATGATAACCATCGTAGAGAAAATTATCATGCCAGAAATGGTAACCACTTCGGTGGTAATCATGGCCAAGATAATAGGAAAGGTGAGTCAAGTGGAAATTTCAAAAAGAGAAGATTCAATAATGACGGGTAGACGTCGGCAGCAGCACCAGCACCAGCAAGATATTCTAGGGGAGGAGAAAGACCGGCATTTAGATACTACAGATGCTGAGAGGAGGGATACATAAGTCCAAACTGTTTATAACCTTCCAAGGTATGTTTTAGTTATGGAAAACACTATTCACACTACTTTGCTTGATTCCAGTCAGAAGTATTGTTCTTTTGAGATAAGGGATGTTATTTTTTAAGTAAATGATGTTGTTTCTTTCAATATTATTTCACCGAAATATTGGTATGAATTTTATTATGAATTTTTTTACCTTTTCATTTCGAGGTTACTATTCACTTATACAACACTATTCACGTATATGACACTATTCACGGCACTATTCACGAATACGACACTATTCACACAAAAATTAAAATTTTTTTTTCTTTGTCTAAGTTGTCTATTATGGTTACTATCTTTGATTATATCCATGTTTTGATCTTTATTCTTGAATTTGGCTCCACAATTGATTATTATGGAGTATTTTTAAACTTGGGCAAACTAAAGTACGAATCCCTAATCTTTGTCCTTTTATCTCACTGGATTCGTTTTCTTTAAAATATTTTTTATCATCCTCAGTCCTAAATGGTGATATAACTGAATATCTTTGGCCTATAGTGCAAAGATGAATGATTACCTGATGAATATCTTTGGCCTGTAGTGCAAAGATGAATGATTACCTGATGAATATCTTTAGCTCGTAGTGCAAAGATGGACATGTGTTGAGATGAACATGACCAACTGGTGATACAAATGAATATCTTTGGCCTGTAGTGCAAAGATGAATATTTGATTCAAGATGTATATTGATTGATGTCATAGGAATAAAATATTGATGATGGACTTTTAAATCTTAAAAGATCGTAGATTTCATTCTCTACTTAACTCTTCTAATGAATTGTTATTTCTCTTGCGAATATTGATCTAAAACTTGTTGTCCATTATATTTTATCCGATTTATTGAAGGCTAACGATAATTTATTTTTCATTATCTTAGTCATAATATTCTTTACTAGGCTAGTTAAGCTCATCCTTTTCCTTTTTGTTCTATTTTTCTTCTCAGGAGGCGATAATATAGCTGGTACTAGTTGGGATGTGGAGTGATCGTTCAAGACAGTTATTATAGCAGTCCTCACTATTTTATAAAATATTGTATCAATAATTGTAATGAGGACTTTATTTGAGTTTGGATATTGTCTACAAGACAATATTTGTATTAAAACTTATAGCATATGCATTGTCGTATTTTGCACGTCAATTGTATTAATGAAGTTTGTATTTAGTTTCTGTACCATGTATTTGGCGACTCAGAATAAGTGATATATACCTATTTTGGGGGTGTCATAATCTTCGACAAAATAATATACATATATATGGCGGGCTCTTTGTGGGCATGAAAGCCATCAAAGTGACCCGAACACCACACTTAGAATTTTCACTATTACGGGGACCTTAAATCCGGATAACCGTTTTAAGGTCCTATATTTACAATTACAAAAGTTGCAAGCTAGCTGTACAACTGAAAATGGTCCATTATGGGAACCAAATCTAGATCCGTCAGCTGGATCTTAGATCATGTGGCTCTTAGGCTCACATAATATCACATAAATAGCTTGCATAGCAAATATACTGAAATAAAACAGATATATTTACACTAAACATCATAAAACAAAGGATTCATCAGTCAAACCCTTACATATGCGTAGCCAAAGCTTCCAACGTCCTCTAAATAAAGATCTAGGGCCGCGTGGTTGCTAAATACTTACAAAAACTAGATCTGTACATATCTTAGCCATTATAGCTTCCAGGTTCAAGTTTCACAACTTTTGAACTAGTTAAAAGCTAGATCTGGCTAGATCCAGTACAGATCTAGCCAATACAGCTTTAAATACTACAAATTTACATCAAATGAACGATTAGAATCGTTATTTAATCAAAAGTATTAACTATATATATATATATATATATATATATATATATATATATATATATATATATATATATATATATATATATATGGGAATGATCCATAGCATGTATTTGCTATGGAATAAAAAGTGGCATATAACATCTTAACCATCCATTAAAAACATGAAGGTCTGCGATTTGAATTTGTGTAACGCTGTCCGCTAGAACTTCTAGTGGACGTGGTTAATGAATTCTCCAGACACTTTTGCCCCCACTTAGCCCCACTTAGCCCTGCTGACTAATTTGAAATAACATCATCTGATAGTACTTCTAGCGGACGGATAAAAAGTATCACAGAATCTGCTAGACGTACTAGAGGACAGACCAAACACTTCCTTTCATGTGCAGTCGATGAATTCCTTCTTGCTGTAAAATTCCTTTGACGAACTCCTTCCTGCTGTAGAATTCCTTCCTGCGTAGTACAGCAACACGCAACAACATAACATGTACAGCCTCATTATAACAACAGTTAATATTACATAACATTATACATGAGAGTATAACCCCAACACACGTAGTCGACGAATTCCTTCCTGCTGTAGAATTCCTTTGATGAATTCCTTCCTGATGTAGAATTCCTTCCTGCGCAGTACATCAACACGCAACAACATAACATGTACAACCCCATTATAGCAATAGTTAATATTACACAACATCATACACGAGAGTACATCCCCAACACATAACAATATAACATGTACAACAGTTAATATTGCACAACAACATACACGAATAGACGAATTTCTCCCTGCATACACGCAGTACAACAACATGCAAAATTTCCATATCAGCCCCAATACATCAACATGTTCATGTACATCAACATACACACAGTATAGCAACAGTAAATATTCAACAGGTTCCTGTACATCAACATGTTCACGTACATCAACAGTTAAGGAACATCACAACCCTAATACATAAAAATTTCCATATCAGCTCCAATACATCAAAATTTCCATATCAGGCCTAATACATCAAAATTTCCATATCTTTCCAAATCATATTCAAAATCCAAATCAAAATAAGATATATTGTTGGGTAAATTCTAATTACGCACAATCACGCAAGTATACGTGGTCAACAAGTAATATAATGATAAGAAAAGAATCGTTCCCACAAAGAATAGTAAGAAATTAATCCTAACAATTACCAGTTTTATATTAATCCAATTTTATTAAACTACCCAAATTAATGATTATAAATAAAGAAAACTAAGAAACTAAAAATACCAATCAATCAACACAACTTAAAAATTGTAATTTCAAGCAAATAATGGAGAATTAGGCTTACAACTTTACTTTAAGTCTCACTCCAATTATCACTCCTTTTTCTAGTTTAATTCAGTATCTCAGTTTATTAATCAAGAATACTTATGTAGAATTAGTCATATCTCGATGCACTAACACCATATTAACTTAAATCTACAAATTAAATAGAATTAAGCCAAACACCCTAATTAACTAATTCACTATATCTCTATGTGAATTAAAATTAAAAAGAGCTTAAATTCCAAGTTCTTTACCCGATTATATGTGATGCTAGGTATATCTTTATCCTAACATAAATCAAGATTCCATTAAATCAAAGAATTCAAGAACACATGCTATTGTGATTAGGTCTAGATTCATACATCATCTCTCGAATCCATACAAATCCACATAAAATTAGTGATCAAGCAATTCATTAATTAAATACGAATCATAATAGATAAACTGAATTGATAATTTATTAAACTCAAATCAAGGCATGATAATTATCATTCAACACTAAAGATCCATTGCAAGCCTAAAAAGTAATTTATTTCATAATTAATGAATTAAAAACTGAATAAAGTAAAGAAATAATCATCCCAATTACAAGAACTGAATCTAAAAATAAGAATAGTAATACACCACCCTTCTTGGCCTTTAATTCTGCAATCTTGTTGAAATCACCTCTTTCCTTTGTTCCTCCAAGATCTTATTCTAAGTTCAGGCTCCTCTAAGTGTAATTGAATTGTTGGATCAGTTCAACACTCTGGTAATTGACATAAATTAATTCCCCTTAGCTGAACCAAATCCAATCACAATCCATATCAAAGTCATACCATCCAATCCGATTAGAAATTCTAATAAGAATTAAGCTCCTATTTGTACCCAACAAGTTTTTAAGGAAAGAATCCCAATTTTTATGAAATAACTTCCATGTCACACTCCTAACTTGACCCTATTACATAAAGTAGTCATAGCTCCAAACAAAACTCAATTTCAAGCAAAAGTAACCAGCTCAGCAACATTCATGTCCGACCGGCGTACCCCGCACTGGGTCCTTCAATAATTCAGTGCGACCCACACCAATATAGAAATATGTTCTTTCCATGCAGCGCGCCCCATGCCATCTTCTATGTAATCATGGCGTGCCCCACGTCGGTGATGCAAAATGTCCAAAATATCCAATTTCTTAACATTTTAACTTTGAACCATCATCAACCTAATATCTTGTACACATAACAAAAATCCATCAAACGCAACATGAAAAATCTCAAAAACTAACAATATATCAAGCTAAATAATGTTAAATCATAGGTTAAAAACCTGCTCATCCTATTCTCCCAAACTTGAAACATTGCTTGTCCTCAATCAAAATGGTTTCATTATTACTGAAGCTTTTTCTTCTGTGTGTAATGGCTCGAATGGTACCTTGATTATACTAACTCGAGGTAAAGAATCTAGCATATGTAAGTAATCTACGAACTATGGATCATCCACATTCTTATTCCCCAGTAGTGTGATTTCTAATGGACCACTGACCAAACTTTTGACCAGGTCTTCATTAACTATCCTGTCGATGACATCCACTCGGAAACACTCCTCTTCATCTGTAGGGAACTTCATGGCTTTAAACACAATGAATTTGACTTCATGGTCTTGAACCCTCATAGTTAATTCCCCTTTCTGAACATCGATGAGAGTCCTACCCGTAGCCAGAAATGGTCTCCATATGATGATTGGGATGTTTTTATCTTCTTCATAATCCAAAATTATGAAATCTGCTGGAAAAATAAATGTGTCCACCTTAAGCAAGATATCTTCCACAATTCCTCTTGGATACGTTACCGATCTGTCCGCTAACAGCAATGATATATTTGTAGGCTTTAAAACTAGTAAACCCAATTCAGTATAAATAAATAATGACATGAGGTTCACACTTGCCCCTAAGTCACACAAACACTTTTTGAAGGCCATATTCCCGATTGTGCAAGGAATGGTGAAACTCCCCAGATCCTTCAACTTTGGAGGTAACTTTCTCTATAAAACTGCACTCCTCCGTCAAAGCTACAGTTTCATAATCCTCTAACATCTTTTTCTTTGATAGAATACCCTTCATGAATTTAGCATAACTTGGCATTTGCTATAGGGCTTCTACGAAAGGAATGTAGATAACTTAAAAACTTCTAAAAACTTTGAGAATTGCTTGTCTAGTTTTTGTTTCTGAACTCTTTGCTGAAACGGTGGTGGAGGATACACAACTAGCTCAACCCCTGTCTTGCTCTCGTCCACTTGCTTTTCCTCACACTATTTCCCTTTAACCACTTTGTCTTCACTTTGTTTGTCATATTTTTTAGCTGAATTTTCTATGTTCTGCCCCTCAAGATGCTTTCCACTCCTCAACGTAATTACTTGACACTGCTCATAATTCCCCTTTAGATTTTTCTCAACGTCACTAGGTAGAGTTCCTTGAGGCCTACTATTCAATGCAAATGTCAGCTGTCCCATTTGATTTTCTAAGTTCTTGATGGCCACGGCTTGTGATTTCATTGCTGCTTCTTGCTATTTCATGGCCGCCTCATTGCCTGATATGTATTTCAACAATAGCTCTTCTAAATCTGTCCTTTTCTCTTGGTGCGGAGCTGCTTGTTGATGCTAATTTTGAAATCTCGGGGGATTAGATGGTCGTGGAGCCTACTGATTCTGGTTGTTGCTCCACAAAAAATTTGGGTGATTCCTATTCCTTAGATTGTAGGCATTCTGATACATGTTCTGTGGAATCCTGTTGTAGCTACCCACAAATTGTACTGACGCTGGGTTAATAGCATATTGTTCCGTAGGATGTTTCCCTGCGCACAATTCATAAATAAAAGTAATCTGCTGAGTTTGTGCACCCAACAAAGCATTCTCCTTCTTTGATAGCACTGGAATTTATGCTGCTAACGTCGTTACCCCATCTACCTCTAACACCCCAGCTACCTTAGGCTATGTCATTCTCGCTATGGGCCACCGGTAGTTGTTAGCCACCATTATTTCTAGTAGCTCATACTCCTCCTCACAACTCTTTGCCATGAATGCTCCACCTAAAGTTGCATCTATGCTAGTCCTAAGATTACCACTTAACCCATTGTAGAACGTGTTCATTTGCAGCCATTTAGGTAATCGATGATGTGGGCACTTTCTGAGTAGTTCCTTGTACCTTTCCCATGCCTCATATAATGACTCCCCTTGTTGCTGTTGCTCAAAAATTATAATCTCGTTCCTCATCTTCACAGTCTTTGCTGGTGGGAAAAACTTGGCCAAGAACTTTTGAGCAAGGTTGTCCTACATAGTATTCGACCATGGCTGTAGAGAGTGTAACCAACTTTTCACCTTGTCCCGTAGTGTGAATGGAAACAAGCGAAGTCTGACTGCATCATCTGACACCCCATTATATTTGAAGGTGTCACAGATTTCCAAAAAACTGACTAAATGCTCGTTTGGATCGTCGTTGGCTAATCCCCGAAATTGCACTGAGTTTTGTACCATTTGTATGGTCCCAGGCTTAATCTCAAAAGTATTTTTAGCAATCGCCAACCTGGTGATACTTGACTGAGGCTCAGTCACATTGGGAGTAGCATAATCCCTCAGCGCTTTCTGATCTTCTGCAGCCATTGTTTCTCCCTTATCAGAGTTCTCAAAGTTGTCCTTAGAGTCTTTAATCCACTTACTCATCCTTTGAAACCGTTTCTCAATATCTCCTTCGAAAGGAAGTAAGTCTGGCTTCTTAGACCAAGTTTGCATAAACTAACTCAGAGAACCTGAAACAAGAAAGAGCAAAAAAAAAAGAAAAATTTGTTTAAGTAAAACTGAACTAATTAAACTGATATTGAAAAATATTAAAATCAAAACTATTCCCTGGAAACAACTGATATCAAAATCAAATTTTTTTTTGACTCCAGTACAAAACCCTCAAATATTTCTTTACCCAGAACGAACGTAACATGCGCCAAACACGTTAGCTCGAGCTGTTGAAAGATTACAATCATACCATTCAATACCATCCTAGAAAAATGAACGTGGTAGTTAACGCATTGAGTGAAAGATCATATGCGTTTATGAGTGCGATATTGTTAACACAAAGACCCATTTCGTACGACTTAAAAAAGATGGAGATAGAGTTAAAGACTCCAAGAACCTACGTGAAGATATCGAATATACAATTAGAATCGACTTTAATCAATAAAGTTAAAGCCGCTCAAGCTACAAACTCAAAGCTGATGAATGTGAAGAAGAAGGTGTAAGAAGGCGTTATTCTAGAAGCAAGAATCAATGAAGAGAGGAAATCTCAACCCTTAATTTTATTGGTCTATTTGAAATCCTTGATCGTGCAGGAACTGTGGCCTATAGACTCGCTTTACCGCCAAGTATGTCGCGTGTTCATCACGTTTTTCACGTATCGATGTTACGTAAATATGTGGACGACCCGTACCACATTATTTAATTAGAACTAGACGAGATAGCAGAAGATTTAATGTATGAGGAGATACCTGTTAAAATCTTAGCTAAGAAGAAGCATATTCTACGCTCAAAGGTTATACCTCAAGAGTTAGAATCTGACGAGGTATACTCACCTCTTCGACATACCAGGTATGTACGTAAATTTTGAGGGAAAAATTTCATAAGGAGGGGAGATTGTAAGACTCTGAATTTTATGAAATGAAAGTATTCAATTTTCTTATAATTATATTTAGTAAATGGTTAAATTGATAAAAGGTTAAAGTTAAGGTTGATATGTGAAAATTTTGCAAAGTAAGCAAGTTGTCATAAAATATTCGTTTGATCGGGGAATATTCTTTTTATCGGGGAATATTTGTACGACGGCACAATCATTAGTGGACCCCACAAAAGAAGTATTGTCGGAGTTAAAAAATGACAGAAATATCTTTTTATAAAAATAACGGCGAAAGTTTTACCGTTAAACTGTTGAAATACCTGGTGGTAAAAGTACAGTAATACGCGTGGTTGCATAGTAGCACACGGTATTGTACAGTATCTTTGATTATTGATGTTTGCGTGAGAAGTCACTCAATTTTATTCAATTATTTCCATTAATTGATGCATAATATTGTAGACACTCGAAATTTTTTGCATACCTGTTACTAACATTGCAAGAGGGCAGAATCGTCTTTCAGAGATAAACCTGGAAGACAGCTCAGCTCAATCCCGGAGATAACCCTGGGATAATTAGTATCACCATCTCGGAGATAACCCTGAGACATCCAGCTCAGTCCCGGATACCACCGAAAGTTTCAACCTCAACCCCGGCGACAACACCGGGAGTTTCGATTTTAACCTCGGAGATACACACCGGAGAAGACAATGTAATCTCAGAGATAACCCCGAGATACTCAGTCTCAGCCCCGGACAACACTAGAAAAGATAATATCCACCTCAGAGATAAGCCCGAGGAATACAGTTACAGTTTCGGAGATAACCCCAAAAATGCTTGTTTCAAAGCCATGCAAACAGCTTTAGCACACTCGGCAAAAGCCTCGAGGCACTCATGCCACAAGCCCGAAGATAACCCTAGGAAGTCAGGCACATCTCAGAAATAAACCTAAGGACGGTCAACACCTGCAGCAGTCCAATCTCAATGATACCCTTGAGCAACGACCGCTAACACGACTCAAACCGGAGATAACCCCGGTGAAGCGCAGGGCCATTATTTTGCCATCCCAATTCCACATCGTGTCATCCCAAAAACAACGTACATACATTCTACACAATAATGTCCTACAAGAACAAAGGTGCGCCAATCCCGAGTGACTACTACACAAGACAACACATCGAATAGAATTTGAAGCTTAAAGACCAAGGGCATGGTCCCATCTTCCTGACTTCGTACAACCTCTGATCCCATGTCATTGTGTAGCTCTCGATAATATCATGCCGAAAAAGGTCTTATACACCTCGATAGGATGCCCGAATTGATGTTTTGAAAGTTCGACCGGACATCACGTTGCACGCATGCACGTACTTCGAGACGGTGGGACCCGCAGAGCCCGGAGCACCCCGGGAAATCGCAGGTACACCTGCAGCTCCCCCTCTATAAATAGAGGGCTTGGGGCAGCCATTTTACATAGAGAAAAGGCGAGGAAGGCCTGTCCAAATTGCTATGTACACACCCTAAATTGAGTGCTTTCTCATTTTAAACACTTGTAATTTCATATATAGCTACTTTTTACTGACGGGAGCCAAGTGTTCATCCCTTTCAAGTTATTTAAGTCTTCTTTGGCAGCCCACTGTAAGCCTTCTTACATACTTTAGAGACTTTCTCTTCATCTTTGCACACACCGTTCTTCACGTTGAGAGTCGTGTTGAGTGTGTTTGGCCAGACTTCGGTCCGTAGTTTTTATTTCTGTTGTATATATATATATATATATATATATATATATATATATATATATATATATATATATATATATATATATATATATATATACGACATCAAATAAACGCTCTAGACGTAAGTCTAGGCTCAATCGAGACATAACTCGATAATGTTAGTCCTCGATTGAGCCTAACATTATCGAGTTATGCCTCGATTGAGCCTAGACTTACGTCTAGAGCGTTTATTTGATGTCGTATATATATATATATATATATATATATATATATATATATATATATATATATATATATATATATATATACTTATATATATGAACTGTGTGTCGAACTTTTTTCGATGAGCCTGGATTTGCATCCAGAGCGTTTACTTTCTTATATATATACATATATATATATATATATATATATATATATATATATATATATATATATGAACTGTTGTCGAACGTTGTTCGATGAGCCTGGATTGTACATCCGGTGCGTTTACCGCTTTTATAAATATATATATATATTTACATTTCGTCCTGCCTGGAGTTTACTTCATGGCGGTTGACCATTTTTACTGCTTTCTTTATGTTTTGTCCAGCCTGGAGTTTACTCCGTGGCAGTTGATCGCTTTTACAGCTTTATTTACATTTCTAATCCCCTATGGAGGTGCTTTGTGGTGGTTGATCATGTCAATATATATATATATATATATATATATATATATATATATATATATATATATATATATATATATATATATATATTTACAACTTTTATATATTTACATTTCTGATCCCCCATGGAGATACTTCGTGGTGGTTGATCATGTCTGTATATATATATATTTACAGCTTTTATATATATTGTGACAACCCCAAAATAGGTCCATTCCATCCAACCCATTCTGAGTCGTCAAATACATTGTACAGAAAATAACTACAACTCTATTACAACAATTGTCGTACAAAATACAACAACACATATGCAGTGAGTTTGAATACAAATATATACCAAATGTGACACATGTCCCAACCGTGGACAGCACCTCACAGTAACACCTTACATAAAGGTATAGTCAAACACTGTTTTAGAAATTAGAATCTTTGGGAAGTGCTCAAGGAAACCTTCGTACATGGGAGGCCATGCGTCTAGGTTATGATAGATATCATATGGCCACAGAATTATCCTTGGTTGACCCAATAGACCCCAAAGAAAAACGAGAAGATTACTATCATATTCTTCCCAATGGTGAGTCTTCTCTTGACTTATCATTATCTCCACTGTCTTTAATCGAGAATTATACTTCAAATAAACACCAAGATTATATAGGTAGTGCTCGTATATATACTCAGCAAGTGGATGAGCACATCCATGTCTTATGATGACACGGGGTTGTGACGCCCCCAGAATAGGTATACAACACCCATTCTGAGTCGCCAAATACATGGTACAGAAAGCAAACTACAACTTCAATAATACAATTGTCGTGCAAAATACGACAACACATACTATGAGTTTAAATACAAATATTGTCTTCTAGACAATATCCACACTCAAATAAATCCTCATTACAATTATTCAAACACTATTTTACAGAAATAGTGAGGACTGCTAATACATCTTTCTAGAACCATCACTCCATACCCCGACTAGATCCTGCTATGTTCTCACCTCCTGAGAAGAAAAATGGAACAAAAAGGAAAAGGGTGAGCTCAACTAGTCCAGTAAAGAATATTATGACTAAGATAATATACAACAAATTATCGTTAGTCTTCAACAGGGAAAAATCTGATAGAATATAATCGACAACAAGTTTTAGATCAACAACTGCAGCGGAAACAGCAAACCATTAGAAGAGTCAAGTAGAGAAAGAATTCTACTATCTTCTAAGATTTAAAAGTCCATCATCAATATTTTATCCCTGTAACATCAATTAATAATCATCTTTAACCAAATATTCATCTTTGCACTACAGGCCAAAGATATTCATTTGTATCATCAGTCGGTCATGTTCATCTCAACACCTGTTCATCTTTGCACTACAGGCCAAAGATATTCATCAAGTAATTATACATCTTTGCACTACAGGCCAAAGATATTCAGTAATATCATCATTTAGGACTGAGGATGATGAAAAATATCTTAAAGAGAACGAATCCAATGAGACAGAAGGACAAATAGTAGGGATTCGTATAACAGTTTATCCAAGATCAATAATACTTCATAATAATCAATTGTGAAGCAGAATTCAAAAATAAAGATCAAAACATGGATACAATCAAAGATAGTAACCATAATAGACATCTTGGACAAAAAGGGAAAATTTTATTTTTCGGTGAATAGTGCCGTATTCGTGAATAGTGCCGTATACGTGAATAGTGCCGTATACGTGAATAGTAACCCCCGACACAAAAAGTTCCAAATTTGATAAAAACTCATATCAATATTTCAGCATAATGATATTGAAGAAACTAATATCATTAAGAAGAAAATAATATCCCTTACCTCAAAATATCAGTACTTCTGGTCGGAATACCGGTATAAGGCTGAAAGAAACTTGCTCTGATGAATAGAAACTCTCAAAGTATCTAAATACTCACAAAATACACTCAATAATCTAGAGAGAGAAAGAGAGAAAACTTGTTTCTGGTGTGATTTTCAATTCTAACTTAGCCCTCTATTTATAGGAAAATTTTGGTAGGTTTGACCTGCAACCTGATGGCTTTACCTGCTACTATTCCCACCTACCACATTTGAAATATAATTCAGCACATTTTTTCACCAACCACAAGTGGGGCCCACCAATTCTAGAATTTTCCATCAAAATGATAAACTCCGAAAATTCAACAATTTCTGAACCAGTTATCTCGTAAAATTCATAATAAATCATACGTTCATTTTTAACGGTTCAAAATTTGTGGACATATACTCAACTTATATATGTATAACATATCCAAAAATTACCACGATCCAACGGTCGGATTAAAAATTATAACACCCGCAATATTTCTCAAAAACCCTGATTTGATTTTTAATACCTCCATTCCGATAAAAATACTGATAAAACACCTCAACATTAACTCCTTCATTTTTAACCACAAAAATATATTCCTCATTTATATCCACATAAAATAAATATTTCCTTATCATATGAATCAATAATTAATTATTCACAAATAATATTACAGAATCACATTTATGACAACCAGGCCGTTCCCAGGAAAGAGGGGGCTTTCCAATAAGGATTTCTCCTTACTGGCGCGTAATTAGATGACCAAACCTCTCCTTAGACAGAACTTTCTAGACATTGCCAATAATGTTATCTAATAATATTATTCAAATAATATGAATTATTGATCTGATAAATGAAAATACTGTGCAGCAACAATTATTGAAACAACAATAATATAAAATATCAGCGCAGCAATTATTGAATCAATAAAATAAAATATTGAATAATAACTACTGTAACAATTATTGAGTAGTGTCTTCTTACGTAAGAATCAATAATTGGTGCAATACCGTGTGCTACTGTATTTTAACCACCGGGTATTCCAACAGTATTAACGGTAACAACTACGCCGTTATTTATAAACAACTTATACTTGTCGTTTTCTTCATCCAATCGCTTTCTGTTATGGGGCCCACACAAGGCTGCGTCGTCGTACGAATATTCCCCGACAGCAAGAATATTCCACGACCAACCGAATATTCACCGACCAAAAATAAATATTTTATAACCACTTGCTTATTTTACAAAATTTGCACATTTCACCCATAACCAAAGTATTATATCAAATTAACCCCTTATTATTCACAATAATATTTAGAGAAAATTTGATTTTATTCATTAATAAGTTGGGGTCTTACAGGGTTGTATGTCATTAGACATCTTGTATGATAGTGGCAAAACACCCTTCCAACGTTGGGTACACCTTACCCTATTGGATTCACCAAATAAAACTACTAAATGACCTTTTCTATACTGCTTCGGGAGAACATCCACAGCTAGAGACCACCGTTCTATTTTCCCGTTACCCTCGCTCGACCCAGCTACACTCTTATTACCTGAAAGGAATTATGAAAAAAAGGGTGAGCACAACTAGCCCAGTAAAGAATACCATGACTAAAGATAATTAAATTATCAATAGCCTTCATCAATAAAAAATCAGAGATTTAGAACATATGGTAAATGATAAAAATTTCAACCATAATTGCAGCGGAACGAGCAATCCATTAGAAGAGTCAAATAGACTATAAAGTCTATTATCTTCTCCATGTTAAAAATCCACCAACAATGTTTTATCCCTGTAACATCACTCAACAGTTCCTTTCCACAATCATATGAATAACTCATAATCATAATTGTGATTCTAAATTTTACTTCGCACCCAGGACGAAGGATATTTTCATCACCTGTCTTTACCTGAAACATCAAAGATCATGATTATACCAAATCACAGTTCCTGTTCATAATCATGCTAATAAATCCATCTTTGCACTACGGCCAAAGATATTCATCAACAAACCATCTTTGCACTACGGGCCAAAGATATTCAACAACAGTTCACCTTCGTACTACAGGCCAAAGATATTCATCAATAATTCATCTTTTCACTACAGGCCAAAGATATTCATCAATAATTCATCTTTGCACTACAGGCCAAAGATATTCATCAATAATTCATCTTTGCACTACAGGCCAAAGATATTCCTCAACAGTTCATATTTGCACTAACGGCCAAATATATTCATCAACAGTTCATATTTGCACTACAGGCCAAATATATTCATCAACAGTTCATATTTGCACTACAGGCCAAATATATTAATATCTCAAAGAAATATATAATCATTTCAGAATTTATATAAACAATAATTATAACCATGTTGATCAATTCACCTTTGCACTTAAGCTAAAGATATTCAATTATAAATTCAATGGTCATGATCATGTCAGTCAACAATTCAACTTTGCACTACTAGCCAAAGGGAACCCATAGTCATGATCATACCAAAAATCTACCCATCTTTACACTCAAGTCAAAGAGAAATATCATCATTAGGGTTATAAAAATGTTATATATGATAATAAAATCAATATAATCAACATATAGATTTAATCTCAAGAGTAATATTCATAAACCAACTATAATTTGGTCAGAAAAAGAAACCAATTTTGTCGTAAATAGTAACTCATGAATAGTAACTCATGAATAGTAAACTCGACACAAAAAGGTAGAAATTACACAATAAAATACATACCAATATTTCGGTATAATGATATTGAAAGAATAATATTTCTTAAGCTTATAAAAAATTTATTTTAATTGTTTATACTTTACTAAATAATTCATTTAATCATCCTAAAATGTCAAACTCATAAAATTTCATCACCAATAACCAAAAACCCTCATAAAAAATCTGCATATACCTCATATAGGATTCTCAAGCCAAAAAATCCTATTTTTCAATTTTCTTACTTCACATAACATATTTAATTCATTTACTCATAACTAGTCCATTTTCATGAAAAATATCAAATCAGTTCCAAAAATATTTATTTTCTGGAATTTAGCAGAATATAGTCCCATATTGAACATATATTTTTCTCAGAATTTTTAAAACTTATTTACTATTTTTCATATGGCCAAAACAGCCGAATATTTAGATATTTATCAAAAATTGTACTTTTATCCAAAAATTTCGAAATTTATAGAGTATACTCCTATCATATTCATGTACTCCCAATAAAAATTTCATCAATTTTGGAGTTAACCACAAGGAGTTATAAGCGGTTACTTTTAAAATAGTATTTTCTCATAAAATTCATAACTCTTAATTTATACATCCAAAAATCACCATTTTTGGACACAATCAATAAAACTCATCAAAATATCATTTTAAATTTTTCCAGAATTTTTGAAGGTCTGAAAAATTACGAAACTGAAAAACATAACAACCCTTAAAATCCCTTACTATCCCTTACCTCAAAAGTGCAGTATTTCTGACCGGTATGCAAAGCCGAAGGAAACTTGCACTGAATAGCAACTCTCAAAGTATCTAAATACTCACAAAATATGCTTCATAATATAGAGAGAGAAAGAGAGAAAGCTTATATTTCTGGTGTGATTTTCAATTCTAACTTAGCCCTCTATTTATAGGAAAATTTTAGCAAACTTGACCTGCAACCTGATGGCTTTACATGCTACTATTCCCACCCACCACATTTGAATAAAAATCTCAGCACATTTCTTCACCAACAAAGAGTGGGGCCCACCAATTCTAGAATTTTCTACCAAAATGATAAACTCAAAAAATTCAACAATTTTTGAACCAGTCATCTCCTGAAACTCATAATAAATCATACATTCATTTTTAACGGTTCAAAATTTATGGGCATATACTCAACTTATATATGTATAACATATCCAAAAATTACCACGATCCAACGGTCGGATTAAAAATTATAACCCCCGCAAAATATCTCAAAAACCCTAATTTGATTTTCAATACCTCCGTTCCGACAAAAATACAGATAAAACACCTCAACATTAACTCCTTCATTTTTAACCACAAAAATATATCCCTCATTTATATCCACATAAAATAAATATTTCCTTATCATATGAATCAATAATTAATTATTCACAAATAAAATTACAGAATCACATTTATGACAACCAGGCCGTTCCCAGGAAAGAGGGGGCTTTTCAATAAGAATTTCTCCTTACTGGCGCGCAATTAGGTGACCAAACCTCTCCTTAGACAGAACTTTCTAGACATTGCCAATAATGCTATCTAATAATATTATTCAAATAATATGAATTATTGATCTGATAATGGGAAATACTATGCAGTAACAATTATTGAACAACAATAATATAAAATTTCAACGTAGCAATTATTGAATCAATAAAATAAAATATTGAACAGTAATTACTGTAACAATTATTGAGTAGTGCCTTCTTACGTAAGAATCAATAATTTCAAAAATACTATGCAATACCGTGTGCTACTGTGCAATAACGCGTATTACTGTATTTTAACCACCGGGTATTTCAACAGTGTTAACGGTAACAACTACGCCGTTAATTATAAAAACTCAATTTTTGTGGTTATTTTCATCCGACAGTTATTCGCTATGGGGCCCACAAATAGCTGCGCCGTCGTACGAATATTCTCCGACAGAAAGAATATTCCATGACCAAACGAATATTCCCCGACAACAATGATTATTTTATAACCACTTGCTTATTTTGAAAAAAAATTCATATATCACCCTTAACTTTAACATTTATCAATTTAACCATTTACTGAATAGTAATTATAAAAAAAATTGAATACTTTTATTTCATAAAATTCGGGGTCTTACATATATAACTGGTTATAACTTTCATACAAACTGCATTATCATATGAGCCTAGGAATCATGTGATCACAGATTCAGTCTACTTAATCTAGATTTGGTTCCCGTGATGGACATTTTCAGCTGTAAACAGCTTGTAAATTATTCACGGTGTTTAGATTTCCTCAGATAGTTTTCATGCCCTTGAGAAATTCGACACTGCTTTGTACATTATTTTCTAGAAGCTGCTTCGCATCTCAAAAATAAAAGCAATCAAGTCGAACACCTAATAATAAAATAGAAGTGTAAAAGGTCAATTACTATTGAGCATCAGGGTTTGAAAACCCTCTTTTACAAAACTTCACTGCTATATCTTGTTTAAAACTGAATTTTTACATAAATTCAAACCCAGTGTATATAGGTGCGACCGAGGCCTCGCATTACCTCCAAATAACTGCACATTGACCCACACACACACACACACATTCATATAACAATTTCTTAAGAAGTGGCGGTCACCGTGGCAACACAGATGTCGGGGGGTGCCTAACACCTTCCCTCCGCATAAGAAAGTCGAATCTCGGTTTCATAGACCCGTTTAGCAGTGTCACATCACTAGGTCAATGTGCAAACCTTTTCTCGGTTGTGTTGGTACAAGCAGTTAAAAAACTAATTGGCAACTCTTATAGTCCAATCGTCAACATATAAATGTCGAACCTTTTCACAACTTATTTTTTCAAACAAATCTCACCTAACATGAGAACACAAAAGAATAAGAACAGAAAAGGGACAAATAAAAATCTCGACGTCGATAGGTGGTGACTCTGCTGGGGACACCAGTAAGAGGACATAAGATACTATTATAATCTTTTCAAAATTGGTATATGCTTGTGTGTGGATGTTGCATTTACATTTATGATGAATGTGTATGAATGCATATATTTTCTGCACTTAATGCTTTACGCTATATCTACTTGTGATATTAGTGCTTCGCACATGTCATCATTTTCATAAACGATGAGACACGTTGTATATGAATGTATGTTGTGTGGTTCCTCCACCAGGAGGCTATCCTATCGGTGTTTGATTATTGGACTCGTAGGAAGACTAATTCCAACGAGGCTCAGGAAAGGCAACACCCAAATTCGCTCCAGTTGAAAGACCGGATTAACTTCCCGTTGAGTAGATTGCAATGATTTGGGAACCTTCATGCCAAAAAGCTGCTAGAGTAACCTAAGATAGGTCAGCCTCTGATAAACCAAACGCGGAGGAAAGTCTCTTCATGTTTTTTCATTTCAAATTACTCGTAAAGTTAATTACTTGTAATTTCATTCCATATTTATCTCCATATAATGAGAAAATATGAAGAAACATGTGCACATGCATATTTACATGCTATATTGTATTACAAACAGCTAACATCCGTTTTGCAGGATAATATTCCTAAAATAAATACATCATATAGCATGTAAACATTTACATATTCCCTAAGACAAAACTATGCAAGTCTTTTACAGGGAAGCAATCGGACCCATTACCCGGTCAAAATCCAAAAAGGCCACGAGCCTATAGTCAATCATGTCGTCATCAGACCAGACTGAGCTTAATCTAGTTTCTCACAAAGAATTTGATGGATTAATTAAACAAATCACAGATTTGGTTGTTCTGGTTAAAGAGCTACACCAATCTACTCAGGGTACAAGGGTACCCGTACTTGTTGAATCCTCTGCACCAGGAGGAACTCAAAATTCGGATAAAACCATTATAGTACATGAGCTTCAGTTGGATACAACCAATAAAATTCATAATACCACCCATCTCAAAGAAGATCTAGACGTCGATGATATCAGAAAAAAGGTCCTTCAAATGGAAGAAACCCTTCGTTCTATCAAAGGAATTGGAGCACATGTGAGTGTCTCATATACTGACCTTTGTATATTCCCTGGTGTGCATTATCCAGAGAAGCTAAAAACTCCTGATTACAGGTTAGGAAATCCTTACACACATTTGAAGGTGTTCATTGGAGAACTTGGATCTTATACAGAGGACGAGAAGCTCAGAATGCAGCTGTTCCAAAAGAGTCTGACTGGAGAAGCCTGTTCGTGGTATACCAGATTAGATAACTCAAAGATCCATAGTTGGGAAGAGTTGGCTCATGCCTTCCTTACACAATACAGCTTCCAGTCTCAGATGGCTCCTGACCGGTACCAGATTACCAAGGTCAAGAAACAGTCCAATGAGTCTTTCAGAGAGCAATCTCAAAGGTGGAGGCGCCTTGCTGCTCACGTTATTCCTTCTATGACTGAATCAGAAATGGGCATGACTTTCATAGACATACAAGAAGCTCCTTTCTATGAGAGAGTTTTAGCTGGCATTGGTAAACAATTTTCTGAAATGATTAAATATGGAGAGATGGCTGAGATGGGGTTAAAGTCAGGAAAGATTCAAGACTTAGCCGCTCTTAAAGTAGTTGCTGAACACATCCAGTCTGGAACTTATGGAAACTACCCCCGGAGGGTCCATAAAAAGAAAGAGGAGGATGTTTCCTTGGTACTACAAGGTCAAAAAGGCAATCAGAATGTGCCTATCCTAAGGAAAAATTACGCTCCCTTTCAATCACCACCTTCAAACCCTCCATTGCCAAAGGATGGAGAAGTCAAATGCCCTTGAATGTTTATACCCCTGGGGGATTCGCTCGAGAATATTCTTACTCTTCTGACAACTCAGAAGAAAATCAAACATCTTCTTCCACCAGCCAACCCTAATGGGAGGGGTTTACTCGGAAATGTGCTTATCATGCCAGGACACTTGGACATGATACTCAAGATTGTTGGGCCTTGAAACACAAGATCCAAGATTTAATAGACAATGGTGAGATCGTGGTCACCAAACCTGATCAACCCCATGTGCAAGACAACCCTCTTCCTCAACACAAAGAGGAAGAGGTTAATATGATTAATTGGAGCAGTGGACATAGTTCCAATTCTAATGGTGAATCATCCCAGAACATCAAAGACGGTGTTGACAAATGGGATTATGCAAAGTTCCAATTTGTGATGGAACGAAAGATGAAAGCTCTGTGTAAGCAGATCGAGCAATTGGCAGAACTGATGACATATCAGCATCAAGTCACACGCCAATTGGTCAGCCAGGAGAATGCTAGTCCCCTCCCTTTTGTTATGAATACTCCATCATCGCCTTCAAAAAATGAAACACTGGAGGACAAAGTTTTGAAGAGAGCAAATGCCAAGGCCCGTCGGGATTTTGCCAATAAAAGGGAATTTACATACCTGGGCCAACCTATGGAGGAGATACTTCAAATGGTGATCAATGAAGGAAGGATTACGTCCCTTCTACCTCCAATCAATCCCCGTTCAAGACGATTCAATTCTGATGGAGTATGTCAGTATCACTCCCATTCTCGCGGTCACAACACAGAAGAAAGTTGGGCACTCCGCCACCTTATTCAGAATCTAATTGATAGCGGTGTCCTACAACTGGCAGACGACGATACTATGCTATTTGAGAGTGAAAGTGCTTGTCCTACTAAATGTAACGGATTAGTAGAAGTTATATCCATTGAGGCTGAGGGGACTATCTAATCATTCCCAATACAAGCAATTCAACTCAAGGGAGTAGAAAATCCTTTGAAAGTGGTTGCTCCAGAGCCAGTCAGCTTACCGTTCAGATCACAATATCCTGTTATCAGCTTATAGAAAGTCCCATGGAATTATGAAGAAGCTAAAGGATCCACCTCGCATACAACTGCTACAGTGTTGAAGGAAAATCCACTGTATCTTCCCCAACGGGTGATGAAGCCTACCATCGAATCAAAGGGGAAAATTCCCATGGAGAAAATTGAAAAATTCCTCCGTACTATGGGTCATAACGAAGCCAAGGTGATTTTAAGCTTAAGAGAAGCTCCACATCAAATTTCAATACTTTACTTGGTTTTCTCTTCCGAGGATCACAGGAAGATCTTATTACAGGTTTTGGAAGAAGCTTACTTGCCGAAATCAGTGGATGTGGAAAAATTTCAACATTTGGTTGATAACATTTTTAACAATAATGTGATATCTTTCACTAATGATGACATACCGCCCGAAGGGACCGATCATTGCAAGCCGTTGTATATTACGATTTTATCCTCCGGATACATGCTAGCTGGAGTCTTGATAGATGGAGGTTCATCTCTAAATATCTGTCCTTATGCTACGTTAGTGAAGATGAATGTCAATCTCAACCGGATCCGAAGTAACCATACGGTTATTAAAGTTTTTGATGGATCCCGCTGAAATTCAGTCAGAGAGATTGAACTGCCAATTGAGATTGGTCCCCATACATTCTGCCTATTTTTTCATGTGCTCAAGATAGATTCAGGATACAGCCTACTAATGGGAAGACAAAGGATTCATATGGCTGGGGTCGTCCCCTCCACTCTTCATCAGCAACTGAAATACATTATTAATGACAATCTAGTCACGGTTAACGCTGAACCAGAATGTCCTCAACATGGAGACATTCCACTCATCAACTTTAATTCAGATGTTGAGCCAGTCATTTTTCATTCCTTGGAAATGAGCAACACTCAATACCATTCCATTGGTACGCCATTTCCCATACCCAAGATGTCTGCCGAAGTAATGGTAACTACTCAAGAACTGATGTCATTGGGTTATCAGCCGGGACAAAGGCTGGGTAAAAATCATCATGGCATTAAGCGCCTGATTCAAGTGTCCAGTCAAATTGGGACAGCCGGGCAAGCTATTCTGCCAGTTCTAGTCATAGGAATCCGCATAAGCATAAGCAGATTCATCCAGCTTCAGCCACATGGCAATTATCTCCACCTGTAAATGTTGAGCCCACACAATCTCTGGTAAAGGTGCCTGCCCATGTGATGGCCATGTTGTAAGACCCCCGAATTTTATGAAATAAAAGTATTCAATTTTTCTTATAATTACTATTCAGTAAATGGTTAAATTGATAAAAAGTTAAAGTTATGGGTGAAATGTAAAAATTTTTCAAAATACACAAATGGTTATAAAATAGTCATTGTTGTCGGGGAATATTCGTTTGGTCGTGGAATATTCTTTCTGTCGGGGAATATTCGTACGACGGCGCAGCCATTTGTGGGCCCCATAACAGAATAACTGTCGGGTGAAGAAAACGACAAATTTAAGTTTTTACAAATAACGACGTAGTTGTTACCGTTAACACTGTTGGAATACCCGGCGATTAAAATACAGTAATACGCGTTATTGCACAGTAGCACACGGTATTGCATAGTATTTTTGAAATTATTGATTCTTACGTAAGAAGGCACTACTCAATAATTGTTACAGTAATTACTGTTCAATATTTTATTTTATTGATTCAATAATTGCTACGTTGAAATTTTGTATTATTGTTGTTCAATAATTGTTGCTGCACAGTATTTCCTATTATCAGATCAATAATTCATATTATTTGAATAGTATTATTAGATAGCATTATTGGCAATGTCTAGAAAGTTCTGTCTAAGGAGAGGTTTGGTCATCTAATTGCGCGCCAGTAAGGAGAAATCCTTATTGGAAAGCCCCTCTTTCCTGGGAACGGCCTGGTTGTTATAAATGTGATTCTATAAATATTATTTGTGAATAATTAATTATTGATTCATATGATAAGAAAATATTTATTTTATGTGGATATAAATGAGGGATATATTTTTTGTGGTTAAAAAATGAAGGAGTTAATGTTGAGATTTTTATCCGTATTTTTGTCGGAATGGAGGTATTAAAAATCAGGGTTTTTGAGATATTTTGCGGGGGTTATAATTTTTAATCCGACCGTTGGATCGTGGTAATTTTTGGATATGTTATACATATATAAGTTGAGTATATGCCCAAAAATTTTGAACCGTTAAAAATGAACGTATGATTTATTATGAATTTTACGAGATGACTGATTCAGAAATTGTTAAATTTTCGGAGTTTATCATTTTGGTGGAAAATTCTAGAATTGGTGGGCCCCATTTGTGGTTGGTGAAGAAATGTGCTGAATTATATTTCAAATGTGGTGGGTGGGAATAGTAGCAGGTAAAGCCATCAGGTTGCAGGTCAAACCTACCAAAATTTTCCTATAAATAGAGGGCTAAGTTAGAATTGAAAATCACACCAGAAACATAAGCTTTCTTTCTTTCTCTCTCTATATTATGAAGCATATTTTGTGAGTTTTTAGATACTTGGTGAGTTGCTATTCATCAGTGCAAGTTTCCTTCAGCATCATATCCGATATCCAGCCAGAAGTACTGCTCTTTTGAGGTAAGGGATAGTAAGGGATATTAAGGGATTTTAAGGGTTGTTATGATTTTCAGTTTCGTAATTTTTCTGAACTTCAAAAATTCTGGAAAAATTCAAAATGATATTTTGATGAGTTTTCTTGATTGTGTCCAAAAATGGTGATTTTTGGATGTATAGATTGAGAGTTATGAATTTTATGAGAAAAGACTATTTTAAAAGTAACTGCTTATAATTCCTTGTGGTTAACTCCAAAATTGATGAAATTTTTATTGGGAGTACATGTATATGATAGAAGTATACTCTGTAAATTTTGAATTTTTAGACAAAAGTACAATTTTTGATAAATGTCTAAATATTCGGTGGTTTTGGCCATATGAAAAATAGTAAATGACTTTTAAAAATTCTGAGAAAAATATATGTTCACTATGGGACTATATTATGCTAAATCCCAGAAAAGAAATATTTTTGGAACGATTTGGTATTTTTCATGAAAATAGTCTAGTTATGAGAAAATGAATTAAATATGTTATGTGAAGTAAGAAAATTGAAAAATAGGATTTTATGGCTTGAGAATCCTATATGAGGTATATGCAGATTTTTGATGAGGGTTTTGGTTATTGATGATGAAATCTTAAGAGTTGGCATTTTATGATGATTAAATGCATTAATTAGTAAAGTGTAAACAATTAAAATAAATTATTTATAAATTTAAGTAATGTTATTCTTTCAATATCATTATACCGAAATATTGGTATGAATTTTATTGTAGAATTTCTATCTTTTGTGTCGGGGTTACTATTCATGAGTTACGAATATTACTCTTGAGATTAAAACTATATGTTGATCATATTATTTTTATCATCATATATAACATTTTTATAACCCTGATGTTGAAATTCTCTTTCACTGGAGTGTAAAGATGGTAAGATTATTGGTATGATCATGACTAGGGTTTTCTTTGGCCTGTAGTGCAAAGTTGAATTGTGACTGGTATGATCATGACCATTGAATTTATAATTGAATATCTTAAGCTTAAGTGCAAAGGTGAATTGATCAACATGGTTATAATTATTGTTTATATAAATTCTGAAATGATTATATATTTCTTTGAGATATATTTGGCCTGTAGTGCAAATATGAATTGTTGATGAATATCTTTGGCATGTAGTGCAAAGATGGCCTGTTGATGAATATCTTTGGCCTGTAGTGCAAAGATGAACTGTTATTGAATATCTTTGGCCCGTAGTGCAAAGATGGTTTGCTGATGAATATCTTTGGCCCGTAGTGCAAAGATGGTTTGTTGATGAATATCTTTGGCCCGTAGTGCAAAGATGGATTTGTTAGTATGATTATAAACAGGAATTGTGATTTTGTATAACCATGATCTTTGATGTTTCAGGTAAAGACAGGTGATGAAAATACTCTTCGTCCTGGGTGCGAAGAAAAATTTATAGTCACAATTATGATTATGAGTTATTCATATGATTGTGGAAAGGAACTGTTGAGTGATGTTACATGGATAAAATATTGTTGGTGGATTTTTAACATGGAGAAGATAATAGACTTTATAGTCTATTTGACTCTTCTAATGGATTGCTCGTTCCGCTGCAACTATGGTTGAAATTTTATCATTTACCATATGTTCTAAATCTCTGATTTATTATTGATGAAGGCTATTGATAATTTAATTATCTTTAGTCATGATATTCTTTACTGAGCTAGTTGTGCTCACCCTTTTGCTTCACAATTCCTTTCAGGTAATAAGAGTGTAGCTGGGTCGAGCGGGGGTAACAAGGGAATAGAACGGTGGTCATCATTTAGTAGTTATATTTGGTGAAGAAAATAGGGTGAGGCGAACCCAACGTTGGAAGGGTGTTTTGTCACTATCATACAAGATGTCTAATGACATACAACCTCGTGTCATCATAGGACAGGGTTGTGCTCATCCACTTGCTGAGTATCTTTACAAGCACTACCTATATAATCTTGGTGTTTGTTTGAAGTATAATTCTCAATTAGAGACAGTGGAGATAATGATAAGTCAAGAGAAGACTCACCATTGGGAAGAATATGATAGTAATCTTCTCGTTTTTCTTTGGGGTCTATTGGGTCAACCAAGGATAATTCTGTGGCCATATGATATCTATCATAACCTAGACGCGTGGCCTCTCATGTACGAAGGTTTCCTTGAGCACTTTCCAAAGATTCTAATTTCTAAAACAGTTTTTGACTATACCTTTATGTAAGGTGTTATTGTGAGGTGATGTCCACGGTTGGAACATGAGTCACATTTGGTATATATTTGTATCCAAACTCACAGCATATGTGTTGTTGTATTTTGCACGACAATTATTGTACTAAAGTTGTAGTTGTTTTCTGTACCATGTATTTGACGACTCAGAATGGGTTGGGTGGAATGGACCTATTTTGGGGTCGTTACATTTGGTATCAGAGCTATAAGTAAAGAGTCCCGAGCCTCTCGCTGGTGACTTCCTGTTGATGGGGGATGCACCGAAGCCAGACTCTCCGTAGGGGACGCCGTTCTGCGGTGGCAAACTGATAGGTATCAATGTAAGGTGCTGACATAGGTTGGTGTCCAGAGTTACATTTGGTATCAGAGCTTAGGGATATGATCTCTGGCGGAGATCGGGGAATATAACTAGGAGGGGAGAGATGAGTAAATCCTTCGCTAGTGTGTCCTACCTAAGCTTATTTGTTGGTCAGTCATAATATCGGGATATTATGTGATATGTTAATTTGTTAAATTAACCCTTGTTTTGAAGCTGTATTCTAGAATGATATATGAAATACAGGAGATGAGCAATGGAGAAATTATGATGACAGGGAAGATGGAATCTGAAATGAAAGAAATGTATTCTCAATTCTTTGAAATACCAGGTACGTAAATTTCGGGGACGAAATTTCATAAGGAGGGGAGATTGTAAGACCCCGAATTTTATGAAATAAAAGTATTCAATTTTTCTTATAATTACTATTCAGTAAATGGTTAAATTGATAAAAAGTTAAAGTTATGGGTGAAATGTGAAAATTTTTCAAAATACACAAATGGTTATAAAATAGTCATTGTTGTCGGGGAATATTCGTTTGGTCGTGGAATATTCTTTCTGTCGGGGAATATTCGTACGACGGCGCAGCCATTTGTGGGCCCCATAACAGAATAACTGTCGGGTGAAGAAAACGACAAATTTAAGTTTTTACAAATAACGACGTAGTTGTTACCGTTAACACTGTTGGAATACCCGGTGATTAAAATACAGTAATACGCGTTATTGCACAGTAGCACACGGTATTGCATAGTATTTTTGAAATTATTGATTCTTACGTAAGAAGGCACTACTCAATAATTGTTACAGTAATTACTGTTCAATATTTTATTTTATTGATTCAATAATTGCTACGTTGAAATTTTGTATTATTGTTGTTCAATAATTGTTGCTGCACAGTATTTCCTATTATCAGATCAATAATTCATATTATTTGAATAGTATTATTAGATAGCATTATTGGCAATGTCTAGAAAGTTCTGTCTAAGGAGAGGTTTGGTCATCTAATTGCGCGCCAGTAAGGAGAAATCCTTATTGGAAAGCCCCCTCTTTCCTGGGAACGGCCTGGTTGTCATAAATGTGATTCTGTAATATTATTTGTGAATAATTAATTATTGATTCATATGACAAGAAAATATTTATTTTATGTGGATATAAATGAGGGATATATTTTTTGTGGTTAAAAATGAAGGAGTTAATGTTGAGATTTTTATCCGTATTTTTGTCGGAATGGAGGTATTAAAAATCAGGGTTTTTGAGATATTTTGCGGGGGTTATAATTTTTAATCCGACCGTTGGATCGTGGTAATTTTTGGATATGTTATACATATATAAGTTGAGTATATGCCCACAAATTTTGAACCGTTAAAAATGAACGTATGATTTATTATGAATTTTACGAGATGACTGATTCAGAAATTGTTAAATTTTCGGAGTTTATCATTTTGGTGGAAAATTCTAGAATTGGTGGGCCCCATTTGTGGTTGGTGAAGAAATGTGCTGAATTATATTTCAAATGTGGTGGGTGGGAATAGTAGCAGGTAAAGCCATCAGGTTGCAGGTCAAACCTACTAAAATTTTCCTATAAATAGAGGGCTAAGTTAGAATTGAAAATCACACCAGAAACATAAGCTTTCTTTCTTTCTCTCTCTATATTATGAAGCATATTTTATGTGTTTTTAGATACTTGGTGAGTTGCTATTCATCAGTGCAAGTTTCCTTCAGCATCATATCCAATATCCAGCCAGAAGTACTGCTCTTTTGAGGTAAGGGATAGTAAGGGATATTAAGGGATTTTAAGGGTTGTTATGATTTTCAGTTTCGTAATTTTTCTGAACTTCAAAAATTCTGGAAAAATTCAAAATGATATTTTGATGAGTTTTCTTGATTGTGTCCAAAAATGGTGATTTTTGGATGTATAGATTGAGAGTTATGAATTTTATGAGAAAAGACTATTTTAAAAGTAACCGCTTATAATTCCTTGTGGTTAACTTCAAAATTGATGAAATTTTTATTGGGAGTACATGTATATGATAGAAGTATACTCTGTAAATTTTGGAATTTTTAGACAAAAGTACAATTTTTGATAAATGTCTAAATATTCGGTGGTTTTGGCCATATGAAAAATAGTAAATGAGTTTTAAAAATTCTGAGAAAAATATATGTTCAATATGGGACTATATTATGCTAAATCCCAGAAAAGAAATATTTTTGGAACTGATTTGGTATTTTTCATGAAAATAGTCTAGTTATGAGAAAATGAATTAAATATGTTATGTGAAGTAAGAAAATTGGAAAATAGGATTTTATGGCTTGAGAATCCTATATATGAGGTATATGCAGATTTTTGATGAGGGTTTTGGTTATTGATGATGAAATCTTAAGAGTTGGCATTTTATGATGATTAAATGCATTAATTAGTAAAGTGTAAACAATTAAAATAAATTGTTTATAAATTTAAGTAATGTTATTCTTTCAATATCATTATACCGAAATATTGGTATGAATTTTATTGTAGAATTTCTATCTTTTGTGTCGGGGTTACTATTCATGAGTTACGAATATTACTCTTGAGATTAAAACTATATGTTGATCATATTATTTTTATCATCATATATAACATTTTTATAACCCTGATGTTGAAATTCTCTTTCACTGGAGTGTAAAGATGGGTAGATTATTGGTATGATCATGACTAGGGTTCTCTTTGGCCTGTAGTGCAAAGTTGAATTGTGACTGGTATGATCATGACCATTGAATTTATAATTGAATATCTTAAGCTTAAGTGCAAAGGTGAATTGATCAACATGGTTATAATTATTGTTTATATAAATTCTGAAATGATTATATATTTCTTTGAGATATATTTGGCCTGTAGTGCAAATATGAATTGTTGATGAATATCTTTGGCATGTAGTGCAAAGATGGCCTGTTGATGAATATCTTTGGCCTGTAGTGCAAAGATGAACTGTTGTTGAATATCTTTGGCCCGTAGTGCAAAGATGGTTTGCTGATGAATATCTTTGGCCCGTAGTGCAAAGATGGTTTGTTGATGAATATCTTTGGACCGTAGTGCAAAGATGGATTTGTTAGTATGATTATAAACAGGAATTGTGATTTGGTATAACCATGATCTTTGATGTTTCAGGTAAAGACAGGTGATGAAAATACTCTTCGTCCTGGGTGCGAAGAAAAATTTATAGTCACAATTATGATTATGAGTTATTCATATGATTGTGGAAAGGAACTGTTGAGTGATGTTACATGGATAAAATATTGTTGGTGAATTTTTAACATGGAGAAGATAATAGACTTTATAGTCTATTTGACTCTTCTAATGGATTGCTCATTCCGCTGCAACTATGGTTGAAATTTTATCATTTACCATATGTTCTAAATCTCTGATTTATTATTGATGAAGGCTATTGATAATTTAATTATCTGTAGTCATGATATTCTTTACTGAGCTAGTTGTGCTCACCCTTTTGCTTCACAATTCCTTTCAGGTAATAAGAGTGTAGCTGGGTCGAGCGGGGGTAACAAGGGAATAGAACGGTGGTCATCATTTAGTAGTTATATTTGGTGAAGAAAATAGGGTGAGGCGAACCCAACGTTGGAAGGGTGTTTTGTCACTATCATACAAGATGTCTAATGACATACAACCTCCTGTCATCATAGGACAGGGTTGTGCTCATCCACTTGCTGAGTATCTTTACAAGCACTACCTATATAATCTTGGTGTTTGTTTGAAGTATAATTCTCAATTAGAGACAGTGGAGATAATGATAAGTCAAGAGAAGACTCACCATTGGGAAGAATATGATAGTAATCTTCTCGTTTTTCTTTGGGGTCTATTGGGTCAACCAAGGATAATTCTGTGGCCATATGATATCTATCATAACCTAGACGCGTGGCCTCCCATGTACGAAGGTTTCCTTGAGCACTTTCCAAAGATTCTAATTTCTAAAACAGTTTTTGACTATACCTTTATGTAAGGTGTTATTGTGAGGTGATGTCCACGGTTGGAACATGAGTCACATTTGGTATATATTTGTATCCAAACTCACAGCATATGTGTTGTTGTATTTTGCACGACAATTATTGTACTAAAGTTGTAGTTGTTTTCTGTACCATGTATTTGACGACTTAGAATGGGTTGGGTGGAATGGACCTATTTTGGGGTCGTTACACATGTTATTTCCCAAACCGATACCGGTAAAGGAGAAGGAAGTCTTTGTTCCTGATCCCAAAGTGGAAGAAGAGGAATGAAGAATTAAACAAGACATCGTCAAGATGATGTCAGACATGTGCATCATTGTCCATGATGAACATACAAACAGATACACCCTAGAAGATGATTGCCCAGATGTAATAGTCATCATTCGGGAAAAGGAGGACGATGACAACCCCTCCATCGCTGCAGTCCACCCGGACTTCACCCTTGCCAATTGGAGTAGCACTCCTTGCATTAGCCGAAAAGGGTAAAATGGGCAGAAACTCCTTCTGCCCTATAGATAATCATAACTGCTTACTTTTCTATACAGTATTAGCAGTTGCTTTGTTAGTACATTCTAACACTTAGTATGATTAAACAATTTCATATATATTAAGTGAAAACATATTTTGTTTCAGGACTCTGAATTTAGATGTGCATGTAATTGATGATAAAATGCCTCTTCTCCACAAGGATTGTAGCTTTGATGAAAAGCTGGACTCAGACTTGATGGAAATACAAGAGAACATTGAGGTGCCTCCAAAGATCAAAGAATGGATCGAAGACAAACCTGAACCCAATCTCGATCAAACCACATCCTTCAATCTTGGAACTTTAGAAAGCCCTAAGTTAATCCAGATTGGTTCAGACCTCACTCCAAACCAGATGAATGACATGGTTACACTACTAACCCAATTCCAGGATGTGTTTGCATAGTCTCATGAAGACATGGTGGGTTTGTCTACTGACATTGTCCTTCATCGCCTTCCCATTAAAGAGGGATTCAAGCCAGTCAAACAGAAGCTCAGGCGATTGAAACCTGAGTGGAGTTTAAAGGTGAAAGAAGAAATTGTGAAACAATTTCAATCTGGTATTATCATGGTGTCCACGTATCTTGGATGGATATCCAACATCGTTCATGTGCCTAAATCAGGAGGAAAGGTGCGAGTTTGCATGGATTACCGGGATCTGAATAAAGCTTGCCTTAAAGATAGCTTTCCCGTGCCCTTTATCCACATTCTTATTGACAATACAGCTCAATACGACATGTACTCCTTTGCTGATTGCTTTGCGGGGTACCATCAGATCATGGTTGCTGAGGAAGATCATGAGAAAACTACTTTCATCATGCCTTGGGAAACTTTTTTCTATACACGATTGTCTTTCGGCCTTATCAATGCCAGAGCTACCTATAAGCGAGCTATGATGGCTCTTTTCCACAACTTAATGCACAAAGAGATAGAGATCTATGTGGATGACTTCATTGTCAAATCCTGAAGGGAGGAAGACCACATAGGCCATCTCAAAAAGCTCTTCAACAGGTTGCGTAAGTATAACTTGAAGTTGAATCCAGCCAAGTGTGCCTTTGGCGCTAAATCAGGAAAGTTGCTAGGATTCCGAGTCAGCCACAAGGGAATTGAGATGGATCCCACTAAAATCCAGGCATCACAGAAATGCCCATTCCTTATATAGAGAAGGAAATACATGGATATTTCGGAAGAATCAACTTCATTAGCAGGTTCATTTCTCAACTCACAGCAACCTGTGAGCCTATCTTCAAGTTGTTAAGGAAGAACTCCTCCATGAAATGAAATGATGAGTGACAGAAGGCATTCCTTACAATCAAAGAACAGCTAGTGAAAGCTCCTGTCTTGGTACCACCCAGTGATGATGTTCCCTTGTTCATGTACATGTCCATAAGTGACAATGCCATGGGCTGCATGCTGGGACAGATTGATGATAGAGGCTAAGAGCGATCTATCTACTACATCAGCAAAAGATTCAACAGCAGTGAACACAAGTACACTCTGATTGAGAAGACTTGTTGTGCTTTAGCTTGGGCTTCCATGAGGTTATAGCATCACCTCCATGGTCACACAACCCATCTCATATCCCGCGTGGATCCTCTCAAGTACGTGTTCAGTAAACCCATACTAAATAGAAGACTTGTTGTGCTTTAGCTTGGGCTTCCATGAGGTTATAGCATCACCTCCACGGTAACACAACCCATCTCATATCCCGCGTGGATTCTCTCAAGTACGTGTTCAGTAAACCCTTACTAAACTGCCGACTGTCCAGATGGCAGTTGATCCTACAATAATTTGACATCGTTTACGTGATGCAGAAGTCCATTAAAGGTCAAAGAATTGCAGATCAACTGGCCGCCGCACCTTCAGGGGACTTCAAACCCTTGGAAACATACATCCCTGATGAAGTGGTACTGCCAATTCAGCAACACCGTCAGTACGATACATGTCATACATAGAACATGTATTTCGATGGAGCTATTAATATGGAAGGTTCTGGAGCTAGAGCAGTCCTTATATCCAGTATGGGGGAGCAGTATCCCGTCGTCGTTAAATTACAGTTTGTCACCACCAACAACACAGTTGTGTATGAAGGCTGTATCATGGGGCTAAAACTTGCCCGTTCGATGGGCATCAGGCGGTTAACTGTCTTTGGGGATTCGTAGTTGGTAGTCAAACAATCCATGGGAATCTATCAAACTAAAGAGTTACATTTGCTGCCTTACCATCGGCAAGTCTTATAGATGGCTTCGGAGTTTGAAAAGATCTTATTTCTACACATTCCTCGTAATAGGAATGACTTTTCAGACGCGCTAGCAATCTTGGCCTCCTTGATTCACATACCTGACAAGGAAGACATGACAACCCTCACATTTGCTCTATGAAAGGCACCCGCCTATGGGAACTATGTTGGAGAAGTATTGGATGAGCTACCTCCCATCCAGCATCCTTGGTATCGGCATATCAAGGAGTACTTACAAGATAGATCTACACCCGCTGAGGCGAGCCTGACTGAAAGAGGGTGGATCAATCGACTGGCTATGAAATTCTACCTGAGCACAGATGCACTCTACAAAATAGATGTAGGATTAGGTCTCCTCAGATGTTTGGACCAGGACCAAGCTCAGAGGCTCATGAATGAGGTCCATGTTGAAGTATGTGGCCCACACATGAGCGGCCACTACTTGTTAAGAAGATCCTCAGAACAGGACATTACTAGCTTACTCTCAAGGCTGACTGTGATGATCACGTCAGGAGATGTTATCAACGCCAAATTCATGGAAATGCTATCCATGCCCCTCCGAGAGAGCTCCACAATATGAGTTCACCTTGGACCTTCTCAATATGGGGAATGGACGTGATTGGGCCCATCGAGCCCAAATTCAGTAATGGGCATCGGTTTATCTCCACCATGATCGACTACTTCACTAAGTGGGTAGATGCAACCTCCTTCCCCAGGGTTACCAAAGAAGTCATCATTGCTTTCATCAGAAATAATGTCATCTGTCGATATGGACAACCAGAGGTAATTATATCAGACAATGCTAAGCACATCAACAACAAAATAATGAAGGAGTTATGCAATAAATTCCACTTCAAACATCTCAACTTCGTCATCTACCATCCAAAGATGAATGGTGCTGTTGAAGCGACTAACAAAAACAATAAGAAGATCATGTAAAAGATGTCCGCCAATCACAAAGGATGTCTTAACCTATTGCCTCTTACTTTGTTAGCCTACAGAACGTCAATGCGCACTTCCACTGGGGCAACCCCTTACTCATTAACCTATGGGATGGAAGCAGTTCTCCCCATAAAAGTGGAAATTGAATCCCTCAGAGTGTTGATAGACGTGCAGCTGGATTAAGGCCAATGGGTACAAGATAGGTATCACCAATTATCTCTAATAGACGAAAGGCGAGTCGCTACTATCTTCCACGGTCAGTTATATCAACAAAGGATCGCTAGATCCTACAACAAAAAGTCTGGCTACAACAGTTTAAACAACACGACTTGGTTTTGAAGAAGATCATTGGCAACCAAGATCAGTACAAGGGAAAATTTGCTCCTATCTGGGATGGCCCCTTTGTTGTCAAGGAGGTATTGACAGGAGGTGCTCTCAGATTACAGGAAATGGACGGCGATGAATTTCCACAACTTATCAAATCGGACACCGTGAAACGGTACTATGTCCGAGGTTACCATCAAACAAACATCCTGGTGTTGGATCATCAGATCACCAGTCATTCTGGTTCTTTAACCCTTCACTACATACAACACTTTTTCCACACTTTGCCCCTCAGGCAAACATACTCTTCAAGCTAGCAGCCTGGCTTCCCTCCATTCATATAACTTCGGTTATCCCACTAGAAATTGAACCTTTCACACTTGCGGTTTATCCCCAAACATGGGATCAAACTTTTTCACACTTGCAGTTTATCCTGAACTTAGGATTAAACATTATTTCCCCCTGCAATTTGTCCTTCACATAGGAATAAACTTTTCGTCGGCTACAAATAGTCCTGAGGTCCGAACTACATCGACCTGATCTCCCTGATACACGGGAGTACGTAGGCAACCATATTTTATATGGCCCGGTCGCAATAAAATAAAAACAACAAAAACACTTCTACACCCTTCTTATTACAAAAATAAAAATAACAAAAACATTCCTACACCCTTTTCTGCTACATACAGCATTGAACCTCTTACACCAAGTTCGAACTACGCAGACCTGATCTCCTCTTCAATAGGACTACATAGGTAGCCATTTATAGTTCGGTCAAACTTGTCAACGGTATTGGGATCATCTTTCAATCCACTACATTTCATTGGCTTCAGACCAAAGGGATGGAACTATATGACCTCCTCCTAAATAGGAGATTCAGCGACCATCTAACCTGTGGTTGTACCTTGAAGAGCGATACCAATCCATAAGAGATGGAATTAACTAGGCTCCTCTTAAATAGGAGTACTGGCGACCATCTATGGTGTGGTCAATCTCAGAGAGGAAAGCCACACTCCTCTCCACATTTCCATACAGAAATCAGTCCCAAGACACCAAAGATGGTAGGGATATATACAGATCAACGATCCATTCTGAACTGTCTAGAGACAACTCAATGTCCATCCATCAAGGAGGAATTCAGAATACATCAAGATCACAAGCCCTGAAGAAGCAGGAAAAATTGCAAGCAAGCAACAAAGCATATCTGAAAGGGAAGTGAACAAAAATATATTTCCCTATTCTATATAATGATGTTTGATATACACAATATTCTATATAATGTTGTTTGATATACACAATGTAAACTGTACATGACAAAATGGCTAAGCTAGTCTGTGCAGAAAAATACAAGCTCATCTACAAATCAGTGTATATGCAAGCTATCAAGCCCAACATGACATCTTTCTCAGAAGAAGGAGGTAAAGATGTGGTCTCCTGGACAAGGGTATCAACATGAGCTAATAGACCTACAGCCATCTGCATGGTAACATTGTGCTCATCAATGTACGTGTTCATCTCTGCAATCATGCCAGTGGTAAAGGACCTCATTGTGGTACTATCTGTGACGGCTACATTTCGGGCAAATATTGCGACATTGATGAGTAGGTTTTTAACCTATGATTTATATTCATTTAGCTTGTTATATTGTTAGTTGTTTGATTACTTCATGTTACTTTTGATGGGTTTTATGCTTGTTGTAGGATAATCAGTAAGCTTATCAAGGTCCTATCATTGGAAGGAATTTCAAGCAATTATTGTCATTCTACATGACCAGCGCGGGGCGAGCCGTGATGCTGATTATAGTGGCGCGGGACGCGCTAGTGCGTCGGCTTGTCACTGGCTGAGTTGCGTAGGCCGCGCTGTCTGAGAGTAAATCATGGCGCGGGGCGCGCCGTTACGGGACAGGATCTGGTCAATTTTGTTATGTGCTGGAAGATGGGCATTGTTGGGAGATATAAATTCCTTATGTAATATGCTTATAATAGGAGTGTGTTAAGGAGGTCAATTATTGCATTTGGGAGTCTTTGACTAATGACTTGTTGGTTTTGAAAAGGAGTTGGATTTCTATGTGATGAGTTAGAGTTGGATTATAATCGGTGGTATGGAGCTGAAGTGAGGCAATTTTATGCTAATTGTTGGACAAAAAATAGGGGGATTCAGACACACTTTGAGAACAAGATTGAAAAGCAAGAGCTTGGAGAAACGAAGAAGAAGAGTAATTTCACGAAGATTGCAGATTTGAAGGACGAGAAGGGTGGTGTATTACTATTCTCCTTTAATTTCAAATTGTGTAATCGGGATGATGTTTTCTTTTATTTATTCAGTAATTAATTCATTAGTTATGAACTAAATTATTTATTAGGTTTATAATGGATCTTTAAGTGGAACGATGATTATGTAATCTTTGATTTTCAGTTTAATAAGCTATTATCCAGTTTATCTATATTAATTTGAGCTTAAATTTATGAATTGTCTGATCAACAATTTTATGTAGATTTGTATGCATTCGAGAGATGAAATACGAGTTTAGACATAGTTAATATATCATGTGTTCTTTAATTTTGTGAATGAACATAATCTTTATGAATATTAGGGTAGAGATATGCTTGACATCACATGTAATCATATAAAGAGCTTGAACTTAAACCTTCTTTAATTGTAATTCACATAGAGATATGCATAACAGATAATAGATGGCAATATGATGTAGGGAATAGAAGAAAGTACATACATTCCTAAGTACATCATCATCTACATACATCATCTCTGTACAACTAAAAATATAGGAAAATGGGGCACAGACGCCCTACTACTAACAGAGGCCTATCAAAAGATATAGCAAGAATAGGGCACAACCACCCAATATCTAACAGAGGCATATCAAAAGAGATAACGATAATACACATCAGAAGAAGACAATGGTGTTAATATCTATATCATCAATCCTGTCTACCTGATGTAACTCCTCCTGAGTCACTGGATCTCTATCAATAGGGATATCAAGCCTATACAAAGGAGGATCTGCACCGGCAAAGCCAAATGGGTCATCTGAGGGGCCAGCACCTGCGCTGGAAGGATCAAATGAATCTACCTCTGCCTGATCTCTGCCCAAATGCCAGATAAAGAAATGTGTCCGGTCCAGTCACTGGCTCAAACTGTCAATATGTGTCACATAAGTCAGATCTCGGACACAGACTAGTCAATCCGTCTTCATCACGGATCCTGGAACCATATGTCCCATGAACTGAGTGGCGCGGGTCTGGGCTCCAATGGTACGAGGGGACCACTAGTGATGGAATGAATCTTGAGTATGTGAACCCTCTAACAAATCATATCCGTCCATACCCATCAATGGGATGTCATCGGTGGGTGACTGCGACACAGGCCAATAATGCCTGGCAGGAGGCGAGATCGATATACAGATCTCTCCTATAGTGCTCCTAATAGCACGCTCTCCTGAATAGAGCTTCCATCCTCCATCTGTGAAGAGAGGAATCATACGGGTGGAAATCACGTACTCGACACTAGTCAGGTACCCATCCTCAAATCCAATGGCCAAGTGCTCCCTAGAATAGGGAATCCATGTGATGACATCAGCTGTCAATAGCTCCAGCTGTAGGCGATAATGAGTAAAACCCTCAGCTATAGGGACCTCTGCCAGTATGGAATGATGCCATCGCCGTCCTCGTGGATAAGTTTCTAATCCTAACACGCTCACAGGATGCAAACATGGGAGCCTCTCATAGGCCCATAACTGCCAATACAAAGGCAAACATCTGCTGTCAGTGAACACTCTTAACCTATACATGGGAAATTACAAGAGAAATATTCACCAGCAGAAATGGGTAGAATCCTAGCCAAGCTTCGGTTGTGACAACCCGAGAATTTAGAAAATTTATTTAAATCTTAAATGATGGATTAAAGGTTATATAATAAACCTAGACTGAAAATAAGTGTATGGATTTGACGTTTCTGTGAAGAAATTTTAAGGATTTCAAAATTTTTGGACAAGACTTGAATGATTTGGTAGACTGTAACTGATAGTCTAATAATGAGGTATATGTTTAGTGTATGAGTTCATAAGAATATGTGTATGTGGTTCTATGTGTACAGGATTGTATATAAGATCAAACATTGATCAAATAAGTTACATTAGTGATTTTATGTGAACAGTTGTGGATGAAGAATCAATTATTGATCAGGATAAGTATAACTTTAGTAAACCCTAAAGTTATGTTAATAACATTGTTATTTAGTAAGAAAACTTTAACAAACTGTTAGAAACCCTAACGATACATCCGGAAACCCTAATTTTATTTACGGGAATCCAAAACCCTAATTTGGGAATTCAAAAGCTAAGTATAAATGGCTAAGTGTTATAAGTTATGGAATAAAAGGGAAATGTCCAAATTGCCCTTCAAATTATAGGGAAAAAGACCAAATTGCCCTTAGTGAATGCAAAATGACCAAAATACCCTTTTACTTAAAACTTAAGTAAAAGATATTGCCAAATCTTTGGTGACTCATCACTTGATATTACCCCATGTCTATTATATCTTCCAAGATCAGATTTTGAGTGCCACCTAGCAATATTAGATACATGAATCAAGAATTAATATATTAAATGATAAGAAAAGTAACTTACTTTACTTTTCAAGCTTACCAAGACCATTCTCTCTCTAACCTTCGAAATATGAGAGTGAAAGGGAGTGAGGAGTTGAGCCATAATCAGTTCATAGCAAGCCAAGAACAGGGTCAAAGGATCAAAATCAAAGATCAAAGCTTAAAAAGGTATAAAACCCTAAACTTGAAAATATTGTGATTTGATGTTAGATGTTGTTATTTGTTGGTTAAAGTTATCTTAGAGGATATTATTTAGTGATCCAAGATGTTACATCAAGGATCCATAACATTTTGATGCAAGAAAATCAAGTTTTGAATACTAACCAAGAACCCTAATTTTAAAGCCTGACAGCCTAACGTCAGGGCCTCTAGATCTGTATATGTTAAGTGTTATGTGTGTTAGATGTTATAGACTTGTTCTTTGCCATAAGGAGAGTAGACTGGAAATGGAATCACCTCCATACCATGTCTAGATCTCAAGTTATAAGCAGTCAAACATGGTTGACCGATCATGACCAACTGGATTTCTGGGCAACCCATATTTCCAGAATGGTCTGACAACGACTTTTAAGGCCTCTATTCTTGCTGCTGACAAGTGATTTGGCCATGTTCGTGTAGTGGACTTGTAGTCTGGTATAAGGACTACACATTCAAGCCTTTAGATCACCCAGAAAGCATATAGAATCAAAATTATAAAGGGTCAAAGTAGGGTTGACCACCTATTTTGGTAATTTTCTGGAAAACCCTGAAAATTGAAGAACAAGTTTTCTGACATGGTTTGACCATGCCAGATCTTGTTCATGCGATGTTGTTAGATGGATCTAATGTTATGATATTGTACCCTGACATGTATACTACATGTGTGAACTCTTAGATCACACAAATAATGCCTAGAATCAAAGTTACAGAGCACCAAAAGTGATATCCTGCAACTGTTCTTCATTTCTGGAAAACCCCGAAATGAAGAACAACTCTGACAAGAGTTTCCGAGGCTTGAATCTCTCTGATTTGATATGTTTTGGCCATAAAATTAGTATGTAGTTGTAGTATTACACATATACTATATGATTAACACAATTACCAGCCTAGAAAACAACCAGAACATGAAATTTTTCAGTGGTCAAACTAGTAGCCTTGTAACTGTGTATAAACATTCTGGGTTTGGTGAAGAATACCTATAGTGACGGTTCTGTCGCTATAGAGCTCTTTAGTGACATTTTATTTTCCAAAAATTATTATTTTTATTAAATAAATAGAAAAAATTAGTTTTTAATTATGAAAAATATAAAATAAATTCCTAAAAATTATTTTAAAGCCTAAAAATGGGTTTTTAATAATTTTGAGTATATTTTATAAATATTTAATATTTTTGGAATATTAATTTATTTAATTATAATAATAAATAAATTACTTTAAACTAATTTTAATACTTGAAAAATCATGAAAAAATTATATTATGGTGTAAGAAAAAATTTAAAGTTATTTTTAATGACTTTTAATACTTTGTAATGAATTTCATTAATAAATTAATATTAATGATAATTGATTTATTTAATGAATATATTAAATAAATTATGGAAAATTAGAATTAATAATTTAAAAATCATATAAAAATGATTTAAGGTTTAGAAAAATATTTGAAGTTATGAAATATAACTTTTGATATTTTGTCATGAAAATATTAATATTAATTACTGGATAATGGATTTAAATGTTTAAAATTCATTTAAATGAGAAATTAAGGTATTAAAAATACTTTGAAATATAATAAATATATTATAATATTATGCTATGATTTTTATTAATATTTAATATTAAATAAATATTAATGATAAGAGAATATGGTGGTATTTATATTATATAAATACGATATAAGTGATTGAAAAATCATGATAAATGGTAATAATTACTTAAAAATTATTACGAGACTTTTAAAAATATTTTGACTAATAATGGAATTATTTAAGTTAGTTGTGAAGCGTTTAGACCGATTCTTAGTGATTTTAGGCTCGAGAATTGTTCAACTAGACTGTTAATGAGTGAGATTTATACTCATAATTGAGTGCGTTTGAGCTTAATCTTTTGGATGTTTTTAAGTATTTGTGTCTATTCATGCATGTTTTATGTTGTTTTGTAGGAATTGGGACAAAAGTTACATGGATCGACATTTGGGGTGGCTAGATGCGCGTTTTCGGCTTACTATTTACACAATAGTCACTTCAGAGCCAATTTGAGTATTGTTCGGGACCTTATTTTGAAAAACTTAAAGAATAAGAGTTGTAGATCTACGTCTACTCGTTTCGGAACATCTTAAATCATCAAAATCGGATTTCGGACGAAGAAGTTATGACCATTTTCCTAAAGGATGTCGGAGCAGAAAATGTCAAAAAATGTTCCAACGCCGGGGCGCCCATTTCATGCCTATTTGCAGCGCCGGGGCGTTAGGGGGCTGATTCCCAGCGTCGTGCCCAGCGCTGGGACGCTGGGGAAGAGTTTGGTCAAAGCTTGGACGCGTTTTGGGGTGAATTTTAACACTTTTTTGAGTCCAAATTGGATTGGATTTGTTCCTAAGCTAAAAATTGGACTTGTAACCTATAAATATATGATGTAAGGCATAAAATAAGGAGAACTTACATAGATTAGATTAGAGATACACTCCATTAGATTAGACATTAACCCTAGTTCTTATTAGTTTTGGAGATTGAAGCAACTTGGAGATCATTGAAGATCAAGAGCAGGAGCATGAGGGGAGCATCAGATTTGCTGACAACAGATTCTATTCTCTTCTCTTATCAAACTTTTATCTTTTAATGTCTATTCAGTTGTGGATTCTTGATTTTAATTCATTAATTATGAACTAACTCTTTCATTAGGATTTCAATTGAACCTTTTATGTCTATAAATTAGTTATTTGATTTATTCCAATTATTTATGTCAAAGTGAATTGTTTATCTTGTCTTGCGCTTATTGATTAATTATCTGATCAGTAATTACCTTGTTACTCTAGAAGGAATTGGAAGAGGAATTCTAGGGTTAGAACTGGGCATGATAACATGTGACTTAGTTATTTGCACAGTGAATAATTAGGTTTGTGAATTGAATGGAAATATATGTTCACCGCATGTAACACATAAAGAATTGGAATTGGAAGGAGTTTAATTCAATTGTTTTGCATAAGAATATAGCAAGATTAATCTGGATTAAATAGAAGTCAATTGATCACTTGAAAAAGGACTTTTGGCATTTGAGAATTCCCGTTAACAATTCAGTAGGCATAATAATTGGGATAGTTGGATAATTTATTTATAGTTCATAATTGGGGATATTGAAGTCTTAATCTTTATTTATCTAAATTCAGTCATAAAATAATTCAGTTTAATTAGTTAATTTAGTTTTCTTAATTAGAAAAATCACGATTTGAGATTGTTTAAATAAACTTAGTTTGGTTAAGAATTAGTACTTGGTGATTTTTATTAAATAATTCTTCGTGGGAACGATACTCTACTTTCACTTTATTACTTGTTGACCATGTATACTTGCACGTATTCATTGATTGTGAAATCGACCAACAACTGTCGAGATGTTAGGATTGTGTCTGGTTCAACTCAGACTGAAATAGTTTGACTTGATACCGAGTCTTAAGTAGTTGTGGACTTATAGGATTACATGTTTGTGTGTCTAAGTTATTTTATAAATATATTTATAAGAGTATTATACTGTGATGATATTATTCTAATATTAGAGATCTATATAACTAATATTAGGTCTTCAGATAAAGCAATATAAATTGTGTAGCAGTAGTCAGTGATACAAGTAAGTTCCTTGAACTATACTCTTTTATTGAGCAAGTTCCTAACCTTGAACTTCTAATTATTGTGCAAGTTTTCTTAAACTCGACCTCGAGTTGTTTCATTCGAATATGCTTATGGTTAATCATTTCTGATTACCATGTCTATGATTATTGACTCGCACTGTAAGACCCCAACTTATTAATGAATAAAATCAAATTTTCTCTAAATATTATTGTGAATAATAAGGGGTTAATTTGATATAATACTTTGGTTATGGGTGAAATGTGCAAATTTTGCAAAATAAGCAAGTGGTTATAAAATATTTATTTTTGGTCGGTGAATATTCGGTTGGTCGTGGAATATTCTTGCTGTCGGGGAATATTCGTACGACGACGCAGCCTTGTGTGGGCCCCATAACGGAAAGCAATTGGATGAAGAAAACGACAAGTATAAGTTGTTTATAAATAACGGCGTAGTTGTTACCGTTAATACTGTTGGAATACCCGGTGGTTAAAATACAGTAGCACACGGTATTGCACCAATTATTGATTCTTACGTAAGAAGGCACTACTCAATAATTGTTACAGTAGTTATTATTCAATATTTTATTTTATTGATTCAATAATTGCTGCGTTGATATTTTATATTATTGTTGTTTCAATAATTGTTGCTGCACAGTATTTTCATTTATCAGATCAATAATTCATATTATTTGAATAATATTATTAGATAACATTATTGGCAATGTCTAGAAAGTTCTGTCTAAGGAGAGGTTTGGTCATCTAATTGCGCGCCAGTAAGGAGAAATCCTTATTGGAAAGCCCCCTCTTTCCTGGGAACGGCCTGGTTGTCATAAATGTGATTCTGTAATATTATTTGTGAATAATTAATTATTGATTCATATGATAAGGAAATATTTATTTTATGTGGATATAAATGAGGGATATATTTTTGTGGTTAAAAATGAAGGAGTTAATGTTGAGGTTTTTATCAGTATTTTTGTCGGAATGGAGGTATTAAAAATCAGGGTTTTTGAGATAGTTTGCGGGGGTTATAATTTTTAATCCGACCGTTGGATCGTGGTAATTTTTGGATATGTTATACATATATAAGTTGAGTATATGTCCACAAATTTTGAACCGTTAAAAATGAACGTATGATTTATTATGAATTTTACAAGATGACTGGTTCAGAAATTGTTGAATTTTCGGAGTTTATCATTTTGGTGGAAAATTCTAGAATTGGTGGGCCCCACTTGTGGTTGGTGAAGAAATGTGCTGAATTATATTTCAAATGTGGTGGGTGGGAATAGTAGCAGGTAAAGCCATCAGGTTGCAGGTCAAACCTACCAAAATTTTCCTATAAATAGAGGGCTAAGTTAGAATTGAAAATCACACCAGAAACAAGTTTTCTCTCTTTCTCTCTCTAGATTATTGAGTGTATTTTGTGAGTATTTAGATACTTTGAGAGTTTCTATTCATCAGAGCAAGTTTCTTTCAGCCTTATACCGGTATTCCGACCAGAAGTACTGATATTTTGAGGTAAGGGATATTATTTTCTTCTTAATGATATTATTTTCTTCAATATCATTATGCTGAAATATTGATATGAGTTTTTATCAAATTTGGAACTTTTTGTGTCGGGGGTTACTATTCACGTATACGGCACTATTCACGTATACGGCACTATTCACGAATACGGCACTATTCACCGAAAAATAAAATTTTCCCTTTTTGTCCAAGATGTCTATTATGGTTACTATCTTTGATTGTATCCATGTTTTGATCTTTATTTTTGAATTCTGCTTCACAATTGATTATTATGAAGTATTATTGATCTTGGATAAACTGTTATACGAATCCCTACTATTTGTCCTTCTGTCTCATTGGATTCGTTCTCTTTAAGATATTTTTCATCATCCTCAGTCCTAAATGATGATATTACTGAATATCTTTGGCCTGTAGTGCAAAGATGTATAATTACTTGATGAATATCTTTGGCCTGTAGTGCAAAGATGAACAGGTGTTGAGATGAACATGACCGACTGATGATACAAATGAATATCTTTGGCCTGTAGTGCAAAGATGAATATTTGGTTAAAGATGATTATTAATTGATGTTACAGGGATAAAATATTGATGATGGACTTTTAAATCTTAGAAGATAGTAGAATTCTTTCTCTACTTGACTCTTCTAATGGTTTGCTGTTTCCGCTGCAGTTGTTGATCTAAAACTTGTTGTCGATTATATTTTATCAGATTTTTCCCTGTTGAAGACTAACGATAATTTGTTGTATATTATCTTAGTCATAATATTCTTTACTGGGCTAGTTGAGCTCACCCTTTTCCTTTTTGTTCCATTTTTCTTCTCAGGAGGTGAGAACATAGCAGGATCTAGTCGGGGTATGGAGTGATGGTTCTAGAAAGATGTATTAGCAGTCCTCACTATTTCTGTAAAATAGTGTTTGAATAATTGTAATGAGGATTTATTTGAGTGTGGATATTGTCTAGAAGACAATATTTGTATTTAAACTCACAGTATGTGTTGTCGTATTTTGCACGACAATTGTATTATTGAAGTTGTAGTTTGCTTTCTGTACCATGTATTTGGCGACTCAGAATGGGTGTTGTATACCTATTCTGGGGGCGTCACAGTTGGTATCAGAGCTTAGGGATATGATCCCTGGCTGAGATGTGAGACAAGAACTAGGAGGGGAGAGACGGGGAATTCCTTCGCTAGTATGACCTGACTAAGTTTATTTGGTGTTTATTTGGTCGGTCAGAGTATAGGGATAATATATGACATGACTATTAACCCTTGTTTTATGGCAGTATTTAAGAATGGCAGCTGAGAACGTTAATAATGGAGTAAATCAGACCGTGGAGACACCTTTGATCACTACCCAGGGGAACGTGCAACAGGAAGGCAATATTCCTCCTGTAAACAACGTTACCGAGCAAACGATGAATGATGGAATGTTTAGGAGCTTTTTGCAGTTCATGCAAAATCAGACGAGGGAGACTCGTGTGCAGAATACGGGTGGAAATGATAACAACGCGCGGTTTGTCACAGCTAAGCAGTTCAAAGAATTGGGACCACCAGAATTTAAGGGAAAGCCGGATCCGATCATGGCGGAAACGTGGGTCAAGCAAATTACCAAGATATTTGATGTCTTGGGATGCACGGAGGAACAGAAGGTTCCATTCGCCACATTTATGTTCCGCGGTGAGGCAGACTACTGGTGGGAGTCTGTGAAGCGTACCCAGCCTGACGCACTCAACATGTCCTGGGAAACATTTCAAAAACTGTTCAATGACAAGTACTTTCCTGAAAGTATTCGTCATATGAAGGAGGTTGAGTTTATTAGACTGGAACAAAACAACATGACGGTGTCCCAGTACGAGGCGAAGTTTGCAGAGTTATCCAGGTTTGCACCTCATTTGGTCGAAAATGAGGAACGAATGACAAGGATGTTTCTGAGAGGTCTAAAACCCGAGATTCGGCAATATCTTATCTCTCATAAATTTTCTTTATATTCAGATGTTGTAAACAGGGCTCAATTATTAGAGCGAGATAATGAGTATGTGCAACCGAGGGACCACAACCAGGGTCATACCGGTGGCGGCAGTCATCGAAGCAATGAAAACCAGCAGGGAGGAAAACATTCGGACAAAAGCGGTAACCACTCTGGTGGTAATCGTGGTCGTGATAATAGAAGGAGCGAGTCGGAGGAGATTTCAAGAAGAGAAGGTACAACAATGATAACGTGAAGACGTCAGCACAAACATCAACTGTTTCTAGGGGAGGAGAACGACCACCGGTCGTATGTTACAAATGTGGGAAAGAGGGACATATCAGCCCAAACTGCCCACAACAATCCAAGGTATGTTATAACTGTGGAAAGGAAGGTCATATAGCTCGAGAGTGTTCTGTAGCAAAACCAAGTTCAGCGGGGATGGTGACTCCAAAAGTTATCCCGGATAAGTCGAAATCAGCGGTTCCTGGAAGGGCGTTTGTCGTTACTGGCCAAAACGCGAGAAACCCGAACGAGGTGATCACGGGTAAGCTAATCTTGAATTCTTGCGAAGTTTATACTTTACTAGATACCGGTTCTACCCATTCTTTTATCTCTCCTGCTTGTGCTCAACGTTTAAACTTGACTCCGGAGAAATTGGACTTTAACTTATCTGTTGAAACTCCGTTGGGTGAAACCTTCGTTACATCTACAGTTTATAAATCTTGCATGATCCAAGTTGGCACTATCACATTACCTGTTGATCTTATCTCTTTAAAGATACTTGCTTTTGATGTGATTTTAGGAATTGATTGGTTAACCACTCATCATGCTAAAATTGATTGTTTTCGTAAGGTTGTTAGTTTTCATATTCCTAACCAACCTGTCATACGAATTCAAACTACTAAACCACTAAAATCAGTCACTGTCATATCAAGCCACAAAGCTATTCGTTTATTGAAAAACGGATGTCAAGCTTTCTTAGCCCATGTTATGGATTTGAACAAAGACAAGTCAGATTTGAATAATATTTCTATTGTTAGAGAATTTTCCGATGTATTTCCTGAAGAACTTCCCGGTCTACCCCCGGAACGAGAAATTGAATTCTTTATTGACCTTGAACCCGGTACAAAGCCCATTTCTAAAACCCCATATCGAATGGCTCCTATTGAACTTCAGGAGTTAAAAGTCCAACTACAGGAGTTGTTGGACATCGGTTTTATTCGTCCTAGTACGTCTCCTTGGGGTGCTCCTGTTTTATTCGTAAAGAAGAAAGACGGGAGTATGCGACTTTGTATTGACTATCGAGAATTGAACCATGTCACCATCAAGAATAGGTATCCGCTACCTCGCATTGATGACCTGTTTGACCAGTTGCAAGGAGCACAATTCTTTTCAAAGATCGATCTTCGTTCTGGATATCATCAGCTGAAGATTAAAACTGAGGATATTCCAAAGACTGCCTTCAGAACTCGGTACGGGCATTATGAATTCTTAGTAATGTCTTTTGGATTGACTAATGCTCCTGCTGCCTTCATGGATATGATGAACCGTGTATTCAAAGAATATTTGGATCAGTTCGTTGTTGTCTTTATTGATGACATCCTCATCTATTCCAAAAGCCGTGAAGATCATGAGCGCCATTTGAAGCTGGTACTGCAAAGGCTTCGTGAAAACAAGCTATATGCCAAACTGAAGAAATGCGAGTTCTGGCTTGAGGAAGTAGCATTCCTTGGGCACGTGGTGTCAAAACATGGAGTATCTGTCGACCCGGCGAAGATTGAAGCCATACAAAGTTGGGAGCAACCGAAGTCGGTAACCGAAGTACGTAGCTTTCTGGGCTTAGCTGGTTATTATCGGAGATTTGTGGAAGGATTTTCTCGAATCGCTACTCCGTTAACTCAGCTGACTCGGAAAGATACAAAATTCGTATGGAGTGAGGAATGCGAGAAGAGTTTCCAAGAACTCAAGAGGAGACTCATTTCGGCACCTGTTTTGACAATACCATCTGGTTCGGATGGATTTGTTATCTACAGCGATGCTTCAGGCAAAGGGTTAGGATGTGTTCTCATGCAACATGGGAAAGTCATAGCCTATGCCTCACGACAACTCAAAGAATATGAGAGGAATTATCCTACTCATGATTTGGAGTTGGCAGCAGTCGTTTTTGCGTTGAAGATCTGGAGACACTACCTGTATGGGGAGAAAGTGGAGATCTATACAGATCATAAAAGCCTCAAATATTTCTTCACCCAAAAGGAACTCAACATGCGGCAACGACGTTGGCTTGAGCTGTTGAAAGATTACGATCATACCATCCAATACCATCCTGGAAAAGCAAACGTAGTAGCTGACGCATTGAGTAGAAGATCATATGCGGGTACGAGTGCAATGTTTTTAACACAAAGGCCCATTTTGTATGACTTGCAAAGGATGGAGATAGAGATGAAGGCTCCAAGTACCCACATGATGATATCAAATATACGAGTAGAACCGACTTTAATCGATAAAGTTAAAGCTGCTCAAGCTACGGATATAGAGCTGATGCGTATGAAGAAGAAAGTGCAAGAAGGTGCTATTCCAGAAGCAAGAATCGATGAAGAAGGAATACTTCGAGTCAACTCCAGACTTTGTGTTCCTAACGATTTTGACTTGAAGCATAGAATAATGATGGAGGCACACAACACACCGTTTGCAATCCATCCTGGGAGTACCAAAATGTATCACGATCTTCGACATACATTTTGGTGGAGCAATATGAAAAGAGAGATCGCGGAGTTTATCTCGAGATGTTTAACTTGTCAACGTGTAAAAGCGGAGCATCAAGTACCAAAGGGTCCATTGCAACCACTTGAGATTCCGAAATGGAAGTGGGAACACATTACTATGGATTTTGTTACAGGTCTTCCCAAGGTTTCTCAAGGCATAGATGCGATTTGGGTTATTGTTGATAGATTAACCAAGTCCGCTCATTTCTTGCCGATACGTGAGACTTATTCCCTTGAACGTCTTGCTAGTATGTACGTGAACGAGATTGTGAGATTGCATGGCATGCCAGTATCCATAGTTTCGGATCGTGACCCAAGATTCACTTCACGATTTTGGGTTAGCTTGCAGAAAGCTATGGGCACGGATTTACGATTCAGTTCAGCATACCATCCTCAAACGGACGGACAATCAGAGAGGACTATTCAAACTCTTGAAGATCTATTAAGACTTTGTGTCTTAGATCTCAAAGGGAGTTGGGATAAGTACCTACCATTGGTGGAATTCTCCTACAACAACAGTTATCAGGCGAGCATAGGTATGGCTCCATTTGAGGCGTTGTATGGAAGAAAATGTCGTTCTCCAGTATGCTGGGACGAGGTGGGTGAAGCAACATTGTTGGGACCAGAATTGGTACGCATTACTACAGAGAAGATCCAAACGATTCGACAACGTATACAAACGGCACAGGATCGACAAAAGAGTTATGCGGATCTTCATCGGAAGGACGTGGAATTTAATATTGGGGATCATGTATTGTTACGTGTTGCACCATGGAAGGGAGTTACAAGATTTGGGAAGAGAGGAAAGCTCAATCCAAGATTTGTTGGTCCATTTGAGATTCTTGAGCGAATAGGAAATGTGGCATATAGACTCGCATTACCTCCAAGCATGTCTCGTGTTCATAATGTTTTTCACATATCTATGCTTCGTAAATATGTTAAAGACCCGAACCACATTATTGAGTTAGAACCAGACGAGATAGCTGAAGATTTAACGTACGAGGAGGTACCTGTTAAGATCTTGGATAGGAAAGAGCATGTCCTACGCACGAAGGTTATACCACAAGTTAAGGTTTTGTGGAGAAACCATGCTATTGAAGAAATGACCTGGGAGTTGGAATCAGAAATGAAAGCGAGGTATCCTCACCTTTTTGAAACATCAGGTACGTACGTCAATTTCGAGGACGAAATTTCATAAGGAGGGGAGGTTGTAAGACCCCAACTTATTAATGAATAAAATCAAATTTTCTCTAAATATTATTGTGAATAATAAGGGGTTAATTTGATATAATACTTTGGTTATGGGTGAAATGTGCAAATTTTGCAAAATAAGCAAGTGGTTATAAAATATTTATTTTTGGTCGGTGAATATTCGGTTGGTCGTGGAATATTCTTGCTGTCGGGGAATATTCGTACGACGACGCAGCCTTGTGTGGGCCCCATAACGGAAAGCGATTGGATGAAGAAAACGACAAGTATAAGTTGTTTATAAATAACGGCGTAGTTGTTACCGTTAATACTGTTGGAATACCCGGTGGTTAAAATACAGTAGCACACGGTATTGCACCAATTATTGATTCTTACGTAAGAAGGCACTACTCAATAATTGTTACAGTAGTTATTATTCAATATTTTATTTTATTGATTCAATAATTGCTGCGTTGATATTTTATATTATTGTTGTTTCAATAATTGTTGCTGCACAGTATTTTCATTTATCAGATCAATAATTCATATTATTTGAATAATATTATTAGATAACATTATTGGCAATGTCTAGAAAGTTCTGTCTAAGGAGAGGTTTGGTCATCTAATTGCGCGCCAGTAAGGAGAAATCCTTATTGGAAAGCCCCCTCTTTCCTGGGAACGGCCTGGTTGTCATAAATGTGATTCTGTAATATTATTTGTGAATAATTAATTATTGATTCATATGATAAGGAAATATTTATTTTATGTGGATATAAATGAGGGATATATTTTTGTGGTTAAAAATGAAGGAGTTAATGTTGAGGTTTTTATCAGTATTTTTGTCGGAATGGAGGTATTAAAAATCAGGGTTTTTGAGATAGTTTGCGGGGGTTATAATTTTTAATCCGACCGTTGGATCGTGGTAATTTTTGGATATGTTATACATATATAAGTTGAGTATATGTCCACAAATTTTGAACCGTTAAAAATGAACGTATGATTTATTACGAATTTTACAAGATGACTGGTTCAGAAATTGTTGAATTTTCGGAGTTTATCATTTTGGTGGAAAATTCTAGAATTGGTGGGCCCCACTTGTGGTTGGTGAAGAAATGTGCTGAATTATATTTCAAATGTGGTGGGTGGGAATAGTAGCAGGTAAAGCCATCAGGTTGCAGGTCAAACCTACCAAAATTTTCCTATAAATAGAGGGCTAAGTTAGAATTGAAAATCACACCAGAAACAAGTTTTCTCTCTTTCTCTCTCTAGATTATTGAGTGTATTTTGTGAGTATTTAGATACTTTGAGAGTTTCTATTCATCAGAGCAAGTTTCTTTCAGCCTTATACCGGTATTCCGACCAGAAGTACTGATATTTTGAGGTAAGGGATATTATTTTCTTCTTAATGATATTATTTTCTTCAATATCATTATGCTGAAATATTGATATGAGTTTTTATCAAATTTGGAACTTTTTGTGTCGGGGGTTACTATTCACGTATACGGCACTATTCACGTATACGGCACTATTCACGAATACGGCACTATTCACCGAAAAATAAAATTTTTCCTTTTTGTCCAAGATGTCTATTATGGTTACTATCTTTGATTGTATCCATGTTTTGATCTTTATTTTTGAATTCTGCTTCACAATTGATTATTATGAAGTATTATTGATCTTGGATAAACTGTTATACGAATCCCTACTATTTGTCCTTCTGTCTCATTGGATTCGTTCTCTTTAAGATATTTTTCATCATCCTCAGTCCTAAATGATGATATTACTGAATATCTTTGGCCTGTAGTGCAAAGATGTATAATTACTTGATGAATATCTTTGGCCTGTAGTGCAAAGATGAACAGGTGTTGAGATGAACATGACCGACTGATGATACAAATGAATATCTTTGGCCTGTAGTGCAAAGATGAATATTTGGTTAAAGATGATTATTAATTGATGTTACAGGGATAAAATATTGATGATGGACTTTTAAATCTTAGAAGATAGTAGAATTCTTTCTCTACTTGACTCTTCTAATGGTTTGTTGTTTCCGCTGCAGTTGTTGATCTAAAACTTGTTGTCGATTATATTTTATCAGATTTTTCCCTGTTGAAGACTAACGATAATTTGTTGTATATTATCTTAGTCATAATATTCTTTACTGGGCTAGTTGAGCTCACCCTTTTCCTTTTTGTTCCATTTTTCTTCTCAGGAGGTGAGAACATAGCAGGATCTAGTCGGGGTATGGAGTGATGGTTCTAGAAAGATGTATTAGCAGTCCTCACTATTTCTGTAAAATAGTGTTTGAATAATTGTAATGAGGATTTATTTGAGTGTGGATATTGTCTAGAAGACAATATTTGTATTTAAACTCACAGTATGTGTTGTCGTATTTTGCACGACAATTGTATTATTGAAGTTGTAGTTTGCTTTCTGTACCATGTATTTGGCGACTCAGAATGGGTGTTGTATACCTATTCTGGGGGCGTCACACGCACTCTGTGCATATTGCATTTATTCATCAGGTATGAAAGGCTGATCACCTTCATTACCATTCGGTCCAGATATATTTGTTTATGTTAAATATTTATTCAACTATAAAAATTTGTTCATGTTAGTTCACAATCATATTGTAGAACTTTAGCTAGCTATTATTCAAATTCTTTCAATCATGATATATCCTCAATTAAACTTAAACTTGCTGGGCAAACTCAGTGCTCACCTTTGCTATATCATGATTAAATATTGCAGATTAAGACAAATACCTCGGATAAAGGAAACGACCAAGTCAAGTCCAGCTTTGGATTTTATGTGCAGATAAAGTTTGTAACAATATTGTATATTAATGACAATATAAGTCAAATAAGTTATGAATTGTGTATAAGTTAAGGTTACTCGACCTTGGGGAATAGTGTATAAAGTTTAATGTATAAACAATTTATGTTTATATCTTCCACAAATAATTATAGAATGATTATACCAAATCCGCGGTGATTAGGACCCAGATCTGGGGCTTTTACATCGGTCAAGCCATGCGAACGCATACGCATACCCTTGAGAAAATAGGAAAAGGTGTAGGAACCCCAATCATAATCTCCGATACGGTCCACTTCCTGAGTGGCTCTGATCAAACCGAATGACATCGTAGAAGAGTTATCTGCTATAAAGCAGCCCCTAATGATCATCAAGAATAATCGTCGAAGAATTTGATCCCTGACTCTGACATCAACTAGTATGGGCTCACTCAACAGTCCACTCATAGCATCCATGCTCAAAGGACCCGTACGGGCAGTCCTACCCTTGAGCGCCTCCGCCGGTACTCCTACCAAGGATCTAACGGTAATTGGGGTAATATCTGCCATACAAGGCACTGGTGCCCCTCCAAACTCCATACCTATGATAAATCATCAATCCATCGGTGTCATCATCACCTCATAATCTAGTAAATGGAGAGACTGAGCTGGTGAAACCAGTACTCGGACAATGTCCTGAGGTAACCCCAGGGACAACAATGGGGAAGGATGGAAAAGAACATCCCAAATCCCTAATCTTGCACAATCACTCTATAGTCGGGATGCAAAGCGTGGTACATGGAATGAATGCTAAACCAGTTCCCTCTAGGCTGTGTAAAGTCAGGAACCTACATCATAAAGCAGATCAACATCAGAATCCTGTAATCCTCATTAATAGGAAAGAAGGAAAATCAAAGTCCAGCTTTATACCTAATTTGCGTGCAAGTACATCGAAGGGTGCCGACTCAAATCACCTAGAAGCTCTGGGTTTGCCACCTGAATACTCGGGAGGTCCCTACGGGGAACATGCGCAGTAGGAGTGGGGTCCGTAACTGGTACATCCTCCTTGTCCTCGACGTCCGACACATCAACCCGGACAGGACGTATCACCGCCTCCGCCAGATGACGAGGCTGTCTAATAGAACGAGGTCGAGGCACTTCAGAAGCCCTCCTCCGTACACCTGAAGTGGTCCTGCGGGAACTACTCGGTTGATCCGGATCCATAATATCTGGACAAAAGCAAAATGCATTTAATGACTACATGCATGTATTATTTTAACATACATCTACAGTAGAGTTAAAAATGCATGACTATCCAAGGCCTACATTTTAGAAAATTTTGCCATAGTCCCATCTGTAAATAAAACTATTCACATGCACAGAGGCATGACTAGGTGGCCATTCAGTAGCACACCTACCCACAGTTATATACATACTATTTGCATTAAAAAGTCAAAGTCATCAATCCATAAGGGTAGCCTAATTACCAGGATTACTTTGCATTATCACCTTTGCTCATTTGTCCTCAAATAGGATGAGAAATGGCAGAAAAAGGTGTCAATTTGACAGTTTCAAAAGTTAATTTTTTTCACATCATTATGTTCAGCATGGTTTAATACTAACATTTACTATGTTGAATATTTTTTATCAAGTCATATGAGCATGCATATTCACTACTATGTGTTTAGATGCATTTCACGTGATAAGTCATTTTCTAACAGATAAAAACTGGAAAAGAAGGCATGCATACGTTACCAGGATAGTGTAGAACACTTGTACGGTGACAAAATTTGCAGAAAGACGCCTGAACTCAACAGATCTGAAGAAGAGCTCTCAGATTTCCTTCGCAGCGCAGCTTAAAAATGACTTGGGAAAGCAACCAGTCCATTTAAGGACATTTACAGTTGGCCACAAGTCCACCTACGGCTGCTGTAGGTGTACCTGTGGCACCCCTTTGTGGGGCCCACCCCTCGATCCAGTTCGAGTTGCAAAGGAGTTCTCACAAGCTAAAAATGCCAAATCAGGAATAAAAACGCTTTGCGATTGAGCGGAATGGCTTGGAATCCTAGTTTTCTCAGACCGAACCATGGGTCTACACGTCACTCATTGTTATTTTCCCGAACGTATGGTACACTATGCCGATAATCTCAACTATTACAAGTCATTTTTGTCAATACCTTATACTGGTCCAATGCCTCCAAATAAGGGTCGTCACCCTAATCCTCTCAGACACCCTAGTGGGAGCATCGCGCGGCTTCATCTGTACAAATACAGATTCCCCGATGGGGGTATCACGTATTATCATCCGTTGATGCATGTGTCAACGAAGGTCAAGCAACCTTGACATCACTTCAGCCGTTGGTAAGTAAATCCAACGAAGCGTCGAAAGTTATTCGATAATTTCAGCCGTTAACACACACGTCAGTGAAGATCAAACAGATTCCTCGACGGGGGCAGCATGCATTCTCAAGTAGTTTCCTCAGCAGGGGCATCACGTGTTTTCATATGTCGAAGTACATATCCCCGGCGGGGGTATCATGTATTTTTCGTTGATACACAAATCAGTGAAGGTCAAGTAACCTTGACAGTTTACCCGACGGGGATATTATCCGGTGATGTAAATGTTAGTGAAGGTCAGGCAACCCTGATAACACAAACTGTTGGTAGTAACTCCGATAGAACATTTATATGTCCTGGCGATACAAACCAGAAAAGATCATCCTCATCAGGGAGGACTGATGATGGAATATATTATATATATCCTCAAATAAACAAGGATACATCCCCATAGAATCTCTGATACGTGAAGGATACATCTTCAGTATAAAGTCTGTGTCAAGGATTCAAGACTTCGGCGATAACCCCAATGTCAACAATCCTAGAAATTCCTGGTAGCTGTCGATCGCACATCCATGACAGTTCATCAGGCTGCTTATCTATTGCCATCCCAGATAGAAGCAACATGGAGCCGACAATCTTCCCATCTTGTTGGACAACAATCCAACAAAACATATGCATCATACATTTGCATCATGTTGCTGTACATTGCATCATGTTTATCTTGTTGCATTTCAAGTGTCTAGTATTTTTATCTTGTCCATGCCATTGCATTGCATGAATATGATAAAGAGGGGCATCTGTAGACACTCAAAATTTTTTGCATACCTGTTACTAACATTGCAGGAGGGCAGAATCATCTTTCAGAGATAAACCTGGAAGACAGCTCAGCTCAATCCCAGAGATAACCCTGGATACTCAGTATCACCATCTCAGAGATAACCCCGAGACATCTAGCTCAGGCCCGAATACCACCGAAAGTTTCAACCTCAACCCTGGCGATAACACCGGGAGTTTTGGTTTCAACCTCGGAGATAACCCGAGGAGTGCAGTGCCAATACCGGAAAACACACCGGAGAAGACAGTGTCATCTCAGAGATAACCCCAAGATACTCAGTCTCAGCCCCGGACAACACCGAAAAAGATAATATCCACCTCGGAGATAACCCTGAGGAATACAGTTGCAGTTCCGGAGATAACCCCAAAAATGCTTGTTTCAAATCCATGCAAACAACTTCAGAACACTCGGTAAAAGCCTCGAGGCACTCATGCCATAAGCCCGGAGATAACCCCAAGAAGTCAGGCACATCTCAGAAATAATGCTGAGGACGGTCAACACCTGCAGTAGTCCAATCTCAGCGATAACCCTGAGCAACGACCGCTAACAGGCTCAAACCGGAGATAACCCCAGTGAAGGGCAGGACCGTTATTTTTCCATCCCAATGCCACATCGCGTCGTCTCAACAACAATATATATACATTCTACACAGCGATGTCCTATAAGAACTAAGGAGCGCCAATCCCGAGTGACTACTGCACAAGACAGCACACCGAATAGAATTTGAAGCTTGAAGACAAAGGGCATGGTCTCATCTTTCTGACTTCGTACAAGCTCTGATCCCATGTCAATGTGTAGCAATCGATAATAGCATGCCGAAAAAGGTCTTATATACCTCGATCGAATGCCCAGATTAAAGTTCTGAAAGTTCGAGCGGACATCACGTTGCACGCGTGCACGTACTTTGAGACGGCGGGACCCGCGGAGCCCGGAGCACCCTGGGCAGCCGCAGGTACACTTGCGGCTCCCCACTCTATAAATAGAGGGCTTAGGGCAGCCATTTTGCATAGAGAAAAGGCGAGGAAGCCATGTCCAATTTGCTCTATACACACCCTAAACTTGGTGTTTTCTCATTTTAAACACTTGTAAGCTCATATATAGCTACTTTTTACCGGCGGGAGCCAAGTGTTCATCCATTTCAAGTTATTTAAGTCTTCTTTGGCAGCTCACTGTAAGCCTTCTTACACACTTTAGAGCCTTTCTCTTTATTTTTGCACACACCGTTCTTCACGTTGAGAGTCGTTTTAAGTGTGTTTGCCCAGACTTTGGTCCGTGATTTTTATTTTTGTTGTATATATTATATATATATATATATATTTATATATGGACTAACATTATCGAGTTATGCCTCGATTGAGCCTAGACTTACATCTGGAGCGTTTATTTGCTTTCGTGTGTGTGTGTGTGTGTGTATATATATATATATATATATATATATATATATATATATATATATGAACTTTGTTCGATAAGCCTGGATTTGCATCCGGAGCGTTTACTTACTTTTATATATATATATATATATATATATATATATATATATATATATATATATATATATATATATATATATATATATATACGTATATATATGAATTGTTGTCGAACTTTGTTCGATGAGCCTGGATTTTACATCCGGTGCGTTACCGCTTTTGTATATATATATATTTACATTTCGTCCCTCTTGGAGTTTACTTTGTAGTGGTTGATGTGACACCCCCAAATCTGGTACTTCCATTTCCACAAGATTTGGTGTTCACGACATAAATATCATCTATCTATCTACCCATAGTAATGCAAACCATGCAATAATAGAAATAAAATCTTCCCCTTAAGGGTTACAACATCTGAATAATAATACAATCCAAGTTTAAACTAACCTTAAACATCTGTGCGGAATTATAAATAAATAAGTCTTAAACAACATCTTTAACTTAAGTCTTAAACAAATACATCATATAAAATAACAAGTCATATCAAATAACAAGTCTCCATCATTTGGTTACTTTGCCCTTGTCCTTACAAGTGGAAGGTTCGTCAGCTCTTTCGTTCTTAACTGCAATGTTATTATTAAGCAAGAGTGAGCACAAATGCCCACAAGTATAATAATGAAACAACAGTATAATAACATGCGAATAATCAAAGACATCTGAATAAAGATCAACTTTTGAATCAAGAATAAATAACAAGAATCAAAAGAATTCTTAGGGTCATAAGACCTTGAACTATGTCCTAGGTTAACAAGGGTTATACTTGAAACCTTTAACAGTCATAAGACTATGGACCTTCTTCTCGTACTTAGGGGGATCATCCCTTAGTACCATACTGTGCACAATATATTAACGCTAAAGCGTAAATAATCCCCTATACAGGGTTGTTCATCTCAGTTTAACATTCGAGTCCGCACCGAAGGAAGTTTGGTTTGGATAATTCATCAAGGGTTCTGAAATTTAAAGCGCTCATCAACAATGGACTAGTTGAATCATTAAGGTTTCACTAGTCTAATAAGGTTCAACAATAATGATATTCAATTTGAATAATAATCTCAAGAAGTATACAATAGAACAATTATTGTATAACTGAATCATGCTTTGGAAAGATAATAAATCTTTAATATCATGTTTGAACTTGAATAATAACAATGATAATTTATTCAGGGTAAATAATAAACTTGAACAATAATGACAATTAGGGTTAGGAAACTTGCTCAAATTTAAGAGTTTAAGTTTAGGAAACTTGCCTCGTGCGTAGATTACACTTTAACTAAGCACGTTCTTTGAATTAAATCCTACATACCATTCACATAGACAATACCAGTTAATTATAACTGAACTAATCATCATAAACTCATTCTCTTTGTCTACTTTAATTATTGATTATACTTAGTCAAATTATCACATTTACTGCCACATAATATCACTTCATAAATAATAATTTAATTATGTGTTCAATAATTGAATCCACATGTAATTGTGTTATTTACATGTTTAAACAACTATTTTTATCATCACATTATACCTCTAACATGTTTACATGTTTATTACATTAATCCACTAACACATTGTTAGACTTAAACATTTTTAATATCTCATTTCTAAATTTTCTAGGGAGTGGCGCTGCGGCGCCACGTTTGTACTGGCTCTTGGCGCTGCGGCGCCGTGGCGCCTGCGGCCTGATACTTGGCGCTTCGGCGCGGTGGCGCTGCGGCACGAGAAATGAACTGAGGGTTGGCGCTGCGGCGCGAAACCCCTGACTCTGAATTTCTAGTTCGCGAAGAACACATAATTTAGCGAAATTAACACATTTTTAACACTAATTTCACCAAATTACACATACCCACATGTTATAATTTATACATAAACATAACCCAACCTTTGTAAAGTGAATTTAACCATTAAAAACACCCAATAACAGAATTAAATCATGTAAAATTGGATTGTTCTTGAAGTTAATGAACAAAATCATAAATTTAACACTATGAATTCATTATAACACCGAATCCGTTCGTTTAAGGCTTGGTCTCTTCGTATCAACATGCCTAATAATATAGGAGTGTAAAATTTAGGGGTAATATACGATCACTACATAAAATTTCACGTATAAGGCCATAAGGCCAAAACCCAAACTCTGTATATTTTTGAAATATCAAGTCATTAGATTAACGACACTTAGGATATGGAATCATGCAATATATATAAAAAACATGCTATGCCACTTGAATTATTACATATATCATGATCATAACACCAATTCACATAGATTTTACAAAAGCTTTGAAAGCCATTTTTTTTATAAAAAAAACTTGAATACGTGAAATTTAGAATTTGGGAAGGAGAATTACCCAGAGTATAATTAATGGAAGAGATGATCAATGGTGATTCTTTCACAAGTAATTGATAATTATACACTCAAGCTTTTCTCTCAAATTTCTCAATCTTTCTCTCTGTGAACTCTAAGGACTTAGGAAGAAAGAAATAAAAGACGTAAGATAATAAGGGAGAAAACTGACGCGCATCATGGTCAGTTGCCTATCATGGGTTAACTGGCCATAACTCCCTCTAAGGCCACGTTTGGCTAGATTAATATTTACAAACCCCATTAATTTAATAAAACTTTATCATATGGTTTAATTAATGTCACACCCAATTCAAATATCTTATTTAATTTAATATAAAATAAATATAATAATCTATCATAAATTCATATAATCATATAATTAATTTTCTCATTAATAAATAATGTCAATTTATTAAATCTCTAATTAATAATTAAATTAATTAAATAACATCATGCTTGATTAAATATTTTATTTAATTCAATAAGCTCACATAATCACATACTTGAATAATAAAAATTCTCTACATTAATTTAATAATTGCAACACATATAATTAAATTAATCTACCACAATTGTATCAATTAATTATTAAATCTAATAATTAAATCATCAAAAAAATTTATTTAATTCAATAAATATTAAAATTAATTACAAAATTCTCGTTCGTCACATCTTTCCCCCCTTAAAAGGATTCTGTCCCCAGAATCACGACTCAAAAACTTTCGACCCGTTACATTCTCCCCCCTACAAAATTCTGTCCCCAGAATCGCATACACATATTTAAGTAAATAAATGAGGGTAATTCTTCATCATATTCTCTTCGAGTTCCCACGTAACTTCTTTAGCGTTGTGGTTCCTCCAAATTACCTTAACAGAAGGTATAACTTTATTTCTGAGAACTTGTTCTTTTCGGTCGACAATTTGGACAGGAATTTATTCGTAAGATAAGTCTTTCTCAAAATGTAGGGGTTCATATTCAATTACATGCTTGTAATCAGGCTTGTAGGGTCGCAACACAGAAACATGGAAGACGTTACGGATATTCTCGAGTGCTGGAGGTAAGGCTACCTCATACGCAACTTCTCTGATTCTTCTCAGTACTTCAAAGGGTCCAATGAATCTTAGGCTCAATTTCCCTTTCTTTCCGAACCTGATCTTCCCTTTACAGGGAGAGACCTTCAAGAAAACATAACTACCTGATTCAAACTCGATAGTTTTACGATGTGGATCAGCGTATTTCTTCTGTCGGTCTTGAGCCGCTACCAGTCGTGCTCAGATTACTTTGACTATTTCTGCTGTCTACTGTACCAATTCTGGCCCTAGCAATTGTCTTTCGCCAACTTCATCCCAGTAAAGCGGACTTCTGCACTTTCTGCTATATAATGCTTCGTAAGGCGGCATGCCAATACTAGCGTGGTAACTGTTGTTGTAGCCGAACTCTACTAATGGTAAGTGATCATCCCAATTTCCTTTAAAGTCCATCACACAGGCTCTTAGCATATCTTCTAATGTCTGAATCGTTCTCTCACTCTGTCCGTCTGTTTGAGGGTGGTAAGTTGTACTCATTCGCAATTGCGTACCCATGCATTCCTGAAGATGTTTGATGTGAAGCGCGGATCCCTATCTGAAACAATTGATACCGGAACTCCGTGCCTCAAAATAATCTCTTTTACGTATAGCCTGGCCAACTGGTCTAAGTTGAATCTTATTTTGATTGGAAGGAAGTGTGCAGATTTTGTCAGTCGGTCAACGATAACCCATACTGCGTCGTAGCCTTTCTGAGTCGTCGGAAGTCCAACCACGAAATCCATTGTAATATGTTCCCATTTCCACTCTGGGATTTCTAACGGTTGTAGCAATCCACTCGGTCTCTGATGTTCCGCTTTCACTTTCTGACAGGTCAGACACTTGGCAACACATTCTGCAACATCATGCTTCAAATTCGGCCACCAGAAATGTTGTCGAAGATCTTGGTACATTTTAGTACTACCAGGGTGAATCGAATATCGTGAACTATGAGCCTCGCTTAAAATATACTCCTTAATCTCTTGTACTGGCGGTACCCAAATTCTACTCTCAAAACTCAGTATTCCTTCCTTATCCATCTTAAATCTCGATTCGGTCCCTTCGGATATCTTCTTTGCCACCTTTTTGCATTCATCATCCTGAAGCTGAGCCTCCTTCACTTTATCTAGTAGAGTTGTACCAGATTGCATCTGAAATAGCTTCTCATCAATCTCCATTGGATACTTCACTTCCAATTCTAGTTTCTCCATTTTTGTGATTAGCTCCTCCTGAGCAGTCAACATCATCAATTTCTCACGACCCTTTCTACTTAAGGCGTCGGCAACTACATTCGCTTTACCCGGATGGTATAAAATCTCACAGTCGTAATCCTTGATTAATTCCAACCATCTTCTCTGACGCATATTTAAGTCCTTTTGTGTGAAAATATATTTCAGACTCTTGTAGTCCGTATATATTTCACACTTCTCCCCGTAGAGATAGTGCCTCCAAATTTTCAAAGCAAATACAACTGCAGCTAACTCCAAATCATGGGTCGGGTATCCCTTCTCGTAATCCTTCAACTGTCGTGATGCATACGCGATGACTTTACCATTTTGCATCAGCACACAACTAAGTCCTTTATGCGACGCATCACTAAAACAACAAAATTGCTTGTATCATCCGGAAGAGATAATACAGGTGTCGTACTCAACCTCTTCTTTAATTCTTGAAAGCTCTCCTCACACTTCTCCGTCCAAATAAATTTCACAGCTTTTCGAGTTAAATTCGTTAACGGAGTTGCGATCTTGGAAAAATCTTGAATGAATCTTCTATAATATCCCGCCAATCCAAGAAAACTTCTTACTTCTGACGGCGTTCTCGGCTAATCCCAGTTAATCACAGCTTCTACTTTGGATGGATGTACCGAAATTCTGTTTTTATCAATTACGTGACCAAGAAATTGTACTCGCTTGATCCAGAATTCGCATTTCAAAAATTTAGCGTACAACTTCTCCCTTCTCAATACTTCCAACGTTAATCTCAAATGTTCTTCGTGTTCTTCTTTGGTTTTGGAATATACCAGAATGTCGTCTATAAATACCACCACGAATTTATCCAAAAACGGCTTGAACACACCATTCATTAGTCCCATAAATGCTGCAGAAGCATTCGTTAGACCAAACGACATTACTAAAAATTCATAGTGACCGTATCGCGTTCTGAACGCTGTCTTCGGTACATCCTCTGGCCTCACCTTCAGTTGGTGATACCCACTCCTCAAATCTATCTTGGAAAAGTATCTTGCTCCCTTTAATTGATCAAATAGATCGTCGATTCTTGGTAATGGATATCTATTCTTAATCGTGACCTTGTTCAGTTCTCTGTAGTCAATGCAGAGCCGCATCGATCCGTCCTTTTTTTCACGAATAATACCGGCGCTCCCCACGGCGATACGCTCGGTTGAATGTACTTCTTGTCCAACAATTCTTGAAGTTGTACCATTAATTCCTTCATCTCTACTGGTGCCATTCGGTATGGTGCCTTTGATATTGGAGCAGTTCCTGGCGCCAAATCAATCTCGAACTCTACCTCTCTATCTGGTGGAAGTCCTGGCAAATCATCTGGAAATACGTCGACGAAGTCCCTCACAATCGGTATTTCTTCTACCTTCAGATTCTCTTTTTGACTGTCGATTATGTAAGCTAAGTATCCTACACAGCCTTGTCTTAACAACCTTCTGGCCTGCATCATCGTCAGACAATTCGCTTGTCTAGGCGACTTGCTACCATAAAACACAACCTTTGACGGAGTCATAAGGTTAATACGCTTCTTCTGGCAGTCAATTACCGCCCCACAATTGGATAACCAATCCATACCCAAAATAACGTCAAATTCCCCAAGCCGAATAGGGATAAGATCTACATTCATGATATTACCCTTAATATCCACCTTACAGTTCTTAAACACGTACTTAACAGGAATTATCTCTCTATTCGCAATTTCTATATTCATGGGATATTCCAACTCATCCATAAGCAAATCTAAACTATTAGCAAAGTCTTCGAATATAAAGGAACAAGTAGCACCCGAATCAAATAAAACATAAGCATTAATTTCATTAATCGGAATGATACTTGACACCACCTCACGAGACTGGATTGCGTCCTGCACTGTCATATTGAAAGTTCTGGTGGTCTGTCGGTTTGTTGCGGCTAGTCCGGTGATGGTTAAGACATTTCCACTGTTATTTCCATGGTTACCTCCTGGTACTGCTCCTCCTGATCCCTTCTTAGGGCAGTCTCTTGCTAGATGATCCTTAGAACCACAGTTAAAACAAGCACCCTTCTTTGGGTTTGGACAGTTTGGTGCTATGTGGCCTTCTTGACCACAATTGTAGCACACTCGCTTCCCTTTCATGCAAACTCCCAGATGAGCTTTTCCACAGTTTGAGCACGCTTCAATTTTCTTCTTCTGCCCTCCTTGTTGACTTCCCGCTGACGAGTTATCCATACACTTCCTCTTCTGATTATGACTACCCCCAATGTTACTCCCACCAGTCTTGTTATTTCCTTCACCTTCACTCTTCTTCTTCTTCTGCTCTTGATTGTACTTGGTCAACGCATCGCTCCCACCTTCAGCGAGGATGGCCTTTTCCAGTACCCCAGCAAATGTGTTTATCTGAAATATTGACACCTTACTGTAAACCCAAGGCTTTAGTCCTTGTTCGAATCTTCTGGCCTTTCTTTCGTCAGTGTGTACTTGGTACGGGCCAAACCTTGCCAACTCATCGAATTTAGCCGCGTATTCAGGTACGCTCATGTTTCCTTGCTTCAGTTCCAGAAATTGAATTTCCATCTGATTCTGCGAACTAGTTGGGAAGTACATTTCGAAAAATATTTCTTTAAATCTCTCCCACGTAATTACACCTTCACCTCCTCGCACTTTGTTTGCTTGCCACCAGTAGCTAGCCTCAGACTTCAGCATAAACGTTGCGAAAGCGGTCTTCTGGTCTTCTCTAACCCTAGCAACGTCGAATACTTTCTCCATTTCTATGACCCACGTTTGAGCCTCGATTGGGTTCTTGGAACCTTTGAATTCTGGCGGTCCCACCGCCTTGAAGTCTTTAAACATTATGTTTGGTGGAGCTTGAGGTTGATTGTTCATTGCTCCCGTCAGTAAGTTCACCAACTGCTGAACAGGATTAGCGTTGGCATTATTGTTATTATTTGTTGACTCTTCCTGAGCCGGTTGACGTTGTTGTCTTCTCCTTGGCGGCATTTTCTGTTAAAATAAATGCTTATTAGGACTTTATTTATTTATCTAGATAGTTAAGGCATTACTCAACAATTTGACATACTCATTTATCACATCATCTCAAACAACTTAATATATTTAATTCAACTCAAAGTTTTAACATCAAACTGTAGCATAACTGCTATTTACATCAACTATCCTGGAATAAAGAATCCACAGGATTTAAAATATTAACATATTCCTTCGTTCATAAACACATCGGAATTTACATATAAAAAATAATTAAGTCTTTCACATAATTAAACGGATTCTAATCCTGTCTATCAAGGTGCTGAATAGCCTTGCCACGCTCCTCATCCATGATACGAGACATCGTCCTGCGATCCAGCATATACGACGAAAGTCCTTCGAACTGGATGGGGTATCTCAAAACTCATTCCTAAGCCTCATCTATTGCATGATTAAGTGTGGAGAATGTCTCTTCAAGCTTTGCCTTCTTTACACGACTATCATCTTCTGCACGATCAGCTCGACGTGATTCTCTTACCCATCCTTCCTCTACTATTTTCAGTCTTTCGGAGGTTTCTTTCAGTTCCTTTTTCAGCTTCTCTATTTTCTCGGTCTTATCTTCGGTTTGACCCTTTTCATGGACCAAATCCCATTATACATTTCCCAATCGTGAGTGAAGAGTCAAAATCTCCCTCTCCTTCTCCTCTAAAGTAGACTGCTGAACAGTCGCTCGCTCAGTCAATTCCTGAACCTCGTCTTGTAATTTCACGTTACGGTCGTATAACGTGTCATACATCTCTGCATCAACGGTGTACCGTGGTAACTCCTCTTCTTCCTCTTCCTCATCAAACTCCTCCTCAGGATCAGTCTCGGGCTCATGCTCCTGACCAACAACGGTGATCAATGGAGATGACTCCCTCTGAACTAATTGTTCCCTAACAACATGTATGTCTCGGAGCTCCTCCTCTGTAGGTACTATAGGTAATCGGGGTTCTTCCTCCCTAGCTTGACTAGATTCTCCAACATTCGTCATCCTGATAACAAAATTTTAAGTTTTAGTTACTAAGTCGTACTAACGAGCACACAAATTAACACATAAACACATAATGTATTTTATTATTTTCAATGAATTACCAAAAATTCATTTCTTAAAACTCGATAATAGTTTTCCTTTACTATCTTCTTTCTATAAGGCTACTACCTAAGGTTGTCCCCCTACCTAAGGTTCATAACCTACAGCTTTGATACCAACCTGTGACACCCCCAAATCCGGTACATCCATTTCCACAGGATTTTGTGTTCACGACATAAATATCATCTATCTATCTACCCATAGTAATGCAAACCATGCAATAATAGAAATAAAATCTTCCCCTTAAGGGTTACAACATCTGAATAATAATACAATCCCAAGTTAAACTAACCTTAAACATCTGTGCGGAATTATAAATAAATAAGTCTTAAACAACATCTTTAACTTAAGTCTTAAACAAATACATCATATAAAATAACAAGTCATATCAAATATCAAGTCTCCATCATTTGCTATCTTTGCCCTTGCCCTTACTAGTGGAAGGTTCGTCAGCTCTTTCGTTCTTAACTGCAATATTATTATTAAGCAAGAGTGAGCACAAATGCCCACAAGTATAATAATGAAACAACAGTATAATAACATACGAATAATCAAAGACATCTGAATAAAGCTCAACTTTTGAATCAAGAATAAATTACAAGAATCAAAAGAATTCTGAGGGTCATATGACCTTGAACTATGTCCTAGGTTAACAAGGGTTATACTTGAAACCTTTAACAGTCATAAGACTATGGACCTTCTTCTCGTACTTAGGGGGATCAGCCCTTAGTACCATACTGTGCACAATATCTTAACGCTAAAGCGTAAATAATCCCCTATACAGGGTTGTTCATCTCAGTTTGACATTCGAGTCCGCACCGAAGGAAGTTTGGTTTGGATAATTCATCAAGGGTTCTGAAATTTAAAACGCTCATCAACTATGGACTAGTTGAATCATTAAGGTTTCGCTAGTCTAATAAGGTTCAACAATAATGATATTCAATTTGAATAATAATCTCAAGAAGTATACAATAGAACAATTATTGTATAACTGAATCATGCTTTGGAAAGATAATAAATCTTTAATATCTTGTTTGAACTTGAATAATAACAATGATAATTTATTTAGGGTAAATAATAAACTTGAACAATAATGACAATTAGGGTTAAGAAACTTGCTCAAATTTAAGAGTTTAAGTTTAGGAAACTTGCCTCGTGCGTAGATTACACTTTAACTAAGCACGTTCTTTGAATTAAATCCTACATACCATTCACATAGACAATACCAGTTAATTATAACTTAACTAATCATCATAAACGCATTCTCTTTGTTTACTTTAATTATTGATTATACTTAGTCAAATTATCACATTTACTGCCACATAATATCACTTCATAAATAATAATTTAATTATGTGTTCAATAATTTAATCCACATGTAATTATGTTATTTACATGTTTAAACAACTATTTTTATCATCACATTATACCTCTAACATGTTTACATATTCATTACATTAATCCACTAACACATTGTTAGACTTAAACATTTTTAATATCTCATTTCTAAATTTTTAGGGAGTGGCGTTGCGGCGCCACGTTTGTACTGGCTCTTGGCACTCCGGCGCCGTGGCGCCTGCGGCCTGATACTTGGCGCTGCGGCGCGGTGGCGCTGCGGCACGAGAAATGAACTGAGGGTTGGCGCTACGGCGCGAAACCCCTGACTCTGAATTTCCAGTTCGCGAAGAACACATAATTTAGCGAAATTAACACATTTTTAACACTAATTTCACCAAATTACACATACCCACATGTTATAATTTATACATAAACATAACCCAACCTTTGTAAAGTGATTTTAACCATTAAAAACACTCAATAACAGAATTAAATCATGTAAAATTGGACTGTTCTTGAAGTTAATGAACAAAATCATAAATTTAACACTATGAATTCATTATAATACCGAATCCGTTCATTTAAGGCTTGGTCTCTTCGTATCAACATGCTTAATAATATAGGAGTGTAAAATTTAGGGGTAATATACGATCACTACATAAAATTTCACGTATAAGGCCATAAGGCCAAAACCCAAACTCTGTATATTTTTTGAAATAGCAAGTCATTAGATTAACGACACTTAGGATATGGAATCATGCAATATATATAAAAAACATGCTATGCCACTTGAATTATTACACATATCATGATCATAACACTAATGCACAGAGATTTTACAAAAGCTTTGAAAGCCATTTTTTTTTATAAAAAAAACTTAAATACGTGAAATTTAGAATTTGGGAAGGAAAATTACCCAGAGTATAATTAATGGAAGAGATGATCAATGGTGATTCTTTCACAAGTAATTGATAATTATACACTCAAGCTTTTCTCTCAAATTTCTCAATCTTTCTCTTTGTGAACTCTAAGGACTTAGGAAGAAAGAAATAAAAGACGTAAGATAATAAGGGAGAAAACTGACGCGCATCATGGTCAGTTGCCTATCATGGGTTAACTGGCCATAACTCCCTCTAAGGCCACGTTTGGCTAGATTAATATTTATAAAACCCATTAGTTTAATAAAACTTTATCATATGGTTTAATTAATGTCACACCCAATTCAAATATCTTATTTAATTTAATATAAAATAAATATAATAATCTATCATAAATTCCCATAATCATATAATTAATTTTCTCATTAATAAATAATATCAATTTATTAAATCTCTAATTAATAATTAAATTAATTAAATAACATCATGCTTAATTAAATATTTCATTTAATTCAATAAGCTCACATAATCACATACTTGAATAATAAAAATTATCTACATTAATTTAATAATTGCAACACATATAATTAAATTAATCTATCACAATTGCATCAATTAATTATTAAATCTAATAATTAAATTATCGAAAATATTTTTTTAATTCAATAAATATTAAAATTAATTACAAAATTCTCGTTCGTCACAGTTGACCGTTTTTACTTCTTTCTTTATGTTTTTTCTCGCCTGGAGTTTACTCTGTGATGGTGGATCGCTTTTATAGCTTTATTTATATTTCTGATCCCCCATGGAGGTGCTTCGTGTTGGTTGATCATGTCAAATATATATATATATATATATATATATATATATATATATATATATATATATATATATATATATATATATATATATATATATACAGACATGATCAACCACCACGAAGCACCTCCATGGAGGATCGAAAATGTAAATATATTATTAAAGCGGTAATATATATATATATATATATATATATATATATATATATATATATATATATATATATATATATATATATATACAGCTTTTATATATATAACTGCTTACAGCTTTCATACAAACTACGTTATCATGTGAGCCTAGGAATCATGTGATCACAGATTCTGTCTACTGAATCTAGATTCAGTTCCCGTGATGGACATTTTCAGCTTTAAGCAGCTTGTAAATTATTCACGGTGTTTTGATTTCCTCAGATGGTTATCATGCCCATGAGGAATTCGACATTGCTTTGTACATTATTTTCTCGAAGATGCTTCGCATCTCAAAAATAAAAGCAATCAAGTCGAACACCTAATAATAAAATGGAAGTGTAAAAGGTCTCAATTACTATTGAGCATCATGGTTTGAAAAACCTCTTTTACAAAACTTCACTGCTATATTTTGTTTAAAACTGAATTTTTACATAAATTCAAACTCTGTGTATATAGGTGCGAACGAGGCCTCGCATTACTTTCAAATAACTGCACATTGACCCACACACACACACACACACACATTCATATAACAAATTCTTGAAAAGTGATGGTCACCGTGGTAACACGGATGTCGGGGGATGCCTAACACCTTCCCTCCGCATAAGCAAGTCCCCGGACCCTAATGAATCTCGGTTTCACAGACTCGTTTAGCAGTGTCACATCACTGGGTCAATGTATAAACTTTTTCTCAGTTATGTTGGTACAACCAGTTAAAAAACCAATTGGCGACTCTTATAGTCCAATCGTCGACATATAAAGGTCGAACCTTTTCACAACTTGTTTTTTCAAACAAATCTCACCTAACATGAGAACATAAAAGAATAAGAACAAAAAAAGGACAAATAAAAATCCCGACATCGACAAGTATCTCTCATATTATTGATCTAATTATTGTCATAGTATCATCTGCACAATATTTTATATTATTAAATTAATAATTGAGACGACAAAGTTATTCATATTATTATTTACATTATTGACGATGTCTAGAAATTTCTATCAAGGAAAGAGGTTTGGTCACCTAATTGTGCGCCAATAGGGAGAAATCCTTATCGAAAAGCCCACTCTTTCCTGGAAATGATCTAGTTGTTAAATATTGTGAGTTATAATACTAATGATGATTAAGTTCATGTTGATTAAAGATGTTTGTTCATTTAGTTTCTTTAATTTTTTCGTGGCGCAATTACACTCAAAGGAGGTATTTCTGTGATTGACTAGTTTTATTGACCAATCGGGCAATTAATTGGATAAATAAGCAATTAATTGCTATTGGTTCACATGCAAATTACTGTTGGTTCACATGTATGGAACTATTGATTCACATGCATGTACTATTAGTGGAGGTGGTGCAAGATTGATAATACTTGAAGGACTAAATTAAAAATAGAGGTATAGATGAAGGTACTATACTGTAATAATTCGAGCCCCTAAACGTGCAATTATCGAAACTATATTTTCCTATAAATAGAATCTCATTATTCTTTCATTCTCACCAATTCACTAAGACTCACAAGAGCAATTATAGAGAGAGAAGCTATAGAGAGAAAGAATAAGAGTATTCTGCTACTTCACTATTGCAGTATCCAGCCTTCTACGAAGGTAAATGGTATTATTTCTTTCGTATTCGTAAGGGATATTATTTTTGTTCAATATTCGTATAAAATAATATTTTCTTCCATACCCTGTAGTATGTAAGTAATATTATTTCATTTTAGATTCTTAATTCTACATTCATTTTGTTAAAGTACTGCTTCTATACTCTGTGAAATTAGTAGAATATCCTTAAAATTTGTATTTCATCTAGTATCGTTTTACAAGGATATTTTTCTGAACATTCTTGTTAAATTTTAAGTTTTTCATGCCAGAGTACTATTCATGGGTACTATTCATTTATACAGCACTATTCATATGTACGATACTATTCACAAAGTACTATTCATGAGCACTATTCATAAATACGGTACTATTCATAAAATATAATTCATAAAGTACTATTCATGGGATACTATTTATAAAGTACTATTCACAAGTACTATTCACAAAGTACTATTCACAGAGTACTATTCACGAATTACTATTAACGACATACTATTCACTCGAGTACTATTCACTTGGGGTACTATTCATGACAAAAATTGATTTCTTTTTGGTCCAAATCATTTTTAATACAATATTATTCTTGAATTTTACTCCACAAAGCAGTATATTGTTGACAATTTGGATATTATTGAATTCTGGATTAATTAAATTATAAATCTTTAAAATTTATCCTTTGCTTTCATTTAATTGAATTCTTATATCATTGTCATCATCCTCATGCTTATATTGTGATAAAAGTTATCTTTGGCCCGTAGAGCATAGATGGACTATTGATTGGTATGATTATGACCAGGGATTATTCGATATAATCATTACCTGTAATGTTATAAATAATGTTGTAAAAGTCCTCATTGGCCCATAGTGCATTGTTGGACAGATGTTGGTATGATCATGACCATGCGTTCTCTTCGGGCAAGGGTGCAAAGATGAATTGTTGTTTGACATGTTCATGACCATTGGTGAAAACACGAATATCATTGGCCCGTAGTGCATGGATAATTCATGGTTGTGATACTAACAAATATCCTTGGCCCGTAGTGCATGGATAATTCAGTGATGTGGATTATTTATTAAGCTGAGTCTCAGCGATACAATTGATGATAAACTTTTAAATCATAAAATATAGTAGATATCATGCTCTACTTAACTCTTCTAATAGATTGTTATTTCTGCTGCAATTGTTAATCTAAAACTTGTTATCTATTGTATTCTATTAGTTGTTATATTATTGAAGGCTAACGATAATTTATTCTGCATTATTTTAGTCATAATATTTTTTTACTGGGCTAGTTAAGCTCACCCTTTTCTTTCACTGTTCTCTTCAGGAAATGAGAATATAGCTGGGACTAGTTGGTGAATGGAGTGACGGTCCGAAATGGTTGCCATAGTAGTCCTCACTATTCTATAAAATAGTGTGATAATAATTGTAATGAGGATTGAATTTGAGTTTGGATATTGTTTAGAAGATAATATTTGTATTAAAACTCACAGCTACCTTTTTGTCATACTGTATAAAAGAAGTTCGTATTTAAGTTATGTACCATGTATTTGGCGACTCAGAATGGGTGATGTATACCTATTTTGGTGGCGTCACAGTTGGTATCAAAGCTTAAGGATATGATCCCACGCTAAGATGTGAGACTAGAACTAGGAGGGGAGAGACGGGTAATTCCTTCGCTAATATGACCTACCTAAGTTTATTTATTATTTAATTGGTCGGTCAGAATATAAGGATAATACGTGGTATGTCAATTAACCCTTGTTTTGTGGCAGTGTTTGAAAATGACATAAAATTCCAAATTCTTCCAAATCAAATACATAAAATTCCAAATTCTTCCAAATCAAATAAATCCAATTCCAAATAAAATAAATTCAATTCCAAAACAAATACAACACATCCTATTCCATATCAAATACATCTTAATATGAAATAATTTTTTTTAAAATCAATTTCACTACTCTACATAATTATAGTTCCTATTCTAATTCAAATTACTGTTATTCCAAATAAACATAATAAAATTAATTTAAGTACATAACAAAATTATATTATACAAACCTACTATATTAGGAGATAGATGGGGTATCTCTAAGACCCCGAATTTTATGAAATGAAAGTATTCAATTTTTCTATAATTATTATTCTATTTAGTAAATGGTTAAATTGATAAAAGGTTAAAGTTAAGGGTGTTATGTGAAAATTTTACAAAGTAAGCAAGTTGATATAAAATATTCATTGTGTTGGGGAATATTCGTTTGGTCGGAAATATTCTTTTTATCAGAGAATATTCGTACGACGACACAATCTTTGGTGGACCCCACAACAGAATAACTGTCGGATATAGAAAGCGACAAAGATAAACTTTTTATAAAAATAACGGTAAAATTTTTACCGTTAAACTGTTGAAATATCTGGTGATAAAAGTAAAGTAATACGCGTGGTTACATAGTAGCACACAGTATGGCACATTGTCTCTGATTAGTGATGCTTACGTAAGAAGTCACTCAATTTTATTCAATTATTGCAACAGTAGTTGCTGCATAGTATTCCATATTATTGATTCAATTATTGTCATAGTATCATCTACACAATATTTTATATTATTAAATTAATAATTAAGACAACACATTTATTCATATTATTATTTGTATTATTGACAATGTCTAGAAAGTTCTGTCGAGGAAAGGGGTTAGGTCATCTAATTGCGCGCCAATAATGAGAAATCTTTATCGGAAAGCCCCCTCTTTCCTGGGAATGATATGGTTGTCAATATTGTGAGTTATAATATTAATGATGAATAATTGTTAAAATATTAAAAATGTGTTTACTGAAAATAAATGAATTACAAAAGTTAAAGGAGAATTATGCAAACTTGGAAAACTTTAGTGGTGGTTTTAATTGTAAGACACCAACTTTCATAAATAAAGATTAATTTTTCTTGCAATATATTTTTGAATATTATGGTGTGAATTTGATATAATGTTATTGTTGTGGGTAATATTTATAAATTTTACAAAGTATGCAAGTTGTTATAAAATATTTGATTGGTCGGGGATTATTCGTTTTAACAAGAAATATTCATACGACGACACAATCATTGGTGGACCCCATAACGAAATTATTGTCAGACTTAAAAAATGACAGAAATATCTTTCTATAAAAATAACGGCGAAAGTTTTACCGTTAACTGTTGAAATACCCGGTGATAAAAGTACAGTAATATGCGTGGTTGAATAGTAGCACACAAAATTGATTATTGATGCTTATGTGAGATGTGACGCCCCCAAAATAGGCCCACACAACCCATTCTGAGTCGCCAAATACATGGTACAGAAATAACTATAACTTCATTATTACAATTGTCGTGTAAAATATGACAACACATAAACTGTGAGTTTAAATACAAATATTGCCTTCTAGATAATATTCACACTCAAATAAGTCCTCATTACAATTATTGATATAGTATTGTACAAAATAGTGAGGACTACTAATGTAAGACCCCAACTTTTTATAAATGAAATTGAATTTTCTCTATTTATTATTTTGAAATAGTAAGGGTTGATTTGATTAATGTGGTAAGTTATGGGTAAAATGTGCAAATATCATAAATAAGCAAGTGGTTATAAAATATTCTTGTTGTCGGAGAATATTCGTTTGGTCGTGTAATATTCTTACTGTCAGGGAATATTCGTACGACGGCGTAGCCTTGTATGGGCCCCATAACGGAAAGCGATTGGGTGAAGAAAATGACAAGTATGAGTTTTTTATAAATAACGGCGTAGTTGTTACCGTTAACACTGTTGGAATACCCGGTGGTGAAAACATAGTAATACGCGGTGTTGCACAGTAGCGTATGGTATTGCACTAATTATTGATTCTTACGTAAGAAGTCACTACTCAATAATTGTTACAGTAATTATTGTTCAATATTTTATTTTATTGATTCAATAATTGCTACGTTGATATTTTATGTTATTGTTATTTCAATAATTGTCACTGCACAGTATTTCCATTATCAGAATAATAATTCATATTATTTTAATAATATTATTAGATAACATTATTGATAATATCTAGAAAGTTTTGTCTAAGGAGAAGTTTGGTCACCTAATTGCGCACCAGCAAGGAGAAATCCTTATTGGAAAGCCCCCTCTTTCCTGGGAACGGCCTGGTTGTCAGTATTGTGATTCTGTAATAGTATCTGTGAATAATTAATTATTGATTTATATGATAAGAAAAATATGTATTTATGTGGATATAAATGGAGGAATTTTTAGAAAAGTGACAATTGTTGAAAATTGATATTTTATCTTTTCTGATAAAATAATTTATTTAAATATATTATTATATTTTAGTAATATAATAATGATGATATTTTTACGATAAATGTGTGATATATGAATAAATGAGGATGAAGAGTATTTTTGTTGTAATAAATGACAAAAACATGTTAAACATGTCGATGGGCCCAATTTTTGACTGAAATTTGATTATAGCATATAAAGTCGTCCGTATGTGGATTTCAGTCAATTTTTGTTTTGAATTTAGAAAAATTTAAACTTACAAAGTTGTAGAGAATTGAATTTCCTATGGAATGGATATAAGACTTGAATTTTTCTGATAAAATGGCTATTTATTATGAATTATTAAAGTTCCGGAATAATTAATTTTTGAAGTTTTAAATATTTTTTTTAATAAAAATATTTTTTGTAATTGGGTGGGCCCCACAGGTGTTGTAAACATGCTGAAATCAGTTTGTCTAATGTGGGCGTGAATTTTTTTTAATTATATTAATATTTTATTAAATTTTCTATTTTGGTGTTCTAAGTATTTTTCTATAAATAGGGTGCTTAGGTTAGAATTGAAAATCACACCAGAAACTGAAGTTTTCCCTCTCTATATTATCGAGTGTATTTTTGTGAGTATTTTGATACTTTGAGTGGTGCTATACGGTACAAGTTTCCTTCAGTACTATAACTAGTATCCAGTCAGAAGTACTGTCTTTTTGAGGTAAGGAATGTTATTTTTTTTATAAATGATATTATTTCTTTTAATATCATTATGCCATAATATTGGTAAGATTTTTCTTGTGAAATTCTTGTCTTTTTTTTGTCGAGGTTACTATTTACGTATACGACACTATTCACGTATACGGCACAATTCATAGAAAAATTAAATTTTTTTTCTTTGTCCAAGTTGTTTATTATGATTACTAGCTTTGATTGTATCCATATTTTGATTTTCATTCTTGAATTTTGCTCCACAATAGTTTATTATGGAGTATTTTTTAACATGGATAAACCGAAGTACGAATCCCTAATATTTGTTCTTTTGTCTCACTATATTCGTTTTTTTTAAAATATTTTTTCATCATCCTCAGTCCTAAATGATGATATTGTTGAATATCTTTGGCCTGTAGGCCCGTAGTGCAAAGATGAACATGTGTTTAGATGAACATGACCAACTGGTGATACAAATTAATATCTTTGGCCTGTAGTGCAAAGATGAATATTTAATTCAAGATGTATATTGGTTGATGTTGCAGGGATAAAATATTGATGATAGACTTTTAAATCTTAGAAGATAGTAGAATTCATTCTCTACTTAACTCTTCTAATGGATTGTTGTTTCCGCTGCAGTTATTGATCTAAAACTTATTGTCTATTATATTCTATCAGATTTTTCCCTGTTGAGGACTAACGATAATTTGTTATATATTATCTTAGTCATAATATTCTTTGCTGGGCTAGTTGAGCTCATCATTTTTCCTTTTTTTTCCATTTTTCTTATAAGAAAGTGAGAATATAGCGAGAAGTAGTCAGGGTGTGGAGTGATGTTCCAAGGCAGTTGTTATTATAGTCCTCGCTATTTTGTAAAATAGTGTATCAATAATTATAATGAGGACTTATTTGAGTGTGGATACAATATCTGTATTTTAACTCACAGTTTATGTGTTGTAGTATTTTGCATTATAATTGTATTAATAAAGTTGTAGTTGTTTCTGTACCATATTTTTGGCGACTCAGAATGGGTGATGTATACCTATTTTGGGGGCGTCACAGTTGGTATCAGAGCTTAGGGATATGGTCTTTGGCGGAGATCGGAGAATAGAACTAGGAGGGGAAAGACGAGTGAATCCTTCGCTAGTGTGTCCTACCTCAGCTTATTTATTGATTGGTCAAAATATAGGGATATTATGTTATATGTTAATTTCTTTAATTAACCCTTGTTTTATGGCAGTATTTGAGAATGACAACTGAGAATGTTAACAATGGAGTAAGTGAGACTGTGGAGACACCTTTAATCACCAATCAGGAAAACATGCAACGGGACGACAATGTTCCTCCTGTAAACAACCCCACCGATCAGGCGATGAATGATGGGATGTTTAGAAGCTTTTTGCAGTTCATGCAAAATCAGACGAGGGAGACTTGTGTACAAAATATGGGTGGAAATGATAACAACGCGCGGTTTGTCACAACCAAACAGTTCAAAGAGTTGGGACCACCAAAATTCTGGGGAAAGTCGGATTCGATTAAGGCGAAAACGTGGGTCAAGCAAATTATCAAGATATTCGATGTCTTGGGATGCACAGAGAAACAGAAGGTTCCATTGGCCACCTTTATGTTTCGTGGTGAAATAGATTGCTGGTGGGAATCTGTGAAGTGTACCCAGCCAGTCGCACTCAACATGTCTTGGGAAACATTTTAGAAACTGTTCAATGACAAGTACTTTCCTGAAACTATTCGTCATATGAAGGAGGAGGAGTTTATTAAACTGGAACAAAATAACATGACAGTGTCCCAGTACGAGGCGAAGTTCGCAGAGTTATCCAGGTTTGCACCTCATTTCGTAGAAAATGAGGAACGTATGACGCGGATGTTTCTGAGAGGTCTGAAACCCGACATACGTCAATATCTCATTTCTCATAATTTTTCTCTATATTTAGATATTGTCAACAGGGCTCAATTATTAGACTGAGATAATGAGTATGTTCAACCAAGGAACCACAACCAGAGTCATACCGGTGACAGCAGTCATCGGAGCAATGATAACCAACGGGAAGGAAAAAATACAGACAAAAGCGGTAACCACTCTAGTGGTAATCGTGGCCATTATAATAGGAGAGGCGAGTCAAGTAAAAATTTCAAAAAGAAGAGATTCAACAATGACAATGTGAAGACGTCAGCACCAGTATCAACTGTTTCGAAGGGAGGAGAACGACCACCGGTCGTATGCTATAAATATGGAAAAGAGGGACATATCAGCCCAAACTGTCCACAACAGTTTAAGGTATGTTATAATTGTGGAAAGGAAGGACATATCGCTCGAGATTATACTGTAGCGAAACCAAGTCCAACGGGGATGGTGACTCCAAAGGATTTCCCAGACAAATCAAAATCTACAGTTCCTGGAAGAGCGTTTCTCGTGACTGGCCAAAATGCGAGGAACCCGAACGAGGTGATCACGGGTAAACTAATCATAAACTCTTGCAAAGTTTATACCTTACTAGATACCGGTTCTACCCATTCATTTATCTCTCCTACTTGTGCTCAATATTTAAACTTGACACCGGAGAAATTAGACTTTAACTTATCTTTGGAAACTCCGTTAGGAGAAACTTTCATTACATCCACTGTTTATAAATCTTATTTGATCCAAGTTGGCACCATCACATTACCTGTGGATCTTGTCTTTTTAAAGATACTTGCTTTTGATGTGATTTTAGGAATTGATTGGTTAACTACTCATCATGCCAAAATTGATTGTTTTCATGGTGTTGTTAATTTTCATATTCCTAACCAACCTATTATGCAAATTCAAGCAACCAAACCACTAAAGTCAATCACTGTTATATCAAACTATAAAGCCATTCATTTATTAAAAAATGAATGTCAAGCTTTCTTAGCCCATGTCATGGACTTGAACAAAAACACGTCAAATTGAATAATATTTCTGTTGTTAGTGAATTTCCTACCATATTTCCTGAAGAACTTCTCGGTCTACCCCCATAACGTGAAGTTGAATTCTTTATTGATCTTGAACCTGGTACCAAACACATTTCTAAAACCTCATATCGAATGGCTCATATTGAACGTCAGGATTTAAAAGACCAACTACAGGAGTTATTGGACATCGATTTCATTCGTCCTAGTACATCTCCATGGGGTGCTCCTGTTTTATTCGTAAAGAAGAAAGACGAAAGTATGCGACTTTGTATTAACTATCGAGAATTGAACCATGTCACCATCAAGAATAGATATCTGATACCTCGCATTGATGACCTGTTGGACCAATTGCAAGGAGCACAATTCTTTTCAAATATTGATCTTCGTTCTGGATATCATCAGCTGAAGATTAAAACTAAGGATATTCCGAAGACTGCCTTTAGAACTCGGTACGGGCATTATGAATTCCTAGTCATGTCTTTTGGATTGACTAATGCTCCTGCTGCTTTCATGGAAATGATGAACCGAGTATTCAAGGAATATTTGGATCAATTCGTTGTTGTCTTTATTGATGACATCCTCATATATTCCAAAAGCCGTGAAGATCATGAGCACCATTTGAAGCTAGTACTTCAAAGGCTTCGCGATAACAAGCTATATGCCAAGCTGAAGAAATGCGAGTTCTGGCTTGAGGAAGTAACATTCCTTGGGCACGTGGTGTCAAAGCATGGAGTATCTGTTGACCCGACAAAGATTAAAGCAGTACAAAGTTAAGTGCAACTAAAGTTAGGTGTAACATTTCTCATGTGTTCTCATGCAACATGAGAAAGTCCTAGCCTATGCCTCGCGACAACTCAAAGAATATGAGAGAATTTACCCGACTCATGATCTAGAGTTGGCATCAGTCGATTTCGCGTTAAAAATCTGGAGGCACTATCTATATGGGGAGAAAGTGGAGATATTTTCGGATCATAAAAGCCTCAAATATTTCTTCACCCAAAAAGAACTCAACATGCGACAACGATGTTGGCTCAAGCTGTTCAAAGATTATGACCATACCATTCAATACCATCCTGGAAAAGCGAACGTGGTAGCTAACGCATTGAGTAGAAGATCATATGCGGGAACGAGTGCGATGTTGTCAATACAAAGGCCCATTTTGTGCGATTTACAAAATATGAAGATAGAATTCAAGACTCCGGGGACCCATGCGATGATGTCAAGTATATGCATAGAACCAACTTTAATCGATAAAGTTAAAGCTACTCAAGCCACAGACCCGGAGCTGATGCGCATGAAGAAGAAAGTACAAGAATGTGTTATTCCAGAAGCAAGAATCGATGAAGAAGGAATACTTCTAGTCAACTCCAGACTTTATATTCCTAACGACTCTAATTTGAAGTACAAGATCATGATGGAGGCACACAATACACCGTTTGCAATCCATCTTGGAAGTACCAAAATGAATCATGATTTTCGATATACATTTTGGTGGAGTAATATGAAGAGAGAGATCGCGAAGTTTATCTCGAGGTGTTTAACTTATCAACGTGTAAAGGCAGAACATCAAGTGCCAAAGGGTCCATTAAAACCACTTGAGATTCTGAAATAAAAGTGGGAACAGGTTACCATGGACTTCGTTACGGGTCTTCTAAAGGTTTCTCAAGGCATAGATGCGATTTGGGTCATTGTTGATAGATTAACTAAGTCTGCTCATTTCTTGTCGATACGGGAGACTTATTCCCTTGAACGTCTTTCTCGTATGTATGTAAATGAGATTATGAGATTGCATGGCATGCCAATATCCATAGTTTTAGATCGTGGCCCAAGATTCACTTCACGGTTTTGGGTTAGCTTGCAGAAAGCTATGGGCACGGGTTTACGATTCAGTTCGGCATACCATCCTCAAACGGACAGACAATCAGAGAGGACTATTCAAACTCTTGAAGATTTATTAAGACTCTGTATCCTAGACTTCAAAGGGAGTTGGGATATGTATTTACTATTGGTGGAATTCTCCTACAACAACAGTTATCAGGCAAGTATAGGTGTGGCTCTATTCGAAGCATTATATAGACGAAAGTGTCGCTCTCCAGTATGTTGGGATGAGGTGGGTGAAGCAACATTGTTAGGACCAGAGTTGGTACGTATAACTATAGAAAAGATCCAAATGATCCGACAACGTATACAAACGGCACAGGATCGACAAAAGAGCTATGCGGATGTTCATCGAAAGGACGTGAAATTTAATATTGGGATCATGTATTGTTGCGAGTTGCTCCATGGAAGGGAGTTACAAGATTTTGGAAGAGAGGAAAGCTCAATCCACGATTTATTGGTCCATTTTAAATTCTTGACCGAGTAGGAAATGTGGCCTATAGACTCGCATTACTTCCAAGCATGCTTCGTATTCATAATGTTTTTCACATATTTGTGCTTCATAAATATGTGAAAGACTCAAACCACATTATTGAGTTAGAACTAGACGAGATAGCCGAAGACTTAATGTACGAGGAGGTACCTGTTAAGATCTTGGATAGGAAGGAGCATGTCCTACGCACAAAGGTCATACCACAATTCAAAGTTTTATGGAGGAACCATGCTATTGAGGAAATGACCTGAGAGTTAGAAACAGAAATGAAAGTGAGGTATCCTCACCTTTTCGAAACACCAGGTTCGTACGTCAATTTCGAAGACGAAATTTCATAAGGAGGAGAGGTTGTAAGACCATAACTTTTTATAAATGAAATTAAATTTTCTCTATTTATTATTTTGAAATAGTAAGGGTTGATTTGATTAATGTGGTAAGTTATGGGTAAAATGTGCAAATATCTTAAATAAACAAGTGGTTATAAAATATTCTTGTTGTCGGGGAATATACATTTGGTCGTGGACTATTCATAATATCGGAGAATATTCATACGATGGCGCAGCCTTGTGTGGGCCCCATAACGAAAAGCGATTGGATGATGAAAACGACAAGTATGAGTTTTTTTATAAATAACGGTGTAGTTGTTACCGTTAACACTGTTGGAATACCCCGTGGTTAAAACACAGTAATATGCGGTGTTACACAGTAGCACACGGTATTGCAATAATTATTGATTCTTACGTAAGAAGGCACTACTCAATAATTGTTACAGTAATTACTGTTCAATATTTTATTTTATTGATTCAATAATTGCTACGTTAATAATTTATATTATTGTTGTTTCAATAATTGTCACTACATAGTATTTTTCATTATCAGATCAATAATTCATATTATTTTAATAATATTATTAGATAATATTATTCGTAATGTCTACAAAATTCTGTCTAAGGAGAGGTTTGGTCACCTAATTGTGCGCTAGTAAGGAGAAATCGTTATTGGAAAACCCTCTCTTTCATAGGAACGGCCTGGTTGTCAGTATTGTGATTCTATAATATTATTTGTGAATAATTAATTATTGATTTATATGATAAGGAAAATATTTATTTATGTGGATATAAATGGAGAAATTTTTAGAAAAGTGATAATTGTTGAAAATTGATATTTTATCTTTTTTGATAAAATAATTCATTTAAATATATTATTATATTTTAATAATATAATAATAATGATATTTTTATGATGAATGTGTGATATATGAATAAATGAGGAGAAAGAGTATTTTTATTGCAATAAATGATAAAAAAAACATGTTAAACATGTCTGTGGGTCCAATTTTTGACTGAAATTTGATTATATCTTGTAAAATCGTCCGTATGTGAATTTCAGTCAATTTCTGTTTAGAATTTGAAAAAACATAAACTTAAAAAGTTGTAGAGAGTTGAATTTCCTATGGAATGGAAATAAGATTCGAATTTTTCTGATAAAAGGGCTATTTATTATGAATTGTTGAAGTTATGGAATAATTGATTTTTAAAGTTTTTAATATTTTTTTAATAAAAATGTTTTTTGCAATTGGGTGGGCCCCTCAGGTGTTGTAAACATGCTGAAATCAGTTTGTCTAATGTGGGCGTGAAATTTTTTTAATTATAAGAATACTTTATTAAATTTTCTGCTTTGGTGTTCTAAGTATTTTTCTATAAATAGGGTGCTTAGGTTAGAATTAAAAATCACACCTGAAACTGAAGTTTTTTCTCTCTATATTATCGAGGGTATTTTTATGAGTATTTTGATATTTTGAGTATTGCTATACGGTACAAGTTTCTTCTGCACTATAACCAGTATCCAGTCAGAAGTATTGTCCTTTTGAGGTAAGGAATGTTATTTTTTTTATAAATGATATAATTTCTTTCAATATCATTATGCCGAAATATTGCTAAGATCTTTCTTGTGAAATTCTTGTCTTTTTGTGTCGAGGTTACTATTCATGTATACGATACTATTCACGTATACGGCACAATTCACAGAATTTTTTTTTTCTTTGTCCAAGTTGTTTATTATGATTACTAGCTTTGATTGTATCCATGTTTTGATCTTCATTCCTGAATTTTGCTCCACAATGGTTTATTATGGAGTATTTTTAAATATGGATAAATCGAGTACGAATCCTAAATATTTGTTCTTTTGTCTCACTGGATTCGTTTTCTTGAAAATATTTTTTCATCATCCTCAGTCCTAAATTTTGATATTGTTGAATATCTTTGGCCTGTAGTATAAATATGAATGATTAACTGATGAATATTTTTGGCCCGTAGTGTAAATATGAACATGTGTTTAAATGAACATGACCAACTGGTGATACAAATGAATATCTTTGGCCTGTAGTTCAAAGATGTATATTTGATTCAATATGTTTATTGCTTAATGTTACAGGGATAAAATATTGATGATGGACTTTTAAATCTTAGAAGATAGTAGAATTCATTCTCTATTTTCGTTGCAGTTATTGATCTAAAACTTATTGTCTATTATATTCTATCAAATTTTTCCCTGTTGAGGACTAACGATAATTTGTTCTATATTATCTTAGTAATAATATTCTTTACTGGGCTAGTTGAGCTCATCCTTTTTCCTTTTTATTCCATTTTTCTTCTAAGGAAGTGAGAATATAGCGGGAAGTAGTCGGGGGTGTGGAGTGATGTTCCAAGACAGTTGTTATTATAGTCCTCACTATTTTGTAAAATAGTGTATCAATAATTGTAATGAGAACTTATTTGAGTGTGAATATTGTCTAGAAGACAATATTTGAATTTTAACTCACAATTTATGTGTTTTTGTATTTTGCACGATAATTGTATTAATAAAGTTGTAGTTGTTTATGTACCATATTTTTGGTGACTCAGAATGGGTGATCTATACCTATTTTGGGGGTGTCATAGTTGTTATCAGAGCTTAGGGATATGGTCTTTGGCGGAGATCGGAGAATAGAACTAGGAGGGGAGAGACGAGTGAATCCTTAGCTAGTGTGTCCTACCTAAGCTTATATGTTGATTGGTCAAAATATAGGGATATTATGTGATATGTTAATTTCTTTAATTAACCCTTATTTTATGGCAGTATTTGAGAATGAAAATTGAGAATGTTAACAATGGAGTAAGTGAGACCGTGGAGACACATTTAATCACCAATCAGGAGAACGTGCACTGAGACGACAATGTTCCTCCTGCAAACAACACCACTGTGGCATGCTTGTCTAGTTTTGTGGCCTTTGTTACTTGAGTAAGTAAGCCCGAGGGGATTGTCTTTACACCTAGCGCCCTAAGGTCTTAATGGTCTAGGAGTCGTTGGTCGAAAGGTCGTTAAGGTAGCGTTGAAAAGCCTAAGGGAATAAGAAATTACACAGCCATAAGAAAAATAAAAAATGAATAAAACACAAGAAAGAGCAAAAATGCCCTCGTGCTTGAATAAAGGTAGAAATAAATCCTATATTTACCCTTAGAATTGGTATTTACTTAGTTTTAACCGGAGTTGTCATGTTCACAAAAGTAATTGAATTGGAACTGAAATTTTCCCTCTAAGGAGTTTATTATGTGATTATCTTGAATTGTGGTTGGTTAGAATGGTTAATAAGCACACACACACAACATGGGTGATGACAAGTTTGGATTGACTAACTGGTTAGAGTTATGAACTTCGACTTGATTGGATATATTATTTGAGTATTTATTACTAGGTTCTTAGATATATTAGGAAGTAGATCATTCATATGCATTCATGTAATTGAGTGAGTTTGTTTATTTTTAGTTCTTTTGTATTTTTGCTTGAGGACAAGCAAAGATTTAAGTTTGGGGTATTTAATGAGTGAGTTTTATAACCATGAATTAAGTGCGTTTGAGCTTAATCTTTTGGATATTTTTAAGTGTTTGTGTCTATTCTAGCATGTTTTACATTGTTTTGTAGGAATTGGGTCAAAAGTTACTTGAATCGACGTTTGGGGTTGCTAGATTCGCGTTTTTGGCTTGACATTTACATAGAAGCCACTTCAGAGCTAATTTCAGTATTTCTCTGGATCTTATTTCGAAAACCTCGAAGAATGAAAGTTGTAAATCTACGTCTCCTCTTTTCGGAACATCTTGAATCATCGAAATCGGAGTTCGGACGAAGAAGTTATGTCTATTTTCCCAAAGGACGTCGGAGCAGCATTGGGGCGCTGGGGAAGGGCTTGGTCAAGCTCGGACGCATTTTGTAGCGAATTTTGACACTTTTTTTACTCCAAATTGGATTGGGTTTGTTCCAAAGCAAGAAATTGGACTTTTAGCCTATAAATATATGATGTAAGGCATAAAATAAAGGGAGATTACATAAATTAGATTAGAGATACACTCTATTAGATTCGAACATAAACCCTAGTTCTTATTAGTTTTGGAGATTGAAGCAACTTGGAGACCATTGAAGAACAAGAGCAGAAGCTTGAGGAAGATAGAGATTTGCTGACAACAAATTTATTCTTCACTCTAATCTTACTTTTATCTTTTAATGTCTATTCAATTATGGATTCTTGGTTTTAATTCATTAATCATGAACTAATTCTTTTTTTAAGACTACAAATTGAACATTTTATGTCTATGAATTAATTATTCAATTTATTCCAATTATTTATGTCTAGGTGAATTATTTATCATGTCTTGCACATTTTGATTAATTATTTGGCCAGTAATTATCGTGTTACTCTGGAAAGATTCGGGAGATGAAATCTTGGGTTGGAACTGGACATGATAACATGTATGCTTAATTATTTGCATGAGATGAATAATTAGGATTGTAAATTGAATAGGAATATATGTTCACTGCATGTAACAAATTGGGAATTAGATCTTAATGGGTTTAATTTAATTATTTTGCATAGGAATATCGCAGGATTAATTTAATTGAATAAAAATTAACTGATCACTTGGAAAATGGCTTTTAACACTTAGAGTTCCTATTAACAATCTAGCTATATGACCTTCCTTTCTACAGTTACAACACACATTGGATTGTTATGGACTGTTTGGGCTGATGTGTCCCTCTTTTCTGCATTTATAACATACAACCGATGATCGTTCTCCTCCCCTAGAAATAGTTGATGCTGGTGCTGACGTCTTCACGTTGTCATTATTGTACCTTCTCTTTTTGAAATATCCCTGATAAGTGGATTTTATATATACTTATCCAGTATCTTTTACTTGAATTATTTTATTAATCTCATGTTTCTTAGTTACTTTTCATGCATTTTGTGTTTGTTTTGTAGATTATATGCTTGGGAGTTGAAATCGCAAGGAATTGGTATGAAATCGCAAAGAAAAGCAATCCGGACATCGTTTGGGCTTTCATGTTCATTTCATGTTCTTGATTTGGAACTTGGATTATATTGTAGAGCTTCTTCTTAGCTTTCTGAAACATCTTGAATCATTCCAATTGGAGTTCAGATGCAAGAGTTATAACATTTGTACCAACGGACGTCGAACATCGCTGTTTTGGGTGGCCATTTGAATAGCAGTCACTTCCAGCCCAATTTCGACCTTCATCTGTTCATTATTTTTCATTTCTTAAAAAATAAAAGTTGTAGATCTCGTCGATATCTTCAATTTGATAGGTGGCAGGCCTTGTAACTCTTCACGGATCAAAAGTTATGACCATTTTCCCAAAGGACGTCAGAGTAGAAAATTTTTCTTCACAAAACCGCCGTCTGCATGGGTGTACCAGCCACAAGACAAGCCCCTAGCCCACCGAGGCGGGCCCAAAACAAGCTTAGACCCCCGCCGGGGCGGGGGTAGCCCAGAAAATGCGCGAAAATGCAAATTTTGGTCCAATTTGAGTCTGGGAAAGATTGTTTCGATCCGATTTACACAAGAACTTCCAAGAGAATTTCCAAGAGGACTTAAAGACATGTAAAGAGACTTATAAAAGGAGGAGAATCATAAGGATTAGGGAGGATAAAGACTAGATAGAGGATTCCATTAGATTAGATTAGAGTAAATTAGATCGAAACACTAGTTCTAATTAGATTTGGAGATTGAAGCAACTTGAAGACCATTGAAGATCAAGAGTAGGAGCTTGAGGAAGATGTAGATTTGCTGACAACAGGTTTATTCTTTACTCTACTCTTATTTTTATCTTTTAATGTTATTTCAAGTGTGGATTCTTAGTTTTAATTCAATGAACTAATTCTTTGTTTGAGATTACAATGGATCTTATTGTGTAGTTTATTTTAATATGCTTCGCAATCAATTATTATGTTCTATTGTGAGGATTGTCTATTGTGATTTGGACTTAATTGTTTAATTGATTGGCCATTAATTACCGTGATAATCTATATGAACTCAAGAGATGAAGTATTAATTTAGATCTTGTCATGATAGCATGTGTTCAGGATTTTGTTAGCAGCTTAAACTTGAGGAGTGTTAAGGTAGAGATATGCTTGACACCGCATGTAATCGGATAGAGAGCTTATTCTTCAACCTTCTTCAATTGTAATTCACATAGAGATATAGTGCGTTAGTTGATTAAGGTGTTTAACAGATTTCTATCTTAATTGTGGATTGACGTTAATATGGGTATTATGCATCGAGAGGTGGTTTTATTTGCTTTAGTGTTCTTGATTAACAATTTAGGATAGAGAATAATTGATGAGAAGTGTGTTAACTTAAATGAAGCAATAAGTGAAGTTGTGATCTTAAATCTCTGTTATCTTAATTTAACTAGTGGAATTTAAGAGTAGTTTAATTTATATAATTTGAAATTCATTCGTTTAAATAAGATTGAGTTGGTTACGGGTTAGTACTTGGTGATTTTTATTAAATAATTCCTCGTGGGAACGATACTCTACTTTCACTTTATTACTTGTTGACCACGTATACTTGCGTGTTGTGCGTAATTATATTTTACCTAACACTCCCCCCGGCTCGCTTCTTCTACTATCATGGCCACGATTACCACCAGAGTGGTTACCGCTTTTGTCTGGATGTTTTTCTCCCCGCTGGTTGTCATTGCTCCGATGACTGCTGCCACCGGTATGACCCTGGTTATGGTTCCTCGGCAGGATATACTCATTATCTCACTCTAATAATTGAGTCTTGTTCACAACATCTGAATATAGAGAAAATTTATGAGAAATAAGATACTGCCAAATTTCAGATTTCAGACCTCTCAGAAACATCCGCGTCATACGTTCCTTATTCTCTACCAAATGAGGTGCAAACCTGGATAACTCTGGGAACTTAGTCTCGTACTGGGACACAGTCATGTTGTTCTGTTCTAATTTAATAAACTCTACCTCCTTCATATGACGAATACTTTTAGGAAAGTACTTGTCATTGAATAGTTTTTGAAATGTTTCCCAAGACATATTAAGTGCAGCTGGTTGGGTACGCTTTACAGATTCCCACCAGTAGTCTGCCTCACCACAGAACATAAAGGTGATGAATGGAACCTTATGTTCCTCCGTGCATCCTAAGACATCAAATATCTTGGTAATTTGTTTAACTCAGGTTTTCGCCTTGATCGAATCCAGCTTTCCCACAAATTCTGGTGGTCCAAACTCTTTGAACTGCTTAGCTGTGATAAGTCGCGCATTGCTATCATTTTCACCCGTATTTTGTACACGAGTCTCCCTCGTCTGATTTTGCATGAACTGTAAAAGGCTTCTAAACATCCCATCATTCATCGTTTGTTCGGTAGTGTTGTTTATAGGAGAAATATTGCCTTCCTGTTGCATGTTCCCCTGGTTGGTGATTAAAGGTGTCTCCACGGTCTCATTCACTCCATTGTTAACATTTTCAGCTGCCATTCTCAAATATTGCCATAAAATAAGAGTTAATTAAAGAAATTAACATACCATATAATACCCCTATATTCTGACCGACTAACAAATAAGCTTAGGTAGAACACACTATCGAAGGATTTACTCGTCTCTCCCCTCCTAGTTCTATTCCCCGATCTCTGCTAGAGACCATATCCCTAAGCTCTGATACTAACTGTGACTCTCATCCCAACCTTGGATAGCACCTCACAATGATACCTATCAGCTTCCCTGTAAGACCCCAAATTTTTTTATAAAATTGAATTTCCTCTAATTACTATTTTGGAATATTATGGTGTTGATTTGATATAGTTGTGGGTAATGTTTGCAAATTTTGTAAAATAAGTAAGTGGTTATAAAATATTCATTTTTGTCAGGAAATATTCGTTTGGTCATGAAATATTCATGTTGTCGGGAAATATTCGTACGACGGCACAATCATTGGTGGACCCCACAACGGAAGTATTGTCGTAGTTAGAAAACGACAGAAATAATATTGGTCTAAACTTTCTTATGAAATTTTTACCTTTTTATGTCGGGGTTACTATTCACGTATACGATACTATTTACGTATACGGTACAATGTACGAATATGAGTTACAATTCATGAGTTACTATTCACGAGTTACTATTCATGAGTTACTATTCACGAGTTACTATTCATGAGTTACTATTCACGAGTTATTATTCATGAGTTACTATTCATGGGGTGCTATTCACGATAAAATTGGTTTCTTTTTCTGACCAAATTATACTGTTAAACTTTTAAAATACCTGATGATAAAAGTACAGTAATACGCGTGGTTGCATACTAGCACACTGTATTGATTATTGCTACTTACGTAAGAAGTCACTCAGTTATACTCAATTATTGCTATAGTAATTGCTGCATAGCATCTCACGTTATTTGATTAAATTATTATCACAGTATCATCTGCATAATATTTTATATTATTTAATCAATAATTGAGACAACAAAGTTATTCATATTATTATTTGTAATATTGACGATGTCTAGAAAGTTCTGTCAATGAAAGATTTGGTCACCTAATTGTGCGCCAATAGGGAGAAATTCTTATCGGAAAGCCCCCTCTTTCCTGTGAATGATCTGGTTGTTAAATATTGTGTGTTATAATATTAATGATGAATAATTGTTAATAGATTAAAATTATTTTTATTAAAGATAAGTGATTTGTGGTAAATATTTATTCAATTTTTTATATAAATAGAGGGGTTTGTTATGAGGTGTTTGTTATAAGTTTGGCTTATTATTCCATGAGAGGATGTACTAATTTTTCAGACCGTTGGTTGAAGTTATAATAGTAAATCAATATGGATCGTTGGTTGAAGATATAATAGTAAATCAATATGGACCGCTGGTGGAAAGTTATAATAGTAAATCAATATAGATCGCTAGTTTAAAGTTTTAATAGTAAAATGGATCGTTGCTTTAAGTTTTAATAGTAAATCATTATGGACAGTCCGTTTAAAAGTAAATTAATCTGGGCCATTCATGTATTAATTACTATTCAGTCCTTTTTCCTATAAATAGAAGCTCATTCCTTCATTATTTCTTACGAATTCACTGAAACTCTAGAGAGAAACTATATAGAACAAGAAGAAGAGTATTCTACTACTACCCTACTTCAGTATTCAATCTTCTACTAAGGTAAAGGGATATTATTTATTTTATATTCGCTTACGATATTATTTTTCGTATTCGTAAGGAATATTATATTCGTTCAATATTCGTAAGGGATATTATTTATTGTATTTGTAAGGGGTATTATTTCTTTCATATTTTCTTACGATATTATTTTTTGTATTCGTAAGGGTTGTTATTTCATTCTTTATTATCCTGTTGGAATAACCTGCCTACACGGACTACCGCATGCATGGTAAAATCTTTTTTTGTTATTCCATTCTTTATTATTCAGTTGGAATAACTTGTCTACACGAACTACCGCATGCATGGTGAAATCTTTTTCTCATTCCATTCTTTATTATTCTGTTGGAATAACCTGTCTACGCGGACTACTGCATGTATGGTGAAATCTTTTGTTATTCCATTCTTTATTATTCTGTGGGAATAAATTGTCTATGCAGACTACCGTATGCCTGGTGAATAACCCTTCGTATTCAATTGTTATTAAATTATGGAAATGATCTGTCTACGTGGACTACCGCATGGCAGTTGAAAATCTATTTGCAGTTTCGTATATTGTTCATTTCAGATTCCTAACTCTAAACTTACTACGGTAAGTATTGCTTTTATAATTCCTGAAATAATCAGAAATTCTATGAGTTTTCTTTTCTGTATCCAAGTTGTTTGTTATGGTTCCTTTCTTTGATTGGATCTATGTTTTGAACTTTATTCTTAAATTTTGCTCCACAATTGATTATTATGGAGTATTCTTGAACATGGATAAACTAAATTATGAATCCATAATTGTGTCCTTTATCTTATTGGATTCGTTCTTTAAAAAAAATTCATCATCCTCAGTCTTAAATGGTGATACTTGATGAATATCTTTGGCCTATAGTGCAAAGATAAATGATTACCTGATGAATATCTTTGGCCCATAGTGCAAAGATGAACATGTGTTGAGATGAATATGATCAACTAGTGATACAAATGAATATCTTTGGCCGTAGTGCAAAGATAAATATTTGATTCAAGATGTATATTTATTGATGTTATAGGAATAAAATATTGATGATGAACTTTTAAATCATAAAAGATAGCAGACTTCATTCTCAACTTAACTCTTCTAATGAATTGTTGTTTCCGCTACAATTGTTGATCTAAAACTTGTTGTCTATTGTATTATATCAGATTTTTCCCTATTGAGGACTAAGGATAATTTGTTCTACATTATCTTAGTTATAATATTCTTTACTGGGCTAGTTAAACTCACCCTTTTCATTTTTATTCCATTTATCTCAAGAGGCGAGAATATAGCAGGAACTAGTCAGGGTGTGGAGTGATGCTTCAAGGCAATTATTTTAGTAGTCCTCACTATTTTGTAAAATAGTGTGTCAATAATTACAATGAGGACTTATTTGAGTTTAAATATTGTCTAGAAGACAATATTTATATTTAAACTCACAAAATATGTGTTGTCGAATTTTGCACGACAATTATAATAATGAAGTAGTAGTTGTTTTCTGTACCATGTATTTAGCGACGCAGAATGAGTTGTGTTAACCTATTTTGGGGGCGTCATAGTTAGTATCAGAGCTTAGGGATATGATCTCTGATGGAGATCTGGGGTTAGAACTAGGAAGGGAGTGACGAGTAAATCATTCGCTAGTATGTCCTACCTAAGCTTATTTGTGTTTATTTGGTCGGTCGGAATATAGAGGTATTATGTGGCATGTCAATTTCTTTAAATAACCCTTGTTTTGTGGTAGTATTTGAGAATGGCAACTGAAAATGTTTACAATGGAGTGAATGAGACCGTTGAGACTCCTTTAATCAACAACCAGGAGAACGTTCAACATGACTACAATGTTCCTCCTGTAAACAACACCACCAATCAAACGATGAATGATGGGATGTTTAAATTTTTTTTTCAGTTCATGCAAAATCAGACGAGGGAAACTCGTGTACAAAATACAAGTGGAAATGATAGCAACGCGCGGCTTGTCACAGCCAAGCAGTTCAAAGAGTTGGGACCACCGGAGTTTGTGGGAAAGCCGGACCCTATTAAGGCAGAAACGTGCATGGGTTAAGCAAATTACCAAGATATTTGATGTCTTGGGATGCACAGAGGAACATAAGGTTCCATTCACCACTTTTATGTTCCGTGGTGAGGCAGATTACTGGTGCGAATCTGTGAAGCATACCCAGCCACCTGCACTCAATATGTCTTGGGAAATATTTCAAAAATTATTCAATGACAAGTACTTTCCTGAAAGTATTCGTCATATGAAGGAGGTAGAGTTTACTAGACTGGAACAGAACAACATGACTGTGTCCCAGTACGAAGCTAAGTTCATGGGGTTATCCAGGTTTGTACCTCATTTGGTAGAGATTGAGGAACGTATGACGTGGATGTTTCTAAGAGGTTTGAAACCCGAAATATGTCAATACCTCATTTCTAACAAACTTTATTTGTATTCAGATGTTGTGAATAAGGCTCAATTATTGGAGCGTGATAATGAGTCAGCTCAACTAAAAGATAACGACTAACAACACGATAGTAATTGTACCGATGGTGACGGTCAATCGGAACAATGATAACCATCATGGAGGAAATTAACATGCCAAAAATGGTAACCACTTCGATGGTAACCATAGCCAGGATAATAGAAGAAATGATTCAGGAGGAAATTTCAAGAAGAGAAGATATAACGGTGACGGGAAGACATCAGCAGCAGCACCAGGACCAACAACAAATTCTAGGGGAGGAGAACGACCGCCAGTTAGATGCTACAGATGCGGAGAGGAGGGACACATAAGTCCAAACTGTTCACAACCTTCCAAGGTATGTTTTCGTTGTGGAAAAGACAGTCATATAGCTCAATTTTACCTTGTAGCGAAACCAAGTCCAGCTGGGATGGTGACTCCAAAGGCTGTCCCGGACAAGTCAAAGTTAGCAGTTCCTAGAAGAGCATTTTTTGTGACTTCTCAAAAAGCAAGTAACCCGAACGAATTTAGCATGGGTTAGTTAATTATAAATTCTTACGAAGTATATACCTTACTAGATACCGGTTCTACCTATTCTTTTATCTCTCCTGCTTGTGCTCGACGTTTGAACTTGACTCCGGAGAAATTAGACTTTGACTTATCTGTTGAGACTCTCCTAGGAGAAACTTTAATTTCATCCACTATCTATAAATCTTGCTTGATTTAAGTTGGCACCATCACATTATCTGTTAATCTTATCTCTTTAAAGATACTTGCATTTGATGTTATTTTAGGGATTGATTGACTAACTGCTCATCATGCCAAAATTGATTATTTTCGTAAGGTTGTTAGTTTTCATATTCCTAACCAACCTATTATGCAAATTCAAGCAACCAAATCACTAAAGTCGAACACTTTCGTATCAATCCTTAAAGCCATTCATTTATTGAAAAACGGATGTCAAGCTTTCTTAGCCCATGTCATGGACTTGAACAAAAATACGTCAGATTTGAATAATATTTCTGTTGTTAGTGAATTTTCTGACGTATTTCCTGAAGAATTTCATGGCCTACCCCTTAAGCGTGATATTGAATTTTGTATCGACTTTGAACCCTACAAAACCCATTTCTAAAATCCCATATCGAATGGCTCCTATTAAACTTCAAGAGTTAAAAACCCAACTATAGGAGTTGGTACCCGAGCCTCTATCTTGTGACTTCCTTTGTGGAATACACTGAAGCCAGACTCTCCGTAGGGGATGCCATATTCGTGCGGTGGTACACTGATAGGTGTCATTGTGACGTGTTATCCAAGATTAGGATATGAGTCACAATTGAGAGCAACCTAAGTTAGTAATCGAAATACATAGCTTTCTAGGCTTAGATGGTTACTATCAGAGATTCGTGGAAGAATTTTCTCAAATCACTACTCCATTAACTCAGCTAACTCAAAAAGATACAAAATTCGTATGGAACAAGGAATGTGAGAAGAGTTTCCAAGAACTCAAGAGGAGACTCATTTTGGCACCTGTTCTGATCATACCATCATGGAAAAGCGAGCGTGGTAGCGGATGCGTTGAGTAGAAGATCATATGTAATTACGAGTGTGACGTCGTTAACACGGAGACTCATTTTGTATGACTTACAAATGATGGAGATATAGTTAAAGACTCTGGTGACCCATGTGATGATATCAAATATACGAGTAGAATCGACCTTAATCGATAAATTTAAAGCTTCTCAAGCTACAGACCTGGAGCTGATGAACATGAAGAAGAAGGTGCAAGAAGTCATTATTCTAAAAGCGAGAATCGACGATGTGAGGAAATCTCAAACCTTCGATTTTTGGTCTATTTAAAATCCTCGATCGAGTAGGAACTGTAGCTTATAGACTCGCTTTATCGCCAAGTATGTCTCGTGTTCATAACGTGTTTCACATATTTATGTTACATAAATATGTAAAAGACCCGAATCACATTATCGAATTAGAACCGGACGAGGTAGCAGAAGATTTAACGTACGAGGAGGTACCAGTCGAGATTTTGGATAGGAAGGAGCATGTCCTACGCACAAAGGTTATCACAAGTTAAAATTTTATGGAGAAACAATGCTATTTAGGAAATGACTTAGGAGTTAGAATCGAAAATGAAAGCGAGGTACCCTCACATTTTCGAAACACCAGCTACGCACGTCAATTTCGAGGACGAAATTTCATAAGGAGGGGAGGTTATTAGCTCCCGAATTTTATTATAAAATGGAATTTTCTCTAATTATTATTTTGAAATATTATGGTGTTGATTTGATATAATATTATAGTTATGGGTAATGTTTGCAAATTTTACAAAATAAGTAAGTGGTTATAAAATATTTATTTTTGTCGGGGAATATTCGTTTGGTCATGGAATATTCTTGTTATCGGGGAATATTCGTACGACGGCACAATCATTGGTGGACCCCACAACGGAAGTATTGTCGTAGTTAGAAAACGACATAAATAATATTGGTCTAAACTTTCTTATAAAATTTTTTCCTTTTCATGTCGGGATTACTATTCACGTATATGGCACTATTTACGTATACGGTACTATGTACGAACACGAGTTACTATTTATGAGTTATCATTCACGAGTTACTACTCACGAGTTACTATTCATGAGTTACTATTCACAAGTTATTATTCACGGGGTGCTATTCATAACAAAATTGATTTCTTTTTCTGATCAAATTATACCGTTAAACTGTTGAAATACCCGGTGATAAAAGTACAGTAATACGCATAGTTGCATAGTAGCACACGGTATTGATTATTGATGCTTACGTGAGAAGTCATTCAGTTATATTTAATTATTGCTATAGTAATTGCTGCATAGTATCTCACGTTATTTGATTCAATTATTGTCACAGTATCATCTACATAATATTTTATATTATTTAATCAATAATTAAAACGATAAAGTTATTCATATTATTATTTATAATATTTACGATGTCTAAAAAGTTCTATCGATGAGAGGTTTGGTCACCTAATTACGCGTCAATAGGGAGAAATCCTTATCGAAAAGCCCCCTCTTTCTTAGAAATGATCTGGTTGTTAAATATTGTGAGTTATAATATTAATGATAAATAATTTTTAATATATTAAAAATGTGTTTATTAAAGATAAGTGATTTGTGGTAAATATTTATTCAATTTTTGATATAAATAAAGGGGTTTGTTATGAGGTGTTTGTTATAAGTTTGGCTTATTATTCCATGAGGGGATGTCCTAATTTTTCAGACCGTTGGTTGAAGTTATAATAGTAAATCAATATGGATCGTTGGTTGAAGATATAATAGTAAATCAATATGGATCGTTGGTTGAAGATATAATAGTAAATCAATATGGACCGCTGGTGGAAAGTTATAATAGCAAATCAATATGGATTGCTGGTTTAAAGTTTAAATAGTAAATCAGTATGGACCGTTGCTTTAAGTTGTAATAGTAAATAAATATGGACCGTCTGTTTAAAAGTAAATTAATATGGGCCGTTCATGAAATAGTTATTATTCAGTCCTTTTTCCTATAAATAGAAGCTCATTCCTTTATTATTTCTTACGAATTAACTAAAACTCTAGAGAGAGAAATCATAGGGAGCAAGAAGAAGAGTATTCTGCTACTACCCTACTTCAGTATTCAATCTTCTACTAAGATAAAGGGGTAATATTTATTTCATATTCGCTTACGATATTATTTTTTTGTATTCGTAAGGAATATTATGTTCGTTCAATATTCGTAAGAGATATTATTTGTTGCATTCGTAAGAGATATTATTTCTTTCATATTCGCTTATGATATTATTTTTCGTATTCGTAAGGGTTGTTATTCCATTCTTTATTATTCTGTTGGAATAACCTGTCTACGCGGACTACCGCATGCATGGTTAAATCTTTTTTTGTTATTTTATTATTTATTATTCTGTTGGAATAACCTATCTACGCGGACTACCGCATGCGTGGTGAAATCTTTTTGTCATTCCATTTTTTATTATTTTGTTAGAATAATCTGTCTACGCGGACTACCGCATGTATGGTGAAATCTTTTGTTATTCCATTCTTTATTATTCTCTGAAAATAATATGTCTACGCGGACTATCTCATGCCTGGTGAATAACCCTTCGTATTCAATTGTTATTAAATTATGGAAATGATCTGTCTATACGGACTACCGCATGACAGTTAAAAATCCATTTGCAGTTTCGTATATTGTTCATTTAAGATTCCTAACTCTAAACTTATTATGGTAAGTATTGCTTCTATAATTCCTGAAATGATCAGAAATTCCTTGAGTTTTCTTTTCTGTATCCAAGTTGTTTGTTATGGTTCCTATCTTTGATTGGATCTATGTTTTGAACTTTATTCTTGAATTTTACTCCACAATTGATTATTATAGAGTATTCTTGAACTTGGATAAACTAAATTATGAATCCATAATCGTGTCCTTTATCTTACTGGATTCGTTCTTTAAAATATTTTTCATCATCCTCAGTCTTAAATGGTGATACTTGATGAATATCTTTTGCTTGTAGTGCAAAGATGAATGATTACCTGATTAATATCTTTGGCCCGTAGTGCAAAGATGAACAGGTGTTGAGATGAACATGACCAACTGGTGATACAAATGAATATCTTTGGTCGTAGTGCAAAGATGAATATTTGATTCAAGATGTATATTGATTGATGTTACAGGGATAAAATATTGATGATAGACTTTTAAATCATAGAAGATAGTAGACTTCATTCTCTACTTAACTCTTATAATGAATTGTTATTTTCGCTACAGTTGTTGATCTAAAACTTGTTGTCTATTGTATTCTACCTGATTTTTTCCTGTTGAGGGCTAAGGATAATTTGTTCTACAGTATCTTAATCATAATATTCTTTACCAGGCTAGTTGAGCTCACCCTTTTCCTTTTTGTTCCATTTTTCTCAAGAGGCGAGAATATAGCGGGAACTAGTCGGGGTGTGGAGTGATGTTTCAAGGCAGTTATTTTAGTAGTCCTCACTATTTTATAAAATAGTGTATCAATATTTGTAATGAGGACTTATTTGAGTTTGAATAATGTCTAGAAGATAATATTTGTATTTAAACTCACAACATATGTGTTGTCATATTTTGCACGACAGTTGTAATAATGAAGTAGTAGTTATTTTCTGTACCATGTATTTGGCGACTCAGAATGGGTTGTGTGGGCCTATTTTGGGGGCGTCACATTGCCACCGCAGAACGGCGTCCCCTACGGAGAGTCTGGCTTCGGTGCATCCCTCATCAACAGGAAGTCACCAAATAAAGGCTCGGGGCTCTTTACTTATGGCTCTGATACCAACTGTGATGCCCCCAAAATAGGTCCACATAACCCATTCTGAGTTGGCAAATACATGGTACAGAAACAACTACACCTTCATTATTACATTGTCGTGTAAAATACGACAGCACATAAACTGTGAGTTTAAATACAAATATTGCCTTTTAGACAATATTCACGCTCCAATAAGTCCTCATTACAATTATTGATACACTATTTTACAAAATAGTGAGAACTACTAAAACAACTGTCTGGACCCATCACTCCATACCCCGGCTAGTACCGGCTATATACTCGCCTCTTGAGAAGAAACATGGAACAAAAAAAAAGGGTGAGCTCAACTAGCCCAGTAAAGAATATTATGATTAAGATAATGAAAAACAAATTATCGTTAGCCTTCAACAAATCAGATAAAATATAATGGACAACAAGTTTTAGATCAATAGTCGAAGAGAAAATAACATTTCATTATAAGAGTTAAGTAGAGAATGAAGTCCACTATCTTCTATGATTTTCAAGTCCATCATCAATATTTTATCCCTGTATCATCAATAAATACATATCTTGAACCAAATATTCATCTTTACACTACAGACCAAAGATATTCATTTGTATCATCAGTTGGTCATGTTCATCTCAATACGTGTCCATCTTTGCACTACGAACCAAAGATATTCATCAGATAATCATTTATTTTTGCACTACAGGCCAAAGATATTTAGTTATATCACCATTTAGGACTGAGGATGATGAAAAATATTTTAAAGAAAATGAATCCAGTAAGACAAAAGATCAAAGATTAGGGATTCGTACTTCGGTTTATCCAAGTTCAAAAATACTCCATAATAAACCAGAGCTGAATAAAATTCAAGAATGAAGATGAAAACATGGATACAATCAAAGATAGTAACCATAATAGACATCTTGGACAAAGAAGATAAAATTTTATTTTTCTGTGAATAGTGTCATATTCGTGAATAGAGTCGTAGACGTGAATAGTGTCATATACGTGAATAGTAATCCCAACACAAAAAGGTAGAAATTCTACAAGAAAAATCATACTTCGTGAATAGTACTCGTGAATAGTACCGTATTCGTGAATAGTGTCGTTTACGTGAATAGTAATCTCGACATAAAAACGTAAAAAATTCATAATAAAAGTCATACCAATATTTCAGTATAATGATATTGAACGAAATAACATCATTTACGAAGAAAAAACATCCCTTACCTCAAAAGAACAGTACTTCCGGCTGAAATATCTGGAATAAGGCTGAAAAAAACTTGCACTGAATAGCAACTCTCAAAGTATCTAAATACTCAAAAAAAATACGCTCGATAATATAGAGAGAGAAAGCTTATGATTCTGATGTGATTTTTAATTCTAAGTAAGCACCTTATTTATAGGAAAATACTTAGAACGCCAGAGCAGACTAACCTGCTATCTAATGGCTTTACCTGCTACTATTCACACCCACCACTTTTAAAATAAAATTTCAGCACATTTCTCACCAATCAAAAGTGGGACCCACCATGATTTTAATAAAAATATTTATTTCTGAAACTTCAATAATTCATAATAAATAGCTCTTTTATCAGAAAATTTTGAATCTCATGTCTATTCCATTGGAAATTTAATTCTCTATAACTTTGTAGAAAAAAGTTTTTAAAAATTCTAAACAGAAAATGTCCGAAATCCACATACGGATGATTTTTAATACCTTCATTCCGATAAAATATTGATAAAACACCACAACATTAATTCTTTCATTTCAATTCACATAAAAATAAATATTTTCTTATCATATAAATTAATAAATAATTATTCACAAATAATATTACAGAATCACAATTACGACAACCAGGTCGTTCCTAGGAAAAAGGGGACTTTCTGATAAGGATTTCTCCTTACTGGCACGCAATTAGGTGACCAAACCCCTTTTCTAGACAGAATTTTCTCAGGCATTGTCAATAATGCTATCTAATAATATTATTCAAATAATATAAAATATTGATCTGATAATGGGAAATACTGTCTAGTGACAATTATTGAAACAACAATAATATAAAATATCAACGTAGCAATTATTGAATCAATAAAATAAAATATTGAACAGTAATTACTGTTATTGAGTAGTGCCTTCTTACGTAAGAATCAATAATTCAAAAATACTCTGCAATACCGTGTGCTACTGTGCAACCACGCGTATTACTGTATTTTAACCACCGAGTATTCCAATAGTGTTAACTGTAACAACTACGTCGTTATTTATAAAAACTCAAACTTGTCGTTTTCTTCATTCGACCGTTTTTTGATATGGGGCCCACAAATGGTTGCGCCGTCGTACGAATATGCCCCGACAACAAGAATATTCTCCAACCAAACGAATATTCCCCGACAACAATGAATATTTTATAACCACTTACTTATTTTGCAAAATTTGCACATTTCACCCACAAACAAAGCATTATATCAAATTAACACCTTATTATTCAAAATAATAATTATAAGAAATTTAATTTTATTTTTAAAAAGTTGGGGTCTTACACGAGAAGTCACTCAGTTATACTCAATTATTGCTACAGTAATTGTTGCATAGTAGCTCACGTTATTTGATTCAATTATCGTCAATATTTTATGTAAGACCCCGAATTTTATAAAATAAAAGTATTCAATTTTTCTTATAATTACAATTCAGTAAATGGCTAAATTAATAAAAAGTTAAAGTTATGGGTGAAATGTGAAAATTTTTCAAAATAAACAAGTGGTTATAAAATAATCATTGTTGTCGGAGAATATTCGTTGGTCGTGGAATATTCTTTCTGTCGGGAAATATTCGTACAACGGCGCAGCTATTTGTGGACTCCATAACGAAAAGCGGTCGGATGAAGATAACGACAAAAATTGAGTTTTTATAATTAACGGCGTAGTTGTTACCGTTAACACTGTTAGAATACCGGGTGGTTAAAATACAGTAATACGCGTTATTGCACAGTAGCACACGGTATTGCACATTATTTTTGAAATTATTGATTCTTACGTAAGAAGGCACTACTGAATAATTGTCACAGTAATTATTATTCAATATTTTATTTTATTGATTCAATAATTGCTGCGTTGATATTTTATATTATTGTTGTTTTAATAATTGTTACTGCAAAGTATTTTCCATTATCAGATCAATAATTCATATTATTTGAATAATATTATTAGATAAAATTATTGGCAATGTCTAGAAAGTTCTGTCTAAGGAGAGGTTTGGTCATCTAATTGCGCGCCAGTAAAGAGAAATTCTTATTGGAAAGCCCTCTCTTTCCTGGAAACGGCCTGGTTGTCATAAATGTGATTCTGTAATATTATTTGTGAATAATTAATTATCGATTCATATGATACGGAAATATTTATTTTATGTGGATATAAATGAGGGATATATTTTTGTGGTTAAAAATAAAGGAGTTAATGTTGAGATTTTTATCAGTATTTTTGTCGGAATGGAGGTATTAAAAATCAGGGTTTTTGAGATATTTTGTGGGGGTTATAATTTTTAATCCGACCGTTGGATCGTGGTAATTTTTGGATATGTTATACACATATAAGTTGAGTATATGCCCACAAATTTTGAACCGTTAAAAATGAACGTATGATTTGTTATGAATTTTACGAGATGACTGGTTCAGAAATTGTTGAATTTTCGGAGTTAATCATTTTGGTAAAAAATTCTAGAATTGGTGGGCCCCACTCTTGGTTGGTGAAGAAATGTGCTGAGATTTTTTTTCAAATGTGGTGGGTGGGAATAGTAGCAGGTAAAGCCATCAGGTTGTAGGTCAAGTCTGCTTCGGCGTGCTAACATTTTCCTATAAATAGAGGGCTAAGTTAGAATTAAAAATCACACCAGAATTCATAAGTTTTCTCTCTTTTTCTCTCTATATTATCGAGTGTATTTTGTGAGTATTTAGATACTTGATGAGTTAATATTCATCAGTGCAAGTTTTCTTCAGCATTATATCCAATATCCAGCCAGAAGTGCTGCTCTTTTGAGGTAAGAGATAGTAAGGGATATTAAGGGATGTTATATTATTCATAATGATGTTATTCTTTCAATATCATTATACTGAAATATTGGTATGAATTTTATTGTGGAATTTATACCTTTTTGAGTTGGGGTTACTATTCACGTATACGGCACTATTCACGTATAAGGCACTATTCATGTATATGACACTATTTACGTATATGACATTATTTACGTATACGGTACTATGTACGAATACGAAATACTATTCATGAGTTACTATTCATGAGTTACTATTTATGAGTTACTATTCACGGGTTACTATTTATGGGTACTATTCACGATAAAAATTGGTTTCTTTTTCTGACCAAATTATCGTTGATTTATGATTGTTGCTCTCGAAAATAAATGCAGTTGTTGATCATATTGTTTTTATTATCATATATAACATTTTTATAACCCTGGTGTTGAATTTCTCTTTCACTTGAGTTAAAGATGGGTAAATTATTGGTATGATCGTGACTGAGGAATGTCTTTGGCCTGTAGTGCAAAGATGAATTGTTAACTGGTATGATCATGACCATTGAATTTATAATTGAATATCTTTAGCTTAAGTGTAAAGATGAATTGATTAACATGATTATAATTATGGTGTATATAAATTCTGAAATGATTATATATTTCTTTGAGATATGAATATATTTGGCCTGTAGTGCAAATATGAACTGTTGAGGAATATCTTTGGCCTGTAGTGCAAAGATGAATTGTTGATGAATATCTTTGGCCTGTAGTGCAAAGATGACCTGTTGTTGAATATCTTTAGCCAGTAGTGCAAAGATGAACTGTTGACGAATATCGTTGGCCTGTAGTGCAAAGATGAATTTATTAATATGATTATGAACAGGAACTGTGATTTGGTATAACAATGATATTTGATGTTTGAGGTAAAGACATGTGAGGAAAATTATCTTCGTCCTGGATGCGAAGAAGAATTTAAAATTACAATTATGATTATGAGTTATTCATATAATTGTGAAAAGGAACTGTTGATTAATGTTACAGGGATAAAACATTATTGGTGGACTTTTAATGTGGAGAAGATAATAGACTTTATGGTCTATTTGACTCTTCTAATGGTTTGCTCGTTCCGCTGTAACTATGGTTGAAAATTTTTATCATCTACCATATGTTCTAAATCTCTGATTTAATTCTGTTGAAGGCTATTGATAATTTATTTATCTTTAGTCATGATATTCTTTACTGGGCTAGTTGTGCTCACCCTTCTGTTTCACAATTCCTTTCAGGTAATAAGAGTGTAGCTGGGTCGAGCGGGGGTATCAAGGGAATAGAACGGTGTTCATCATTTAGTAGTTATATTTGGTGAATAAAATAGGGTGAGGCGAACCCAACGTTGGAAGGGTGTTTTGCCACTGTCATACAAGATGTCTAATGACATACAATCTCGTGTCATCATAAGATAGGGTTATGCACATCCACTTGCTAAGTATATCTACGAGCACTACCTATATAATCTTGGTGTTTGTTTGAATTATAATTCTCAATTAGAAACAGTGGAGATAATGATAAGTCAAGAGAAGACTTACCATTGGGAAGAATATGATAGTAAACTTCTCATTTTTTTTTGGGGTCTATTGGGTCAACCAAGGATAATTCTGTGGCCATATGATATCTATCATAACCTAGATGCATGGCCTCCCATGTACGAAGGTTTTCTTAAGCACTTCCCAAAGTTTCTAATTTCTAGAACAGTTTTTGATTATACCTTTATGTAAGGTGTCATTGTGAGGTGCTGTCCACGGTTGGGACATGAGTCACATTTGGTATATATTTGTATCCAAACTCACAGCATATGTGTTGTTGTATTTTGCACGACAATTATTGTAATAAAGTTGTAGTTATTTTCTGTACCATGTATTTGGCGACTCAGAATAGGTTGGATGGAATGGACCTATTTTGGGGTCGTTGCATTTTATATATTATTAAATCAATAATTGAGATGAGAAGTATTCATATTATTATTTTCATAATTAACAATATCTAGAACCTTCTGTAGAGGAAATGGGTTTGGTCACCTAATTGCGCGTCAATAGGGAGAAATCCTTATCGGAAAGCTCCTTCTTTCCTAGGAACGATCTGGTTATTAATATTACGGGTTATAATAATGATGAATAAATGTTGTTAAAAATATTGAGGGGATTTTTATGAAGTATTGTTTGTAAATTTTGACGTATTATTTGGAACCCCACTTACCCATTTTTCAAAATAATCGGTAGAAAGTTATTTAGTGTATATATATATAATAAGTGGTGGGGCCCACATGTGGGTGATAATGACTTGAGGTGGGGCCCACAAGTGGAATAACTGGGATGTCACTAGAGAAGAATTGGGATGGCATGGAATGCATGCAAAGTTTAAATATATAATATATAGTATAATAAGTTTTTTTTTTATGAAAAATAGAATATATTATATTTTATTATGCATAGTATTTGCATAGTGTTTGCATATTAAATCATAAAAAAAAATTCACCCGATGTTGCGTGCCTGTGAATGTGACTCGTTGTGCGTCCGTGATTTTTATTCAAATAGTATCCTTCCATTCTCCTATAAATAGGATGCTTAGTTTAGAATTGAAAATCACACCAGAATCAGAGAATTTTTCTTCTATAATATTGAGTGTATTTCTTTAGAGTTTTAAGAAGCTTTGAGCGTAAAAATCAGTGAAAGTTTTCTTCAAGAATATCCCCGCTATACCAGTTGGAATACTCTTCTTTTTAAGGTAAGGGATGTTATTTATTTCTTATTCGTAAGACATGTTATTTATTTCTTATTCGTAAGGGATGTTATTTATTTCTTATTCGAAAGGATTTTATTTATTTCTTATTCGTAAGGGTTATTATTTTTGTTCAATACTCGTAAGAAATAATATTTGTTTTCATCTTTTGTAGTATGTAAGTAATATTATTTCGTTTCAGATTCTGAATTCTACACTCATTTTGTTAAGTTTTGGCTTCTATACTACATGAAATTTGCACTTCATCTAGTATCTTTTCATGAAAATATTATTCTAAACATTCTTGATAAGTTTTAACATTTTCATATCGGAGTACTATTCTCGAATTACTATTCACGACGTACTATTCACTCGAGTACTATTCACCCAGAGTACTATTCATGACAAAAAATGAAATTTTTTTCGGTCCAAATCATTTTTGATATAATATTATTCTTGAATTTTACTCCACAAAGTAGTATCATGTTGACAATTTGGATATTTATTGAATTCTGGATAAATTAAATTATAAATCTTTAAAATTTATCCTTTGCTCTTATTTAATTAAATTCTTATATCATTATCATCATCCTCATGCTTATATTTTGATAAAAGTCATCTTCAGCCCGTAGTGCATAGATGGACTGTTGATTGGTATGATTATGACCATGGATTATTTGGTATAATCATGACCTATAATATTACAAATGATGTGGTAAAAGTCCTCATTGGCCCGTAATGCATTGATGGACAGTTGTTGGCATGATCATTGTAATGACCGATAAATTCGAATCTTTTGTAAAATATTTTTAATGAATAAAATAATATTATTGGTTATTTTTATGTGTGAGCAATATGAATGTCGTTCTATAACCTAGAAACGTCGGAACGTCATAGTATTTTAACTATGTGAAGCAATTAAAGTGTTTGGATTTCCAAGACGAAATAAAAGCTTTCTGAGAAATTTTTCGAAAAACACTATTTATCGTTTTTCGCTCGGGAATTATTTTTGAACTTCCGAGATATACGTAACATTATAATATTGAGGTGAGATGGATTATGTAATAATAATTCAAGTATGAAAAATGTAATATTTTGCATGCGGACTTAATTTTAGCACGTTAGGAAAATCAAGTGTTAAGAATTTAATTTTATGATCGTATGATACGTATGTATTGTGCGAGATTGTGTATACGAGTATGATACAAAATATTATACAAGTATGTAGGAATGATGGTATTCTGTATATTATGATTTAGAATACGAGAATTATACATATAGTATTTGTTATAAGACTTTTAGTTAAATGGAATGGACTAGTAGGATTGTGTAAACAATTGATTATTCCAATAAACATTAAGGTGCAAGCCCAAGAGGTGGTTTATATGACGCCCAAATTAAATTAATGCAAGCCCAAAGATAAGTTAAGTAATTTAAAATATAAGCCCAAGATATGATCCAATGGGTAAAGCTTGATCCATGGGGCAATCCATGGGTGAATTGGTGACCAAGAACTTTGTGTGGTGGGCAAGGAAGTTGTGTAATGGGCAAGTTTACTTAGAGCTTAAGTCATGAATAGTAAGGAGGTTACTTAAGGAGGTGGATGTCCTAATGACCCTTTTGCCCTAACATTAGCAAGTCTATAAATAGCAAGCTTAAAATTCATTTGTTGGATTGTTAGTTTTCATCTAACATAAAGTAACTTAATTGGTAGAGAGAATAAGCACTTATAAGCTAAACTTCCATATTTGTTTCAAGAAGAAGAAGAAGAACTAGTTCATCAAGGGTAAGACTCTTGTCCTATATTCTTCCATCTCTTCCATAATATCTTGATAGTGAAGTGATGGTCTTGTATGATAAGAAATCATAAAAAGGGATAAGCTAATGACTTAAGTATTAATGAGCCGGGAATAAGCACTTTGTCCATGAATAAGCTATGAACTAAAGAAGAACTTAAAAGACTTATATCATGTCTATATGTATGAAGAATAGTATGTTAATAAGATGTAGAAATGATGGTTAGAAGACTTTAACTATCATAAGTCATGAGAAACAAAGTTATATGAAATTTATACTTTGATAAGTAAATAAGTTCATGAAGAACATGTAATGACTTATCATGAAAATAAGTTATTATAATATGTAGGTTGAGATGTATAGTTAATGAATTGAATCCATTTGCAATGATGAACAAATCGTTAGTAACGAAGTTTTTCCGAAATTCACACAATTGGACGATAATCGTCGAATTCGTGAAATTCTTAGAATGGAAGTCAGATTTTGTGTTTGAACTCGAAAATGTTAGTTGTTTATGGAGACAAGTCTCATTTGGCATTATAGAGTTGCAAACTCAAAAATGATCGAATTCCGACTTAGAAGGAAGAAACGAGCGTTGAACGTTCACGAACGTTTATCGTTTTCGTTAAAAATAGACTAATAGGTGAATTTTAGTTAACGAGGTCAAATAGATAAAATTATTACATGAACACGTAGAGTATGTAATTTGTGAACCATAGGCTCTTGAACGAGCCAATTCGAACTTATAACGAAGAAGTTACGAGCCCGGGAATCTCACAAAGTCAAAAATCTGTCAAAATTTTTTGAGGCACAGAGTCCGCGCCGCAGCGTGAGGTTGGACTACAGTGCACTGTTAGTTGGTACCGCAGCGCGACATAGAGAGCTGGGACTCACACTGCATCACCGAGTCTGGGCCATGCACACTGCAAACTCACGCTGCGACGTGACACAGATGAGGAATGTTGGCGCTGCAGCGCCAGCCTTAAGGATTTCATAGAAAGGAAAAATTACAAGTAAAGAAAGAAAGTGAATTGATTAGTAATGAAGTAAAGCTTAATTATAACATTGTAAAGCCTTGTTAAACCTTAAGTTTGATAACTAAAGGTTAAAGATAATCAAACGAACATGAACGTAATGACAGTGTAAGTTATAACGGCAAGCCGAAACCAATAATAACAAATCTAATACGTAAATAGATTAAGAAGAAGGGTAAGATTCTTTGGGAACCATGTATGTTATTCATCACCTAATGTGTTATGTGATGTTATCATCTACTATAGAGACTTAAGGACTTAAAGTGCACGTGTTATAACGGTAGCAGACGCTAAAGGCAAGTATTCTAACCCTTGTTCCAGTTCAATCTGGACAAGCTTTGTGATTCATGTATTTTTACGCATGAGTTAATGTCTGATGAAGTCAACGCCAATTCTTTCGGCTAGACTTACGATATGTTGGATTTCTCATAATCTATCAAAGTATTGTCAATGATTTACCAAACTAATATTGATGTGGTTTTAAAAAGGAGACTGAGTATGCTAAATTATTTTGTCGTCAAATGACAGGCACGTGAGGTTGCCACAACTTAAGCGTACATACGTTTAATGAATGTAGTGTTGATCAACATAGAGTACTATAGGCTGATCACCTAGACGTGCTCGTAAGATATGCTGAACTTATGGACTTAGTGCCGGGATGTCCTTTTCAAAGTACTTATGAAATGCTCATGGTCTTAGACCGGAATTGATGTTTTATTGAATATTGTTATTTTAAAACATTTTGAATGTAAAGAAGTGCTATTTTGAATTATTGATAGTACTTCATAACCATTGTTCAGTTATTGAAGATATACGATTCCTATGTTTCAAGCATTCTAGTTTTATTAAAATTGTTGTACTTGCTGAGCTAGTTAGGCTCACTCTTGCTTGAACTATATGAATGCAACTAAGATCGAATGGACCGACGGATTCGACAAGGTTAAAGGGAAGGCTAAGGCGAACTCGTAGATTACTTATGTAATAGTATAGATTTGTAATGATAATATTTGATATTATGACAAGGACAAATGTAATGGTTATAAAGAACCTGAGGGAATGTTAATATTATTTTGACTATATGAGACATATTCGTTCTTTCGAGACATTTCAATTGAATATTTGTGTTAACTGTAGCACCGTGTAGCACCCTCTATCGGGTTAGAAGATATCCAAATTTTTGGGGCGTCACAAGTTGGTATCAAAGCAGTAGGTTATAAAACTTAAGCGGGGGGGGGGGGGAAATAAAACCTTAAGTCAAAACCTTAAGAAAAGTCAAAGAAATAAAAGATGAAAATTAACCTTATAAAAAATGCATTATATATGTTATGTGTTTTTATTATTCTACTGACATGTACTAATCAAAATTATTTGTGTTGTTGTAGATGTCACGAGAAAATGAAATGAATAGAGACGTACAGGTAGTCAGCGAAGGGTCGGTTAATCAGATAGAGATCATATCGAACCTCATAGCAGCAGAGCCCGAAGTAGTAGTGGTTGAGTCTGGCGACTCAAAGAGCCTAGATCTCATGTCCGTATTTGACGGCATGCTAGAAGAAGAGGTGGAGGTAGTGTCCTTCAACCCAGTAGCTATAGCAGGAGAGATGGCTCCGAGGGAGTCAATGATGTCACTATTTATGTCAGTATTGGATAGAAACATTCGTTACTGTCGGGAGGTTGAGGAGCTGAAAGCAGAGCTCCAGGCGATTTTAGAGGATAAGACAGACGTGGAGTTCATGTGGGAGCAGGAGCACGATGAGAGACTTTTGGCCAAGGAAAAGGTCCATGAGCTGAAATAGGAGGTCTTTGAGCTCAGGGGGGAGCTAAAGACTAAAAAGCAAAAGATAGGGAGAATGCCCGATATTCATAAGAGTTCTCATGCGGACTTCTAGCAGCAGGTAGCTGGTTATCCCATAGAAGTAGGGCAGACGCGGCATACTATCAATCGTGATATTATCGCCGGTCTTGCCAAGGCGGATTTTGATAATGCCTTAAGGCAGATGTAATCTATTATTAGATAGAGTAGTTTTAGATATGTAAATATTGTGTATCTAGTAGTGATGTAAAACCCTCTTTTGTATATCAAAGGGTAGTATTTTGTAAATCCCAATATTTGGAAAGCAATTGTAGGATAGTAATGTAATCAGCTTAGGCTGTGTAATGTAAACGATGTAGTGTTATACTACAATGAATGAATCAATGTAAATCTTTTTCAAGACATATTGAGTAATGGATGTTGAAGTTATTGTTTAATTTTGAATAATAACTAACTAACAGGAAACAAATAATAATAAAATGCGTTGTTTGTTGTAACAGCAAAATGCTGCCAAGAAGAGTGCAACAAAATCAGGGCGTTAACGTAAATCAACTGAAGGGAGGTCCGGTTAACCCATTGCAGGAGTTTGTTAATCTTTTAACAGTCGCGTTCAATAGAAATGGGGCTAACATCCCCGTAAATCCTGGAGTTGTACGAGCTACTAAGTTTAAGGATTTCAAGAGCGTGGGTCCACCAGAGTTCAAAGGAACTACGGAACCTATCAAAGCCTAAACGTGGGTGAAAGAAATTGAGAAGGCATTTGTCATAGCAAATGTCGACGAAGGCCAGAAGGTTGCCTTTGCAACCTACATGATGAAGGGAGAGGCCAACTTTTGGTGGGAGGCCAATCAGGCTAGGGCCGGGATCGAGAATCTAACGTGGGTGAGGTTCAAAGAGATATTCTTCGAGAACTACTTTTCTACGAGCATGCAGGGAAGGATGGAGATGCGTTTTCTTGATTTGAAACAAGGGGATATGACGGTTCCCCAATACACCGCCAAGTTTAATGAACTGGCGAGGTCCGCTCCACACCAAGTGGACACCGAGGTTAAGAAGGCATGACAGTTCGAGCAGAGCTTAAAACTCTGGCTCTATAATCGTATTTCTGTGTTCCAAAGTACTTCGTTTGGAACCATTTTAGAGAAGGCGATAATCGCCGAAGGTGGTAGCGAGGCATTGAGCCAGTACCACAAGGATAAGAAGAATAAGGGGAAAGTGGATGGGGGAGTGAAGATTGAAGGAGCCAGCGGGAGTGGCGAGGGATAGAAAAGGAAAGTGGTTGACTCTGGGAACGCCGAAGTGAAGCAAGGAGACCCGAAGAGGAGGATAGAGGCCTACGAGACCTGTGGGAAGACTCACTTAGGAGTCTGTCTCAAGGGGAAGGTCGTATGCTACAATTATGGACAGGAGGGGCACATTGCGTCTAACTGTCCAAGTCCGAAGAAGAACCATGGATGCTTTGTGTGTGGGTTAATAAATCACATGGCAAAGAACTGCCCGAAGAAGGGGACGAACGGGAACAAGGGTGCCAATAGCGGTAAGTTAGCTATTGGTGGTCCAGCGTAGCCGGGTAGGCCAATGGCCCATACCTTTAACATGATAGTCCAAGATGTGATGGCATTAGGGGACGTAGTCGCAAGTATTATTCTGATCAACGACCTAAATGCTTACGTGTTGTTTGACTCGAGTGCTACTTGTTCGTTTATTGCATGTGATTTTTCTAGACGATTAGGATTACTTCCCGAAAAGTTGCCTATACCTTTAAATATTAAGGTAGCAAATGAAGAGATAATTCATGTTGGAGATATTCATAGGAGTTATTACGTAGACATACGGGGTTGTAAATTATCAGTAGATTTGTTACCGATAAAGTTAGGAGAATTCGACGTAATTCTCGGAATGGATTGGTTGGTTAACCATGGGGCAATTATAGATTGTCAAAAGAAATGCGTAAATATTAGAACGTTGAGACAACCTCAGGTAGTATTTTACGATAATAAATCATCGGGGCATTCGTGTTGTCTTACGATGACATAAACTAGGAAATTGTTGAGGAAGGAGTGTGTAGGTTATCTGTGCCATGTTGTTGATACCCAGAGAGTGGGAGCGACCACGGAACAAATACCTATAGTGAGTGAATTCGCGAATGTATTTCCAAGTGAATTATCGGGTCTTCCACCAGATAGGGAGACCGAGTTCGTAATAGATATTGTGCCAGGAGCGGCACCAGTTTCCAGGGCACCGTATCGTATGGCACCAGTGGAGATGAAGGAGTTAATGGTGCAGTTACAAGAACTGTTGGACAAGAAGTACATTCAACCGAGTGTTTCGCCGTGGAGAGCATCGGTACTGTTTGTCAAGAAGATGTGACAAACGAGATTTTTGTAATTAATTTCTAATATTTATTGAATTAAATAAATATTTTTTCGATGATTTAATTATTGGATTAAATAATTATTTGATGCAATTGTGGTAGATTAATTTAATTATATGTGTTACATTTATTAAATTAATATGGAGAATTTTATTATTCGAAGTATGTGATTATGTGAGCTTATTGTATTAAAAGAAATATTTAATAAGCCATGTTATTTTAATTAATGCAATTATTAATCAGAGAGTTAATAATTTGACATTATTTATTAATGAGAAATTTAATTATGTGACTATGTGAATTTATGAGAAATTATTATATTTTATTTAAAATAAATTAAATAAAATATTGGATTTATTTTATAAGAAATTTTATAAGAAGTGCGACATTTTAAACTATATGATAAGGTGTTATTAAATTAATTGGTTTTGAAACCAATTCTTGCCAACCAAACAAGACCCAAAAGGGAGTTGTTAGCAGTTACCCATGATCGGATAACTGATCTCTATTGCGTCTTCAATTCTTTTATACATCTTTCCTTTCCTCCCTTGTCATTGTTTGGCTAAGTCTGGCTTAAAACAGAGAGAAAATCTGAGAGATTGCTAAGAGGTTTGTGTGAGTCAGGAAGAATCAAAAGGAGTTCATCTCCTATTACTTTATATACGCTTGGGTAATCTCTTTAACCAAGTTTTTATTTACGTCATTTAAAGTTTCTATGAATATGACTCCTAAGTCTTCTGTAAAGTCTCTGTAATTGAAATTGTGAGAGTTATGTGCATATATGTGTTAAGATGTCATTTTAATGTGTTTTAATATATATTGTATATAATTCCTCATCATCAATTCATAATTTTACGTCGTATATGATTGCTGCAAAATTACAGAGTTTGGGTTTCAGCCATATGGTCTTATATGTGATATTTTATGTATTGATCATATAGTATCCCTAAATTTTACACTTGTATGTTGTTATGCATGTTAATACAAAGAGACCAAGCTTTAAATGAACGAATTTGGCTTTATAACGAATCCGTGGCGTTGAATTTTAGGAATTTCTTTTCAATACTTCAAAAATATCAAGAACAGTGGAAATTTTTATGTTTTAATTCTGTGATTATGTGTTTTAATGGGTTAGAATTACTTTACAGATGTTGGGTAATGATTATATGTGAATATTAACATGTGGGTATGTTAAACTAGTGAAATTAATGATTATTTGGTGTCCTTTTCGCTGAACTCTGTGTTCTTCGCGAACTGTGAATCGAATTCTGGAGTCTCGCGCCGCGGCGCCAACTCCAGAACTGAAGTCCCGCGCCGCAGCGCCACCGTGCCACATCGCCAAGTATCAGACCGCAGTGCCACGGTGCCGTAGCGCCAAGAGCCAGTACAAACGTGGCGCCGCAGCGCCACTCCCCAGAAAATTCAGAAATGAGATATTAAAAATATTTAAGTCTAACAATGTGTTAGTGGATTAATGTAATGAACATGTAAACATGTTAGAGGTATAATGTGATGATAAAAATAGTTGTTTAAACATGTAAATAACATAATTACATGTGATTTAAATTATTGAATACATAATTAGATTATTATTCATGAAGTGCAAATTATGTGATAATGAGATAAATTGACTAAGTATAGTCGATAATTAAAGTAGACAACGAGAATGAGTTTATAATGATTATTTAAGTTATAATTAATTGGTATTGTGAATGTGAATGGTATGTAGGATTTAATTCAAAGAACGAGTTTAGTTAAAGTGTAATCTACGCACGAGGCAAGTTTCCTAAACTTAAACTCTTAAATTTGAGCAAGTTCCCTAACCCTACTTGTCATTATTGTTTAAGCTTATTATTTATCTTGAGTAAATTATCATTACTATTATTAAAGTTCAAATGTTATATTAAAGATTTATTATCTTTTCAAAGCATGATTCAGTTATACAATAATTGTTCTATTGTATACTTCTTGAGATTATTGTTCAAATTGAATATCATTATTGTTGAATCTTATTAAACTAGTGAAACCTTAACGATTCAACTAGTCCTTAGTTGATGAGCGTTCTAAATTTCAGAACCCTTGATGAATTATCCAAACCAAACTTCCTTTGGTGCGGACTCGAATGTCAAACTGAGATGAACAACCCTGTATAGAGGATTATTTACGCTTTAGCGTTAAGATATTGTGCACAGTATGGTACTAAGGGCTGATCCCCCTAAGTACGAGAAGAAGGTCCATAGTCTTATGATTGTTAAAGGTTTCAAGTATAACCCTTGTTAACCTATGACATAGTTCAAGGTCTTATGACCCTCAGAATTCTTTTGATTCTTGTTATTCACTCTCGATTCAAAAGTTGAGCTTTTATTCAGATGTCTTTGATTTATTCGCATGTTGTTATACTGTTATTTCATTTTTATACTTGTGGGCATTTGTGCTCACTCTTGCTTAATAATAACATTGCAGTTAAGAACGAAAGAGCTGACGAACCTTCCACTAGTAAGGGCAAGGGCAAGGGCAAGGGCAAAGTTAGCAAATGATGGAGACTTGTTATTTGATATGACTTATTATTTTATATGATGTATTTGTTTAAGACTTAAGTTAAAGATTTTATTTAAGACTTATTTATTTATAATTCCGCACAGATGTTTAAGGTTAGTTTAACCTAGGATTGTATTATTATTCAGATGTTGTAACCCTTAAGGAAAGATTTTATTTCTATTTAATGCATGGTTGCATTTATTATGGGTAGATAGATAGATGATATTTGTATCGTGAACACCAAATTCTGTGGAACTGGAAGTACCGGATTTGGGGGTGTCACAGGTTGGTATCAGAGCTGTAGGTTATGAACCTTAGGTGGGGGAACAACCTTAGGTAGTAACCTTATAGAAAGAAGATAGTAAAGGAAAACTCTTATCGAGTTTTAAGAAATGAATTTTTGGTAATTCATTGAAGATAATAAAATACATTATGTGTTTATGTGTTAATTTATGTGTTTGTTAGTACGACTTAGTAACTCAAACTTAAAATTTTGTTGTCAGGATGACGAATGTTGGAGAAGCTAGTCAAGCTAGGGTGGAAGAACCCCGATTACCTATAGTAACTACAGAGGAGGAGCCCCGAGACATACATGTTGTTAGGGAATAGTTAGTTCAGAGGGAGTCATCTCCATTGATCACCGTTGTTGGTCAGGATCATGAGCCCGAGACTGATCTTGAGGAGGAGTTTGATGAGGAAGAGGAAGAAGAGGAGTTACCACGGTACACCGTTGATGCAGAGATGTATGACACGTTATACGATCGTAATGTGGAATTACAAGACGAGGTTCAGGAATTGACTGAGCGAGCGACTATTCAGCAGTCTACTTTAGAGGAGAAGGAGAGGGAGATTTTGACTCTTCACTCACGATTGGGAAATGTAGAATGGGATTTGGTCCATAAAAAGGGTCAAACCGAAGATAAGACCGAGGAAATAGAGAAGCTGAAAAAGGAGCTGAAAGAAACCTCCGAAAGACTGAAAATAGCAGAGGAATGATGGGTAAGAGAATCACGTCGAGCTGATCGTGCAGAAGATGATAGTCGTGCAAAGAAGGTAAAGCTTGAAGAGACATACTCCACACTTAATCATGCAATAGATGAGGCTCAGGAATGAGTTTTGAGATACCCCATCCAGTTCGAAGGACTTCCGTCGTATATGCTAGATCGCAGGACGATGTCTCGTATCATGGATGAGGAGCGTGGCAAGGCTATTCAGCACCTTGATAGACAGGATTAGAATCTGTTTAATTATGTGAAAGACTTAATTAGTTTTTATATGTAAATTCCGATGTGTTTATGAACGAAGGAATATGTTAATATTTTAAATCCTGTGGATTCTTTATTCCAGGATAGTTGATGTAAATAGCAGTTATGCTATAGTTTGATGTTAAAACTTTGAGTTGAATTAAATATATTAAGTTGTTTGAGATGATGCGATAAATGAGTATGTCAAATTATTGAGTAATGCCTTAACTATCTAGAGAAATAAATAAAGTCCTAATAAGCATTTATTTTAACAGAAAATGCCACCAAGGAGAAGACAACAACGTCAACCGGCTCAGGAAGAGTCAACAAATAATAACAATAACGCCAACGCTAATCCTGTTCAGCAGTTGGTGAACTTACTGACGGGAGAAATGAACAATCAACCTCAAGCTCCACCAAACACAACGTTTAAAGACTTCAAGGCGGTGGGACTGCCAGAATTCAAAGGTTCCAGGAACCCAATCGAGGTTCAAACGTGGGTCATGGAAATGGAGAAAGTATTCGACGTTGCTAGGGTTAGAGAAGACCAGAAGACCGCTTTCGCAACGTTTATGCTGAAGTCTGAGGCTAGCTACTGGTGGCAAGCAAACAAAGTGTGAGGAGGTGAAGGTGTAATTACGTGGGAGAGATTTAAAGAAATGTTTTTCGAAATGTACTTCCCAACTAGTTCGCAGAATCAGATGGAAATTCAATTTTTGGAACTGAAGCAAGGAAACATGAGCATACCTGAATACGCGGCTAAATTCGATGAGTTGGCAAGGTTTGCCCCGTACCAAGTACACACTGACGAAAGAAAGGCCAGAAGATTCGAACAAGGACTAAAGCCTTGGGTTTACAGTAAGGTGTCAATGTTTCAGATAAACACATTTGCCGGGATACTGGAAAAGGCCATCCTCACTGAAGGTGGGAGCGATGCGGAGACCAAGTACAATCAAGAGCAGAAGAAGAAGAAGAGTGAAGGTGAAGGAAATAACAAGACTGGTGGGAGTAACATTGGGGGTAGTCATAATCAGAAGAGGAAGTGGACGGATAACTCGTCAGCGGGAAGTCAACAAGGAGGGCAGAAGAAGAAAATTGAAGCGTACTCAAACTGTGGAAAAGCTCATATGGGAGTTTGCATGAAAGGGAAGCGAGTATGCTACAATTGTGGTCAGGAAGGCCACATAGCACCAAACTGTCCAAACCCAAAGAAGGGTGCTTATTTTAACTGTGGTTCTAAGGATCATCTAGCAAGAGACTGCCCTAAGAAGGGATCAGGAGGAGCAGTACCAGGAGGTAACCGTGGAAATAATAGTGGAAATGCCTTAACCATCACCGGACCAGCTGTAACAAACTGACCGACCGCTAGAACTTTCAATATGACAGTGCAGGACGCAATCCAGTCTCGTGATGTGGTGTCAGGTATCATTCCGATCAATAAAATTAATGCTTATGTTTTATTTTATTCGGGTGCTACTTGTTCCTTTATATCAGAAGACTTTGCTAATAGTTTAGATTTGCTTATGGATGAGTTGGAATATCTCATGAATATAGAAATTGCGAATAGAGAGATAATTCATGTTAAGTACGTGTTTAAGAACTGTAGGGTGGATATTAAGGGTAATATCATGAATGTAGATCTTATCCCTATTCGGCTTGGGAATTTGACGTTATTTTGGGTATGGATTGGTTATCCAATTGTGGGGCGGTAATTGACTGCCAGAAGAAGCGTATTAACCTTATGACTCCGTCAAAGGTTGTGTTTTATGGTAGCAAGTCGCCTAGACAAGCGAGTTGTCTGACGATGATGCAGGCCAGGAGGTTGTTAAGACAAGGCTGTATAGGATATCTAGCTTACATAGTCGATAGTCGAAAAGAGAATCTAAAGGTAGAAGAGATACTGATTGTGAGGGACTTCGTCGATGTATTTCCAGACGATTTGCCAGGACTTCCACCAGATAGAGAGGTAGATTTCGTGATCAATTTGGCGCCCGAAACCGCTCCAATATCGAAGGCACCATACCGAATGGCACTAGTAGAGATGAAAGAACTGATGGTCCAACTACAAGAATTGTTGGACAAGAAGTACATTCAACCGAGCGTATCGCCGTGGGGAGCGCCGGTATTATTCGTGAAAAAGAAGAATGGATCGATGCGACTCTGCATTGACTACAGAGAACTGAACAAGGTCACGATTAAGAATAGATATCCATTACCAATAATCGACGATCTATTTGATCAATTAAAGGGAGCAAGATACTTTTCCAAGATAGACCTGAGGAGTGGTTATCACCAACTGAAGGTGAGACCAGAGGATGTACCGAAGACAGCGTTCAGAATGCGATACGGTCACTACGAATTTTTAGTAATGTCGTTTGGTCTAACGAATGCTCCTGTAACATTTATGGGACTAATGAATGGTGTGTTCAAGCAATTTTTGGACAAATTCGTGGTGGTATTTATAGACGACATTCTGGTATATTCCAAAACTAAAGAAGAACACGAAAAACATTTGAGGTTAACGTTGGAAGTATTGAGAAGGGAGAAGTTGTACACTAAATTTTTAAAATGCGAATTCTGGATCAAGCAAGTACAATTTCTTGGTCACATGATTGATAAAAACAGAATTTCGGTAGATCCATCCAAAGTAGAAGCCGTGATTAACTGGGAACAGTCGAGAACGGTTTTAGAAGTAAGAAGTTTTCTTGGATTGGTGGGATATTACAGAAGATTCATTCAAGATTTTTCCAAGATCGCAACTCCGTTAACGAATTTAACTCGAAAAGCTGTGAAATTTGTTTGGACGGAGAAGTGTGAGGAAAGCTTTTAAGAATTAAAGAAGAGGTTGAGTACGGCACCTGTGTTATCTCTTCCAGATGATACAGGCAATTTTGTTGTTTTTAGTGATGCGTCACATAAAGGACTTGGCTGTGTGCTAATGCAAAACGGTAAAGTCATCGCGTATGCATCACGACAGTTGAAGGATTACGAGAAGGGATACCCGACTCATGATTTGGAGTTAGCTGCAGTGGTTTTTGCTTTAAAAATTTGGAGGCACTATCTCTACGGGGAGAAGTGTGAGATATATACGGACCACAAGAGTCTGAAATATATTTTCACACAGGAGGATTTGAATATGCGTCAAAGAAGATGGTTAGAATTAATTAAGGATTACGACTGTGAGATTTTATACCATCCGGGTAAAGCGAATGTAGTTGCCAACGCCTTAAGTAGAAAGGGTCGTGAGAAATTGATGATGTTAACTGCTCAGGAAGAGCTAATTGTGGAAATGGAGAAACTAGAATTGGAAGTGAAGTATCCATTGGAGATTGATGAGAAGCTATATCATATGCAATCGGGTACAACTCTACTAGATAAAGTGAAGAGGCTCAGCTTCAGGATGATGAATGCAAAAAGGTGACAAAGAAGATATTTAAAGGAACCGAACCGATTTTTAAGATGGATAAGGAAGGAATACTGAGATTTGAGAGTAGAATTTGGGTACCGCCAGTAAAAGAGATTAAGAAAGATATTTTAAGCGAGGCTCATAGTTCACGATATTCGATTCACCCTGGTAGTACCAAGATGTACCAAGATCTTAGACAATATTTTTGGTGGCCGAATTTGAAACGTGATGTTGCAGAATGTGTTGCCAAGTGTCTGACCTGTCAGAAGGTAAAAGTCGAACATCAGAGACCAAGTGGATTACTTCAACCGTTGGAAATCCCAGAATGGAAATAGGAACATATTATAATGGATTTCGTGGTTGGCCTTCCGACGACTCAGAAAAGCTACGACACAGTATGGGTTATCGTTGACCGACTGACAAAATCTGCACACTTCCTTCCGATCAAAATAAGATTCAACTTAGATCAGTTGGCCATTCTATACATAAAAGAGATTGTTTCGAGGCACGGAGTTCCGGTATCAATTATTTCAGATAGGGATCCGCGCTTCACATCAAATTTTTGGAAACGTCTTCAGGAATGCATGGGTACGCAATTGCGAATGAGTACAGCTTACCACCCTCAAATAGACGGACAGAGTGAGAGAACGATTCAGACATTAAAAGATATGCTAAGAGCCTGTGTGATGGACTTTAAAGGAAATTGGGATGATCACTTACCATTAGTACAGTTCGGCTACAACAACAGTTACCACGCTAGTATTGGCATGCCGCCTTACGAAGCATTATACGGCAGAAAGTGCAGAACTCCGCTTTACTGGGATGAAGTTGGCGAAAGACAATTGCAAGGGCCAGAATTGGTACAGCAGACAGCAAAAATAGTTAAAGTAATCCGAGCACGACTGGTAGCGGCTCAAGACCGACAGAAGAAATACGCTGATCCACATCGTAAAAATATCGAGTTTGAATCAGGTAGTTATGTTTTCTTGAAGGTCTCTCCCTAGAAAGGGAAGATCAGGTTTGGAAAGAAAGGAAAATTGAGCCCAAGATTCATTGGACCCTTTGAAGTACTAAGAAGAATCGGAGAAGTCACGTACGAGGTAGCCTTACCTCCAGTACTCGAGAATGTCCACAACGTTTTCCATGTTTCTGTGTTACAACCCTACAAACCCGATTACAAGCATGTAATTGAATATGAACCCCTACATTTTGAGAAAGACTTATCTTACGAAGAAATCCCTGTCCAAATTGTTGACCGAAAAGAACAAGTTCTGAGAAATAAAGTAATACATTCTGTTAAGGTAATTTGGAGGAACCACAACGCTGAAGAAGCTACGTGGGAACTCGAAGAGAATATGATGAAAAATTACCCTCATTTATTTACTTAATTATTTGTAAGCGATTCTGGGAATAGAATCTTTGTAGGGGGGAGAATGTAACGGGTCAAAATTTATCGAGTCATGATTCTGGGGACAGAATCCTTTTAAGGGGGAAAGATGTGACAAACGAGATTTTTGTAATTAATTTCTAATATTTATTGAATTAAATAAATATTTTTTCGATGATTTAATTATTAGATTAAATAATTATTTGATGCAATTGTGGTAGATTAATTTAATTATATGTATTACATTTATTAAATTAATGTGGAGAATTTTATTATTCGAAGTATGTGATTATGTGAGCTTATTGTATTAAAAGAAATATTTAATAAGCCATGTTATTTTAATTAATGCAATTATTAATCAGAGAGTTAATAATTTGACATTATTTATTAATGAGAAATTTAATTATGTGACTATATGAATTTATGAGAAATTATTATATTTTATTTCAAATAAATTAAATAAAATATTAGATTTATTTTATAAGAAATTTTATAAGAAGTGCGACATTTTAAACTATATGATAAGGTGCTATTAAATTAATTGGTTTTGAAACCAATTCTTGCCAACCAAACAAGACCCAAAAGGGAGTTGTTAGCAGTTACCCATGATCGGGTAACTGATCTCTATTGCGTCTTCAATTCTTTTATACGTCTTTCCTTTCCTCCCTTGTCATTGTTTGGCTAAGTCTGGCTTAAAACAGAGAGAAAATCTAAGAGATTTTTAAGAGGTTTGTGTGAGTCAGGAAGAATCAAAAGGAGTTCATCTCCTATTACTTTATCTACGCTTGGGTAATCTCTTTAACCAAGTTTTTATTTACGTCATTTAAAGTTTCCATGAATATGACTCCTAAGTCTTCTGTAAAGTCTCTGTAATTGAAATTGTGAGAGTTATGTGCATATATGTGTTAAGATGTCATTTTAATGTGTTTTAATATATATTGTATATAATTCCTTATCATCAATTCATAATTTTACGTCGTATATGATTGCTGCAAAATTACAGAGTTTGGGTTTTGGCCATATGGCCTTATACGTGATATTTTATGTATTGATCATATAGTATCCCTAAATTTTACACTTGTATGTTGTTATGCATGTTAATACGAAGAGACCAAGCTTTAAATGAACGGATTTGGCTTTATAACGAATCCGTGGCGTTGAATTTTAGGAATTTATTTTCAATACTTCAAAAACATCAAGAACAGTGGAAATTTTTATGTTTTAATTCTGTGATTATGTGTTTTAATGGGTTAGAATTACTTTACAGATGTTGGGTAATGATTATATGTGAATATTAACATGTGGGTATGTTAAATTAGTGAAATTAATGATTATTTGGTGTCCTTTTCGCTGAACTCTGTGTTCTTCGCGAACTGTGAATCAAATTCTGGAGTCTCGCACCGCGGCGCCAACTCCAGAACTGAAGTCCTGCGCCGCAGCGCCACCGTGCCACAGCACCAAGAGCCAGTACAAACGTGGCGCCGCAGCGCCACTCCCCAGAAAATTCAGAAATGAGATATTAAAAATGTTTAAGTCTAACAATGTGTTAGTGGATTAATGTAATGAACATGTAAACATGTTAGAGGTATAATGTGATGATAAAAATAGTTGTTTAAACATGTAAATAACATAATTACATGTGATTTAAATTATTGAATACATAATTAGATTATTATTCATGAAGTGCAAATTATGTGATAATGAGATAAATTGACTAAGTATAGTCGATAATTAAAGTAGACAACGAGAATGAGTTTATAATGATTAATTAAGTTATAATTAACTAGTATTGTGAATGTGAATGGTATGTAGGATTTAATTCAAAGAACGAGTTTAGTTAAAATGTAATCTACGCACGAGGCAAGTTTCCTAAACTTAAACTCTTAAATTTGAGCAAGTTCCCTAACCCTACTTGTCATTATTGTTCAAGCTTATTATTTATCTTGAGTAAATTGTCATTACTATTATTAAAGTTCAAATGTTATATTAAAGATTTATTATCTTTTCAAAGCATGATTCAGTTATACAATAATTGTTCTATTGTATACTTCTTGAGATTATTGTTCAAATTGAATATCATTATTGTTGAATCTTATTAGACTAGTGAAACCTTAACGATTCAACTAGTCCTTAATTGATGAGCGTTCTAAATTTCAGAACCCTTGATGAATTATCCAAACCAAACTTCCTTTGGTGCGGACTCGAATGTCAAACTGAGATGAACAACCCTGTATAGGGGATTATTTACGCTTTAGCGTTAAGATATTGTGCATAGTATGGTACTAAGGGCTGATCCACCTAAGTACGAGAAGAAGGCCCATAGTCTTATGACTGTTAAAGGTTTCAAGTATAACCCTTGTTAATCTAGGACATAGTTCAAGGTCTTATGACCCTCAGAATTCTTTTGATTCTTGTTATTCACTCTCGATTCAAAAGTTGAGCTTTTATTCAGATGTCTTTGATTTATTCGCATGTTGTTATACTGTTATTTCATTTTTATACTTATGGGCATTTGTGCTCACTCTTACTTAATAATAACATTGCAGTTAAGAACGAAAGAGCTGACGAACCTTCCACTAGTAAGGGCAAGGGCAAAGTTAGCAAATGATGGAGACTTGTTATTTGATATGACTTGTTATTTTATATGATGTATTTGTTTAAGACTTAAGTTAAAGATGTTATTTAAGACTTATTTATTTATAATTCCGCACAGATGTTTAAGGTTAGTTTAACCTGGGATTGTATTATTATTCAAATGTTGTAACCCTTAAGGGAAAGATTTTATTTCTATTTAATGCATGGTTGCATTTATTATGGGTAGATAGATAGATGATATTTGTATCGTGAACACCAAATTCTGTGGAACTGGAAGTACCGGATTTGGGGGTGTCACAGAAGAAGGACAGATCGTTAAGACTTTGTATCGACTACTGAGAGTTGAACAAGTTAACGATAAAGAATAAATACACATTGCCCATGATCGATGATCTTTTTGATTAGTTGAAAGGGGCAAAGTATTTTTCTAAAATAGATTTAAGGATGGGGTATCATCAGCTGAAGGTGAGGAATGAAGACGTACCAAAGACGGTATTCAGAACTCGTTATGGTTATTACGAGTTTCTGGTGATGTCATTTGGGTTTACTAATGCACCAGCTACATTTATGGATATGATGAACAGAGTGTTCAAACAATATTTGGACAAGTTCGTCGTGGTGTTTATCGATGATATTCTAGTTTATTCTAAGACGCCAGAAGATCATGCTGAACACCTAAGAATAGTGTTGGAGACATTAAGGAAGGAGAAGTTGTATGCGAAATTCACAAAGTGTGAATTTTTGTTAGAGAGGGTATAGTTTTTAGGTCATGTCATTTACCGTGAGGGGGTTTCAATAGATCCAGCGAAGGTGGAAGCCGTAATGAATTGGGAACAATCGAAAATGCCGACTGAGGTGCGGAGTTTCCTATGGTTAGCGAGATACTATCGGAGATTCATCTAGGATTTTTTGAAGATAGATACTTCGTTGACTAACTTGACAAGAAAGACGGTGAAATACGCATGGACTGAGAAATGCAAGGACAGTTTTCAAGAACTGAAGAAGAGGTTAAGTGAAGCGCCTATTTTGTCATTATCCTATGACACAGGAAATTTTGTAGTTTATAGCGGTGCTTCGCATAGTGGACTTGGTTGCATGCTCATACAACATGGCAAGGTCATTGCATATGCATCAAGGCAGTTGAAGGATTATGAGAAAGTTTACCCTACTCATGATCTGGAACTGGCCGCGGTAGTGTTTGCCTTAAAGATATGGCGACATTATCTTTACGGGGAAAATGTGAGATATACACGGACCACAAGAGTCTAAAATATATCTTCACATAGAAGGAGTTGAATATGAGGCAGAGGAGATGGCTAGAGTTGATAAAGGATTACGACTATGAAATCCTGTATCACCCTGGAAAAGTCAATGTAGTTATCAATGCCTTGAGTAGAAAGGGTCGGGAGAAGTTGTCTATGTTAACGGCTTAAACCGAGTTAATAACAGAGATGGCTAGGATGGAGATAGAGGTGAAATTGCCAAATGAATCAGGACAGAGACTGTTTGCGACAGAGATACAATCTACCATCGTAGAGAGAGTCAAGGAGGTGCAGCTCAAAACTGATGAGTGTGACCAGATGAAGAAGCTGTTAACCAAGGAAAAAGATATTAAGTGCAGTCTTGATAATGATGGATTATTAAGATTTAAAGGAAGAACTTGGGTTCCAAATGAGACAGAAATAAAGGAGCGAGTTTTAAAAGAAGATTACAGTTCAAGGTACTCGATTCATCCTGGTAGCACTAAGATGTATCAAGACCTTCGACAGAGTTTTTGGTGGCCGAACATGAAGAGAGAAATTGCCGAGTATGTGAGTAGGTGCTTGACTTGTCAAAAAGTTAAGGCCGAACATCAACGACCAAGTGGCTTATTACAATCATTGGAGATTCCAGAGTGGAAGTGGGAGCATATTACGATGGACTTTGTGGTGGGACTTTTGACTACTCAGAAGGGATATGATGCGATTTGGGTAATAGTAGACCGGTTGACCAAGTCAGCTCACTTTTTGCCAATTTAGGTTAAGTATAACTTAGACCAATTAGCTAAACTTTATGTTAAGGAAATTATTTCCAGACATGGAGTGCCAGTTTCGACTGTGTCAGATCGTGACCCACGATTCACGTCGAACTTTTGGATAAGTCTGCAAGAGCAGTTGGGGACGCAGTTAAAGTTGAGTACGGTATATCATCCACAGATCGATGGACAGAGCGAGAGAACAATTCAGACGTTAGAAGATATGTTAAGATCATGCGTCATGGATTTCAAAGGTAGTGGGGATGATCATCTACCATTAGTAGAATTTACGTATAACAACAGCTATCATGCAAGTATAGGTATGCCGCCTTACGAAGCCTTATATGGAAGGAAGTGCAGAACACCGTTATGTTGGGACGAAGTGGGAGAACGCCGAATGCTAGGTCCAGAATTGGTTCAGTAAACAGCGGATGTAGTGAAGTTGATAAGGATGTGTCTCGTAGCAGCTCAAGATAAACAGAAGAAGTATGCATACTTACATCGAGAAAATAAGGAGTTTGAGGTAGGCTCGTATGTATTTCTATAGGAATCTCCCAGGAAAGAAAAGATACGCTTTGGAAAGAAGGGGAAGTTAAGTCCAAGGTTTATAGGACCTTTTGAAGTGTTAAAATGGGTAGGCAAGGTAGCTTATATGTTAGCCTTACCTCCAGACCTAGAACGAATACATAACGTGTTTCACGTATCTGTGTTACGTCCTTATAAATCGGATTATAAGCACATAATAGAGTATGAGCCTATTCAAATTAAGAAGGACTTAACGTACGAAGAGATGTTGATTCAAATCATCGATAGAAAAGAGTAAGTTTTACGGAACAAAGTCATACCTTCGGTAAAGGTGTTATGGAAGAACCACAATGCCGAAGAAGCAACGTGGGAATTGGAAGAAAAGATATGGAAGGATTACCCTCAGTTGTTTGCGTAATATGAGACGAGATTCTGGGGACAATATCTTTACAAGGGGGGAAGAATGTAATGACCGAGAAATTCGGATCTTTTGTAAAATATTTTTAATGAATTAAATAATGAATAAAATAATATTATTGATTATTTTTATGTGTGAGCAATATGAATATTGTTCTATAACCTAGAAATATCGGAATGTCATAGTATTTTAACTACGTGAAGGAATTAAAGTGTTTGAATTTCCAAGACGAAAATAAAAGCTTTTCGAGAAATTTTCTAAAAAATACTATTCATCATTTTCCGCTTTGGAATTATTTTTGAACTTTCAAGAAATACATAACATTATAATATCGAGGTGAGATGGGTCCACCTCCAGTAGATGTTCTACAATATTTCTACTCACCCCTGGCATATCTTGAGACTCCCATGTAAATATATCTGCATAACATCGTAGGAGCTCTATAAGGTTTGTCCGGAGAGGTTCTAGCAAACACGAACCTATCTTTACTGTCTTTTCCTTCTTGCCAAGGACAAGCTCGAACTCTTCTATCTCCCCGGCTGGCATGACCAATGGTTCTGAACTACTTTTGGTGAAGGATTTGATCTCTATCGCCATAATCTGTTTCTGCTTCAACACCCCTACCCCCGAAGTGATCACTGCATTTCTATAGCATCGTCTGGCCAAATCCAAATCCCCGGTGACATCTCCAACTCCATGGGCCGTAGGAAATTTGATTTTGAAGTGAGGAATAGAGCTCACAGCTTGTAGAGCAGTTAAAGTAGGCCTCCCTGGAATAGCATTGTAGGCAGAATCTACATGCACAACATAAAATTTATATGTTATTTCTACCTGTTGGGAAGCTGTGCCGAAGATAGTTGGTAGCTCAATAGTTCCTGCTACTCTGACTGGATCGTTGCTGAAGCCGTATAAAGGAGCCTCCTGCCCAACCTCCATCTTTCGCCCATCCAGATGCATCCTCTGATAAGCGTGGGCGTACAGAATATCGATAGAAGACCCATTATCTATCATCATCCTCTTCATATCAACCGAGCCCACTTGTGCAGTTATCACCATTTCTCCTTCATGGGGTTCGATGTGCTCTGAAGGGTAATCCTCATCAGTAAAGAAGATTACTGTGCCTGGATAAGGTTTATCAGTCTTCGGGAGAGTGCCCGCCACTGACATGACCAAATCCAGGTATCCTCGACGCTTCTTCCCAACAAGTTTGCCAGAAGTCCCTCCAGTGATGACATCGACCACGCGCCTTGCTGGCTGTCCAGGAGCTGTCAATATGGGCTGAGCTGGCTGAGCAACCTGAATAGGTTCTCTTTCCCTCTGTTGAGCTTGTTGAGTTGTTCTTGCTGCGACATACTGAACCAGGCCACCCCCTTAAACCTTTCTCTCAATAAAGTTCGTTAGACTGACACAATCATTTGTATCATGACCCGAAGCCTAATGATAGTCACAGTACTTGTAAGACCCCAACTTTTATAAATAAAAATGAATTTTCTATAAATATCATTTTTGAATATTATGGAGTTAATTTGGTATAATGTTATAGTTGTGGGTAATATTTATAAATTTTGCAAAGTAAGCAAGTTATTTTAAAATATTCATTTGGTCGGGGAATATTCGTACGACGGCACAATCATTGGTGGACCCCACAACAGAAGTATAGTGGTAATTAGAAAACGACAAAATTATCTTTCTATAAAAATAACGGCTGAGGTGTTACCGTTAAAACCGTTAAAACTGTTGAACTACCCGGTAGTAAAAGTACAGTAATACGCGTGGTTGCATAGTAGCACACGGTATTGATTATTGATGCTTACGTGAGAAGTCACTCAGCTATACTCAATTATTGCTACAGTAATTGCTGCATCATATCTCTTAAATTATTGTCATAGTATCATCTGTATAATATGTTATATTATTAAATCAATAATTGAGACGTTGTGGTAAGTTTGGTTATTTTTTTATGGGGGGCCCATATGTCATCATCTAAGAGTCTCTTCATCAATAGTAATTACCGTCGTCAATAGTATTTACCTTGGTCAATAGTATTTACCTTGGTCAATAGTAATTACCTTGGTCAATAGTATTTACCTTGGTCAATAGTAATTACCTTCGTCAATAGTATTTATCTTGGTCAATAGTAATTACTTTCGTCAATAGTAGTTGTCCCTTCAATATTACCAAGAGTCATTTGACCCTTCGTTAAGACCAAGAGTCATTTGACCCTTCGTTAAGACCAAGAGCCACCTTCAGTTTTTCTATAAATAGAGGCCTAGGGCTTCATTATTTTTCACGAATTCATTCAAGCTATAGAGAGAGAAAGTATAGAGAGAATAAGAGAGAGAGAATAAAAGTATTCTGCTACTTCACTTTTCCAATATCCAGTTCTTTTAAGGTAAGGGGTGTTATTCTTTCTTATTCATGAAGAGAACTGTTGTTATTCCATTTCTTATTATTCTGTTGGAATAACCTGTATACGTGGTCTACCCTATACTTGGTGACATTCTTCTATTATTCTGTTGGAACATCCTGTCTGTGTGTTTTACACCGGACCTGGTTCCGTTTTTATTATTATTCTGTTGGAACATCCTGTCTGTGTGTTTTACACCGGACCTGGTTCCGTCTTGTTATTATTCTGTTGGAACATCCTGTCTGTGTGTTTTACACCGGATCTGGTTCCATTATTTATTATTCTGTCGGAATATCCTGTCTGTGCGTTTATGCAGGACCTGGTTCCATTATTTATTATTCTGTTGGAATAACCTGTCTGTGCGGTCTATCGCATGCATGGTGATTTCTTTTGTTATTCCATTCTTTATTATACTCAGTTGGTTAAGTTTTGACTTCTATACTCTATGAAATTTGTGGAATATCCTTGACATTTGCGCTTCATCTAGTATCTATTCATGAAAATATTCTCCTGATCATTCTTGAATTTTACTCCACAAAGCAGTATCATGTTGACAATTTGGACGTTGTTAATTCTTGGATAAATTAATTCTTGAACTTGTTTTATTGAATTCTTATATCATTGTCATCATCCTCATGTTTATATTCTGTTGAAAGTCATCTGTGGCCTGTAGTGCATAGATGGACTTGGTATGATTATGACCAGGGATTATTCGGTGTAATCATGACCGTAATGTTACAAATGATGTGGTAAAAGTCCTCATTGGCCCGTAGTGCATTGATGGACAGTTGTTGGCATGATCATGACCATTAATGAATATACGAATATCCTTGGCCGTAGTGCAGGAGTGATTCGATGATGTGGATTATTTTATTAAGCTGAGTCCCAGCGATCACAGTGTTGGAAAATCTTTTAAATCATAAAAGATAGTAGAGTTTATTTTCTACTTGACTCTCTTAATGGATTGCTTGTTCCGCTACAGTTAAACTTGATGTCTATTATATTTTATCAGTTTAACATTGTTGAAGGCTAATGATAATTTATTCTGTATTATCTTAGTCATAATATTTCTTACTGGGCTAGTTGAGCTCACCCTTTCTTTCACTGTTCTCTTCAGGAAATGAGAACGTAGCTGGGGCAAGTCGGGGAACGGAGTGATGATCCGAATGATAGTATTAGTTAGTAGTCCTCACTATTCTATGTAATGGTGTGTTAATAAATGTAATGAGGACTCCTTTTGAGTATGAATACTCTCTAGAAGATAATATTTGTATTCAAACTCACAGTTTATGTTTTGTCGTATTGTACACGACAGTTGTATTAGTAAGTTGTATTTGTATTCTGTACTATGTATCTGAGAACCCAAGATAGGTGATGTATACCTAATTTTGGGGGCGTCACAGTTGGTATCAGAGCTTAGGGATATGACCCTGGCTAAGATGTGAGAATAGAACTAGGAGGGGAGAGACGGGGAATTCCTTCGCTAGTATGGTCTACCTAAGTTTATTTGCATGGTATTTAATTGGTCGGTCATAATATAAGGATAAAATATGACATATCAATTAATTTTTATTTTGTGGCAGTATCTGAAAATGGCATATCAGAATGTTGAGAATAGCAATGGAGCACAGGCGACTGTTGATTCTCCACATATCAATAATCAGGATAATGTGCATCAGGAAGGTGGCAATCCTCATGCAAACAACAACACTGACCAAATGATGAATGATCAAATATTCAGAGGCTTTATGCAATTCATGCAACAACAGGTGAAAACGGCTCCTGTCCACAACGTAGGTGGAAATACTGGAAACTCTCTGGCGGTCACCGCTAAACAGTTTAAGGAGCTGGGACCACCAGATTTTAAGGGAGAACCCAAACCACTTGTAGCTGAAACATGGATAAAGCAGATCACCAAGATATTTGATGTCTTGGGTTGCTCCGAGGAGCAAAAGGTTCCTTTTGCCGCCTTTATGTTGCGAGGAGAGGTAGATTACTGGTGGGAATCGATAAAGCGTACTCAACCTGCCGCACTGAAGATATCCTGGGAGAAGTTCCAAGAGCTGTTTAACGACAAATACTTTCTCGAGAGTATTCGTCACATGAAGGAGGTGGAGTTCATCAAATTGGAGCAGAATAATATGACCGTGTCGCAGTACGAGGCAAAATTTGCGGAGTTATCCCGGTTTGCGTCCCACCTGGTGGATAATGAAGAAAGAATGACGCGGATGTTTTTAAGAGGTTTGAAGCCGGAGATACGTCAACATCTTGTTTCTCATAAACTGTGTTTGTATTCATATATTGTAAATAGGGCTCAGTTGGTGGAGCGCAATAACGAGACAACGCAACCAAAAGAGAGCAGCCGGCAAAATGATAATACCAGTGAGAGCAGTCATCGAAGCGATGACAACAACCGTGGAGGGAATCAACAGGCCAGAAATGGTAACCACTTCGGTGGTAATCAGGGCCAAAACAATAAGAATGGGCATTTCAAGAAGAGGAGATTCAACAATGATGGAAAGACGTCAGCACCAGCACCTGTCGTTAAGGAAGGAGAACGACCACCTATCATATGTTTCAAATGCGAAGGGGAGGGGCACATCAGTCCAAACTGCGCGATGCCGTCCAAAGCATGTTATAATTGTGGAAGAGAAGGTCATTTAGCCTGATTTTGTCGTTTACCGAAGACAAATTCAGCTAGGATGGAGGCACCAAAGGCCGTCCCAGAAAAGTCAAAACCGGTTTTGCAAGGGAGAGCGTTTGTTGTGAACTCCCAGAAAGCAAGGAACCCGAATGAGGTCATCACGGGTAAGCTTATCATAAACTCTAACGAAGTCTATACTTTATTTGATACCGGTTCTACCCATTCTTTTATTTCTCCTACTTGCGCTCATCGATTAAATTTGATTCCGGGGAAATTAGACTTTGACTTAGCTACTGAAACTCCATTGGGAGAAACCTTCATTACATCCACGGTTTATAAGTCTTGTTTGGTTCAAGTTGGTACCCACACATTACCTGTCGATCTGATTTCATTAAAAATACTTGCATTTGACGTGATTCTAGGGATTGATTGGTTAACTACTCATCATGTAAAAATTGATTATTTTCGTAAGGTTGTTAGCTTTCATATTCCTAATCGACCTATTATGCGAATTCAAGCAACCAAACCATTAAAATCAATCGCTGTCATCTCAAGCCATAAAGCTATTCGTTTATTGAAAAACGGATGTCAAGCTTTCTTAGCTCATGTCACAGATCTAAACAAAAATATGTCAGCTTTGAATGATATTTCTGTTGTTAATAAATTTCCTGATGCATTTCCCGAAGAACTTCCTGGCTTACCCCAGAGCGTGAAATTGAATTTTGTATCGACATTGAACCCGGTACAAAACCCATTTCCAAAGCCCCATATCGAATGGCTCCTATTGAACTTCAGGAGTTAAAGACCCAACTGCAGGAATTGTTAGACATTGGTTTTATTCGTCCTAGTACTTCTCCTTGGGGTGCTCCTGTTCTATTCGTGAAGAAGAAAGATGGGAGTATGCGACTTTGTATTGATTATCGGGAGTTGAATCATGTCACCATCAAAAATAGGTACCCATTGCCACGTATTGATGACCTGTTTGACCAGTTGCAAGGAGCACAATTCTTTTCAAAGATCGATCTTCGTTCTGGATATCATCAGCTGAAGGTTAGAACTGAGGATATTCCAAAGACTGCCTTCAGAACTCGGTATGGGCATTATGAATTCTTAGTTATGTCTTTTGGATTGACTAATGCTCCTGCTGCCTTCATGGATATGATGAACAGGGTATTCAAGGAATATTTGGATCACTTTGTGGTCGTCTTTATCGATGACATCCTTATTTATTCCAAAAGCCGTGAAGATCATGAGCAACACTTGAGGCTGGTACTCCAAAAGCTTCGTGAATACAAACTTTATGCCAAGTTGAAGAAATGCGAGTTCTGGCTGGAAGAGGTAGCATTCCTTGGGCACGTAGTATCAAGTCGTGGAATATCTGTTGACCCGGCAAAGATTGAAGCAATTCAAAGCTGGGAGCAACCTAAATCAGTAACCGAAGTACGTAGCTTTCTTGGTCTAGCTGGTTATTATCGGAGATTCGTGGAAGGATTTTCTCGAATCGCTACTCCATTAACTCAGCTGACTCGGAAAGATACAAAGTTCGGTTGGAGCGAAGAATGTGAGCAGAGTTTTCAAGAACTCAAGAGGAGACTCATTTCAGCACCTGTTCTAACAATACCATCTGGCTTGGAGGGATTTGTCATCTACAGTGATGCTTCGAGCAAAGGGTTGGGATGCGTTCTCATGCAACATAGAAAAGTCATAGCCTATGCATCAAGACAACTCAAGGAATATGAGAGGAATTATCCTACTCATGATCTAGAGTTGGCAGCTGTTGTCTTTGCACTTAAAATTTGGAGGCATTACTTGTATGGGGAGAAGGTACAGATCTTTACGGATCATAAAAGCCTCAAATATTTCTTCACTCAAAAGGAACTCAACATGCGACAACGACGTTGGCTTGAACTGTTGAAAGATTATGATCATACCATTCAATACCATCCTGGAAAAGCGAACGTGGTAGCTGACGCATTGAGTAGAAGATCATATGCGGGTACAAGTGCAATATTAACAACGCAAAGGCCCATTTTGTGTGACTTGCAAAGGATGGAGATAGAGTTAAAGACTCCAGGGACCCATGTGATGATGTCGAATATACGGGTAGAACCAACTTTAATCGATAAGGTTAAAGCTGCTCAAGCTACAGACCTGGAGCTGATGCGTATGAGGAAAAAAGTGCAAGAAGGTGCTATGCCGGAAGCAAGAATCGATGAAGAAGGAATACTTCGAGTCAACTCCAGACTTTGTGTTCCTAACAACCCTGATTTAAAGTATAAAATCATGATGGAGGCGCACAACACACCGTTTGCAATCCATCCTGGAAGTACCAAAATGTATCATGATCTTCATCATACATTTTGGTGGAGCAATATGAAGAGAGAGATAGCGTTGTTTATCTCAAGGTGTCTAACTTGTCAACGAGTCAAAGCGGAGCATCAAGTACCAAAAGGTCCATTGCAACCACTTGAAATTCCAGAATGGAAGTGGGAGCACGTTACCATGGATTTCGTTACCGGTCTTCCTAAGGTTTCTCAAGGTATAGATGCGATTTGGGTCATTGTTGATAGATTGACCAAGTCTGCTCATTTCTTAACGATACGAGAAACTTATACACTTGAACGTCTTGCTCGTATGTACATAAACGAGATTGTAAGACTGCATGGTATGCCAGTATCCATAGTTTCTGATCGAGACCCAAGATTCACTTCACAATTTTGGGTTAGTTTACAAAAAGCTATGGACACAGATTTACGATTTAGTTCGGCATATCATCCTCAGACAGACGGACAATCAGAGAGGACAATTCAAACTCTAGAAGATTTATTAAGACTCTGTGTCTTTGACTTCAAGGGAAGTTGGGACAAGTTCTTACCATTGGTGGAGGTTTCCTACAACAACAGTTATCAAGCAAGTATTGGCATGGCTCCATTCGAAGCATTGTATGGAAGAAAATGTCGTTCTCCAGTATGCTGGGATGAGGTGGGTGAAGCAACGTTGTTGGGACCGGAGTTGGTACGTATGACTATAGAAAAGATTCAAACGATCCGACAACGTATAAAAACCTCACAAGATCGACAAAAGAGTTATGTTGATCTTCATCGAAAGGACGTGGAATTTGATGTAGAAGATCATGTGTTCTTACGTGTTGCTCCATGGAAAGGAGTTACGAGATTTGAAAAAAGAAGAAAGCTCAATCCTCGATTCATCGGTCCATTTTTAATCCTCGATCGAGTAGGAACTGTGGCTTATAGACTCGCTTTACCGCCATGTATGTCTCGTGTTCATAACGTTTTTCACATATCCATGTTACGCAAATATGTGGAAGATCCAAACCACATTATTGAGTTAGAACCGAACGAAATAGCGGAGGATTTGACGTATGAAGAAGTTCCTGTTAAAATCTTGGATAAGAAGGAACATATTCTACGCTCCAAGGTTATACCTCAAGTCAAAGTTTTGTGGAGAAACCACGATGTTGAGGAAATGACCTGGGAGTTAGAATCTGAAATGAAATCAAGGTATCCTTACCTCTTCGACATACCAGGTATGTACCCTAATTTCGAGGGAGAAATTTCATAAGAAGGGGAGGTTGTAAGACCCCAACTTTTATAAATAAAGATAAATTTTCTATAAATATCATTTTTGAATATTATGGAGTTAATTTGGTATAATGTTATAGTTGTGGGTAATATTTATAAATTTTGCAAAGTAAGCAAGTTGTTTTAAAATATTCGTTTGGTTGGGGAATATTCTTTTTGTCGGAGAATATTCGTACGACGGCACAATCATTGGTGGACCCCACAACAGAAGTATAGTCGTAGTTAGAAAACGACAAAATTATCTTTTTATAAAAATAACGGCTGAGGTGTTACCGTTAAAACCTTTAAAACTGTTGAACTACCCGGTAGTAAAAGTACAGTAATACGCGTGGTTGCATAGTAGCACACGGTATTGATTATTGATGCTTACGTGAGAAGTCACTCAGCTATACTCAATTATTGCTACAGTAATTGTTGCATCATATCTCTTAAATTATTGTCATAGTATCATCTGTATAATATGTTATATTATTAAATCAATAATTGAGACGTTGTGGTAAGTTTGGTTATTTTTTTATGGGGGGCCCATATGTCATCATCTAAGAGTCTCTTCGTCAATAGTAATTACCGTCGTCAATAGTATTTACCTTGGTCAATAGTATTTACCTTGGTCAATAGTAATTACCTTGGTCAATAGTATTTACCTTGGTCAATAGTAATTACCTTCGTCAATAGTATTTACCTTGGTCAATAGTAATTACTTTCGTCAATAGTAGTTGTCCCTTCAATATTACCAAGAGTCATTTGACCATTCGTTAAGACCAAGAGTCATTTGACCCTTCGTTAAGACCAAGAGCCACCTTCAGTTTTTCTATAAATAGAGGCCTAGGGCTTCATTATTTTTCACGAATTCATTCAAGCTATAGAGAGAGAAAGTATAGAGAGAATAAGAGAGAGAGAATAAAAGTATTCTGCTACTTCACTTTTCCAATATCCAGTTCTTTTAAGGTAAGGGGTATTATTCTTTCTTATTCATGAAGAGAACTGTTGTTATTCCATTTCTTATTATTATGTTGGAATAACCTGTATACGTGGTCTACCCTATACTTGGTGACATTCTTCTATTATTCTGTTGGAACATCCTGTCTGTGTGTTTTACACCGGACCTGGTTCCGTTTTTATTATTATTCTGTTGGAACATCCTGTCTGTGTGTTTTACACCGGACCTGGTTCCGTCTTGTTATTATTATGTTGGAACATCCTGTCTGTGTGTTTTACACCGGATCTGGTTCCATTATTTATTATTCTGTCAGAATATCCTGTCTGTGCGTTTACGCAGAACCTGGTTCCATTATTTATTATTCTGTTGGAATAACCTGTCTGTGCGGTCTATCGCATGCATGGTGATTTCTTTTGTTATTCCATTCTTTATTATACTCAGTTGGTTAAGTTTTGACTTCTATACTCTATGAAATTTGTGGAATATCCTTGACATTTGCGCTTCATCTAGTATCTATTCATGAAAATATTCTCCTGATCATTCTTGAATTTTACTCCACAAAGCAGTATCATGTTGACAATTTGGACGTTGTTAATTCTTGGATAAATTAATTCTTGAACTTGTTTTATTGAATTCGTATATCATTGTCATCATCCTCATGTTTATATTCTGTTGAAAGTCATCTGTGGCCTGTAGTGCATAGATGGACTTGGTATGATTATGACCAGGGATTATTCGGTGTAATCATGACCGTAATGTTACAAATGATGTGGTAAAAGTCCTCATTGGCCCGTAGTGCATTGATGGACAGTTGTTGGCATGATCATGACCATTAATGAATATACGAATATCCTTGGCCGTAGTGCAGGGGTGATTCGATGATGTGGATCATTTTATTAAGCTGAGTCCCAGCGATCACAGTGTTGGAAAATCTTTTAAATCATAAAAGATAGTAGAGTTTATTTTCTACTTGACTCTCTTAATGGATTGCTTGTTCCGCTACAGTTAAACTTGATGTCTATTATATTTTATCAGTTTAACATTGTTGAAGGCTAATGATAATTTATTCTGCATTATCTTAGTCATAATATTTCTTACTGGGCTAGTTGAGCTCACCCTTTCTTTCACTGTTCTCTTCAGGAAATGAGAACGTAGCTGGGGCAAGTCGGGGAACGGAGTGATGGTCCGAATGATAGTATTAGTTAGTAGTCCTCACTATTCTATGTAATGGTGTGTTAATAAATGTAATAAGGACTCCTTTTGAGTATGAATACTCTCTAGAAGATAATATTTGTATTCAAACTCACAGTTTATGTTTTATCGTATTGTACACGACAGTTGTATTAGTAAGTTGTATTTGTATTTTGTACTATGTATCTGACAACCCAAGATGGGTGATGTATACCTAATTTTGGGGGCGTCACAGTACTTGCGAGAATTACCTACTCCGAGCTTAAGGTTGTCTCTGGGCGGTTCGAAGATGGGTTGATCTTTGATCTGATCAAGAATAACGGCTATATCTTGTCTCTGTTTCAAAAGTACCTCCAAAGCCTTATCTGCTTCGTCTGCCATCTTGGCTAACTTGGAGGTCTTATCAGCCTGACCATCTCGGTGTCGGGTTCTAGGCGGTGTGCCTTCTACCCGTTTCTGACAATGATCAGGTTCTTTCTCAGTAGTGAAAACCAATCTTCTCTTAACATTACTCATGGCTCTCGAACGAGAACCCTCAGATGCATGCTTGGAAGCCGTACTAGCATGAGCACTGTTTGCAGGACCCAAGCGATCCTTGACAGATACTCGTGGTGTAGATGAACTTACAACCATCGGCTGTCCCTCCGAGGTAACCATCCTACTCTTCACCATGGATTCTGACGTAGAACAGTTATAGTTTATGATTGAAAACTTCAAGGACACTAGAACACAGCCCTCCTTCTAGCGCCAATGTTAACGCCAAGATCTTTCCTCACGTCCCAATCACGTAAGACGTGTCTCTAACCTGCACATTAAACACGACAAACACCAAAAGCTTGAAGGCTTGACCGTCGGGGGATAGCTCTGGCGTGAGAGTCAGTACAGGCGATCACAAGGTTAACAATGGAGTATAAAATATCTAGTGCTTGAGAGAGAAAATAATTCAGTTACCTTTCCCTTAGTGTGTGATCCTTGCTCATATACACTATGTCCGGTTTTTCGTGCCACCCACTACCATCTGACACAGTCCCCCACTCCTGGTCATCTCAACCGAATACTAGCAGCTCACCTGCTTCATCCCATTCCTGCCTGCCACCGCCAGCCGATTAGATCCCATCCACATTAATGCATGGCAGAGATAACAGTCAACTATTATCTTTGCATTATTACTGGTCAAAGTTGGTATTTAGATATTATTTGTCTAATGGATCAACCCAAATCAGAGGCCCAATACATTTAAGACATAATAAGTATAACCCAAGGAATGGGCCCAGTTGGTCCGGTCCGACGTGTAAAGTATCATGTTATAAGGGAGGAGCCCATTTGGCCGGGCCCAAAGGCATAAAGTATCATGGCCCAACAGACCCAAATCCGAGATGTAAATCTCGAGATATGAGTGTTTCCGTAAAGGCCCTCAAATCTGGAAAACAACTAAACTGTTATGAATGTCCTTACGGATCAGTCCACTTTGGCACTGATTTCCTGGACTTAACAGAACCGAATCTGATGTTTGATGAATGGAAATTGGATTTCGAGAAGATACGAATCCAATGCCTCCGACGGAACCAAAATCCGAGTTGTAGACTTCGTTCTACAAACGTTTCCGTGAAGGACCCCAAATCTGAAAATGTTGAGCGAAAATTTGAGTGTCAATATGAAGTGTAATGAAAATGAGTTATTGTAATAAATAACTTTAAAGCCACTAATGGGCTAGTAAGTTAATTACATATAAAATGAAATATAATTAATTACTTAATTATTATTTAAATGATGTTAAGTAATAATTAAAATGAGTTAGTGTTATTGGGATAACTACTTAATTAAGATTAAAAAATAAATTGAGTTAATCAATCAATTAATTATTATTTAATTAATATTATATAATGACTAAAGTGTAATTAAGTAAGATTAAGTGATAATTACTTACTTACTTTGACATGAAAGTTTATAGAATCAATTGTTTATTATTCAAATAATAAATAAAGATGAATGTTAATTAATTATCCTTTTAATAATAATAAGGAATAATTAAAGAAGAATGAAGCGAATAAATCAAACATTATTTATTCAAAGATGAGGGAGTTATTAATTATTATTTAAAGACAAATAATAATTTAATTGTCCATTATTTAATTAACATTAAATAATGAGGAGTAATAATTGGTTATTAGTAAGTAATAACTAAAGGTAAATGGTTAATTACTATTTAACTTATAGTAATCGAAGGAAGATGGGGTTAACAATTTAATGAAATTAAAATAACTCTTTAATTAAACGATAACGATAAATTGTTTAAAGATCTAATAAGTGTTTATCACTTAAGGAAAGTCTTATTAAATTATTAAATTATTAACCTAAGATCAATTAAATGTCTTATAGGATTAATGATAGTACATTAGATGCATGTACCCTGTGAATGTATTATTGGTTAGATAATAATACGAGTAGGCATATTGATGAACAAATATATGCAATACTAATTGACAGATCTACCTTATCAATGATAGGTCATTCAAAGATTGTTAATTAAAGCTAGAAAGTTGTAGCTCACTGAACAGGCAAGTTTTCTAACCCAAACTTGAGTTATTATTGTTCAAATATGTTGTTGGATAAATATTGTTGATTTTTCCACATCCTGATGAATTATTGTAAATCGCAGTTGGTGCGAATTGAATTCCTGTTCTACTATATGTTGAACTGCTTATGAGATGGATCTATGCAAGTTGTGTCAGCTAGATCAAGCATGTTTAAAATTTGTTAATTCAAATTCGTTATGAGATGGATGTATGCTAGTTGTGTCTCTAGATCAAGTATGTTTAACATTGCTTATGAGATGGATCTGTGCTAGTTGTGTCAGCTAGATCAAGCATGTTTAAAATTTGTTAAATCAAATTTTTTTAAAAGAGATATGCCTATTCAATTGATTTGATAAGGACTCCTGACTGAGAAAGGAATGTTATTGAGGCATCATATTGGAAGCAATTGTTGTTGTCTAGTAAGTGTTTATGCATATTACACCGGGTACGAAAGGTTGATCCCCTTGACTACCAAACCGCAAAGGACCAGTTTGAATACTGATACCCTTTGCAAATGTTCATGGTCACGTTGGACCACTCAGTATCTATGGTTCATGGTCATGGTGGACCACTCCGAACCTATTATTTAAATGTTCGAATAATAAGAAAGAAATTCAAGTTCTTCTACAATTATATTCTATTTTTAAACTTTGAGCGATAAATTTATTTTTATCATAATATATCTTCTTGTGTTTATACTTGCTAAGCAAACTTGTTGCTTACTCTTGCTATATCATGGCATTTATTTCAGCTAAGCCATGATCGTCTAAGAGAGACAAAGGAAAGGGCCGGGCTCAAGAGTAGTTTGACTATGAACTAAGAAAGTATTTAGTTTAAATAATTGATGTAAACCTTTTATAATACTAAGGGTACGTTTTATGTTAAGGTTGAGACCTTGGGATTTATGATGAAGACTTTATATTAATGAACAACGTATGTTTATTATTCCGTAATAGTCTTAGAATGTTTATGTTAATGATGGATCGTGAGCACCGAATCCGAGGTAAGAGGACTCGGGTTTGGGGGCGTAAAATGGCGTACACAAAGAATTTTTTTTGCAGCGGGAATGATGACTACATCTAAGAGGAAAGGAATGAACAGTTTATTCGATGAGTATGTCAATGTGACAACAAGTAAAAAGGAATTTATCGTAAACTCAGAAAAAGCCATTGAGAAGCAGGTAATGAGAGCGAGACAAGCTGACTATGCAACCTGTCATCGGACTATAACTATGACTCTTGAATCACCATTAGAAACGCATGGAGCGGCTGTTTATACAAAGGAGATGTTTAGACGCTTTCAGATTGAGATTGTAAAATGTCACAAGTACATAATGAAGAAACTTCAACATCTAACAGCATCGGAAACGAAGTCGTACGTAGTGTACAAGACAAATGCCATCAAAGAATCCAATAGGTACTTTACTGTTGTCAGTAATGTTCAAACTGGAGATATAAAATGTAATTGTCAAAAATTTGAACATTCTGGTATGCTTTGTAGATACATTATAAGGCATATGATTGTAAAAAGTACTACATAGATAACGAATAAATACATTTTAAGCCATTGGTGTAGAGATGGTAACAAAGTTAATGCTGAACTACCAAAGATTTTGACTGAAATGTCCAACTACGAGGAATCTCAGACGAAGAGGTATAATTATTTGGTGACACTGCTCCTATGATTAACTTCTACGGGATAATGCTCAATTAATGGTTTTAAGCACGTGGTACAGTTGTGCATTGACAATCAATCCATCGTTGAGAAGTTTGACCCTGATGAAATTAATGTAAATGACGTGCCAAAAATTCAAGTAGATGATGATGATTCCATTCAAGATGAGCCGTTATTGGATCCTATTTGTTCCCAAACAAAAGGGCACAAAAAAGCTACAAGAATAAAGACTGGGATCGAAGAGGCTGGAAGTCGTAAAAAATTGAGAAAATATGCAATATGTAATATGATGATCAATCATAATAAGCGGAACCACTACAATCTGTTGGGCCAAGACAAGCCGGGTGTTTGAAGTTCTCTTTATATGAGGTTGTATGACTATAAAATTTTGGTTTTCTTAATTATTTAACTGACTATTTAAAAGACAGATTTTTTGGGTAAATGTGAAGTATTTATGAGATCTATAAGTATGTGTGCTATTATAAATATATGTTAAAGATATTTTATGTTTTTTCTGTTGGTTATACACCTTTGATTGAGTTGTATACATATCATGTTGATGAAGATGATGTTGACTACAACTAATGAAAGTTTTCCACTTCCTGTGTCCTAGGTAGAAATATTCCGAACTAAACATGACAAGTAAACAAACAGAAGGAAGGATTAATAGAAAAATGTTCGTTTGAGGTGTTTCATTGTGTCTTCAGCTAACAGACCAAGAGAAATGATATATTACCATTAATGTCATCCAAGTTATTGCATTCAATTAATGGGTCAAGCTACAAAAAAATTAGTGTAAAGAAAACTAAAAAAAAATCAACTTACCATGGATAAAAGATTTACGGCAACTTATACTACATACATAAAAGATTCAGGTTATATTATGTTGCTTCCTATTTATTAGCCAATTTATCTCTTAATTAAATAAATCCCTATTAATTAAGTAAACTTGTCACGATTTTTTGGTATTCTACTTATTTCGAAGATACTAAACCAACAAGAGAATAGATAGATTTCAGACTAAATTAAAGGATAGTTCTACACCATACATATAATTTTTATAGACTAAAAGACAATGTGCACCCCAAACTTTACACCCTTGTTGACTTTTGCACCCCAAATCAAAAAAGGTGTCTAAGTACACCCCAAACTTCAATTAAACGTAACAGAAAGAACACTTTATTTGATTAACCGGTGAAAAGTGACCGGCTAAGGCTGTAATGTAGATCTGGAGGGATGTTTAAGTCTTTTCCTATTTATCTGCTCCAACATTGACATTAAGTTTGGGGTGCATATTGTCTTTTAGTATAAAATAAATAAAATATTCTCCTTGTTAATCCATTAACCAGTCTCTTTCCCTTCTCTCTCTCTCCTCCATAACCAACTTTCTCTCTCTCTCTCTCGTCCATAACCAACTTTCTCTCTCTTTCCTCCATAACCAACTTTCTCTCTCTTAAACAAACACCCATTTCCTCTCTCTCTCTCTCTCAATGAACATCGACTACTTGTGAGGCTTTCCCCTTTGAACTACACCTTCCAAAACACTTGAACTCATCTTTTTTCTTGTTTCCTAACAAATACCCAATTCACACAATCAAACCACCTATGTAATGAGACAGGGTTTAGGGTGAAAATCGAGATGCTTTTGTTGAAGTTAGTGAATTGAAGTTTTTGCAGTTTGGTGACCTATTGAAATTGATGATGAGAAATTAAACAATGGCATCACAAATTTAAAATTTATGAAACGTAAGAGATCATTAATTTTCCAAATTTCACATCATAAAGAAATGCAATCCAACTATTTAGAGCAAGGTAGAAAATATACTATGAACATATGACTACACAAAACATAATTAAGGGCCTTTCATGTACATAAAAATATGTTCTCCTTTAATAAACTATGTAAATTCATTTCAAATAAGAGAGGTTAACCGTTAAGAGGCTTGAGAACACCCTACCAACTAAATACTGTAACTTCCATGATAACAACTGATCAAGAGCTAATTCCAAAAGTAATAACAAACACTTCGTCAAATCACTATGATTTTTTTAATATATATTTCTACCAAAAAATCCTTGCATAGATTCGAAAAATTAAGAAAATAGGATAGTAAGCTAACATATCAATTACAAATATAAACCTGTTACTACCAGAATAGTAAATAAACAAAATGAAACAAAATTGAGGAGAATAACTAAATTATTGAATCGTATAACTTGTGCTCTTTGATTTATCCATTTGAGAATAAAGCACAAAATATAGACAATGATAGGGTAAGCACCAAACATGAACTAAAAAATTTGCAACCACCTATCTAGATTGACAAATATAAAGAGAGAGACGGATAAAAATTAAGGGGGCAAAAAACGTGATCATCGTTTTACCAAATTTGATAGAACGAGAAGTATTAGAAAAACCATGTTTCAGAATAAAAATACAATTCATCAATGAGAGTTCGTAGCCGTATATGCAAAGGACTTTAGAGCAGCATACCACACATCATAACTCCAAAAAAACGCTAGATTTGTGTTTGGTGACCTATTGAAATTGATGATGAGAAATTAAATAATGGCCCTGAAGTATTTAGTTAAAAACTCCTCTGAGTAAGCTTGCCTAACATTAAACCAAAAATATGAACAGAGGACAATTTGGCCTCATACAAAATTTGCAAAGCAATCTGTTAAACAAAGAAACTATAATTGACAAACATTAGCAACAAATATAAACACAATCAATATGTTCCCCTGGAAAAAAAAATCAAAATAGTCAACCTTCTATTCACAATAATACTCAACCCAAGTTCTATCAACCATCGGAATCCCATTTTTATCAAAAATTTAAACAAAGAATCATAAACAAGCAGAAATATAGTTAGTCAAAATCAAATAACACACCAAAGCATCCAATTTCCCATAAGAATCATAAAAAAGCATCAAATTTCCCCAATATAGTATCCATACATAAAAACATATAAAGATTACACAGACGCATAGGCGAAAAACCCATGAACCCAGTTACAAAAAAATATGGAAAATTGATGCCCACATTCACCACAATTGAGCTTGACACTCTTGAATCGAGTATGAGAATGCAAGAATTCAAGTAAAGTAGTAGATGGGTGTGCACCAAATACCTCAAACCTCTCTCCATTAATGGCAATGGTATTGAAATTGCCTGAATAAGGTGTGTGCTCCGCTAGAACAACATAGAGGAGAGAGAGGGGAATGGAAATCATTATGTGGGTTTTCTATGAGAGAAAGTATTGGGAGATGTGGAAAAAAAGATATGGAAAAAACTTTAACATCCCTCCAAATCCTTTAGCCGACCACTTTTGACCGGTTAATCAAAGAAAGTGTGATTTCTGTTACGTTTAATTGAAGTTTGGGGTGTACTTAGACACCTTTTTCGGTTTGGGATGCAAAAGTCAACAAGGGTGTAAAGTTTGGGATGCAAAGTGTCTTTTAGTTAATTTTGATATTACTCTCCTTTTCCATCTTGAACATAACAGACACTATACTATGTAAGCAGAATTTTCTTGTAGACTATATTGCCTTGATAACTTAAATACTTCTATTTTTCCTATCGTAATCAAGTACAGTGAAACTGTTAAAGGCTTACAATATATGCTTAAACCACATACATAAGACCAAATATTCTGTTGAAAAAGGACCTTGTATGACCACGTAAGACCAATATAAAGAAATTGCAACATTTTGTTATATATATAAAAATGAATTTGCAACACTTCTAGGTAAGCTCCTAATCAGGGGATTCAGGACCCAAGAAGTTTTCAAAGAGAACAAGAGAGAGATTGGGGGGAGGGGGAGGGGGAGGAGTGAAGAATATAAATCAAATTCATCCTTGAACTAAACAAACTGGTTATGGGGCATATACTCGGACTTGATCTTAATTGACACTAAAACAGATAATATTGCAGTACAATCATAACCAATAACATAATAAACAACGAAAAACGAAGTATTGCAACATTCACTCTTCATCTTCATATGAACATATAAATAAGAAAAAAGATATTAAAACTATTGAAGAAAGAAATATGCAAAGTAATTTCAATCAGTGTACATATGCAAAGTTATTACAGTCAGTTACTAGGTCAAGCTACAGAAAAAATTAGTGTAAAGAAAACAAAAAAAAAATCAAATTACCATGAATAATGTCATGAATTCAAGAGCTTGACTGTGAAGGAAAACATCATAAAAATTCATTGGTTCTCCACCAATATCAGGGTCAAAATACTGTTCCTGTCAAAGGAATTATAAGAATATAATTAATCTCACATTAACTAAACATGTAGAAGAGTATTCTGTAGTTTTTCTAATATTACACCCAACAGTAAGTCATCACCTAGCTAGAGCTCAACTAATAACAGCCAGGTCCATATCGAGATCAAATATCGCAAGGCTTATGCAATGCAAAGGTAACTTACTGTAAAGTTCAATGCATTTGCAGATTGTAAATGTAATAGTATATTTCCAGGAATGTATTTAATGTTAATATTAGGAAAAAACTCATAACAAGACATAACATAAACTGTAGAAACAATGGAGCATAGAAGATCACACTATCAAATCATTAAATACAAACAAACAAACAAAAATTAGTAATTGTTTTCTGCAACACACGATCCAGATCCACTGAAACACCAAATTGAAATCGAGAACATACCTATATCAATCTCAAATTATACATATGAACATGAACATAACTACAGGAGATCTGGTATTGATTAATTGGGCAATGTCTAAAATTCATCCTCAAGGTATCATCCAACACAAACCCAAGAATAAGACAAATGCCATCCATTAATTAATATAGAAATAACAAAATCAAAAATAGAGAATACACAAGATAACAGTAACTCAAATCGGCAAAACTCAAAATCAATCCCCAGACAAAAAAAAATAATGGAATCATTTTGAAACTATTCACTCGAGTTTATAAAACAACGTATTACGAAAGTTGGTCAAATATACATTCATTACTCTTCATTTGAATCCGAAACTAAAATTTTGTCGATACAAAGATATTTTTCGGGAATGTCCCTCGCTTTGCACATCCTAAGCTCATGTGCTATTCTAAATCTAAAGTTATAAGCCTCGTTTGGAGTCCACCTCGATTCCTTCATGATGTTTATACGCTGCAAAAAGAAATCTACGTACTTTGCAACATAAACACCACAATCGTCTAAATTCCATTGTCTCGGCATATTCACATAGACTTCAACTTTTAACTTCGATCTTGGCCACTTTGCTTTAGGAGAGGCCATACGAAGCAATAAATGAATTAACTCCACCTATAAACCACAAAATAATCATTTAATTCCCAAAACCTCATGTTTGTATGATGACATGAAAAATAAGTAATATATTAATGATCTCACCACAACTGTAAAATAGTTTTGATATAATTGTGACAATGGCATTAAGGGTTTGTCATCATTTAGTGGATCAAATAACATTACTTTCCACTTGTTGACACTCCAAATAAATAGGCAGAAATGACTGTTGATTTCATTGATGAATGGAACGAATATGTAACTAGACTCATGTACTGGGTCACCAACTGGAGGATTGATGTAACTTTTTAAAAATTTGAGTGTGGTTGTATTGCTTACTCAGACACCTGGTAAGTATTGGGTGCCCAAACCTGCAAAGTACGTTGGCATAAAATAAAGCAGAGCCCATCGTTGGATACCTTCACTCCTCATCTTAGCTTCTCTGTCTCTCAACAACAACAAATATGCATCCAATGCATGCATCCATAACCAACCATTGGGTCTCAGATAGTTCACATCCTTAAACTCTAAGTTGTATAGACCGCCTGGATGGATATGAGAAAAATATGATGGGTCGTGAGTTGGACTAAACCAATTGTAATTTAACCAAGTGATTTTCACAATCTTTCAATACTTAACAAGGTGAGTGTGCTTTGTTTCCTCTCACCTTCTAACCGGTAATTTCCTACTATGTTGACTAGAAGGAGCAACGTTACCCTGAGTTTCTTGAACCGTAGGCTGGGGTCCCGTCATGTCAATATCCATTTGTCCAACTTGAGGTTGCGTTGGATTTTGTTCGGCTAAAACCACTTTGTAATCATTCATGAATGGTTGGTACAGTGTATTGAACCATAACTCATATATGGTTCTTAACTCAGCTGGCAGATCAATTGACATAAACTTTACAAATATAGCTTTTGCAATCTCAATCTAGAATTAAAACAATAGAAAAAATTATATTAGTAAAATAAGGTCATCGATTTATAACACAAAAACATGTATAAAAATTATAAATTTAAAAACTTATAGTGTTTACAGTGACATTTTGGTCAATGAATACACGTGACTCATCTTTCCCTTGACGCCTAAAGGGTCGAGGATGGTGTATCCGTCTCCGAGTAATTTCTCTGTATCATGTCATATAATCCTCAGTAGATATCTGCTACAAAGCCTCCAACACTTGCCCTTCTAAACTCTCCATGTAGGCCTACCACAGTCGAATATAACTAGCCCTATAATTTTCATAATTTATTCTCTTAAACAATTTATGTTCCTTCCTCAACTCCACCATGTTTTCAGCATTAGGTGGATATGAATGCAAATATCCAAATTGTCTCATAAATCTGTAAGGCATTTGAAACTCAACAATGTTGCAATGTATTAAAGATATACGACCGGCTCCACCTAACATTGCCTTAAATAAGTCCCAACCTAAACGCCTGTCAAATAACTGATATGGATGCCACACCCAATCTATTTCCAATATATCATCAAACTCTCCTCGGTAAAACACAAGATGGTGATGTGGATTTTTGTGGTGCTGATATTGTTTTGAATTTGGATCAAAAGAAGAGTATGGCTAGGATAATGCCCTAGGTATCAACTTCTGGGACTTAGGCCTAGGGGTAGGACAATTAATGTCGAACCTTTTATGAGCCCACATCATAAGCAAGGTTGCATATCTTGCAATTTTTTTCGCTATTTTCGAGTAGCCTCATATGCAAACCCCTATACAAATGCCCTAAAACTGCTGCCCCCCAAGCATATGTAATTATGTCTTCCAATCTTTCCAATAACAACAAATACCTAGGATGCACAATATTCTTACTCTTGGTTGGAAACAAAATAGCGCCACACAAATACAACAGATATGCCTTAGTGTGTTTTACCACATCATCTGAAGTAGCATCTTTAGGTACTTGTCCATATTTATGTCTTAACCAAGGCAAACTTATGCACCCCCTTTTATAGCATTGTTCTCAATCCTCTAATGCAACTTGTTACCCAAAAACCCTTATAAAATAGCTTTTAGGATGTTCTACTTCTCTACAAGTCAAAGGTTTTCCTAATATTGGTAACCCGAATATAAATCCCACATCCTCTACAGTAATGTTGACCTCTCCATATTTTAAGTGAAACGTATTTGTTTCACTCCTCCAACGCTCAACAAAAGCAGATACAAGAGATGCATCAATCTTTGACACTACATCTTGATGACAAAATATACCGAAACCTAACTATTCCAGTAGATATACTTGATATTCAGTCAAGTTCCATTCAATTAATTTTGCAGACATTTGACAATTTTCTAACACACCCCTATCTTACAAGTTAAACAGAGTATACATACATAAATTGTGAAAATATGAAAGTTTTTAACAAGATTTTAAGAGAAATTTGTTATATGGGACAATAAACTTACAATATTTTGCCATAAGTCAGAAGATACATGATTTTCTTGGTCCCATAAGATAATTGGATCAAAAGGTCTGGATTAATATCCATATTTGACCTAAAAATTCAACACAATGTCAAGTATTAAACAATATCAGATAAACTGCATAAAGGTTGCAAACTAAAAAACCTGAAAGCAAAATGCTGATGAAACCTATCAACAAGAAGTTGGTTAACATCATGTACCAAGAGATGTAATATATTCATCTAGATTTCTACCTTAAATGTATTCCATTTACTTTTAAATATCCTTAATAAGCAATCCTATATCAGATTTTGTAATAGTTGGACATCACAAACTAGAGACAACTCAAACATATCGTCGTCTTCATTGTTTTAATAAATGAAAACACATTGTATTGTCCAATTAAACTGAAGGCATAAGCTAAAACTTGCAAAATCAAACAAATTGAAGGCATGCCAAGTAAACCAACCAAACACATTGTGTTGTCCAATCAACATAAACAAATATATGTCAAGATCATGATATTTTGTTACTATGATGAATAACTTTATCTATGTGCGCACACACTCTATCAGAAAAGAAGCCGAGAATCCATAACCAAAATGCTACCTAATGCACCTACTTTATCTAATGCACCGAATTTATACCATATATCGTGATTGTAATATCACTACCACAACAAGAACCAAGTAGAGCTAAGAACTTGCATGGTACGGCTCAACTAAAGAGGAGTGATTTCCATTCTTCGTAACTTTTTAATCTTGATAGACAAAAGACAAGCCAGTTCATCATAAATGAATGCCATTTTAAGCACACCACATATCTCACAATGCCAAAATGAAACTATTTTCTTTGAAAGAGAATCACACATTAAGATGAAAAATTATATATAAAAATCCTTTGTCCTTAGCCAAAAACCCATTCCCATTTATAAAGTAGGCAGGGAGAATAGTTATTTTCAAGTATCAAAGTAGGCAGGGAGAATAGTTGTTTTCAAGTATCAAAGTAAACTCAGATTCAGACATCATGCTTTAGGTAATTAATTAGAGCCATCTAGAAGATGCCTTGAAGGCTCATATCATGAAAAACTTGAGCATCAGAAGATGCGCATTTAAGGTTCATTTCATGAAAAAAGTTAATATGCTTTCACATAATATGTTCAAATCAAGAATGCTTAATAATCCTGAGATTTAGAAAGGCAATATACAAAGAATATGGTTGAAGCCTTCAAAACTTATAAATTCACAAACAGATAATTGTCTTAATACACAGATAATTGATGAGTGAGTTTTATACACATGAATTGGATACATTCGGGCTTAATTTATTGTTATTCTCAAGTCTTTTAGAATAGTTTTTATGTATTTGTGTCCATTCATGTATGTTTTACATTGTTTTGTAGGAATTGGGACAAAAGTTACTTGGATCGACGTTCGGGTGGCTGGACTCGCGTTTTCGGCTTGCCATTTACACAATAGTCACTTCAGAGCCAATTTGAGTATTCCTACGGACCTTATTTCGAAAAACTTAAAGAATGAAAGTTGTAGATCTACTTCTCCTCTTTCCGGAAAATCTTGAATCATCAAAATCGGAGTTCGGACGAAGAAGTTATGGCCATTTTCCCAAAGGACGTCGGAGCAAAAAATGTCAGAACTTGTAACAGCGTCGGGGCGCTATTTTTAGTTCATTTTCCAGCGCCGGGGCGCTATAAGGCAGAATACCAGCGTCGTGCCCAGCGCTGGGGCGCTGGGGAAGGGCTTGGTGATGGCCTAGACGCGTTTTGGGCGAATTTTGACACCTTTTTGACTCCAAATTGGATTGGGTTTGTTCCTAACCTAAAAATTTGACTTGTAACCTATTAATACATGATGGGAGGCATAAAATAAAGGGGGATTACATAGCTTAGCTTAGATTAAACACTCTATTAGATTAGAATCTAAACCCTAGTTCTTAATTAGCCATTGGAGATTGAAGCAAATTGGAGATCATTGAAGATCAAGAGCAAGAGCAAGAGGGGAGCATCAGATTTGCTGACAACAGATTCTATTATCTTCTCTTATCATACTTTTATCTTTTAATATCTATTCAATTGTGGATTCTTGGTTTTAATTCATTAATTATGAACTAACTCTTTTATTAAGATTTCAATTGAACTTTTTATGGCTATAAATTAGTTATTTGATTTATTCCAATTATTTGTGTTGAATTGAATTGTTCATCTTGCTTTGAGCTTATTGATTAATTATCTGATCAGTAATTCCCTTGTTACTCTAGAAGGAATTGGGAAAGGAATTCTAGGGTTAGAACTGGGCATGATGACATGTGACTTAGTTATTTGCACAGTGAATAATTAGGTTTGTGAATAGAATGAGAATATCTATTTGCCGCATGTAACATAAGAGGAATTGGGTTTGTAGCGAGTTTAATTCAATTGTTTTGCATAGAGATATAGCAAAATTAATCTGGGTTAAATAGAAGGCAATTGATCACTCGAGAGAGGGCTTTTGGCATTTGAGAATTCCTGTTAACAATTCAGTAGATATAATAATTGGGATAGTTGAATAATTGATTTCTAATTCATAATTGGGGATATTGGAGTCTTAATTTTTATTTATCTGAATTCCATTAATTCTTAGTTGTTTATTTGCTTTCTTTTAGAATAATCTTTTTGTTTGTTTAATTTAGTTTTCTTAAATTTAGAAATCACAATTATTGGTTGTTTAAATAAAATTGATTTGGTTAAGAATTAGTACTTGGTGATTTTTATTAAATAATTCCTCGTGGGAACGATACTCTACTTTCACTTTATTACTTGTTGGCCGTGTATACTTGCACGTATTCATTGATTGCGAAATCAATCAACAATAATCGTAGCAAAAGATATCAATTTAGGTACGAATTTGGGAGATTAAATGAAAAACTTACCGATTAAATGCTGATTAGTTTGCTGTAGCAGGAAAATAATGGACAAACCAAGCTCAAATTTCTATAACTTCTTGCCAATTTACAGATCTTTGCAAACTAGGGTTCATGTGTTCTTACGAAATAGCAGCATCTTCGACAGTTCGGTAGATAAAATTACTTCATTACCTATTCCCCCAATTCATTTGAGTTAATATGCGACTACTATTTCTACAATCAGTTGCTAATTTGAAGATCTCTGCAAATTAGGGTTCAAACGAAATAGCAGTAGCTTTGACAGTGAATTCCTTTATTCCGCGTTCCCCCAATTCATTTGAGTACATATGCATCCACTAAAAGTACTAGTGGACGTATTTATTTTTTTCTGAGTCGTGCTGGTCAGTAAGGCTAAATGGGGGCAAAAGCGTCCGGAGAATTCATTAACCACGTCATCTAGAAGTTCTAGCGAACGACGTTACACCAATTCAAATTGTTGCCCTTCATGTTTTTAATGGATGGTTAAGATGTTATATGCCACTTTTTATTTCATAGCAAATACATGCTGTAGACACTCAAAATTTTCTGCATATCTGTTACTGACATTACAAGAGCGCATATTCGTCTTTTAAGAGGAAACCCTGGAAGACGGTTTATATCCATTTTGGATATCACCGAGAAGAACAGCTCAATCCCACAATACACATAGGGAGTAACAGCTCAACCCCGGAACACACACCGGGAGTAACAATTCTAACCTCATAGATAACCCCGAGGCATGCAGATTCAATACCGGAACACAAATCAGAGAAGACCAATTTCATCCCGAAGATAACCCCGAGATGTTCCGTCTCAGTCCCAACACTAGGAATAGCAGATTCCAACCTTAGAGATAACCCCAAGGAAGGTAGTGGCAGTTCCGGAGATAACCCCGAAAATGTTTGTTTCAAATGTATGCCATCAGCTTCAACATCGGCATTCACATCGAGGCACTCAGTATAAGACAGGCACACCTCAGAGATGACACTAAGGACCTTCAACATTTGCAGCAGTCCAATCTCAGCAATAACCCTGAGCAACGTATGCTTTATCTGCCCAAATCGGAGATAACCCGAGTGAGGGGCAAAGTCGTTATCCTGCCAACATAATGCCACATCACACCGTCTCAACATTTCAAACATACATTTCTACACAACAATGTCCCACAAGAGCCAAGGAAAACCAATCCCAAGTGACTATTATGCAGAACAACGGATAGAATTTGAAGCTAAAGATCGGAGGGCATCGTCCCATCTTCATGACTTCGTACAACCTCTAATCCCATGTCATTTCATAACTCTCGACAATGGCGGTCCGAAATAGGTCCTATAAACCTCAGTTGGATGCCCGAATTACAATTCTAAAAGTTCTAGCGGACATCACGTTGCCTACGTGCACGTACTTCGAGACGGCAGGACCCGCGAAGCCCAGAGTACACCTGCGGCCTAGCCTCAGGTACACCTGTGGCTCTACCCTCTATAAATAGAGGGCTTGGGGTGGTCATTTCGAAGAGAGAAAAGGCGAGGAAGCCCTGTCCAATTTGCTCCATACACACCTCAAACTAAGTGCTTTCTCATTTTAAACACTTGTGAGCTCAGATATAGGTACTTCTGTACCGGCGGAAGCCAGTGTTTATCTACTTTAAAGTTATTGAAGTCTTCTTTGGCAGCCCACTATAAACCTTCTTATATATTTTTAAGCCTTTCTCTTCACACTTGCACACACCCTTCTTTACATTGAGAGTCGTGTTACGTATGTTTGCCTGGATTTCGGTCCGTGGTTTTATTCCAATTTGTATACATATATATTTATATATATATATGGACTAACATTATCGAGTTATTCCTCGATTGAGCCTAGACTTCGGTCTGGAGCGTTTACTTGCTTCTGTATATATATACATTTATATATATGAACTGCATGTTGAACTCTATTCGATGAGCCTAGACTTCGGTCTGGAGCGTTTATTGTTTTTATATATGTATATTTATATATATTAACTGTTCTCGGACTTTGTTCGATGAGCCTGGATTTTATATCCGGAGCATTTATTTGCTTTAATATATATATACTTATATATATTAACTATTGTTGGACTTTGTCCGATGAGCCTAAATTTTATATCTGGTGCGTTTAATGCTTTTATATATATATATATATATATATATATATATATATATATATATATATATATATATATATATTTACATTTCATCCCACCTGGAGTTTGCTTCGTGGTGGTTGACTATTTTTACTGCTTTCTGTACATTTCATCCCGCCTGGAGTTTCCTCCGTGGCGGTAGATAGCTTTTACAGCTTTATTTACATTTCTGATCCCCTATGGAGGTGCTTCGTGGTTGGTGATCATGTCTATATATATATATATATATATATATATATATATATATATATATATATATATATATATATATATATATTTATAACTTTTATATATATACCTGCTTACTGCATTTATATCAACTGCGGCATCATGTGAGCCTAGGAATCATATGAGCACAGATTCAGTCCACTGAATCTAGATTCAATTCCTGTGATGGACCTTTTCAGCTGTAAGCAGCTTATAAATTTATTTGTGATGTTTGGATTTTCTCAAATGGTTCTCATACCCACGAGGATTTCAGCACCTTTTTGTATATTATTTTCATACAGATGCCTCGCATCTGTAAAATAAAATTAACCAAGTCGAATACTGAATAAAATAGGAGTGTAAAAGGTCTCAATTATTATTGAGCACTGGGTTTGAAAAACCTCTTTTAAAACATCACTGCCATATCTTGTTTAAAACTGAATTTTTATATAAATTCAAACCCTGTGTATATAGGTGCGAATGAGGCCTCGCACTACTTCCAAATAAAAGCACATTGACCCACACACACACATATTCATATAACAGTTTCTTGAAAAGTGGCGGTCACCGTGGCAACACGGATGTCGGGGGGTGCCTAACACCTTCCCTCCACATAAGCAAGTCCCCGGACCCTAAAAAGAATATCAGTTTCACAGACCCGTTTAGCAGTGTCATGTCACTAGGTCAATGTGCAAACCTTTTCTCGGTTGTGTTGGTACAACCAGTTAAAAAACCAACTGGCGACTCTTATAGTCCAATTGTCAACATTACACTTGTCGGACCTTTTTCACTTATTTTTTCAAACAAATCTCATCTAAAATGAAAACACAAAAAAACAAGTAACGAAAAGGGACAAATAAAAAATCCTGACGTCGACATGTGGCGACTCTACTGGGGACTCTAGTAAGAGGACTTAAGCCGCTATTACAAGCTTTTCAAAACTGTTATATGTTTTTCTATGGATGTTGCATTTATATTTATGATGAATGTGTACGAATGCATATCTTTACTGCGATTAATGCTTTACACTATATCTGCCTGTGATATTAGTGCTTCGCACATGTCATCATTTTCATATACGGTGAGACACGATGTATGTGAATGTATGTTGTGTGGTCCCTCCACCAAGAGGCTATCCTGTCGGTGTTTGATTACTGGACTCGTAGGAAGACTAATTCCCGCGAGGCTCAGGAAAGGCACCACCCAAATTCGCTCCAGTTGAAAGACTGGATTAACTTCCCGTCGAGTAAATTGCGATGATTTGGGAACCTTCATGCCGAAAAGCAGCAAGAGTAACCTAAGATAGGTCAGCCTCTGATAAACCAAACGCGGAGGAAAGTCTCTTCATGCTTTCTCATTTTAAATTACTTGTAAAAACAATTACTTGTAATTTACATTCCATATTCATCTCCATGTAATGAGAAATATGAAGAAAGATGTACATGTACATATTTACATTAGCATGCTATCCTGTATTACAAACAACTAACATCCGTTTTGCAGGACAAAATTCCTAAAATGGACACACCATATAGCATGTTAATATTTATACATTCCCTAAAAACTAAAATATGCCAGTTTTGTCGCAGGGAAGCATTCAGACCTATTACCCGATCAAAGTCCAAAAAGGCCGCAGGCCTACAGCCAATCATGTCTTCATCGGACCAGTCTAATCCAGTGTCTCGCGAAGAATTTGACGGATTAAGTAAACAAATCACAGACTTGGCTGTTCTGCTTAAAGAACTACATCAATCTACGCAGGGTCCAAAAATACTCGTACATGTTGAATCCTCTACACAGGGAGGAACTCAAGGTCCTGATAAAGCCATTACAATACCTGAATTACAGTTGGATACAACTAACAAAAGTCATGATGCCGCCCATCTCACAAGAGATCCAAACACTGGTGACATCAGAAAGGAAGTTCTTCAAATGGAAGAAACCCTGTGCTCTATCAAAGGAATTGGAGCACACGGGAGTGTTTCATATGCTGACCTTTGTATATTCCCCGATGTTCATTATCCAGAAAAATTTAAAACTCCTAACTTTGAAAAGTATGATGGGTTAGGAGATCCTTACACACATTTAAAGGTATTCATTAGAGAACTTGGATCTTATGCAGAAGATGAGAAGCTCAAAATGCAGCTGTTCCACAAAAGTCTAACTGGAGAAGCCCGTTCATGGTATACCAGATTAGATAATTCAAAGATCCATAGTTGGGAAGAGGTAGCTCATGCCTTCCTCTCGTAATACAGTTTCCAATCTCAGATGGCTCCTGACCGGTATCAGATTACCAAGGTCAAGAAACAGTCCAATGAGTCTTTCAGAGAGTATGCTCACAGGTGGAGGCGTCTTTCTGCTCAAGTTATTCCTTCTATGATAAAGTCAGAGATGGTTATGACCTTTATCGACATACAAAAAGCTCCTTTCTATAAGAGAGTTTTAGCTGGCATCGGTAAACCATTTTCTGAAATGATCAAACATGGGGAAATGGCTGAGATGGGATTAAAGTCAGGAAAAATTCAAGATCTAGTTGCCCTTAAAGCTGTTGCTGAATGCATCCAATCCGAAAATTATGGAAACAACCCCTGGAGGGTCCATAAAAAGAAAGAAGATGATGTTTCCCTGATACTACAGGGTCAAAAATGTAATCAGAACATGTCTATTCAGAGGGGAAATTACACACCCTTTCCAGCACAATCGACAAACCCTCCAGTATCAAAAGGTGGAGAAGTCAAACGCCCTCGAGTGTTCACACCCTTAGGGGACTCTCTCGAGAATATTCTCACTCTTCTAACCATACAGAAGAAAATCACGCATCTTCTTCCACTAGCCAGACCTAATGGTAGGGGTTTTAATGCTGCTCGAAAATGTACTTATCATGCCGAGGCACCTAGACATGATACTCAAGATTGTTGGGTCTTGAAACATAAGATCCAAGACCTGATAGACAACGGTGAGATTGTGGTCACCAAACTAGATCAACCTCACGTGCAAGACAACCCTCTTCCTCCACACAAAGAGGAAGAAGTGAACATGATTAATTGGAGTAGTGGACAAAGTTCTAATTCTAACAATGAAGCATCCTAGATCATCAAAGACGGTCCTGACAAATGGGATTATGCTAAGTTCCAGTTCTCAATGGAACGAAAAATGAAAGCTCTGTGCAAGCAAATCGAGCAATTAGCAGAACTGGTGACATACCAACATCAAGTCACACGCCAATTAATCAGCCATGAGCATGCTAGCCTCCTTCCTTTTATCATGAATATTCCCTCTTCACCTCTAGAAAGTGAAACAATGGAGGACAAAGTGGCAAGGAGAGCGAATGTCAAAGCTCACCGGGATTTTGCCAACAGAAGGGAATTTACATATCTAGGTCAACTTATGGAGGAAATCCTTCAAATGCTAATCAATGAAGGAAGGATTAATTCCCTTCTACCTCCAATCAATCCCTGTTTAGGACGGTATAATTCTGATGGAGTATGTCAATATCACTCTCATTCTCGAGGTCACAGCACAAAAGAATGCTAGGCACTCCACCACCTTATCCAGAATCTCATTGATAGCGGTGTCCTGCAATTAGCAGACGATGATACTGTGCTACGTGGTAGTCAGAATACCTGTCCTACTAAATGGAAGGGATTGGTAGCAGTTATCTCCACTGAGGCTGATGGCATTGTCAAGCCACGCCCTATAACTACCATTCGACTCAGAGGAAGCAAAAATCCTTTGAAAGTGGCTGCTCCAAAGCCAATCAACTTACCCTTCTGACCACAATATCTTGTTGTCAGCTTACAGAAAGTTCCTTGGAATTATGGAGAAGCTGAAGGATCCACCTCGCATACAACTGCTGCAGTGTCGAAGGAGAATCCACTATATCTTCCCCAACGGGTGATGAAGTCTACCATTAAATCAAAGGGGAAGATTCCCATGGAGAAGATTGAAAAATTCCTCCATGCCATGGGTCATAATGAAGCCAAGGTGGTTTTAAGCTTAAGAGAAGCTCCACATCAAATTTCAATACTAGACTTGGTTTTAACTTCCGAGGATCACAGGAAGATTCTACTAAAGGTTTTGAAAGAAGCTTACTTGCCAAAATCAGTGGATGTGGAAAATTTTTAACATCTGGCTGATCACATTTTCAACAACAATGTGATCTCTTTCAATGATGATGACATACCACCCGAAGGGACCTGTCATTGCAAGCTGTTACTGTCCTCTGGATATATGCTAGCTGTAGTCTTAGTAGACGGAGGCTCATCTTTGAATATTTGTCCATACGCTACATTATTGAAGATGAACGTCAATCTCAATCGAATCCGAAGTCGCCATACGATCATGAAATCTTTTGATGGATCCCGTCGGAATTCAGTCGGAGAGATTGAGCTGCCAATTGAGATTAGTCCCCATACATTTTGTGTGTCTTTCCACGTACTCAAGATAGATTCGGGATACAACCTGCTCTTGGGAAGACCATGGATTCATATGGTTGGGTAGTCCCCTCCACCCTTCATTAGCAACTGAAATACATTATCAACAATAGCCTAGTTACAGTCAACGCTGAACTGGAATGCCCTCAACAAGGTGACATACCGTTCATCAGTTTTAATTCCGATATTGAGCCGGTCAGTTTCCACACTTTGGAAGTAAGCAACACTCAATTTCATGCCCTGGGAACGCCATTGCCCGTACCCAAGATATCTGTCGAAGTAATGTCGGCTACTCAAGAAACGATGTCTTTGGGTCATCAGCCAGGACAAGGGCTGGGTAAAGATCACCAAGGTATCAAATACCCCATCCAAGTAGCCAGTCAAACTAGGACAACTGGACTAGGCTATTCTGCCAGTTCTAGTCAGAGTAATCCTCATAAGCATCAGCAGATTCCTTCAGCTTCAACCACGCGGCGTTTATCTTCGCCATCAACCTTTGAGTCCGCACAACCTCCTGTAAAGGTGCCAACCAACGTGATGGCTATGCTATTTCCCAAGCTACTGCCGTTTAAAGCAAAAGAAGTCTTTGTTCCAGATCCCAGAGTGGAGGAAGAGAAATAAAGAATCAAACAAAACGTCGTTCAGATAATGTCGGGCATGCGCATCATTGTTCATAATGAACATACAAATAGATATACCCTAGACGATGATTACCCAGACGTCATAGTCAACATTCGGGAAAAGGAGGACGATGTCAGCCCCTCCATCAATACAGTCCACCCGGACTTTATCCTTGCCAATTAGAGCAGCACTCCTTGCATTGGTCGACAAGGGTAAAATCGGCAGGACTTCTTTCTGCCCTATAGATATAATAACTACTTACTTTTCTGTATAGTACTCGTAGTTTTTTTGTCTGTATATGCTAACATTATGTATGATTAAATAGTTTCATATATATTAAGTGAAAGCATATTTTGTTTCAGGACTCTGAACTTAGATGTGCATGTACTTGCTGATAAGATGCCTCTTCTCCACAAGGATTGTAACTTTGATGAAAAGTTGGACTCAGACTTGCTGGAAATACAAGAGGACATTGAGGTGCCTTCGGAGATCAAAGAATGGGTCGAAGACAAACCTAAACCCAACCTTGATCAAACCACCTCCTTCAATCTTAGAACCTTAGAAAACCCTAAGTTAATCCAGATTGGTTCATACCTTACTTCAAACAAACGGAATGACATGGTTACGTTATTAACCCAATTACAGGATGTGTTTGCATGATCTCATGAAGACATGGTGGGTTTTTCCACTGACATTGTTCTTCATCGCATTCCCATTAAAGAGGGATTCAAGCCAGTTAAGCAGAAGATCAGGCGATTAAAACCTAAATGGAGTTTAAATGTGAAAGAAGAAATTGTGAAACAATTTCAAGCTGGCATTATCATGGTGTCCACATATCCTGAATGTATATCTAACATCGTTCCCGTACCTAAGCCTGGAGGAAAGGTGCGAGTCTGCGTGGATTACCGGGATCTGAATAAAGCTTGCCTTAAAGATAGCTTTCCCGTGCCCTTTATACACATTCTCATTGACAATACTGCGCAATACGACATGTACTCCTTTGCTGATTGCTTTGCGGGGTACCATCAGATCATGGTTGCTGAGGAAGATCGTGAAAAAATTGCTTTCATCACGCCTTGGGGAACCTTTTGCTACAGACGGTTGTCATTCGGCCTCATCAATGCCGGAGCTACCTATCAGCGAGCTATGATGGCTCTCTTCCACAACTTAATGCACAAAGAGATAGAGATCTACGTGGAAGACATCATTGTCAAGTCCGGGAAGGACGAGGACCACTTAGACCATCTCAGAAAGCTCTTCAACAGGTTGTGTAAGTACAACTTGAAGTTGAATCCAGCCAAGTGCACCTTTGGCGTTAAATCAGGCAAGTTGCTAGGATTCCTAGTCAGCCACAAAGGAATTGAGCTGGATCCTAGCAAAATCCAGACCATCACAGAAATTCTCATTCCTCAGACAGAGAAGGAAATACGGGGATTTTTGGGAAGAATCAACTTCATTAGCCGATTCATTTCTCAACTCACAACAACCTGTGAACCTATCTTCAAGCTATTAAGAAAGAACTCCTCCATGAAATGGAATGATGAGTGCCAGAATGCGTTCCTTACAATTAAAGAGCAGCTAGTCAAAGCTCCTATTTTGGTACCACCCAGGGATGATGTTCCCTTGTTCATGTACCTGTCCATAAGTGACAATGCCATGGGCTACATGCTTGGACAGAAAGACGATAAATGCCGAGAACGAGCTATCTATTACCTCAGCAAAAGATTCAGCAGCAGTAAACACAAGTACACTCTGATTGAGAGGACTTGTTGTGCTTTAGCATGGGCTGCCATGAGGTTCCAACATTAGCTCCATGGGCACACAACCCATCTCATATCCCACATGGATCCTCTCAAGTATGTGTTCAGCAAACCCATATTGAATTGTCGGCTGTCCAGATGGCAGTTGATTCTACAATAATTTGACATTGTCTACGTGACTCAAAAGTCCATTAAAGGTCAAGGAGTTACGGATCAACTGGCCGCCGCACCTTCTGGGGACTTCAAACCCTTGGAAACATACTTCCCCGATGAAGGGGTAATGGTAATTCAGCCACACCATCAGTACGATACACACCAAGCATGGAAGATGTATTTTGATGGAGCTATTAATATGGAAGGTTTTCGAGCTGGAGCAGTTCTAGTATCCGGTATGGGGGAGCAATATCCCGTCGCCGTCAAATTACAGTTTATCAGCACCAACAACACGGCTGAGTATGAAGGCTGTGTCATGGGGCTAAAACTTACTCATTCAATGGGTATCTGACAGTTAACTGTCTTTGGGGATTCAGAGTTGGTAATCAAACAATCCACAGGAATCTATCAAACCAAAGAGATGCGATTGCTGCCTTACCATCGGAAAGTTTTACAGATGGCTTCAGAGTTCGAAGAAATCTCCTTTATACACACTCTTCGTAATAGAAATGATTTTACGGACGCATTAGCAACTTTGGCATCATTGATGCACATACCTGACAAGGAACACATGTCAAGCGTCACATTAGCCCTGCAAAAGGCACCAGCCTATGGGAACTATGTTGGAGAAGTATCGGATGAGCTACCTCCCATCCAACAACCTTGGTATTAGCATATCAAGGAGTACCTACGAGATGGATCTACACCCGCTGAGGCGAGCCTGACTGAACAAAGGCGGATTCATCGACTTGCCATGAAATTCTACCTGAGCGGAGATGCACTCTACAAGAGAGATGCAGAACTAGGTCTTCTCAGATGTTTAGACAAAGACCAAGCTCAAAGACTCATGGATAAGATCCATGGTGGAGTCTGTGGCCCACACATGAGTGGCCCCCTCCTTGTCAAGAAGATCCTCAGGACAGTACATTATTGGCTCTCTCTCAAGGCTGACTGCAATGACCACGTCAAAAGATGTTATCAAGGCCAAATTCATGGGAATGCTATCCACGCTCCTCGACGGGAGCTCCACAATATGAGTTCACCTTGGCCCTTCTCAATGTGGGGAATGGACGTGATTGGGCCCATCGAGCCCAAAGCCAGTAATGGACATCGCTTTAACTTCACCATGATTGACTACTTTACCAAGTGGGTGGAAGTAGCCTCCTTCCCCAGGGTTACCAAAGAAGTCATCATTACTTTCATCAGAAACAATGTCATTTATCGATACAGACAACCAGAGGTAATTATATCAGACAATGATAAGAACCTTAACAACAAAATGATGGAGGAACTATGCAGTAAATTCCACATCAAACACCTTAACTCCGTCATTTACCGTCCAAAGATGAATGGTGCTGTTGAAGCGACTAACAAAAACATCAAGAAGAATATGCAAAAGATGTCCGCCAATCACAAAGGATGGCCTAACTTATTGCCTCTTACTCTGTTAACCTACAGAATATCAATGCGCACTTCAACTGGGGCAACCCCCTATGCATTAACCTAAGGGATGGAAGCAGTACTCCCTATAGAAGTAGAAATGGAATCCCTCAGAGTGTTGATGGACGCTCAGCTGAATGAAGATCAATGGGTACAAGACAAGTATCACCAATTGTCTCTAATAGATGAAAGGCGAACCGCGGCTATCTTCCATGGTCAATTATATCAACAAAGGATCGCCCGATCCTACAACAGAAAAGTCCAGCTACGGCAATTTAAACAACATGACTTGGTTTAGAAGAAGATCATTAACAACCAAGATTAATCTAAGGGAAAATTCGCTCCTAACTGGGAAGGCCCGTTTGTTGTCAAGGAAGTATTGACAAGAGGCGCTCTCAGATTGCAAGAAATGGACAGTGATGAATTTCCACAACTCATCAACTCGGACACCGTGAAACGGTACTATGTCTGAAGTTACCATCAAGCAAACATCATGGTATTGGATCATCAGATCATCGGTCATTCCGGTTCTTTAACCCTTTACCACATAAAACTCTTTTCCACACTTCGCCCCTCGGGGAAACATGCTCTTTAAGCCAGTAACCTGGCTTCACTGCGCTCATACAACTTAGGTCATCCCACTACGGATTGAACCTCTCACGTTTGCAGTTTGGCTACCCATACATGGGATCAAACTTCTCGTACCTGCAGTTTGTCCTCAACCTAGGATCAAACTTTCTCTTCCCCGCAGTCTATCTTGCATATGGGATTAAACTTTCTTTCCCACAGTTTGACCTGTACATGGGATTAATCTTTCTTCCTCGCAGTTTATTTTGCACATGGGATCACGCTTTTCAATTCGCCCTGAGGGGCGAACTACGTCGACCTGATCTCCTTGATACACGGGAGTACGTAGGCAAAAATATTTTATATGGCCCGATCGTAATAAATAAAAAACAACAAAAACATTTCTACCCTTTTCTACAAAAAACAAAAACCACAAAAACATTTCAAACAACCTTTTTCATCAATAAAGCTTCTACACCCATCTGCCTTTCATAAACAGTGTTGAACCTCTTACACCAGGTTCGAACTACGCAGACCTTATCTCCTCTTCAATAGGAGTACGTAGGCAACCATTTATGGTTCAGTCTCACCCCCTACCAAAACACAAATACCTGTCAATGGTACTGGGATCAAACTCCCAGTCACCATATTTCATTGACTTCAAACCAAAGGGATGGAATTACCCAACCTCTCCTCGTGAATAAGAGATTCGGTGACCATCTAAGCTGCGGTTGTTGAAGAGCAACACCAATCCATAAGAGATGGAATTAACTAGGCTCCTCCTAAATAGGGGTACTGGCGACCATCTGTGGTGTGATCAATCTCAGATAGGAAAGCCACAATCTTCTCCATATTTCCATACAGAAACCAGTCCCAAGACACCAAAAAATGGTAGGGATACACACAGATCCGTGATCTATTTTGAACTATCTAGAAACAACTCAATGTCCATCCAGCAAGGAGGAATTCAGAATACATCAAGATCACAAACCTTGAAGAAGCAGGCAAATATCAAGCAAGTATCAGAGCATATCTAAAAGGGAAGTGATCAAAAATATATTTCCCTACTATATATAATGTTGTTTGATATACATAATGTAAACTGTACATTACAAAATGGCTAAGCTAGTCTGTGCAGGAAAATACAAGCCCATCTACAAATCGGTGCATATGCGAGCTAACAAGCCCAATATGGCATCTCTCTTAGAAGAATGAGGTAAAGTTATGGTCTCCTGTAAGAGGATATACACATGACCAATAGATCTGCAGCCATCTGCATGGTGACCATATGCTCATCAGTATATGTGCTCATCTCTACAAGCATGCCAGTGGTAAGGGACCTCACTGCAGTACTGTCTGTGACGGCTACATCCCGGGCAGATATGGTGCTATCCCGCTCAACTATCACTGCATCTCTGGCTGATCTGGCCTCATCCCGCTCAATAACAGCGGTATCTATACGAGCCTATGCATTGTCCCTCTCTAACAGGGCTGCGTCTCTCCCATCAAGAGCTATCAACATCAGGGGTCTAGTCTGATCTCTCTCAAACGTCATCAGATGAAGACTCTGCTCCAGGTAGTGTGCTGAATGTCGAATCATGACAGTGCTAGTACTGGGAGAATCTAAAGGAGATACTGGCGACCCATTAGATGGCTCCTCATCGGTGTGAAAATCAATGTCCTCCATGGGCTCTCCACCATCTGAATCAATACTCGGTAATGTGGATACAACCGCAATCGGTGCAGTCTCTGTCTCCATCCATGCGGAATACTCTGAAGAATAACCTGGATGACTAATAGAGAAAGCGGCTATCTCGCGCTGATCCCAACATGCATACACACGGGATATGTCCTCTGCTAAAAGATAGTGAGAAGCTAAATGCTAGCCCAGCGCTCCCTCGAAAGGATGAAAATCTTGAAACTGGTCAAACTGCGACATCACGGCCAGTGGATGGTAAGTAGTCATGCCCCTCAAACCAACCAGAGGGATGTAATCCATGTTCGGAGCATGAGTAATAAAGCTATAAGGTGAGCTGAACCCTGAGCACGATAATATACTAAATGGGTCTACAATATCAGCTAAGAAAGCGGACCAAGATGCAGCATCCGTACACTCCACAGGCTGAAATGAATATGTCATGGCTATATCATGGGTGAAACAATACCCATGCTGTCTAAAAGTGCTAATCGGTCTCAGATGTGACATAAACCACATGTATAGCATGCCCGAACTGCTCCTAAATACTCATGTCGGATAAGTACAGCAGGATGTAGCTGACCTTAATGTCTCGGCTATAATCATAGGTATGATGGTACGACCCTCCCTAAGAGCTCTCACCACCATGATAACTCCTATGTCCAAATCATCCATATACAGTGGCATGTAGACATATGATAGTACGCACATTAGCAATACATCTACCCTGGCCAGACGCCAATGATCCTCCGGTGTGGTGAAATCCCCGAAATGTCGTCTATAACTATCTTTAGAGGCAAATCTATCAAACAAAAAATGTTGCGATATAACGTGGCCAGATGTAAGCTCATCCTACACCACTCTACGCCTCAGTCCAGTGAGGGTCATGAACCGCCGACTCATGTCCCCCAAAGCCATATACACGAAAGGTCTGTCCAGTGGCAGCATCGTCAACCGTGCATACTCCTCCAGAGTGGGAGTCAACTCCTGGGTCCCAAATCAGAAAACATGCCTCTCCGATACCCAGTGCTCCAGCATGCCATCCATGAATCCTGTGGGAACCTAAAACATCAACAGGGTCATAGTATGCTGTAACAAATGATCTATGGTCACCCTATCGGATGGTGACATGCTATCATACCACGATTGCATACCAGATACCACCAATAATGGTGGGGTATGATCAATACGGCAAACTATCGAAGAAGACATCTGCACGGGCCGTGTCATAAGACCATCCAAGGGTCAATGCTAAATATCTCTAAACATACATACATATGCATAACATAATACATGCATTACAGATAATAAATGGCAATATGATATAGGAAATAAAAAATGTGCATACATTCCTAAGTATATCATCATCTAATACATCATCTTTGTATAGCTACAAATACAGGGAAATAGGGCATAGACGCCATACTACAAACAGAGGTCTGTCAAAAGATATAGCGAGAATGGGGCACAGACACCCACTAGCTAACAGAGGCCTATCAAACGATATAACGAGAATACACATCAGAAGAAGACAATGGTGTCGATGTCCACATCATCAATCCTGTCCACCTGATGTAACTTCTCCTGAGTCACTGGATTTCTATCAACAGGGATGTCAGGCTGATACAAAGGAGGTTCTGCACCGACAAAACAAAATGGGTCATCTGAGGGGCCAGTGCCTGAGCTGGAAGGATTAAACGAATCTGCCTCTGCCGGATCTCTGTCCAAATGTCGGGTCAAGCTGTCAAGCTGTGTCACATGAGTCGGGTCTCGAACATAGGCTAACCAACCCGTCATCATCACGGATCCTAGAACCATATCCCCTATGAACTGAGTGGCGCGGGTCTGGGCTCCAATAGTATGAGGGATCCACCAGCGCTGGAATACATCCTGAGTGCAAGGACCTTCTGACAATACAAAATCGTCAACACCCAACAATGGGATATCAATGACGGGTGACTACGACACAGGCCAATAACGCCTAACAGGAGGCAAGATCGGTATACAGATCTCTCCTGTGGTGCTCCTAATAGTACGCTCTCCTAAATAGAGCTCCCATCCTCCATCTGTGAAGAGAGGAACTCTCCGAGTGGAAATCACGTACTCGACACCAGTCGGGTATCCATCCTCAAATCTGATGGCCAAATGCTCCCCAGAGTAGGGAATCCATGTGATAATGTCAGCTATCAATAACTCTAGCTGTAAACGGCAGTGAGTGAAACCCTCAGCTACAGGGACCTTCGCCAATATAGAATGATGCCATCATCATCCTCGTGGGTAGGTATCCAATCCTAGCACACTCACTAGATGTAAACTTGGGAGCCTCTCATAGGCCCAAAACTGCCAACACAAAGGCAAACATCTGCTGTCAGTTAACACTCTTAACCTATACATGGTAAATGACAAGAGAAATACTTACCAGTAGAAATGGGTAAAATTCTAACCAAGCCTCGGTCAAGCCCTGTGAGCGCATACGCATGCCCCTGAGGAAATATGCAAAGGTATAGGAACCCCAATCATACTCTCCAATACGGTCCACATGTCGAGTGGCGCTGATCAAAGTAAACGACATCGTAGAGGAGTTATCTGCTATGAAGCAGCCCCTAATGAACATCAGGAACAATCACCGAAGAATGCGATCCCTGACTCTAACTTCATCTGGCATGGGCTCGCTCAATAGCCCACTCATAGCATCTAACTTCATCGGACCTTTTTCACTTGTTTTTTCAAACAAATCTCACCTAAAATGAGAACACAAAAAAACAGGTAACGAAAATGGACAAATAAAAAATTCCGACGTCGACACATGCTATGGATCATTCCCCATATATATATATATATATATATATATATATATATATATATATATATATATATATATATATATATATATATATATATATATATCAAAGTAAGAAAAAGCATCAGATCTGAATGGATCTTATAGTTAAGTATAAGAATGGCTATCGAACGACTTTAAGCACCTCAAAACTCGTTTTTCACCAGTTAAAACCTGATATTTTGTAGTATATATGTATATGAGTGTCTACAAAGAAGATTTACAAAGATTGAACGGAAGAAAAGCTGCCTTTTGCTCTAAAATGGCCTGATTTCTCTCTCCGGTACTCCTACAAGCTGATGGGGGCTGATATATATAGACTCGGGCTTCTGTAGGTAGACCTATGGCTTCCACAAGTATACCTATGGAAGTGCCCTAGTGGGCCCCACTACCTCAAAGTACGTGCAATCCCGATCAACTCATAGTCTGCTAAAACGCTTGTAACTTGCAATCCGAGAATTCGATGGAGATGTGCCATACCATTCCGAAAGTCTCTATTCGAAAGCTACGTAACATATAGGGATTGCCCTATTTTGAATTCTGGAAGATGGGTCCATGACCAAAATGGCATCTTCGAGTCTTCGCAGGCAGTCCGTTGAGCTGTTTTGCATAGTTTGAACTCGAAAGTGCTGCAATAGCTTTTTGTGACCCTATTTATAGCTGCATTTTGGTTATTGAAGTTAACTTGTCAAAATGGCCATTTTTCTTTTCTGGGGGTTGTCTTTAGGGTTAACGGGGCTTTTATCTATACTTCGGAGTTGTCTCCAAGGTTTGATTGCTGCCAACTTTTTTTTTCCTTAAGGTTAATCTCTAAGGTTAATTTGATGTTCCACGAGGATGTTTCTGTGGTTATATTTGATGTTATGGTCCCCCAGGGTTATCTCTAGAGTGTGAAAAAGACGATTTTGCCCTTATACATAGTTAGTAACAGGAAAATAAAATTTTGAGTGTCTACAGATGCCCCTTTTTGTCATGTTTGTGCAATATAAAGGAATGAACATGATAAAAGTTACTAGACACTTGAAATATGATAAGGTATATTTAATGATGCAAATCGCAATGTAATGAATGTTATGATTAATGTTAAAATGTTTTCGCAAATCGCACTTCACAAATCCCACATTGCATTTCTCACTTCGCACTTCGCATTTGGCCAATTGCACTTCGCAACTCGCACATCGCATTTCAAAAATCGCAAATCGCACTTTGCACTTCGCAAATCGCTTTATTATTACCAGTTATTGCTGATGCCTATGCTGGTATTGACTCCAACAGTTTGATTTTTGTCGCTATTGCCGATGCTTGTGATGTTTTCTATATCTCTGTTGGGGATGATGGTCTGAAATCACTGGCGTTTCCCAATGTATACGCTGGTAGTTGACAACGGTGCCTACCCTGTTGGTAGTTGACAACGGTGCCTACCCTGTTGATAGCTGATGTGACGCCCCCAAAATGGTATACATCACCCATTCCGAGTCGCCAAATACATGGTACATAAACAACTACAACTTTATTAATACAATTGTCGTGAAAAATACGACAACACATAAACTATGAGTTTAAAAACAAATATTGTCTTCTAGACAATATCCACACTCAAATAAGTCCTCATTACAATTATTGCTACACTATTTACAAAATAGTGAGGACTACTATAACAACTGCCTTGGAGCATCACTCCACACCCCGACTATTTTCCGCTATATTCTCGCTTCCTGAGAAGAAAAAGGGAATAAAAATGAAAAGGGTGAGCTCAACTAGTCCAGTAAAAAATATTATGACTAAGATAATATAGAACAAATTATCGTTAGTCCTCAACAGGGAAAAATCTGATAGAATATAATAGACAACAAGTTTTAGATCAATATTCGCAGCAGAAATAACAATTCATTAGAAAAGTTAAGTAAAGAATGAAATCTACTATCTTCTATGAATTTAAAAGTTCATCATCAATATTTTATCCTTGTAACATCAATCAATATACATCTTGAATCAAATATTCATCTTTGCACTGCAGGCCAAAGATATTCATTTGTATCACCAGTTGGTCATGTTCATCTAAACACCTGTTCATATTTGCACTACGGGCCAAAGATATTCATCAGTTAATCATTCATCTTTGCACTACAAGCTAAAGATATCCAGTAATATCATCATTTAGGACTAAGAATGATAAAAATATTTTAAAAAAAACGAATCCAGTGAGACAAAAGAACAAATATTAGGAATTCGTACTTCGATTTATCCATGTTCAAAAACACCCCATAATATACCATAGTGGAGTAAAATTCAAGAATAAAAATCAAAACATGGATACAATCAAAGATAGTAACAAAAATAGACATCTGGGACAAAGAAGAGAAAATTTTATTTTTTAGTGAATAGTGTCGTATTCGTGAATAGTGTCGTATACGTGAATAGTGTCGTATACGTGAATAGTAATCCCGACACAAAAAGGTAGAAATTTCACAATAAAATTTATATCAATATTTTGGCATAATGATATTGGAAGAAATAATATAATCTATAAAAAAATAACACCCCTTACCTCAAAAGGACAGTATTTCTGACTAGAATACTAGATATAGTGCTGAAAGAAACTTGCACCGTATAGCAACACTAAAAGTATAAAAATATTCATAAAAATATGCTCGATAATATAGAGAGAGAAAACTTCAGTTTCTGGTATGATTTTTAATTCTAACCTAAGCACCCTATTTATAGAAAAATACTTAGAACACTAAAGCAGAAAATTTAATAAAATAATAATATTTTCAAAAAAAAATTCCTACGCACACCACCAGTCCAAAACATCAGCCACCCACCCCACAAAAATAAAAAAAAATATTTTTTCTTAAATAAAACATTTTAAACTCCAAAAATCAATTATTTCGGAACTTCAATAATTCATAATAAATAGCATTTTATCAGAAAAATTCGAATCTTATGTCCATTTCATAGGAAATTCAATTCTCTACAACTTTGTAAGTTTAAGTTTTTTCCAAATTCTAAACAGAAATTGACTAAAATCCACATACGGACGATTTTACAGGCTATAATAAAATTTCAGTCAAAAATTGGGGCCCACCAATATGTTTAACATGTTTTTAGCATTAATTATAACAAAAATACTCTTCCTCCTCATTTATTCATATATCACACATTCATTATAAAAATATCGCCATTATTATATTATTATAATATAATAATATATTTAAATGAATTATTTTATCAGAAAAGATAAAATATCAATTTTCAACAATTATCACTTTTCTAAAAATTTCTCCATTTATATCCACATAAAATAAATATTTTCCTTATCATATAAATTAATAATTAATTATTCACAAATAATATTACAGAATCACAATACTGACAACCAGGCCGTTCTCAGGAAAGAGTGGGCTTTTCAATAAGGATTTCTCCTTATTGGCGTACAATTAGGAGACCAAACCTCTCCTTAGATAGAACTTTCTAGTTATTGCCAATAATGTTATCTAATAATATTATTAAAATAATATGATTTATTAATCTGATAATGGAAATACTGTGCAATGACAATTATTGAAACATCAATAATATAAAATATTAACGTAGCAATTATTGAATCAATAAAATAAAATATTGAACAGTAATTACTGTAACAATTATTGAGTAGTGCCTTCTTATGTAAGAATCAATAATTGGTGTAATACCACGTATTACTGTGTTTTAACCACCGTGAATGGTAACAATTACGCCGTTATTTATAAAAAAAACTCATCCTTGTCGTTTTCTTCATCCAATTGCTTTTCGTTATGGGCCCCACACAAGGCTGCGCCGTAGTACGAATATTCCCCGACAGTAAGAATATTCCACGACCAAACGAATATTTCCCGACAACAATGAATATTTTATAACCACTTGCTTATTTATAATATTTACGCATTTTACCCATAACTAACCACATTAATCAAATCAACCCTTACTATTTTAAAATAATAAATAGAGAAAATTCAATTTCATTTATAAAAGTTGGGGTCTTACAACCGACAATCGTGCCTACCCTGCTGGTAGATGACAACGGTGCCTACCCTGCTGGTAGCTGACAACGGCGCCTACTGTGACGCCCCCAAAATAGGTACACATCATCCATTCTGAGTCGCCAAATACATGGTACTGAATAAAAATACACACTTAATTATACAACTGTCGCGTAAAATACAACAAAACATAGCTGACAGTTCTAACACGAATATTATCTTCTAGACAATATCCAAACTCAAATGGAGTCCTTATTACAATTATTATCACACTATTTTATAAAATAGTGAGGACTAATACAGCCACTATCTCGGACCGTCACTCCATTCTCCGACTAGTCCCGGCTACATTCTCATTTCCTGAAGAGAACAATGAAATCAAAAGGGTTAGCTCAACTAGCCCAGTGAGAAATATTATGACTAAGATAATGCAGAATAAATTATCGTTAGCCTTCAACAATGTTAAACTGATAGAAAATAATAAACAACAAGTTTAACTGCAGCGAAACAAATAATCCATTAGAAGAGTCAAGTAGAGCATGATATCTACTATCTTCTATGATTTAAAAGGTTTATCATCAATTTTATTGCTGAGACTCAGCTCAATAAATAATCCACATCACTGAATTATCCACGCACTACGGGCCAAGGATATTCATTAGTATCACATCCATGAATTATCCATGCACAACAGGCCAAGGATATTCGTGTTATCACCAATGGTCATGATCATATCAATAACTGTCCATCATTGCACTACGGGCCAATAAGGACTTTTACCATATCATTTGTAACATTACAGGTCATGATTATACCGAATAAACCCTGGTCATAAACATACCAATCAACAGTCCATCTATGCACTATGGGCCAAAGATGACTTTCATAACAATATAAGCATGAGGATGATGACAATGATATAAGAATTCAATTAAATGAAAGCAAATGATAAATTTTAAAAATTTATAATTCAATTTATCCAGAATTCAATGATGTCCAAATTGTCAACATGATACTGCTTTGTGGAGTAAAATTCAAGAATAATATTGTATAAAAAATGATTTGGACCGAAAAGAAATTAATTTTTGTAATAAATAGTACCCTGGGTGAATAGTACCTGAGTGAATAGTACCCCGTGAATATTACTTCGACAATAGTGCCCCATGAATAGTACTCCGACATGAAAAGATTAAAAATTATGAAGAATGTTCAGAATAATATTTTCATGAACAGGTACTAGATGAAGCGCAAATTTCAATTATATTCTACTAATTTTAAGGAGTATAGAAGCAATACTTTAATAAAATAAGTGTAGAATTCGAAATCTGAAACGAAATAATATTTTTTACATACTACAAAGTATGGAAGAAAATATTATTTCTTATGAATATTGAACAAAAATAATATCCCTTACCTTAAAAAGAGAGTACTTCTGACTGGTAGGGCGGACATATTCTTAAAGAAAACTTATACTATTTTCTACGCTCAAAGTTTCCTTAAACTCTAAAGAAATACGCTCAATATTATAGAAGAAGAATTCTCTGATTCTGGTGTGATTTTAAATTCTAAACTAAGCATCCTATTTATAGGAGAATAGAATGATACAATTTATATGCATAGTAAAGGAAAAATCGCCGAAGCACAGTAATAGTCGGCTGAAATTTTCTAATTTTACTATACAGACACTATGCAAATACTATGCATAATAAAATATAATATATTCTATTTTCATAAAAACAAAACTTATTTATATATATATATATATATATATATATATATATATATATATATATATATATATATATATATATATATATATATATAACAAAACTAAGATAACTTCTACCGACAGTTTTGAAAAATGGGTAAATGGGGGGTCCATATAATAAGCCAAATTTACAACAAATACTTCATAAAAATTCCCTCTATTTATCTCAATTCACTTGGCTTCACAAAACGTATTTTTAAACAATAATTATTCATTAATAATATAACTTGCAATATTAATAACCAGATCATTCCTAGGAAAGAGGGGGTTTTTTGATAAGGATTTCTCCCTACTGGCGCACAATTAGGTGACCAAACCTCTTCCCTCGATAAAACTTTCTAGACATTGTCAATAATGCAAATAATAATTTGAATAACTTATCATCTCAATTATTGATTTAATAATATAAAATATTGTAACAATAATTGAATTAATAACGTGAGATACTATGCAGCAATTACTGTGGCAATAATTGAATAAAAATGATTAACTTCTCATGTAAGCATCAATACTGTGTGCTACTATGCAACCACACGTATTTTTATCACCGAGTATTTCAATAGTTAACAGTAAAACTTTTACCGTTATTTTTATAAAAAGATATTTCTGTTGTTTTTTAACTCTGACAGTAATTCTGTTGGGGGGTCCACCAATAATTGTGTCATCGTACGAATATTTCATGTTAAAACGAATATTTCCTGACCAATCACTACTACAAAACAGTAAATAGACAACGCGGAAAAAACGTTGTGGTTTCAGTAAGAAAAACGTCGTGGTTAAGGGTGTTATCTATTTGACACCCTTGCACAACGTTTTTAAAACGTTGTAGTTAAGCACATTACACAACGTTTTTAAGAAAAAAAACGTTGTAGATTTGTTATCCATAAATTAGCAAATGCTTAAAAACGTTGTAGAAGGTATGATTACACAACGTTTTTAAAACGTTGTAGATTAAAAAAAAGAAAAAAAGAAAAAAAGAAAAAAAAGAGGTTGGTTCATCTACATTACCAATACACTTGCAATATGCTAATGCCATGATATATAGCTAAAAGGTCTAAATTCTCATTTAAATTTAAAGCCAAAATGTATCAACCATTCAAAATACATTCCAATAATACCATTCGTGTAATTCAAATTACTACATCCACAAAATATATAACAAACTATCATATATTCTCTACATGTAGCTGCTCACAGACGTAGCCCGCTCATCCCGTACTTCGTCAAAGTATCATATATGCCTTCAATACTATCATCTTTCATGCAAATCAGGAAGCAGCTACTCAACTGCCAAAAATAGCAAGAGAGCTATATCAGCAGGATGTTAAAAATTATATCATATCAGTCCATGAACCACATAAGAAAGTAATAGTGAAACTCACTCAATTTTGACAGTCTTTACTATTTGACATTGTCATTTGACTCATTTCTGTCTCTAATTACAAGCAACAGACACAAACACACAAGGATATACTACTTGAACAATCACATGTTTCCTCCATCCAATCAATCATGATAGCAGTTATATAAATAACACAGTAAATATTCCAAATAAAAGAACATTTTGACCTTCAGGTACCTGAATAGGTGCCAGCTTTGGGGGAAGCATTAAACCAGCATTGTAAGACCCCAACTTTTATAAATAAAGATGAATTTTCTATAAATATCATTTTTGAATATTATGGAGTTAATTTGATATAATGTTATAGTTGTGGGTAATATTTATAAATTTTGCAAAGTACGCAAGTTGTTATATAATATTCGATTGGTCGGGGAATATTCATTTTAACAGGGAATATTCGTACAACGGCACAATCATTGGTGGACCCCACAACGGAATTATTGTCGGATTGAGAAAACGATAAAATTATCTTTCTATAAAAATAACGGCTGAGGTGTTACCGTTAAAACCGTTAAAACTGTTGAACTACCCGGTAGTAAAAGTACAGTAATACGCGTGGTTGCATAGTAGCACACGGTATTGATTATTGATGCTTACGTAAGAAGTCACTCATCTATACTCAATTATTGCTACATTAATTGCTGCATCATATCTCTTAAATTATTGTCATAGTATCATCTGTATAATATGTTATATTATTAAATCTATAATTGAGACGTTGTGGTAAGTTTGGTTATTTTTTTATGGGGGGCCCATATGTCATCATCTAAGAGTCTCTTCGTTAATAGTAATTACCATCGTCAATAGTATTCACCTTGGTCAATAGTATTTACCTTGGTCAATAGTATTTACCTTGGTCAATAGTAATTACCTTCGTCAATAGTATTTACCTTGGTCAATAGTAATTACTTTCGTCAATAGTAGTTGTCCCTTCAATATTACCAAGAGTCATTTGACCATTCGTTAAGACCAAGAGTCATTTCACCCTTCGTTAAGACCAGAAGTCACCCTCAATTTTTCTATAAATAGAGGCATAGGGCTTCATTATTTTTCACGAATTCATTCAAGCTATAGAGAGAGAAAGTATAGAGAGAATAAGAGAGAGAGAATAAAAGTATTCTGCTACTTCACTTTTCCAATATCCAATTCTTTTAAGGTAGGGAATATTATTTCTTTTATATTCATAAAGAGAACTTCTGTTATTCCATTCTTTATTATTCTGTTGGAATAACCAGTATACGCGGTGTACCCTATACTTGGTGACATTCTTCTATTATTCTGTTAGAACATCCTGTCTGTGTGTTTTACACCGGACCTGGTTCCGTTTTTATTATTATTCTGTTGGAACATCCTGTCTGTGTGTTTTACACCGGACCTGGTTCCGTCTTGTTATTATTCTGTTGGAATATCCTGTTTGTGTGTTTTATACTGGACCTGGTTCCGTCTTTATTATTATTCTGTCAGAATATCCTGTCTGTGTATTTTACACCGGACCTGGTTCCATTATTTATTATTCTGTCGGAATATCCTGTCTGTGCGTTTACGCCAGACCTGGTTCCATTATTATTATTCTGTTAAGAATAACCTGTCTGTGCGGTCTATTGCATGCATGGTGATTTCTTTTGTTATTCCATTCTTTATTATACTCAGTTGATTAAAACTTTGACTTCTATACTCCATGAAATTAGTGGAATATCCTTAATATTTGCGCTTCATCTAGTATCTATTCATGAAAATATTCTCCTGATCATTCTTGAATTTTACTCCACAAAGCCGTATCATGTTGACAATTTGGACGTTGTTAATTCTTGGATAAATTAATTCTTGAACTTGTTTTATTGAATTCTTATATCATTGTCATCATCCTCATGTTTAAAGAATGTTGAAAGTCATCTGTGGCCTGTAGTGCATAGATGGACTTGGTATGATTATGACCAGGGATTATTCGGTATAATCATGACCGTAATGTTACAAATGGTGTGGTAAAAGTCCTCATTGGCCCGTAGTGCATTGATGGACAGTTGTTGGCATGATCATGACCATTAATGAAGACACGAATATCCTTGGCCGTAGTGCAGGGGTGATTCGATGATATGGATTATTTTATTAAGCTGAGTTCCAGCGATCACAGTGTTGAAAAACTTTTTAAATCATAAAAGATAGTAGAGTTTATTTTCTACTTGACTCTTTTAATGGATTGCTTGTTCCGCTGCAGTTAAACTTGATGTCTATTATATTTTATCAGTTTAACATTGTTGAAGGCTAATGATAATTTATTCTGCATTATCTTAGTCATAATATTTCTTACTGGGCTAGTTGAGCTCACCCTTTCTTTCACTGTTCTCTTCAGGAAATGAGAACGTAGCTGGGGCAAGTCGGGGAACGAAGTGATGGTCCGAATGATAGTATTAGTTAGTAGTCCTCACTATTCTACGTAATGGTGTGTTAATAAATGTAATGAGGACTCCTTTTGAGTATGAATACTCTCTAGAAGATAATATTTGTATTCAAACTCACAGTTTATGTTTTGTCGTATTGTACACGATAGTTGTATTTGTATTTTGTACTATGTATCTGACGACCCAAGATGGGTGATGTATACCTAATTTTGGGGGTGTCACAGTTGGTATCAGAGCTTAGGGATATGATCCCTGGCTAAGATGTGAGAATAGAACTAGGAGGGGAGAGACGGGGAATTCCTTCGCTCGTATGACCTACCTAAGTTTATTTACATGGTATTTAATTGGTCGGTCATAATATAAGGATAATATATGACATATCAATTAACTTTTATTTTGTGACAGTATCTGAAAATAACATCTGAGAATGTTGAGAATAGCAATGGAGCACAGGCGACTATTGATTCACCACATATCAATAATCAGGATAATGTTCATCAGGAAGGTGACAATCCTCATGCAAACAACAACACTGACCAGATGATGAATGATGGAATGTTCAGAGGTTTTATGCAATTCATGCAACAACAGGTGAAAGCGGCTCCTGTCCACAATGTAGGTGGAAATACTGGAAACTCTCAGGCGGTCACCGCTAAACAGTTTAAGGAGCTGGGACCACCAGAGTTTAAGGGAGAACCCAAACCACTTGTAGCTGAAACATGGATAAAGCAGATCACCAAGATATTTGATGTCTTGGGTTGCTCCGAGGAGCAAAAGGTTCCCTTTGCCGCCTTTATGTTGCGAGGAGAGGCAGATTACTGGTGGGAATCGATAAAGCGTACTCAACCTGCCGCACTGAAGATATCCTGGGAGAAGTTCCAAGAGCTGTTTAACGACAAATACTTTCCCGAGAGTATTCGTCACATGAAGGAGGTGGAGTTCATCAAATTGGAGCAGAATAATATGACCGTGTCGCAGTGCGAGGCAAAATTTGCGGAGTTATCCCGGTTTGCGTCCCACCTGGTGGATAATGAAGAAAGAATGACGCGGATGTTTTTAAGAGGTTTGAAGCCGGAGATACGTCAACATCTTGTTTCTCATAAACTGTGTTTGTATTCAGATATTGTAAATAGGGCTCAGTTGGTGGAGCGCGATAACGAGACAACGCAACCAAAAGAGAGCAGCCGGCAAAATGATAATACCAGTGAGAGCAGTCATCGAAGCGGTGACAACAAGCGTGGAGGGAATCAACAGGCTAGAAATAGTAACCACTTCGGTGGTAATCAGGGCCAAAATAATAAGAATGGGCATTTCAAGAAGAGGAGATTCAACAATGATGGAAAGACGTCAGCACCAGCACCTGTCGTTAAGGAAGGAGAACGACCACCTATCATATGTTTCAAATACGGAGGGGAGGGGCACATCAGTCCAAACTGCGCGATGCCGTCCAAAGCATGTTATAATTGTGGAAGAGAAGGTCATTTAGCCCGATTTTGTCGTTTACCGAAGACAAATTCAGCTAGGATGGAGGCACCAAAGGCCGTCCCAGAAAAGTCAAAACCGGTTGTGCAAGGGAGAGCGTTTGTTGTGAACTCCCAGAGAGCAAGGAACCCGAATGAGGTCATCACGGGTAAGCTTATCATAAATTCTAACGAAGTCTATACTTTATTTGATATCGGTTCTACCCATTCTTTTATTTCTCCTACTTGCGCTCATCGATTAAATTTGATTCCGGGGAAATTAGACTTTGACTTAGCTGTTGAAACTCCATTGGAAGAAACCTTCATTACATCCACGGTTTATAAGTCTTGTTTGGTTCAAGTTGGTACCCACACATTACCTGTCGATCTGATTTCATTAAAAATACTTACATTTGACGTGATTCTAGGGATTGATTGGTTAACTACTCATCATGCAAAAATTGATTGTTTTCGTAAGGTTGTTAGCTTTCATATTCCTAATCGACCTATTATGCGAATTCAAGCAACCAAACCATTAAAATCAATCGCTGTCATCTCAAGCCATAAAGCTATTCGTTTATTGAAAAACGGATGTCAAGCTTTCTTAGCTCATGTCACAGATCTAAACAAAAATACGTCAGCTTTGAATGATATTTCTGTTGTTAATAAATTTCCTGACGTATTTCCCGAAGAACTTCCTGGCCTACCCCCAGAGCGTGAAATTGAATTTTGTATCGACCTTGAACCCGGTACAAAACCCATTTCCAAAGCCCCATATCGAATGGCTCCTATTGAACTTCAGGAGTTAAAGACCCAACTGCAGGAATTGTTAGACATTGATTTTATTCGTCCTAGTACTTCTCCTTGGGGTGCTCCTGTTCTGTTCGTGAAGAAGAAAGATGGGAGTATGCGACTTTGTATTGATTATCGGGAGTTGAATCATGTCACCATCAAAAATAGGTACCCATTGCCACGTATTGATGACCTGTTTGACCAGTTACAAGGAGCACAATTCTTTTCAAAGATCGATCTTCGTTCTGGATATCATCAGCTGAAGGTTAGAACTGAGGATATTCCAAAGACTGCCTTCAGAACTCGGTATGGGCATTATGAATTCTTAGTTATGTCTTTTGGATTGACTAATGCTCCTGCTGCCTTCATGGATATGATGAACAGGGTATTCAAGGAATATTTGGATCACTTTGTGGTCGTCTTTATCGATGACATCCTTGTTTATTCCAAAAGCCGTGAAGATCATGAGCAACACTTGAGGCTGGTACTCCAAAAGCTTCGTGAATACAAAGTTTATGCCAAGTTGAAGAAATGCGAGTTCTGGCTAGAAGAGGTAGCATTCCTTGGGCACGTAGTATCAAGTCGTGGAATATCGGTTGACCCGGCAAAGATTGAAGCTATTCAAAGCTGGGAGCAACCTAAATTAGTGACCGAGATACGTAGCTTTCTTGGTTTAGCTGGTTATTATCGGAGATTCGTGGAAGGATTTTCTCGAATCGCTACTCCATTAACTCAGCTGACTCGGAAAGATACAAAGTTCGGTTGGAGCGAAGAATGTGAGCAGAGTTTTCAAGAACTCAAGAGGAGACTCATTTCAGCACCTGTTCTAACAATACCATCTGGCTCGGAGGGATTTGTCATCTACAGTGATGCTTCGAGCAAAGGGTTGGGATGCGTTCTCATGCAACATGGAAAATTCATAGCCTATGCATCAAGACAACTCAAGGAATATGAGAGAAATTATCCTACTCATGATCTAGAGTTGGCAGCTGTTGTCTTTGTACTTAAAATTTGGAGGCATTACTTGTATGGGGAGAAGGTGGAGATCTTTACGGATCATAAAAGCCTCAAATATTTCTTCACTCAAAAGGAACTCAACATGCGACAACGACGTTGGCTTGAACTGTCGAAAGATTATGATCATACCATTCAATACCATCTGGAAAAGCGAACGTGGTAGCTGACGCATTGAGTAGAAGATCATATGCGGGTACAAGTGCAATATTAACAACGCAAAGGCCCATTTTGTGTGACTTGCAAAGGATGGAGATAGAGTTAAAGACTCCAGGGACCCATGTGATGATGTCGAATATACGAGTAGAACCAACTTTAATCGATAAGGTTAAAGCTGCTCAAGCTACAGACCTGGAGCTGATGCGTATGAGGAAGAAAGTGCAAGAAGGTTCTATGCCGGAAGCAAGAATCGATGAAGAAGGAATACTTCGAGTCAACTCCAGACTTTGTGTTCCTAACAACCCTGATTTAAAGTATGAAATCATGATGGAGGCGCACAACACACCGTTTGTAATCCATCCTGGAAGTACCAAAATGTATCATGATCTTCGTCATACATTTTGGTGGAGCAATATGAAGAGAGAGATAGCGTTGTTTATCTCAAGGTGTCTAACTTGTCAACAAGTCAAAGCGGAGCATCAAGTACCAAAAGGTCCATTGCAACCACTTGAAATTCTAGAATGGAAGTGGGAGCACATTACTATGGATTTCGTTACCGGTCTTCCTAAGGTTTCTCAAGGTATAGATGCAATTTGGGTCATTATTGATAGATTGACCAAGTCTGCTCATTTCTTACCGATACGAGAAACTTATACACTTAAACGTCTTGCTCGTATGTACATAAACGAGATTTTAAGACTGCATGGTATGCCAGTATCCATAGTTTCTGATCGAGACCTAAGATTCACTTCACGATTTTGGGTTAGTTTACAAAAAGCTATGGGCACGGATTTATGATTTAGTTCAGCATATCATCCTCAGACGGACGGACAATCAGAGAGGACTATTCAAACTCTTGAAGATCTATTAAGACTCTGTGTCTTTGACTTCAGGGGAAGTTGGGACAAGTTCTTACCATTGGTGGAGTTTTCCTACAACAACAGTTATCAAGCAAGTATTGGCATGGCTCCATTCGAAGCATTGTATGGAAGAAAATGTCATTCTCCAGTATGCTGGGATGAGGTGGGTGAAACAACGTTGTTGGGACCGGAGTTGGTACGTATGACTACAAAAAAGATTCAAACGATCCGACAACGTATAAAAACCTCACAAGATCGACAAAAGAGTTATGCTGATCTTCATCGAAAGGACGTGGAATTTGATGTAGGAGATCATGTGTTCTTACGTGTTGCTCCATGGAAAGGAGTTACGAGATTTAGAAAGAGAGGAAAGCTCAATCTTCGATTCATCGATCCATTTTTAATCCTCGATCGAGTAGGAACTGTGGCTTATAGACTCGCTTTACCGCCAAGTATGTCTCGTGTTCATAACGTTTTTCACATATCCATGTTACGCAAATATGTGGAAGACCCGAACCACATTATTGAGTTAGAACCGGACGAAATAGCGGAAGATTTGACGTATGAAGAAGTTCCTGTTCAAATCTTGGATAAGAAGGAACATATTCTACACTCCAAGGTTATACCTCAAGTCAAAGTTTTGTGGAGAAACTACGATGTTGAGGAAATAACCTGGGAGTTAGAATCTGAAATGAAATCAAGGTATCCTTACCTCTTCGACATACCAGGTACGTACCCTAATTTCGAGGGCAAAATTTCATAAGAAGGGGAGGTTGTAAGACCCCAACTTTTATAAATAAAGATGAATTTTCTATAAATATCATTTTTGAATAATATGGAGTTAATTTGATATAATGTTATAGTTGTGGGTAATATTTATAAATTTTGCAAAGTACGCAAGTTGTTATATAATATTCGATTGGTCGGGGAATATTCGTTTTAACAGGGAATATTCGTACAACGGCACAATCATTGGTGGACTCCACAACGGAATTATTGTCGGATTGAGAAAACGACAAAATTATCTTTCTATAAAAATAACGGCTGAGGTGTTACCGTTAAAACCGTTAAAACTGTTGAACTACCCGGTAGTAAAAGTACAGTAATACGCGTGGTTGCATAGTAGCACACGGTATTGATTATTGATACTTACGTAAGAAGTCACTCATCTATACTCAATTATTGCTACAGTAATTGCTGCATCATATCTCTTAAATTATTGTCATAGTATCATCTGTATAATATGTTATATTATTAAATCAATAATTGAGACGTTGTGGTAAGTTTGGATATTTTTTTATGGGGGGCCCATATGTCATCATCTAAGAGTCTCTTCGTCAATAGTAATTACCGTCGTCAATAGTATTTACCTTGGTCAATAGTATTTACCTTGGTCAATAGTTTTTACCTTGGTTAATAGTATTTACCTTGGTCAATAGTAATTTCCTTCGTCAATAGTATTTACCTTGGTCAATAGTATTTACCTTGGTCAATAGTAATTACCTTCGTCAATAATATTTACCTTGGTCAATAGTAATTACTTTTGTCAATAGTAGTTGTCCCTTCAATATTACCAAGAGTCATTTGACCCTTCGTTAAGACCAAGAGTCATTTGACCCTTCGTTAAGACCAAGAGTCACCCTCAGATTTTCTATAAATAGAGGCCTAGGGCTTCATTATTTTTCACGAATTCATTCAAGCTATAGAGAAAGAAAGTATAGAGAGAATAAGAGAGAGAGAATAAAAGTATTCTGCTACTTCACTTTTCCAATATCCAGTTCTTTTAAGGAAGGGAATATTATTTCTTTTATATTCATGAAGAGAACTTCTGTTATTCCATTCTTTATTATTCTGTTGGAATAAACAGTATACGCGGTCTACCCTATACTTGGTGACATTCTTCTATTATTCTGTTGGAACATCATGTCTATGTGTTTTACACCGGACCTGGTTCCATTTTTATTATTATTCTGCTGGAACATCCTGTCTGTGTATTTTACACCGGACCTGGTTCCGTCTTGTTATTATTCCGTTGGAATATCCTGTCTGTGTGTTTTACACCAGACCTGGTTCCGTCTTTATTATTATTCTGTCGGAATATCCTGTTTGTGTGTTTTACACCGGACCTGGTTCCATTATTTATTATTCTGTCGGAATATCCTGTCTGTGCGTTTACGCCAGACCTGGTTCCATTATTATTATTCTGTTAAGAATAACCTGTCTGTGCGGTCTATCGCATGCATGGTGATTTCTTTTGTTATTTCATTCTTTATTATACTCAGTTGATTAAAACTTTGACTTCTATACTCCATGAAATTAGTGGAATATCCTTAATATTTGCGCTTCATCTAGTATCTATTCATGAAAATATTCTCCTGATCATTCTTGAATTTTACTCCACAAAGCCGTATCATGTTGACAATTTGGACGTTGTTAATTCTTGGATAAATTAATTCTTGAACTTGTTTTATTGAATTCTTATATCATTGTCATCATCCTCATGTTTAAAAAATGTTGAAAGTCATCTGTGGCCTGTAGTGCATAGATGGACTTGGTATGATTATGACCAGGGATTATTCGGTATAATCATGACCGTAATGTTACAAATGGTGTGGTAAAAGTCCTCATTGACCCGTAGTGCATTGATGGATAGTTGTTGGCATGATCATGACCATTAATGAAGACACGAATATCCTTGGCCGTAGTGAAGGGGTGATTCGATGATATGAATTATTTTATTAAGCTGAGTTCCAGCGATCACAGTGTTGAAAAACTTTTTAAATCATAAAAGATAGTAGAGTTTATTTTCTACTTGACTCTTTTAATGGATTGCTTGTTCCGCTGCAGTTAAACTTGATGTCTATTATATTTTATCAGTTTAACATTGTTGAAGGCTAATGATAATTTATTCTGCATTATTTTAGTCATAATATTTCTTACTGGGCTAGTTGAGCTCACCCTTTCTTTCACTGTTCTCTTCAGGAAATGAGAACGTAGCTGGGGCAAGTCGGGGAACGGAGTGATGGTCCGAATGATAGTATTAGTTAGTAGTCCTCACTATTCTACGTAATGGTGTGTTAATAAATGTAATGAGGACTCCTTTTGAGTATGAATACTCTCTAGAAGATAATATTTGTATTCAAACTCACAGTTTATGTTTTGTCGTATTGTACACGACAGTTGTATTAGTAAGTTGTATTTGTATTTTGTACTATGTATCTGACGACCCAAGATGGGTGATGTATACCTAATTTTGGGGGTGTCACAAGCATCATCTCCATGTGTCAGGTACCTTAATCAACAGATGCCTTTACTCCATGGTGTGGCTGATGGTCTTGGTTCACAACTTTTTCAATGGCGCCAACTTTATGCTAATCCAATGTCAAAATTGAGATTACTTATGATCTGTTGCATGACTTTGAGACTTCAAAACACAAGCATAATTTAACAGTCACATGGCTAGAAATCTTACCATATAAGCAAAACTGAAATACAGATTGTTTAGAAATAGCTATGTAACGCAATATGTTAGATAACAGAAATAGAAAGGGAGGTCACATGTAATATGTATTACTTTTTATATTTTTCTAGAAACAACTATGTAACTTGTTTAAGGAGATTATATCGGCCTGCAATAGCATTGTAGGGACAGTGATAAGAGAAGTTACATGATGTTGCTCCATGGCTTCGAGAGCTGACTTAGCTTCAAACTTGGGCATCACAACATGGCAACCTCCTACCATTAGCATGGCCATGGCTGAAGATAACCCACCTATTGGTCTCACAACCTTGCTGCAATTGCTGAGTTGACTCCCTTTCCCACTCCCTATCTGCAATTGCTGAGTTGCCATACTGAGGCTGACCTGGTCCAGATCCAATTGAAGAAGCTGAGTTGCCATAAGTTACCGGATGGTTGTATTTACAAGCAGGCCCAAACTTGCAAATCCCATAACGGCTATAATGTGTGCAAATGTTCTTATCCTAAATCATTTATAAGTACAAAAAAAAAGGTACAAGCAAATAAGTACCAAATATGTAAGGGTGAAGCTAATTAAATATAGAAGATCTGGACTCTATAAAACGAATTGTAAGGGATGTAAAACTCTAAATAATACTGTTTCAAACTAAACTTGAGTAGCTAATAATTGGCATATCATTATAGTTAAAACATTGAACAAGGCCTAGAAGGGGAAAAACTTGCAGGTCTTATAGTCAAGCCTTGGTCGCTATATACCCACCCATCTTCAGCTTAAACCCACCCACAACTGGATCCATCTTCAGCTCTATACCCACCATACACTAAAATTTAATCAAACATAATTAGGCCAAGAATTTTAAAACCCCTCATGCTCTAAATCAATCAAATTATATAAATGCAGTGTGTAGAATTCAATCGAAATGAACCTTTCTTCTTCAGACATGCCAAAGTGGATGCAGATTGATGAACACCTTTCTTCTTAACAGTCTTTATGTTCTCTCTAATCCAAGCAAGTTATTATTTTTTTGCAATGAACTAAAGAAAAAAATAAAGAACTTCACCTGCTGCTTTAAAAAGGCCATGCCAACTTCACCTATAGTAGTACATTGAATCCGCTGCAGCACTTACTGTAGTACAAAAATCTGGCTTTTCTTTAAACGGGACAGAACTTACACTCAAAAATTAGAATTAGTTTCTACAGAAGGCTGATCTTGCGACTAGTAGAGAATCACGTACATTTAGTAACTAAAGGGTTTAATTAGGCACAGGGCATGCTGTGGTTTTGTTATTCATGCTACTTCAACAAGAATTCAATGCTCATCTGATTCACCACTTTAACAAAAAATAAAATAAAAAATACATTGAAATCACAACACTTAGACAACTACAACAAAATTAACCAGGCCAGACCAAATATTATACAATCACCCATTATAGTCCACTTGAAAATTTTATAATACTCCATGCTTACAAAGATTAAAGTATCATAATAGTTTTAATCAGGATTCCTTGAAACCCAATATCAATTTTTTACATTAACTCAACAGTGATAATTTATAAAAGTTCTGAGTTTCTAGGCTATGGATAGAGATTAAACTAAATCAGGATTCCTTAGATTTTGTGTACACAATCTAAACAGAAAGATTGGGAAAGAAGAAGTTGGAGGAGTGCAAGGAGACATGAACTTACATCATTCAACTGAGCAGATGCAGTTAGAACTTCATACTGGTTACGGTTAGATGCCTGCAGAAGAAAGGTAAGCAATTTGCAGGAGTATCAAAATAAAAATAAAAATACAAAAAGCATTCATTGACATCAACCCACCACAAAACCCATTGTGGGAACCTTCATCCCAAAATTTCAAAAAGCTCTCATACATCAGGCACTCACCAGAATGCCCTAATTCCTAGACAAAGGATTAACCTCTAATCGGGAATAAAATACAATAAAATAGACAAATCTCAGCCCAAAGAGAAGCTTAATTCTAACTACATAAAAGCTAAAAGTATAAAGAACTGAAGAACTTTACCTCATCATCTCCATCTGGTTTCCTCTGAAAGCGATTGATATTCAAAACCTAAACCCGTAAAATAAAATCAATTAAACCCATCAAATTACATAAATTGAAAAATAAAGTAGGGCTTTGACTGAGATCGATGATGATGTACCTGGATTTGGGCGGTTGGAGTAGGAGAATTAAGATTATCAGAGAAAGAAGCGATGACGCACAAAGATATACCAGATCGGGGAAAATTAGGAGAAAAGTAAAGAGGGAATGAAGTCCATCCGGGAGAGCATCCAGAAGGAACGAAGAGAGAAGAAACGAAGAGAGAAGGAACGAAGAAAACCGATCGAATCTCGATCTGCAACTTCGAAGAAACCGATCGAAGCTCTCTCTGCACTGACCTCTGCACCGAGCCCTTGGAGAGATGGCTATTGGAACAGTAGTTAACAACGGTGCCTACCTTGCTAGTAGTTGATAACGGTTGATCACTGGACTGTCTCGATGCCTATTGGAACAGTAGTTTACAACAACGAAATTTTTTCTCAAGTTTGGGCATTTAATGTGCATACATATTTGACTCTAATAGGGATGCATGCTTAACTTTTTAATGGAGATGTGCGTTGATATAGCGCGGTTGCACATGTGCAGACCATGTATGATATGATGATCTTAGGAGTCTATTTTCTTAAGTTATTGCACATGCTTAATTGACTTGACTAGATGTAGAAACATACCTCACCCTTTCTCATGAGGCGATTTGGAGTTTCATTTAGCTATTGGGTGCTTGTGCCCCATTTTCTTGTGCTTTTTATCCGCGACCCGGCGGGACTGATGACATGGGTGCCGCTGACGTCCCTGGAGGGTGTGGCCCTTTCTTTCACTGTCCAAATTTGAACTTCAGTGTAGAGGTCTTGACTTGTGAGGACTTGGCATATGTTGCCATGTTTGATGGTGTAGATTTTATTCACTAGACCTTTTGTCGTTGGGCTTCAGCTTTTGAGTTAAGGACTCTCTTGAGAATTTTCCCCTTCTTTTGTAGGGGAAAGTTTATGTTGTCGTGACTTCTTTTAAGAGTTCTCCCTTTTCTTTTAATGAGGAGTTTGGTCCCGTCTTAGACTCCTTCCATTTCAGTGAATGGAAAAATTCCCTAGCCCTTTCACATGTTGTTATTGGGGTCCACATAATAAACTTGCTTTGTTGACCACATCCAGAGTGAACAATAGCATGCACATTAGACAAATAACAAAATGTGCCAAAAGCTTGATGGTTCGGGCCGTTGGGATTATTATAATCTTGTCAAAGAAGTTAAAATTCATGAAATTGAATTCTTGCATGTTGATGTTATCGTTAAAGATCTTAAAATTGAGTATGAAAATGCAAATTTTCTAAAGAAGTTGTGAATAACTAACTTTAAGGTTTTAATTTTTTTATTTTGATAAAATTTTCATTTAACAAGTTATGAAATCGCAAGAAAACTTTTAAACATATATAGTCATTTATGCATGGGTAAGTTATTTTATTTTCGCTCTAGGTACTGCTCTTCGCAAAATTGACTTCATATGACACGGGCACTATGAGTGAAGCAACCCTTAGAAGGGGTTTCTCTTATATAACTTTAGATGATTTCATTTCAACTTTACAAAATTTTTCTCTTTTATGCTTTACTCGCTTAACTTGTCTCATTTTCTTAGGTTATTCAAAGTTACTCATTTAATGAGTTTTGGACCAATGACTCCTAAACCAGACGACTTTAGGGCACTAGGTGTTAAGACACCCCTTCGGGTTTACTGGCTCGAGTAATAAAGGCCACACTTCGAGACGAGTTAGGTGGTCTACTCTATTCCTTCTCGCCTGAGCTTGTGCAAGATTCGTTTTCTTAGGTTCTAAGTGTGACAACCCGAGAATTTAGAATTTTTTTTTATTTTAATTAATTGATTTAAGGTTCAATATTAGAACCTAGACAGAAAATAAATGTATGTGTTTGATATTTTTAAGATGGAATTTTGAGGATTTCAAAATTCTGTGAAGGATTTAGGTGAATTATTCAGGATTAAGGGAATAAGCATTTATGTTCTATGTATATGTGTGCACGATGTGGTTAAGGGTCAAGGGTTGACCAGATAAATGATATCAGTGACAAACCCTAGGTATATATTTAGAGCGTCCACGTTCAGTTAGAAAATTCTTACGATCTATAAGAAACCCTAGAAATCGGTTCTGGAAACCCTAAATTCAGTTCCGAGAATTTAAAACCCTAATCCGGATATTAAAATCTTAATTTGGGAATTTAAATGCTATGTATAAGGTTTATGTATTTTAATTATAAATCTAGTTAGGAATAATCCTAATTATTAATTAGATTTTTAATAATTTAGAAATCCTAATTCTTGGGTTATAAACCCTAATGTATGATTATGAAACCTAATTGCTCAATTAGTAATTTTAATTAGGAAATGTTAATCCTAATTAGCAAGCTTTAATAATGATTAATAAATTTTAATATAATTAGAAAATCCTAATTATAATTTTTAAATATTAATTTTCTATTTCGAAAACCCAAATTTGAAAATCCTAGAAATTAAATTTCTAATATTTTAGGGTTAAACCCTAAACCCTAAGTGTCAAACCCTAAATCCTAAAAGTTTGGACCATTTACATAAATGTCATTAAATTTAATAGTTTAATGACCATTTTACCCTTTTTGTATTTTAGCTTACAAAATCTTGCCATATCCTTAGGTGGGTGACTAAACCTAGAGCTAGCCTAGCATGAGACTTATTTGTCCAAAATCAGCCACCAATTGCTAACTAGATACATTGAATCAAAAACTAGAAGATTAAAAGTAAGAAATATCTTAATTTAGTTTATCATTTCTCCAAACCCATTCTCTCTCTAAAAATTCGGGATTTAGAGAGAGAGAGTGTGAGAAACCAAGCCATGATCAAGTTCTAGCAATCTAATAACAGATCCAAGTGTCAGAATCCAAGATCAAAGCTCAAATGGTATAGAACCCTAATTTTTTGAAATCATACGATCTGATGTTATATGTTGTAATTGATTGTTTAAAGTTATGTAATAATGTGTCTTTTAGTGATCTGGGTTAATAGATCAAGGATCTATAACATTAAAGTGCACGAAAATGATGTTTTGAAAAATCTGGAAAAAGTTAGAAATTTTCGTCTGACAAGCAAATGTCAGGCTTCATAGATCGGTGTCTGGTAATGGTTTTAGTTTGTTAAATGTTTTTACTGGTAGTATGTTATGTAATCTTTGTTCTGCAACTTGAATCATGGTCAGATCGAGTCTAGATTTCATGTTATGATCGGTCAAACAGCGTTGACTGATCACGGGAGTAAGCTTCTAGGCAACCCAGAACTCAGCATGTTGTTTGACAACGTTTTGTTTGGCTCTGATCTTACTGCTTGTTGTTAGTTTTGGACAGGTTGTTATTTAAGGTAGTAGCCTGACATATGGACTACATATATATGCCCTTATATTACTCAGAGCCTTAGCATAATGAACATTAATCGTGGTCAAAACCATGTTGACCAACTTGCTGGTTGAAGATTCTGGAAAACCCAGAATCTTCAAGAACAGTTCGTGACCCTTAGTTTGACCAGTCCAGATCTTGCGTTTTTAATGTTGTTAAGTTGAGGTAAGGTTATAGGGTTGTACTTTGATATATACTCTACACGAATAAACCATTATATCACACAAACAATACTTATACTGAAAGATACAAGGATCTAAAGTAGCACCATTGAACTGTTCTTCATTTCTGGAAAACCCAGAAATGAAGAACAGCGTTGTCAGAGTTTTTAAGGACTCGGATCTGCTAAGTGTAATGTTGTTTGACCTATCTTTTTGTTGGAACATGTAATATTACATTAGTACTACGATCTAAAATCATTATTTAGCTAAGAACATATATAGATTGGAAGTAAGAACCGGTCAAAGTAGGCACCCTGGCCACTGACACGAATTTCTGAAAATGCTCAAGAACACGTGAAGAACACCATCAGCGACGGATTTGTCGCCTAAGACCCCTTTAGCGACATTTAATTACTGAAAATTATTTATTTAATTAATAAATCAAATTAAATAGCTTTTAATTATTAAAAATACTAAATAAATTCTAAAAAATTATTTAGAAGTCTGAAAAATAGTTTTTAATTATTTAGAGTATATTTTATAAATATTTAATATTTTTGGAATATAAATGGTATTTAATTTATTTAATTATAATATAAAATAAATGATTTAAAAATGATTTAAATACATGAAAAATCATGAAAAATAATATTGTGGTATAATAAAATATTTTAAATTATTTTTAGTGACTTTTAATATTTTGTGATGAATTTTATTAATTAATAAATATTAATGATAATTAGTTTATTTAATGAATATATTAAATAAATTATGGAAAAATAGAATTAATGATTTATAAATCATATAAAAATGATTTAAGTGTTATAAAAATATTTTAAGTTATAAAATATAACTTTTGATATTTTGTCATAAAAATATTAATATTTTAATATTAAAAGCAATTATCGGATAATGAATTTAATTATTTAAAAATCATATAATTATGATTTTAAGTTATTAAAAATACTTTGATATATTATAAATATATTATAATATTAAGTGATAATTTTCATTAATATTTGATAATAAATAAATATTAATGATATTAGAATATTGTGGTATTTAAATTATATACATACGTTTTTAATGATTGAAAACTCAAGATAAATGGTAATAATTATGTGAAAATTATTACGAGCCTACGAAAAATATTTCGACTAATATTAAAATTATTTAAGTTAATTGTTAAGTGTTAAGACAGAGTTTAATTGAACTTAAACTCGAATTTTTGACCGACTAGACCGTCGGGACGTTATATTTGTGTCAAGTTCAACTCAGACTGCAATAATTTGACTTGACACCGAGTCTGATGTGTGTGTTATAGACTGATAGGGTTATGCGTTATGTGTTTAGATTATTCTATGTATATATATATAGTAATATTATACTGTGTTGATATTATTCTAATATTGGAGATCTATATTACTAATATTAGGTCTTCAGATAAAGCGATATAAATTGCGTAGCGGTAATCAACGGTTCAGGCAAGTTTGTTTTTACTTAACTCTACTAAGAGTTGTTTCATTCATATATGCTTATGGTTAATCATTGCTGATTGCCACTGTAGAATTGTACTCTGTATATATTGCATGTATAAGTCAGGTATGAAAGGCTGATCACCTTCATTACCAGTTGGTCCAGATATATTTGTTCATGTTTAATACTTGTTTAGTCAAAAGTTTGTTCCTGCTAGTTCACAATTATATTATTGAATTATAGCCAGCTTATTATTCAGACTCTTTCAATCATGATATGTCTTAATAAATTTAAACTTGCTGGGCAACTTTCATGCTCACCTTGCTATATCATGATTTAACATTGCAGATTAAGGCGAAAATGTCGGATACAGGAAAAAGGGTTAAAGCCAAGTTCAGCTTGGGATAAAGTGTGCAGCTAAATTGTAATAGAATAGTTTAATAAATATGTTATATGTCTGATAGTTTATGAATTTTGTATAAGTTAAGGTTACTCGATTTTGGGAAAAATAATGTGTACGTTTATTGTATAAACAATTTATGTTTATATCTTTCGCAAATAGTAACAGTTGTATAGAATGATTGTACCGGATCCGCGGTAATTTGGGACCCGGATTCGGGGCTCTGACAGTTGGCATCAAAGCTGTTGGTTATAAACCTTAAGTAGGGTTACCTGAGACTAATAACTATAGTGATTAGGATAAGTACTAACTCAAATAGAGTTAGTGTGTCGGTAAGATTCAATGACGGATCTCGGCGAGTTATAAGATACAGAGTTTCCTAACTCTGATAATAAAGTTGAACAGTAGTGGTGAAATAGATAGAGTCTAAAAGACTAATAGTACAGGGATAGGAGATCGAAAAATAAAACGATCATAGAATAGAAATGGATCGAATTATATACGATGAGATCACCCCGTGATCTAATAAGGATTAAGCGAATGATAGACAAGTAGCAAGAATATTGTGTGTCAGTGGTACTATGAATTGGCACAGATTCAGGAAAGGATTATGAATACGGATTAAATGAAATTCGTATTGAGAAGGGAGTAGGTTTAGGTGGGGATTCAATTGAGGACTCATGTTAGTAGCTGAGTTGTATGATTCCTTGTTATGAGCGGGAAATTGTACTTGGTGTAAAAACCACTTAGTTTCTGGCACTGATAATCATTGAAATATTTGTGTCACGCTATTTGCTATATGCATGATAAGAGGGTGATTCCTTTCTCATGTGTATAACAGATAGATAGGTCATAGGTAGAGAATATCAGGTTAAGTACGAGTTCTTAAAACTCATACTTATGGTATGTTCGTGACTCATAATTATATGAAATGTTTATGAACTCCTCAGCGAATGGACGCCAAAGGTCTGTCTAGGAAAGGTTCTTAAACTCATATGATTGTGACAAGTTCCTGAACTCATAAGTGTGGTAAGTTTGACAAATTGGGTATAGTTTTGTGTGAATGGAATATTAAGGATAATAGGAATATATAGATTATTTAAGCAGATGATTATTAGTGGAGATATAGGTTTTCTAAAATTCTTAGCCATGCTAGACTTCGAATTTTTTGGACATCAAGCTAAATACGCACTATGTGCTTTTAAAAAAAATGTAGACTCGTAATCATTTTTGAAACGGTTTAAAGTATAGTCTATGCTACTTGTTTCAGCTAAACGAAGATGATTTGAAATATCAAAATTTATTTTTATTTATCACTCATATACCATGTAACCTGGTGCAGAGATGATAAAAAGTTGATAGAGTTGTAAATACAGGAATACTTAGTGTTGAATGGATCTAAAAATCATTGTTCCACTATTGTATGATGTGTTATGACAAAGTCATATAATGACGGCATCCTCAAACGGACTGTTAATACAGTACGACATCATGACGTCATTCTCAAAAATATTTTCAAAAATTTTTAATTTGCCAACGGGGTTTGGCTATACCTAAATAATTCAATTGAATTGAATTATTGATATGAATCTATGCTATTCGATTCAACTAGACTAATGTTATGAAAACTCTAAGTGTTCATTGAAAGAAATTTCCCGAACCAAATTGTTTTGGTACGGAATCCATTAAGACTAAGGTAGAAGTTTATGTGCCCAAGGCGAATACGAGAAACAGATCAGACCAGAAGTACTTTATAAGTACAGGGCATATCTGGCTAATTACCCACTATGTTCGTAAGTTAAGACGGTTAGCAGATGAATTTCCATATAACCTTTGCGAAAATGACAGACAATAGTCTGTAAAACTCCTCAGCACAATTTCAAAATTTTTACTCTTGTGAGAGGTGTATTAGGTAGCATGGGATGATGAGTATGAATGGTGTAAGGTGTATGGTGTGAGGTAAATTTTGGGGACGAAATTTTTAGAAGAAGGGGTGAATGTGACAACCCGAGAATTTAGTAATTTTTTTATTTTAATTAATTGATTTAAGGTTCAATATTAGAACCTAGACAGAAAAAAAGTGTATGCATTTGATATTTTTAAGATGGAATTTTGAGGATTTCAAAATTCTGTGAAGGATTTAGGTGAATTATTCAGGATTAAGGGAATAAGCGTTTATGTTCTGTGTATATGTGTGCATGATGTGGTTAAGGGTCAAGGGTTGACCAGATAAATGATATCTGTGACAAACCCTAGGTATATATTTAGAACGTCCACGTTCAGTTAGAAAATTCTTACAATCTATAAGAAACCCTAGAAATCGGTTCTAGAAAACCTAAATTCAGTTCCGAGAATTTAAAACCCTAATCCGGATATTAAAATCTTAATTTGGGAATTTAAATGCTATGTATAAGGTTTATGTATTTTAATTATAAATCTAGTTAGGAATAATCCTAATTATTAATTAAATTTTTAATAATTTAGAAATCCTAATTCTTGGGTTATAAACCCTAATGTATGATTATGAAACCTAATTGCTCAATTAGTAATTTAAATTAGGAAATGTTAATCCTAATTAGCAAGCTTGAATAATGATTAATAAATTTTAATATAATTAGAAAATCCTAATTATAATTTTTAAATATTAATTTTCTATTTCGAAAACTCAAATTTGAAAATCCTAGAAATTAAATTTCTAATATTTAGGATTAAACCCTAAACCCTAAGGGTCAAATCCTAAACCCTAAGGGTTAAAACCTAAACCCTAAAGGTTTGGACCATTTACATAAATGCCATTAAATTTAATAGTTTAATGACCATTTTGCCCTTTTTGTATTTTAGCTTACAAAATCTTGCCATATCCTTAGGTGGGTGACTAAACCTAGCCCTAGCCTAGCATGAGACTTATTTGTCCAAAATCAGCCACCAATTGCTAACTAGATACATTGAATCAAAAACTAGAAGATTAAAAGTAAGAAATATCTTACTTTAGTTTATCATTTCTCCAAACCCATTCTCTCTCTAAAAATTCAGGATTTAGAGAGAGTGAGAAACCAAGCCATGATCAAGTTCTAGCAATCCAATAACAGATCCAAGGGTCAGAATCCAAGATCAAAGCTCAAAATGGTATAAAACCCTAATTTTTAGAAATCATACGATCTGATGTTATATGTTGTAATTGATTGTTTAAAGTTATGTAATAATGTGTCTTTTAGTGATCTGGGTTGATAGATCAAGGATCTATAACATTAAAGTGCACGAAAATGATGTTTTGAAAAATCTGGAAAAAGTTAGAAATTTTCGTCTGACAAGCAAATGTCAGGCTTCATAGATCGGTGTCTGGTAATGGTTTTAGTGTGTTAATTGTTTTTACTAGTAGTATGTTGTGTAATCTTTGTTCTCCAACTTGAATCATGGTCAGATCGAGTCTAGATTTCATGTTATGATCGGTCAAACAGCGTTGACTGATCACGGGAGTAAGCTTCTGGGCAACCCAGAACTCAGCATGTTGTTTGACAACGTTTTGTTTGGCTCTGATCTTACTGCTTGTTGTTAGTTTTGGACAGTTTGTTGTTTAAGGTGGTAGCCTGACATATGGACTACATATATATGCCCTTATATTACTCAGAGCCTTAGCATAATGAACATTAATCGTGGTCAAAACCATGTTGACCAGCTTACTGGTTGAAGATTCTGGAAAACCCAGAATCTTCAAGAACAGTTCGTGACCCTTAGTTTGACCAGTCCAGATATTGCGTTTTTAATGTTGTTAAGTTGAGGTAAGGTTATAGGGTTGTACTTTGATATGTACTCTACACGAATAAACCATTATATCACACAAACAATACTTATACTGAAAGATACAAGGATCTAAAGTAGCACCCTTGAACTGTTCTTCATTTATGGAAAACCCAGAAATGAAGAACAGCGTTGTCAGAGTTTTTAAGGACTCAGATCTGCTAAGTGTAATGTTGTTTGACCTATCTTTTTGTTGGAACATGTAATATTACATTAGTACTACGATCTAAAATCATTATTTAGCTAAGAATATGTATAGATTGGAAGTAAGAACCGGTCAAAGTAGGCACCCTGGCCACTGACACGAATTTCTAAAAATGCTCAAGAACACGTGAAGAACACCATCAACGACGGATTTGTCGCCTAAGACCCCTTTAGCGACATTTAATTACTGAAAATTATTTATTTAATTAATAAATCGAATTAAATAGTTTTTAATTATAAAAAATACTAAATAAATTCTGAAAAATTATTTAAAAGTCTGAAAAATAGTTTTTAATTATTTAGAGTATATTTCATAAATATTTAATATTTTTGGAATATAAATGGTATTTAATTATAATATTAAATAAATGATAAAAAATGATTTAAATATATGAAAAATCATGAAAAAATAATATTATGGTATAATAAAATATTTTAAGTTATTTTCAATGACTTTTAATATTTTGTGATGAATTTCATTAATTGATAAATATTAATGATAATTATTTTATTTAATGAATATATTAAATAAATTATGAAAAAATAGAATTAATGATTTATAAATCATATAAAAATGATTTAAGTGTTATAAAAATATTTTAAGTTATAAAATATAACTTTTGATATTTTGTCATAAAAATATTAATATTTTAATATTAAAAGTAATTATCGGATAATGAATTTAATTGTTTAAAAATCATATAATTATGATTTTAAGTTATTAAAAATACTTTGATATATTATAAATATATTATAATATTAAGTGATAATTTTCATTAATATTTGATAATAAATAAATATTAATGATATTAGAATATTGTGGTATTTAAATTATATACATACGTTTTTAACGATTGAAAAATCAAGATAAATGGTAATAATTATGTGAAAATTATTACGAGCTTACGAAAAATATTTCGACTAATATTAAAATTATTTAAGTTAATTGTTAAGTGTTAAGACAGAGTTTAATTGAACTTAAACTCGAATTTTTGACCGACTAGACAGTCTGGACGTTAGATTTGTGTCGAGTTCAACTCAGACTGCAATAATTTGACTTGACACCGAGTCTTATGTGTGTGTTATAGACTGATAGGGTTATGTGTTTAGATTATTCTATGTATATATATATAGTAATATTATACTGTGATGATATTATTCTAATATTGGAGATCTATATTACTAATATTAGGTCTTCGGATAAAGCGATATAAATTGCGTAGCGGTAATCAACGGTTCAGGCAAGTTTGTTTTTACTTAACTCTACTAAGAGTTGTTTCATTCATATATGCTTATGGTTAATCATTGCTGATTGCCACTATAGAATTATACTCTGTATATATTGCATGTATAAGTCAGGTATGAAAGGCTGATCACCTTCATTACCAGTTGGTCCAGATATATTTGTTCATGTTTAATACTTGTTTAGTCAAAAGTTTGTTCCTGCTAGTTCACAATTATATTGTTGAATTATAGCCAACTTATTATTCAGACTCTTTCAATCACGATATGTCTTAATAAATTAAAACTTGTTGCGCAACTTTCATGCTCACCCTTGCTATATCATGATTTAACATTGCAGATTAAGGCAAAAACGTCGGATAAAGTAAAAAGGGTTAAAGCCAAGTTTAGTTTGAGATAAAGTGTGCAGCTAAATTGTAATAGAATAGTTTAATAAATATGTTATATGTCTGATAGTTTATGAATTTTGTATAAGTTAAGGTTACTCGATTTTGGGAAAAATAATGTGTACGTTTATTGTATAAACAATTTATGTTTATATCTTCCGCAAATAGTAATAGTTGTATAGAATGATTGTACCGGATCCACAGTGATTTGGGACCTTGATTCGGGGCTCTCACACTAAGTTACCTATGTAGAGAATGTTGGGCCGATTACTCCAAACCAGGTGGCTTTAGCGTACCAGGTATGAAGACACCCCTTAGGCTTAATTGCTCGAGTAACCTAGACCACGATTCGGATCTGCTCAAGTTTTGTCTTCATCTTCTTGTAATGCTCATTTTCTTACGCACTAAGTTACCTATGTAACGAGCATTGGGTCGATGACTCCCAAACTAGATGGCTTTAGGGCACTAGCTGTGAATACACCCCTCAGGCTTAATAACTCGAGCAACCCATGCCACTATTCGAGACATTAAGCTGGCTACCTATATTCTCGTTAATTATTATTACTATTGCCATAGTTTCATAGCCCACAACTAAGGGTCAGGCAACTGCAAAGTGCAAACACGCATATGAGGTCAATTTTATTCCAAACATCACTTTGAACTAGAATTCTGAAAGGTTTTAATTTTTTGATCGTTCACGTGATTCTTACTCCACGGATGCTCATCAGAATTAATTCAATTTATAACAAGTTAAATGAAATCTCTCTTTTTTTTTAAACTTTTTTCTAAGATTCTAATGCAAGATTTATCTATACTTAACATGTATATTATCGCTAATGCATGTAAATGGAGATTAAAAGCACATAAGGAGATGAAAGAGTCATACCTCATAGGCGAGCCGCTGAATTATAAGAAATTATGATTCGAAAAGACTGATTGATCATACTGGATTGCTAGTGAAATGATATGAGGGTCCTTTTGATAATGACGGGCCATATTGATGGTGCTAACTGGTGTATTTTCCTTTTAAGGATTGTCGATAAATGCCCTAGTGTTTGAGTTGTCGTTGCGTCTGAAATTGCCCCAGTCTTGTTTGTTGTAAGGGTCCCAATATCGGTTGTTGTTGATTCTGAAATTGCCCCCGTCTTGCTGTAACGATCCAAAAATTTTTATATGTAATTTAAAATATTTATTGAATTAAATAAATATTTTAGTTGATGTGTTTATTGTTAAATAAATAATTCATGAGTTGTGGAGAATTAACTTGATTAAGTATAATATATTAATTAAGTTGATATTCAGTAATTTTATATTTTGAAGTGAATTAAATTAAATGAGTGTTGAATTAATTATTATGTTACATAGCTGTAATATTCTAATTTCATTTAATAATTAAATTAGAGAGTTGATAATGATTAAATGAATTGTTATAAGGTTGTTTTAATTTAGAAATTAAAAGTAATGTACTAATTTATTAAATAAAATTATAATAAAAATTATAATGGTGTAGCAATTTGATTATGTGACATTTTGATTTAATAAGTTGTTGTAAGCTTTAGTTTAATTAGATTTGAATATGAGAATTTAATTAAATAGGTGTGATAATAAACTATATAGTAAGTGAGTTATTAAAATAAGCTAAAAAGGAGTTTTAATTTAGTTTTACCAAACAAGGCTTAAGTGTAAGGCCCCGAATTTTATGAAATGAAAGTATTCAATTTTCTTATAATTATTATTTTATTTCGTAAATGGTTAAATTGATAAAAGGTTAAAGTTAAGGGTGATATGTGAAATTTTTTGTAAAGTAAGCAAGTGATTATAAAATATTCGTTTAGACGGGGAATATTCTTTTTGTCAGGGAATATCCGTACGATGGCACAATCATTGGTGGACCCCACAACGAAAGAATTGTCGTAGTTAGAAAACGACAGAATTATCTTTTTATAAAAATAACGGCAAAAGTGTTACCGTAAAAACTGTTGAACTACCCGGTAGTAAAAGTACAGTAATACGCATGGTTGCATAGTAGCACACGGTATTGATTATTGATGCTTACGTAAGAAGTAACTTAGTTATACTCAATTACTGCTACAGTAATTGCTGCATCATATCTCTCATATTATTGATTCAATTATTGTCACAGTATCATCTGTATAATATGTTATATTATTAAATCAATAATTGAGACGAAAAAGTTATTCATATTATTATTTGCAATATTGACAATGTCTAGAAGTTCTGTCAAGGAGAGGTTAGATAATCTAATTGAGCGCCAATAAGGAGAAATCCTTATCGGAAAGCCCCATCTTTCTTGGGAACGACCTGGTTGTTAAATATTGTGAGTTATAATATTAATGATGAATAAGTTCGTGTTGATTAAAGATGAAATTGATAGTTCCATTGTGTGGAAATTATTAGTGTTAGTGAAAATCGACATTTATTTCGATAATAATTAATGTCTGGAGGTTATATTGACCAATCGGGTAATTCACTGGATAAATGAGCAATTTATTGCTATTAATTCACATACTTATAACTATGTGTTCACATGTGTGTACTATTGATTCACATTCTTGTACTATTAGGGGTGGTAGTGCAAAATTGATAATACTTGCATGACTAAATTAAAAATGAAGGTGTAGATGAAGGTACTATACTATAATTAATTTTTTCACATGTTTAGAACTATTGAGTTACATGATTTACTATTAATTCACATTATTTACTATTAGGGGAGGTGGTGCAAGTTTGATAAAACTTGCAGGACTAAATTAAAAATGAAGAAAAAGAGGAAGGTATTACACTGTAATATTTCGAGCCCCAAAACGTGCAATTATCGAAACTATATTTTCCTATAAATAGAAGTTCATTCTTCCTTCATTTCTCACCAATTCACTAAGTCTCACAAGAGTAATTATTATAGAGAAATTATAGAGAGAAAGAAGAAGAGAAGTCTGCTACCTCACTATTCCAGTATCCAGTTTCTTCTAAGGTAAGGGGTATTATTCTTTCATATTCATGAAGAGAGCTTCTGTTATTTCATTCTTTATTATTATGTTAGAATAACATGTCTATACGAAGTACCGCATACATGGTGAAATTTTTCTGTTATTCTATTCTTTATTATTATGTTGGAATAACCTGTCTATGCAAAGTACCGCATACATGTTGAAATTTTTCTGTTATTCCATTCTTTATTATTATGTTGGAATATCCTGTCTGTGTGGATCACGCATGACCTGGTTCCATTCTTTATTATTCTGTTGGAATATGTGACGCCCCCAAAACAGGTATACATCACCCATCTTGGGTCGTCAGATACATGGTACATAACTCAAATATAACTTAATTATACAACAGTCTTGTAAAATACGACAAAACATAACCTAAGAATTTTAATAAGAATATTGTCATCTGGACAATATCCACACTCAATGGAGTCCTCATTACATTTATTGTCACACTATTTAACAGAATAGTGAGGACTATTAATATTATCATCTGGACTATCACTCTGTTCCCCGACTAGTCCCGGCTACGTTCTCATTCCTGAAGAGAACAGTGAAAGAAAGGGTGAGCTCAATTAGCCCAGTAAGAAATATTATGACTAAGATAATGCAGAATAAATTATCATTAGCCTTCAACAATGTTAAACTGATAGAATATAATAGACAACAAGTTTTAGATCAACAATTGCAGCGGAATAAGCAATCCATTAGAAGAGTCAAGTAGAGCATAAAATCTACTATCTTCTACGATTTAAAAAGTTTTTCATCAACTTTATCGCTGAGACTCAGCTTAACAAATAAAATCGAATCATCCCTGCATCACGGCCAAGGATATTCATGTAATCATCAATGGTCATGATTATACCGAATAATCTATGGTCATAATCATACCAACAACTGTCCATCAATGAACTACAGGCCAATGAGGACTTTTACCACACCATTCGTTACATTACGGTCATGATTATACCGAATAATCCCTGGTCATGATTATACCGAATAATCCCTGGTCATAATCATACCAAGTCCATCTATGCACGTAAGCCAAAGATGACTTTCATCATAATATAAGCATGAAGATGATGACAATGACATAATAATTCAATAAAACAAGTTCAATGATAAATTTTAAAGATTTATAATTTAATTTATCCAGAAATCAACAACGTCTAAATTGTCAACATGATATTGCTTTGTGGAGTAAAATTCAAGAATAATATTCATGTACCAAAAATAATTTGGACATAAAAGAAATATATTTTTTGGGTAAATAGTACCCCGTGAATAGTACCCCATGAATAGTACTTCGGGAATAGTATTTCGAGAATAGTACCTCGTGAATAGTACCCCAAAATGAAAAGTACCCCAAATACCCGAGTAAATAATATTCGGGTGAATAGTAATTTGGGTGAATAGTAACTCGTGAATAGTACTCCGATACGAAAAGTGCCCCGAATACCTGAGTAAATAATTCTAGAATGAATAGTAACCGGGTGAATAGTAACCCGTGAATAGTAACTCATAAAAAAATACCAAAAAAAATGATATTCCATGATGAGTACAAAAAAAATGATATCTCATACGAGTATAATAGAATATACGAAACTGTAAATGGATTTTTATCCGTCATGCGGTAATCCACGTAGACAGATAATTTTTACAATTTAATAAAGAATGAATACGAAGGATCATTCACCATGCGTACGGTAATCCACATAGACGGTTATTCTAACAGAATAATAGAGAATAGAACCAGGTCATGCGTAATACGCATAGACAGAATATTCCAACAGAATAATAAAGAATGAAACCAGGTCATGCGTAATCCGCATAGACATGATATTCCAATAGAATAATAAAGAATGGAATAACAGAAGAATTTTACCATATATGCGGTACTTCGCATAGACAGGTTATTCCAACATAATAATAAAGAATGGAATAACAGAAGAATTTCACCATGTATGTGGTACTTCGTATAGACATGTTATTCTAACATAATAATAAAGAATGGAATAACAGAAGAATTTCACTATGTATGCGGTACTTCGCATAGACAGGTTATTCCAATATAATAATAAATAATGGAATAACAGAATCTCTCTTCATAAATACGAAAGAAATAATACCCCTTACCTTAGAAGAAACTGGATACTGGAATAGTGAGGTAGCAGACTTCTCTTCTTCTTTTTCTCTATAATTTCTCTATAATAATTGCTCTTGTGAGACTTAGTGAATTGGTGAGAAATGAAGGAAGAATGAGCTTCTATTTATAGAAAAATATAGTTTCAATAATTGTACATTTTGGGGCTCGAAATATTACAGTATAATACCTTCCTCTTTTTTTCATTTTTAATTTAGTCCTGCAAGTATTATCAAACTTGCACCACCTCCCCTAATAGTAAATCATGTGAAACAATAGTTCATTCATGTGAATCAATAGTATAATCATGTGAAAAAACTAATTATAGTATAGTACCTTCAACTATACCTCCATTTTTAATTTAGTCATGCAAGTATTATCAATCTTGCACCAACTCCCCTAATAATAGTAAATTATGTGAATCAATAGTACACACATGTGAACACATAGTTATAAGCATGTGAATTAATGGCAATTAATTACTCATTTGTCTGGTGAATTACCCGATTGGTCAATATAACCTCCAGACATTAATTATTATCGAAATAAATGTCGATTTCCACTAACACTAATAATTTCCACATAATGGAACTATCAATTTCATCTTTAATCAACACGAACTTATTCATCATTAATATTATAATTCACAATATTTAACAAGCAGATCATTTCCAGGAAAGAGGGGGCTTTTCGATAAGGATTTCTCCCTATTTGTGCGCAATTAGATTATCTAACCTCTCCTTGATAGAACTTCTAAACATTGCCAATATTGCAAATAATAAAATGAATAACTATGTCGTCTCAATTATTAATTTAATAATATAACATATTATACAGATGATACTGTAACAATAATTGAATCAATAATATGAGAGATATGATGCAGCAATTACTGTAGCAATAATTATGAAAGCCCCGAACCCGGGTCCCAAAACCCCACGGATCCGGTACAATCAATCTAGCACTATTACAATTATTCTATAACTATTACGGAAGATATAAACATAAATTATTTATACAATAAACTTTACACATTATTTCTCCAAGGTCGAGTAACCTTAACATATACACAATTCACAAACTATCTACCATATAACATTATTATCATACTATTCTATTACAATTAAGCTGCACATTAAATCCCAAAATGAACTTGGCTTTATCCTTTCCTGTATCCGACGGTTTTGCCTTAATCTGCAATGTTAAATCATGATATAGCAAGGGTGAGCATAAGGTTGCCCAGCAAGTTTAAATTTATTTAAAGATATATCATGATTGAAAGAGTCTGAATAATAAGCTGGCTATAATTCACCAAAATAGTTGTGAATCAGCACGAACAAACTTTTGACTGAACAAGTATTGAACATGAATAAATATATCTGGAACAACTAGTAATGATGGTGATCAGCCTTTCATACCTGACTTATACATGCAATATGTATAGAGTACAATTCTACAATGACAATCAGCAACGATTAACCATAAGCATAACTGAATGAAACAACTCTTACTAGAGTTAAGTAAAACTTGTCTAAACCGTTGATTATCGTTACGCAATTTAATAAGCTTTGTCTGAACCTAATATATACATAATATCGATATAAAAATTAGAATAATATCATCACAATATAATACAATTATATATATATATATATATATATATATATATATATATATATATATATATACAAAGAATAACCTAAACACATAACCCTATCAGTCTATTCAGCACACAAAACTTAACATCAAGTTAGACTATTTAAGTCTTAGTTGAATCTGACACAATTCTAACATCCCGACAGTCTAGTCGGACAAAATTTTGAGTTTAAGTTTAATTAAACTCTGTCTAAACACTTAACCATTATCTAAGATAATTTTAATATCAGTCAAAAATAATTTTTCTAAGCTCGCAATAATTTTCACATAATTATCATCATTTATCATGAATTTTTGATCATTAATATCGTATTTAAATAAATTAAATACCACATAATTTTTTATCATTAATATTTATTTAATATCAAGTATTAATGAAAATCATCACATAATGCTATAATATATTTATAATATCACAAAGTATTTTTAATACCTTAAAATTACCTTTATATGATTTTTAAACAATTAAATTTATTATCCGATAATTGCTATTAATATTAAAATATTAATATTTTCATGACAAAATATCAAAAGTTATATATTATAACTTAAAATATTTTTATAACACTTAAATCATTTTTATATAATTTTTAAATCATTGATTCTATTTTTCCATAATTTATTTAATATAGTTATTAAATAAAATAATTATCATTAATATTTATTAATTAATGAAATTCCTCACAAAATATTAAAAGTCATTAAAAATAACTTAAAATATTTTCTTTTACCATAATAATATTTTTCATGCATTAAAAATCATTTTTAAATAATTTATTTAATATTATAATTAAATAAATTAAATATCATTTATATTCCAAAAATATTAAATATTTATGAAATATAATCAAAATAATTAAAAACTATTTTTCAGACTTTAAAATAATTTTTCGGAATTTATTTTGTATTTTTAATAATTAAAAACCATTTACTTCGATTTATTTAATTAAAATAATCATTTTCAGAAAATAATAAATATAAAAAGGCCCTATAGCGACAGACCCGTCGCTATAGGTGTTCTTTGGCCTGTTCTTGAGCTGCCCAGAACTTCAAGTCATTGAACAAGGTCCCTAGTTTGACCGGGGATTAATGTAGGTTCTTGTTGATTTTGGGCTTCTAATTTGTATTAAGGTTGTAGTATCCATGTAATACTACATCTGAAATCAAGTTTCAAGGTCATTACACAACATCACAACAAGATCTAAGCTAGCAAAATGACTGAAACGCTGTTCTTCATTTTCTGGGTTTTCCAGAAAATAAAGAACAAACGTAGGTGCTACTTTGGCCCTTTTAATCTTCACATCCTCGGCTTGGTTAGGGTGATATGAAGGTTCAATACTATAGTCTTGACGGCAGGGTACAACAAAACATCAACAGATCGTTCTAACAACAACACATGGAAGAAATCAAGGCCGGTCAAAGTAGTAGTCAGAAAACGGGTCTTGAAGATTTTGGATTACACAGAATCTTCTTCTGGCCAGTTGGTCAACGTGGGTTTGACCACGATTAGCTACAATTCTGTTATGAATCTGAGTGAACTAAAGACTTTAGAATGTAGTCTTTATGTCAGGCTACACGATCAAACCAACAACGTGACATAATACATAAAATACAAGCAAGATCAAGGGCTTCGGAAAGCATGTCAGACCACCTGGAAAAGTTCTAAGTTGCCCAGATTCAAAATTTTGTGCTTGGTCAACGGACTTTGACCGATTATATCTTGCAATATAAACATGATATGGGCTTGCTTCAAGTCCCAGATTAAAGCCCTTATTACAAAGACCAGTTCTATAACATCAAACACCACTAACACCTAACACAGAGAGATCTATGAGGTCTGACATATGGCTGTCAAACAACTTTTCAAAGTTTTTCCAGATTTTTCAAAACTTCAAAATCGTGCATCTAGATGTTATGGATCCATGATCCAATAACCCAGATCACTTATTAACATCCTAATACACAACTTTAACCAACAACTTATAACATCTAACATCAAATACAAAGATTTTCAAGATTTAGGGTTTTTTATACCTTTTAGGCTTTGATCTTGATTCTGATCATCATGATATGTTCTTAGCTTGCTATGGATCATATAAGGGACTGATATACTCCATATTTTCGTGGGTCTAGAGAGAGAAAGTGTGGGTTGAGAGTTTGTAGCAGTTTAGCAAAATCTATTAACTTTCTCTCTCCTCAATTATTTTTAGAATTGGTTGAATTGAAATGGCTGATATCAGGGGTTGATCTTCTAACATTTAAGGCACATGGTGTATCTTAGCTAGTCTCCAACTACATATAGGACAATAATTGAAAGCTACCTACTATAATGCACCAATGGCATTTTAGACATTTTGATTTTTTTGTTTTTAATGGCATATTAGTAAATTGTCCAAACCTTTAGGGTTTAGGGTTTGACCCATAGGGTTTAGGGTTTAACCCTAAAATATTTGAAATTAAATTTTTAGGATTTCCAAATTTTGATTTTCAAAATAGAAAATTAATATTTCTAAATTATAATTAGGATTTTCTAATTATATTAAAATTTACTAATTAAGATTAACATTTTCTAATTAAAATTACTAATTTAGCAATTAGGTTTCATAATCATGCATTAGGATTATAACCCAAGAATTAGGGTTTCTAAATAATTAAAAATCAAATTAATCATTAGGGTTATCCCTAATTAGGTTTGTAATTAAAATACATAAACCTTATACATAGCATTTAAATTCCAAAATTAGGATTTTAATATCCGAATTAGGGTTTTAAATTTTCGGAACTGAAATTAGGGTTTCCAGAATCGGTTTTAGAGTTTCTTATAATTCGCTAAGGTTTTCTAACCGAACGATGACATTCTTAATATATACCTAGGGTTTGTTAGAGATATCGTTCATCTGGGCAACCCTTAACCCTTAACCCTTAACCACATACTGTACACATATATACAGAACATATTCACTTATTCCCTTAATCCTGGATAATTCACCTAAATCCTTCACAGAATTTTGAAATCTTCAAAATTCTTTCTCACAAATATCAAACGCATACACTTATTTTCTGTCTAGGTTCTAGTATTGAACTTTAAATCAATTAATTAAAATTTAAAAACAAATCTTTAATTCTCGGGTTGTCACATTTACCCCTTCTTCTAAAAATTGTCCCCGAAATTTACCTTACACCTTACACCTTACACCATTCATACTCAGCATCGCATGCTACCCAATACATTCCTCACAAGAATTAAAGTTTTGAAATCGTGCTGAGGGATTTTACAGACTATTGTATGTCATTTTCACAAAGGTTTTATGAAAATTCATCCGCAAACCGTCATAACTTACAGACATAGTGGGTAATTAGCCCGGTATGCCCTGTACTTATTAAGTACTGTTGGTCTGATCTGTTTCTCGTATCCGCCTTGGGCGCATAAACTTTTACCTCTGTCTTATTGGATTCCGCACCAAAACAATTTGGTTCGGGAAAGTTTTCAAAGAACTCTTAGAGTTTTCATAACATTGGTCTAGCTGAATTGAATAGCGTATGTGACGCCCCAGAAAATCAAATTTTTAGAAGAATTAAAATTTTATTTAATTATAAGGATTAAATGAATTTAATTGATTATTTAAGGGAGTAAGCTATTTGAAGGTCGTTCTATGACCTAGACATGTCAGAACGTCATAGTATTTTGGCTACGTGACAGAATTAAAGTGTTTGAATTTCCAAGACGAAAATAAAAGTTTTCCGAGAAATTTTTCGAAAAACACTATTCACGCATTTCTGCTCGAGAATTATTTTTGAACTTCCGAAAAATACGTAACGATAGAATATCGATGTGAGATGGAATATCCAATAAATTTCAGTTATGAAAAACGCAGTTTTTCACCTGCGGACTTAAAACCTAACGATTGGAGAAAATGACTTTCGAGAAGGAAATGTAATGCGATTAATGAATACGAGTATGATACGAGGTATTTTGCAAGTATGTATGAACGATGGTATATCGTATATCATGAATAAGAATACGAGAATTATACGTATAAAATATGTTATAAGGCTTTAAGCCAAATGTAATAAATTTGTTGAATTATGTAGGAAATGGTATTGTCCAATGGGAATAATGATAAGGCCCAAATATAGGAGATGGTTAAGTCCAATAGATTCAATATGGAAGTCCAATGGAATTTAAGGTGCATGCCTAAGTATTTGTAATGTGAAGCCCAAAGTAAATTAAATGTAAGCCTAAATGATTAAGTTATGATAATTAAGCTAAAACCCAAAGTAAGAACCAAGGGGCTTATGGGTTGGTTTAAACCCATGGTTTAAACCATGGGTGATCCAAAGTGATAAACAAGTAACTTAATGGCTAAGATATGTAATGACCAAGTACTTAAAGTGGGGAGAAAGATAACTTAATGGTTAAGTAAATGTGGTGAGCAAGCAAAGGATAAAATTTGTGCTAAACAAGTAAACTTAATGCCTAAGTGTTGTGGAGGGAAAGTTTACTTGATGGCTAAGATAGGAATAGTAAGGAGGTGGAAGGTCTTAATGACCATTATGCCCTAACTTTAGAAAGTCTATAAATAGCAAACTCAAAATTCATTATTTGGTTGTTAACTTTCTTCCAAGCTAAGCAACTATTTGGTTGAGAGAATAAGCACATATAAAGTTAGACTTCCCTTGTTAGATTTTCCACCAATAACTTATAGCTTATTGGTTTGGAAGAAAAAGCAAGAAAAGATAGAAGCTAGCCTTTGTTAGATTTTCAAGAAGCAAGAAGAAGATTAAGGTGTAGCAAGTGAACATCAAAGAGTAAGTATTCTTATACCATGATTCTCTTTCTCTTCCATTATTAGAGAAGGGGGTATTGGTAGAACTAGCATGCTAAGAAATGATAAGAATGATTTATAAATGGACTTAAGCCGTAATAAGTCATGAATAAGTTATTTATACTTATATAAGTTATGAACTAAGAGGAACTTGCAAGAACTTGTAACATGTTTACATTAATGGAATTGGTATGATAATAAGAAGCAAGAATGGTGGTTAAAAGATTAAGATCATGATAAGTCATGGAATCATATTAAGTAATTCATAATTTCATAAGTTACAAACTCACAAAGAATAAGTAATAACTTATCGTATTTATAAGTTAATGTAGTATGGATGTCAAGATGTTAGTATGATGAATTGAATCCATTTGAAACGAAGAACAAATCTTAAGTAACGAAGTTTCGCCGGAAGCCACACGATTAGACGACAATCGTCGAATTCGTGAAATTCTCGGAATAGAAGTCAAATTTTTATATTGAGCTTGGAAACGTTGGTTTTCAATGGAGACAACTCTTATTTGGCATTATAGAGTTGCGGACTCGAGAATGACCGAATTTTGACTTAGAACGAAGAAACGAGCGTTGAACGTTCACGAACGTTTATCATTTTCGTTAAAAATGGACTAATAGGTGATTTCTTAGCAAACGAAGTCGAATAGATAAAATTCTTACATGACCACGTAGAGTACGTGATTTGTGAACCGTAGGCTCTTGAACAAACCAATTCGGACTTATAACGAAGAAATTACGAGCCCAAGAATCTCACAATTCAAAAAGTCTGTCAAAATTTTCTGTGGCTCAGAGTCCGCACCGCGGCGCGACTCCAAGCTTAAAGGACCGGCGCCGTAGCGCCAAAGTGAGCATCAGCTACTGTTAGTTGGCGCCGCAGCGCGACCATTAACAAAGGGACTCGCTCTGCAGCGCCGAGTCCGGTCTCCAAGCCCTAATGGGGGACGCCGCAGCGCGAGATGCAGTACAAAAGCTGGTGCCGCAGTGCCAGCACTAGAATGTAGATGGAGAAGAAAGGTTTTGATTGTAAAGGAAAGGAAAAACGAATAAAGATTGAATTAAATTCTTAATTAACGTAATGTAACATCATTTAGATGCATTAGAGGTTGAAAGAAAGAATAATTTAAAAGAAGCACGTGAAGGGTAATTAAGTAAACCATAAATGGTATTCAAAGTTGGTACTTCACCAATGGCGATCAAGTTTCGATTAATAATGTAAGGACATTAGTAAGCCGCAAGGAAGGATATTTAACTCGAACTGAGTTCTGCTATTGAAATAATTTCAATTATGTTATAGAAAGGAAAAAAGTTGGTAAGAACGATGTAAAAGAACAACAGAAAGCTGGAACCAATAAATAACAAATCTAATACATGATTAGATTGAGAAGAAGGGTAAGATTCTTTAGGAACTATGTATGTTCATTCATGACCTAATGTGGTATGTTATGTGATGATGTGTTGTAGAGACCGTAAAGACTCAAAGGAAAAGTTATTATACTATAGCAGACGCTGAAGGCAAGTTTTTATTAAACGCTTGTCTAACCTTAGTGTTAGCCAGGTTTTTAAAAGATTCAAGTTATGAGATGCATGTATGGTTTTAAAGAAAGAGTCGATGCCAATTTTAACTCGGCTAGACTAATCGTGATAGATTGATTGATTTACAAGTCTTTCAATATAGAATTGCTAACGCTATCCTATGCCAAGTATTTGGTGCGGATCCAAAGGTAAGTTTGTCTATGAACAAACAAATATATTTTCATCGATTATTCGATGGGCACGTGAGGTTGCCAAAACTTAAACGTACATATGTTTAAAGGATGTAGTGTTGATCAACATAGAGTGCTATAGGCTGATCACCTAGAAGTGCTCGTACGATATGTCGGACTTACGGACTTCGTGCTGGGTTGTCCTTTTCAAAGAAACTATAAGACGTTCACGTCTTGAACCAGAATTGATGTATTACTGAATCTTGTTATTGTAAAATATTTTAAAGGAAAAGAAACGCTATTTTAAGTTATTGATAGTACTTCGTAACTATCATCCAGTTATTGAAGATATATGATTCATATGCTTCAAGCATGCTTTTAAAATGAAAATTATGTACTTGTTGAGCTTGTTATGCTCACTCTTGCTTGAACCATATGAATGCAGCTTAGACCGAATGGACTGAAGGATTCGACAAGAACAAAGAGAAGGCTAAAGAGAAGTTGTAGATTACCTATGTAATAGTATAGGTTTGAAATGATAATATTTGATATTATGACAATAATAAATGTAACGGTTATAAAGAACCTGGGCAATGGTATTATTGTTTTGGAATATATATAAGACATATTCGTTCTTTTGAGGTATTTCAATTGAATGTTTGTGTGAACTGTAGCACCGTGGAGCACCATATGTTGGGTTGAAAGAGGCCCGAATTTGGGGGCGTCACAGCGTAGACTCATATCAATAATTCAATTCAATCAAATTATTTATGTGTAGCCAAACCCTGTTGGCAAATTAAAAAAAAATTTGAAAATATTTTTGAGAATGACGTCATGATGTCGTACTGTATTAACAGTCCGTTTGAGGATGCCGTCATTATATGACTTTGTTATAACACATCATACAATAGTGGAACAACGATTTTAGATCAATTCAACACTATGTATTTCTGCATTTATAACTCCATCAACTTTTTATCATCTCTGCACCAGGTTACATGGTACATAAGTGATAAATAAAAATATATTTTGATATTTCAAATCATTATTGTCTAGCCGAAATGATTAGCATAGACTGTACTTTAAACCGTTTCAAAAATGATTACGAGTCTATATTTTTTTTTAAAGCACATAACGCATATTTAGCTTGATGTCAAAATTTCGAAGTCTAGCATAGCTAGCAGATTTGGAAAATTTAATGTCTCCACTAATGATCAATTGCTTAGTAATCTATCTATTCCTATTATCCTCAATACTCTTTTCACACAAAACTATACGCAGTTCGTCAAACTTACCACACTTATGAGTTCAGGAACTTGCCACAATCATATAAGTTTAAGAACTTGTCCTAGTCAGACCTTGGGCGTCCATTCGCTGAGGGGTTCATAAACATTTCATATAACTATGAGTCACGAACGTACCATAAGTATGAGTTTTTAGAACTCATACTTAACCTGATATTCTCTACCTATAACCTATCTATCTGTTATACACATGAGAAAAGAATAACCTTCTCAACATGCATATAGCAAATAACGCGACACAAATATTTCAATGATTATTAGTGCCAGAAACTAAGTGATTTTTACACCAAGTATAATTCAACTCCCATACGAAGAATCATACAACTTAGCTGCTGACATGAGTCCACAATTGAAATCCCCACTTAATCCTAACTACATTCTCAATACGAATTTCATTCAACTCGTATTCATAATCATTTCCTAACTCTGTACCAATTCATAGTACCGCTGACACACAATATTCTCATCGCAGACTTGTCTATCATTCGCTTAATCCATATCAGATCACGGGGTGATCTCATCGTATATAATATGATTCATTTCTATTCTATGATCATTTTGCTTTTCGTTCCTCTATCACTCTACTTTTAGTTTTTTAGACTCGATCTACTCATCATTACTATTCACTTTATTATCAGAGTTAGGAAACTCTGTATCTTATAACTCGCCGAGATTCGTATTTGAATCTTACCGACACACTAACTCTTTTTGAGTTAGTACTTATCCTAATCACTGCGATTATTAGACTAAGGTATCACTACCCTATGTTTATAACCAACAGCTTTGATACCAACTGTGAAAGCCCCGAACCCGGGTCCCAAAACCCCGCAGATCCGGTACAATTAATCTAGCACTATTACAATTATTCTATAACTATTGCGGAAGATACAAACATAAATTGTTTATACAATAAACTTTACACATTATTTCCCCAAGGTCGTGTAACCTTATCATATACACAATTCACAAATTATCTACCATATAACATTATTATCATACTATTCAATTACAATTAAGCTGCACATTAAACCTCAAGCTGAACTTGGCTTTATCCTTTCCTGTATCCGACGGTTTCGCCTTAATCTGTAATGTTAAATCATGATATAGCAAGGGTGAGCATAAGGTTGCCCAGCAAGTTTAAATTTATTTAAAGATATATCATGATTGAAAGAGTCTGAATAATAAGCTGGCTATAATTCACCAATATAGTTATGAATTAGTACGAACAAACTTTTGACTGAACAAGTATTGAACATGAACAAATATATCTGGAACAATTGGTAATGAAGGTGATCAGCCTTTCATACTTGACTTATACATGCAATATTTACAGAGTATAATTCTACAATGGCAATCAATAATGATTAATCATAAGCGTATCTGAATGTAACAACTCTTACTAGAGTTAAGTAAAACTTGTCTGAACCGTTGATTACCGTTACTCAATTTAATAAGCTTTGTCTGAACCTAATATATACATAATATCGATATACAAATTAGAATAATATCATCACAATATATATATATATATATATATATATATATATATATATATATATATATATATATATATATATATATATATATATATATATACAAAGAATAACCTAAACACATAATACATAACCCTATCAGTCTATTCAGCACATAAAACTTAACATCAAGTCAGACTATTTAAGTTTGAGTTGAATCCGACACAATTCTAACATCCTGACGGTCTAGTCGGACAAAATTTCAAGTTTAAGTTCAATTAAACTATGTCTAAACACTTAACCATTATCTAAGATAATTTTAATATCAGTCAAAAATAATTTTTCTAAGCTCGCAATAATTTTCACATAATTATCATCATTTATCATGAATTTTTGATCATTAATATCGTAATTAAATAAATTAAATACCACATAATTTCTTTATCATTAAATTTATTATCTGATAATTGCAATTAATATTAAAATATTAATATTTTCATGACAAAATATCAAAAGTTATATATTATAACTTAAAATATTTTTATAACACTTAAATCATTTTTATATGATTTTTAAATCATTAATTCTATTTTTTCACAATTTATTTAATTTAGTTATTAAATAAACTAATTATCATTAATATTGGTTAATTAATGAATTTCCTCCCAAAATATTAAAAGTTATTAAAAATAACTTAAAATATTTTCTTTTACCATAATATTATTTTTCATGATTTGTCATGCATTAAAAATTATTTTTAAATAATTTATTTAATATTATAATTAAATAAATTAAATACCATTTATATTTCAAAAATATTAAATATTTATGAAATATACTCAAAATAATTAAAAACTATTTTTCAGACTTTAAAATAATTTTTTGTAATTTATTTTGTATTTTTAATAATTAAAAACCATTTATTTCGATTTATTTAATTAAAATAATCATTTTCAGAAAATAATAATTACAACAGACCCGTCGCTATAGGTGTTCTTTGGCCTGTTCTTGAGCTGCCCAGAACTTCAAGTCAGTGAACAAGGTCCCTAGTTTGACCGGGGATCAATATAGGTTCTTGTTGATTCTAGGCTTCTAATTTGTATTAAGGTGGTAGTATCCATGTAATACTACGTCTGAAATTAAGTTTCAATGTCATTACACACCATCACAGCAAGATCTAAGCTAGCAAAATGACTGACAACGATGTTCTTCATTTTCTAGGTTTTCCAGAAAATAAAGAACAGACGTAGGTGCTACTTTGGCCATTTCAATCTTCACATCCCCGGCTTGGTTAGGGTGATATGAAGGTTCAATACTATAGCCTTGATGTGTCAGGGTACAACAAAACATCAACAAATCGGTCTAACAACAACACATGGAAGAAATCAAGGCCGGTCAAAGTAGTAGTCAGAAAACGGGTCTTGAAGATTCTGGGTTACCTAGAATCTTCTTCCGGCCAGTTGGTCAACGTGGGTTTGACCACGATTAGCTACTATTCTGTTATGGATCTGAGTGAACTAAAGACTTTAGAATGTAGTCTTTATGTCAGGCTACACGATCAAACCAACAACGTGACATAATACATAAAATACAAGCAAGATCAAGGGCTTTGAAAAGCATGTCAGACCACCTGGAAAAGTTCTGGGTTGCCCAGATTCAAAATTTTATGTTCGGTCAACGAACTTTGACCGATCATATCTTGCAATCTAAATATGATATGGGCTTGCTTCAAGTTCCAGATTAAAGCGCTTACTACAAAGACCAGTTCTATAACATCAAACACCATTAGCACCTAACATAGAGAGATCTATGAGGTCTGACATATGGCTGTCAAACAACTTTCAAAGTTTTTCTAGATTTTTCAAAACTTCAAAAGCGTGCATCTAGATATTATGGGTCCATGATCCAACAACCCAGATCACTTATTAACATCTTAATACACAACTTTAACCAACAACTTATAACATCTAACATCAAATACAAAGATTTTCAAGATTTAGGGTTTTTTATACCTTTTAGGCTTGATCTTGATTCTGATCATCATGATCTCTTCTTAGCTTGCTATGGATCATATAAGGGACTGATATACTCCATATTTTCGTGGGTCTAGAGAGAGAAAGTGTGGGTTGAGAGTTTGTAGCAATTTAGCAAAATCTATTAACTTTCTCTCTCCTCAATTATTTTTAGAATTGGTTGAATTGAAATGGCTGATATCAGGGGGGTTGATCTTCTGACTTTTAAGGCACATGGTGTATCTTAGCTAGTCTCCAACTACATATAGGACAATAATTGAAAGCTACCTACAATAATGCACCAAGGGCATTTTAGACATTTTGATTTTTTTGTTTTTAATGGCATATTAGTAAATTGTCCAAATCTTTAGGGTTTAACCCTTAGGCTTTAGGGTTTAACCCTTAGGGTTTAGGGTTTAACCTTAAAATATTTAAACTTAAATTTTTAGGATTTCCAAATTTTAGTTTTCAAAATAGAAAATTAATATTTCTAAATTATAATTAGAATTTTCTAATTATATTAAAATTTACTAATCATAAATCAAGCTTGCTAATTAGGATTAATATTTCCTAATTAAAATTACTAATTTAGCAATTAGTTTTCATAATCATGCATTAAGGTTTATGACCCAAGAATTAGGGTTTCTAAATAATTAAAAATCTAATTAATCATTAGGGTTATCTCTAATTAGGTTTGTAATTAAAATACATAAACCTTATACATAGCATTTAAATTCCCAAATTAGGATTTTAATATCCGAATTAGGGTTTTAAATTCCCGAAACTAACATTAGGGTTTCTAGAATCGATTTTAGGGTTTCTTATAATTCGCTAGGATTTTCTAACCAAACAATTACATTCTTTATATATACCTAGGGTTTGTTACAGATATCGTTTATCTGGTCAACACTTAACCCTTAACCACATATTGTACACATATATACAAAATATATTCACTTATTCCCTTAATACTGGATAATTCACCTAAATCCTTCACAGAATTTTGAAATCCTCAAAAAAATTTCGCACAAATATCAAACGCATATACTTATTTTCTATCTAGGTTCTAATATTGAACCTTAAATCAATTAATTAAAATTTAAAAAAAAATTCTAAATTCTCGGGTTGTCACAATAATTGAGTAAAACTGAGTGACTTCTTACGTAAGCATCAATAATCAATATCGTGTGCTACTATGCAACCACGCGTATTACTGTATTTTTACTACCGGGTAGTTCAACAGTTTTAACGGTAACACTCGCCGTTATTTTTATAAAAAGATAATTCTGTCATTTTCTTACAACGACAATACTTCCATTGTGGGGTCCACCAATTATTGTGTCATCGTACGGATATTCCACGACAAAAAGAATATTTTATAACAAATTGCATACTTTGCAAAAATTTTAAATATCACCCTAAACATAAACCTTTATCAATTTAACCATTTGCTAAATAACATAATAATTATTTTATTATTTATTATTCTGTTGGAATATTCTGTCTGTGCGGATTACGCATGACCTAGTTTCATTCTTTATTATTCTATTGGAATATCATGTCTGTGCGTATTACGCATGACCTGGTTCCATTATTCATTATTCTGTTGGGAATAACCTGTCTGTGCGGTCTATCTCATGCCTGGTGAATTCTTTTGTTATTCCATTCTTTATTATTCTGTTATGAATAACCTGTCTGTACGGTCTATCGCATGCCTGGTGAATTCTTTTGTTATTCCATTCTTTATTATTCTGTTGGAATAACCTGTCTACGCGGACTACCGCATGCATGGTGAATGATCTTTCGTATTCATTTTTTATTAAATTGTGAAAATGATCTGTCTACGTGGATTACAGCATGGCGGATAAAAATCTATTTGCAGTTTCGTATATTCTATTATACTCGTATGAGATATCATTTCTTTTGTACTCGTCATGGAATATCATTTTCTTTGGTATTTTTTTTTACGAATTACTATTCAAGGTTACTATTCACCAAATTATTATTCACTCTAATATTATTCACTCGGGTATTTGGGGTACTTTTCACGAGTTACTATTCACGGGTTACTATTCATCCAAATTACTATTCACCCGAATATTATTCACTCGTGTATTTGGGGTACTTTTCATGTTAGGGTACTATTCACGAGGTACTATTCCCGAAGTACTATTCATGGGGTACTATTCACGGGGTACTATTTATCCAAAAAATATATTTCTTTTCTGTCCAAATTATTTTTGGTACATGAATATTATTCTTGAATTTTACTCCACAAAGCAGTATCATGTTGATAATTTGGACGTTATTGATTTCTGGATAAATTAAATTATAAATCTTTAAAATTTATCCTTGAACTTGTTTTATTGAATTATTATGTCATTGTCATCATCTTCATGCTTATATTGTGATGAAAGTCATCTTTGGCTTACGTGCAGAGATGGACTTGGTATGATTATGACCAGGGGTTATTCGGTATAATCATGACCGTAATGTGACGAATGATGTGGCGAAAGTCCTCATTGGCCTGTAGTTCATTGATGGACAGTTGTTGGTATGATTATAACCAGGGATTATTCGGTATAATCATGACCATTGATGATTACATGAATATCTTTGGCCGTAGTGCAGGGATGATTTTATTTTATTTATTAAGCTGAGTCTCAGCGATAAAGTTAATCAAAAACTTTTTAAATCATAGAAGATAGTAGATTTTATGCTCTACTTGACTCTTCTAATGGATTGCTTATTCCGCTGCAGTTGTTGATCTAAAACTTGTTGTCTATTATATTCTATCAGATGTTATACTGTTGAAGGCTAAGGATAATTTATTCTGCATTATCTTAGTCATAATATTTCTTACTAGGCTACTTGAGCTCACCCTTTCTTTCACTGTTCTCTTCAGGAAATGAGAATATAGCTGGGATGAGTTGGGGAACGGAGTGACGGTCCAGATGATAGCATTAGTAGTTCTCACTATTCTGTTAAATAGTGTGATAATAAATGTAGTGAGAACTCCATTTGAGTTTGAATACTGTTTAGATGACAATATTCTTGTTAAAACTCTCAGCTATGTTTTGTCGTATTTTACACGACTGTTGTATAATTAAGTTGTATTTGAATTTATGTACCATGTATCTGGCGACTCAAAATGTGTGATGTATACCTATTTTGGGGGCGTCACAGTAAGGCTAGTGGGTTGTTGGGCTTGGTCACAATGATCTCACCACTATCAATTAAATCCTGGATCTTATGCTTAAGGGGCCAACAATCTTGAATGTCATGACCTAGAGCTCCAGCATGGTTGTGACAACCCGATAATTTAGAAAAATTTTAAAATTTTTATTAATTGATTTAAGGTTTGATATTAGAACCTAGACAGAAAATAAGTGTATGCGTTTGATATTTTTGAGATAGAATTTTGAGGATTTCAAAATTTTGTGAAGGATTTAGGTGAATTATTCAAGATTAAGTGTATACGTGAATATGTTGGGTGTATATGGTTATGTATGTGTACAATATGTGGTTAAGGGTCAAGGATTGACCAGGTAAACGATATCTGTAACAAACCCTAATCGTATATTAAGAACGTCAGCGTTCGGTTAGAAAATTCATACGAATTATAAGAAATCCTAGAAATCGGTTCTGAAAACCCTAATTTCAGTTCCGGGAATCCAAAACCCTAATTCGGAAATTGAAACCCTAATCTGAGAACTTAAAGGATAATTATAATGCTTATGTGCTATTAGTTATAATATTAATTAGGGTAAAGCTTATTTATTTAGCAAACCCTAATTTTAAATTTTTAAACCCTAATTTCAGGATAAGAAGCACTAATTTATAATTAGGGAAAACCTTATTGATAGTTTAATAATTTTAATGTTAATTAGGAAATATTAATCCTAATTTTAAGTTATAAGTAATTAGAAAATCCTAATCTAATTACGTAATCTAATTTCTAAATTAGAAAATTATTTTTCTATTAGAAACCCTAATTTTTGGGTTATAAACCCTATTATATGATTTTGACCCTAATTGCTTAATTAGCGATTTTAATTAGGAAATACTAATCCTATTTAGCAAGATTTAAGTTATGATTAAGAAATTTTAATATAATTAGAAAATCCTAACTATAATTTAGAAATATTAAATTTCTATTTTTACAAACCTAATTTGAAAATTTTAGAAATTTATTTTTAAAAACCCTAACCCAAACCCTAAATCCTAAGGGTTTGGCCATTTACTAGAATGCCATTAAAATTAATTGCTAAATGACATTTTTACCCTTTGTTGCATAATTGGACATAACTTGTATTTGTTGTCCTAGTGAGTGGTTAACCAAACCCTAGCCTAGCCTATGACTTTTATACCAGCTATCTCAGTGACAGCCAAATACACTGCATTTGTATAAATTTATAAGATTAAAGTGAGAGAAAGTAACTCACTTTACTTTTCCAAATAACCAAGACCTTCTCTCTCTTTCAACTTCGAAATCTAGAGTGAGAGGGAGTGGGGAACAAAACCATTATCAGTTATTAGCTCTCCTTAAACAGATCACAAGGATCAGAATCAAGATCATGCATTAGAAAGGTATAAGAACCCTAATTTTTAAAATCTTTTGATTTGATGTTAAAAGTTGTAATTGATTGGTTAAAGATGTGTAATAAGGTGTCTTTTAGTGATCTGAGTTGTTAAATACCAGATCCATATCATCAAAATGCTCGGATTTGATGATTTTTAAAATCTGGGAAAAGTTGGAAATATGGCCTGACAAGCTAATGTTAGGGCCTCTAGATCTTTATATGTTAGTGGTTTTGTGTGTTATATGTTATAGATATGTAGTATGACATATGGACTAGGATCTGAAACTGAAATCAGGTTTAGATCATATTTAAATCTCAAGTTATGAACGGTCAAAACTAGTTGACCGATCACGAAAATGATTTCTGGGCAGCCTATAAATTTCCAGAATTTCCTGACAAGCTTTTGCAAGCCTATGATCTTGCAGTCGCTTTATTGTTTGGCCATGTTGTTGTTTTGGTATTGTAGCCTGACATTCACATTACACATCTAAGCCATCAGAACCACCAGATCGATCACAGGATCAAAGATAATACCGGTCAAACAACCGTTGACCATCACGCCGGATGAAGATTCTGGGTAACCCAGATCTTCATCAGTCGAGTTTTCTGTCAGAGTTTGACCAGCCTTGATCTTACATATGTGTTGATGTTTTTATGATCTGATGTTATGTAGTTATACCCTGTCATGTGTTCTACAAGAATAAACTACTAGATTACACAAACAAAGACCTAGATGCCAAGTTATAAAGCTTCACAGTACCAAGGTCGAGCTGTTCTTCATTTTTGGGAAACCCAGAAATGAAGAACAGCCACTAACAAGAATTGGGAGGCTTAGATCTCTCTGTGATTATATGTTTTGGCCATGAACTCAATTGCTACTTGTAGTATTACACTTATACTATAATTATAACACTTAACCCAGTCCATAAATCACTAAGAACACGGTTTAAATGTTGGTCAAACCACCCACCCGGTTAACTGACATGCATTTTCTGGGCAGCTCAAGAACAGCTGAAGAACACTTTCAGCGACGGTTGTGTAACTAAAGCTACCTTTAGCGACACTTAAATTTATAAATTTATTTATTTTAATTAATAAATAGATAAAAAAGGTTTTTAATTATTAAAAATACATAATAAATTTCGAAAAATTATTTTAAAGTCTGAAAAATAGTTTTTAATTATTTTGAGTATATTTCATAAATATTTAATATTTTTGAAATATAAATGGTATTTAATTTATCTAATTATAATATTAAATAAATTAATTACAAACGATTTTAATGTATGAAAAATCATTAAAAATAATATTATGGTATAATAAAATATTTTAAGTTATTTTTAGTGACTTATAATATTTTGTGATGAATTTCATTAATTAATCAATATTAATGATAGTTAATTTATTTAATAAATATACTAAATAAATTATGAAAAAATAGAATTAATGCTTTCTAAATCATATATAAATGATTTAAGTGTTATAAAAATATTTGAAGTTATAAAAAATAACTTTTGATATTTTGTCATGAAAATATTAATATTTTAATATTAAAAGTAATTATCGGATAATGAAATTAATTGTTTAAAAATCATATAAATATGATTTTAAGGTATTAAAAATACTTTGATATATTATAAGTATATTATAATATTATGACATGTATTTCATTAATATTTGATAATAAATAGATATTAATGACAAAAGAATTATGTGGTATTTAATTCATTTAAATACAATATTAATGATTGAAAAATCAAGATAAATAGTAATAATTATTTAAAAATTATTACGAGCTTATGAAAATTATTTTGACTAATATTAAAATTATTTGAGATAATTGTTAAGTGTTAGGCAGAGTTTAATTGAACTTAAACTCGAATAATTATCCGGCTAGACCGTCGTGACGTTAGAACTTTGTCGAACTCATGTCAGACTGAAATAGTTTGACCTAATATTGAGTCTTATATGTGTTATAGACTGATAGTGTTATGTGTTATGTGTTTAGGTTATTCTATGTGTGTGTGTGTGTGTATATATATATATATATATATATATATATATATATATATATATTATAGTATTATACTGTGATAATATTATTCTAATATTGGATATCTATATTACTAATATTAGGTCTTCGGATAAAGCGTTATAAATTGCGTAGCGATAATCAACGGCTCAGGCAAGTTTGTTTTTACTTATCTATACTAAGAGTTGTTTTATTTATATATGCTTATGGATATAAATTCATTAGATAATATTCTAAATTAAATTAATTTATAATTTAGAGAGTTGTAATATAACATGAGATATTATATTGTTGTTTTAATTTAATAATTTAAGGTGGTATATTAAGTTATTAAATAAAATTATAAAGAAATTATAATTTTGTGATATTTGGTTAAGTGGAAAATTTATTTAGTATGTGGTAATTAGTTTATTTAATTAAGATTGGATATGGAAATCCAAGTAAACAATGCGGGACAATAAACTATATTATAAATGACTTACGAAAATAAATTAAAAGAGTTTTAATTTGGTATTACCAAACAAATTCTTAGAGCTTTTAAAATTCTTATTTTAATCTTGTTTTGCCAAACAAGGTTTAAGGAATGATTAAGTCATTATTTTCAATGGTTTTACCAAATAAGGTATAAGGATTAATTGATTAATTTTAATTATGTTAGCCAAACAAGTCTTATGGCTTTTGATTTTCAAAATTTGATAACTGATGTCAATTAAAGTTATATACTTAATATCTGTATTATTATTATTATACGTTATATTTTTGTTAGTGCGTAAGTTAGAAGTTCGGGAGAAAGACTCAGAAGAAAGAAAAAGAAGAAAAGAAGAAATTGAGAGAAACCTTGAGAGAATCCTAGAGAGATTTTGAGAAAAGAATTGGGGAAAAGAAGTCTTGTTGATCAAAGGAAGAAAATTTTCACCTTCTAGCATACAAGGTATCCTCTTACCCTTTTAAAATTCTAAAAGTTGTGGTTGTCTTCTCTTCCAAAATTCTCTGTAAAATCTTTGTAGAGGTTGAATTAATTGTTATATATAGTTTATATGATAAATTAGTTGTTGTGAAACTGTTTTCATAAGTTTATATATGAGTATAGTCAATGAATTCATATAATGTATGTTATGGCTTAGTTGGAGTCAAAGTTTAATTATGAAATCATGATGAAAACCTTAAATTGATAATGTATTCTGATAGTACTTGAAAAAATGAAAACAACCCAAGTTGAACGAGTCAAAACGAATGTAAAACGAATTCACAGCAAAGAATTTCGCTATGAATGTCAAAAGAAGAAGAAAGAAGACAAATAGTGAAATTAATGGTTGTATTTTGGATGTTTATGTTGTTTAGATGGCTAGAAACGCGTTATAAAACATTAAATTATGTTTCTGTAAACCTATTACACCTTGGGTAGGTTGGTATGGTTGTTAGAAAGGAGCTTGGAGGCCTAATTTATCTTTTCGTAGTGTTCTAGAGCTGAAATCGCTGGTTAACAAAAGGGACCCCCTCCCCGGCGGGTCCCCCTAGTACAAAAAACCCAGCCCCGGCGAGGGGGAAGGCTTCCTAACCGAATTTTTGGAAAAAAAAACTAAACGGACATGTTTTACTAAAATGAACATAACGTTTTCATACGAACTCCGATTGTTGTGATTCAAGATGATCTGAAACGAGGACGAGTAGACCTACAACTTTTATTCTTTAAGTTTTTCAATTTGAGGTTGGGAACAGGGGTCAAAATTGTCATCTTTAGGACTATTGTGTTTTCAGAGGCAATCGGAGGGCGTCGGGCATGCACGTATGCTAGTGTAGTGCTCTTGACGATAAAAGATGTTGTTCTAAGTTATAAAACATGAATGTTAGTATATATAATGATGCTTAATATTAATATAATGATGTATTAGACAAGTTATAGAAGCATAGTAAGCATACACAAGAGAGGCAAATCGGGCGTGTGACGAATAAACGTCGAAACGCCGTGATAAGTGTTATTGAACGTAAAATGTGTTTCAAGTCAAATGAAATGAATATTATAAGATATGGAATGGGTTTAATATAAAACCCATAAGTATTCCTAGCAAGACTTAAACACTTATATGAATTTTGAATATTACATAAGTCAAAAAGTTAACACAATCTAATTGAACATTGTGTGCTAATTAATAGGAAAGATTATGAGATGTGGAGTAGAGTTTACATTACAACTACTATGCGTTGCTATGTGAATAATAGTTGATGTGAATGATTATATAATTGTGTAGGGCACGTGCAGTACATATAACCGTAAGTTGTTAAACTGTTATTGGTAAACAATGATCAAGATAAGTCTTTCAGTTCTTATTTGCTATGTGAACTTGATGATTAACTGTTTTAAATATTTTTTGCAAAGATCATGAGGTGTTGTATATATGTTGAAAGTATTAAATGTTAAAGTCAACTTATGACTATGTTGATTGATTAAAGCATGATGATTGAGTAAGGACTCAATCTTTATACTTGTTATATGAACTATACCATGTATGTTATATGTTGAGCATGTTACTATGTGTTATGTGATGCATGAAAACTGTTATATTTTGCTGGGTTGTCGAGCTCAACCTTGTAAATAACCACTTTTGCAGGTTCAAGGTAAAGTTATGTGTTACTTGAAAGACATGAATCAGATGCGATACTTGAAGATTTATACACTTTGGTTGTGTTATTATTATTATTTGAACCATGTTCAAGGTTTCGAATAATGTATTAATGTTGAATTGTAATATTATTTTGCAATGTAAACTATTGTAGTGTTAAAAATGATTCTGAGATATTTAGATGTAAAGGTTGAAAGTTCTGGGAACGAGAATAGTTTGTAATAAAAAGTTTTAATTGTAATAGAAAATTTTAATTATTCCGTAAATTTTAATGGTTATATTATCGTTTAATGATGTAAAATTAGAGGTTGATTGTATTATTAACGACCGAAGTCGAGAATTGAGTTGTATGAATTTTGGGGTCGTCATAGAGACTTCCCTCCGCGTTTGGTTTATCAGAGGCTTACCTATCTTAGGCTACTCTTGCGGCTTTTTGGCATGAAGGTTCTCAGATCATTATAATTTACTCGATGGGAAGTTACTCCGATCTTTCAACTAGAGTGAATCTGGGTGGTGCCTTTTCTGAGCCTCGTGGAATTAGTCTCCTGACGAGTCCAGTAATCAAACACTGACGGGATAGCCTCCTGGCGGAGGAACCACACAACATACATTCACATACATCGCGTCTCAGCGTATGGAAATGATGACATGTGCGAAGCACTAATATAATTGGCATATATGGTGCAAAGAACTAAGTGTAGAAAATAAAGCATTAGTACACATTCATTCAAATGTAAATGCAACATCCACACACAAGTAGGTAAAAGTTTTGAAAAGCTTTGAATAGCGGCTTAAGCCCTCTTACTGGTGTCCCCAGAATAGTCGCCACCTGTCGACGTTGGGATTTTTATTTGTCCCTTTCTGTTCTAGTCTTTTGGTGTTCTCATGTTAGATGAGATTTTTTGAAAAAAACATGTGTAAAAAGGTCCGACATGTATATGTCTACGATTTCACTGTAAGAGTCACCAATTGGTTATTTTTAAATGGTTGCACCAACTCAACCGAGAAAAGGTTTACACAAAGACCTAGTGATGGGACACTGTTTAACTGGTCTGTGAAACCGAAATTTGTTAGGGTCCGGGGGCTTGATTAATCGGAGGGAAGGTGTTAGGCACCCCGCCCCCCCCCCCCCCCCGACTTCTGTGATAACACGATTACTGCCACTTTTCATTAACTTTAACATGTTTGTGTGTGTGTGTTAGGTCTATGTGCAGTTGTTTAGAAGTAGTGATATGCCTCATTTGCACTAATATACAAAGAGTTTGACTTTTGTATAAAAGTTCAATTTTAACAAGATATAGCAATGATGTTTTGTAAAAAAAGTTTTTTCAAACCCTTGTGCTCAATAGTAATTGAGGCCTTTGATACTTCCATTTTATTATGTGTTCGGCTTGATTGCATTTATTATTTTCGAGATGCGAGAGATCTTCGAGAAAATAAGATACATAGCAGTGCTGAAATCCTTTTGGGCATGAGAGTTATCTAAGGAAATTCAGACACCGTAAATAATTTACAAGCTAGTTGTAGCTAAAAATGTCTATCATGGAAACCGAATCTAGATTCAGACGCTGAATCTGTGATCACATGATTCCTAGGCTCACATGTGAAAGCAATAAGTACAAAAAGCTAGAAGAAGAACTATATTTGAATAAATCTAAACTATTCCAGCTTCAACGGTTCCAGTTTAGTCACCATGAATTGGTCAAAGTGAGAAGTAGCCAAATTTAAGGAAATCTAGCCTGTAGGCTGATAAAAGCTAGGAAAAGAACTAGATTTGAGTAAATCTAAACCATTCCAACTTCAACGGTTCCAGTTTAGTCACCATGAACCAGTCAAAGTAAGAAATGACCAGATTTAGGCAAATCTAGCCCACAGGCTGAATAATAGTTATATATATATATATAAAAGCTGTAAATATATAAATATATATATATATATATATTTACATTTCAAGTCTTGCCTGGAGTTTACTTCATGGCAGTTGATCGTTCATTTATATATATATATATATATATATATATATATGGAAAATCATCCGTGCCAAACATTTGCCATGAGTACTGTTCAGCAACCGAGCTCATCACCGTTGAATTTTGCAATGTAAGGCTCAGATTAAAGCATTTACCCCCTACCGCTACAGCCTGTAGCGGCAGCCCCTACCCCTTCGTATACGTTGGCTTATTACATAACTGCCCCTCAAATTTAATCCTCCCCTGTCGAGAGAGGCTCTAGCGGCAATGACCACTTTTTATGACAGTTGACTGCTTTATGACAAGGTGACAAAGTTGACTGATTTTATGACACTTCATGGATTTTTATGCTCTGCCGCTACAGGCTGTAGCGGCAACCATCATTTTTTTTAAATACCATGTTATTGAATTATCTCTCCAACCATTTCTCTCGCAGATCTGAGTTTTCTCATTACTCTCGATATTTCTTTCCGTGCTCTTAGATTTGTTTTTTTTGTTGATGTTGTTGTCCAATTTAATCCTCAAGTCAAAGTTGAAGTTCTTATCTAGTGTTTCTTCCTACCAATTTTCGAATGGAACACAACATACCTACTCATAAAAGGTTTGTATCAAGTTCTTCAGATTCTGTTGCTAGTTTAAATTGTGAAAATATATCTGAGTTTGTAAGTGAAGTTGAAAGTTGTAAATCTGAATTGGTACCATACGTTGGTCAATTATTTTCTAAGTTGGAAGAAGTAGAATATTTTTACAGGTCGTATGCTAAAAATAATGGTTTTGAGATTAGAATTGCAACTAGTCATAAGCATGCTGGTACTAATGATGTGTCGTCTAGGTTGTATGTTTGTAAAAAAGCCGGTACACCAATTTCTGTAAAGAGTTTTCCTGATGATGAAGATTGTAGTAAGAAAATAACTAGGCAGCGAGACTCTATAGGATGCACATTATGCAAAGCTAGAATATATGTTGTTCATAATAAGAAAGAAGACAATTGGCGTATTTTTACTGTTGAATTAGAGCACAATCATCACCTAGTGACCCCTACCAAGGTAGATTTGATTGAGACACATAGAAATATTACTCTGATTGTAAGAAAATTAATTGACACTTTAAATAAGTTTGGTATTGGACCTAGTAGGATGATGAACGTTTTGAGCACAATGGGTGGCGGTTTGCAAAATGTTCCTTTTTCTAATGTTAATGTTCAGAATGTGGTGAGAGATTTAACACGTGATTCTGCATATGAAAATGATGCACAAGCTGCTGTAAATTATTTAAAAAAAACTTGCATCCAAATGTTCGAGTAAATTTTTTTATCATGTCAAAAAAGATGAAATAAATAGCATAGCATTCATTTTGTGGGTTGACGCCCGATCAAGGTCTATGTATCAACATTTCGGAGATGTTGTGACATTTGACAGTACGTACAGGACAAATAAGTATGACATGCCATTTGTTCCTTTTACCGGGGTTAACCATCATTTTTAGTCTATATTGTTTGGATTTGCATTGTTAAGGGATGAGATAAAGGACACTTTTGTTTGGGTATTAGAGACATAGCTCGAAGCCATGGACTACAAGACTCCTATAACCATCATCACTGACCAAGACAAAGCCATGAGTAATGATATTGCTAAGGTACTCCCTTCGACTTATCACTTATTGTGTTCTTGGCATATTAACAACAAATTTCCTGATAAATTGCATCATGTGTATTCTGAGCACCCATCCTTCAAAGACCATTTTAACAATTGTGTGTATAATTCATTATCCATCGGGGAGTTTGAAGAGCGTTGGTAGATTTTGGTGAGGAATTATGAATTGCATAACAATGAGTGGATTAGAAGTTTGTATGATGTACGAGAGAAATGGATTCCGACGTATACAAAGAGATATTTTGTCACGGGAATGACAACCACTGGAAGAAGCGAGAGCATGAATCATTTTTTTGATGATTTTGTCAATGCTTCAACGGGTATGAAAGAATTTATAGTGCAGAGTTAGAAGGCTATAGAAAAATAATTTATCAGAGAGAGGAAGGTCGACTACATAACACGACATCGAAAAAGGAATATGGTACTCGGGTCATCTTTGGAAGTGCATGCTGCGCAGGTGTACACAAAAGAGATGTTTAGACGTTTTCAGCATCAATTCGTCGATTCCATGAAGTACAATGTTAGTAAAGTTAGTGCGTTGTGTGGCCCTGAAACAAAGGTTTATGCAGTGTATAAGACAGATGCAGCTGAAAATGGTGGAAGTTATAAAGAAATTGTCAACAATCATCAGTTGGGGTCGGTAACATGTAATTGTCAATTATTTTCTCACTCTAGTGAATTATACAGGTACATCTTGAGATATTTCTTGGCTAAGAGTATTTCCCAAATTCCGAGCGACATGATTCTTTCTCATTGGACAAGAAATGTGAACAAAATCGATGTTGAAGAATTACTCTTTAGCCCAACAACTGCTGACTTTAAACAAGATCAAGCAATGCGTTTTAATCATTTAATGACTGATTGCACGGAGTTAGCCAGTAAAGCTGCTTGCTCAGTTCGAGGTTACAAAACTCACCTTAAGTTGAATGCATAAGGAAAATTGTTAATTGACCAGTATGATCCAGATGAGAATCTTACTGAATTGGCAGACGATGACATTGATTGCACTGTCAATGATACTGGGAAGACAATGGGCTATGATAATGACGATGAAGATGCAGAGGAAGAAGTGGAAGAACATGAGTTCTTGGCACTAGTTATTTCTCAAACAAAGGGCCGCAAAAAATAATCAAGGTTAAAGAGTGCATTCGAGAAAATAATGGGTTCTAAACCTCATCGAAAATGTGCAATTTGTGGCTTTGAAACCGACCATGATAAGCGCAATCACTATCGAGTGTTAGGGATTCCTGAGCATAAAAAATAGCTCTCACTTGTATTATTTAAACTATGTTTTTATTTAAGCGAATATTGTATTGTTTAAGCTATGTTTTTAGTGCTTGCGAATATTGTATTATTTAAGTTATGTTTTTAGTGCTTGCGAACATTGTATTATTTAAGCTATGTTTTTAGTGTATGCGACCATTGTATTATTTAAGCTATATTTTTATTTATGCTCAATTGTATTATTTAAGCTATGTTTTTATTTATTTATTATTATTATATTAATTAAACTAAACTTGACAATAATAAAAATAATAATATGAACTAAACTTGACATCTAATTCATAGATTTCATAATTAGTACACCAATAATATGAATTAAAATATAAGTCTAAATATTAACCTCGGGAAGAAGTCTAGCTTGACATCTAAAGAGTTCCCACGCAATTCGGTTTTGAAATACCGTTAAATCTTCTAAAGACCATTTTTCATTACAAATATTTACACTGCCCCTGACAAAGTAGTCAACATATTTGCAAACAAAAATGCCACAATCTGTCTTGTTGGGTTGCACAGGTCTTGTCTTTGGTATGAGCACGCACGGTTCCTGTGTTGGACACTCACGCTGCGGATCACCAATTCGCAAACAAACTGGTATGAATTTGACCTGTGTGCACAAAGTAATATTAATATATTGAATATAAATTGTATGACATATATAAAAGTACAAAACTAACAAATTAATATACATATCATAACTTTAACAAATTCTCTATACATTTGATGGATGGTCATATACGGGGTATCATCGTAGAGAGAGTCAAAGATGGTGACTGCCTATTCGGGTATCGAGAATACAAGCAAGATAAAATGCTTGATATCTCGAATACACACTGGCATGAATATATACGTGCATTCATGTAATTTGGGGCCCACATCTGGGTGGACATAAGGGTGACAAAAACCTTCTGCCCCATTTTCCTGGCTTGGGGTAATAAAGTTCTTGCCAAGATGCATGAAGAATGATTCCATGAAGGTAAATTTTGCCCACCTTCTAATTCCCAGCGTCCTGTAGTACTCCTCTCTATCCCGCAGTAATAGCATATACGCGTCCAGTGAATGCTCGAAAATCCAAGCTGCAGGGCTTAAGGCCTTGAATGCGTCGTGTTGCAGCGTATACAAGTTTTGCGGATGTGTGAGCGGAAAAATTGGTGGCTTATAAAGTGTGTACCCAAACAAGTGATTATTTATAAACTCAACCTTGTATTCCCTAAGTTTTTTAGTTGGACATTTTTTCGCACCGTAAGAGATGTGTAATTCCGCCTGCTCTTGTACCTGGAAAATATATTGATAAAATTAGCAATATTAACATTCATAATAATTACTAATATTATTATTTTTAACTAATAAAATTAAGAGGGAATTATATTAGTAACATGAGAATAATAGTACCTGTTTACCCGCCTGCTCTATGAAGCCAGTCTCGAATGCCTGGGTGGGAACATAAGCTTGGGTGGTGGGACTAGGGATGTACCCACCAATTATATCTGTTACCTGAAAATAAGCCTGGGTGGTGGGGATGTACCCTTCCGCTATATCTTGGGCCTGAATAAAATTAAGCATGATAATTACAATTACTAATATTATTATTAATCATTAATAATATTAATATTAACATTCATATTAAGTACCTGAACTTTTGCCTTCTCTGTGAAGTCAGACTCGAATAAGTAAGAGGGAACATAAGTTTGGGTGGTGGGGATGTAACTCTCTTGTACCACAGCATTACTTGGCTCCTCTCGCTCTTCACCATTGTTCCCTCTGACTTCAGAGTTGTATACACTGTAATGATTTTCCCATACCTGTTTCTCAACAACATAGTCTGGAGGCATCTCAATAAAACTAAATCACTTATCAAGTATGGACTTTGCACTCTCAACCTATAATGTAAGATGAACACAATATTAGTATTATTAATAAACAAGATAGTATGTATAAATATAATATGCATAAATAAATACACGACACACAAGTTAAAATATGCAAATGTTAGTGTACCATTTGTATAAGATGGTGCTGCTGGCTGTAAGCAATCTGGGGCTCGTATTTAAGGTCTGGGTCCCCCTTCCCGTCGAGGGCGATGCAATTTCCTATTTGTAATTTTCCTATACCAAGCCATGTATGAATCAAGTTTCACGTAGTTGGAAATTTTGTATTGTTGTCCCTTAAGATGCTCTATGTAAGCCTCCCAATGTGCGATGTACACTCGCCTCAATGCCATGCAATTAAGGACGGAAAATATATGTTCTTTTTCCTTTCTAAGTTCTTTGTGATTTTCTATCGGAGATGGTATACCTTGTAAGAACCCATACTGTCTCATCACCATATCTGGCATCTGGTATTCTACAATATCAAAATGGATCAAGGGGATTCTACCAGATCCCAACAATCTTCCTTAAAAATTAAATCCATTCATATTGTCATCCCACCTCACGTAAGGACGCCAAACTACATGCCATTCAGGCTGGACATCTAACTCCCCTTGGTAAAATTTCAATTGATGATGGGAATTTTGTCGTCTATCAGGATAGCTGTGATTTTTTGCTTATGCCCACACTAGGGCCCTAGATAACCATAACTATGATTGAGGCCAGGGATTAGACCTTCCAATTATTATACGCTCGTATGCCCAAATTTGTAAAAGAGTGGCACAACCATTAATGTATTTTGCTTCTTTCCTAGTGGCAGTATATAAAGACCTATACAAATAGCCCAACACAGCTGCAACCAAAGAATACGTTACAGAATTTTCAGCGTTAACAATAAAATACATATACTTGGGATGAACAGTGTTTTTATTCCTAGTGGGGAACAATATTGCCCCACACAACCAAAGAATATAGGCCTTTGTTCATCGACCAACAATTTCCTTACTTACTTTAGGGGGACAATTATTAAAATGTTGTTGCAACCATAGTAATGAAATAGAGCCGTGTTTTTTTGATTCCTGATATTCAGCAACTACTTCACTACCAAAACATTCTTTAAAATAAGTCAATAGAGTGTCAAATAATGGACAAGTTAAGGGTTTGCCAACCACCGGTAACCCAAGAATGAAGTGTACATCCTCTAAAGAGATTGTAATTTCCCCACAATTTAAGTGAAAACTATTGGTCTCCGGCCGCCATCTCTCCACCAAGGCGGACACGAGCCCAATGCCAGTTTGTGGTACAACTGCTGGATAGCTAAAAATCCCAAACCCACATTTTTGTAGAAGAGTTTTTTGAGCTTTTGTTAATATCCATTGATCGTAATTTTTTTTAGTTAATTGACATGATAGTAGTCTTTCCCTGTCTTTCCCGTCATATATATCATCTGACACAAGATTTTGTTGGTCGTTAAGGACACTTGGGTCAATTGGTTCATAAATCTAACTGTCCATCTAGTACCTAAAAAATTAACATAAAAGGTTTTTCATATTGTTTAATAACTATGTAACACAATTATATCTATATCCCATTAATCAAAAAAATAACTTCATTTTAAAATAATTTAATAATTCGTTTTTTGCACATTTTCATAATAATTAATCATTATTATTCACAATTCTCACATGCATATCATATCCCACTATATTTTATCAAAATAAACATTCATAATAAAATAAAACAATACTCCATTACAATTATTAAGCAAATAATTTAATCATAAGTCAAAAATTATAATAACTACTTCACCACATAGTTATATAATTAACCAAACACATAAATCACAATTTTTTTTAAAAATTCACAAGCATATATATAGACATAGTAATAATTGATAATTTTCCTTCAAAGTTTAAACTTCTATTTATTTTTGTAAATACATGTTAAAAAATAATTATAATATTTCAAAAATAAATCTTACTAAACTAAAATTTGAATCTAAAAATTTGAACCGGTTGCTTGCAAATTTTTACTGATTGTGAAATTCCTTTAAGCTTTCTCTGATCTGAGTTAAATCTGTTTTGCTGCTTGAATGGAGGTTTTTTTAGGCAGGGGAGGGAATATGTATAGCAGCAGGGGAAGAGAGCAAGAAGCTTTAAGAAGGAGAAGAGCAGCAGATGTTTAAAAGAGGGGGAGCCTGCTGCTACAACTTGTAGCGGTAAGGTGTGGGTATAAAATTCCGTGTAATCTTTGGCTTCCGTGTTGTGTATCAGTTTTGGCTTCCGTGTCGTGATCTGTTAGTCAAAGATAATAATGGCCTGCCGCATGAGCATGTAGCGGTAGGGAGTATTCATTTTCCAATAGTAAATCAGGGATAAATATGTAACTTGGCTCTTATTTAAATCATATATTGGCTGCCGCTACAAGCTGCAGCGGCAAGGGGGTAAATGCTTTAATCTGAGCATTGCATTACAAAGATCAACGGTGATGAGCTCGGTTGCTGAACAGTACTCATGGCAAACGTTTGCCACGGATGATATCCATATATATATATATATATATATATATATATATATATATATATATATATATATATATATGTAACGCCCGAGAAAATTGGATTTTTATGTGAATTAAATTTTATTTGATTATTTGAATTAAATGAATTTAATTGATTATTTATGTGGGTAAAATGTTGAAGGTCGTTCTATGACCTAGAATGTGCGGATGTGGTTAGTATTCTGGCTATGTGCTAGAATTAATTGTTTTGAATTTCCAAGACAAAAATAAAAGTTTTTCGAGAAATTTTCGTAAAAACATTATTCATCTGTTTATGCTCGGAGATTAAGTTTGAATTTATGAGAAATGCGTAATGATAGAATATGAAGACATAATGGAATATTCAATAATATTTCAGTCATGGCAAGCAAAGTTTTTGCCTGCGGACTTAAAACCTAAGGGTTAGGAAAAACGAGTTCTGAGAATTAAGTGACTACGTATAATGATTAGGGTTATTATGCGTGAGGAATACGAGTATGATACTAGTTATTATGCAAGTATAGTATGAAGATGATTACGACGTATAACACGAATATCGTACAAACTATATACGAAGAGAATACGAGAATTGAACGCGTAGAATACGATTAGTTCTTAATGGACTTTGAGTTATGGACTTTGCATAATCCAATTATACTTGGAGTATGTCAAGCCCAAGGAGTATAAAAAATTAAGCCCAAGTTAGGCCCAATATGAATAAAGGTTAAGGCCCAAACTAAGAAAATAAACCGCAGATCGAACCGACGGATCACAGGATGGGTTAAACTGTAACGCCCCGAAATCCGGTCTACCTTCAGACCCGGACTCCCTGCGTCACGGTCCCACTTCTTACCAAACATGCCTCATTATATAGTTAAATATAACAACATATCTTCTCAAATCCTAGGTTCTCAAAACCTTAAAACCTCTTTCATTACAAATAATGATAATTACATTATTTCTTTACATCTTGCACAAGTGACTTTTATATGCCACCAAGGATACATAAACGTGCATTAAACTAGTCTATAGTTTAATTCTATCATTCTATATTACAAGTCTTCACTTGCTCTTCACGCACATTCACATACTGAACGGCACTTCGTCTGGATACTGATCAACTTGATCTTTTCGGGATCCTTAAGTTCTTTCTAAATCGTACGCTGAAAATGTTTTTCATTTAAAGCAAGTGTGAGCATTCAATTGCCCAGCAAGTCATAACAGTTGAACAAACAACTTCAAGAGTTTAAACATTCTTCAGAACTTCGATAACCTAACAAAGGTTATGAAGCAGCTTGAATAATAGGAATAGTCTCGATTCCTATCATCTTACAACATTCATCACATACTCTTTATACTACTTTCATTCTTCTACCTTTTTCCACACTTATCATGTCTGGCTAGAATCATTAGCACAGACTTAACAATAACGGTTCATGTATAAACAGAATATACTTGTATTGAACAGTTCAATCACAGAACAGTTCATCTCATAGAAACACCGAAGTGTTCACATTGTGGCAGAAGGCCTCATACGTTCTACCACCTTGTACAAATATCACACATTCGCACACATACCGAACTTCTCAAGTCCAACATCTGAGAAGTTCAAGAAACTAGCATTCATTTAGAATATGAATGAAGTTAGGAAACTTGCCTTATGCACAGCTACATCTTATAGTTTATGCTGAACTGCTCATTCCAATTCCTATGTAGCACATAAGAACATAGCACGTACACCAATTAGTCATATACTTGACTTACGCATTGTTTTACTTAACTTTACTTTTTAAGGTTCACGTTCTTGTAATTTAAGTTTACGCGACCAACTTTCATTACCTACTTACGACTTCATGACATACGGAGATGTCTTACTCATAACGTTCATCATCTTTGATGATTTACATGCTTATCTTCTTCTTATAACTTCTATAGGACTCAGCACACATCGCTTCTCTGCTAGTAGTCCATATAGTACTCTGAGTGGTTTCCCACAAACAACCAACAAACAAGTTCCCGTCTCATCTACACTGCCCACGCAGTGAGTTAGATCGGTTGCCAATTTTGTATATACCTTCGCTCTCTGAAGGAATTGTTTAGCCCAGCTCCCATATGTCAACTATCAAAGTTACGATTGTACTACAACCTAACTTCTCTTAACTTATACGAACCATTAAAGTATAATGTTCATTAAGTTAAATTCTTATTCTTTATGGCTTTCTGGCAACTAAATGTCATACCTTAGGATTCATTCTTTATTGTCAATCATACAGTCTTTTGTATTCTCAGAAAGATCATTCAATGTCAATACTATGAGGTCATAGCGTTAAACATTTTACATTAACCTATTCATATCTTACAACGTCCGGTTCCTTCAACTCGGAACGTTGTCCAAGTTATACTTATTAACTAGGCTTCTTAACGTTATACGTTATTGTCTTAAATTCAACTTCTTCACCGTTCATGGTTAAACAACATTCTTCATTACCTTACGGTTAAACCATACACGGAGTGTAGGTTCTGCTCATTTAATATTCGCGTACACTCAACCCTTACGTTGGTTAAAGTGTATAACGCTCACCTTTCATTCTAACATTCTCTATCCGACTCACATCGAACTTTCATTACTCTTATTACCGTTTGCTACGGCTTTTTACGATAATTTATATCTTACTTACTACTTTCGTCAACGTCCAAGTTACACAACCATTGTACACTTAGAACGTTCGTCCAACTCGAATACGATTCACGACGATCGTTTACATATTCCACGTTCACGTTACTAGTCTCTAAATCTCTTATTCAACCTTTACTAAAGGTTTAAGTCACTTAATTAAGTGTTACGTTACGTGAATTACATGTTTATATTTCTTTCTTGTACATCCCCCAGTAATTGAGCAATAAAAATCTTATTACTGGGCCTTGCCCTGCACCGGCGCTGCGGCGCCGTGCCCCTTCCTTTCTCTCGCACTGCGGCGCGACCTACTTTACCCTCTTCCCTTGGTCTGGCGCTGCGGCGCCGAACCCTTTGTTATCACTCGCACTGCAGTGCCAACTAACAGTACCTGAGGCTTCGAGCTCGAGCTGCGGTGCCACTTCTCACAGCTCAGCCGGCGCTGCGGCGCCAAGCCTAAACCCTAGAAAAATTTCTAAGTCTTAACTCCGATTCGAGACGCTTACTTCCCGATCTCATAACTTCTTCGTTATAACTCAGAACGAGGTCGTTCTAAAGCCATTCTCTTTCTTATCTTACGTACTTAAATACCCCTTAGATAGAACTTCATTCTGAATCTGTTAACTTGCCATTCGATTGGCTTAATCTACACCCTTTGATCATTTTTACGCTTTTAACGTTCTTCGCTCATTCATCCGTAATTCGGTCATCTGAACTCGGAACTCAATCGTTCTTGAGTCCACAACTCACGCTTTCTACGTTCTCTTACATTCTTATGAAATCATACACGTTTGGGTTCATTTAATAACTTTCTAATTGTCGTTCGTCTTTTACAAAAATTTCGCCATAACTTCGTTATAGCCACAATTTAATTCGTTCTTCGTGAACGTTTCTACCATTCCTAACCAAGCAATATGCAACTAACTTATGCGCGATGGTTTTAAGCTTGTCCATCAACAGCAATTATCCTACGATGGTTTTAAATTTGTCCATCAACAACGTTCTTTGTGTTCTTCGCGTGTTCTTCGTTTTAATCAATATTTTGGATTATGATTCTACTTTTTCTTAGAATTTGATGTTATAGAACATCATTCCTTACTTATTTCACCTACTTGTTTGTACTATTCGTTCGGATCGCTCAAAATCCTCACGAATCTTATACTTCCTAAAGAAATTTATAAACTAAATTTCTAATTCTTATTTCTTCATTTTCTCATGATTTCAACCATATGAAATCATTTCTAACTTCTTTTACTCCTTATTCTCATTAAGTTATGTTTTTGAACATAGAAACTTAAAGAAAAATATTAGAAGAAACTAGGGTTCGGATTACCGTTCTTCTTTATTTTTCTTCCGCTAGACAAAGCCGGGGATTTGCAAGATTTTCTATTTCACGATCACTTTTGATCCGAGCCTTCATGTTCAATCTCTTCCTTCTCCCTCTTCATCCGAGCTCTCTCTCTCTCTCTCTCTCTCAAGTGTTGGTTAAAATTTCAAACCAAACAAATGAGCTTAAGGCTTGTTTATATAGAAAACCAAATCTAGGGGTATTTTAGTCATTTCCCCACCACCTCCTTACTATTCATGGCTTAGCCACCAAGTTAACTTGGTGACCAAGTGGCCGCCCATTATGCCCATAGGTCTTCCCCATGGGTTGCCCCATGGGTTTTACCCATCCGGTGACCCATCAGTTTGATCCGCAGTTTCTTTTCTTGGTTTGGGCCTTAACCCTAAGTCTTATTGGGCCTATCTTGTGCTTGATTTCACAAATCATTGGGCTTGACATAATCCAAGTCCAATTGGATTCTACAAATTCCATGAAGTCAAAGTCCATTAAGACTAATCGTATTCTATGCATTCCATTCTCGTATTCTCGTATTCTCTTCATATATCATTCGTACGGTATTCGTATTATACGTCGTACTAATCTTCATACTATACTCGTATAATAACTAGTATTATACTCTTATCTCTCACGCATAATAACCCTAGTTATTATACGTACTCATTAAAATTCTCAGAAATCACTTTTCCTAACCCTTAGGTTTTACGTCCGCAGGCGAAAACTTCGTTTTTGCCATAACTGAAATATTATTGAATATTCCATCACGTCTCAACATTTTACGTAATCAATAACTTCTCGGAATTTCAAAATAAAATCCCGAGCAGAAACTAATGAATAGTGCATATTTCGTCTTTTTACCCAAAAATATTTTTGTTCCCGAAAAAATTTTATTTTCGTCTTGAAAATTCTTACTCATTCAATATAGCTCGTAGCCAGAATACTCCCGACTTATAATCATCCTAGGATATAGAACGATTAATAAACACATAGCACAGAATAGTATTAATAAAAATTCATTTTATTAATAACTAATTCTTTAAACTAAAATTCTGGACAATCTGGTTTTACTCGGGTTGTCACATAAACCCATGGGGAAACCCATAGGGGGGACGCACAAGGCATGTGGGCCAGCCACTTGGCCACCAAGTAAAGTGGTTACTTAGTGGCTACACAATGAATAGTAAAGAGGTTTTGAGACAATAACCATTTTACCCTCCATTTGGTTTTTCTATAAATAGGAAGCTAGCTTGGTTCATTTGATGTTTTACAAACATTGACCAACATACATTGAGAGAGAGAAAAGTAAGATAACAAGTAATCAAGTGAGTTCAAAGCAAAACATCAAGTGTTAGTCAAGAACGCGAAGAACATAAAGGTATTATTTCGTAAACGTTAGTCTTCGATCTTTTTCGATTTCTTTTTCATAGAGAAGTATGATTTGGTGGAGCATGTCTCTTCCGGAGTCATAAGGATGGCTAATAATGGATTAAGTCATTATAAGTCACGTATGATTAGTAATCGTAAGTGTTTAAGTAAGTTTTAAATCGAAGAAAATCGTAGAACGTTTATTTGGTTGTTGATGGACAAATTGAAAACCATCATAGGGTATGTGTATCTTGTTTGGTTAGGATGTAGATGATGAATTAATGGAGTTGTTCCATTTAATTTGGCGTAGAAAACTCGAGTAACGAAGTTATGACAAAATTTACACAAATTAGCCGTTAAACGTTGAAAATGTAGAAATCTCAGATTAGTAGTCGAAAGTTTCCATGTAACGTGAAAACCTTGGTTTTCAATGGCATAACGTAAGATAAGGTATTCAAGAGTCGTGGACTCAATAATCGTCGAAATCTGACTTAGAACGAAGAAACGAGCTATGAACGCTCATGAACGTTAAACGAACGCTCAATAATGAGTTAATCGGTGAATTCTGTGTTAGAATATTCAAAAATGAAATATTTTCTAATGAAATCATAGTGTATGTGATTTGTGAACTAATGGCTTTTGAACGAGCCAATTCGGAGTTAAAACGAATAAGTTATGAACCCAGAAATTTCACAAAATAAGAAAACTGTCAAAACTATCTAAGGCTCAGGGTCGACATCGCAGCGCCACCCCAAGCTATAAATCTCACGCCGCAGCGCCGAGTAGGGAGGATTGTCACTGCAGAGTCGCACTACAGTGCCCCTCTTACATAGGAGTCTCGCGCCGTAGCGCCGAGACCGAGGATGGGATACTGTTAGTTGGCGTCGCAGCGCCAATAGTAGGCATGAGGCCGGCACCACAGCGCCGAGCCAGGGGAAATGTTAGACTTGGTTATTTTTAAACTCAAATGTTGTAAGACCAATATGGGGTAAGTGTATATACTTAATGTACATGCTAAGACCATTCCTTTGACACATCTATGGTGCTGACTTTAGGGATTAAACGTAAGTTATTAGTAATGAAGCAATGAACGTTAATAAACCGTAATGGCGGATAAATACTTAAAACGAGTTTTATTACTGAAATAAATTTGGTTAAGTTATAGAAGAGAAAAAAGTTGGTAAAAACAATGTGATTAGATTGTTTTGTAGCTAATTACAGTGTGCTATGTGAATATATCATGTAGATACTGTAAAGACTGAGAACTATTGAATATTAATTTGAAGAAGCTTGAAGGCTAGTTTTCGTAATGCTTGTCTAACCTCCGTGTTAGCCAAGTTCTATGTGATTCATGTTCTGAGATGCATGAATTATTTTACGGAAGGGTCGATGCCAGTTTTATCTCGGCTAGACTAATCTTGAAGAGTTGATTGATTTATTTACAAATCTTTCAATCTAGAATTGTTAACGCTATCCTACGCCAATTGTTTGGTGCGGATTCAAGGTAAGCCAGAGTATGAATAAACAAATGTATTTTACATCGATTATTCGATGGGCACGCGAGATTGCCAAAACTTAAACGTAAATACGTTTAACGGATGAGTGTTGATCAATATAGAGTATTATAGGCTGATCACCTAGAAGTGCTCGTAAGATATATCGGACTTATGGTCTTAGTGTCGGGTTGTCCTTTTTCATGAATGAAAACTAAAGAGAATGTTCATGGTCTTTGACCTACTCAGAATTCCTAAGTTCCTATAAGTACTTCGGAATTGTTTTGTGAGAAAGAAAAGTGTTATTCAATGTTTCATAGTACTTCATAGCTATTTGTTCAGTTATTGAAGAATAATCATATGATTCTCGATGTGGTATTTATATTATACATTGCTAGACTTGTTGAGCTAGTTATGCTCACTTCTTGCTTGAATTATATGATTGCAGCTAAGGCCGAACAAACTGAGGGTTCTAATAAAGACAAAGGCAAAGCTAAGATGGATAATTAGTTATCCTGTAATAGACTAGTATGTTTGTATGTATTATACTTATGAACATTAAAGAATGTATCGGTTTCAGAACCTGGGAATGGAATTATTATGATTCTAATAAGAATGTAGTTAATACACTCATTGTGTTGTTGTTTCAATGGAATGAATGTGTAAATAGAAGTACCGTATAGCACCATCTGTCGGGTTGGAAGATACCCAGATTTGGGGGCATCATAAGTTGGTATCAAAGCATTAAGTTATAAAACTTAAGGAGGGAAGAACCTTAGGCTAATAACCTTGATAGTAGATGAGAAGTAGAAGCGAATGAACTCTAGTAGAACGAGTTAAGCAAGTGTTGAGGAAACTCAGTACAGAAAGATTTGAAAGATGGAAAGTAAACCTAAATACATTAAATGTGATTTGTGCCTATATTATTGTGTATTATGTACTAATCAACATGTTATGTGTTATTGTAGATGTCCATCAATAGCTACATGTATAGGGATATACACGTAGTAAGCGAAGAATCAGTAAATAGAATAGAGCGTGTACCAGTGCCAGTAGTGGCAGTACCAGTGATAAATTTAGAAGAGTCCGAGCCTGAGGAGGATATATCAGAGGAGGACTATTCAGAGGGGGACATGGGATTGGCATCATACCTTGATATGATGATCGATGTAGAGGATGATATGGAGGTGACATCTGTTAATAAGGGGATGCATGCACTAGAGCCAACACCTCTGGATACAATGAGGGCATTGTATCCATCGGTGCTTGACCGTAACATGCAACTGCACAATATTGTGCAGAACCAGAAGGAGGAGATTAGTGATCTCCATGAGGGTAAGGAGTCTACAGAAGCAGATTTCGAGATTGAGCATGACGAGAAGGTGCTCATGAAGGATAAGGCCACGGAGTATAAGAAGGAGGCCGTAGAGCTTCGTAGAGAACTGGGGTTGAGGGATTAGAAAATAGCACAGATGTCTTACATCCACAAGAGTGCTCATGAGGATTTCTTGCTAAAGATTGCTTGTTATTCCATTGAGTCGGGATAAACTCGACATACTATAAGTCGGGATATTGTGTCGATTCTAGACAATGAGAAACACGAGAATGTTGTTATGCAGTATTAGGAGTTTAGAACGGTAAATACTTTTGTGTAGTGACGTAAAACGCTCTTTTGTATAATTAAAGGGTAGTCTTTTTGTAAATCCAAACTTTTGTAAAGTTCAATTGCGGGATAGAAATGTAATAACTTTTGGCTATGGAAAGCAAATTATAAATAGTTTCAAACTATGAAAAAGCATATGAATATAATGAAGTTTTTCTTAAATGTGCTTTGTTATGTATGAGTTATTATTTGGTGAATAATAATTAAGTAAGCAAATAATTAAACTCAAATTCAATCCTCATTACATTTATTATCACACTAAATAGTGAGGACTACAAAAACAACCATCTCGGACCGTCACTCCATTTCCCGACTAGTTCTGGCTACGTTCTCATTTCCTGAAGAGAACAATGAAAGCAAAAGGGTGAGCTCAACTAGCCCAGTAAGAAATATTATGACTATGATAATGCATAATAAATTATCGTTAGCCTTTAACAGTGTTAAACTGTTAAAATATAATAAACATCAAGTTTAACTGTAGCGGAACAAGCAATCCATTAGAAGAGTCAAGTAGAGCATGATATCTACTATCTTCTGTTGAAGAAGTTTATCATCAATTTTATCGCTGAGACTCAGCTTAATAATTAATCCACATCATCAAATCATCCCTGCACTACGGGCCAAGGATATTCATTAGTAACACGTCCACGAATTATCCATGCATTACGGGCCAAGGATATTCGTGTAATTATCAATGGTCATGATCATGCCAACAACTGTCCATCAATGCACTACGGGCCAATGAGAAATTTTATCATTTGTAACATTATAGGTCATAATTATACCAAATAATCTCTGGTCATAATCATACCAATCAACAGTCCATCTATGCACTACGGGCCAAAGATGACTGTCATAACAATATAAGCATGAGGATGATGACAATGATATAAGAATTCAATTAAATGAAAGCAAATGATAAATTTTAAAGTTTTATAATTTAATTTATCCAGAATTCAATAATGTCCAAATTATCAACATGATACTACTTTGTGGAGTAAAAATCAAGAATCATATTGTATCAAAAATGATTTGGACGGAAAAGAAATCAAATTTTGTCATGAATAGTACCCTGGGTGAATAGTACTCGAGTGAATAGTTTCTCGTGAATAGTATCCCGTGAATAGTACTCTAGCATAAAAAAATTTAAACTTTATTAAGAATGCTCAGAATAATATTTTCGTGAAAAGATACTAGATGAAGCGTAAATTTCAAAGATGTTCTACTAATTTCATGGAGTATAGAAGCCAAAACTTAACAAAATGAGTGTAGAATTCAAAATCTAAAACGAAATAATCTTACTTACATACTACAGAGTATGGAAGAAATTATTATTTTTTACGAGTATTGAATAAAAATAATATCCCTTATCTTAAAAAGGAGAGTATTCCAACTAGTATAGCGGGGATATTCTTTAAGAAAACTTGCACTATTTTCTACACTCAAAGCTTCCTAAAACTCAAAAGAAATACGCTCAATATTATAAAAGAAGAATTCTCTGATTCTGGTGTGATTTTCAATTCTAAACTAAGCATCCTATTTATAGGAAAATGGAAGGATGCTATTTGAATTTAGAAATCACAGACTGCACAGTGGCTACATTCACGGGCGCGCAACATCGGCTGAATTTTTTTTATGATTTACTATGCAAACATTATGTAGACACTATACAAATACTATGCATAATAAAATATAATATATTCTATTTTTCATAAAAAATAAAACTTATTATAATATATATATATATATATATATATATATATATATATATATATATATATATATATATATATATATATATATATATATATAACTTATACTCCTTCCCGTGACCATTCTTTTCCCCCACCCCCGACAACTTTTCAACATACGTGGGCCCCACTCATGTCATCATCACATGTGGGCCCCATCTCTTATTATATATATACTGAATAACTTTCTACCGATTAATTTAAAAATTGGGTAAATGGGGGTCCAAATAATAAGCAAAATTTATAACAAATATTTCATAAAAATTCCCTCAATATTTTTAACAATATTTATTCATCATTATTATTACTCGCAATATTAACAACCAGATCGTTCTCAGGAAAGAGGGGGCTTTTCGATCAGAATTTCTCCCTATTGGTGCGCAATTAGGTGACCAAACCCCTTTCCTCGACAGAACTTTCTAGACATTATTAATTATGTATATAATAATATGAATAACTTGTCATCTCAATTATTGATTTAATAATATAAAATATTGACAATAATTTAATCAAATAACATGAGATACTATGCAGCAATTACTGTAGCAATAATTGAGTATAACTGCGTGACTTCTCACGTAAGCATCAATAATCAATACCATGTGCTACTATGCAACCATGCGTATTACTGTACTTTTATCACCGGGTATATCAACAGTTAACGGTAAAACTTTTGCCGTTATTTTTATAAAAAGATATTTCTATCGTTTTCTAACTCCGACAATAATTCTGTTGTGAGGTCCACCAATGATTATGTCGTCGTACGAATATTTTCTGTTAAAACGAATATTCCCCGACCAATTGAATATTTTATAACAACTTACATACTTTGTAAAATTTATAAATATTACCCACAACTATAACATTATAACAAATCCACACCATAATATTAGAAATGATATTTCGAGAAAAAATTAATCTTTATTTATGAAATTTGGGGTCTTACAACCTCCCATTCTTATGAAATTTTGTCCTCGAAATTAGGGTACGTACCTGGTATGTCGAAGAGGTGAGGATACCTTGATTTCATTTCAGAATCTAACTCCCAGGTCATTTCCTCAACATCGTGATTTCTCCACAAAACTTTAACTTGAGGTATAACCTTGGAGCGTAGAATAGGTTCCTTCTTAACCAAGATTTTAACAGGTACCTCTTCATACGTTAAGTCTTTCGCTATCTCGTATGGTTCTAATTCAATAATGCGGTTTGGGTCTTCCACATATTTACGCAACATAGATATGTAAAAAACGTTATGAACACGAGACATACTTGGCGGTAAGGCGAGTCTATAAGCCACAGTTCCTACTCAATCTAGGATTTTAAATGGGCCAATGAATCAAGGATTGAGCTTTCTTCTCTTTCCAAATCTCGTAACTCCTTTCCATGGAGCAACACGTAACAACACATGCTCTCCAACATTGAATTTCACGTCCTTTCGATGAAGATCAGCATAACTCTTTTGTCGATCTTGTGAGTTCTTTATACGTTGCCAGATCATTTGAATCTTCTCTGTAGTCATACGTATCAATTATGGTCCCAACGACGTTGCTTCACCCACCTCGTCCCTGCATATTGGAGAACGACATTTACGTCCATACAATGCCTCGAATGGAGCCATGCCAATACTTGCTTGATAATTATTGTTGTAGGAAAATTTCACCAATGGCAAGAACTTGTCCCAACTTCCTTTGAAGTTAAGGACACAGAGTCTTAATAGATCTTCAAGAGTTTGAATAGTCCTCTCTGACTACCCGTCCGTTTGAGGATGATATGCCGAACTGCATCGTAAATCCGTGCCCATACCTTTTTGCAAACTAACCTAAAATTGTGAAGTGAATCTTGGGCCTCTATCAGAAATTATGGATACTGGCATACCATGCAGTCTTACAATCTCATTTATATATATACGAGCAAGACATTTAAGTGAATAAGTTTCTCGTATAGGTAAGAAATGAGCATCCTTGGTTAGTCTATCGACAATGACCCAAATCGCATCTATGCCTTGAGAAACCTTAGGAAGACCAGTAACGAAATCTATGGTAATGTGCTCCCACTTCCATTCTAGAATTTTAAGTGCTTGCAATGGACTTTTTGGCACTTGATGCTCCGCCCTGACTCGTTGACACGTTAAACACCTTTAGATAAACTCTGCGATCTCTCTTTTCATATTACTCCACCAAAATGTATGTCGAAGATCACGATACATTTTGGTACTCCAAGGATGGATTACAAACGGTGTGTTGTGTGACTCCATCATGATCTTATACTTTAAATCATGGTTGTTAGGAACACAAAGTCTGGAATTGACTCGAAGTATTTCTTCTTTATCGATTCTTGCTTCCGAAATAGCATATTCTTGGACTTTCTTCTTCATACGCATCAACTCCAGGTTCGTAGCTTGAGCAACTTTAACTTTATCAATAAAAGTCGATTCTACTCGTATATTTGCCATCATCACGTGGGTCCCTAGAGTCTTTAACTCTATCTCCATCCTTTGTAAGTCATACAAAATGAGCCTTTGCGTTGACAATATCGCACTCGTACCCGCATATGATTTTTTACTCAACGCGTTAGCTACCACGTTCGCTTTCCCAAGATTGTATTGAATGGTATGATCGTAATCTTTCAATAGCTCGAGCCAACGTTGTTGTCTCATGTTGAGTTCCTTTTGGGTGAAGAAATATTTGAGGCTTTTATGGTTTGCAAAGATCTCCACTTTCTCCCCATACAGGTAATGCCTCCAAGTCTTAAGTGCAAAAATGATTGCTGCCAACTCTAGATCATGAGTAGGATAATTCCCCTCATATTCTTTGAGTTATCGTAAGATATAGGCTATGACTTTCCCATGTTTCATGAGAACACATCCTAACCCTCTGCATGAAGCATCGTTGTAGATGACAAATCTCTTCGAACCAGATGGTATTGTCAGAACAGGTGTTGAAATGAGTCTCCTCTTGAGTTTTTTAAAACTCTTCTCACATTCCTCGCTTCAACCAAATTTTGTATCTTTTTGAGTCAGCTAAGTTAATGGAGTAGCAATTCGAGAAACCCTTCTACGAATCTCCGTTAATAACCAGCTAAGCTGAGAAAGCTACGTACTTCGGTCACTGACTTAGGTTGCTCCCAGCTTTGTATTGCTTCAATCTTCGCTCGGTCAATAGATATTCCGTGATTTGATATCACGTGCCCAAGGAATGCTACTTCCTCAAGCCAAAAATCGCATTTCTTCAACTTGGCGTACAACTTGTTTTCACGAAGCTTTTGGAGTATCAGCTTCAAGTGTTGCTCATGATCTTCACGGGTTTTGGAGTAAATGAAGATGTCATCAATAAAGACAACAACAAAATGATCCAAATACTCCTTGAATACTCGGTTCATCATATCCATGAAGGCAGCAGGAGAATTAGTGAATCCAAAAGACATGACTAAGAATTTGTAATGCCCGTACCGAGTTCTGAACACAGTCTTTGGAATGTCATTAGTTTTAATCTTTAACTGATGATATCCGAAACGAAGATCGATCTTTGAAAAGAATTAAGCTCCTTGCAACTGGTCAAATAGGTTATCAACGCATGGCAATGGGTACCTATTTTTGATGGTGACATGATTCAACTCCCGATAGTCAATACAAAGTCGCATACTTCCATCTTTCTTCTTCACGAATAGAACAGGAGCACCCCAAGGAGGCGTACTAGGACGAATGAAATCGATGTCTAACAATTCCTGTAGTTGGGTCTTTAAATCCTGAAGTTCAATATGAGTCATTCGATATGGGGCTTTGGAAATGGGTTTTGTACCGGGTTCAAGGTTGATACAAAATTCAATTTCACGCTTTGGGGGTAGGTCAGGAAGTTCTTCAGGGAATACGTCAGGAAATTTATTAACAATAGAAATATAATTCAAATCTGACGCATTTTTGTTTAAATCTGTGACATGGGCTAAGAAAGCTTGACATCCATTTTTCAATAAACAAATAGATTTATGGCTTGATATGATAGTGATTGATTTTAGTGGTTTGGTTGCTTGAATTTGTATAATAGGTTGGTTAGGAATATGAAAGCTAACAACCTTACGAAAATAATCAATTTTAGCACGATGAGTAGTTAACCAATCAATCCCTAAAATCACATCAAATGCAAGTATTTTCAAAGAGATAAGATCAACAGGTAACTACCAATTGCCGATTTGAATCAAACCAGCCTTATAAATAGTGGATGTAATGAAGGTTTCTCCCAATAGAGTTTCAATAGATAAGTCAAAGTCTAATTTCTCCGGAGTTAAATTTAAACGTTAAGCGCAAATAGGAGAAATAAAAGAATGGGTAGAATCGGTATTAAATAAGTTATAGACTTCACTATAGTTTATGATTTGCTTACCCGTGATGACTTCGTTCGGGTTCCTTACTTTTTGGGAGGTCACGACAAACGCTCTCCCTTGAACTACCGACTTTGACTTCTCTGGGATGGCCTTTGGTGCCTCCGTCCCAGCTGGACTTGGATTTACTGCATGACAAAATTGGGCTATGTGACCTTCTCTTCTGCTATTATTACACGCTTTGGATTGCTGCATACAGTTCAGACTGATATGTCCCTCCCCTCCGCATTTCAAACATACGATTGGCGATCATTCTCCTTCCTTAACAATAGGTGCTAGTGCTGACGTCTTTCCATCATTGTTGAATCTCCTCTTCTTGAAATTTTCACTTCTATTATCTTGGCCATGATTTCCATCGAAGTGGTTACCATTTCTAGCATGTTGATTCCCTCCACGTTTGTTATCACCGCTTCGATGACTGCTACCACTTGTATTATCATTTTGTCGGCTGCTCTCTCTTGGTTGGGTTGACTTATTATCGCGCTCTAATAAATGAGCCCTATTTACAACATCTGAATACAAACACAGTTTGTGAGAAATGAGGTATTGGCGTATTTTGGGTTTCAAACCTCGCAGGAACATTCGCGTCATTCTCTCCTCATTATCAACCAAATGGGATTCAAACCGAGATAACTCGGCAAACTTAGCCTCGTACTGCGACATGGTTATATTATTTTGTTCTAGCTTAATAAATTCCACCTCTTTCATGTGACGAATACTTTCAGAAAAGTACTTATCGTTGAACAGTTCTTGGAACTTCTCCCAAGACATCTTCAGTGTGGCGGGATGAGTACACTTTACAGATTTCCACCAGTAAGCTGCCTCTTCTCGCAACATGAAGGTGGCAAAGGGAACCTTTTGCTCCTTGGAGCATCCTAAGACATCAAATATCTTGGTGATCTGCTTCATCCACGTCTCAGCCTTAAGTGGTTCTTGCTTTCCCAAAAACTCCGGTGGTCCCATCTCCTTGAACTGCTTAGCGGTGACCATCCGTGAGTTGTCAGTGTTCCCACCTATATTTTTGACAGGAGTCTCTCTCGCCTGATGTTGCATGAATTACAGAAAGCCTCTGAGCATCCCATCGTTCATTATTTGGTCGGTGTTGTTGTTTACCTGAGGATTATTGCCTTCTTGATGCACATTATCCTGGGTATTGATCAACGGTGACTCAACGGTCTCATGTGCTCCATTACTTAACTCGAGATTTTCGGATGCCATTTCCAAACACTACCACAAAACAAGGGTTAATTGACATGCCACATATTATCCCTATATTTTGACCGACCAATTAAATAACAAATAAACTTAGGTAGGTCATACTAGCGAAGGATTTTTCCGTCTCTCCCCCTAGTTCTAGTCTCACATCTTAGCCAGGGATCATATCCCTAAGCTCTGATACCAACTGTGACGCCCCCAAAATAGGTATACATCACCCATTCTGAGTCACCAATACATGGTACAGAATTTAAATATAAACTTAATTAATACAACTGTCGTGTAAAATACGACAAAACAGAGCTAATTTTTTACACGGATATTGTCTCATACACAATATTCAAACTCAAATTCAATCCTCATTACATTTATTATCACACTAAATAGTGAGGACTACTAAAACAACCATCTCGGACCGTCACTCCATTCCCCAAGTAGTCCCGGCTACGTTCTCATTTCCTGAAGAGAACAATGAAAGAAAAAGGGTGAGCTCAACTAGCCCAGTAAGAAATATTATGACTAAGATAATGCAGAATTAATTATCGTTAACCTTCAACAGTGTTAAACTAATAAAATATCATAAACATTAAGTTTAACTGCAGCGGAACAAGCAATTCATTAGAAGAGTCAAGTAGAGCATGATATCTACTATCTTCTATGATTTAAAAAGTTTATCATAAATTTTATCACTGAGACTCAGCTTAATATATAATCCACATAATCGAATCATCCCTGCACTACGGGCCAAGGATATTCATTAGTATCACGTCCACGAATTATCCATGCACTACGGGCCAAGGATATTCGTGTAATCATCACTGGTCATGATCATGCCAACAACTGTCCATCAACACACTACGGAGCCAATGAGGAATTTTATCATTTGTAACATTACAGGTCATGATTATACCGAATAATCCCTGGTCATAATCATACTAATCAAGAGTCTATCTATGCACTACGGCCAAAGATGACTTTCATAACAATATAAGCATGAGGATGATGACAATGATATAAGAATTCAATTAAATGAAAACAAAGGATAAATTTTAAAGATTTGTAATTTAATTTATCCAGAATTTAATAATATCCAAATTGTCAACATGATACTGCTTTGTGGAGTAAAATTCAAGAATAATATTGTATCAAAAATGATTTGGACGGAAAAAAAAATTATTTTTTGTCATGAATAGTACCCCGGGTGAATAGTACCCGAGTGAATAGTATCCCGTGAATATTACTTCGTGAATAGTACCCCATAAATAGTACTCCGGCATAAAAAATTAAACTTTATCAAGAATGCTCAGAATAATATTTTCATGAAAAGATACTAGATGAAGCGCAAATTTTAAGGATATTCTACTAATTTAATGGAGTATAGAAGCCAAAACTTAACAAAATGAGTGTAAAATTCGAAATCTAAAATAAAATAATATTACTTACATACTACAGAGTATGGAAGAAAATATTATTTCTTACGAGTATTGAATAGAAATAATATCCCTTAACTTAAAAAGGAGAGTATTCCAACTGGTATAGCGGGATATTCTTGATGAAAACTTGCATTATTTTCTACACTCAAAGCTTCCTAAAACTCGAAAGAAAAATGCTCAATATTATAGAAGAAGAATTCTCTGATTCTGATGTGATTTTCAATTCTAAACTAAGCATCCTATTTATAGGAGAATGGAAGGATGCTATTTGAATTTAGAAATCACAGACTGCACAGTGGCTACATTCACGGGCGCGCAACATCGGCTGAAATTTTTTAATGATTTACTATACAAACATTATGCAGACACTATGTAAACACTATGCATAATAAAATATAATATATTCTATTTTTCATAAAAAAACAAAACTTATATATATATATATATATATATATATATATATATATATATATATATATAACTTATACTCCCTCCTGTGACCATTCTTTCCCCCCACCCCTGGCAACTTTTCAACATACGTGGGCCCCACCCATGTCATCATCACATGTGGGCCCACCTCTTATTATATGTATACTGAATAACTTTCTACCAATTAATTTGAAAATTGGGTAAATTGGGGTCCAAATAATAAGCAAAATTTATAACAAATATTTCATAAGAATTCTCTCAATATTTTTAAAAACATTTATTCATCATTATTATAACTCGCAATATTAACAATCAGATCGTTCCCAGGAAAGAGGGGACTTTCTGATAAGAATTTCTCCCTATTGGCCCGCAATTAGGTGACCAAACCCTTTTCCTCAACAAAACTTTCTAGACATTGTTAATTATGCATATAATAATATGAATGACTTGTCATCTCAATTATTGATTTAATAAATAAAATATTGACAATAATTGAATCAAATAACGTGCGATACTATGCAGCAATTACTGAGTATAACTGAGTGACTTTTCACGTAAGCATCAATAATCAATACCGTGTGCTATTATGCAACCACGTGTATTACTGTACTTTTATCACCGGATATATCAACAGTTAACGGCAAAAACTTTCGCCGTTATTTTTATAAAAAGATATTTCTGTCGTTTTTTAACTCTGATAATAATTTTGTTGTGGGGTCCACCAATGATTATGCCTTCGTACGAATATTTCCTGTTAAAACGAATATTCCCCGACCAATCGAATATTTTATAACAACTTGCATACTTTGCAAAATTTATAAATATTACCCACAACTATAATATTATAACAAATCCACACCATAATATTAAAAATGATATTTCGAGAAAAAATTCATCTTTATTTATGAAAATTGGGGTCTTACACTGTTGATCTCATATCTTTGAAAATACTTTCATTTGATGAGATTTTAGGGATTGATTGGTTAACCACTCATCATGCTAAAATTGATAAGTTTCGTAAGGTTGTTAGTTTTCATATTTCTAACCAACCTGTTATACGAATTTAAGCAACCAAACCACTAAAGTCAAACGCTTTCATATCAAGCCTTAAAGCCATTCGTTTATTGAAAAACAGATGTCAAGCTTTCTTAGCCCATGTCATGGATTTAAACAAAAATACGTCAAATTTGAATAATATTTCTGTTGTTAGTAAATTTCCTGACGTATTTCCTGAAGAACTTCTTGGCCTACCCTAGAGCGTGATATCGAATTTTGTATTGACCTTGAACCCGGTACAAAACTCATTTCTAAAACCCCATATCGAATGGCTCTTATTGAACTTCAGGAGTTAAAAACCCAACTACAGAAGTTTGTACCCGAGCCTCTCGCTGGTAACTTCCTTTGTAGAATACACCGAAGCCAGACTCTCCGTAGGGGATGCCATATTCGTGTGATGGAAAACTGATAGGTGTCATTGTGACGTGCTATCCAAGATTGGGATATAAGTCACTGTTGAGAGCAACCTAAGTCAGTAATCGAAATACGTAGCTTTCTAGGCTTAGTTGGTTATTATCGGAGATTCGTGGAAGGATTTTCTCGAATCGCTACTCCATTAACTCAGCTGACTCATAAAGATACAAAATTTGAATGGAGCGAGGAATGTGAGAAGAGCTTCAAAGAATTCAACATGCGACAACGACGTTGGCTCGAGCTTTTGAAAGATTACGACCATACCATTCAATACCATCCTGGAAAAGCGAACGTGGTAGCTGACGCATTGAGTAGAAGATCGTATGCAGTGACGAGTGCGACGTTGTTAACACAAAGACCCATTTCGTATAACTTACAAATGATGGAGATAGAGTTAAAGCCTTTAGAGACCCACATGATGATATTAAATATACGCGTAAAAATGACTTTAATCAATAAAGTTAAAGCTGCTTAAGCTACAGACCCAGAGCTGATAAATATGAAGACGAATGTACAAGAATGTGTTATTCTAGAAGCAAGAGTCGACGAAGAGAGGAAATCACAACCCTCGATTTAATGTTCCATTTGAAATCCTCGATCGAGTAGGAACTTTGGCATATAGACTCGCTTTACCGCTAAGTATGTCGCGTATTCATAACGTTTTTTGTAACGGGTCGAATTAATTGAGTCGTGATTCTGGGGACAGAATCCTTTTAAGGGGGGAAAGTTGTAACAAACGAGATTTTGTAATTTAATTTTAATACTTATCGAATTAGATAAATATTTCTCGATGAATTAATTATTAGATTAAATAATTAATGGATGTAGTTGTGATATATTAATTTAATTATATGTGTTATATTATGTGGAGAATATTTATTATTCAAGTATGTATTTACGTGAGCTTATTGAATTAAAAGAAATATTTAATAAGCCTAATGTTATTTTAATTAATTTAATAATTAATTAGAGATCTAATAATTTGACATTATTAATAAATGAAAAATTAATTATTTGACTATGTGAATTAATGATAAATTATTATATTTTATTTAAATTAAATTAAATAAGATATTTGAATTGGGTGTGACATGATTTAAACTATATTATAAAAGTTTAATTAAATTAATTGAGTATAAGCTTTTTAAGGCTAGCCAAACATGGCATTAGTGGAGGTTGAGGTCAGTTTACCCATGATGGGTAACTGACCTCCACAACGCGTCAGTTCACCATTATTATTATACGTCTTCCTTTCCTTTTAATATTTGGCTAAGTCTGGAAGACTAGAAACAGAAAGAGAGAGAGAGAGAGAGAGAGAGAGTTTTGAGTATTAGCGTGATCAAACGAGAAGAAGTGTGGGAAAATTGGGAATTTATTATCACCCTATGTAATCTAAGCAGTGTATTCAAGGGTAATCTCTCATTCCCAAATTTTTAAATTCACGTTGTTTAAGTTTTATGGATATGGCTTTCAAGATTCTGTAAAGTCTCTGTAAATGGGAAATTGTGTTGTTATATGGATATATGTAATAATATGATTAGCATAACATGTTTTATTATATGTTTATATAGTTTCCATATCACCAATTCATAATTGTATAACGTATGTTATTTACAGAGTATAGAATATGGCCATATGGCCCTTATACGTAAAATTAATATGTCAAACATAAATTGTTCTGCAAAATTCACACTAATATATAATTATGCATGTTAAAAACGGAGGAAACGAAACTTGAACGGATGGAATTGGAGTTATATCGAATTCGTGGCGTTGAATTTTATGATTTTTGTTCAAATCTTCAAGAACATCAAGAACAGTAAATTACTTATGTTGATTTTTGTTAATTATGTGTTTTAACATGTTAAAATCATGCTAGAAGGGTTAATTAATGATTATGTACGAATTCTAGAATGTGGGTATGTTTAATTTGGTGAATTTAGTGACCATATAATGATATTTTCGTTGAACTCTGTGTTCTTCGCGAACTGAGAATCAAAATCTGGAGTTTCGCACCGCAGCGCCAACTCCAGAACTAAGTCCCGCACCGCAGCTCCACCGCGCCGCAGCGCCAAGTATCCGGCCGCAGCGCGAAGACCAAGTATAACTTTGGCGCCGCAGCGCCACTTAGCAGAATGTCTAGAAATGCAAATTTTTAACTGTTAAAGTATAGAAATATAATAGTAACTCAACCTAATGAATATAAAATTAGGTTAAACATATAATGAGATGTTAAAGTAGATTCTTAACATGTCCATAACACAATTACGTGTGAATTGAACGATTGAATGCATTGTTAGCTTAATGTTCGTGATATGTAAATTATGTGACAATGAATGTAGTAATTTGACTAAGTATGGTCATAATCAAAGTTAGACAAAGAGAATGAACTTGTGATGTCTAGTACATTATAATTGACTGGTATTATGAATGTAAATGATATGTAGGATTTAAATCAAGGAACGAGTTTAATTAAAGTGTAATCTACGCACGAGGCAAGTTTCCTAACCCTATTCGTTATCTTTATATGAGCTTATAAGTTGTCTCTTTTTATCGAGCAAATTCTCGTTATTATTAATCAAGTACATTTTACTAATCTTTCAAGTATGATTCTGCTATACAATAATTATTCTATTGTATACTTTTTGAGATTGCTATTCAATTTTAAATTATCAATTAATGTTGAACTTTGTTAGACTAGTGAACCCTTAATGATTCGACTAGTCCATAGTTGATGAGCGTTCTAAATTTCAGAACCCTTGATGAATTATCCAAACCAAACTTCCTTTGGTGCGGACTCTAATGTCAAACTGAGATGAACAACCCTGTATAGGGAATTACTTATGCGTTAGCGTTAAGATATTGTGCACAGTATGGTACTAAGGGCTGATCCCCTTAAGTACGAGAAGAAGAGTCCATAGTCTTATGACTGTTAAAGGTTTCAAGTATAACCCTTGATAACCTAGGACATAGTTCAAGGTCTTATGACCCTCAGATTTCTTTTTATTCTTGTTATTCATTCTTGATTCAAAAATTGAGCTTTATTTCAGAAGTCTTTGATTCACTCGCATGTTATTATATAGTTACTTTCATTATTGTACTTGTGGGCAATTGTGCTCACTCTTGAGAATAATAACATTGCAGTTAAGAATGAAAGAACAGACGAACCTTCTACTAGCAAAGGCAAGGGCAAGATTAACAAGTGATGAAGACTCGTTGTTTATGTGATGTTGAATTTATGTGTTAAGACTTATGTTAATGTTGTTTAAGACTTATTATTTATTTATGTTTCCGCACAAATGTTTAAGGTTAGTATGACCTGGGATTGTATTTATTATTCAGATGTTGTAACCCCATAAGGGGAGAATTTATTTCTATCTATTATATAGTTTGCATTTATTATGGGTAGATAGATATATGTTGTTGGTATAGTGAACACCAAATCATGTGGGAATGGAAGTACCCGAATTTGGGGGTGTCACAGGTTGGTATCAGAGCTGTAGGCTAAAAACCTTAGGTGGGGGAAAAACCTTAGGTAGTAGCCTTATAGGAAGAACATAGTAAAGAAAACTCTTATCGAGTTATAAGAGATGAATTTCTTAATTCATTGAAGATAATAAAAGACTCTATGTGTATATGTGTTTAATTATGTGCTCACTAGTACGACTTAGTAACTAAAACTTAAAACTATGTTGTCAGGATGTCAGATGTTGGAGGAGCTAGTCGAGCTGGGGAGGAGGAACCCCGAGTGCCTACTGAGGAGGAGCCCCGAGACATTCATATTGTCAGGGAGCAGTTGATTCAGAGAGAGCCATCTCCATTGATCACTATTGTTGGTCAGGAGCAAAGCCTGAGGCTGATCCAGAGGAGATCCTAAGGGGGAAGAGGAAAGAGGAAGAAGAGAAGTTCCCCACCGAACTCCATTGATGCAGAGATGTACGATGAGCTATATGACCGTAACGTAGAGTTAAGTGACACTATCCAAGATTTGACTGAGTGGACGATTATCCAGCAGATTACCATCGAGCAGAAGGATAGGGAGATTGTGACTCTTCACACACGTGTGGAAAACGTGGAGTGGGATTGGGTTCACGAGTAGGAGTGAGCAAAAACAGATAAAACCGAATTACC